>CM016614.1:126551850-127905113 GCA_005393395.2 Gossypium australe | reverse complement strand
TAGTATGCTACTCTAGAGATTGAAACTGATAGGATTCTGTGAACTCGCGAGAACAAATCCTCTTTAATATTCATAAGACTTGCTTTAAACAGTGGAATAAATACTGATGCAAAATTCTTAATCAGATACGTAGAAAGATTAGTCATGAGCACTCGAGGCGGACGTGGTCGTAATACTCGTGGTAGAGGTAGGGGTTGGATGACAGTCTCTGAGCCCGTAGGATCTGGTCAGGGGTCAGAGAATGAGATACCGGTTCCGCCACCAGCTAGGTGGTAAGTTCCAAGATCAGACTGGGGGACGATGCAGTGTCACAGGTGATGCTGCGAGTGTTGGAAAGGGTAGCTGGTGTAGGGGGAGGTGCAGGAGTTAGGAAATCTGTGCCTGAACGACTCCGGGCAAACGGGGCCGAGTTCTTTCGAGGTGTATCTGGTGTTGCTCTCCAGCACTGCTGAATTACTGGCTGGAGGCAACTGAGCGGATCATGAATGATCTGGATTTGACAGCTGAAGAAAAGCTGAAGGGCATCGTATCGCTTCTCCGAGATGATCATATCAGTGGTGGCTCACGGTTCGGGACAGTGTGGCAGCAGAGGATCTGACATGGGATTATTTCAGGGCTGCATATCAAAAGAATACATCGGAGCTAGTTATATTGACTCTCAGCGAAAGGCATTTCTGAGGCTTGTTCAGGGGATTAAATCTGTTGCTGAGTATGAGGCCGAGTTCCTGAAGCTGAGTAGGTATGCTAGGGGCATTGTGGCCACTGAGCATGAGAGGGTGTGTTCGTTTCGAGGATGGTCTGCGAGACGAGTTGAGGCTGCTGATTGCTCCACAGCAGGAGCGCGAGTTTGCTGTCTTAGTTGAGAAGGCTAAGGTAGCCGAGGTATTAAAGAGTCAGTGAGGCAGGGTATGGACAGAAATAGGCATAAGAGGAGCTTTGGGTCTTCTGGATCGTCGGGTAATCCGCAGAAGAGGGCTAGACCGAGTGGGCCGAATCAGTCTGTTAGGTTTGTTGCTGCTAGGCAGGGACCGCCGCAGTGTAATCAGTGTGGGAAATCTCATTGGGGTGGCTGCTGGACTGGAGGAAAAGGTTGCTTCGAGTGTGGTTCTCTGGAGCACCGTGTGAGGGACTGTCCGCGTAGGTTGGCCAGGATTCAGTCTGAAAGTCAGGGCCGTAATCAGTTCAGGAGTAGTGGACCGCCACCGCAGAGGGGCCGTGGTAATGGCAGAGGTGGTAATGGTTCTGGTCGGGGCCGTGGAGCACCGGGCAGAGGTGCGGGTAGTTCTGATGCCAGACAGCCTGGGTTAGTGTATGCTGCGAGGCGCCGAGAGGAGGGCGACGCACCGGATGTCATAACCGGTACGTTTTTGATCCTTGGTTCTCCTTATACTGCTTTGATTGATGTGGGTTCGACGCACTCTTATGTTGCCAATAGTATAGTAGAGACCATGGACTTAGACTCTGAGATATCTTCTAGGCAGATGACTGTGATTAGCCCTCTAGGTCACTCTGTAGTAGTAGATAAACTGTTTAGAGAGGTACCCCTAGAACTCCAAGGGGTAGTGTTTGCTGCTGATCTGATGGAACTGCCGTTTGGGGAGTTCGATCTGATTCTTGGATGGATTGGTTGGTCAAGTACCAAGCGAGGTTGGATTGCGCGGCCAAGCGTATGGTTCTTAAGACGGTTGATGGTGATGAAGTGGCTATGATAGGTAATAGGAGAGATTACCTGTCTAATGTGGTATCTGCTCTGAAAGCGGAAAAGATGGTCAGGAAAGGCTGTGAAGCGTATGTGGTTCATGTGTATGCCTTGGAGGCTAGAGAGTCTGCTGTTGAGAAGGTTCGTACTGTTAAGGAATTTGCTGATGTGTTTCCTGAGGAGCTTCCGGGTCTGCCGCCAGATCGAGAGGTAGAGTTCGGGATTGATTTGTTACCCGGGACTGCGCCAGTTTCTATTGCTCCGTATAGAATGGCGCCAAAGGAGTTGGTGGAGCTTAAGGCTCAGATCCAGGAGTTATTGGATAGAGGTTTCATCAGGCCAAGTGTTTCGCCATGGGGCGCGCCGGTACTTTTTGTTAAGAAGAAAGATGGCACAATGTGATGTGCATAGACTACCGTCAGTTGAACAAGCTGACGATTAAAAACAAGTATCCGTTGCCACGGATAGATGACTTGTTTGATCAGCTGAAGGGTGCTGCGGTATTCTCGAAGATCGACTTGAGGTCTGGGTATCACCAGTTGAAGGTTAAGGAGGCTGATATCCATAAAACAGCGTTTCGGACTCGGTATGGGCACTACGAATTTCTGGTAATGCCGTTCGGGTTGACTAACGCACCGGCAGCGTTTATGGATATGATGAATAGGGTGTTTCAGCAGTATCTGGATCAGTTCGTGGTGGTTTTCATAGACGACATCTTAGTGTATTCAAGAACAGAGGAAGAGCATGATAAGCATTTGAGAGTTGTGCTGCAGATTCTGAGGGAGAAGCAACTCTATGCTAAGTTCAGTAAGTGCGAGTTCTGGCTTAGAGAAGTGACTTTCTTGGGCCATGTAGTGTCGGCTGAGGGGATTCGAGTAGATCCTCGTAAGATTGAGGCAGTTTTGGATTGGAAGCCACCTAGGTCAGTGGCGGAGATTCGGAGTTTTCTGGGTTTGGCCGGATACTACCGAAGGTTTGTTGAGGGTTTTTCGTTGATAGCAGCGCCGATGACCAAGTTGCTGAGGAAAGAAGTTCCGTTTGTATGGACTGAGAAGCAACAGGAAAGCTTCGATAAGTTAAAGAAGATTTTGACTGAGGCTCCGGTTTTAATTCAACCTGAGGCTGGTAAGGAATACACAGTCTATTGCGACGCATCACATACGGGCTTGGGTTGTGTGCTAATGCAGGAAGGTAAGGTTGTGGCTTACGCTTCTCGACAGCTGAGGCCACATGAGGTCAACTATCCGACGCACGATTTGGAGCTAGCGGCTGTGGTCTTCGCCTTAAAGATTTGGAGGCACTACTTGTACGGAGAGAGATCGACAGTCTTCACAGATCATAAGAGTCTGAAGTATCTTCTGACTCAGAAGGATTTGAATTTGAGACAGCGCAGATGGGTTGAGTTGCTAAAAGATTATGACTGTTCGATCGAGTATCATCCGGGCAAGGCTAACGTGGTGGCAGACGCGTTGAGCCGTAAGGTTGTTTCGGACTTAAGAGCTTTTGTTTGCCCATTTGAGTTTGTATGACGACGGGAGTATTCTGGCAGAGCTGCAGGTTAAGCCTACTTGGGTTGAGCAGATCAGAGAGAAACAGTTATTGGATGAGGTTCTGAGTGCGCGAAGGTTGCAAGTGCAGGATGGTGGTTTGGAGGGTTACAGCTTGTCTGGTGATAAGGTTCTGTGTTTCCAAGGTAAGGTTTGCATGCCTAAAGATGTTGAGCTAAGGCAGAAGATTCTTCAGGACGCACATAGCAGTCCTTATGCTATGCATCCTGGAGGTAGCAAGATGTATAGGGATCTTAGAGAGCAGTTTTGGTGGCCTGGTTTGAAGAAAGAGGTGACAGAGTTTGTTGGGAAGTGTCTGACTTGTCAGCAGGTCAAGTCTGAACATCAGTTGCCGTCGGGTTTGCTTCAGCCTGTGAAGATTCCTCAGTGGAAGTGGGAAAGGATAACCATGGATTTCGTCAGTGGGTTACCGCTTACGCCAAGCAAGAAGGATTCAGTTTGGGTAGTGGTGGATCGTCTGACTAAATCAGCTCACTTTATTCCGGTGAGGGTTGACTATTCACTTCAGAAGCTAGCGAAGCTGTATGTGTCAGAGATAGTGAGGTTGCACGGTGTGCCAGTCTCGATAATTTCGGACAGGGATCCTAGATTTACGTCAAGGTTCTGGAAAGCATTGCATCAAGCTCTGGGTACTCGTTTGGATTTCAGCACGGCTTTTCACCCGCAGTCTGACGGTCAATCAGAAAGGGTCATTCAGATCTTGGAAGATATGCTGAGAGGTTGTGTCCTAGATTTCAGAGGTAGTTGGGAGGAGTTTCTACCATTAGCTGAGTTTGCCTACAACAACAGTTACCAAGCGAGCATCAAGATGGCACCGTATGAGGCGTTGTATGGTAGGAAGTGTCGCTCACCTACGTGTTGGACGGAGTTGGGTGAACGTCAGTTGTTGGGACCCGAGTTGGTTGCTGAGACAGAAGATAAGGTTAAGTTAATTCAGGCTCGATTAAAGGAAGCTTCGGACCGGCAGAAGTCTTATGCCGATCTTAAGCGAAGAGATATAGAGTTTGCTGTGGGGGATCGAGTGTTTCTGAAGGTCTCGCCTTGGAAGAAGGTGTTGAGGTTCGGGAAGAAGGGCAAGCTAAGTCCGAGGTTCATTGGGCCGTATAAGGTACTGAGACGAGTGGGACCAGTAGCGTATCAGCTTGAGTTGCCAGCAGAGCTTAGTCAGATTCATGACGTCTTTCACGTTTCGATGCTTCGGCGTTATCGTTCAGATCCGTCACATGTGGTAGCAGTGGAAGAGATCGAGGTGAATCCAGACTTGACTATGGAAGAAGAACCTGTGCAGATTCTAGATCGGGATGTGAAGGTTCTACGTAAGAAGTCCGTACCTTTGGTTAAGGTACTTTGGCGGAATCATGGCATGGAGGAAGCTACGTGGGAACCCGAGGATATGATGAGACAGCAATACCCGCAACTCTTTTGACCAGGTAATTTCGAGGTCGAAATTATTTTTAAGGGGGGTAGAACTGTAATATCCCGGGTTAGGGGGCTGTTTTGTTGTTGCATGTTATTGCATGTGTTTAGTGTGCTGTGTTGTTGTTTGTGTAGTATCGGGGCTTAATTGTAGCCTAGGTGTATGCCGGAGTGAATGGGAAAATTTTGGTTTTTGGGTGTTAAGTCAGGGGAGCTGTTGGAGCTAGGGTATAAGGGTTTTCTTTGGTGTTTTATTGCACAAGTGAAGAGCTGGCAGAGTGGCAAGGGAGGAGCTTGGTGTGGCGTCATCTTCAGGTGAGGGAGGTCCAGAGTTGAAGTCGTAGAGCTCCCATTTTGGTTCCCATTTTGGACGGCATGGAGGAAGAGGTAGAAGGCAAGTGGAATTCTACCTTGGACCAAGTCAAACCGTTCAAAAGAGTGGTGGAGAGCAATTGTAGGAGGGTGACTTGGTCATGCTTGTTTGAATGAATGGTTGGGAGTCTTTGGGGGGATATGGCCGAAATTGAGGGAGTGGGAAGTGGGGGAAGTGACGGCATGGTATGGGGAAGTGTTAGCCGAATGTCACTTAGGCTTTTGGTGCATATTCGGTCATTAGGAGACCAAACCAAACTCTTTCTTTTTTTGAAACACCAAAGCCGAAGTTCTAAAGAATTCTCTCATCTTTTTCTTCACTTCTTGAACCGAAATACTAAGTCCCTTCAGTTGCCAAAATTGTCTTGTTCACTTGGTTTGTGTGTAGCCGAATACACTCTTGCATCTATCCTTCTTTCTTCATTTGTGTAAGCTGAATCGGGTATCCTTTCTTCTCACACTTTCATCCATTTTCTCTTGTCATACTTGTGCCGAAATCATACTACTTCTAAACCAAGTTCTCTATTTTGATTTCTCCATTGCTAGTGAGCCGAAACCATACCATCTTCTTCCCTCAAACTCTCATTTGCTTTTCTCAATAATCCTAGCCGAATCTTTCATTTGTGCCTTACCATTTCATTAAGCCGTTTTCTTGCAAAACCGTAAGTATTTGTCCCCATCCATTTCATATTTTTATCTTCCATTTCAAAAGCTCTTGAGCCGAATGTCCCTTTTCTCCTAGGGGTTCTTGTGGTCGAATTCTTGGTGGTTGGTGTTGGGGTAAGTCCTTGGCCGTATGGTCATGTTTTCTTTCTCTAGTTTTATGATTGATTTCGGTTAGATTAAAGCTTATGATGGTTGTGGATTGAAGTGAGTTAATCGTTGTTAATCTCTTCATTATAGGACATCAAAGGTTGCAAAGCAAGCAAGAGGAGCCGTTTTTTTTCTGTCAGTTGATTAGTAAGTGGAGGTTAAGTGATTGGTTGTTGTTAGTTCATTCTCTTAGTTCTTGGTTAGTTAAAGCTTCAAGAGATTAATGTTTCCTTCTTGATAGGTTGGCCGATTGTCTAAGGGAACCACTTTTTGGTTCGGGATTTGGTAGGAAACCAAATCAGGTGAAAGGTAAGGGCTTTCGACAAACCCTTTTTGTCTAAATGGTGTTGGCCGAATGCTATAAATGCCTAACCCCTATATTTGGCCGATTCTAGAAGCAAGTCAATCAAGGGACTTAGATCGATTCGTTGGGATTTTTAGACTCGTGTATACCAGGTGTGTAACTAACACACCCATACTTAGTGATATTATTATTAAACCTGTTTGCCTATTAAAATCATGGCAGTTTGATGGATTGATATGATACCCTTTTGGGTATGATCTTAGACTCGGGTAAGTCAGTATTGTTACACGTTTACTGATGATCTATATGGTATCATGACTATGTATGTATGTGATATGGGGTATGAGTCAAACATATTAGCATGATAGGTATGACTTGTATGATATGCATGATCACATGAGTATGGTATGTTGATGGGTGATATGAGTGGAGGGAGCAGTGATATTTTGTGCTGACGAGCACCAGTGTTTTGGTAACACAACTTTGTGACTTTGGGTCACCAGAGGTTTGGCACCTCCAGAGGTTTGGCACCTCATTGCGACTTGTCCCTGTGGTTTGATACCACCGTGGGTTGGCCCCACTTGAGATATGGGATCGTCTGCTAGTGATTGGGTATCACACGATGGGTTGGCCCCATCATTGGATTTGTGACTTCGGTCACCAGTGCTTTGGTAGCACAAACGTGTCTTTGGGACACCAGTGGTTTGGCACCACATTGACGGATATTGTGTCTTTGGGACACCAGTGTTTTGGTAACACATTGTGACTATATGTCACCAGTGGTTTGGCACCACCTGTGGTTTGGTACCATACGGGGTAGAAAAGGAGACACGGATGGTTAGGATCGGGTTGCATTAATTATGTTGCTATGTATGATGTGTGTTAGCATGTTGTTTTATTGGGAGCGGGATTTATACACTGAGTCATTCGACTCACCCTCTCCTTTAACATTTCAGGTGACTCGTAGACGCGGACATGGAGCCGGGATGGACTCGGGGTGCACATGCCATGCTTTAATAAAAGTTTTGCTCAGACTATTCAATTTGGGTACTTTAACTTATTTACTTTTAGTTGGGTTTTAGTTTGGATTTGTAAAAGGCCTTTGATTTATGTTTTATGATGGTCATGTTTTAATTAGATTCTTAACCTGCTTAACAAATAACTTGGTACGAAATTTTACTAAAAACTTGGAAATACAATGTTTTCAAAACTATATCGCAATGTGTTTTAAACTATACCATCGGGTATCTCACTATGTTTTGTTATAAAGTAAACTCAAATGATTTTCAAATCAAACTCGATTTTCTGCTAAGTCAAAAATGTTTTAAAATAGCACTTAGAAACTATTGAAGTTACTAAATGGAATCAACTCGTTTTTAACTATATACTTTGGATAAGTTTTCGAAATCTAATCAAACAAGCCTACTCCAATTTTCCCCAAATTCACTATGTTTTCACCCCGCTTTTAAACGAAAAACCTGATCACTCAAAAGCGTTTTTCCCCGTGACATACAGATTCGGACGTGGTGTCTTGTCCGAGTTTGGGGTGTTACAATTGTGGTATCAGAGCCAAGTTCAAAGGCTCGGCTGTGGGCCTGAGGCCCAAAATGTTTTCCAAAGACTGTTTTGTTAGTCTTTATTCTTAAAGTATGGTTTGAAAGGCATGGCACCGAGTCTCCGGCACCAGTTCGCCAGGTAAGTACCCCGAACTATTGCTTGTGATTTGTTTGGGTATGACATGATCTGATGAATAGCAATAGTATGCTACTCTAGAGATTGAAACTGATAGGATTCTGTGAACTCGCGAGAACAAATCCTCTTTAATATTCATAAGACTTGCTTTTAAACAGTGGAATAAATACTGATGCATAAAATTCTTAATCAGATACGTAGAAAGATTAGTCATGAGCACTCGAGGCGGACGTGGTCGTAATACTCGTGGTAGAGGTAGGGGTAGGATGACAGTCTCTGAGCCCGTAGGATCTGGTCAGGGGTCAGAGAATGAGATACCGGTTCCGCCACCAGCTGGAGGTGGTGAGTTCCAAGATCAGACTGGGGACGATGCAGTGTCACAGGCGATGCTGCGAGTGTTGGAAAGGGTAGCTGGTGTAGGGGGAGGTGCATGAGTTAGGAAATCTGTGCCTGAACGACTCCGGGCAAACGGGGCCGAGTTCTTTCGAGGTGTATCTGGTGTTGCTCCCAGCACTGCTGAATACTGGCTGGAGGCAACTGAGCGGATCATGAATGATCTGGATTTGACAGCTGAAGAGAAGCTGAAGGGCATCGTATCGCTTCTCCGAGATGAGTCATATCAGTGGTGGCTCACGGTTCGGGACAGTGTGGCAGCAGAGGATCTGACATGGGATTATTTCAGGGCTGCATATCAAAAGAAGTACATCGGAGCTAGTTATATTGACTCTCAGCGAAAGGCATTTCTGAGGCTTGTTCAGGGGAGTAAATCTGTTGCTGAGTATGAGGCCGAGTTCCTGAAGCTGAGTAGGTATGCCAGGGGCATTGTGGCCACTGAGCATGAGAGGTGTGTTCGTTTCGAGGATGGTCTGCGAGACGAGTTGAGGCTGCTGATTGCTCCACAGCAGGAGCGCGAGTTTGCTGTCTTAGTTGAGAAGGCTAAGGTAGCCGAGGGTATTAAAGAGTCAGTGAGGCAGGGTATGGACAGAAATAGGCATAAGAGGAGCTTTGGGTCTTCTGGATCGTCGGGTAATCCGCAGAAGAGGGCTAGACCGAGTGGGCCGAATCAGTCTGTTAGGTTTGTTGCTGCTAGGCAGGGACCGCCGCAGTGTAATCAGTGTGGGAAATCTCATTGGGGTGGCTGCTGGACTGGAGGAAAAGGTTGCTTCGAGTGTGGTTCTCTGGAGCACCGTGTGAGGGACTGTCCGCGTAGGTTGGCCAGGATTCAGTCTGAAAGTCAGGGCCGTAATCAGTTCAGGAGTAGTGGACCGCCACCGCAGAGGGGCCGTGGTAATGGCAGAGGTGGTAATGGTTCTGGTCGGGGCCGTGGAGCACCGGGCAGAGGTGCGGGTAGTTCTGATGCCAGACAGCCTGGGTTAGTGTATGCTGCGAGGCGCCGAGAGGAGGGCGACGCACCGGATGTCATAACGGTACGTTTTTGATCCTTGGTTCTCCTTATACTGCTTTGATTGATGTGGGTTCGACGCACTCTTATGTTGCCAATAGTATAGTAGAGACCATGGACTTAGACTCTGAGATATCTTCTAGGCAGATGACTGTGATTAGCCCTCTAGGTCACTCTGTAGTAGTAGATAAACTGTTTAGAGAGGTACCCCTAGAACTCCAAGGGGTAGTGTTTGCTGCTGATCTGATGGAACTGCCGTTTGGGGAGTTCGATCTGATTCTTGGGATGGATTGGTTGGTCAAGTACCAAGCGAGGTTGGATTGCGCGGCCAAGCGCATGGTTCTTAAGACGGTTGATGGTGATGAAGTGGCTATGATAGGTAATAGGAGAGATTACCTGTCTAATGTGGTATCTGCTCTGAAAGCGGAAAAGATGGTCAGGAAAGGCTGTGAAGCGTATGTGGTTCATGTGTATGCCTTGGAGGCTAGAGAGTCTGCTGTTGAGAAGGTTCGTACTGTTAAGGAATTTGCTGATGTGTTTCCTGAGGAGCTTCCGGGTCTGCCGCCAGATCGAGAGGTAGAGTTCGGGATTGATTTGTTACCCGGGACTGCGCCAGTTTCTATTGCTCCGTATAGAATGGCGCCAAAGGAGTTGGTGGAGCTTAAGGCTCAGATCCAGGAGTTATTGGATAGAGGTTTCATCAGGCCAAGTGTTTCGCCATGGGGCGCGCCGGTACTTTTTGTTAAGAAGAAAGATGGCACAATGCGGATGTGCATAGACTACCGTCAGTTGAACAAGCTGACGATTAAAAACAAGTATCCGTTGCCACGGATAGATGACTTGTTTGATCAGCTGAAGGGTGCTGCGGTATTCTCGAAGATCGACTTGAGGTCTGGGTATCACCAGTTGAAGGTTAAGGAGGCTGATATCCATAAAACAGCGTTTCGGACTCGGTATGGGCACTACGAATTTCTGGTAATGCCGTTCGGGTTGACTAACGCACCGGCAGCGTTTATGGATATGATGAATAGGGTGTTTCAGCAGTATCTGGATCAGTTCGTGGTGGTTTTCATAGACGACATCTTAGTGTATTCAAGAACAGAGGAAGAGCATGATAAGCATTTGAGAGTTGTGCTGCAGATTCTGAGGGAGAAGCAACTCTATGCTAAGTTCAGTAAGTGCGAGTTCTGGCTTAGAGAAGTGACTTTCTTGGGCCATGTAGTGTCGGCTGAGGGGATTCGAGTAGATCCTCGTAAGATTGAGGCAGTTTTGGATTGGAAGCCACCTAGGTCAGTGGCGGAGATTCAGAGTTTTCTGGGTTTGGCCGGATACTACCGAAGGTTTGTTGAGGGTTTTTCGTTGATAGCAGCGCCGATGACCAAGTTGCTGAGGAAAGAAGTTCCGTTTGTATGGACTGAGAAGCAACAGGAAAGCTTCGATAAGTTAAAGAAGATTTTGACTGAGGCTCCGGTTTTAATTCAACCTGAGGCTGGTAAGGAATACACAGTCTATTGCGACGCATCACATACGGGCTTGGGTTGTGTGCTAATGCAGGAAGGTAAGGTTGTGGCTTACGCTTCTCGACAGCTGAGGCCACATGAGGTCAACTATCCGACGCACGATTTGGAGCTAGCGGCTGTGGTCTTCGCCTTAAAGATTTGGAGGCACTACTTGTACGGAGAGAGATCGACAGTCTTCACAGATCATAAGAGTCTGAAGTATCTTCTGACTCAGAAGGATTTGAATTTGAGACAGCGCAGATGGGTTGAGTTGCTAAAAGATTATGACTGTTCGATCGAGTATCATCCGGGCAAGGCTAACGTGGTGGCAGACGCGTTGAGCCGTAAGGTTGTTTCGGACTTAAGAGCTTTTGTTTGCCCATTTGAGTTTGTATGACGACGGGAGTATTCTGGCAGAGCTGCAGGTTAAGCCTACTTGGGTTGAGCAGATCAGAGAGAAACAGTTATTGGATGAGGTTCTGAGTGCGCGAAGGTTGCAAGTGCAGGATGGTGGTTTGGAGGGTTACAGCTTGTCTGGTGATAAGGTTCTGTGTTTCCAAGGTAAGGTTTGCATGCCTAAAGATGTTGAGCTAAGGCAGAAGATTCTTCAGGACGCACATAGCAGTCCTTATGCTATGCATCCTGGAGGTAGCAAGATGTATAGGGATCTTAGAGAGCAGTTTTGGTGGCCTGGTTTGAAGAAAGAGGTGACAGAGTTTGTTGGGAAGTGTCTGACTTGTCAGCAGGTCAAGGCTGAACATCAGTTGCCGTCGGGTTTGCTTCAGCCTGTGAAGATTCCTCAGTGGAAGTGGGAAAGGATAACCATGGATTTCGTCAGTGGGTTACCGCTTACGCCAAGCAAGAAGGATTCAGTTTGGGTAGTGGTGGATCGTCTGACTAAATCAGCTCACTTTATTCCGGTGAGGGTTGACTATTCACTTCAGAAGCTAGCGAAGCTGTATGTGTCAGAGATAGTGAGGTTGCACGGTGTGCCAGTCTCGATAATTTCGGACAGGGATCCTAGATTTACGTCAAGGTTCTGGAAAGCATTGCATCAGGCTCTGGGTACTCGTTTGGATTTCAGCACGGCTTTTCACCCGCAGTCTGACGGTCAATCAGAAAGGGTCATTCAGATCTTGGAAGATATGCTGAGAGGTTGTGTCCTAGATTTCAGAGGTAGTTGGGAGGAGTTTCTACCATTAGCTGAGTTTGCCTACAACAACAGTTACCAAGCGAGCATCAAGATGGCACCGTATGAGGCGTTGTATGGTAGGAAGTGTCGCTCACCTACGTGTTGGACGGAGTTGGGTGAACGTCAGTTGTTGGGACCCGAGTTGGTTGCTGAGACAGAAGATAAGGTTAAGTTAATTCAGGCTCGATTAAAGGAAGCTTCGGACCGGCAGAAGTCTTATGCCGATCTTAAGCGAAGAGATATAGAGTTTGCTGTGGGGGATCGAGTGTTTCTGAAGGTCTCGCCTTGGAAGAAGGTGTTGAGGTTCGGGAAGAAGGGCAAGCTAAGTCCGAGGTTCATTGGGCCGTATAAGGTACTGAGACGAGTGGGACCAGTAGCGTATCAGCTTGAGTTGCCAGC
This sequence comes from Gossypium australe, assembly GCA_005393395.2. Classification (NCBI taxonomy): domain Eukaryota; kingdom Viridiplantae; phylum Streptophyta; class Magnoliopsida; order Malvales; family Malvaceae; genus Gossypium; species Gossypium australe. The sequence goes on along the minus strand of CM016614.1, from coordinate 127,892,757 downwards.
AGAGCTTAGTCAGATTCATGACGTCTTTCACGTTTCGATGCTTCGGCGTTATCGTTCAGATCCGTCACATGTGGTAGCAGTGGAAGAGATCGAGGTGAATCCAGACTTGACTATGGAAGAAGAACCTGTGCAGATTCTAGATCGGGATGTGAAGGTTCTACGTAAGAAGTCCGTACCTTTGGTTAAGGTACTTTGGCGGAATCATGGCATGGAGGAAGCTACGTGGGAACCCGAGGATATGATGAGACAGCAATACCCGCAACTCTTTTGACCAGGTAATTTCGAGGTCGAAATTATTTTTAAGGGGGGTAGAACTGTAATATCCCGGGTTAGGGGGCTGTTTTGTTGTTGCATGTTATTGCATGTGTTTAGTGTGCTGTGTTGTTGTTTGTGTAGTATCGGGGCTTAATTGTAGCCTAGGTGTATGCCGGAGTGAATGGGAAAATTTTGGTTTTTGGGTGTTAAGTCAGGGGAGCTGTTGGAGCTAGGGTATAAGGGTTTTCTTTGGTGTTTTATTGCACAAGTGAAGAGCTGGCAGAGTGGCAAGGGAGGAGCTTGGTGTGGCGTCATCTTCAGGTGAGGGAGGTCCAGAGTTGAAGTCGTAGAGCTCCCATTTTGGTTCCCATTTTGGACGGCATGGAGGAAGAGGTAGAAGGCAAGTGGAATTCTACCTTGGACCAAGTCAAACCGTTCAAAAGAGTGGTGGAGAGCAATTGTAGGAGGGTGACTTGGTCATGCTTGTTTGAATGAATGGTTGGGAGTCTTTGGGGGGATATGGCCGAAATTGAGGGAGTGGGAAGTGGGGGAAGTGACGGCATGGTATGGGGAAGTGTTAGCCGAATGTCACTTAGGCTTTTGGTGCATATTCGGTCATTAGGAGACCAAACCAAACTCTTTCTTTTTTTGAAACACCAAAGCCGAAGTTCTAAAGAATTCTCTCATCTTTTTCTTCACTTCTTGAACCGAAATACTAAGTCCCTTCAGTTGCCAAAATTGTCTTGTTCACTTGGTTTGTGTGTAGCCGAATACACTCTTGCATCTATCCTTCTTTCTTCATTTGTGTAAGCTGAATCGGGTATCCTTTCTTCTCACACTTTCATCCATTTTCTCTTGTCATACTTGTGCCGAAATCATACTACTTCTAAACCAAGTTCTCTATTTTGATTTCTCCATTGCTAGTGAGCCGAAACCATACCATCTTCTTCCCTCAAACTCTCATTTGCTTTTCTCAATAATCCTAGCCGAATCTTTCATTTGTGCCTTACCATTTCATTAAGCCGTTTTCTTGCAAAACCGTAAGTATTTGTCCCCATCCATTTCATATTTTTATCTTCCATTTCAAAAGCTCTTGAGCCGAATGTCCCTTTTCTCCTAGGGGTTCTTGTGGCCGAATTCTTGGTGGTTGGTGTTGGGGTAAGTCCTTGGCCGTATGGTCATGTTTTCTTTCTCTAGTTTTATGATTGATTTCGGTTAGATTAAAGCTTATGATGGTTGTGGATTGAAGTGAGTTAATCGTTGTTAATCTCTTCATTATAGGACATCAAAGGTTGCAAAGCAAGCAAGAGGAGCCGTTTTTTTTCTGTCAGTTGATTAGTAAGTGGAGGTTAAGTGATTGGTTGTTGTTAGTTCATTCTCTTAGTTCTTGGTTAGTTAAAGCTTCAAGAGATTAATGTTTCCTTCTTGATAGGTTGGCCGATTGTCTAAGGGAACCACTTTTTGGTTCGGGATTTGGTAGGAAACCAAATCAGGTGAAAGGTAAGGGCTTTCGACAAACCCTTTTTGTCTAAATGGTGTTGGCCGAATGCTATAAATGCCTAACCCCTATATTTGGCCGATTCTAGAAGCAAGTCAATCAAGGGACTTAGATCGATTCGTTGGGATTTTTAGACTCGTGTATACCAGGTGTGTAACTAACACACCCATACTTAGTGATATTATTATTAAACCTGTTTGCCTATTAAAATCATGGCAGTTTGATGGATTGATATGATACCCTTTTGGGTATGATCTTAGACTCGGGTAAGTCAGTATTGTTACACGTTTACTGATGATCTATATGGTATCATGACTATGTATGTATGTGATATGGGGTATGAGTCAAACATATTAGCATGATAGGTATGACTTGTATGATATGCATGATCACATGAGTATGGTATGTTGATGGGTGATATGAGTGGAGGGAGCAGTGATATTTTGTGCTGACGAGCACCAGTGTTTTGGTAACACAACTTTGTTACTTTGGGTCACCAGAGGTTTGGCACCTCCAGAGGTTTGGCACCTCATTGCGACTTGTCCCTGTGGTTTGATACCACCGTGGGTTGGCCCCACTTGAGATATGGGATCGTCTGCTAGTGATTGGGTATCACACGATGGGTTGGCCCCATCATTGGATTTGTGACTTCGGTCACCAGTGCTTTGGTAGCACAAACGTGTCTTTGGGACACCAGTGGTTTGGCACCACATTGACGGATATTGTGTCTTTGGGACACCAGTGTTTTGGTAACACATTGTGACTATATGTCACCAGTGGTTTGGCACCACCTGTGGTTTGGTACCACACGGGGTAGAAAAGGAGACACGGATGGTTAGGATCGGGTTGCATTAATTATGTTGCTATGTATGATGTGTGTTAGCATGTTGTTTTATTGGGAGCGGGATTTATACACTGAGTCATTCGACTCACCCTCTCCTTTAACATTTCAGGTGACTCGTAGACGCGGACATGGAGCCGGGATGGACTCGGGGTGCACATGCCATGCTTTAATAAAAGTTTTGCTCAGACTATTCAATTTGGGTACTTTAACTTATTTACTTTTAGTTGGGTTTTAGTTTGGATTTGTAAAAGGCCTTTGATTTATGTTTTATGATGGTCATGTTTTAATTAGATTCTTAACCTGCTTAACAAATAACTTGGTACGAAATTTTACTAAAAACTTGGAAATACAATGTTTTCAAAACTATATCGCAATGTGTTTTAAACTATACCATCGGGTATCTCACTATGTTTTGTTATAAAGTAAACTCAAATGATGTTCAAATCAAACTCGATTTTCTGCTAAGTCAAAAATGTTTTAAAATAGCACTTAGAAACTATTGAAGTTACTAAATGGAATCAACTCGTTTTTAACTATATACTTTGGATAAGTTTTCGAAATCTAATCAAACAAGCCTACTCCAATTTTCCCCAAATTCACTATGTTTTCACCCCGCTTTTAAACGAAAAACCTGATCACTCAAAAGCGTTTTTCCCCGTGACATACAGATTCGGACGTGGTGTCTTGTCCGAGTTTGGGGTGTTACAATTGTGGTATCAGAGCCAAGTTCAAAGGCTCGGCTGTGGGCCTGAGGCCCAAAATGTTTTCCAAAGACTGTTTTGTTAGTCTTTATTCTTAAAGTATGGTTTGAAAGGCATGGCACCGAGTCTCCGGCACCAGTTCGCCAGGTAAGTACCCCGAACTATTGCTTGTGATTTGTTTGGGTATGACATGATCTGATGAATAGCAATAGTATGCTACTCTAGAGATTGAAACTGATAGGATTCTGTGAACTCGCGAGAACAAATCCTCTTTAATATTCATAAGACTTGCTTTTAAACAGTGGAATAAATACTGATGCATAAAATTCTTAATCAGATACGTAGAAAGATTAGTCATGAGCACTCGAGGCGGACGTGGTCGTAATACTCGTGGTAGAGGTAGGGGTAGGATGACAGTCTCTGAGCCCGTAGGATCTGGTCAGGGGTCAGAGAATGAGATACCGGTTCCGCCACCAGCTGGAGGTGGTGAGTTCCAAGATCAGACTGGGGACGATGCAGTGTCACAGGCGATGCTGCGAGTGTTGGAAAGGGTAGCTGGTGTAGGGGGAGGTGCAGGAGTTAGGAAATCTGTGCCAGAACGACTCCGGGCAAACGGGGCCGAGTTCTTTCGAGGTGTATCTGGTGTTGCTCCCAGCACTGCTGAATACTGGCTGGAGGCAACTGAGCGGATCATGAATGATCTGGATTTGACAGCTGAAGAAAAGCTGAAGGGCATCGTATCGCTTCTCCGAGATGAGTCATATCAGTGGTGGCTCACGGTTCGGGACAGTGTGGCAGCAGAGGATCTGACATGGGATTATTTCAGGGCTGCATATCAAAAGAAGTACATCGGAGCTAGTTATATTGACTCTCAGCGAAAGGCATTTCTGAGGCTTGTTTAGGGGAGTAAATCTGTTGCTGAGTATGAGGCCGAGTTCCTGAAGCTGAGTAGGTATGCCAGGGGCATTGTGGCCACTGAGCATGAGAGGTGTGTTCGTTTCGAGGATGGTCTGCGAGACGAGTTGAGGCTGCTGATTGCTCCACAGCAGGAGCGCGAGTTTGCTGTCTTAGTTGAGAAGGCTAAGGTAGCCGAGGGTATTAAAGAGTCAGTGAGGCAGGGTATGGACAGAAATAGGCATAAGAGGAGCTTTGGGTCTTCTGGATCGTCGGGTAATCCGCAGAAGAGGGCTAGACCGAGTGGGCTGAATCAGTCTGTTAGGTTTGTTGCTGCTAGGCAGGGACCGCCGCAGTGTAATCAGTGTGGGAAATCTCATTGGGGTGGCTGCTGGACTGGAGGAAAAGGTTGCTTCGAGTGTGGTTCTCTGGAGCACCGTGTGAGGGACTGTCCGCGTAGGTTGGCCAGGATTCAGTCTGAAAGTCAGGGCCGTAATCAGTTCAGGAGTAGTGGACCGCCACCGCAGAGGGGCCGTGGTAATGGCAGAGGTGGTAATGGTTCTGGTCGGGGCCGTGGAGCACCGGGCAGAGGTGCGGGTAGTTCTGATGCCAGACAGCCTGGGTTAGTGTATGCTGCGAGGCGCCGAGAGGAGGCGACGCACCGGATGTCATAACCGGTACATTTTTGATCCTTGGTTCTCCTTATACTGCTTTGATTGATGTGGGTTCGACGCACTCTTATGTTGCCAATAGTATAGTAGAGACCATGGACTTAGACTCTGAGATATCTTCTAGGCAGATGACTGTGATTAGCCCTCTAGGTCACTCTGTAGTAGTAGATAAACTGTTTAGAGAGGTACCCCTAGAACTCCAAGGGGTAGTGTTTGCTGCTGATCTGATGGAACTGCCGTTTGGGGAGTTCGATCTGATTCTTGGGATGGATTGGTTGGTCAAGTACCAAGCGAGGTTGGATTGCGCGGCCAAGCGCATGGTTCTTAAGACGGTTGATGGTGATGAAGTGGCTATGATAGGTAATAGGAGAGATTACCTGTCTAATGTGGTATCTGCTCTGAAAGCGGAAAAGATGGTCAGGAAAGGCTGTGAAGCGTATGTGGTTCATGTGTATGCCTTGGAGGCTAGAGAGTCTGCTGTTGAGAAGGTTCGTACTGTTAAGGAATTTGCTGATGTGTTTCCTGAGGAGCTTCCGGGTCTGCCGCCAGATCGAGAGGTAGAGTTCGGGATTGATTTGTTACCCGGGACTGCGCCAGTTTCTATTGCTCCGTATAGAATGGCGCCAAAGGAGTTGGTGGAGCTTAAGGCTCAGATCCAGGAGTTATTGGATAGAGGTTTCATCAGGCCAAGTGTTTCGCCATGGGGCGCGCCGGTACTTTTTGTTAAGAAGAAAGATGGCACAATGCGGATGTGCATAGACTACCGTCAGTTAAACAAGCTGACGATTAAAAACAAGTATCCGTTGCCACGGATAGATGACTTGTTTGATCAGCTGAAGGGTGCTGCGGTATTCTCGAAGATCGACTTGAGGTCTGGGTATCACCAGTTGAAGGTTAAGGAGGCTGATATCCATAAAACAGCGTTTCGGACTCGGTATGGGCACTACGAATTTCTGGTAATGCCGTTCGGGTTGACTAACGCACCGGCAGCGTTTATGGATATGATGAATAGGGTGTTTCAGCAGTATCTGGATCAGTTTGTGGTGGTTTTCATAGACGACATCTTAGTGTATTCAAGAACAGAGGAAGAGCATGATAAGCATTTGAGAGTTGTGCTGCAGATTCTGAGGGAGAAGCAACTCTATGCTAAGTTCAGTAAGTGCGAGTTCTGGCTTAGAGAAGTGACTTTCTTGGGCCATGTAGTGTCGGCTGAGGGGATTCGAGTAGATCCTCGTAAGATTGAGGCAGTTTTGGATTGGAAGCCACCTAGGTCAGTGGCGGAGATTCGGAGTTTTCTGGGTTTGGCCGGATACTACCGAAGGTTTGTTGAGGGTTTTTCGTTGATAGCAGCGCCGATGACCAAGTTGCTGAGGAAAGAAGTTCGTTTGTATGGACTGAGAAGCAACAGGAAAGCTTCGATAAGTTAAAGAAGATTTTGACTGAGGCTCCGGTTTTAATTCAACCTGAGGCTGGTAAGGAATACACAGTCTATTGCGACGCATCACATACGGGCTTGGGTTGTGTGCTAATGCAGGAAGGTAAGGTTGTGGCTTACGCTTCTCGACAGCTGAGGCCACATGAGGTCAACTATCCGACGCACGATTTGGAGCTAGCGGCTGTGGTCTTCGCCTTAAAGATTTGGAGGCACTACTTGTACGGAGAGAGATCGACAGTCTTCACAGATCATAAGAGTCTGAAGTATCTTCTGACTCAGAAGGATTTGAATTTGAGACAGCGCAGATGGGTTGAGTTGCTAAAAGATTATGACTGTTCGATCGAGTATCATCCGGGCAAGGCTAACGTGGTGGCAGACGCGTTGAGCCGTAAGGTTGTTTCGGACTTAAGAGCTTTGTTTGCCCATTTGAGTTTGTATGACGACGGGAGTATTCTGGCAGAGCTGCAGGTTAAGCCTACTTGGGTTGAGCAGATCAGAGAGAAACAGTTATTGGATGAGGTTCTGAGTGCGCGAAGGTTGCAAGTGCAGGATGGTGGTTTGGAGGGTTACAGCTTGTCTGGTGATAAGGTTCTGTGTTTCCAAGGTAAGGTTTGCATGCCTAAAGATGTTGAGCTAAGGCAGAAGATTCTTCAGGACGCACATAGCAGTCCTTATGCTATGCATCCTGGAGGTAGCAAGATGTATAGGGATCTTAGAGAGCAGTTTTGGTGGCCTGGTTTGAAGAAAGAGGTGACAGAGTTTGTTGGGAAGTGTCTGACTTGTCAGCAGGTCAAGGCTGAACATCAGTTGCCGTCGGGTTTGCTTCAGCCTGTGAAGATTCCTCAGTGGAAGTGGGAAAGGATAACCATGGATTTCGTCAGTGGGTTACCGCTTACGCCAAGCAAGAAGGATTCAGTTTGGGTAGTGGTGGATCGTCTGACTAAATCAGCTCACTTTATTCCGGTGAGGGTTGACTATTCACTTCAGAAGCTAGCGAAGCTGTATGTGTCAGAGATAGTGAGGTTGCACGGTGTGCCAGTCTCGATAATTTCGGACAGGGATCCTAGATTTACGTCAAGGTTCTGGAAAGCATTGCATCAGGCTCTGGGTACTCGTTTGGATTTCAGCACGGCTTTTCACCCGCAGTCTGACGGTCAATCAGAAAGGGTCATTCAGATCTTGGAAGATATGCTGAGAGGTTGTGTCCTAGATTTCAGAGGTAGTTGGGAGGAGTTTCTACCATTAGCTGAGTTTGCCTACAACAACAGTTACCAAGCGAGCATCAAGATGGCACCGTATGAGGCGTTGTATGGTAGGAAGTGTCGCTCACCTACGTGTTGGACGGAGTTGGGTGAACGTCAGTTGTTGGGACCCGAGTTGGTTGCTGAGACAGAAGATAAGGTTAAGTTGATTCAGGCTCGATTAAAGGAAGCTTCGGACCGGCAGAAGTCTTATGCCGATCTTAAGCGAAGAGATATAGAGTTTGCTGTGGGGGATCGAGTGTTTCTGAAGGTCTCACCTTGGAAGAAGGTGTTGAGTTTCGGGAAGAAGGGCAAGCTAAGTCCGAGGTTCATTGGGCCGTATAAGGTACTGAGACGAGTGGGACCAGTAGCGTATCAGCTTGAGTTGCCAGCAGAGCTTAGTCAGATTCATGACGTCTTTCACGTTTCGATGCTTCGGCGTTATCGTTCAGATCCGTCACATGTGGTAGCAGTGGAAGAGATCGAGGTGAATCCAGACTTGACTATGGAAGAAGAACCTGTGCAGATTCTAGATCGGGATGTGAAGGTTCTGCGTAAGAAGTCCGTACCTTTGGTTAAGGTACTTTGGCGAAATCATGGCATGGAGGAAGCTACGTGGGAACTCGAGGATATGATGAGACAGCAATACCCGCAACTCTTTTGACCAGGTAATTTCGAGGTCGAAATTATTTTTAAGGGGGGTAGAACTGTAATATCCCGGGTTAGGGGGCTGTTTTGTTGTTGCATGTTATTGCATGTGTTTAGTGTGCTGTGTTGTTGTTTGTGTAGTATCGGGGCTTAATTGTAGCCTAGGTGTATGCCAGAGTGAATGGGAAAATTTTGGTTTTTGGGTGTTAAGTCAGGGGAGCTGTTGGAGCTAGGGTATAAGGGTTTTCTTTGGTGTTTTATTGCACAAGTGAAGAGCTGGCAGAGTGGCAAGGGAGGAGCTTGGTGTGGCGTCATCTTCAGGTGAGGGAGGTCCAGAGTTCAAGTCGTAGAGCTCCCATTTTGGTTCCCATTTTGGACGGCATGGAGGAAGAGGTAGAAGGCAAGTGGAATTCTACCTTGGACCAAGTCAAACCGTTCAAAAGAGTGGTGGAGAGCAATTGTAGGAGGGTGACTTGGTCATGCTTGTTTGAATGAATGGTTGGGAGTCTTTGGGGGGATATGGCCGAAATTGAGGGAGTGGGGAGTGGGGGAAGTGACGGCATGGTATGGGGAAGTGTTAGCCGAATGTCATTTAGGCTTTTGGTGCATATTCGGTCATTAGGAGACCAAACCAAACTCTTTCTTTTTTTGAAAAACCAAAGCCGAAGTTCTAAAGAATTCTCTCATCTTTTTCTTCACTTCTTGAACCGAAATACTAAGTCCCTTTAGTTGCCAAAATTGTCTTGTTCACTTGGTTTGTGTCTAGCCGAATACACTCTTGCATCTATCCTTCTTTCTTCATTTGTGTAAGCTGAATCGGGTATCCTTTCTTCTCACACTTTCATCCATTTTCTCTTGTCATACTTGTGCCGAAATCATACTACTTCTAAACCAAGTTCTCTATTTTGATTTCTCCATTGCTAGTGAGCCGAAACCATACCATCTTCTTCCCTCAAACTCTCATTTGCTTTTCTCAATAATCCTAGCCGAATCTTTCATTTGTGCCTTACCATTTCATTAAGCCGTTTTCTTGCAAAACCGTAAGTATTTGTCCCCATCCATTTCATATTTTTATCTTCCATTTCAAAAGCTCTTGAGCCGAATGTCCCTTTTCTCCTAGGGGTTCTTGTGGCCGAATTCTTGGTGGTTGGTGTTGGGTTAAGTCCTTGGCCGTATGGTCATGTTTTCTTTCTCTGGTTTTATGATTGATTTCAGTTAGATTAAAGCTTATGATGGTTGTGGATTGAAGTGAGTTAATCGTTGTTAATCTCTTCATTATAGGACATCAAAGGTTGCAAAGCAAGCAAGAGGAGCCGTTTTTTTTCTGTCAGTTGATTAGTAAATGGAGGTTAAGTGATTGGTTGTTGTTAGTTCATTCTCTTAGTTCTTGGTTAGTCAAAGCTTCAAGAGATTAATGTTTCCTTCTTGATAGGTTGGCCGATTGTCTAAGGGAACCACTTTTTGGTTCGGGATTTGGTAGGAAACCAAATCAGGTGAAAGGTAAGGGCTTTCGACAAACCCTTTTTATCTAAATGGTGTTGGCCGAATGCTATAAATGCCTAACCCCTATATTTGGCCGATTCTAGGAGCAAGTCAATCAAGGGACTTAGATCGATTCGTTGGGATTTTTAGACTCGTGTATACCAGGTGTGTAACTAACACACCCATACTTAGTGATATTATTATTAAACATGTTTGCCTATTAAAATCATGGCAGTTTGATGGATTGATATGATACCCTTTTGGGTATGATCATAGACTCGGGTAAGTCAGTATTGTTACACGTTTACTGATGATCTATATGGTATCATGACTATGTATGTATGTGATATGGGGTATGAGTCAAACATATTAGCATGATAGGTATGACTTGTATGATATGCATGATCACATGAGTATGGTATGTTGATGGGTGATATGAGTGGAGGGAGCAGTGATATTTTGTGCTGACGAGCACCAGTGTTTTGGTAACACAACTTTGTGACTTTGGGTCACCAGAGGTTTGGCACCTCCAAAGGTTTGGCACCTCATTGCGACTTGTCCCTGTGGTTTGATACCACCGTGGGTTGGCCCCACTTGAGATATGGGATCGTCTGCTAGTGATTGGGTATCACACGATGGGTTGGCCCCATCATTGGATTTGTGACTTCGGTCACCAGTGCTTTGGTAGCACAAACGTGTCTTTGGGACACCAGTGGTTTGGTACCACATTGACGGATATTGTGTCTTTGGGACACCAGTGTTTTGGTAACACATTGTGACTATATGTCACCAGTGGTTTGGCACCACCAGTGGTTTGGTACCACACGGGGTAGAAAAGGAGACACGGATGGTTAGGATCGGGTTGCATTAATTATGTTGCTATGTATGATGTGTGTTAGCATGTTGTTTTATTGGGAGCGGGATTTATACACTGAGTCATTCGACTCACCCTCTCCTTTGACATTTCAGGTGACTCGTAGACGCGGACATGGAGCCGGGATGGACTCGGGGTGCACATGCCATGCTTTAATAAAAGTTTTGCTCAGACTATTCAATTTGGGTACTTTAACTTATTTACTTTTAGTTGGGTTTTAGTTTGGATTTGTAAAAGGCCTTTGATTTATGTTTTATGATGGTCATGTTTTAATTAGATTCTTAACCTGCTTAACAAATAACTTGGTACGAAATTTTACTAAAAACTTGGAAATACAATGTTTTCAAAACTATATCGCAATGTGTTTTAAACTATACCATCGGGTATCTCACTATGTTTTGTTATAAAGTAAACTCAAATGATTTTCAAATCAAACTCGATTTTCTGCTAAGTCAAAAATGTTTTAAAATAGCACTTAGAAACTATTGAAGTTACTAAATGGAATCAACTCATTTTTAACTATATACTTTGGATAAGTTTTCGAAATCTAATCAAACAAGCCTACTCCAATTTTCCCCAAATTCACTATGTTTTCACCCCGCTTTTAAACGAAAAACCTGATCACTCAAAAACGTTTTTCCCCGTGACATACAGATTAGGACGTGGTGTCTTGTCTGAGTTTGGGGTGTTACACAACTCTTCAATTCCATAAGACATTATCCAACTAAACAAACCCGTGAACGAGTCGCAGGGTTAGGGTGTGGCAACAGGCATGCGCATGTCTAGGATTGGATTCAGGAAGAGCTTGGTACTTAAGCAGTCCTAGTGACTCACCTCCTCTTCGCTGGAATCCTAGCTGGTGCGTAGTGACTGTTCACCTTAACCACGAGGGCTTGTTGATGGGCCAAAATCTATAATTAAAACCCGAAAGGGACCAGCCACCCTATTTCACAATAAAAAAACCCCCAAGTTTTGTAAAAATTTTGAAATACACTTGGTTTTTGAAAATTTCCAGAATACCCCAGAATTGTAAAATTACCAAAATCTGTGAAATTACCGAAACACTCTGGTTGGCAAAATTTCCAAAATACCCGTGGTTTGTGAAAATTTCCAAAACAACCATGATTTTGTAAAATACCCATGTTTTGCAAATTTACCCGAAAACCCCTAGATTTACAACAATAACTCGGTTTGCAAAATTAAATTTTCCAAAGTACCCCTGCTTTACAAAAAAAAAAAAGAACAACAAACAACATTAAAATATCTCTTTTTCGGAAAAAAAAAACTTGTTTTCCAAAATAGCCTTGCTTTATAAAAAAAGAAAAAAAATGTACCAAAGTACTTCTAATTCAAAGAAAATCACCAAGATACTTTATTTTGGAAAATACCCTGTAGGGCAAAACTACAGAAATACCCCTGGGTTGTGAAATGACAAAAATACCCTTATGTGATGAATTTGTGGATGCTACTTGTATGTTGATGTATGATGGTTGAATGTATGTGGGTTCTAGAATTAGGAGATAAACTTGAGACTGAAACTATATATAGGATCGAATTCGAAAGAACTACTCTTAAAACTACTGTTCATAAAATTGTTCGTGGTTAATCAGTGAATGAAATTAATAATTCATAAAATTTCTAATTCAGATAATATGAGAATCAACGATGAGCGCTAGAAGAGGAAGAAGAGGCCGCGGCTGAGGCCGTGGAAGTGTTAGGACTGATGTGCTGACTCAGCTAGTTAGGGAGGTACTGAAGGAAGTTAAAGAAATTGGTGAAACACTTCAGGTTGGGTGCGTGGACTGTAAGAAAAAAAGAGATCGTAGTTTCTAGGGTTGCAGTCTCGTTCTGTGAAGCATGTTAAGGTACGTCCAAACTTTTGAGTTTGCGAATATTGCAGAAGGCGTCATTCGGGTGAATGTTGCAGGAAGTTAGGAACGTGTTTAAGATGCGGGTTTGAGGAGCATAAGGCTCGGGATTGTTCAATCACCATTAAGTCGGGTATGTTTTGTGTGGATGCTATATTTTTGGGTATAGAAACTATATGCGTGCAATGTTTATTTATTATTAAATTAGAGTGCACAGCGAAAGCATAGTGGTGAGACTTGGGTAGTACGATTAATAGTTAGTTGGAAATTTCGAGGACGAAATTTCTTTAAGGGGGTAGAACTATAACATCCTGAATTTTTGGGCCTATGCATTTAATGGGTGAACATGTGTAATGAGTTAATTTAAGTGTTAGGGGTCCAAATTGGGCTCAGGCTTAGGCAGAGGCCTTGGTTAAAATTATCTGTTTGGGCATTATAGGGTTAAAAGGTAGTATCTGTGTTTAAAACATCAAAATGGGCTTGTGGCCCAGTGGTCAGTGGCGCCACTTAGGGAGCAAGGAGGTGACGCCACACAAGGGAATAAGGGGCCCAAATTTAAGTTTCATGGAGCCCAATTCTTTTAATTTAAGTTAGCTAATTTTCGGCATTTGGGTTAGGTGGAGTGGATGGCAACAAGGCTCAAAAATAGGAGGATTTATATGAATAGGGTAATGTAGATATTATAGTTGATAATATGGAAGATAAAAGGAGAAAAGATAGGAGCTATCTGCAAGGCTAGGTGTTGGCCGAAATTCCATCATCTAGAGGAGGGAAGAAATCGGTTTCTTTATGGCAAAGGGGTGCCAAATTTTCCCTTTTTATTTGCTTAATTTTTAGTTATCAGGAAGGGCACTTTCGGTTTTTCATAGGTAAGTGCCGAAATTTCTATAAATAGGGAGGGTTCTCTTCTTTATTTTTCGGCATTTAGGGTTTCCATCTTTTCTTTCTCTTCTCCTCTAAGTAGAAACCGAACTTCCTAACCCTATTCCCTCATCTTCACTTTGATTCAAAAGCCGAAACTCCATTGTTCTTTTCTCTTCTTTCTTCTAAAAGCCGAAAACTCCATTATTCTTTTCTCTTCTTTCTTCTAAAAGCCGAAAACTCCATTACTCTTTTCTTTTCTTTCTTCTAAAAGTCGAAAACTCTATTATTTTTTTCTCTTCTTTCTTCTAAAAGCCGAATCTCTATAGATTTATTCGAATCATCTTCTCTTCCTGATTTTCGCAAAAAGCCGGAATCCTCTGGGAGTAGCCGAATCTTCTCTAGTAAGATCTCTTAGATCTAAAAATTGGAAACACTAGTTCCTGAATCTCATATCACTTTTCGGGATTTCAAGCCTCTGAACAACACATAGGGCAGATAGCAGCTGTGTTGGCTACAGATAGCGTTGACTTAGAAAGTCTCGTTCTAACGATAATCAGGTGTGTAGATCTCTAAACACACTAATAATCTGTATGTATATATATGTGATGGTTAAAAGCCGAAAAATAGGTTGTATGAACAGACGGGTTACCTAGAAAGGGTAGGCAAAGGATGACAGGTATGTGCCATAGAAACTTCTCTATGTGTATCGATGTATGTGAAAGACTGAAATCTCTTAGGTAGTATATTGCTTAATTTTGCATGAATGTATGCATGGGATGGGTTTGATATGGAAAGGGGAAGAGCATGATTGGTCACATGGTGATCGGTGGTAGAAAACCCACTTAATGAAATGTTAGGTCACATGGTGATCGGTGGTAGAAAACCCACGTAATGAAATGTTAGGTCACTTGGTGATCGGTGATAGAAAACCCACGTAATGAAATGTTAGGTCACTTGGTGATTGGTGGTAGAAAACCACGTTAAAATTCCTAATTGATAAGGAGTAGGCAGTATGACTGTCGATATGGTGTGTAGCGGTTGGTGGGTTGATTGTAGAAATCCCCAAGGTGTGGTGGTTGGTACGGGTTGGTGTGTAGAGGATGGAATTCTAGGATGGGTTGGGCTTTGCATCATTTATTATTTGTCATGTGATTATGATTGTTGCCATTGTGTATGGGCTAGGGCTCATAATGTGTTTGTGGGCCCAAGCCTTTTATGTGTTTTCGGGATTTACACACTGAGTCTTGGTGACTCACCCTATTATTTTTCCCTAAATTTTCAGATGAGCAGTAGATCATGGACATGGGAGCCGAGACGGACTCGAGGGGCCATCAAGTTTTTATTTCTATAGAATATTTTCGGTTTTCCCTTAAGTTTTGTTTTGGGAATATTTAGGTAATAAGGCCCCATAGTTTATATTCGCCTAAGTAGTTTTTTTAATATTTGCAACTTATTAATTTATGTCAGGGGTTTATTTATACCAAATAATAATAATACAAGGTTTCTTTTCAAATGTCACTTATTTATTCAAATATTGCCTAATAACTTATGATTTTCTAAAACCAACTTAGCAAAAGATTTTAACGTTCAACCCGTAGCATACTAGATCTGGTCGAAACGTATGGGCCGGGTTTGGGGTGTTACAAGTTCGGCAGAAGCCTTCTGCCAGGGCTTTTGTCAAGGGAACCCAAGGCTTTAGTCAGGGGGCGTCCAGCCAGGCCAAAGAAGGCAGAGTTGTGGGAATTTGCGCGAAGATAGCCAGTTGATTCATCTCAAGAAGCCGGAATTATACTCAAGACGGAGAATCTCTCCTTCAATTCTTTCAGAGGGTTTTAGAGATTTCTTATGTTTTGTTTTATCTTTTTGATCGTCAAAATCAGAGCTTTAAAATTTATAATGAGAGTGATCGAACCTGGAAACTGACTTTGACAACGATTTTTAGGTAAGCGCACCTATCGAACAGCAGTATAGTTTAGAAAGGACCGAAATATCGAATCCCAAAGGAACCAAAAGTACTAATACTAACTCTCTTTCTACTATTTAGCCTAAGAATTAAGTGAATGGTTATCTAATCTAAATTTAACTATCAACTAAACTAAAGATGCAAAGGCAAAAAAAGAATGAATTGATGAAAAATAACTTGGAAGAAAAACCAATTGATTAAAACGATACCCTTAGGAAGAATCCATCTAGACTTCACTTGTTATCTGACTCTGAACCAGGCGATTTATTCATTTGACTTGATCTGTAAGATTCCCTAAGTTATATTAAACCCTCTCTCGAAGCGAATAACGTCTAACCCTAGGTTGATTAATTGAAATCTCTTTCTAATTAAAACCCCTAGAATCTTATTAACTCGATCTATGAACTCCCATATTAGGTTTCACCCTAATCCGGCAAAATCTCGTCACCCTATCTCTAGGCGTGCAATCAACTCCGCTTAATTATGCTAGATCTACTCTTAAGCAGGGACTTTTGCTCCTCCACCTAAGCACATCATACTTGAATCATTATCCTGGAAATATTAACACAAGAATTAAGCATACATAATTAAGAACAAGTCAAATATTTATCATATAGTTCAGAAAACAATAACAAGATCCATCATAGGTTTCATCCCCTTCAGGTATCTTAAGTTTTTAGTTCATAATAATAAAACAAAACATCTTAGAAGAAAGGATAAAACAAAACATAAGAAATCCCTAAAACTCCCTGAAGAAATTGAAGGAGAGATCTGCCGTCTTGAGTAGAATCCCGGCTTCTTGAGATGAATCAACTGGCTATCTTCGAGTGATCCTCCACAATCTGACCTTTTCGGGTTGGCTCCTTGGCCTAGCTAACCGCCCTATTTCAGGTAACACTTATGGGGTTTATATAGGCTTTCAAAATATGTTTCTTCGCCTCTAAGTATCCAAATCTGAATGAAATTGCCCTTTCCTGCGACAGGGACATGGCCATGGCACACGCCTGTTGGGTCGTGGCCAGGTCGTGTCCGGACTTCTTTAATGAGGCACGGTCGTGTGAATCGAGATCAGGCTGTATTCTAGTAGATTGACGTGGCACAGCCGTGTGGGCTTAAGTCCAGGCCGTGTTGATTTCCTCTTTGGCCCAATTTGGTCCGTTTTAGGCCCGTTTCTCGTTCTTTTCATCCTCGGGTGCTTTCCTGGGTACAAAACATGAAAAAAAAAGGATTAAGAGCACCTTTTTACATAAATCGAGGCTTAATTCATCCAAAAGCAAACTAAATGTGGGCTTAAAATATGTTACTTTTATGGTTTATCAAATACCCCCACACTTAAGCTTTTGCTTGTCCTTAAGCAAAATTCTCAACTTACAATTAAAACGAACTTTCCATAATTCATAATTCCTACCGATAATGTCTCATCATAATTCATAGATAATTTATACATGGATAATTTTACTCAAAGAGTCCTAAAGATTCAAACAATCAAAGTCATACATTTGTAGCACAAAAACTTAGGTATCTCCCCTTATCTAAATGATTACCTTTAATTCAAAATCGACAAGGACTGACATCCTCACAAAAAATTCACTCAAATCACTCGAAGTGTTTAAGGTTCAAAATTAAGCACTCAAAAGTCAAACCTGAAAAGTTAATCCCATAGGCTTGCCTGAAAATCAAATCTCCACCACTGTAAAATGAGATGATAAATAGATCAAAAGGTCTTTAATAGGGTTGTAATGGGGCTAGGGTTAAAGGTGTGGAAAAAGGCTGAATTAGGAGGTTAGAATCGAGATTGACCTGACAATTTACCTATCTAAAAATACTGATACGATAGTTACATTAACTAAAAAGTAATAATCCTAATAATACGAGCTTTTCTTTTTGATAAATAGACTTCAAATGTATAAGCTCATTTTTTATAATACTACTACTGAATAAACTTCAATTTTTTTTAAGATAAGTCAAATAATAGGAAAGAAATTTTACAACTGAAATATAGAACATAGTTAGGCAACTGTTCAAAATCAAATCTCGACAAAAAGGGAGTCAAGGAATAGTGATAACAAATACAAAGGGTTTTGGGTTAATATTAGTGGGTGAGTCAATAAAAAGGGATGTTAGGATTAAACGGGGTTCACTAGGGGTTAATTGTGAAGATAGGCTTTTTAGTGGAGTAAGTGAGTTAAATCCTAGGTGTCTTTATCATCTCGGTATATCAAATCATAGGTGTGGTCTCAATATGTATAATCAAGGCAAGTTCTAGAATAACAGTTCAATGTTGACACACTCATAATAAAAAAAGTGAGCATGAAAAAGAATATATGCTCTATAAGGCTCAAAAATCTCACACAAAATTATGGGTGTTTTGACATCAACCTTGTAAATTTCAAATTTCAAAGTAATATTCAGATTTAGGTTAACAACCTAAAAAAATTTTAATTCTGAAAAATAGACTTATCATGCTTGATTCTTTAGTATCTTAAAATTTTAATCATCAATGCACAATTGACTATGACTTACTCAAAAACATGTCAATAAAAATCATAAACCATCAGAAATTTCATCCTAATTAGTAATATGAGGAATTTACTTAAAAACAAGACTAAATTCAGGGATTTGAGAATAATGCAGAAAGTTAGGCACTTTCTCGAAATAACTATTCACCCCTCCCCCCACACTTAAGATGTACATTGCCCGCAATGTAAAAAGATAGATATTCATTTTAAGAGAGAGGGAGAGGTGAAACTTCCTAAATTTGGATGGTTTCCCGGAGTTGGAAGTCGATGGGGGTGGTGGCTGCTACCGTGCTCTGCGCTAGATGAAGAAATTGGGGAGCTCGTAGAGAGTTAGCCAGGAGTTACTAAGACACATTTAAAATAAACTAAATATATAAATAAAGACAAGAAAACTAAAGAGAAGGAAAATAGAAAGTAAAATAAAGTTAAAAGAAAACGTGGATGGACCGAGGAGTCCTTATTGTTGGATGGTTCGCGAGGTGGGTGTGACCTCTAAGGCTGCGGAGGTGCTGGCGGTGGCGGAAGTGGCGTGGTTATGGTCGTGGTGATTCCCTAGCAGCCTTTTGAACCTGACACTAAGAAACTATAATATATTAAACTAAATTAAGCATAAGATTGTCAAAGAGAAGGAAATTGAAGCAAAAGGGAAAAGAAAAATAGAAACTAATTGGTCTCAAAGACCCTTGGCTTGTTGTTTGGATGAAGCTGCCGGCATGAACTTATGAATGTCGATCTCCCTAAGGAAAATATGCTTGCTTTCTTCCGCTTCTTTGTCATGGCTTTGGTGTGGCTCAAGGGTTTAGAGATTTGTTATGGAGAGGAGAATGTGAGAAAAGGATATCAGAAAAGAAGTGGGAAGTGGATGAGAAGGATGGGGAGGGGGTTGGTGTTTAAATAGAGGCTCAATTCTGGTACTTTCCCACGCCCGTGGACCGAGGGCGTGTCATTTCACATGGCCACCTCGCACGGCCGTGTGTCTAGGTGTGTTGATTCTCCATGCCTATTTTTCAGACAGCCACGCTCGTTCTTGATAAGTCAGTGTCGTCCACGGTCGCATCGTACGGCAGTACACGTGTTGGAGTGGTTGGGTCCGTGAACTTCAAAAATTAGTTGAGTCTAATTTGTACCGCATCTGTCATGTTGGCACAAAGATTCTTGAGGTACACACGGCCGTGTGCAAGGCCGTCTGGCCTGGAAATCTACACCCTTGGTTAGTTTAAAATTAGGTGCTAAAAAGAAAGATAAAAGAAAGAATAAAACAGAATAAATAAAAATGTAAAAGTTAATGGGGTTAGTACTCGGGTTGCCTCCCGAAAAGTGCTCGTTTATAGTCTTAAGCTAGACTTACTTCTTATTTAAAAAAAGTCAGGGAGGTTTAAAGGTTTGAATATCTTCCCTCATGCTTACAGTTCTATTTTCTTGATAATATTTAAGTCGAGAAGCGTGTACCTTAAAAGTGCCAAATATAGGATTGCTTACCTCGACTGTTTCGTATGGGAAGATATTGTGTACCTCAAGAGGGATTTCTTCATTTGCTTTCAGGTCTGACATGGTGATTCAAGGATCTGATTTATCTAACAGTACCTGGTCTCCTATTTTTAAGTGGTTTGATGTTCCGGTGAGCTCTTCTGGGGGCTCCTTTGGTTTCTCTTCGTGCAGTTCCTGTTCTTCTTTAAAGTGTGTCTTCCACTCTTCTAATTTGTCGACCTTAAGGCTTCGTTCCTCATATAATTCTTCTTTGTTGGCACGAGGTCCATGATTCAGCTCAGGTTTGTAACCTTGTGGTGTTTCCTGAAAAGAAGGATCAACCGAATGGTTATCAAAAGAATTTACTTTCTCACCTTAGTTATTCGATGTCCTAGCTGAGTGAGGGCTTGAAGAGTGACTGTCTCCTCGCCTACACAAAGTATAAGTTCGACTGCATCAACATCAATTTTAGTTCTGGCAGTTGCTAAAAATGGTCTTCTTAAAATTAAGGGGATCGTATTGTCCTCATCCATGTCTAAAACGACAAAGTCTACTGGGAAAACAAATTTGTCAATTTTTACAAGAACATCTTCGATAATACCTCTAGGAATTCTAACAGTTTTATCAGGTACTTGAATACTCATCCTAGTTTGTTTGGGTTTCCCTAGACCTAGTTGTTTAAACAATTTATAAGGCATGACATTTATGTTTGCCCCTAAATCAGCTAACGCATTATCAATAGTTAAACTACCAATCAAACATGGAATTGTAAAACTCCCTGGATCTTACAATTTCTGTGATAGTTTATTTTGCAACATTGCTGAGCACATTGCGTTCAGTTCCACATGTGATTCCTCATCTATCTTTCGCTTATTTGTCAAAAGCTTCTTTAAAAATTTCCTGGAATCTGGCATTTGTGAAAGAGCTTCAAGAAATGGTAAGTTAATATGTAATTTTTTTAAAATTTTATGAAACTTACCGAACTGTTCCTCTGTGTCGTCTTTCGTTATTGCTTGGGGATATGGTATGCGGGTTTTGTACTCTTTGATTACCGGTTTCGGCTTGTTATTGACCTCAACCATATCTTCTTCTACCACCTTCTTTTGTTCTGATTTAGGCGCGTCTAACCCTTCACTATCTTGAGCTGTTATGGCCTGAACTTGCTCCCTTGGGTTAGTCTCAGTGTTGCTCGGTATTCTTCCCTGTGGCCTCTCAGAAATCTGCTTAGCAAGTTGCCCGAATTGATCCTTGAATTCTTGTGACAATGCCTCAAGTTTTGTTTCTATCTTCTGGAAACGTGTGTCTGAGGTTGTTATGAAGTTTGTTAGCGCCTCTTCAAGGTTCCGCTTCTTTTCCTGTGGGTAAGGCTGCTGTTAGAAGTTTTGAGATGGTTGTGATCTTTGATTTCTTTGACCGCCCCATGAGAAATTAGGGTGGTTCTTCCAACCTGGATTATAAGTATTACTATAAGGGTTATTGTTAGATCGGAAATTATTACCCATATAGTTCATTTGCTCGCTCTCCATGTCCTGTTCGTAGAGTGGGTAGTCAGGATTCACCACTCCTTCACTTGCATCGCACTGCATTACTGGATGTGCCTGCGAAGAACCATAAAAACTATCAAATTTTTTATGTAACAATTCTACCTGATTTGATAGCGCGGTTACTGCATCAATGTTGTAAACTCCGACTGCTTTAGCTGGCCTTGTCCTTGTAACTTGGCACTGATAGTTATTCAGTGACAACTCCTCTATAAACTCGTAGGCTGCTTCAGGAGTTTTGTTGTTCAGGGTTCCACTAGCAGCTGAATCGATTAGTTGCCTTGTTAAAGGGTTCACACCATTATAAAAAATTTAGACCTGTAGCCACAATGGTAGTTCGTGGTGTGGGCACCTTCTCAACAAATGTTTGTATCTCTCCCATGCGTCGTATAATGTCTCTGAATCTATCTGCACAAAAGAAGAGATATCATTCCTTAATTTGGCTGTTTTATCCGGTGGAAAATATTTTAATAAAAAATTTTCGGTCATTTGATCCCATGTAGTGATTGAGCCTTGTGGAAGAGAATGCAACCACTGTTTGGCTTTATTTCTCAGGGAAAAGGGAAAAAACCGAAGACGGATGGCATCATCAGAAATGCCATTTATCTTGAAGGTGTCGCAAAATTCTAGGAAATTTGCTAAGTGTGTGTTAGGATCCTCATCCTGCAAACCATCAAACTGAACAAATTATTGTATCATCTGTATAGTGTTAGGTTTCAGTTCACAATTATTTGCAGCAATAGTAGGCCTAACAATACTAGATTCAGTTCCTGTTAAACTAGGTTTAGCATAATCATACATAGTACGTAGAGCATGATGTTCGGCCATCTCTGGAGCTGGCGGGTTATTCTCTGCTATCTCTTCTATGGTATTTATTTCGATTTCTTGCTCTTCGTTTATGTATTTTGGGCTTCGCCTTATTTCTCTTCGATTTCTACAAATGGTACCTTCAATATCACTGTCATAAAGTAGAGGTCCTGTCGAGTTCCTTCTAGTCATAAACTAGAGGTACCTGAGAGGAACAAAAGAAAGAAATTAGCAAAAATAAAAATAGACTAAAAAATAAAAGTAAATTACAAAAAATAAAAATGGCTAAAGTAATAAAAATTGAGCGTTCTTAATATTTTAGTCCCCGAAAACGGCACCAAAAACTTGATCGTCGAAATCAGAGCTTTAAAATTTATAATGAGAATGATCGAACCTGGAAACTAACTCTGACAACTATTTTAAGGCAAGCGCACCTATCGAACAACAGTATAGTTTAGGCAACACCGGAATATCGAATCCCAAAGGAACCAAAAGTACTAATACTAACTCTCTTTCTATTATTTAGCCTAAGAATTAAGTGAATGGTTATCTAATCTAAATTTAACTATCAACTAAACTAAAGATGCAAAGACAAAAAGAGAATGAATTGAGGAAAAATAACTTGGAAGAAAATCCAATTGATTAAGACGATACCCTTAGGAAGAATCCACCTAGACTTCACTTGTATCTAACTCTGAACTAGACGATTTATTCATTTGACCTGATCTGTAAGATTCCCTAAGTTATATTAAACCCTCTCTCTAAGCGAATAACGTCTAACCCTACGTTGATTAATTGAAATCTCTTTCTAATTAAAACCCCTAGAATCGCATTAACTCGATCTATGGACTCCCATATTAGGTTTCACCCTAATCCGGCAAAATCTCATCACCCTATCTCTCGGCGTGCGATCAACTCCGCTTAATTATGCTAGATCTACTCTTAAGAAGGGACTTTTGCTCCTCTACCTAAGCACATCATACTTGAATCAATATCCCGAAAATATTAACACAAGAATTAAGCACACATAATTAAGAACAAGTCAAATATTTATCATATAGTCCAGAAATCAATAACAAGATCCGTCTTAGGTTTCATTCCCTTCAGGTATCTAAAGGGTTTAGTTCATAATAATAAAACAAAACATCTCAGAAGAAAAGATAAAACAAAACATAAGAAATCCCTAAAACTCCCTGAAGGAATTGAAGGAGAGATCCACCGTCTTGAGTAGAATTCCGGCTTCTTGAGATAAATCAACTGGCTATCTTCGAGTGATCCTCCACGAATCTGACCTTTTCGGCTTGGCTCCTTGGCCAAGCTAACCGCCCTCTTTCAGGTAACACTTAGGGGGTTTATATAGGCTTTCAAAATATGTTTCTTCGCCCCTAAGTATCCAAATCTGAATGAAATTGCTCTTTCCTGCGACAGGGACACAGCCATGGCACACGCCCGTGTGGATCGTGGCTAGGTCGTGCCCGGACTTCTTTAATGAGGCATGGCCGTATGCATCAAGATCAGGCCGTGTTCTAGTAGATTGATGTGGCACGGCCATGTGGGCTTAAGTCCAGGCCGTGTCGATTTCCTCTTTGGCCCAATTTGGTCTGTTTTAGGCCCGTTTCTCATTCTTTTCATCCTCGAGTGCTTTCCTGGGTACAAAACATGAAAACAAAGGATTAAAAGCACCTTTTTACATAAATCGAGGCTTAATTCATCCAAAAGCATACTAAATGTGGGCTTAAAATATGTTACTTTTACTGTTTATCACTTTTCTTCTAATATGTTTTCTTTTATTGTTATGAACTAAACCCTCAGATACCTGAGGGGGATGAAACCTAAGATGAATCTTGTTATCGTTTGTTGAACTATGTGATAAATATTTGACTTGTTCTTAATTATGTGTTCTTGATTCTTGTGTTGATATTTCTGGGATATTAATTCAAGTGTGATGTGTTTAGGTAGAGGAGCAAAAGTTCCTGTCTAAGAGTAGATCTAGCATAATTAAGCGGAGTTGATCGCAAGCCTAGAGATAGGGTGACGAGATTTTGCCGGATTAGGGTGAAACCTAATACGGGAGTCCATAGATCAAGTTAATGTAATTCTAGGGGTTTTAATTAGAAAGATTTTTCAATTAATCAACCTAGGGTTAGACGTTAGTCGCCTCGAAAGAGGGATTAATATACGTTAGAGGATCCTACGGATCAAGTCAAATGAATAAATCGTCTGGTTCAGAGTTAGGTAACAAGTGAAGTCTAGGTGGATTCTTCCTTGAGTATCGTCTTAATCAATTGGTTTTTCCTAAAGTTATTTTCCTAAAGTTGATTAGTTAATTTTAGATTAGATAAACAATTCTCTTAATTCTTAGGCTAGATAATAAAAAGAGAGTTAGTATTAGTACTTTTAGTTCCTTTGGGTTCGACAATCTGGTCTTACCTTAACTATACTATTGTTCGATCGGTGCGCTTGCCTCACATCGTTGTCATAGTTAGTTTCCAGGTTCGATCATTCTTTATATAAATTTTAAGACTTTGACATCGTAAAACAACAATCAAGTTTTTGGCGTCTTTGCCGGGGAACTAAAATATTAAGAACGCTTAATTTTTATTACTTTAGCCTCTTTTTTCTGCAATTTATTCTTTTTTTGTTTTGTTTTTTTTTTTACATTGCTAATTTTTCCTCTATTTTCTTTTGGCAAATAATTTTAGTCTATAGAGAAGATGGCACTAAATAATTATCAATGGCAAGTCATGAGGACAATTCCTACTAAAGCAACTAGTGTCTTCAACCTCGACGTGGTCACCAAGTTATCTAATCAGGTAGAGATGATGAATAAAAAGATTGATGGTTTGTATAGTCTATCGCAGGTACACCCAGTAATGCAATATGACTCGAATCTAGGAGGCGTGGCGAATCCTGAGTACCCACCCTACGGATATGGCATGCAAAACGAGCAAGCTCACTATATAGGTAACTATCCTAGACCTTAAAATAATTTTTATGGTAACACTTATAATGCAGGTTGGAGGTACCATCCCAATTTCTTGTGGGATGATCAAAGTAGCCAAAAACTGGAACTTCCTCCAGATTTTTAACAACCACCTCACCAACAGAAAGAGGAGTCGAACCTTGAAGAGATGCTGATAAAATTCATAGCAGTTTCAGAAACATGTTTCCAAAATATAGAAACACGTTTCCAAAACATCGAAATAGCACTCAAAAATCAAGAAGCATCAATTCAAGGGATCGAGGATCAGTTAGGTTGACTTACTAAGCTGATCTCAGAACAACTACAAGAAAGCTTGCCAAGCAACACTGAAACTAACCCAAAAGAGCAAATTCAAGCCGTAAAAGCTCATGACAGTGAAAGGTTAGTGGAATCTGACCTAAGGCACGAGCATGTGGTAAGTGGAGGTAAGGTTGAGGTAAGCCAGGATTTACCAAACCCGGTAATTACAGAATACTAACCCCGTGTGCCATGCCATAATACGATAAAGAAAGACCACACAAAGGAACAATTCGGTAAGTCTCTTAAACTTCTAAAGAAATTTCATATTAACTTGTCGTTTCTTGAAGCACTTTCGCAGATGCCAGATCCTAGACCTCGTGTCGATAAAGAAAAAATTCATGAGGAACGAAGACTTTGGATCGATGAACTAGACGAATGGAAGACACACTTCAAGGAGAGACTAAAAACACACGAAGCAAAAATGAGGCAACTCTATGATGAACTTAATGATGGGACAACCCAGCTTAAGATAGGAGATCAGGTACTCAAAATCCTCCCAAATGGAACAGTTGAGGTAACTAGTCCTAAAACCAGCACCTTTAAGGTAAACACTACTCGACTTAAACTTTATATCAATAACCGAATTGATCACATGAGAAAGGATTTTCACCTCCTCAAACCACCATGATAATGCGAATGAGAGGTCAGTCTAGCTCAAGACTTTAAACGAGCGCTTCTCGGGAGGCAACCTGAGCACTAACTCTACTAACTAGTTTCGTTTTATTTCTTTTCGTATTTAGGCATAGGTTTCCATACCCACACGGTCTTGCACACGACCATGGTCGTGGCCGTGTGGGCACCACAAGTAGGTAAAAGGGTGTGGCCACAGACGTGTGGCAACAGGACAAAATTTTTCCCAAAACATGGGTTGCATCTCTATTTAAACCCCATTCTTATTTTCTCTTTTCCAGTTGTCTTTCTTCTTTCATTTTCCATTATTTACTTTTACTTTTATTTCTATTTTTATTTTCTTTAATATTTTCTTCTTATTCTTCGTACCATTTAGATTTAGCTTAGAAGACTGATAAACCGTAAAAGTAACATATTTTAAGCCCACATTTAACATACTTTTGGATGATTTATCCCTTGATTTATGTAAAAAGGTGCTCTTAATCTGTAACATCCCAAAATTGGGCCTAGTAGGATTGGGCCGATTGGGAATTGGGCTTTAGGAAAATTAGAATATTATTTATTTTTGTGTTGGCTTGGATATGAATTTTGTGTGTTAGCATAGTCTTGTGAAGGCTCGATTTTAATTAGGAAGTTAGAATAAATTTTAGTATGGTTTATTTAATGAAGTGGATTAAGTGAGCTTAGCACTTAAGTTAATTTAAGTGTTCATTTATAGCACAAGAGGAGTAAGTGGTTAAGTGGTTATGGCGTTTGAAAGGTGGCTTGAGGTTAGAGGTTCGAGTGGTATGTTTAGCATTTTGAAGGTTTATTTTTGTGTATTAGCATTGATGGCCGGTCAAACTTATTTATGATAGGTGGACTAATAACTTTTAGTAAGTTGAATTTTTGTTTAGGGAAAGCTTAAGTTATGGGATAAGATTTTTAAGGTTATGGAAGGATATCTTAAAGTTATGGCATGATGAGGGGACAAAGGCATGGAATAAGGAGGATGTTTTGGAAAGTAATCCTAGGCTTTAGTGGATGTATGTGGACGGCATGGGTGTCTAGGGGGTGGCCGAATTTTGTTAGGTAGCTTGGGGGGGAATAGTTGGCCAATTCTCCTTTTGAACATCTTTTGCATTTTTGTTTTCCCTCTCCAAAAATCCTTTGTTTGGCCGAATGAGTATTGTACATTTTGTGCAAGTTTTGCTTTTGGTTAGCCTTCATTTTGTTTGAACCAAAATTTATATTTTCTTTCTCTCATCTTTTCCTTTGAAACCGAAAACATCTTTTGCACTTTTGTGCACTCTTTCTCCCATCTCTCTTCCTCTTTTCTTACTTTTGGTATTTGCTCAACATCACTTTTTCCTTTTTATTTTCTTCTTGACTGAACCTCTTTCTTCCCCAAATCCTCTTTTCTTTTTTTTCTTCCATTATTTCTAAAATCGAATCCTTTCCCTCTCATTCTCATTTTCTTTGCTACTCACATACTCTATTTCTTTTTCTCCATAATATCTTTTGTTATCTTCATTCAAAACCATAGCCGAATCTTCTACTTCCTTGTTAGTATTATTTTTGTTGGCCGAATATTCAAAGGGTAGGCATTCATTTTTGGGTTTTCTTCAATCGGTTTTGGAAGATAGGTAAGTGTTTATGGTCGTTTTTCCTTTCTTTTTTTTTATATGTCGTTTTCTTGAGGGCGTAGGCCACTTTCTAATGTTTTTGGTATAGAGGCCGAAACTAATATGATTCCATTTAGAGATTTCGACAGAGTTCTTAATCAAGTAACGTTTTCGGGATTTGATCGTTTGTGCCTTAGCAGATGCGTAGTTATCACACTATTTCTCCTGTTTTGTGTATTGATATATATATATTCTTGTATGATGTGTGATAGCCGACAACAAAGGCTAAAGTGGTGAAAACCCATGATTGGGGTAATCGGTTAACAGGTCAGTAATATGTGATATTAAATTATTTATGGTGACTGTGTAATATGATAATGAGCATGTGATGTATGTTCATTCTATATGTTGATTTGGCATGATACATTAACATATATGCATGGGGATTGGATTTGATCAAGGAAGGACGGGTGTACATATTTATGTACGTGGTCTAATGTGCTACATCAAGGGAGGTGTTGGCTAGGTGCCCATCTCGGCGGTTGATGGCTGTGTGCATCACCGTAGACGAATTAATGTTGGGATCACTTATGTGATCGGTGGCTTAGCCACGGCCTTGAGCAGCAAGTCTGCCAAGGTAAGATATAAGGATCACTATTTGATCGGTGGATTAGCCACGGCCTTGGACGGCAAGTGTGCCGGGGTTGGTGTAATGGATGGAATTAGGTTGGGTTGGGCGTCATTTTGCATATTTATGTATGTGAACTGTGTGGATTTGGGCCAAGCCCATATGTGGAGGCATGTGTGATGATTATGCACTAAGTCTGTGGACTCACCCAATTTTTCTCAACCATTTCAGGTGATGCGTAAGCGTTGGACTGGGTTTAGAGTGGATACAAGGTGGCCCATGCAGAAGAAGATACTTTAATTATTTTAAGCATTTTAATATTGAGTATTTTGTTTTAAGTATTGGTTGTAATAAGGGCCATTTAACCAATTTTTGATTATTATTATGTTTTAAGTTGGTTTGTTGAATATATTGTTATTTGAAAAATGTTTAAATTTGTAACAACCTAATTTTATTTGGAATTTTAATTACACAATGTTTTAGTAAAGACAACAAAATTTTATGTTTTTAATTCTAAGTTAAAAGTTTTTCAAACGTTTTCCGCAGTGGCATTTCAAATTCGGTCTTAGCAAATGGGCCGGGTTTGGGGTGTTACAAATTGGTATCAGAGCCCGGTTCAAAACTCAGACTTTGAGGTTTTGGGCCCGAAAATAGTTTTCAAAGATGGGTTTTTCAAAGATTTAGGCTTTCATAAATTTTTCAGGTTTATTCTGGCATGGCATCTATACCTTCGACCCGAAGTCCACCAGGTAAGTACTTCGGACTCTTAAAGTGATTTGTTTGTGTGAATTATTATGGGTTATTTGGGCTCGTAGATTAGAATACTAAGGTTATTGGACTCTAGGATTAGTTTACTCAACATATGCATAAGACTTTAATAGGTTATTAAACCAACCTGTGACCAAATCGCCGAGTTAAGGTGTGGTAACCTTGGTGCGCATGTCTAGGATTGGATCCGGAAGAGCTTGGTACTTAAGCAGTCCTCGTGACTCACCTCCTCTTCGCAGGAATCCTACCTGGTGCATAGCTTCGGTTCACCTTAACCAAGAGGATTTGTTCATAGGCTAAACCGATTACTAAAACCCGAACGGGATTAGCCTTATTGTTTTAAAACCCTTAGTTTTAAAATTTTCAAATTTACCCCTTTGATTTGTGAAACCTTAAA
Organism: Gossypium australe; assembly: GCA_005393395.2. NCBI lineage: Eukaryota > Viridiplantae > Streptophyta > Magnoliopsida > Malvales > Malvaceae > Gossypium > Gossypium australe. The sequence continues at coordinate 127,863,875 of CM016614.1, read as the reverse complement.
TCTGATTTTTGAAAGACGTTTTCTCGATTTACAAAATTACCCAAAATGCCCCTAGTGGCAAATTTACAAAATGCCCCTGTATTGTAAAATTACCGTATTACCCTCAACTATTGTTAAAATGATTTTACTTTGCAAAATACCAAAATCTCGAGTTTTCAAAATGGCAAGATACTCCGGTTTGGGAAAACTTACGAAAATACCCCTGGTTGACAAAATTACCAAGAAGCCCTGAGTTTCTAAATTTTCATGTTGCTTCCGACTTTTACTAAAATGTTTCTACTTTACAAAAATATCAAAAACTTCTATTTTACAAGTATCAAGCTATCCTGAGTTGGAGAATTTATAGAAACGCCCATGACTTACAAAATTACAGAAATAACCCCGAATTTCTGAAATTTTTGCAACACCTCTGATTTTTTTTTTAAAAAATGAATTTCAAGATGATTCCAAGATTTTGTAAATTCTAAAATAGCTTTAATTTGAAAAAAAAAATATTTTCAAAGTTGACCCTAATTCATTCCCGAAATACCCCTAATAGGAAAATGACGAAAATACCCCTGGGTTGGGGGTAGACAGGAATGTTTTAATGGTGTGCTGAATGTGTAATTCTCTAAACTAGGGTAGTGAACTTTAGATGAAACTTTGGTTGATCGAAAGAACCGCTTTTGAAACTTCTTCTCATAAAATTTGCTCGTGGATAAACAGTGAAACAAAATTGCTAATTCATAAAACTTTTAAACAGATTAAATCGTGACGCTAGATATGAGTTCTAGGGCGCGTGGTCGCAATACTCGTGGACGTGGTAGAGGCAGGATGGCAGTATCGGAACCGGTTAGGTCTGGCCATGGGTCAGAAAACGATGTGCCGCCACCACCAGTTGTTGAGGTTGAACATCAGGATCAGACCGGAGGAGATGATGCAGTATCGTAGGCTATGCTGCGGGTGCTTGAGCGAGTGACAGGAGCCAATGTGGGTAATGGGACTCGGAAGCCAGTGCCTGAAAGACTTAGGTCGAACGGAGCCGAGGTTTTCAGAGGAGTGTCTGGGGTAGCTCCGAACGTGGCAGAATACTGGCTAGAGGCAGTTGAAAGGATTATGAATGACTTGGATTTAACTGCTGAGGATAAGCTTAAAGGAGCTGTTTCGTTGCTACGGGATGAGGCCTACCAGTGGTGGCTCACTGTTAAAGAAGGTATCCCTGCGGATCGAGTAAACTGGGGTTACTTTAAGATCAAGTTTGAGGGGAAGTATGTCGGAGCGAGCTATATGGACGCTCAGAGGAAGGCATTCCTCAACTTGGTGCAAGGTGACAAGTCAATAGCGGAGTATGAGGCTGAGTTTCTGCGTTTGAGCCGGTATGCTCGGGGCATCGTGGCTACCGATTATGAGAGATACGTCAGATTTGAAGATGGGCTGCGAGATGAATTGCGGGTTTTGATTGCTCCGCAACGAGAGCGAGACTTCGCCATTTTGGTGGAGAAAGCTCGAATAGCTGAAGAGGTCAAGAGGACTGAGAGGCAGAATAGAGAAAGAAACCGGGATAAGAGGAGTTTTGGATCGCCAGAATTGTCCGAGAAATTTCAAAAAAAAACCGAGGGTCGAGAATTTTGCTCGTGTTTCTATGACAGCTGCTGGAAATCAGGACCGTCCGTGTGCTCGGTGTGGAAGGTATCATGTCGGCGAGTGCTGGAATCGGGACCGAGAATATTTTAGGTGTAAGTCCAAGACTCATTTGATTAAGGATTGTCCTCAGGATCCGAATAGGGCTCGGATAGAAGGCCAAGGTTATATGCAACCGGGCAGAGGTGGTCAGCAGGCGACAAGGGGTCGTGGTTCTAACCATGGAGGAAATGGTTCAGGTCGAGGTCGTGGAGCACCAGGCCAAGGTAATGGTAACACTGAGGCAAGACAGCCAGGTCTGGTGTATGCAGTTCGTCGAAGGGAGGATAGTGATGTGCCAGATGTGACAACGGGTAAGTTTCTTATGTTTGGAATACCCTTTATTGTCTTGTTTGTTATAGAGCTAGTTCGTATTTGTGTCGCTAGTGAAGTATCTAGAACCTTGAGTGTGAACTTTGGGACTGTTCTTAGAAAGTATGTTAGTTTTATTAAGATCAGAGTGCGCAGCAAGAGCGTAGTGTGGTGAGTTAGACTATATGATTGATCGTTAGTAAGTAATTTCGAGGACGAAATTATTTTTAAGGAGGGTAGATCTGTAACATCCCAAAATTGGGCCTAGTAGGATTGGGCCGATTGGGAATTGGGCTTTAGGAAAATTAGAATATTATTTATTTTTGTGTTGGCTTGGATATGAATTTTGTGTGTTAGCATAGTCTTGTGAAGGCTAGATTTTAATTAGGAAGTTAGAATAAATTTTAGTATGGTTTATTTAATGAAGTGGATTAAGTGAGCTTAGCACTTAAGTTAATTTAAGTGTTCATTTATAGCACAAGAGGAGTAAGTGGTTAAGTGGTTATGGCGTTTGAAAGGTGGCTTGAGGTTAGAGGTTCGAGTGGTATGTTTAGCATTTTGAAGGTTTATTTTTGTGTATTAGCATTGATGGCCGGTCTAACTTATTTATGATAGGTGGACTAATAACTTTTGGTAAGTTGAATTTTTGTTTAGGGAAAGCTTAAGTTATGGGATAAGATTTTTAAGGTTATGGAAGGATATCTTAAAGCTATGGCATGATGAGGGGACAAAGGCATGGAATAAGGAGGATGTTTTGGAAAGTAATCCTAGGCTTTAGTGGATGTATGTGGACGGCATGGGTGTCTAGGGGGTGGCCGAATTTTGTTAGGTAGCTTGGGGGGGAATAGTTGGCCAATTCTCCTTTTGAACATCTTTTGCATTTTTGTTTTCCCTCTCCAAAAATCCTTTGTTTGGCCGAATGAGTATTGTACATTTTGTGCAAGTTTTGCTTTTGGTTAGCCTTCATTTTGTTTGAACCAAAATTTATATTTTCTTTCTATCATCTTTTCCTTTGAAACCGAAAACATCTTTTCCACTTTTGTGCACTCTTTCTCCCATCTCTCTTCCTCTTTTCTTACTTTTGGTATTTGCTCAACATCACTTTTTCCTTTTTATTTTCTTCTTGACCGAACCTCTTTCTTCCCCAAATCCTTTTTTCTTTTCTTTTCTTCCATTATTTCTAAAATCGAATCCTCTCCCTCTCATTCTCATTTTCTTTGCTACTCACATACTCTATTTCTTTTTCTCCATAATATCTTTTGTTATCTTCATTCAAAACCATAGCCGAATCTTCTACTTCCTTGTTAGTATTATTTTTGTTGGCCGAATATTCAAAGGGTAGGCATTCATTTTTGGGTTTTCTTCAATCGGTTTTGGAAGATAGGTAAGTGTTTATGGCCGTTTTTCCTTTCTTTTTTTTATGTCATTTTCTTGAGGGCGTAGGCCACTTTCTAATGTTTTTGGTATAGAGGCCGAAACTAATATGATTCCATTTAGGGATTTCGGCAGAGTTCTTAATCAAGTGACGTTTTCGGGATTTGATCGTTTGTGCCTTAGCTGGTGTGTAGTTATCGCACTATTTCTCTTGTTTTGTGTATTGATATATATATATTCTTGTATGATGTGTGATAGCCGACAACAAAGGCTAAAGTGGTGAAAACCCATGATTGGGGTAATCGGTTAACAGGTCAGTAATATGTGATATTAAATTATTTATGGTGACTGTGTAATGTGATAATGAGCATGTGATGTATGTTCATTCTATATGTTGATTTGGCATGATACATTAACATATATGCATGGGGATTGGATTTGATCAAGGAAGGACGGGTGTACATATTTATGTACGTGGTCTAATGTTAGCCTCGTGCTACATTAGCGCTTGATGATCAGCTGTGTGCTACATCAAGGGAGGTGTTGGCTAGGTGCCCATCTCGGCGGTTGATGGCTGTGTGCATCACTGTAGAAGAATTAATGTTGGGATCACTTATGTGATCGGTGGCTTAGCCACGGCCTTAAGTAGCAAGTCTGCCAAGGTAAGATATAAGGATCACTATTTGATCGGTGGATTAGCCACGGCCTTGGACGGCAGGTGTGCCGGGGTTGGTGTAATGGATGGAATTAGGTTGGGTTGGGCGTCATTTTGCATATTTATGTATGTGAACTGTGTGGATTTGGGCCAAGCCCATATGTGGAGGCATGTGTGATGATTATGCACTGAGTCTGTGGACTCACCCAATTTTTCTCAACCATTTCAGGTGATGCGTAAGCGTTGGACCGGGTTTGGAGTGGATACAAGGTGGCCCATGCAGAAGAAGATATTTTAATTACTTTAAGCATTTTAATATTGAGTATTTTGTTTTAAGTATTGGTTGTAATAAGGGCCATTTAACCAATTTTTGATTATTATTATGTTTTAAGTTGGTTTGTTGAATATATTGTTATTTGAAAATGTTTAAATTTGTAACAACCTAATTTTATTTGGAATTTTAATTACACAATGTTTTAGTAAAGACAACAAAATTTTATGTTTTTAATTCTAAGTTAAAAGTTTTTCAAACGTTTTCCGCAGTGGCATTTCAAATTCGGTCTTAGCAAATGGGCCGGGTTTGGGGTGTTACATAATCCTTTCTTTTCATGTTTTATACTCACAAAAGCACCCGAGGATGAAAAAAACAAGAAACGGGCTTAAAACGGACCAAATTGGGCCATATCATGAAATTGACACGGCCTGGGCCCAAGACCACACGGTCGTGCCTCATTAAAAGTCCGAACGCGGCCTAAAGACGACTCACACGGGTGTGTGCCATGGCCGTCTCCCTGTCGTGGAAAAGAGCAATTTCACTCGGAAAAGGATACTTAGGGGCAAAGAAACTTATCTCAAAAGCCTATATAAACACCCTAAGTATAACCTAGAAGGAGGCGGTTAGCTAGGCCAATGAGCCGAGCCAGAAAGGTCAGATTTGTGGGAATCACTCGAAGATAGCCAGTTAATCCATCTCAAGAAGCCGGAATTCTACTCAAGACGGAGGATCTCTCCTTCAATTCCTTCAGGGGGTTTTAGGGATTCCTTATGTTTTGTTTTATCTTTTCTTCTGAGATGTTTTCTTTTATTGTTATGAACTAAACCCTAAAATACCTGAGGGAGATGAAACCTAAGATGAATCTTGTTATCGTTTGCTGAACTATATGATAAATATTTGACTTGTTCTTAATTATGTGTTCTTAATTATTGTGTTGATATTTCCGGGATATTAATTCAAGTACGATGTGCTTAAGTGGAGGAGCAAAAGTCCCTGCCTAAGAGTAGATCTAGCATAATTAAGCGGAGTTGATCACGCGCCTAGAGATAGGGTGACGAGATTTTGCCGGATTAGGGTGAAACCTAATATGGGAGTCCATAGATCAAGTTAATGCAATTCTAGGGGTTTTAATTAGAAAGAGATTTCAATTAATCAACCTAGGGTTAGATGTTATTCGCTTCGAGAGAGGGTTTAATATACATTAGGGAGTCTTACGGATCAAGTCAAATGAATAAATCATCTGGTTCAGAGTTAGATAACAAGTGAAGTCTAGGTGGATTCTTCCTTGGGTGTCGTCTTAATCAATTGGTTTTTCCTCAAGTTATTTTCCAAATTTCATTCTTCTTTGTCTTAGAGTCTTTATTTTAGTAATTAGTTAATTTTAGATTAAATAAAGATCACTTTAATTCGTAGGCTAAATAATTGAAAGAGAGTTAGTATCAGTACTTTTGGTTCCTTTGGGTTCGACATTCCAGTCTTGCCTTAACTATACTACTGTTCGATAGGTGCGCTTACCTCAAAAATTGTTGTCATAGTTAGTTTCTAGGTTTGATCATTCTTTTTATAAATTTTAAGACTCTGACACGCGATCAGATACAATAAAATCATACCGGCTGCTTCGAGGATTCAAATTTAAATGGTTCGAGGCGCTTCCCCATGTTCACCTCCAATCTTATCCGGTTTCTTTTCATTGACTTCATCCAAAATTCAGGAAGTTTCAGTTCTCCCCCCATCTTATGATTTTATAATTATTTTGATATTATCTATCTTTGTACATTGAGGGCAATGTACATCTTAAGTGTGGGGGGTTAACTGTAGTATTATTCGAAAATCCCTGAATTATGCCTTGTTCTAAAGTAAGTTTCTCATATTATGATTAGAATGAAATTTCCCTGATTTATGATTTTTATTGACATGTTTTGGATTAAGTCATTGATAATTATGCATTGATGATTAAATTTGAAGGATACTAGAGAATCAAGCTTGATAAGTCTATTTTTCAGAATTAAAATTTTTTTAGGTTGTCTACTTGAATCTAATTATTACCTTGAAGTTTGAAACTTACGAGGTTAACATTAAAAACCCATAATTTTTGTGAGATTTTAAGTCTTATAGAGCATACATTCTTTCGTGCTTACTCTTTGATTATGAGTGTGTCAACATTGATTTGTTATTCTAGAACCTGCTTCGATTATACATGTCAAGACCACACCTTTGATTTGATATACAGAGATGATAAAGGCACTTAGGATTTAACCCACTTACTCCACTGAAAAGCCTACCTTCATAATTAACCCCTAGTGGACCACGTTGATCCTAACAACCCTTTTTATTGACTCACCCACTAATATTAACCCAAAACCCTTTGTATTTGTTATCACCATTCCTTGACTACCCTTTTTGTCGAGATTTGATTTGGTCGGTTGCCTAACTTTCAGTAGTTAAAATTCATCCTTCATTATGTATTTGACTTGTTCTAAAAAAAATGAAGTATATTCATTATTAGTTCTATAATTAAGTGAGCTTACATGTTTAAATTTCAAATCTTGAAGAAAAAGCTTGTATTATTAGTTTTCAATTGATGCAATTATTTAGGATTAGTTCATTTCTCTAGTTAGGTAAATTGTCAATTCAATCTCGATTCTAACCCCTTAATTCGGCCTTTATCCACACCCTTAACCTAAGCCCCGTTACAACCCTTTTTAAAAGACCTTTTGATTTATGTATCATCTCATATCATAGTGGTGGAGATTTGATTTTCATGCAAGCCTATGGGATTAGCCCTTCATGTTTGACTTTTGAGTGCTTAATTCTGAACCTTAAACACTTCGAGTGATTTGAGTGAATCTTTAGTGAGGATGTCAACTCTTGTCGTTTTAAATCAGAGGTAATTATTCAGATGAGGGGAAACACCTATGTTTTGTGCTACAAATGTATGACTTAGAGTGTTTGAATCTTTAGGACTCTTTGAGTTGAATTATCCATGTACGAATTACCTTTGAATTATGATGAAACGTTATTGATGAATATTATGAATTGAGGAAGTTTGTTTTAATTATGAGTTGAGAATTTTGCTTGAGGACAAGCAAAAGTTTAAGTGTGGGGGTATTTGATAAACCGTAATAGTAACATATTTTAGGCCCACATTTAGCATGCTTTTGGATGATTTAAGCCTTAAATTGTGTAATTTGATGCTCTTAATCCTTTGTTTTCATGTTTTATACCCAGGAGAGCACCAAAGGATGAAAAGAACGAGAAACTGGCCCAAAACGGAGTAAATGGGCCATATCACGAAATCCACACAGCCTGGGCCCAAGACCACACGGTCGTGCCTCATTCAACAGTTTCGAACACGGCCTGGCCACGATTCACACGGGCGTGTGCCGTGGGCGTGTCCCTGCCGTGACAAAGAGAAGTTTTACTCGGAATAAGATACTTGGAGGAAAAGAAACACATTCCAAAGCCTATTTAAACACCCTAAGACAAATTCTACTCGAATTAGGATACTTAGGGGCCAAGTAAGGCATCTCAAAGCTTATATAAACACCCTAGGGGGCAACTCAAAGGAGGAGTTCGATAGAAGCCTTCTGCCAGGGCTTTTGTCGGGGGAACCCAAGGCTTTAGTCAAGGGGCGTCCAGCCAGGCCAAAGAGGGCAGAGTTGTGAAAATTTACGCGAAGATAGCCAGTTGATTCATCTCAAGAAGTCGGAATTATACTCAAGACGGAGGATCTCTCCTTCAATTCCTTCAGGGGGTTTTAGGGATTTCTTATGTTTTGTTTTATCTTTTCTTCTGAGATGTTTTCTTTTATTATTATGAACTAAACCCTCAGATACCTGAGGGGGATGAAACCTAAGATGAATCTTGTTATCGTTTGTTGAACTATATGATAAATATTTGACTTGTTCTTAATTATGTGTTCTTAATTCTTGTGTTGATATTTTCGGGATATTAATTCAAGTGTGATGTTCTTAGGTGGAGGAGCAAAAGTCCCTATCTAAGAGTAGATCTAGCATAATTAAGCGGAGTTGATCGTATGCCTAGAGATAGGGTGACGAGATTTTGCCGGATTAGGGTGAAACCTAATATGGGAGTCCATAGATCAAGTTAATGTAATTCTAGGGGTTTTAATTAGAAAGAGATTTCAATTAATCAACCTAAGGTTAGACATTAGTCACCTCGAGAGAGGGATTAATATACGTTAGGGAATCTTACGGATCAAGTCAAATGAATAAATCGTCTGGTTCAGAGTTAGGTAACAAGTGAAGTCTAGGTGGATTCTTTCTTGGGTATCGTCTTAATCAATTGGTTTTTCCTAAAGTTATTTTCCCCAATTCATCTCTTTGCCTTTGCATCTTTAGATTAGTTGATTAGTTAATTTTATATTACATAACCAATTCTCTTAATTCTTAGGCTAGATAATAAAAAGAGAGTTAGTATTAGTACTTTTAGTTCCTTTGAGTTCGACAATCCGGTCTTGCCTTAACTATACTATTGTTCGATAGGTGTACTTGCCTCACATCGTTGTCATAGTTAGTTTCCAGGTTTGATCATTCTTTATATAAATTTTAAGACTTTGACATCGCATAAAACAACGATCACTAAATCATGGGAAACTAAGGTGACTGCAATTGAATAATCAAAGAATTTATAGACATTGACTTTGGATGAGCTATCGGGTATTTGCTTACACATGAGGTGAGGCATAATGAAGGGGTTAATGAAACACCCCAAACCCGGCCCACAAGCCCCGACCGGATCTGGTATGCTTCTTGAGAAAAACTCATTTTGTCGTTTTGGAAAACATGTGATTTTGTGGTAAGAGAATAGATTTGAAGTACGATCTTGTTGAAAACCGGGTTGTGATTTAAGTTTGTTTCTTATTAAATCATTAACTTTATGTTTTTAGAAAATTTATACATCAAAAGAAGAACCGAATTTAAAACTTATTATTAAGTTGAAAACCATAGGTATTTAGGTGTCAAAACAATTTAAGGTGTTCGTCAAAAATATATAATTATTTAGTTGAAGTTGAGCGTAGCAGAATAAAAATTTAAAACGTATAAATTAAACAGTTTATGGCGGCCTTATTACAAAAAACATAACCCAAAATAAATCCCGAAATAAGAAAAGAAAACATAGTAAGTTTAATTAAAAGAAAACCCATATACTGAGTTGAGCAATGGCCACCACGTAGTTCTCGCTGACCCGGTCCATCACGCCAAGTGTCACCTGAAAAAGATATCCCACGAGGGGTGAGTCAACAGACTCAATGTGCAACAGTACACTAAAAACCCAATCGATCATAGCAATAAAGCCCATTTAAATCACATTTAGCCATAAGCCCATAATATAGCAAATCAGATAATCACATGTACATATAAAATGAAATGCAATCCCGAGCCCACCTAGATATCCATCTGCTACGCACCACCCATACCTGCCAATCACACCGTGGGGATTACTAAATCGACCCTCCATCCGCTACACACCATCGAAGGCAATCGCTGCAGTCAACTGCACATCGCCCTTATAAATTGTGGCATGGCCACCAGATAATTGTGACAAAGTCACCGGAATCATAATATGTGATCGAGGTCACCGGATACATAATATGTGACAGAAGTCACCGAATACAGAATATGTGACATAGTCACCAGATAATGTGGTAAAAACCACTGGAACACTTCCCCTTTATCAATATCACCCATGTGCCCATGCAATAAACATATTATTTCGATATCATGCCATATACCCCCAAAATCATAACGGAATCATACACATTTCATATCCATGCTTATAGCATTACTAACGAAGTATTAGGGGTTTAACGTACCTGAATATCATGTACCACTGAATGGTACCCGCAACCATTATCATACATATTTCTTATTAACACATGCTAACATTAATACTATCAATCTATCGGAAATTTAGTGTAGGGCTACACACCTGATAACAATGAGAACTATACTTTCCCGCTCGTCGATACCTAAATATTTATCACGCTTGATTAGAACACTAATACTTATAAAACTATACTTAATGATAAGTAATCTAAATCCTTACCCTCGGAATCTCGAACAACAACTATATGCGATTTCTCTCCGATTGATGGTTCATAACCCAATGAAGAACCACGAACAAACAATGGCTCGGGGGTACGTACGACTTCAAATAATCGATTTTCGCCGGCAGAGGGTCCACAACCCGATGGAAAGTCTCGGATTCCCGACACAGCCCTTCGTTTGAAATTTGAGGGTATAGCAGAACCACCCCTCTTCCAAACACTATTTACCACTCTTTTCAAACCTATTTTGTTTGCCCCAAAATCTTACGTTCACGGAAAAAAATAATGATCGAGCTATAGAGTCCCCTAAAACGAAATCGATTAATAGTCCATCTAAAACGATATAACAAGTAATATAGAAATCCTTACCTTAACACTTCAATTCAATTTTCTAACGAGTCACGAAGATTATGAATACCCCGAGTTCGGCCTTCTTTGACACTATAAAGATGAATAGGATTGTTTAAAGAAAGAATAAGCAGTACTATTTTCAATCAAAAGACCCTCTAAACAGTATGCATATTCGGCTAGAAAATAAAGAAATGAAAAGGGTTCTTACCACTTGGCTTGAAAGAATGATTATGAAGAGAAAATATGTGAGAAGATGGTTCGACTAAGAAAACAATTTTGATGGAAATGATGCTAGCAACATTCGGCCATGGAGAAAAGTAGAAAAGAGAAAATGTGTTTCGGTTTTTGATAAATCATGAAAAGAAGAAGAGAGAAGGTTGAGACTTGATGCGGTTTGGCTTGGTGACAATAGGGAGATTCGGCTTCAACAAGAGAATGAAGAGAAAGAGTATGAGGCTTTAGGGGTTACGGCAATGGTGAAATAAGGAGAGGGAGATTTCGGCCTTGACAAGGTAAATGAGAAGAGAAGAGAAGAAAAGAAAGGGATGAAAAATGGCCTTAGTGCTATGGTGATTTCGGCACTAGAGAGGAAGAGCTTGAGGGATTAGGCAAAAATTGAGGCCAAATGGTCAAAAACAATGACCAAAAGAAGAAAACAAGAATGCTTACAATGCACCAATTGCATTCGGTTTAGGGAGAGAAAATGAGAAGAAAGTTTTGTGAAAAGAAACCCACAAAAATGACCAAACATACTACCATCCTTACCTATGCTACCAAAATATTCGGCCATCCCCCCTTAGACCACAAAACCGTCCATGTTCATGGACAAACTGACCATTCAAAGCTTCCAAAACAAAGCCCTTGATTCATGCCTTATGTCCCCCTAACTTACCAAAACCTTTTGATTCCTTACTTTAAGTTAATCACTTGCCTTTTTCCCTTAGTCTACTATCCATAAAAGAAAATAGTCCAACCTTACCTTAACTAAAGTTTGACTGACACATGTCATACAAGTGCATAAAAAAAAATAAAAGTCATCTAATTGCTAGCCAAGGGATTCGAACCTCTTTCCTCATGCAACAACTCATGCGCCAACACCACCTTGCCAATTGCTTATCTTATGCTAATTTTAGACACTTAAATTAACTTAAGTATCAGGGTCACTTGATCCACTTCACTAAAATACTCACTACTAAAAATTATTCTAGATCTGAATAATTCCAAGCCTTCACAAGACTATATTAGGCACACAATAAAATCATACCCGAGCCAACACAAGCAACAAGATGATACTTAAATTTTTAAGATGTTACAGTTAAAGAAGCCAAAATTGAAAAGAAAAAGGTTGGTGTTGCTCTCAAATTCACCACTAATGAAGATAGTGAATCAAGTGAAGAGGTGGATGAAGATAAAGAAATGACAATGTTTGTTAAAAGATTCAATAAGTTTATAAGGTCCAATAGAGAGAGAAAATTCCAAAAGAAGGAAGACTCAAGCTTGAATCTACCAAAGAGAAGGATCCCATAATATGCTATGAATGCAAGAAGTTGGGACACATCAAGTTCGATTGTCCCCAGTGGAATAAAAAGGGATCAAGCAAACAAAATCTCAAAGCTCATGTTGCTGTTTGGAGTGATGAGGATTCATCCAAAGATGAAGATCAAGAAGTAGCCAACTTTTGCCTTATGGTCATTGATGATCCTAAGGTAACTTCTAACTTATCTAATTCAATTTCTTCTTCATTTGATGAGTTACAAGATGCCTATGATGAGTTGGACTTGGAGTCTGAAACTATGATTTTAAAATATAAGAAAAACATTTTAAAATTAAAAGATGAAAATAGTTCACTCTTTAAAACCGGTCATGAACTTGAAAGTAAAATTCATGATATGCAAGCTATTATAAAAGAGTTTGAGAAAAAGAACCAAGACTTGCAAAATTTGCTTTCAAAAGTTCATGATAATCATCAAAAGCAACTTGAGTTGCCTAAGAGTGAAAAAGCTCACTCTAACAAATTTTTTTCTAAAAGGTTTGAAAAAGGAGAAAATTCCAAACAAAATTTTGTTAAAAATATCTTTAATCACTATAAACATATAGGTCATTTCAATACTTATAAGGGAAAATTAGTTAGAAGTATACGGGTCCCTAAAGGACTCATTATTATTAAATATAATGATATTATTTCTAAATGGATACCTAAAGGGACTAAAATCTTATAAACTAATGCTTATAGACCCAAAAGAATTTGGGTACCAAAAATCAAAAATTAATTCTATTTTCGTAGGAAGAGGAGCATTGCTTCAAGGTGGGCAATTCAAGTAAAAACTCATGGTACCTTGCTAGTGACTGCTCAAGGCACATAATCGGTGACAAAATTCACTTTATCAAATTAAAGCCAAAAAGTGGAGAACTTACATTTGGTGACAACTCCAAAGGACAAATAGAAGGAATTGGTTCTATTGGTAAAAAACTTTTCAATTTTTATTCAAAATATCTTGTATGTCAACAATCTTAAGCATGATCTATTAAGTACTAGTCAATTGCGTGATAAAGGTCTCAATGTCATTTTTTAGTCTAATAGATGTAAAGTAATTGACATTGTGTCTAGTACGATTATGCTTATAGCACATAGGATAGGAAATACTTACATGGCGCATTTAGATGACATGCATGATTTATTCATATGCCTTGTTGTTAAAAATGAAAATTCTTCTTGATTATGGCATAGAAAACTAGGACATGCTAGCATGATCATTTTGCACAAATTAGTCAAAAATGACTCAATTAAAGGACTTCTTAAAATTGACTTCGATTTAGACAATTTCTGATGCATGTACTAAGGGTAAACATTGAAGAGTTTCCTTTAAACCTATTAATGATGTATCCACTAGTAGAGTTCTTCAGCTTATTCGCATGGATCTTTTTGGGCCTATTAAAACAACTAGCTTGGGTGGAAAACAATATGCATTTGTACTTGTTGACGACTATTCTAGATTTACTTGGGTTCTTTTCTTAAGTATTAAAGATGATGCTTTAGAAAAATTCATCACATTTTCAAAAATGAATCAAAATGAAAAATGTTACTCTATTTCTAGTGTGAGGAGTGACCATGGAACTGAATTTCAAAATCTTGGTTTTGATAATATTTGTAATTCAGATGGGATTAGCCATAATTTTTCTACACCTAGAACCCCTCAACAAATGGAGTTGTTGAGAGAAAAATAGAACTTTACAGGAAATAGTTAGAACTATGCTTTGTGAAAATAAATTACCAAAATATTTTTGGGCAGAGGCCACAAACACCACTTGATATATTGTTAATAGAGTAATGATTAGACATATTTTAAAGAAAACTCTATATGAGCTTTTCAACAACAAAAAGCCTAACATTAGCTATTTTCATCCTTTTAGATGCAAGTGTTTTGTTTTATATAATGAAAAAGGCAATCTTGGTAAATTTGATGCAAAAAGTGATGAAGGAACTTTTTTTTGGTTATTCTTTAAATTCTAAAGGTTATAGAATGTTTAACAAAAGAACTTTAGTAGTAGAAAGGTCTATACATATTTTTTTATGACTTTAACCTTCCTCCTAGAACTGATTCTCGTATTGATGATGATGATAATGATGCATAATTTTTTAATAATGATGATAAAGTGGATCAATCATCAAGTGAGAAGATACAAGAATAAGCTCAAGATGCTCTAAAGGAGCTTACATTAGAGGGGAGGGAAGTCACTCATCCAATGGAGTTTAACTATGTGAAGAATGGTAAGATTTTGGGAGATCCATCAATAGGGGTAACTACTAGATCTTCTCTTAAAAATGCTTGTAATTATATTGCATTTATCTCATGCATAGAGCCTAAAAATATTAAAGAAGCATTAAATGATGAATATTGGATGTTGGTCATATAAGATGATTTAAATCAATATGAGAGAAGTAATGTATAGACCCTAGTTGAAAGACCCAGTGAAAAATCTATTACAGGTACTAAGTAGGTTTTTAGGAATAAGCTAGATGGTAGTGGTAACATATTGAGGAATAAGGATAGGCTTTTTGGTCAATGTTACACTCAAGAAGAAGGAATAGACTATGATGAAACATATGCTCTTGTAGCTAAAATGAAAGCCATTAGGATGCTTTTAGCATTTGCATATTTTAATGGTTTCAAATTATTTCAAATGGATGTCAAAAGTGCTTTTCTAAATGGTTTTGTAAATTAAGAAGTGTATGTTGAATTGTAACACCCCAAAAATCATTAATATTTATTTTTGTATGGTTGTGACACAAATATGTATCTGCTTCAGTGGTTATGTGTTCTGGGAGTGTCTGAGAAGTCTCAGGTTCAAGCATGAGCTTGGGCAAATTTTTGTTTTATTTGAATAAACCCCTATCTTTAGACAGTAGGCTTATAATTAAATAATTGGAAAAACATGACAGAATGGGCCTGCTGGTCTAGTGGTTAAGTGGAGCGTTCAGTGTGCTGAAGGTCTTGAGTTCAAGGCTTGGCGATGTAGGGGAGTGTTTTATTTTGCTTGGTGTCATGTAAGTATTTGTGTGCCAGTAGAATTCTCATGCTTGTGGGCAATTGGAGTGTTTGAAGGGTGTGGGGTGTTATGGCCGAATTTTTGGAGGATATTGTAGAGAATTTTAGGGATTTGTTTAGTGTTTGAACTGAATTTGAATTACCTTTGTACTCAAATTTTCGGTTGGGGTTTTCTCTTCATTCTTTTTGGTTGTTGTTTTTGTCGACTGTTTTCTTTTCTGAATGGTCGAATATTGCTGAGGTTTCTTGTTGTTTATTTTCTCTTTTCTTCTCTGACTTTGTTCTCCCCTAAACTGTGGCTGCCGTCTATCTCTCCTCTTCCTCAATTGCTCTTTGTTTACCCAAATTTTTGCACTCCCTATTAGCCGAATTTTGGACTTCCTTTGCTCCTTCTTTCTCTTATACGTTTTTGAGCCTCCATTTTGTTCAACGGTTAATCGCACTTTTTCAGTAAGTGATAGTGGTGCTTGAAGTTTCGATTTTTAAGTTGTTAAATTGGGGTTTTGTTTAACTATTTTTTATAGCTGAAAATCGGGGGTGAGGGGCTATGCTAGTGCCGAATTTCTTCCATCATTTGGTTCTCTTGCTCTCTTTCGGTAAGTGCAATAGACAAAATCCTTATGCCCTTTCTTCTTTTGCCCTTAAGTTGGTGACTAATGGCAATTGTTATGACAGTTAAGGAACGATTTAGGAAACTTGATAAACCGTAATTGTAACATATTTTAATCCTACATTTAGTATGCTTTTGAATGATTTAAGCCTCGATTCATATAAAAAGGTGCTCTTAATCATTTCTTTTCATGTCATATACCTAGGAAAGCAGCCGAGGATGAAAAGAACATAAAACGAGCCCAAAATGGAGTAAATGCGCCATATCACGAAATCCACACGGCCTGGACTTAATCCCACACAGTCGTGCCGCATTGATCATCTAGAACACGGCCTTACCCCCGATTCACACGGCCGTGCCTCATTAAAGAAGTCCGAACACGGCTTGAAGACTAGTCACACGGGCGTGTGACAAAAGAGCAATTTCATTCAGATTTGGATACTTTGGGGCGAATAAACACATTCCAAGAGCCTATATAAACCCCCTAAGTGTTACCTGCAAGGGGGCAGTTAGCTAGGCCAAGGAGCCAAGTCGAAAAGGTCAGAGTTGTGGGAATCACTCAAAGATAGCTAGTTGATCCATCTCTAGAAGCCAGAATTCTACTCAAGAGAGCGGATCTCTTCTTCAATTCCTTCAGGGAGTTTTAGGGATTTCTTATGTTTTGTTTTATCTTTTCTTCTGAAATGTTTTCTTTATTTGTTATGAACTAAACCCTTCAGATACCTGAAGG
The DNA here is from genome assembly GCA_005393395.2 of Gossypium australe. Taxonomy (NCBI): domain Eukaryota; kingdom Viridiplantae; phylum Streptophyta; class Magnoliopsida; order Malvales; family Malvaceae; genus Gossypium; species Gossypium australe. The sequence continues at coordinate 127,847,293 of CM016614.1, read as the reverse complement.
GGATGAAACCTAGATGAATCTTGTTATTGTTTTCTAAACTATAAGATAAATACTTGATTTGTTTTTAATTATGTGCGCTTAATTCTTGTGTTAATGTTTCTGAGATATTGGTTCAAGTCAGATGTTCTTAGGTGGAGGAGCAAAAGTCCCTGCTTAAGAATAGATCTAGCATAATTAAAGCGGAGTCATTCGCGCGCCTAGAGATAGGGTGATGAGATTTTGCTGGATTAGGGTGAAACCTAATATGGGAATCCATAGATCGAGTTAATGCAATTCTAGGGGTTTTAATTAGAAAGAGATTTCAATTAATCAACCTAGGGTTAGTTATTATTTGCTTCGAGAGAGGGTTTAATATAACTTAGGGAATTCTACGGATCAAGTCAAGTGAATAAATCGTATGGTTCAGGGTTAAATAACAAGTGAAGTCTAGGTGGATTCTTCCTGAGGGTATCGTCTTAAATCAACTGAGTCTTTCTTCAAGTTATTTCCCAATTCATTCTTTTTGTCTTTGCGTCTTTAGCTTAGTAGTAGTTAGGTTAGATTTAAACAACTTCACTTACTTTAGTCTAGATAATAAAAAGAAGGTTAGTATTAGTACTTTTAGTTCCTTTGGGTTCGATAATCCGGTCTTGCCTAAGCTATACTACTGTTCGATAGGTACACTTGCCTTTAATCATTGTCAGAGTTAGTTTGCAGGTTCGATCATTCTCTTTATAAATTTTAAGACTCTGATTCTAGCGATCAAGTTTTTGGCGCCGTTGCCGGGGAACTAAAATATTAAGAAAGCTCTATTTTTATTACTTTAGCCATTATTTTTTATTTTTCGTAATTTACTTTTATTTTTAGGTTAAAATTTTTATTTTGCTAAATTCTCTTTCTTTCTATTCCAGCAGGTACCTCTAGTTTATGACTAGAAGGAACCCGAGAGGACCTTTAGTATACGACAGTGATATTGAAGCTACCGCTCGAAGAAATCGCAAAGAAATCAGGCAAGCCCTAAATTACACAGAGGAAAATCGAGAAGGCAGATCCAATCCTACTGAAGGGATGGACGAGAATAATCACAACCACATGACGAGGGAGAAAACAATGCTCCATGTACTATGTTTGATTATGCTAAACCGCATTTAACAGGAGCAGAATCGAGTATTGTTAGGCCTGCTATAGCTACTAATAATTTTGAATTAAAGCCTAACACAATACAAATGATTCAACAATTTGTTCAATTTGATGGTTTATAGGACGAAGACCCAAAAACTCATATAGCTAATTTTTTAGAGTTCTATGATACCTTCAAAATAAATGGCATTTCTGATGATGCCATACGTCTTCGGTTATTTCCCTTTTCATTAAGAAATAAAGCCAAACAGTGGTTAAACTCATTACCACGAGGGTCAATCACTATATAGGAACAAATGATCGAAAATTTTCTATTAAAATATTTCCCACTAGCCAAAACGGCCAAATTACGGAATGATATCTCTTCTTTTGTGCAGATGGATTTAGAGACATTATACGACGCATTTGAGAGATACAAGGATCTCTTGAAAAGGTGTCCGCACCATGGTTTACCCTTATGGCTACAAGTCCAAACCTTCTATAACAGTGTAAACCCCTCAACGAGGCAATTAATTGATTCAGCCGCCAGTGGAACCTTGAACAACAGAACTCCTAAAGCAGCCTACGAGTTCATTGAAGAGATGTCACTGAATAACTATCAGTGGCAAGTTACAAGGACTAAACCGACAAAATCAGTCGGAGTTTACAACCTCGATGCAGTAACCATACTATCAACACAGATAGAGATGATGAATAAAAAGCTTGATAGTTTGTGCTCTTCGTAGGCACACCCAGTCATGCAATGCAACGCAAGTGGAACTGTGGCGAATCCTGAGTACCCACCCTACCAACCGGGCGCAGAGAGCGAACAGATGAACTATATAGGTAATAATTTCAGATCCAATAATAATCCTTATAGTAATACTTACAATCCAGGTTGGAGGAACCACCCAAATTTTTCATGGGGAGGTCAAGGAAATCAAAGACAACAACCTCCTCAAAATTTCCAAAATCAGCCATATCCGCAAGAGAAGAAGCCAAACCTTGAAGAGATGCTAACAAAATTCATGGTAGCCACAGAAAATCATCTCCAAGATACTGAGAAAACACTTAAAGATCAACAAAAATCGGTTGAAGAGACCAAGAACTGAGTTGGGGAACTTACTAAGTCAGTAGGGGAAGTCACTAAAGCAGTAGGACAACTTGCAAAGTTAATGTCCGAACGACCGCAAGGATGTCTACCAAGTAACACGGAGATTAACCCAAAGGAGAAAATTCAAGCCATCACAGCTCATGATAGTAAAGGGTTAGATGAACCCAACTCAATACAAGAAAACGAGGTAGAAAAAGGTAAAATAGAGGTAACACGGGGAAAAGCCAAAACCGGTAATCAAAGAGTACCAACCTCGCATACCTTATCCCGAAGCAATGAAAAGAGATGATACAGAAGAATAGTTTGGTAAGTTTCTTAAACTTTTAAAGAAATTACATATCAACTTACCTCTTCTTGAAGCTCTTTTTCATATGCCAGACTCGAGAAAATTTCTAAAACAGCTCTTGACGAACAAGTGCAAATTACACAAGGAACCACATGTGGAATTAAATGCAGTATGCTCAGCAATGTTACAGAATAGACTACCGCGGAAGCAAAAAGATCCAGGGAGTTTTACAATTCCATGTTTAATTGGTAGTTTAACTGTTGATAACGCGTTAGCTAATTTAGGGGCAAGCATAAATGTCATGCCTTACAAAATGTTTAAACAACTAGGTCTAGGAAACAAAAATAGACTAGGATGAGCATTCAATTAGCTGATAAAACTGTTAGAATTCCTAGGGGTATTATCGAAGATGTTCTTGTAAAAATTGATAAATTAGTTTTCCCAGTAGATTTTGTTGTCTTAGACATGGATGAGGATAATTCAATCCCCTTAATTTTAGGAAGACCCTTCCTAGCAACTGCCAAGACTAAAATTGATGTTGCAACAGGAGAACTCATACTTTGTGTAGGTAACGAATCAATCAGTCTTCAAGCTATTGACTCGGCCAGGACAACAATCGATGAAGGTAAGAAAGACAATTCAGTTGATAATCAATTTGTGCAACCTTCATCGCAGGAAACACCAGAAGGATACAAACCTGAGCTGAATCATGGACCTAATACCAACAAAGAGAATTTACATAAGGAATGAAGCCTTAAGGTCGACAAACTAAAAGAGCAGGAAACACAAATCAAAGAAGAACAGGAACCGCACGAAGTAAAGCTGAAGGATCCCCTAGAAGAGCTCATAGGAACATCAAACCACTTCAAAATAGGAAACCAGGTATTGTTAGACAAAACAGATCCTCGCATCACCACATCAGACCTGAAAGTAAACAAAGAAATTCCTCTTGAGGTACGAAATATTTTCCCACACGGAACAGTCGAGGTAAGCAATCTAACATTCGACACTTTTAAGGTAAACGCCTCTCGACTTAAACTTTATCAAGAAAATAGAACTGTAAGCATGAGGGAAACCTTCAAACCTCCCTGATTCAAATACAATGAAAGTCTAGCTTAAGACTATAAACGAGCACTTCTTGGGAGGCAACCCAAGCACTAACCCTATTCACTTTCGCATTTATTTTTAGTTTCTTTTCTTTTCTTAATTTTGAAAATTTAGTTTTTAAACTAACACAAAAGTGCAGATTTCCAAGCCACACGGCCTTGCACACGACCGTGGCCGTGGCCGTGTGGACCACCAAAATCTCTGTACTGACATAGCAGAGGTGGTACGAATCAGTCCCAACAATTTTTGAAGTCACGGACTCAACCACTCTATCACGGGCACCGACAAAGTGGCACGGCCATGCTCTACAACCGTGTGAAGCTACTGACTTACAAACCACGGGCAGAACATGCTCGTGCCTTAAAACCTTGCCAACATACTGACTTGTCACCAAAGAGTGTGGGTGGCTGAAAAATGGGCATGGAGAATCAACACGCCTAGACACACGACCGTGCGAGGCGGCCATGTAAAATGACACGCCCTCAGCCTACGGGCGTGGGAAAGTACCAGAATTGAGCCTCTATTTAAACACCAACCCCCTCCTCATTCTTCTCATCCACTTTCCACTACTTTTCTGATTCTCTTTTCTTCCTTTTTCTCCCCTCTCCATAATAAAGTCTCCAGACTCTTGAGCCACAAATATCAATGTCGAAGAAGCGGAAGAAGGCAAGCGTAGTCTCCTTAGGGAGACTTACATTCATAAGCTCATGACGGCCGCTTCATTCCAACAACAAGCCAAGGGTCTTTGAGACCATTTATCTTTTCTTTTTCTTTTCTCTTTTGCTTCACTTTCCTTCTCTTTGACAATCTTATACTTAATTTCGTTTAATATATTTTAGTTTCTTAGTGTTAGGTTCTTCAGGCTACTTGGGAATCACGCCACTGCCGCCACCGCCAGCACCTCCGTCACCTTAGAAGTCACACCCACCTCACGAAACATCTACCAATAAGGATTCTCAAGCCCTTTTATCTTCTAGTCTTAGTTTATTTTCCTTCTTAGTCTCTTTTTCTTTATCTTTCTTATCTTTATTTATATATTTAGTTTATTTTAAATGTGTCTTAATAACTCCTGGCTAATTCTCTACGAGCTCCCCAATTTCTTCATCTAGCGCAAAGCTCGGCAGCAGCCACCACCCCTATCGACTTCCAACTCCGGGAAACCATCCAAATTCAGGAAGTTTCACCTCCCCCTCTCTCTTAAATTGAATATATGTCTTTGTACATTGAGGGCAATGTACATCTTAAGTGTGGGGGGTGAATATTTATTTGAAGAAAGGGCCTAAATTTTTGCATTATTCTCAAATCCGGCCTAACTTTCTTCATTATTCTCAAATGTAACATCCTAAATTTATGGGCCTATGCATTTAGTGTAGGGATAAGTTTAATAGATTAATTTAAGTGATAGGGGTCCAAATTGGGCTCAGGGCTAGGCAAAGGCCTTGATTAAATTATTAGATTGGGCATTAAAGAGTTAAAAGGTGGTAATTATGTTTAAAATGCCAACATGGGCTTGTGGCCCAACAATAAGTGGCACTGTAAGGGAATTAGAAGTGACGCCACACACAAGGGATTTAGGGCCCAAAATTTAAGTTTAATGAAGCCCAAATCTGTAACACCCCTTACCCGAAACCTTTGCCGGAGTCGAGTATGTGGTATCACTAAACTTGACTATTTATTTAGGGCATAAAGATGTAAAGCTGTCCAACTGCGTCATGCTGACTAAATTGACCGTAACTCGAGTTACAAAACTCGAAATTTAGATCCGCAAATTTTCCTTGAAACTAGACTCATATAAATTTTCACCATAATTTTTCCAGAATTTTTCATGTGGCCAATTAGTACAGTTTATTCATCAAAGTTACCCCTGTTTCACTGCTTGACAATTCTGACCAATCTTTACAAAAACGCAGTTATCTCATTGCACAAAATTTCAATAATGTTCTTGTTTATTCCAATCAAAAATAGACTCATTAAGGATTCTAGGCATATAAACCATGCTCAAAAATTATTTTTGTACAATTTTTGACAATTTTTCCAAAACAGAACAGAGACTCACGAACTCATTCAGGACAAGTCTCACTAAAACTTAAATATCTCATAATATGTAATTCATTTGCCTACTCTGTTTCTTTCATGTAAAAATAGACACAATAAGGTTTAATTCTATATCTTATTCACTCTCTAATTCCATTTCTCCTATTTTTGGTGATTTTTCAAAATCACGTTACTGCTGTTAACTAAAAACTGTTTCATTTAAACTCCAAACGTTAATCATACTTATACACAAAGTATAGCCATTTTCGCATGGCTTATACAAATATATACACAACTTCAAACCAGCAATAGTAAAACTAGACTATACATGCCATGTAACTAAAGCTCCAAGCATTTATTAACCGAAACAACAATTGGATAGTGTGATGCGATCTCCTTTGACTTCCAACCCGAGCAAGCCTTGGAAACTCTATAAACATAGGAAAATTTCACAAAGTAAGCTTTGAAAGCTTAGTAAGTCATAAGCAAATAATTCACCATAGAAACATATTAATTCAATTCAAAAAGGCTAAATTTAGTTAATCACATACACATATATTATCACCTTTCTCATATAATCCATGTTCCTCGTTAAGAAACTTCACTTACCTTATTTTTCATTTAACAAATAGACTCACACATACCTGAACATCGAACTCATTTACCAGATTTAAGTTCCACATCATCAAAACCTATTTAAGCATATACTTATAATAATTCACCGGCATAAAGCCTGCTAGGCATAAAGCCCGATATTATCCACCGGCGCAAAGCCTGCTAGGCTTAAAGCCCGAACACTTTCACCAGCACAAGGCTTGCTAGGCTCAAAGCCTGAGTACTTTCACCAGCACGAGGCTTGCTAGGCTCAAAGCCTGAAAACTTTCACCAGCACGAGGCTTGCTAGGCTCAAAGCCTGAAAACTTTCACCAGCACGAGGCTTGCTAGGCTCAAAGCATGAAAACTTTCACCAGCACGAGGCTTGCTAGGCTCAAAGCCTGAAAACTATATTAATTTATACCTCTAAAATAACGATCCATCCAAACCACCCTTTAACATGTATACTAAATTTCGAATGATAAGATCTCATAATATCAACATACTGAATTCAATCTTTGAGATCTCAATTGATCGCACACATACTGCTCTTTAGCCGATTTCGCACACATAGGATTCAGACATTAAATTCGTACACTTAGTGCATAGCGACCGATTTCGCACCCTTAGTGTTCGGTGTCACAAATTTGCACATTACTCAAGCTTGTTACTTATTCACACTCATATATATATTCATAAGGCTTAAACCTCAACCACATAGGTACATATATAGTACAGTGTTCATTACACGATTTATAATATAATCGAGTGTATCATTTACATGTATTTATACCTCACATTCAGTTCCACTCATTTTCCAAGCAATATCATAATTGGATATAACATTATCAAATAAGTATACCTCACATTATACATATGGATCATACCTAAAAATTCAATTGAAATCATACCAAGTATATCATCAATTTCAAACAATTAAACATGCCATAAAGTTATACAATGTATACATACTTTACAAGCCACATAACTCTAATCATATGCATATCACCTTAATAATATTCGAATACTTATCATAATTTAAATACTTTACTTCATAATTCTTTACATACTTATACACAACTTAATATCCATAAACAAATACGACATTAACAATTTCGTATTATGAACAAGCATATCTCATTAACATAAAATCTTATGTGCATTTGACTACATCAAAAAGAACCATTCAAGTATGATCATGAATACACTTTGCCATCCTTTCCATGCCTTATTCGGCTAGCAAATCACTATATCAAATTTTATTGTTTTCATGCACTACTCAAATACTAATATTATCCATATAAAAACATGCTTATAATGCACTCATGTGATCAAATCAAATCATCTTATTTATATAACCGAACACATATCTAGACATAACAAATTTTCACAAATAAATAATCATATAATAATCCAACAAGAGCACGTATATATATCTTAACCGAATATACACATGCTCATAATTTGTTCTTAAACTAAATAACAATCATGGCATTTAATTCATCATATATGATATCACATGTACATTGCTCATACCAAATTCCAAATAGATCCAAACACTCAATCGAACCAATGTACACCTTAATTCGTTTGCATGTGCATAATTGAACCAAAATAATTATATGACTTATTCATTATTTTGCATTCGCCAACCACTCCTAATTTGCAAATCATTCAAGCATTTTATAAGTGTACACATTTCCTTTACAATTGAATTAAAACAATCAATACAAAACCTATATATATATATATATATATATATATATATATTCATTTTTATCCCTTTACTAAATGAATTTATAATCATACTCAAAGACAAATCATACCAAGCATCAAGATCATCAATTTAGACAAATTCTTATGCAATATGATTGCTTAAAAGCTTACCTCAACATCATAAACATTTACCCAAACCTTAGCCGAATGAAAAGGGCATTTCTATGCTCAATTTACAATAATTTCCATAACATTTCAAACAATTTAAAACCACTATTCTCTATTTCCTCCAAATCCCTTTCTCAACTTATCTTGTATTTACTAACACAACAACTCACAATTTCACCTCCATGGCCGAATCTAAGTGTACCAAATCCTAGAAATTTTAACATGGTTTTGATAAAAATCAAGATAACCAACTCAATTTAATAGGAATTTACTAAAATAAAACTCAACTACTTACCTTAGTACCACATGCAATGGCCGAAAATGGGGGTTCAACTTTCTTCTTTTCTTTGAAGAAACTTTCGATGAAGAAGATGATGATGATCCCAGAGAGAATCAAATTTAAAAACACATTTCTTCTCTTTTATAAAATAAATACTTATTATTATATACTTAAACTAAAATAATGCACCCATTATACATATAAAATTGTTTTTCCTAGCATGCTTGCCGTCCACACCATGAGATTTGGGTTAATAGACATGCAAATTCATTCTTTCCAACAACACTTCAATTAAACCCTTTAATTTAATGAATGCTACTTTTACCATTCATATAATTTGGTCCTTTTTCTGAAATTAAACATACAAACAGTCAAATAATTTCACGAAATTTTAACACATGCTCAATCATACATATTTAACACGAAAAAAATATTAATTTATTATTCCGACTAGAACTCGTGGTCACGAAATCACATTTCTGATCAGGTTAAAATCGAGTTGTTCTCAAGTGGGATTTTAGTATAATTTAGTATTAAATCATAAAACAATTATAATATAATCTTTAACATATAAAATAATACTTAAAAACATATTATAAGACCACATAGCCGTCCACTATAACTTAAAATAGTTATATTACCCTTTAAGGGCTTCACTAAAATAAAGCCACATCAATCTAACCATAAATCAAATAAAAGGTCACCTTTACTAGTTTCGCGATTTAGTCCTTTTTAACTAATTGAGCACACAAACAGTTAAATTTTTATACGAAATTTCCACACACATTAATTCACATATAACTGACTCGAAATATAATATTAAAATATTTCTCGGACTCGGATTCGTGGTCCCGAAACCACCGTTCCAATTAGGGTCAAATTCGGACTGTTACAAAATCTTTTAATTTAAGTGAGTTAAATTTCGGCAATTAGGTTTAATGAGGTGGACGGCTACAAGGCTTACAAATAGGAGATTTATATGGATTTAATAACTGATAATTTAGAAGATAAAAAGGAGAAAAGATAGGAGCCTATCTACAAGGAAGGTGATGGCCGAAAATCCACCACCTAGAAGAGTAAGGAATTCGGCTACTGCATGGCAAAAGGGGTGCCAAATTTTCCCTTTCATTTAGCTTGAATTTTAATTAATTAGGAAGGGCGTTTTCGGTTTTATACAGGAGGTATCAAAATTCCTATAAATAGGGGGGTTAGCTCCTTGATTCTGACATTTAAAAACCCTAATGCCGAAATTCCCTAGCCTCTCCCTCTCCAATTTCTTTTCTCCAATTTCTTCAAAAGCCGAAACTCTTCCCCACTTTTTCCTCCTTGTGCTGATTTCTCTAAAAAGCCGAAGCATCCAGAGCCTTTTCTTCTATTCATCCTATTTAAGAATTAGTTCTATTTATTCCAGCATTTAAAACTTCCTTTGGCATTGCTGAATCCTCTCTCTAGTGCTAGCCGAACCTCCTGTGCTAAGGTAAGTGTCAATTTTTGATTAGTTCTCATGATCTATTCCCAGTTCTTGAAAGGAAAAAAGCCGAAAAGCTAATAGTTTAATGGTTCTATGTTGGGCAGCAATTCGGGATTTGAAGGAAGCTTGGTCAACTAGATCTAAAAGCCGAAAAATAGCTAGTCTCCAATTTTGGCATTTTAAGGTAAGAAGATCTGTTATTCAAATATATAAAATTGGGTAGAACACTAACCATGGCCGAATATAGGAGAGGCCCTATTTTCACATCTTTCCGGCTTTTTGAGCAAAGTTGTAGATCGGTTTAGCAAGGGTATCGACATTAATCAGGTGTGTAGATCTCTAACGCACTACTAATAAACCTGTATGTATATCTATTTATGTATGTTATGGGCTAAAAAGCCGGAATAAGGCTGTATAGACAGTCGAATGGAACCCTAAAAGGGTTAGGCAAGGATGCCAGGTACGAAAACATAGAACTCCCTATGTGTATCGTAAAATACATATGTCTGCATGATGTTTCTTTATGTGTGTATGCATGGGATGAGATATTGATATGATGAAGGGGAAGTGCATGATAGGAAACGCAGTGATCGGTGGTAGAAATCCCACAAATAAAAATGCTAGGTCACATTGTGATCGGTGGCTATGCCACGTTTAATGATTCCTGAATAACAGGAATAGGTAGTTCGGCTGTCGTTATGGTGTGTAGCGGATGGAGGGTTGATTGTAGAAATCCCCACGGTGTGATGGTTGGTACAGGTTGGTGTGTAGAGGATGGAACCCTAGGATGGGATGGGTTATTAATCATTTATTATTTTGATGTATGATTATGATTGATGCCTTATGGGCCAGGGCCCATAATGTGTTTCTGGGCTCAGGTCGTTGTGTGCTTTGAGATTTATACACTGAGTCTTGGTGACTCACGCTTTCCTTTTCTCTACTCTCCAGATGAGCAGTAGATCGTGGACATGGGAGCCGAGACGGACTCGAGGGGCCATCAAGTTCTATTTCTACAAAATTATATTTTCTTTAGAACTTCTTTAAGTTTGTTTTATTGTTATTTGAGAAACAGTTATGTAATAAGGTCTCTAGCTTTTATTCAACTTAGGAGTTTTCTATGTTATGCAACTTATGAATATACCACAAGGTTTATTTACATTTATTAATAAAAATACAACGAGGTTTATTTTCAAAAAGTCTCTCCCTTATTTGAATTTGATTAATTTAACTTGTGTTTTCAAAATGCGATAGAGTGTTATGTGTTCGATAACATGCCGGATCTGGTCGAAACTCATGGGCTGGGTTTGGGTGTTACATCAAATCCCTGAATTTAGTCTTGTTTTTAAGTAATTTCCTCATATTACTAATTAGGATGAAATTTCTGATGGTTTATGATTTTTATTGATATGTCTTAGATTAAGTCATAGTTAATTGTGCATTGATGATTAATTTAGAAGAATATTAGAGAATCAAGCATGATAAGTCTATTTTTTAGAATTAAAATCTTTGCTAGGTTGTTGAGCTGCATCTAAATATCATCTGGAAGTTTGAAATTTACAAGGATGATGTCAAAAGACCCATAATTTTTGTGAGATTTTGAGCCTATTAGAGCATATATTCTTTTCCATGCTCACTTTATTGATTATGAGTGTGTCAACTATGAACTGTTATTCTAGAACTTGCCTCGATTATACATGTTGAGACCACACCTATGATTTGATATACAGAGATGATAAAGGCACCTAGTTTTTAACCCACTGACTCCACTAAAAAGCTTACCTTCATAATTAACCCCTAGTGAACCCTGTTGATCCTAACAACCCTTTTTATTGACTCACCTACTAATAACCCAAAACCCTTTGTATTTGTTATCACCATTCCTTTTGACTACCCTTATATCGAGATATGATTTGATTAGTTATTTAATTATATTATTTCAGTAGTTGAATTTATCTTTTATCACTTGATTTGTTCTTAAAAAAATGAAGTATATTCAGTATTAGTCCTACTAAGTGAGCTTACATGTTGAAATTCCACGTCTTGAGGAAAAAGCTCGTATTATTAGTTTTCAATTGATGTAATTATTTAGGATTAGTTCATTTTTCTAAGTTAGGTAATTTGTCAGGTCAGTCTCGATTCTAACCTTCTAATTCAGCCTATATCCATACCCTTAATCGAAGCCCCGTTACAACCCTAATAAAGACATTTTGATTTGTTTATCATCTCATTTTACAGTGGTGGAAATTTGATTTTCAGGCAAGCCTATGGGATTAACTTTTCAGGTTCGACTTTTGAGAGCTTAATTTTGAACCTTAAACACCTCGAGTGATTTGAGTGAATCTTTAGTGAAGATGTCAATCCTTGTCGATTTCGAATCAAAGGTAATTAGTTAGATAAGGGGAGACACCTATGTTTTTATACAAATGTATGACTTTGACTGTTTGAATCTTTAGGACTCTTCAAGTTAGATCATCCATGTATAAATTATCTATTAATTATGATGAGACATTGTTGATAGGAATTATGAGTCATGGAAAGTTTGTTTTAATTGTAAGTTGAGAATTTTGCTTGAGGACAAGCAAAAGCTTAAGTGTGAGGGTATTTGATAAGCCGTAATTGTAACATATTTTAATCCCACATTTAGTATGCTTTTGGATGATTTAAGCCTCAATTCATATAAAAAGGTGTTCTTAATCCTTTCTTTTCATGTCTTATACCCAGGAAAGCACCCGAGGATGAAAAGAATATAAAACGGGCCCAAAACAGAGTAAACGGGCCGTATCACGAAATCCACACGGCCTGGACTTAAGCCCACATGGCTGTGCCGCATTGATCATCTAGAACACGGCCTTACCCCCGATTCACACGGTCGTGCCTCATTAAAGAAGTCCGAACACGGCTTGAAGACTAGTAACACAGGCGTGTGACATGGCCGTGTCCCTGTCATGGCAAAGAGCAGTTTCATTCGAATTTGGATACTTTGGGGCGAAGAAACACATTCCAAGAGCCTATATAAACCCCCTAAAAGGGGGCAGTTAGCTAGGCCAAGGAGCCAAGCTAAAAAGGTCAGAGTTGTGGGAATTACTCGAAGGTAGCCAGTTCATCCATCTCTAGAAGCCAGAATTCTACTCAAGACGGCAGAACTCTTCTTCAATTCCTTCAGGGAGTTTTAGGGATTTCTTATGTTTTGTTTTATCTTTTCTTCTGAGATGTTTTCTTTATTTGTTATGAACTAAACCCTTCAGATACCTGAAGGGGATGAAACCTAGATGAATCTTGTTATTGTTTTCTAAACTATAAGATAAATACTTGATTTGTTCTTAATTGTGTGCGCTTAATTCTTGTGTTAATGTTTCTGCGATATTGATTCAAGTCAGATGTTCTTAGGTGGAGGAGCAAAAGTCCCTACTTAAGAATAGATCTAGCATAATTAAAGCGGAGTCGTTCGCGCGCCTAGAGATAGGGTGACGAGATTTTGCCGGACTAGGGTAAAACCTAATATGGGAATCCATAGATCGAGTTAATGCAATTCTAGGGGTTTTAATTAGAAAGAGATTTCAATTAATCAACCTAGGGTTAGTTATTATTCGCTTCGAGAGAGGGTTTAATATAATTTAGGGAATCCTACAGATCAAGTCAAGTGAATAAATCGTATGGTTCAGGGTTAAATAACAAGTGAAGTCTAGGTGGATTCTTCCTGAGGGTATCGTCTTAAATCAACTGAGTCTTTCTTCAAGTTATTTCCCAATTCATTCTTTTTGTCTTTGCGTCTTTAGCTTAGTAGTAGTTAGGTTAGATTTAAATAACTTCACTTATTTTAGGCTAGATAATAAAAAGAAGGTTAGTATTAGTACTTTTAGTTCCTTTGGGTTCGACAATCCGGTCTTGCCTAAGCTATACTACTGTTCGATAGGTACACTTGCCTTTCATCGTTGTCAGACTTAGTTTGCAGGTTCGATCATTCTCTTTATAAATTTTAAGACTTTGATTCCAGCAATCAAAATTCCTAATCAATCGCTAGAGATTAAGATCCGTCAGAATCACAGTGGTTCCATTGAAGGTAACTGTAAACTATTCTATAGATGGATTGTTGGTTTCGGGTTTCCTTTTAATCGTAAAGTAGGACTGATTATGGTGTTTGATTGGTCAAGTTTAGGATCGTGAAGGCTCGAGCGACTATTTGTGGCAAATTGAAACCAAGTGTGTAAACACTGTTCTACAATCAAAAATCGGCAAAAAGTTGAAAAATATGAATCATCGACGCCCCACGAGCTTGCGACTACCCGTGTGGTAGGCCGTGTGACCCAACATAGGTGTGCTATCGACGAGGCTGGCCATGGTCGATCATGGGCCAGCCAAACTGGGTCATGTGGGCCCAAGAGCGTGTGGAAATTATTGGGCCAGGCCGTGTGATCCACACGGTCAAGGCCATTTTGGGCCATGTGGGCCACACATGGGCTAGCATCATGGGCTCGTAAGCCCATTTTCACTGTATGACTACTAAGGTTGCACGGGTCGCCCAAGTCAACTGTGGACCTACTGTAGGGTCGGTAAGCTTACCTAGACCCCTAATTGACTGAATGACTGTTATACCCCTATGTGATGTGTGTGTATATATATATATGTACATGGATGACTGTATTTTAACATGCTATTTGAATTGTACTGAAGACATGTATGATACCATGGTATGTCATGACATGATTGCATGATGCATTGCATGGGGATGGGTCTTATATTGATCGGAGGAAGTATACTGAAAGGCTTCGAGCCTAAATTACTGGCAGCCCAGCTTCATATTACTGTATAGTGCCGCATTCGGTACTCTCTGGAGTGTAGGGATGGGTAGGTTGATTATATCCCCACATGGTGTGTACACTGATCATTCATTCTGTAATGGGCCAGGGCCCAAACACATGACTGTTCTGTACTGAGATAGGTTAAAGCCCAAACTGATATTGACACTGATACTGAAAAGGGCTTAGGCCCAGACTGTGTTTGTTTTCTGTCTATTTAATTATATGGGATTACACACTGAGTTTCGCAAACTCACCCTTCAGTTTTAACTTTAAAGGTAATCCCCAGACATACACGAATCGATGCAACGGAGGACTCAGAGGTGGCCACACGATCTATCTGATTTGATTTAGTATTTTATGGTTTTTATTTAATTTTTGGGATATTTTACTGTAATAATGGCCTCTTTGGATTTTTATTTTAATTTGGGATTCTGGTCGTTTTGATTTATAACTGCTAACAGTAGGATAAGAAGCGAGTTTTCAGAAAAGAAAAATATTTGAGCAAAAATACCACGAATACGCAACCTATTCAAAAGCTTCCGCAGTAAATGACGTTTTGAAAATTAATATCATTTTAAAGGTGAAAAACTTTTTGATAATGACTCAGTTTTGAAAATGAATTACACATCTTGGAATCATCATAAAATAACACAAAGAGGTTAAATAGAAATGAGGTTTTATCGATAGCACACTTTACAAAAAATACTTCAATGTGACATCGCCCGATTCGGCCATAGCGTCTAGGCCGGGTTTGGGGTGTTACATTTAGTGGTATCAAAGCCAGGTTGCAAAACTCGGCTGTGGATTGGGTTTTTAAACTTGATTTTCTAAAGAACTGTTTTCAAATGGTTTGAAGTGTTTTGAAATATTTTACTGAATGTGTGGCACGTCGAGTCTCCGACGTCGATCCGCTAAGTTCTCTCTAAAACTGCATTATGATTTTGACTGAAACTGTTATATGTTCTAAACTGAAACTGCTATAGGTAGTATATTCTACTTCTACTATAGATGACTGTACTAAAAACACTTAAGATAGTGTATACTGAGACTGTAGCAAAACTATTAGGCCGATTCACAAAAACGGACACTGAATTACTATACTGCTTTGCATAAAACTTTGATTAATAAATACTGAAACTGTAAATTGATCTGCATAAAACTATTAATATAGATAACACGAGATTAGACAATGAGCACTAGAGGTACTCGCGGACGGGGTACAAGAGGCCGTGGTAGAGGCCGTAGAGGTGCTCGAGCGGGGTTCTCATCATCTGGCCACATACCTAATTTGGAAACCAGTAAGACACCGGCTTCACCTGTGACTAAGACTGGGTCTCATGATCGAACGGCTGGGGATGACGCACTGTTCCAAGCCATGTTAAGAATTCTAGAGAGGGTCGCTAGGACCAATACTGAAGCCGGAGGCTGTGGGTCGGTTACGGAACGACTTCGAACCAATAGAGTGGAGATTTTTAAGGGTATTGCTGGAGTGGCCCCTAACGTGGCTGAGTACTGGATAGAGGCCATGGAGAGAATTATGGACAACCTGGATTGCACCCACGAGTAAAAATTAAAGGGTGTTGTATCGCTGCTACGAGATGAAGTATATCAGTGGTGGCTCACTGTAAAGGAGGGCACTCAGCCCGAATGACTGACCTGGGAATTCTTCAAATCTGCCTTGTAGGGAAAATACGCGGGTGCCAGTTATGTAAATGCCTGAAGGAGAGAGTTTTTAAATCTGACTCAGGGGGACAGATCAGTGGCCGAATATGAGGCCGAGTTCTTAAGGCTGAGCCGCTATGCAAGAGGTATGGTGGCGGCTGAGTACAAGCGATGTGTTCGCTTTGAGGACGGCCTCAGAAATAGCTTAAGAGTTCTGATAGCTCCATAGAGGGAGTGAGACTTTGCTGCACTAGTGGATAAGGCGAAGATCACCGACGAGGTTAAGCGCACTGAGCGCCAGAACCGTGAGAAAGAGAGAAGGAGGAACATGAGGGATTCGGAGCCCTCGAGTTCCATTCAAAGGCCTAAGAAAAAGGCCAGAGTGGATAGGTCGGTCAAATTTGGGGCCCCTATGGTTGCTACTGGTCAACAGCCTTGTACCAATTGTGGGAGATGCCATCAGGGCGAGTGCTGGAAAAGAACTGGGGCATGTTTGAGGTGCAGTTCATTGGAGCACCGTATCAGAGAGTGTCCACGGAGGCCTAATCAGATGCAAGCTCTTGGTTTGGGTACTGCTCAGTCGCCGAGGGGTGTTCAGTAGCCACTGAGAGGCTGCGGTCAGGCTTGAGGTGGTAATGGGTTGGGCCGTGGGTAGAGAGCACCAGGCAGAGGTGCTAATCAGACTGAGGCGAGGCAACCGGCTCTGGTATATGCTGCACGTCATCGAGAGGAAGGAGATGCTCCGGATGTCATCACATGAACGTTCTTAACTTTTAATGTACCTTATACTGCATTGATAGATATAGGATCCACTCATTCCTATGTTGTCTGCTCTGTTACTGAAAACTTGGGGATTCTGATTGAGAGTACTCCGAGTGAAATTACAGTATTAAGTCCATTGGGGCAGTTCGTTTGGGTTAATAAGTTATTTAGAGACGTCCCTTTAGAGGTACAAGGAGTTATTGTTTTGGCCAATCTAATAGAACTCCCTTTTAGAGAATTCAATCTGATACTGGGCATGGATTAGCTAGTTAAACACCGAGTGAACTTGGATCGTGCCACTAAACGGGTAATATTGAGAACTGAGGAGGACAAAAAAGTAGTTGTAATTGGGGAACGTTAGAACTACTTGTCGACTGTGATTTCTGCATTGAGGGCAAAAAAGTTGGTTCGTAAGGGATGTGAGGCGTATCTGGCCTTCATTAGTGTTTCAAATTCTGGGGATTCTTCTGTTGGAAAAATCAGAACGTCTAAAGACTTTTCGAACGTTTTCCCTGAAGGGCTACTTGGGTTACCTCCAAACCGTGAAGTTGAGTTTGGGATTGAGCTTCTTCCTGGTACAACTCCGGTGCCCATCGCCCCTTATAGAATGGCACGAATGAGCTTGTGGAGCTTAAAGCTCAAATCTAAGAGTTATTAAATCATAGGTTCATCCGTTCAAGTGTGTCTCCGTGGGGAGCACCAGTTCTATTCGTACAAAAGAAGGATGGATCCATGCATATGTGCATTGATTATCGGCAATTGAACAAGTTGACCATCAAGAATAAGTACCCCCTGTCGAGGATAGATTACCTGTTCAATCAGTTCCGAAGAGCTTCGATTTTCTCTAAAATTGACCTCCAATCTGGGTGCCATCAGTTGAGAGTTAAGGAGGTTGATGTATACAAGACTGCATTTAGGACTTGCTACGGGCACTACGAGTTCTTAGTAATGCCGTTTGGATTGACGAATGCACCATCAGCCTTTATGGATATGATGAACCAAGTGTTCCAGCCCTATCTGGATTGGTCCGTGGTAGTCTTTATTGACGATATTCTGGTGTATTCGAAGACTGATGATGAACATGATGAACATCTCCGAGTGGTTTTGCAAGTTTTGAGGGAGAAACAACTGTATGCCAAGCTCAGTAAGTGTGAGTTTTTGTTAAAAGAAGTAACATTTCTAGATCATGTGGTATCTGCTAAGGGGATTAAGGTCGATCCTCGAAAGATTGAGGCTGTCTGGATTGGAAGCAGCTTAGGACTGTATTGAAGATTCGCAGTTTTCTGGGACTGGCTGGATACTATCGACGATTTGTAGAGGGCTTTTTTGTAATTGCAGCACCCTTGACTAAGCTACTACGTAAAGGTGTGTCGTTTAACTGGACAGATTCACAGCAAAAGAAATTTGAGAAGCTCAAGACCGTACTGACTGAAGCCCCTAATCTGATACAACCAGTGCCTGGAAAAGAGTTTACTGTGTACAGTGATGCATCACATGTTGGTTTAGGATGCGTGTTGATGCAAGAGGGTAAGGTGGTTGCGTATGCGTCTCGACAGCTTAAGACTCGTGAGGCAAATTATCCGACGCATGACTTGGAGTTGGCCATAGTGGTATTCGCATAGAAAATCTAGAGGCATTACTTGTATGGTGAGAAGTGTATCATTTACACTGATCACAAGAGTCTCAAATATCTCATCACTCAAAATGAGCTAAACCTTAGGCAGTGTAGATGGATTGAGCTGCTAAAGGATTGTAACAGACCGAATTTGACCCTAATCGGAACGGTGGTTTCGGGACCACGAATCCGAGTCCGAGAAATATTTTAATATTATATTTTGTGCTTATTATATGTGAATTAATGTGTGTGAAAGTCTCATAGAAAAATTTTATCGTTTGTATGTTTAATTTAGAAAAAGGACTTAATCGCGTAAAAAGTAAAAGTAGCAAACTATAGTGAAAAGTGCCTATTTGATGATGGCTTTTTAAAGTGGGGTATTAAAAGAGTAAATAGTCCAATTTTAAACTTAGTGGGTGGCTAAAGTCACCATTGCCCTTATTATATATGTTAGATTTATTTTATTAAAAGGGTTATATTAGCAATTTAGTATTAACTTATTATATGTTAAAATAAATAAAAGAAAAAAATCATTATCATCTTGGTGGTTCTTGGCCGAATGTTGAAGAAGAAAAGGGGTTTCATTCCTTTTAAATTTTCGGCACTTTAAAGCTTAAAATCAAGGTTAGTTTGATTTCGGTTTTTGTTAATTTTTACGTTTTTGTGATCGTTGCTTCGTAAGTTACCCGACCCATGCTTGAATTTTTGAAAATCATGTGTATATGAGGTTCGGCCATTGATGTGTTCATATGGTTTATGATGTTTGATGATTTTAAATTAAATATATGTTAAAGATTAATATGTTTTGTCTTTGAATTTTTGGTAAATTTGAGTATTTGGGCTAAATTGCAAAAAAAATAAATTTTTAGAGGGGCTTATTTGCAAAATAAGTGAAAGAAAGGAACTTGTATAGTCCTTAGGAGTATTCGGCCCTTAAGTAGTATTGAGAAATTTGGTGTATTTTGTGTTTTATGCAAATAGGATTAAATTGTGAAAATGTGAAATAGTAGGGGTAAAATGGTAAATTTCCTATTTATATGTTTAGGGACTAAATTGAGATGAAATGTACTTGAATGAGCTAAATTTTAATGTGTTTAGATCAAGAACAAAGAAAAACGGATTTGGATCGGGGGAAAACAAAGGTTCTCGAGTAGCCGGTTTACGCGGTCCGTCGACAGTCGAGGTAAGTCCTTATGCAAGTATACACCAAAGAATTATTTACGAACATAGTATATGATGATGTTTGAATTTTTAAAGCATAAATATACATGTTGGCCGAATGTGGAGTATGAATTTGTAGTGAAATTAATTTGGTTAATACAATGTGAATATGTATGTTTGGAATTAATAGGTGAAAGTAAAATGAAGAATATGAGATGGTTAATAGTTTAATACTAAGTACTGTGTATCGCAAAGTTGAATATGTTGATATTCAGGCTTCGTGCCTAGCAGGCTTAGTGCCAGTGACATATTCGGGCTTCGTGCCTAGCAGGCTTAGTGCCGGTGACATATTCGGGCTTCGTGCCTAGCAGGCTTAGCGCCGGTGATATATTCGGGCTTCGTGCCTAGCAGGCCTAGTGCCGGTGATATATTCGGGCTTCGTGCCTAGCAGGCTTAATGCCGGTGATACTTTAAAACGAAGGAACCATAAATTGCTCGAGGTGTAACATAATGAATCTATTGAGTTAAAAACTCAGGTAAGCATAAGTCCCATTTGAATTCATTAGAAGTAAGGTAAGTTGTGATTAATGTTACTTGAGTTGAAATACTATGTTAAGAATGATGTTATGTGAATTTGAGCTTATAATCGACGTGTATGAATATAGAAATAATAGAATTGTTGGTGTGAAAATGTAATGGATATGAATGTTGAATTTACATGATTATAAACATGGGATTCATGTAATATATGTACTTTGTGCTTTGATGAGTTGCAAGTTGATGGTAGTGAAGTATAAGTAATTGAGTTAATATATTACTAGTATTCGGTTTTGTATCAATTGCATATCAAAGTATACATATACAATGTCCTACATTTATTGATTAAAATGTTAAAGTGCTTGATTAGTGAATTATCTTTTGCTTAAGACTTACTAAGCTAGTGAGCTTACTCTGTATGTGTTTGTATTTCTGTTTTATAGATCTTTGATTCAACTACGGGCTCAGGGGATCATCAAGAAAGTCGACCACACTATCACTCTCTTTGGTATATATATATATGTTTACTTTTTGAATCAAAGGCATGTATAGGCTGTATTTTGATAAGTAATGAATGATGTTCGGTTTTGTAAATGTATATATATGGCCTTGCGAATAAGGCTGTTACTTTGGGATTAAGCATCATTTATATGTTTGATATAATGGTCTGTTTTAATCTTTGGTATAAGACGTATGCTTATAATGCTTGGAAGTTAAATGTAGGTGTATAGAAATGATCATATATATATGTACGTATGCTTATTATGTCGTGTGAATATTTCCACTTAGATTATTATGTGCTTGGTAAAATTCAGAGATGATCATGAAAATGTATATACTAATACTTTGGGTTGATCATTGAAGTTTTATATTGAGAACCGAATATATGGTCAATGGATTGGCTGTATTTATATATATAATTTGAATTAGTCACATATCATGTGTGTTTGGTAGGTTATTCAATGATCTTGTATCCATGAATTAATAAGGTAAAATGAATTGAAAATTATGGATTGACATGGCTTATGTTTTAGGGACATTGCGCATATTATGGTAGGATGATGTGTTTGTTTGGTCATGCTATACTGTCCGAGTGTCATAAGTGTGAATGATAAGCTACTTAAGTATCATGGACCTATCCTTTTTAATATGCATATTTGCAGAATGTATAAAATAATATGCTGATATTCGGTTAATGAGATGGATGTATCATATATGTTTGACATACAAAATTTGGGGTTGTTAGGTGGAAACTTGATTCGAAACTTGTATAGATTAGGAGTTATGATGTATTGCTTTATGGAACATGATTTGTAAAGTAAGTCTTGTTCATTATTTGTGGATATGGAAAAAACGTAAATATGCGTATTGGGTTTATTCCATAAATGACTGTGAAAAATTGTGTCTAGTTCGGTAACGCCTTATAACCCTAATTCGGCGACGAGTACGGGTTAAGGGGTGTTACAAGGATTACGACTGTACGATTGAATACCATCTTGGTAAGGCCAATGTGGTGGCCGACGCACTGAGCCGAAGGGCTGTGACTGATTTGTGAGCAATGTTTGCTCGTCTCAGTTTATTTGATAATGGTAGCCTATTGGCTGAACTCCAGGTTAAATCGATGTGGATCGAGTAGATTAAGGGTAAACAGTTGGAGGATGAGTCACTGGGTCTTCGATTCCAACAGATTGAGAGTGGTAATACATTAGATTTTGGATTGAATAGCGAAGGGGTTCTCTGTATTCATGGGAGAGTCTGTGTACAGAATGATGCTGAGTTGAGGCAGTCTATAATGTGAGAGGCGCATAGTAGCCCTTATGCTATGCATCCTAGCGGAAACAAAATGTACTGAGACCTTCGTAAGTTATACTAGTGGCTAAGTCTTAAGCGAGATGTTACCAATTTCGTGAGTAAATGTCTAACATGCCAGCAGGTTAAAGCTGAGCATCAACTACCCTCAAGTTTACTGCAGCCAGTTAAAATATTGCTTTGGAAGTGGGAAAGAGTGACTATGGATTTCATAAATGGATTGCCCTTAACGCCTACTAAGAAAGATTCAGTGTGGGTTATCGTGGACCAGTTGACCAAGTCTGCCCATTTCATACCGGTTCGTACTGATTACTCTCTGTAGAAGTTGGAAAAACTGTATGTGTCTGAGATAGTGCGACTGCATGGGGTACCAGTTTTGATAATATCTGATAGGGATCCGCGCTTTACGTCTCAGTTCTAGAAGAAGCTACATGAAGCTCTGGGTACAAGGTTGGACTTCAGTACTGGGTTCCATCCTTAGACAGGTGGTCAATCTGAGAGGGTAATTCAGATACTAGAGGATATGTTAAGGGGTTGTGTAATTGACTTCCGAGGCAGTTGGGAGGAGTTTTTGTCATTGGTAGAGTTCTCTTACAACAACAGTTTCCAGTCTAGCATACAGATGGCACCTTACGAGACGCTCTATGGTCGTAAGTGTCGTACTCCTTTGTGTTGGGCTGAGTTGGGCGAGTGCCATATTTTGGGTCCTGAACTGGTTTCTGATACTGAGGATAAGGTTAGATTGATTCAATATCGACTAAAAGAAGCATCTGATAGGCAAAAGTCGTATGCGGATCTGAAGCGTCGAGAGATTGAGTATTCTGTGGGGGA
This sequence comes from Gossypium australe, assembly GCA_005393395.2. Taxonomy (NCBI): domain Eukaryota; kingdom Viridiplantae; phylum Streptophyta; class Magnoliopsida; order Malvales; family Malvaceae; genus Gossypium; species Gossypium australe. The sequence continues at coordinate 127,824,249 of CM016614.1, read as the reverse complement.
CTTTATTTTTCTCAAGGTCTCGTCGTGGAAAAAGGTACTGAGATTTGGTCGTAAGGGCAAGTTGAGCCCCAGATTCATTGGACCTTATTGCATACTGAGACGTGTGGGACCAGTTGCCTACCAGTTGGAGCTACCTCCAGAGTTGAAGCGGATTCATGATGTATTCCATGTCTCCATACTGAGGCGCTATCGCTCTGATCTCATGCATGTTGTTCCTATTGAGGAAATCGAGGTTAGGCCAGATTTGACCTTTGAGGAAAAGCCAATCCAGATATTAGACCGCGATGTTAAAGTTCTGAGAAGAAAGTCTATCCCACTGGTTAAGGTTCTTTGGCATATACAAGTTCTGAAGAGGCCACGTAGGAGCCTGAGGAGGCAATGCGGTAGCAATATCCTCATCTTTTCTGATCAGGTAAAATTTCCAGGCCGAAATTTTCTTTAAGGGGGTAGAGTTGTAACGCCCCAAATATCTTTAATATTTATTTTTGTATGGTTGTGACACAAATGTGTATCTGCTTCAGTGGTTATGTGTTCTGGGAGTGTCTAAGAAGTATTGGGCTCAAGCCTGAGCTTGGGAAAATTTTTGTTTTATTTGAATAAACCTCTATCTTTAGATAGTAGGCTTATTAAATAATTGGAAAAACATGACAGAATGGGCCTGCTGGTCTAGTGGTTAAGTGGAGTGTTCAGTGTGCTGAAGGTCTTGAGTTCAAGGCTTGGGGAGTGATACGAGCACGCCCGGGGCACCCACCGAATTTTCAAGTCGACGAAGCTCGACGCCAAGTTTTTAATTTTTATTGCTTTAAATAAATCGAGTCTTTGAATTTGTTGAAAATTAAATTGCTGAATTTAATTAAATAAATTAAACATCTTAATTTATTTAATTGATTTTCTATAGCAAATTAATTTGCCAAATAATTAGTATCATATTAAATATGTTAGATTTATTTCATATGATTAAAATATCCTAGTTGAAACATGTGTTTAATATGTCCTCTAGTGTGCCGAATTTAAGATGTCTATATGACCTTTATTTTGCTGAATTTATAATGGCTAGTTGCTCCCTTTAAATGCTGATATAATGAACTAATGAGTTGATTTAAATTTGCTGCAGGTTTTCAAGGGATTGGGCGGCACACATTGTGATTTAAAATGCAAGCATGAGAATTAAATAATCCATGATGGGCAAGTGCATTTTGGTGGCAAGAGAATGCAAATGGAAGGCACCACGTGAATTAAACTATATGAAGATGAAAGAACATGTGGTGAATGAATTAAAAAAAAAATGTGCAATTGCTTAGTGGAATAAATTTACTTGGACGACACAAGGTGGGATTAATGGATGAAAGCTTGGACGGCATGGCTTGGTATATGGAGTATGGAAGCATGTTTGTGGTGTTGGTTGAATAAAATAATAGCATAATGGAAACCAAGCATGGAAGAAATAGTGGACGGCACAACACTTCCTAAATTGGAATAATTTAATCAAGCACAATGGCATTGATAAGATGAGCATGCGGCACTAAGAAGAGGAGAATTGAATTTTTTTTTTTAGAAGATGACACCTAGCATGGACGGCAGAGGATGGTGCTTGAAGGAAGGGATTTTAAATTGAAAATAAATGGAGTGTGGGGTTTATCCATCTTTGAATTAAATAATGACTTGATAAGGGCCACATTCTTCTAATTGATTTGGACGGCAATGAAGGTGAATGTACAGCCAAAACATTACTTAAAATTCACTTGAGTGGAGGAATAGCTAAATGGGATAATTTGACTTGAATATAATAATGAAGCCCATTTGTTGTTGGTAGAAAATGGGACGGCAAGGAGGAGCATTTGGGATAAATATTTTATTGCTAGATTCTTTTTTTTTAATTGGACAACACCTTCATGAATTTAAATTCTTGAAGAGCATAAGAGCTGAGAAACAATTGTAAGCCCGGTAACCAGTTATCCTATAAATAGGTGGTTCCTTGTCATTTGAAGATACAGAATTTTCATGAATGAAATTTTATGAACCTTTGTTCATTGAGTGAGTTTATCTCCTCTTCGTTTTCGTACAAGTTTCGTTAGACTTATCAAGCTTTGCTTGTGGCGTCTTCGGCTTGTTTGAACTTATCACCAAATTTCGTTTGGTGTGGCGTTCATCAACCTATCTTCACCTATCCACCTTAACGATATAAGAAACGGGGTGACACTGTTATATAGTGTTGAATCTTTCTTAGTTAAGTTCGTATTTCCATTTCCATCATCGATTACCATTTTCCACCTTGAACATTATGGAACCCGGGGTGACACTTTTTAGTGTTGAATCGCTTCTCGTTTAAGTTCGTTTATCCATCTCCATCCAATTATCCTTTTATCTATTTTATATTTTATTTTATCAAAACCGAACCAAATCCTATTTTTATTTATTTAAGCTTCCGCAAACTCATTTATATTTTCTGATTATCTTCCAAAGGCTTGATTCCTCCTCGTAGACGATTGGGCAACCCGCATACGTTTTGACTCATCCCGAGCCGGCCCGTATCAGGGAGTGTTTTATTTTGCATGATGCCATGTAAGTATTTGAGTGCCAGTAGAATTCTGATGCTTGTGGGCGGTTGGAGTGTTTGAAGGGTGTGGGGTGTTATGGCTGAATTTTTGGAGGATATTGTAAAGAATTTTAGGGATTTGTTTAATGTTTGAACTGAATTTGAATTACCTTTGGACTCAAAATTTCGGCTGGGGTTTTCTCTTCATTCTTTTTGGTTGTTGTTTCTGTCGACTGTTTTCTTTTCTGAAGGGCCAAATATTGCTGAAGTTTCTTGCTAGTTTTTTTTTCTTTTCTTCTCTGACTTTGTTCTCCCCCAAACTGTGGTTGTCGTCTATCTCTCCTCTTCCTCCCTTGCTCCTTGTTTAGCTGAATTTTTGCGCTCCCTATTAGCTGAATTTTAGACTTCCTTTGCTCCTTCTTTCTCTTATACGTTTTTGAGCCTCCATTTTGTTCAGCGGTTAATCGCACTTTTTCGATAAGTGATAGTGGTGCTTGAAGTTTCAGTTTTTAAGTTGTTAAATTGGGGTTTTGTTTAACTGTTTTTGACAGATGTAAATCGGGGGTGAAGGGCTGTGCTAGTGCCAAATTTCTTCCATCATTCGGTTCTCTTGCTCCCTTTCGGTAAGTGCTATAGACGAAATCCTTATGCCCTTTCTTCTTCTGCCCTTAAGTTGGTGACTAATGGCAATTATTATGACAGTTAAGGAAGGATTTAGGAAACTCCTAATCAATCGCTAGAGATTTAGATTCTTGGGAATCACAATGGTTCGATTGAAGGTAACTCTAAACTGTTCTATGGATGGATCATTGGTTTCGGGTTTCCTTTTAATTGTAAAGTAGGACGAATTGTGGTGTTTGATTGGTCAAGTTTAGATTCGTGAAGGCTCGAGCGACTGTTCGTGGCGAATCGAAACCAGGTGTGTAAACATTATTCTACAATCAAAAATCAGCAAAAAGCCAAAAAGTGTGAATCATCGACGTCCCATGGGCTTGCGGCTACCTGTGTGGTAGGCCGTGTGTAACGCCCCCTTAACCCGAAACTGTCGCCAGAACGGTTCATGAAGCATTACTAAACCATACCCAAACCCGAACAGACATGCATATTCGAACATATTACTATGGTAAATTTATCACATTTTGACTCTACCAACAACTATGCCATCTTTTACAAATTTATTACCTATTCGTATACCTCATTTTAACTACCAAGGCATGATACATGTTTTATTTTTATACCATTTGAACTAAAACTGAGTATAACATAACACATCATGAGCTATACTTTGGTAGTGAACTATTACTAGACCCGAATTCATATAGGTCCGACATATCAAGATTTAGCCATTTCACATGGCTTTTATATACATCCAAATCCCAAAATGAGCTCAAAAGAGTATTATAAACTATACATGCCATTTTTGTTTTTATTTCAAAAGATCAACTCTAATAAAGTACCAAAAGTAGTTGATAGTGTGCTTGACTTCGACAAGGATCCCGGATGCGAGCTTGCTCCAAAATCTATACTCAATCAAACAAACACAACAGTAAGCTATATGAAGCTTAGTAAGTTTAAGCAAATTATTATCACATACATATGTAGAAAATATTGCACTAAGCATTCAAACCTACTTAAATTAATATACTATAATTATTACCCCATTTAAGAGTTGAACTTTCTCATCTTCATATACTTATAATACATTCTGTATATCACCTTCACATGAGAAATAACGAACATACCTGTCATATACATTCACTAATTCATCTACTTAACATTTAAGTTACCCAAGTCTCATTTCAATAGTATAACACTTACCCTTAATGTACTTACTCTTCCAAACCTAACCATTTGGTATAGAGCATGATAATTCACTCGTACATTTGCCTATGCATAAAATCATTAGCAATAACAATTCTCTAATAAATCTTATTCTTACTTGATCTTTACTGGAATTTAGTAACGTATCGCTCACACAGAGCCGTTACTTAATACACTTCGTAACGTATCGCTCACACAGAGTCGTTACTTAATCCACTTCGTAACGTATCGCTCACACAGAGCCGTTACTTAATCCACTTCATAACATATCGCTCACACAGAGCCGTTACTTAATCCACTTCGTAACGTATCGCTCACACAGAGCCGTTACTTAATCCACCTCGTAACGTATCGCTCACACAGAGCCGTTACTTAATCCACTTCGTAACGTATAGCTCACACAGAGCCGTTACTTAATCCACCTCGTAACGTATCGCTCACACAGAGCCGTTACTTAATCATTCCGCGCACAAGTGGCCAATTAGCAATCACATTTAAACATATTAAACGATCTCACATCTTATAACAAGTTATATGCATAATAATGCAAGTTCGATCACAATATCTTTCTTTGTTTCCTATTTTCTAATTATCCACAAGTCAACCCAAGATTTTTATTCAAACCGAATACATGCATTTTCATACCTACTGTAACATGTCATTAAATCTACCTCAATCATCCAATGCATCCATACATATATTCATTTATACATACATACTCACATAATGTTATCATGTTCGGCCATCACATATAAAATTAGTTTATCTCAGTTAAAACTTTTTTTCAAGGATGTACATTAGGAGATTTCACCTTAGTACGATTGCTTAGGGACTTACTTGAAATTTGAGGAATCCGAATGCTTCGGCTATTCGTTCACTTTGCTCTTTCCCCGATCTAGCTCCTTTTCTTTTTGCTCACGATCTAAGAATTATCAAATGATATTTGTTCAATATGTATTTCCAATCGATTTAACGCAATTCAATTCAATTGCAAGATTTTACAATTCTTACTAATTTACCCATATAATTACTCACTCGATTCAATAGAGTCCCAAACATACCCTTCACCACCAGTTATACTATTCTTACAATTTAATCTCACATTTATACAAACTAACAAAAATCCAATCCACCACATTGCAAATACATGCATACATATAATTCACAACTCAATTAATTCACACTCAAATGAAATATTACATTCGGTCAAATTACTAACATGAAACCAAATTATCATTAAACATGTTCCTATCATATTTTAGTATTTATTTATTTATTCAAGCCAATTCTACTATAACATTCGGCAATATGCCTTAATCCATACTTGCCTACATTACAAAATAGTTTAATTGGAATTTACTCCCCCTTGCTTACGGTCTCCTTATGATCAAGCCCCCTAAACAATTCACCATTTCTCATGAAATTTTTTTTTTTATTAAATCCCATAAGAACCGAACATTATACCTCACTTCCCAAAATTCATAAAATTTATTATTCAAGACATAAATTTCTAGCCGATTGTTTCCAAAGTATATAAGCCATAACACATACCTATTTCCCTTAAATGACACTTTAATACACTAACCAAGATCAAGGTTTCTTCATCATACATAATATACATAATTCCTACTAATGGTCGAATCTAGAGAAGGCTTTATACTCAAAATTTCCACATGAAGTTGGTAGCATTTAAGATTTCTAGCATAACCATAACAAATGGAGCTTGATTTTTCATCTTAGGTACACATGCAAGGTTCGGCCATGGAGGTTTCAAAAATGGCTTCTTCTTTTCTTTGTTTCGTGAAAGAGGGGAGAAAGATGAGAGAAAAATCAAGATGAAATGAATATAAAATATATTTCTTATTTTATTTAACTATAATCATCCCCCCTTTTTTTTTCCATGATTTAATATTCATTTAAAAATCCCACTATCCTAAGTTAGAATTTTTTTAATCATATTTCTCCCATCATTGCCGTCCATTTCCCAACTTTGGGGTTATTAGACATGCAAGCCCCTTTTTTTTGTAATGTACTTAAAATAGCCCTTTTCAATTAGTACTGTCACTTTCATACTTTATCGATTAGATCCTTTCTCTTAATTCAATCACATCAATAAGCAAATTCACACACTACAGCACACATAGCACATCAACAAACAAACATTAAGAGATTTTCTAACCCGGACTCGTGGTCTCGAGATCACCATTCCGGTTAGGGTCGTATTTGGGCTGTTACACCGTGTGACCCAACATGGGTGTGCTATTGACGAGGCTGGCCATGGGCGATTCATGGGCCAAGCCGAACTGGGCCATGTGGACCCCACGCCAGTAAACCACACGGGTGTGTGGAAATTATTGGGCCAGGCCGTGTGATTCGCACGGTCAAGGCCATTTTGGGTCGTGTGGGCCACACATGGGCTAGCATCATGGGCTCGTAGGCCCATTTTCACTGTTTGACTGCTAAAGTTACACGGGTCGCCCGAGTCAACTATGGACCTACTGTAGGGTCAGTAAGCTTACCTGGACCCTTAATTGACTGAATGACTGTTATACCCCTATGTGATGTATATATATATGTACATGTATGACTGTATTTTAGCATGCTATTTAAATTGTATTGAATACATGTATGATACCATGGTATGTCATGACATGATTGCATGATGCATTGCATGGAGATGGGTCTTATATTGATCGGAGGAAGTGTACTGAAAGGCTTCGAGCCTAAATTACTGGCAGCCCAGCTTCATATTACTATATAGTGCCGCATTCGGTACTCTTTGGAGTGTAAGGATGGTTGGGTTGATAATATCCCCACATGGAGTGTAGGGTTGGACGGATATAGAGTGTAGAGGCTGGCTGGGTAGGAATTGTGTACTGTTTAAATCTATTACTGCACTGATCATTCATTCTGTAATAGGCCAGGGCCCAAACACATGATTGTTCTGTACTGAGATGGGTTAAATCCCAAACTGATATTGACACTGATACTGAAAAGGGCTTAGGCCCAGACTGTATTTGTTTTCTGTCTGTTTACCTATATGGGATTACTCACTAAGTTTTCGCAAACTCACCCTTCAGTTTTAACTGTACAGGTAATCCCCAGACATAGGCGGATCGATGCAACGGAGGACTCAATGGTGGCCACACGACCTATCTGATTTGATTTAGTATTTTATGATTTCGATTTAATTTTTGGGGTATTTTACTGTAATGATGGCCTCTTTGGATTTTTATTTTAAGTTGGGATTCTGGTCGTTTTGATTTATAACTGCTATCAGTAGGATAAGACACGAGTTTTCAAAAAAGACAAATGTTTTAGCAAAAATACCATGAATACGCAACCTATTCAAAAGCTTTCGCAGTAAATGACGTGTTGAAAATTAATAACGTTTTAAAGGTGAAAAACTTTTTGATAATGACTCACGTTTTGAAAATGAATAACACATCTTGGAATCATCATAAAATAACACAAAGAGGTTAAATAAAAAAGGGGTTTTCATCGATAGCACACTTTACGAAAAACACTTTAATGTGACATCGCTCGATTCAGCCATAGCGTCTAGGCCGGGTTTGGGGTATTACATGAACAACCACTCGATTTTGAAGATCCAAAATTTTCAAATTTTCTAAAGTTTTATATGGTTTGAAACAAGCTCCTAGAGCTTAGTATGAAAGGCTTTCAAACAAAGGTTTTTCTAAAGGAAATGTTAACACAACATTTTTTATTAAGAGAAAAGGAAAAGATTTATTAGTAGTACAAATTTATGTTGATGATATTATTTTTGGTGCTACTAATGAAATTCATTGTGAGGATTTTTCAAACCTAATGTAATGTGAGTTTGAGATGAGCATGATCGGAGAGCTCTCATTCTTTTTGGGGCTCCAAATCATGTAAAGGAAAGATGACATCTTCATAAATCCAGCCAAGTATACAAAGGAAATGCTCAAGAAATTTGGGATGGACATCCTTAAACCTCAAGCTACTCCTATAAGCCCTTCCACAAAGCTTGACAAAGATGAAGAAGGTAAATGTGTAGACATTAAATTATATAGGTCTATGATTGGTTCTTTGTTTTATCTTACCGCAAGTAGATCAGATATTATGTTTAGTGTTTGCTTGTGTGCTAGATATCAATCATGCCTTAAGGAATCACATTTACAAGCCATTAAGAGAATCTTTACGTATCTTAGAGACACTCCTAACTTAGGACTTTGGCATCTTAAATATTCATCCTTTAGCTTGCATGCATTCTCGGATGTGGATTTTGGAGGTTGCAAACTAGATAGGAAAAGCACCTTCAAAACTTGTCAATTCTTAGGCAACATGCCAATTTCATGGTTTTCAAAGAAACAAAATAGTGTTGTGTTGTCCTCCACCAAAGTGAAATACATTTCCGCTGGTAGTTGTTGAGCTCAAGTTTTATGGATGAAACAACTTAAAGACTATGGAATTGACATAGATATCATTCCTATCAAGTGTGACAATACTAGTGCTATTTGTCTCACTGAGAATCTCATCCAACATTCTAGAGCTAAGTATATTGAAATAAGACATCATTTCATTAGAGATCATGCCCAAAGAGGTGATATTGTTCTAGAATATGTAGACACTTTGCATCAATTAGCTGACATTCTTATAAAACCTTTAGACAAGAAAAGATTTTGGACATTTAGGAGAGAACTAGGTTTGACCGCCTTGCCTTGACTTTTTTATTGAATCTTTTCTATGCACTTTGAATGATTTTTAAACTTGTATATTGTTTTTTGTATTGCAAAAAACATGATAGTATGATTTTCATTGCTCTTATATGCAAAAAGATAGGGGGAGTTTTATGTAGTTTATTGATCTATTTTGACCTTATTTTGTCTAGGATGACTTATTTTCATGCCATTAAACTTGTTAGAATAAACTTTGTTTGGTTAACTTAGTCAATATTTTGAATGAACCTATTGTGCTTTATGAGTCATATGCATCATGATTACATTTTGCATTTTCATGCATATGAAATCATTAGGATTTATTCGAAAAGTCATTTTAGGTCACTTAGAACACTTTAGAACTTAAAATTTTCAATTTTGGAAAATTTTTGCAGTTGGAAAATAAACTCGTGATTTGGTATCGATACCGATTTAAAATTATCGGTACTTTTATAAAATTATTGATACTTGTATAAAAATATCGATACTTATTGGGTTTAAAAGTACCTACACTGTGAGTTTTTCAAAACAGTTTAAAGCACCAATTTCTCTTCTCCCTTTCATCTCGAAAAACCTTTCTTCCAAACTTCAAATATCTTCAAAAACATTTGATTTTTTCATGAAATCTTGACACTCAAATACTTTCTAACACCTTTACATTAAGATTTCTTCAAAATTGCTTCAAGGTTTTCCACATTTCAACATTATTGAGGTAAAACCTATATTTTTCAATCTTTTGATTTTATGAAATGTTAGTTGAAATATTGATTTTTGATGAGTTATTGGGTTTATTTTCACTCTATACAATGTGTTTTCTTGTAGGAATAACTTATTACTACACATTTTCTCAAATTTTTGTTTCAAACCCTTTGTACACCAAGTGTTTGATAAAATTCCTAAACGAAATTTTTAATAGTGTAAGTATTTTTTTAGTGCTTCGCCCTTTTCCATGGCTCCTAAGAAGCATCCTAGAACTGGTGCCTCATTTTCAAATACTTCTAGTGGGTTTAGATCATCATTTAATGAGTTTTTTTGTTTCGATGCGGAACAAGAATGATTCGATAGGAATTTTGCGTCGAAACGAGTTTGAGAGTCTAGGTAGATAGATTTTGCTTTGTAAGAAAGTGTCAATTTTGCTTATTTTTCGATTTTTCAAAGTTGGGGTTGGATCAATTTCTTGAAAATTGTCTCGCCGACTTACATTAATCTTGTTCGAGCTTTTTACTCAAACATCAAACTCAAACATGATGAGTCTGATGATACCGTAATTGTGATAACATTTTTTTAATGAACACCCCAATTAGACTCACTTTAAATGATTTTGAAAGTCTTCTTCATTTGCCATCTGGAGGTATCTTTAATGAAAAGGGACCATACAACCTCGCTCTTTATATTACGTTTGGACATGCATCCGAACTCAATATTCATAATCGTATTCTCCATCTCATCATTACTTGAAATTTACATGCTATCAAAAAACATGCAATGCTTCGCTCCACTGATTATTGGTAGATCGATTTTGGTCAATCTGATAGGCGTCCCAACCTAGCTCTTATCATGTTCAATGACATAAATAAGGCTATCGAGAAGGCAATGTCTACAAATCTCACCCTTCCTCATGTCACTTATTTGTCATACCTTTTTAGGAAATTAGAGATTAATACTTATGGAGACACCCTGTCACTACTAATCAACCTATTAGTTATGGAGCTCTTCACTATTCTGGTTACTAATTTGATGCTAACTCTAGCAAATGGATAAAGAGTGGTGTTGCACATGAACATGACAATGCCGAAGGTGCTTTCGAGGATGCTCTGGCTCCGAAACATGTTCCTTCTCCCGAGCATGTTCTTCCACTGGTTGCTCCATCTCAGGCTGCTTCTAACGTCAATGTTGCCCTCCTTAATGCTATTCATTCATTGAGTAACGATCCTTAAGGTTTTAAAAATGATGTTGACTCGAGGCTTTTAGGGATACAAATGGCATCACTTCTAGCTCATTTTCCTTCGACACCTCCCTTTTCTCCTCGTGATGACAATTAGGGTATATCTTTAAGTTTGCATCTTCGTTTCATTGTTCATAACATTTGCACTATTACTTTTGCTTATTTCATATGACTATTGCATTTTGAACTTTAATGTTTTTATTAGAATTTTAAGATATTTTGGTGATTGTTTTTGGCACATGTTAGTTCACTTGGTCTATATTTTTATATTTCTATTCTTGAACTAACCATTTCTTTTCTCCTAAGCTTTATTTGATTTTATTATATAATAAAAAGGGGGAGAAAGCAAAGGTAAATTGTTGATAGGTAAAGGTAATTTGGTTGATTAAGATTTGATATTGTGCTAAACTAACTTTATGCAAATTATGTGACCATTTTTTTTTCAAAAGCAAAAATGAATGTCAAATTTTTAAACTCATGTCAATTTGTTTAAAGAACCTTAAATTGAAAATGACTTTTATAATGGGGGAGTAATTTATTCAAAAACAAATTTACCAAATGTTTTGTTATATAAAAAAAAAGGGGGAGATTGTTAAGTCAAGCTTTATATCATAATATGTTTTAATATAACAAATTAAAATATTTTTAAATAAAAGTTAAAGTTGAACAAAATTGGCAAAATGATATTTCAAATGAAGTTTAAGAGATAAAATTTTGAATCTTATACTTTGAGCTCTTAGAAAAAAAAAAACTTTAAATCAACTTTTAAATCAAGTTAAAATGAATTCAATCAAGTTAATTTTTTTCAATAAGTTAAATTGTTTTTAAGCATGTCAGAATAGCTCCAGGCTAAAAAAATATCGATACCCCTTTTAAAAACGATACCAAATTGACATTTTTTTTCACCAATTCAACTAATTATCGATCCAATATTGATACTTTTTCATAAGGTATCGATAAAATACCATTGGTATCGATATTTTTAGTTACAATGGTCACTAAATTTTGCATTAAATGCAAAAAAATCAATATCTCCTTTGCTAGTACCGATACTCGTTGTTGCAGGTGAATTAAATGCACTGGTAATTTCATCCCCTATGGCTCTATTCATGTCTCTAAGAACCACAACGGTTGGAAATCAATTAGGAGTATATAAACCAGCCTCCAAAAGATCTACAACAACTAGAGAGATTATCAAGCACAAAGTTCAATAAAAAACAATATTGTGCTTATAATTCTCAATAATTTTCTTTAAACATTTGTGAGCTTTCATTGTTTTCATTTAGCTCAAGTGTTCTTCCTTGTAATTGAGCTTAATTTGCGAACATTTTGATCTTGTAAGAGCTCCTTCTTTGTTTATTAATTTGTATTTCTTTAGGAAGGGTTTGTCTCTTAAGGTTTGGATAGAAACCTTAAGAGAGTTTGTAAAGTTAAATCTTATCCTCAAAAATTATCAAATTAGTAAATTTGGAAAAATTCTTAGTAGTGGAAAGTTAAGCTAGTGGAGTAGTAAATTTGAGCCGAACTATTTTAAATTCTTGTGTCAAATTTTTTTATCCTTATTCTCTAGCTTACACAATTTTTTTTAAATGTCAATTCACCCGTCTCGACAATTTCAGTTTGATTATTTTAGCTAACAATGTATGAGAAGTTGGCTGGGGTAGCCATTGCAGATCGGGAACAACAATGGGGGTTGGTATGGAAGTGCCCATTACCTCAGCGCATTCGCTTCTTCTTATGGCTCCTGTGCCAAAGAGGGGTTGTTGAGTCGCCTACATGTTAGGTTTGTGGAGCGCAATGCGAGTCGGTCATGCATGTCTTACGAGATTGCGGCATGGCCAAGGCTGTTTGGGAGGCGATTGTACCATTAAGTCGTCAACATGATTTCCTCTTGGCTACTCTTTCGAATTGGCTGGTGCCTAATTTGGGAGATGAACATAATATGGATTATGCTGGTATTAATTGGTGCATTTTATTTGGGGTGGTTTACTGGCAGATATGGATGAGTAGGAATGTCTTTCTCTATAAAACCGCCAATGCAAACTCGAGTGCAATTTTGACAGCTAGTGTAAGCTGGGCCGCTACTATCCAACACGCAGAGGAATGGCGTAAGCTAAGCAATGCCCACGCCCCATCGCTGGTGAGTTGAATGCCCCTGATTCAGGTTGGGTGAAAGTTAACGTGGATGGGGCGTTGCATGTAGGGTTGGGATGGACATCAGTTGGAGGGGTGGTTCGGGATGAAGCTGGTCGGTGGCTACTGGATTTTGGAAGATCCACTGGAATGGGGGACATCCTTACGGCAGAGCTATGGGCGATCCTCATTGGAGTTGAAGTAGCTTGGAGCAAGGGATACTTGAGAGTGGCAATGTGCAGGCTGTTTGTTTAGCAAATGGGGAGCATGATGGAGCTTGTTTGGGTAGTGTTGTTCGTCGCATTAGGGAGCTTTGCAGACGAGATTGGCTGGTCCGAATAGCGAGTGTTTTGCTTGAAGCAAACTTTGTAGCAAACAGCTTAGCAAAATCCTGCAATCTAGAGGACATGGAAACTCAGTTTTTTGACACACCAATAGAGGGTGTTAGGCACTAAATTGGACACGATGCAACAGGGACAGCTATCGCAAGGGGTGGTTCAGCTGTTTTTTGACGACGTATATTTCCCTCTTCTTTACATAAAAAAAAAAAAAAAAAATTAGTATGTTTTAAAATTAAAATACTTGAAATTATTGTATAAAGAGATATTGGGAATTTTGAAGTTAAATTTTTATATTCTAATACTAAAAAATGTTGAACTGCCAATCCATTCATAACATTTAATTATTCAAAACAACTTTTAACAAAATTTTAAAAATTTATTATTGAAATATTATGTTTAAATTTATTTATCATTTTATTAACAAAATTACGATACATTTTAATATATTTTATTAATACATACAATTAATTTGTGCATCGCACGGTAATAAAACTAGTTTAATATTTATTTTAAGGTTAAAATATATCTCCTTATACTCTTTACAAATTTAAAGTTTAATCATTGTATTTTATTTCCAAAAATTTAATCTTTTTATTTTTCATAATTCAAAATTCAAATATGTTAGAAATTATTCGTTAATTTTATAGGTGATTTTTTTAAGATTTCCTTTGTGCTTTTGATGAATTACTAAGATGATTATTTCAAAATTCATCAAAACTACATTAAATTATTTAAAAATTTCAATCCGAGTAAGTGATTTTTTAGGAATTCAATCCTAAGATGGTTATTTGTACAAATTCTAGAAGAATTCTTAAGATGATTTAATGTAAATGCTTTATTGTAGTGCACGAAAAAGGGTATAAAGTGCTAAATTAAGGTTTAACAGAAAAAAGCCTTACACGATTTCAAATTTAAAAAAATAATAATATATGGAATCGAAATATGAAATATTTTATTCGGATTTGTTATTGGATCGAGTAAAGGAAGTTACAATGGACCAACAAATCGAGAAAGAGATGGGGACATGCCCTCTCCCAAGGAGAAATAATCTCATTGAACGCCTTAGTCACGAGCAAGGCATAAATCCACAACAGTCCTAAAATTCTGCCATGAGAGTTTAGGTTCATCTAATTTAGGACTAGCATAAATAACCGGGTGTTAATAGCATGTACCTTTACCCCTGCATGGATAAATAGTATTTGATAGAGCTCAAATTAAGCTCCAAGCAGCAAGTTTTGAATGAAGCTTGACTCTGCTAAAGTACAACCCTAACAAAGACCAGAACCTTCTGTGGTTTGCAGGACAGTAACTGTACCTCAAAGAGAAGGATAGCCCTGCATAATAAAATATGCAATCATCTAGAATTCATCCTTTGGAGATTTGAGATACAAATGATCCCATTTCAAACTAAAACAAAATCCCATGATTTGCCACAAGTTAAAGACCAAGTCTCTCAATAAGTGCCACTTCAAGATCTCATTTCCTTTTGACATAACTCTTAAAATTCATTTTTACTATGCTTTTCCCTTCAAAACAATCTTTAACATGTTTCTGCATTCCCATTTGTTTAAAAAAAAGATCCATGCAATTTCCTTATTAAAAATAATTCAGCTTCGCAAAACACTGGTTCTCATGCAATTGATCAAAAACATGATTTACAGTGACCTGCAATAGGTCAATCCAAAATGAATTTAAGGTTAGCAACCTGCCTGCAGCAGAAAATGACCATTTACATACAAAACTATGGCATATCAGAATAGATATTCAATGGCAAGAAAATGAAAAGTTTCTAACAATTACCAGTACAAGCACACACCCTAAAACCATCGGTGTGAGTATATAAATAACATTAGAAAGCAGCAAATACAGGAACCATCACAAGTGGATGTGCATTGTGCATTGTGCATTGTGCATTGTGCATAGTGCAGAGACTGGAAACAATGACTAAAAGTCTAAAACAATCAACTACAATGTTGTCTGTTGTATTAAGACAGTATTGGACTTATCCAACATAAGACTCAACTATTGCAGAGTAAAATCTTACAAACTGCTTAAAGACCATCTAAATTGTCAAACATTGCTTTACTAAAATATGGATTAAATGACTTGAACAACCAATTTCATGAAGAAATACGGGATTATGAACCCAAAGTACATCAAAGATTTGATATGTGCCCTCAACTATACAAAAATTAACAATTAACAATTAAGTGCCCACAATAGACATGGATACTTCCTCGAGCTCTTTTAAGTAAGGAACAACGTATTTCTCTCTAAACTTCTTGTCAGGCATCTTATAAATTGTAGTCATGCTAACTTTCCTTCTTAGCAAATTCTTACTTTCCAGAGTCTCAATAACCAGTAACCGAGGCTTCAGCCTACGCTCAAGGCTGCAAATAAGCACCATTGGGTGGCTTATTATAAATGAAATACCTACATTCGTTCTATTAAGCAAAAAGTCAGTGACTTGCTTAATCTTCCTTTCAGATACAGCAAACACCTGTGGTGTCCTCCTAAAAGTAGACATGATATCATCTTCAGAGAAACCCAATTTCCTAAAAAGATTCAATTTGAGTTCCCAATTCTCTTCACTCATTGAACTCAACATCCTAATAGCAGCAAGAAACATATTTGACTTCCTATCGAACCCCAAGGCATCCGCCCTTTCAACAAACTGCTTAATGCTCTCAGGTTTAAGCAAGAAAAATCTAGGAAAGCTGAACACATATGAAACAATTTGCGACGAACAAATCCCGCAATTTCTCAAGAACTCTATATTAGGCATCATAGTCTTTTGCAAATCAGATTTGAGAAACCAAGCTGAAGTTTTCAATAACTTAACAACATCATCATTCGATCCTAAAACAGTCTTTAAATCGGAAATAGAGGGTGCAATCCTATCATCCACGCTTCTAGTCAAAATCCAGGGATCACCAGCTACAATATCAGCAACATCATGGGTCGGAAATCCTAAATCCTGGAAAATCTTGAACTTGGGTTTAATGGTTTTCTCAAGACTAGAATATAGAAGGTTAGGCTTTCTTTTGACCACTGCTTCAATATGGGATTTAGAGAAACCGCTTTCTTTCAAGAAGGAAATTATAGTATCACACTTACGAGGATCCTTCACATAGGTTAGGGAAGATGCAGTCTTGACGGCAAGTTCAGGGGAAAAGCTGTGTTTCTCAACTAAGTGATCCGCTAAAGGAAGGGAAGCCCTTGTTTCCTGGGTGGGTGAAGATGAGAAGAAAACAGAAGAGATGGAGTAACAAGAAATGGGTTTCTGAGAACGGCATGATTTATTCAGAGAGAATGCGATTAGAGATCTGATTATAGGCGGTGCCATTGTTTTTTCCTTTTTTTTCTTCTCGTGTGGTTTTGTGGAGGTTTTACTGGTTTAGATTCGGGCTTTCTTCTAGCATAACAAACTGAAATTACAAAGATTCATACATGTCGGAGGAATGAGAAACTTGCCTGTAACACCACACCAGCTTTTGTCTTGCAACGGTAACCTGCGTTTCTTTGACACTGATGCTTTGTTGCTGACAAATCTAAACCTGGGTTCTTTCGATTGCACGACCTACAAAGTCTTAAAACCTGGTTTATTAGGGTTTAGGGCACAAATTCAGCTTCAGGATGTTGGGTTTTTTAATTTATGCCCAATAGCTTTGGGTCACAACAAAGGCTGGGATTTCTCTTTGCCTACAACTGCTATCATCAACCCTTTACTAAGCCTTTTTGTTTTATGGCCACGTTCTTGCTATGATTCTAATATGATATGATGTATGAAAGTTGGCCATCTGTTGAAAAGTTAATACCTAAACAATCATTCTTCTTCCAATTCACCTGTTGGAGTGGTCATCTCTTTTTGTTTCATCAAACAGGTTCCTTTCTCTTCTAACATTGCATGTCCCAAAAGCTCACCAAGATTGCCGACCTTATGCAACAAAACTCTAACACCATCATGAATTGCAAACATAGTAAGAATGCCCTTTTTAGGCCATCACTTAATTACTCCACTCTTAACATCTATCATATTCAACCACATAATCATTCTTCTTTACATCTCCAACCAGCCAAATTAATCTAAAATACCAATTAATTCGAAATAAATAAATGTTTAAAATATAAAATTTAATAAATATATTATCTGGCTTATACATAATCAAAATTTATGCCTTAAAATTGAATCTATTATAATTAAAACATTATTCGGAATTTTCTACCTACCCTAGTTTTTTATTAAAATGATCATAACTTGAGTACAATAATTCGAAATAAGGCAATTCAAAATGCATTGTAAAAACCAAAAGACTCTCTATGAATACACCTTAACCCAAAAATACTTAAATCTATGTAAAAATACTTGAAAATGGAGTTTAAAACAGATATATATATATATGTTATTTATTTATTTATTTCAAATTATTGAAATGGAAGGGACATTATTGTGTATATGTGGGCACATAAGGAAATAATTATAAAATTATTAAAAACAAGTTCCAAATGACTAAAATGGATATTATCTGAATTATATAATACAATTAGATCAGATCCAATTAATACAAGTAGATGATCAATTGAGATTTGAAAGTTTTGTTACACAGTGGACCAAGTTCTTCATCTTAAATTATTAATAAAGTTGAAGTTAAAGACAGTGAAATCCAAACAATTATAAGGTGAAGCTATCTATCACTTCTTAGAGGTTACATTCCTAAAGTAAAAGTTTCATTGGAAACCCAAAAAGGAGATCCTTTTCTATCCTTTCGGTGCTTGAATTCCACAACTTCGTACACTTCTTTTCTCTTCTCTCCCACTCGCCATTGTTACATATAGATTGAAACATGGTTTTAAACTATGGCAATTGAAGTTTTGGCAGAGATTTCAAGCCCAAGAATCTCGTTTTCTGACGATCTCGACCAAGAAGATGGGGTAGATTCCATTGAAGAATGTCATCATCAGAGATTAGACACATCACTCTTAAATCCAACATCGGATTTCGATTTCTGTTTTGTCAATAATAGTTTCGTTCAAGAACTCCCTTCAGCTGATGAGCTCTTTTCCAATGGCAAGATTCGACCAATTGAGATAAAGGATAAAGCTGTGGTTGCGAATCTAGCTCGTCGTCAACTCCAACCTGTTGCTGTTGTTCGTTCTTCACCCCAGCAGATCAAAACAGATAACCCAGAGAAGAAAAGATTGAAAGAATTTTTATTAATGAGCATTGATGAAGATGATAAGCCTGCCTCATCCAAATCTTTCTGGCAGTTTAACAGAAGCAGTAGTCTCAACTGTGAAAGTAGTCGAAGTAAAAGCTTAATCCGGTCACTTCAATTTCTTACACGCAGTAATTCAACAGGTTCAACTCCAATTCCAAAAGAAACCCAGAAACAGCCATCTTTGACAAGAAGATCATCAGTGTCAAGTTCTTCTTCTGGTACGTTTTATTATACTTATTATGGTAATTCTACACAAAAGCCTGCATTAAAGAAGAGTTGTGGAGCACATGGGAATGGAGTTCGAGTGAGTCCTATTTTGAATCTTCCAAATCCAATCATTTCTAATGCAACTGTAAGCTTTTTTGGGTTTGGTTCACTCTTCTGTAATGGTAAGACCAAAACGAAGAAAAGATGAACAGTTTTCAGTTCATATTACATTTTTAAGTACAGTTGGGTATTTTATCTGGTCATGAATTTGTGAATGTGGTTAGCATATCTGTAAATTAGAAGAATTGAATTTAGTAAAAGAAAGAGATTAGATCTAAATCAACACTGATTCTGATTTGTGATGGATGTGAACAAACATCAGTGTTATGGACTTGGCAGACAGGTAAACATGGTATTTCTCTTTCATGCCTATCAATTATCTAGTTTCATGGCTATCAATTATGTTGTCCTCAATTGATACCAATATATTTAAAATTTAAAATCATTTTCCTATATATTTAAAATAGGTAAAATTACTATAGTGGCCTCTATATTAGGATTTAGATTGCATTTTACCTCCTCTACTCAAAAAATAGACAAATTACTCAATGTACATTAGATTAAAGAGTAAATTAGTCTTTTCTGTTTAAAATTTCATCTATTTGTACTATTAAAAACCAGTGTGCCTGACTAAATAACTAGCAGACCACATGTACGTCAAAAACTAATTTTTAACAATAGAAATGGATGGAGTTTCTAACAGGAGGATCAATTTACTCTTTGATCTAATATACAAGGAGTAATTAGCCCATTTTTTGAGTAGAAAGGGGAAAATGCAATATGACTCCTACTACAGGGACCTCTATGGTACTTTTACCATTTAAAATATCATATTCCAATCACAAATTCAATATTCAAATGTATATGGATAAAAGTATCATAGAGGCTCTTACACTAGAAGTCAAATTCCATTTTGCCTCCTCTACTAAAAAAAATTGGTAACTTAATCCCTGTACGTTAAAACAATGGGCAAGTTGATCTTTTTTTATTAAAAAAATTCATTCATTTGTACCGTTAAAATTTGATGGACACGTAACGTGCCACATGTACCTTATACTGATGTGTAAGAATCAATTAATAATAGAGCTAGATGGAATTTTTTTTACAGAATGACTAGTCTATTTTTTAATCTAGTATAAAGAGATTAATTTATCCATTTTTTAAATAAAGAGAGTAAAAATACAATTTAACTTCTTCCCTAATACTTTTACATGTAGATATGAGTATAAATACTTAAAAAGGTATGAATCCCTCATTTTCATCTTTTTTCTGTTTTGTTCTCTTTTAAAGCAACAAGTTTCCTTTGTTTTATTTTTAAAGAAAATAGGTAAAAAGAAAGTAAATAAATATGTCCATACTGATTTTGAGTTGAAGAGGGACCCATGCTTCTGTGTCTTTTTGTTTCTAAGTTTTAAAGATGATTAAAATACTAGTCTTTTTTAAATCTCCAAAATTGGATTCCCTCTTTTTTCTGCGTATGTATCAACTATCAACATTACATCTAAAGTAGTAAAATTTATAGGTAATCATTTCAACAAAAGTGTAAATTAATTTTTTATATATTGGATAAAAACTATATCGTTTTTTTATTAAAATTTTTATCAATTTTTATTGTTAAAAATTGACGTAGCTAATGAAATTACCAGACAGTTACATATAGCGCACCACGTGTACCTCATATTAACGTATAAAGAGCAATTTTTAATAGTAAAAATAGTTTTTTTATTGACTAATTTGTTCTTTCATCTAATGTACCGAAACTAATTCGCTTATCTTTTGAGTAAAATGGACAAAATGCAATTTAGCTCTTAATACGAAAGCCTCCATGATATTTTTACATAAAAATTCAGAATTAATGCATAATTTAGCTCCTAAATTGTATCCAATTATTACTTTGGTATTTAAAAAACTTTTTTTCATCGCTTTATTATCTAAAGTTTCCGAATATCACATCCATTACTCCGAGGCCGATTCCTTAAGAAAATATTGATGTGGCCGGCTCTCAACTTGTCACATCACTCTAAAACAAATTCGAAAAAAATGAGAGAAATTAAAAAAAAAATAGAACATAAAAAAATCTCAAATACATTTTTTTTTAAAATCAGAAAATTTATATATATATATATATGACTTTTTAATATATATACATAAAACTAAAAAAACTAAAATTAAAAAATAGATATATATATATATAATAATCTATAGTAATTTTACTAACCTTGAATGTTTTTTATTTTTTTAATTTTATTTTTTTTAAAATACATTATTCTATTTTCTATTTTTTTAATAATTTTAGCCCCAAATTATAAGAATTCTTTTAATTTAGCAACATGTCATGTCTCATATATTTTAATAATAATTTAATTTTTGGACTTTTTCCTTACATTTTTTTTAATTTACACTTTTTTAATTGTATGTATTGTTGAAAAGGAAAACTACATTTTTCTTGAAATAATTAAGATAATATCACATAATATTTCTAGAATATTATAAGATAAATTTTCAATAAACTGGATATCTTTCTTTCAAAGGCTTGATTCGATATTCTCCATAATTTAAGGGATGATAATTACTTCGATATAATCTAAAGAAAACTATGATCTCTTAGTAAGTATAGTTTGGATACGAAAGATGAGTTGATAAGTATCTTAATCATTATATTTATTGCCAAAATTTGCCAATCCAAACATGATAATTTTTCTATACAACGACACTGATTGAAAAAATATCTCAACACCAAGCTCTAATCAAAAAGAAAATGAAAGGAAGCTGCTTTGAAAGAGTGCAATCTAAAGACTTTTTCGTGCATAGAATTTTACCATCAATGACATTAAACATGCTTAAATTACATTTTAGTACCAACTATCAATCTTGTTTACTAACTCATCATTAACTTATTAATCAATTGTATTACTAATCATGAATTAACCTTTTTAATATGAATGTATTACTAATCAATTGCTAACCTTGCACATTTAGTCGATTACAAGTTTACAAAGTAAAAGAGAATTTATGGAAACACTTGCCTTTCAAACTCATCTTCTATGCACCTCTCCTTGGAAACACTTTGGATAAGGTGGGCTTCGAAGGACAAAGGCAGCAACAACTTCCAACGATTGCAATAGCGCCAGCATCTAATTGGAAGAGAAGGGAGCAGCAATTGATTTCACCAACAATGTTGCAAACAATTTTTAAGCACCCAATCAACCTCTCACTCTCCCAAGACGTGCATTTTCCATGTAAAAGTGACTCTTGTCAAGTTCCTTACTTGACACTTAACCATGCATTACACAATGCCCTCCTAGTAACTTGGATTGTTTTATATCGGTTAAAAGACCTCTCCAATTCCTCTCAATTTCATTATTGTGCAAATTGGTCCCTCTAAAAAAATCGGAATAATTTAATCCCAGCCAATTTTGAAAGTGAGCAATTAAAGATAATTAATTATGGTGTTAATATTTTCAATTTTACATAAATTTGATTGGTATAATAACAAATTTAGCTCTCATGATTTATACATTCTATCAATTTATAGTCATAATTTAACAAATTTAGTCCATATATTTTTGTAAAGGTGTAAACATTGAGGCTAGCTTTATTGAATTTTTAGAATCAAGACTAAATTAACAAAATATGTAAACATCAAGGGCTAAAATTATTATTATATCAATCAAAATTATGCACAATTAATGAAAAACATTAACGCCATGATTAATTGTTCTTAATTGCTCACTTTCAAAATTGACCGAAATTATATTTTTCTGATTTCTTTAAGAAAGACTAATTCGCTCTATTTCAAAATTGAGAGAGATTGAAGAGGGCTTGTTGTGTATCATACTTTATTTTGAATTTATTTAATACAGTTCCTTTCTCGACCAAAATGAAAGAAAAATAGAAAATATAATTCAGATGAATAATTTGAAAGAAAAAGAATTCCATCCACTTCTTGTTAGAATTAATTTTTATACATTAACATAAAAAATAACCATCTCTTCTATTTTCTTTCCTCACTTTTTTCCTCTGGCAAGCTTACTCAAAATTTTTTCTCTTCACTTTTCTACTCACACCTTCCATCCTTTCCCTTTTCTATTGAACCAAACACATAAGAATTGGCAAAACGGAAAAGGACAAATCAATTTATTTGGATGTTCTTCATCAAATCCGATAACCAACTTTAGTTCACATCAATTAATTTATATATTTATGAAAATCATAATTATTGTTTAAGTAATATTAATTTTGATTTGCTTAATATCAAAACACGAACTACCAAAATGTTACAACTTGAGTAGTTAAAAAAAGTAAGAATATGAAACCGTGAGAGTCCAATTTCATTATTTTGATTTGATCGATTTTAAAAAATTACATGATGTGCAACCTTATGAAGATATAAAAAATAAAAATTGCCAGTTTGGGGGTGAACAAGACAGGCAGGCATCTATTTTGTTCATTGTCGACCAAACTCATCTCCTGAGTTCAGTCGTAGAATCCCCCCCCCCCCCCCCCACACACACTACTAAAAAAATAAAAGTGACTCCCAAGTCCCAACAACTCTCAATTCTAACATACATCCAGCATTCACCATCTTTCAAGCAACTCATTCTCACCCATACATTTATATCTTATAGCCAAAGGGCTCAGAACGGTATAAAAATGGAATAAGCTCAATGTTTTATATCTACAAGCAGAGGATTAGAAAACTTAAACATCCACTAATTGCTGTGACAGGATACAACATCAATTTTGTCCTCTCTTGACAACTTACTAAAATAGATATGTGAAAAAGTAAGGAATGATCTCTACTTTAAATAATAAAATGACAAATGAATTAACTGAATAGGTCCTCAACCATAGCTTTCATGGAATGAGACATGAATACAACACTTGGGACTACAAGAAATTAAAAGTAATTCACCTAAAAATTTAGCACAAGTGGGCGCATTGAAGGAGAGCAAAAGTGGGATCTCTTCATAATTTGTGTTACCCCCACTAGAACCTCCCAATAAAATAAATCATCTGTAGCCACTAATAGCTGATTTCATTTTGGCCTTACAAAGATAAGACCCTAGGGAAATGACGGTACAAATACATTGGCTACTCGTTTTATATACACCTCAGATGGTATCCTGGGATGTGTGTGCAGTTCTGGACATTTTGACTATATTTTCTTGGAGCTTATGTTTTAACTCTAACCTGAAGAATGAGATGCACCTCCCTTTTGAAGATAGACCTTAGCTCCTCGTTAGCTTCAATCCCAATTCTCCTGTGATTAATTAAATATATATATAAAACACACACATAATCATTGTGAGAATTGCATTCAGGCAAACATTACAATATCAGATTTTATTTCAGAACTTCAGGAAAGAATATGGAACTCTAAAGAAACAAGCAAAAATCAAATCCCTGTGAGGTTTTCATGCTTTAACTAAAATCAAGGCATATGGACCTCAAGGGATCACAGGAAGCAAAATGGAACCACAGAACTGAACTTGTCATGATATGTACGTAATAAAGTTTCTCCAAGTCCTTGTATTGCTGCAATACTGACATTCAGTTTTTCATTGTCCATCCTCCTCCTGCTTTATTTATTTGTTATTATTTTGTGTCCGTTGAATCAAAGGGGAATATGAATTAGACATCTTCTGATATCATGCTACTATAGCGCACACAGCGGACCACCTCATATCTTAGCATTAAGATTTCAAGGAGACACTATGTTGCACATGATTGAAATACCAGTGGAACCATGAAAAGAAATTAATTGGAGATAGCATTAGCTTACCCTATTTTTGAGCCATTCTTCCCCACAAGAATCTTTCGCTGGCTCATTTTGCTGGTAATGAAGTGCTGCTCAATCCTCAGAGATCCATCTCGTAACTCCTTCCAGTCTACCAAACGGTGATCAATACCATATGGGATTTCCTGCCACAAGAAAAGTTTTAGTCCTTGTTTTCATCTTTGATCATTAGACAACTCCTCAACACAACCCTCAAAACAAGAAGTAAAAATTAAAGCATATCAAAATTCACCAATTCAAAATACTAGCAATGGTAATTGCATTGTTTGGATAAATATTTTTAATAAAATTTCAATACAAGAATTTGATAAAATAATTATAACAAAAATTGCATTAAAAATAAAATAAGAAAAATATCCGATAGGGATTTCATTAGGTTTGTAAAAGTAAATAAAGATCTAATAGCATGAATATATATATATATATATATATATTTAGATGAGTTTTGTAAATAAAATGGAAAATAAAAAAATCACATAAAGAAGGAAATGTAATAAATGACTAATTTCCTAGTAAAAATCAAAGAATTTTACAAATTCCACCTCTAGAATTGGAATTTGAATACGAGAACTTGAGCCACCTAAATTTCCTCTTTCAGATTTCAGAATTTTTCAAAATTCTGATTTTATTTTGCCATAAAATAAAATTTCACTATAGAATTTTGAAAGTCTCTCTGCAAATGAATTTCCTCCTTGAAATCCCCAACCCAAACACACACACATACAGAGGGAGTATGAACCAAAAGCCAAGGCATAGACAAGCAACACAAGTTTTACCTGATGCACATGATCTAGTAACCTTTCCCGGACAACTTCCAAAGAAATATTCTTCATGACTTCTTCACTCATTGTGATAGGATCTTCATCCCAAGGCCTTTGAACTGCCTACAGGTAAAAAAAATGCCATTGATACTAAGTTGTATTACTTTATAGAGGGAGGAGGACATGCCATGGTAGAACAAAACTTCAGCATGCTTCACCCTTCAACAGAAGCATACTAAGAAGGTATTAATGCCAAAGAAGTATCTAATAGAATACATAATGTATTATCATTCAGATTCAAGGTAAAAAAAATCCAATGCAGAACTGAAGGAGTGACAGAGCTCTTTGTAACTAATGACCACCAGCTATTTTATTCTTTACCCATTCATCCAATAAAGACGCATGTATATGCTAACACAAGGTTCACATAACACAAATAAACTATAATTTTAAGAGCAAATCACATCAAATCAATCTAAAATAAAAATGCATATAAATATTTGCAAAAACAATAAGCCTGAATATGAAAAAATAATATCAGAAAATGAAAATAGATTTGACAACAAAATTGGTAACAATAACACCATGCCTCAGAAGAGTCCAGAGGCACGATATCATTTGAATATCTTTACCATCATCCTAAAATGATCTTGAGAGAAGATAACATGTTCAAATAAATTAGTTAACTAGAAAAGATATTATGAAAAGCCATATCAAAGAAATAACAGAATCCAGATACTTAAACCAGATGCATAAGAGAATAAATCGCATATATTAAAGACATAACAGAACCCAGTTACTTCAAATAGAAGCATAAGTAGAATAAAAAAATGCCTGTTCCATGAGATATTTAGTAAGATCTTCTACTCCAGAGCCTTTCAATCCTGAGATCATGAAAATCCTGGAAAATAAGTAAAATTAAATTTATCAGAAGCTAACTTAAGCATGCTTTTTGTTTCTGAATATTCCTTGTAAAAGTTTTATTAATCAGCTTCAATGATGTCATACATAATGAAATCATGCAAATAATCAGGGTAATCCATATCAAACAAGATAGGATTGGCCTTTTCTACACCCTTAGGTGCTAGGCTATGAGCTACTCTATTACCATGCTTACAGATGAATGAAAACAGTACAGACTCAAACAAAGGCGTTAATGTCCGTATCTCGCTTATATAGCTGCCAACGTTGGACATGTCAGTCATGTTGTTTCGGAGCTTGGAAATGAATGAAAATAAGCATGCTTGTTTATATCCTAAAAGGAGCTACCTCCTTTCAGCAGGAAAACCTACCTTCCATAGCCAGGAAGATCTTTGAACTGCTCAGCAACTTTCAACAATTCCTTCTTTTTCTCTATCAAATCTACCTTATTCATGCATAAAATCCGTATTTGCTTAGGATTCGGTTCTTCTCCCATACGTTTGATTAATCTTATCACCCTTGAATCAGGCCTGTATGGATGAATCATTAGAATGAGAATCTGATCAGCGATCAAGATGAAGAAAACAACTTCAGCATTAGACAAGAAGCTTGAAAGGTTAAAGTTAGAGTACAAAAAAGTATTTACCCGACTTAAAGACCATTTTATATGATCAAAGCAACACATAACCACATGGAAGGCCCGAAATCTTTATGATAAAAGGCATATGGGAAGAGATCAGTACGCCGAAGTGACAAGTTTGAGAAAATAGAGAGAATTATGCATTTTGAAAGCAAGAGGCAGAAGTCAATCTGAAGTATATTCTAAAAGGGGATATGTGTTGTTCTGGGGGAACTGAATAGCTGCACAGAAAATTTCCTTGCCAAAATTCTTCAAACAGAAAACTAAGCATTGCACATGAACATACTAAAAGCTCATTGCAATTCATAAGCTAAATATATATAATAAATTATGACACCAGGAGGACAATCTTTCTTATTTAGATATCTATAAGGTGAGGGACCAAAAAAGCTTTTTGCAGCTCACAGTAGCACAAGATGAGGACTGCCTGCATTTCTAACGGCTGCACACAACACTGAAAGCAAAAACGACAACATTTATCACGTTCACGGCATACCAAACTCCTTAACCAAGAAATAGCATGCAACCATTCATCACCCATTCCAAGTGCCTCAAATTCCAGTCAGAAAATCAAAGCCACAACCCTTAAAGACCTTGACCCTTTTAGGAATAAGTTAGATCCACCCGCTATCTCTAATTTGTTACAAGAAAGCAAAGCAGCTTCCCTCATGAAGAACGTTTGGTACACCATTACAAGATAAAACCATGTAGTATAGTCTACAGATAACAGAAGACTGATGATAGATCTCGGTTGAAGTCCCCGAGGCAAATAGATCTACAATGATGATGAAATGGTAACAGAAAAGCTATGAACTACACTGGTTTCCAAAGGATGCACTGAAGACTAAGAGTTAATCAAATTGACCATACAATCAGCAACCTCTCTAGATAATGCAGGATAGTAAGCAAATGGACAGGATGAATGGAAGCTAGAAATCTTGGAATCAAGCTAAATGAACAACAATGTATTGGGCAGTAAAAGAGATGATAAAAAAATGAACCAAATCAGAAGCACACCAACAATAAGGTTGCTACATGTCCAAGGAGAAAATTAATATAAAAGTAAAAGAAGGTCAAAATATCAGCTGTGTAGTGTATCACTAACTTTGTAAGATGCCTATGGACATCAAAAATAACCATGAGCACATCATAGAGATTAACTGAACTCCAGGCACTCTCGACGCGAACCTTCATATCTTTGTGAAGATATCCACTTCTATTTAACATGAGTCCAGGGGTATCAAAAAAGCACTGCATAATGTACACACCAGATTAGTAGAATGATATTCCTAAAGGCCACTATAACAATAAAGCAAGAGTAAAAGATGAGTTCCCCACACATGAATTCCCAGGTGGGCGAGAAAGAAACATGGAATCATAACAATCCCATTTTCTGAAATTTAGTATAAGAAACGAGATAGAAAGCCAGTAAAACAGTTAAAAGTAACACAGTTGAACAAATATTGTTGTGTCTTGCAGTAAAAAACAGGGCGTACTGTATGTCACAAAAGAGCAGGAAAATTCCAAAAGCAAACAGAGAAGTGAAAGCATGGTAATAGGAATAAACAAAAAAAGGAACATACAATTTGGGTATCCCCTTTAGTCATGACCCCTAAAACTTCATGTGTGGTTGTGTTTGTCTTCCGTGACACAGCAGCAACCTTAGTCCCAACCTTATAAAAAACGCATTGGAGATATTAATTAGTTGTGATATGAATGATGCGCCAATGGCTAAAGAGAAGGAAATAGAATGAGCTAATGAACAAACCATAAAATTAGTAAGGGCTGACTTTCCAGCATTAGGGGCGCCAATTATCCCAACGGAGAGAGACTTCTGGTCCTCTTCCTTGACCTCTTGGTCCTGGTCGGCATCCTCGTCTGGGCCCTCTAAGGCTGCCTCAAGCAAGGCTTTTGCAAGAATCCTTCTCCTGCTCTCCTCTTCCTCTTCCTCTTCTTTAACTTTGCAGTGGCGGAGATCGCTGTTGGAGAATATCCGCTCAACTCGTTGCCTATGGTGGACATCCCAGGTAGGTTGTTGAGGGGTAGTTCTGATGGTATCGGGGATGGAGAATTGGGCACTGTCAAAGTCAGAGATAGCGCTGTTGTTAGGGTGGGAGTCGTCCGAATCATCTTGGCGCTGCTGGGGTTGGGCTGAAAATAAACGATAAAATAGGCGGTGATGATAATGGCGGTGATGGTGGAAGTTGTGTAGTCGGCGAGGATAAAGAGAAGTAAGCTGTGTGACTGCTGTCAAAGCCATCTTTGTTGTATTCATTGGATTTCTAGTATCTTGGATTTGCTTCCGTTTGTTCTCGGTAAACACACTGCGAGCGTCCTGTAGCTGTAGGGCGAGTGGTTGGGGTGGTGGTGATGATTGCAGAGTGCCGAAGACGAGAAGCGTTTTGGGTTTTTGGGGTTTTAGACTTTGGACTTCGAAGACGAAAAAAAAAAATAAACACAAAAGTTTTGGAGTAGAGGCCTCTCAGGAGCCCAATAGCGCAGGACAGGCCGAGGCAATTGAGTTTTTATTCCCTTATCCTATAAAATGTGTTGTCAAATGCTCTATTCATAGGTATCCAAGTCCCATAATGGAAATTTTGGTTCAGATAATTTCAATTTGTTGATTTTAGTCTAAATTGTATTAGTTCTTAATTTATTTGTGTTGTAATAGTATGATTATACGTTATAGTTACTTAGATAGTTTGTTTGTAATAGTTTAATACTTGTGGTTATTCGGACTTGTATTTGTAATTGTTTTGTACTTGTTACACTTAAAATATATATTTATGGGATGCAAAATATTTTGGTATAATGACTTATTTGACCCTTCAACGTTACAGAAAAAGTTATTTTAGCCCTTAATTTAATTTTTCACCTCTTTTAGCCATTACTTGTGTCGTTTGTCAAATCACCAAAAAATGGATAGAAAAGTTAATTAATTATAACATGGTTGCCGTGTTAGTAAAGTTAACATTTATAAAATTTTTCATCCATTTTGGGGTGATTTCGCAAATACTACATGTTCAAGGCTAAAAGAGACGAAAAAAAAATGAATGACTAAAATGATTTTTTTGTAAAGTTGGAGGGTAAAATAAGTCATTATGCCAAATCTTTACTTTAAGTGCGAGATTGTTAAGATTTGTCCCATTTTCATTATAGTGTAAATTACTTTAAACATCCACACTATTATTCATGATAATATGCACACATTCTGCTCTAAATGGTTTGCATGTAAAACAAATGGTATAAGCAAGCATGATTAATTGATTACCCAAGTTAGACTATGTTAAAATAGCATAACGAATAAATTTTCTACGTTGAAGATAACTTCCTATAGTTATTATATAGTTGTTAATTTAAATATGTTTGTAGTTCACGAAGTTATCAAGAGCAAGTAACTCATGTAAGAACTATTACATTGTCTAAATTTCATATAAAGAGATAGCTTCTCTTAGATATCAAAGTATGAGCGACTCCTAAGTAGAGTAGATATATTAACTTGGAGTGACAATGCATTGGACTAAACCTAAATTGAGTAGATGTCTTTGTGAAAGTCACTATGTTTAACCTTAAACCTAAGTATTCATATGCACATGTATAACTTGATTGTTTTAATGTACTTGTAACAATCTAGTTTCTAGTGGAGTCAAAAAATGTAGTTTTGGAACTCTATTTTCATAAACTGAGTTTGTAAATATTAAATAAGAATATTTATGGAGTTGTTATATGGATGAATTGAAATTTGGTTAAGTAATTTAGTCAAAAAAGTGGTTAAAGGCTCAAGGATTAATTTGTAAAAATCCAAGCGCTATAGATTTTTAATTAGAAAAAGGCTTGTAGACTTAAATAGCAATTATCCAAAGGACTAAAATGGCTAATAAACCAAATTTAAATAGATGGTAGTGGATTGTGTTGGTGGATGTAAATAACATTGGTTAATTAAAGATTAAATGATAATTAATTAAGATTAAACTAAATAATTAAGTTTAATTACAACTAAACCTAAGTATAAAAGATAAATTTTGGTGGAAAAAGATGACAAAAGCCATCATCTTCTTCCTAAATCCATCGCCTACCATTTGAAAGCCAAACGAGAAAGCTTTCAACCTATTTTCACATTCGACCACTTATTTCAAGTAGGTCCCTAGCCATTCTTCTTTGATTTTTATGGAAATTGAATCATTGAAGCTTGATTTAGCTAGCCCATGTACTAATTTGTGAAATTATTAAAGTTTTAGAAAGTTCCCATTATTGACTTTTTGAAGAATTAGGTGTGAAACTGATAGAAATTAAGCTTAGTTTATGAAAAGGACTAAATTGTAAAGCTTAATTGTTAGTTTCATACATTAGGGACCAAATTGAATAAAATGCAAAAAATTTATGAAATTTTGGTAGGAATAGAAAGTAGAAAGTCCTTCATGAGTATATGTGAAATTAGATTTTAATCAGAAGCTTTAGATCGAAAGTTATGCTTGTCCTGAGTTTAGGGACTAAATTGAATGAATTACAAAATATGTTTGCCTTTGTAATTGAATGTGAGTTGGATGGGAAATTGATAATGCATATTTCTTTTGATTGTATGTAGCTAACATTGACGCAGATCCTGCAAGAGGGAAAGGAAAAATGAAAGTTGTCGACGAGTTACTCAGAAACTCAATTTGTATTTTTATGATTTAGGATAAATTTAATTGTTGCATATTCATGATGTTTTGCATAATATGTTATTGAGTTGAGTTGAAAATGGTTATTTGAATTAAATTGCTACAATTGAGATTGATTATCGAGATAGAAGACTAAACTGAATAAAATGGAAAGTAGCATAACTTAATGATTTATGATATTTGGTATGAAATTGAGTTGAAAAATGTTATATAACTCGATGAATTGATGATAAATTGAGATTGATAAAACGTGAATTTAACTATACAATGAAATTGAAAAATTGGTACCCTATTAACTGTTCGGGCAGAGTCAATATATAGTTGGCATGCCATAAGATATATTGAGTACGGGATTAATTCAACTATATGTCGATGAGCATTGAGCACATTCTCCTTTGGATGTTTCGATAAGTTCTGGGCACAACAATTACTTCAGTTATACTCATTACTGGGTGTAATAGCCCGTTTTTAGTCAAATTAGAACAATGGTTTTGGGACCACAAATCCGAAGTCAAAAAAATTATTTTATGATTACTTTAATGTCTACAGCATGATAGTATGTTTATGTGAAATTTTCGTTAAGAAATTTTATCATTTGAATGCTTAATTTGATAAAAAGGACTAAATCACGTAAAGTGCAAAAGTGGTGTTCTAATAGCTAAAGGTATCTAATAGCTATGGAATATTAAATTAGAGGTCCTTATATGGTAATTATACCATTATTAGCATGAGTGGACAATTATGGACAAGCATTAATTGAATTTGTTATTTTATAACCAAGGTTGATTTTGTAATTTGGTAAAAAAGGTTAATTAAATAAAACAAAGCCAAGTATCATCTTTTATTCTCCATCTTCAATCGAAAATTAGGTCTTTGGAAGCCATTGTTGAGCTTTTACATTCGACCAAGCTTCCTAGCTCAATCGTAAGTCCGTTTTTGTCCCATTTTTAATGATTTTTATGTTTTTGAGATCGTTGCAATTAGGTCTAGCTAGCCCAGGGACTATTTTGAAAATTTTTTAAAGATTTAGGATGTTACCATTGATGAATAAGCATGTTTTTTTATAATTGATGATAGATTATGAATGTTTGATGATAGTTATACAAGTTTTGTTAAGTGATTTTTAGTGAAAATAAAAATTAGGGATTAAATTGTGAAATGAGGAAACTTTGTGGTTAAAATGTGAAATAAATGGAAAATATAGGCTGCTAGGGACCTAATTGAAATTCGGCTAGCATGGGTTGTGGTTAAATTGCATGAATTTGTGATTTTATGAAATAAGGACTAAATTGTAAAAGTTGTGAAATACTAAGGGAAAAAGTGTAAATGTGCTTTAATGAATGTTTTGGATTAAATTGAATAGAGATATTATTAAATAAGTTAAATTTGATATTATATAGATCAAGAACAACGAAATACAGACTTAGATCGGAGAAGAACAAGGTTTTGGATTGATCGATCCGTTTTGTCGTTTTTGTATCCGAGGTAAGTTCGTATGTAATAAGCATTGTTATATTTGTGTTTTAATTGATTTAATATTGCATAAATTGTGAATTACAAACTTGAGGACACATTCGACGAAGATTCGGCATTGGAAATCCAGGTTGAACCTTAGGAATAGATTAAGATACGAATGACATGTCATTAGGGAATTCATTGAGTTGGCTTCGGGCCATGATATTGGCACCTAGGGTACGAGACTTCCGAGTATCCAAATTTTATTCCGAACGGTTCAACGGGTGTATTGAATATGTGAAATGGTGAGAAATAGATACGTGTCAGTATAGGTATGTACGGAAAACTATACGAGCAACGAGTCAAAAAAAGTTGTGAGTTTATGATCAAGTATGTGGTAAGTTCATGTTAGCTTGAGATTAATGCATTGTTGCATATTATGACATTTAATTTGAATGGTAAATGAAAGGTGAGACTTGCTTATAATTTTCATACGAGCTTACTAAGCTTTATAGCTTACTTTGTTTATTTTAATGTGTTTTATAGTGACTTCAAAGCTAGCTCAGATTCAGGGATCGTCGGAGACTACGTCACACTATCCTACTATCACTTTGGTACTATTAAGCTTATGTTTTGAGTATATGGCATGTATAGGGACTTTGGTCATTTTGGTTATGTGTTGGTAATGAATTTAGCCATTTGAGTTGGCTTGCAAATGTTTAAAGTTTGTTTTTGTGTATAGCTATGAAAGTTGGCTTATTTTTGCAAATATGGTGTTGTATATATATATTTGTTAATGCTCATTAATGATGTGGTCATAATTGCTTGTGAATGGCTTGAGGAAGTTTATCAATTAAGGTAGCTAATGGTTTGAAATTGATGTTGTATGCTTGTGGTTTTGGGCAAGGTAAAATGCTTGGTTGAAACAGTGCATATAGATGCTTTGTGAATGTGAAATTGGTATGATTTGAATTGGCAAAACATGGTAATATGAGCATGTTAATTGTTGGTATTGAAATGGTGAATTATGCTTGGTTGGAGTTGATGTTAAATGCATATTTATGCCTTGTTGGTGTGCCAATTGGGTTGGTGTGGATATAGGCAAATTTGGGTGCCAAATTGGCTTGGTAAATAGCCTATTTTTGTCCACACGAGGCGTGTCTTTGACGGCCGGGCCACACGGGCATGTGTTCCCTGTTTTTGAGAAAATTTTCTAAGTGATCTAAGAGTTTCCAAAGTTATCAGTTTAGTCCCGAATCACTCTCAATGCATGTTTATGGTCTCGTAGGCTCGTATTAGGGACAATATGATTGGTTGTGATTGAATTGTATTTGAATTGATTAAATTGTATGTGAAATATATGTTTAAATATGTGATAAGTTTGGTAATGCTCCGTAACCATATTCTGGCGTTGAATTCGTGTGAAGGGTGTTACACTGGGTGCAATATGTTTACTTCAGACATTTCGAGGAGGCACTAGATGCCAAATTGGCGTGTTGTTTAGGATCTATGTATCCATTCGAGTCCGAGTCAAGTTAATAGGGATATAATGTGTAAAATTGATAAATGATATGTGAACTGGATCGACAATGTCATTTGGTGTTACAAAGATGAATCACGATATATGAATATCAATAGCATGTGAAAGATCATGCGAACTATATATACGAGCTCAGAGGGTTTGTATGAAAATGTGGAGAATCAATTGATTCAATTCAGAAATGGTATGTTGATATGACCAAATGCTCTGAATTGATTAGAAATGTGATATCAATGATGCTAATATTTAACATGGTATAATCTTTAGATTGGTTAATTTAAACATGTATAGATTGATTCATATGGTATATTTGGTGCTTGTAGTTGCATATGTAGATTGATATGTTGATTAAAACTTAGTATGATAGCATGATAGTTGGATGGAAATTAAATTTGAATTGAATGTTTGAAATTGATTTATCTTATGTTATATTGATTTGAATCATAGAAATACCAATGAGCATTATCGCTCAACGTATGATTTTTTTTTCTTATACATATCAAGGTCCTAAGAAGTGATTCCAGCATCTGGTCTAATATCCTTGACTCTCAATGTTTGTAAAGTCTCCTTTATTCATTAT
The DNA here is from genome assembly GCA_005393395.2 of Gossypium australe. Classification (NCBI taxonomy): domain Eukaryota; kingdom Viridiplantae; phylum Streptophyta; class Magnoliopsida; order Malvales; family Malvaceae; genus Gossypium; species Gossypium australe. The sequence continues at coordinate 127,788,929 of CM016614.1, read as the reverse complement.
ACGACATGTACCTAAGTTGAGTCAGTTTTTTCATAAGGTGTAAATATGTTCATAATTGAAGCTTGAAAATGGTCAAAATGATTGAATTACATATATGAATTTGGTACTTTTTGGTTTGTATGATGGTTGTAGTATCGAGATTATATGTGATATATATATATATATATATATATATCAATTTGGTAAATGGATGGTAATTGTATAATTATTTGTGTTAATATGTAAGTTTAGGTGATATAAAGGTATATATGATGAGATATGTTTTTTTGAACATTTGAGAATGGAAAATTTGGTTGATTCGGTGATTGGTTGTGATGAATTTGTTTTCTAAGTGATGCAGGTTGGTGCCATTTTGGCTATTTTCAAAATAGAGTCACATCGCGACAACATACTTTCAACGTCGCGAAGAGACCTAGTTAGTGAGTTGCATCATGATAAGGGACCCCTGAAGTCACAACGTCAACCCAACATTTTGAATTCTTTACAATTTGGTCTTAATTCGACCTCGGGTTAGCAAAAGAGCTTTCATAAGCTCGTATAACACCTGAGAATGATTACATATCATATTATACATGTGTATTACTCATATTTGGATGTTTAATGATTCTAATTGAATGTAACTGTTCATAGTTGCTCCGGAAACAAATGTGGCATCCTATAGCTTAAACCCAATGATCGGGTCGGGTAACAAGGTGTTATAGTACTATCGAGAAAAGTGTTCTCAAGGTAGTAAGTGAGTAAGTTTATACTTTGTGTATGCAACTTATTTATGGTGTAACTTTTCATATAGATATAGAATCATACCTCTCACCAAAGAGTTAAAGTATCTCTTTAAAGGCATTATATGGTTGATATAATTAGAGCATAACCATAAGTTATTTCAAATTGATTAAAGTCATTCACTAGATTGATGATTATTTACACTATAATATATATAATATAACTTTAAGAAAAATGTTATCAAAGTTGGTGAATGGATAAAACATAAAAGGATCACAAGTGACTTATGAGGATTGCAATAATTTAATAAGGTCATTTAACAAAATTTTATTTGTTAGCTTCCATAATGATATATAATTAGGAGTTTAGTCTCGAGTCTTTAATGATACAACAACAAGACTAATAATATAACACCCCTTAGCCGACTTATTAACATATATAAATAAGAAATGTATATTAAAATTTTCAATTTCAATTCCCTAACCCTTTGTAACACCCCAAATTCGGCCTAGAAGTTAAGCCCGAATCTGGTGTGTCACATGGAAAATTTTTTTTTCAAACCATCTTTGAGATCGTTAAAAACTTGTTTGAGAATTACAGCCTCTTTGTTAAAACCCAAAACACTTAAGCAATTGTTATTTACTTGAAAACGTAATTATCTTTAAAAACCTTTTTGGTTGTGAAAACATATTTGAAATAAACAATTTACGAAAATGGGACGTTTGGGAATAGAGTTGCAGAAGCATTTTGAAAGAAAATCCGAGGCCTTATTACAACATTTAACCCAAAATAGTAGAGTAATAAAATAAACAAGAAAGAAGTCTGAAGTCCAAATAAACCATTTCTGAAGTGTGGTCTCCATCAAGTCATCTATGGCCCAAGTCCACATCACTAAGCATTACCTGAAAAGGTTAAGAGAAAGGGGGTGAGTTACGAGAACACAGTGTGTAATCCCCTTACCGTTATCCATTGGGTCGTAACCTAATTAACAATATTTTGGGCCTAGCCCATTTTTAATAATAATAATAATGTATCAATTATAACATGAATATGAAATGCAATTCCCAAACCAAGCCTAATATTTCCATCCACTACACACCACCCGTACCAACCAACACACCTGTGGGGAGCTTTAGTCACCCACCCCGCCAACACACCAAACTGGGCATTAAGCCATATATCAAACTGGGCATAAAGCCAGAAAATCAAATCGGTGAGTCCACAGTCATCTTGGGTGACTCGTGTGACCCTAAAAATCAAAGCGATGAGTCCACAGTCATCTCGGGTGATTCGTGCGACCCTAAAAATCAAATCGACGAGTGAAATCAAATCGGTGAGTGAAAATCAAATCGGTGAGTCACAGTCATCTTGGGTGACTCATGTGACCCTAAAAATCAAATCGATGAGTGAAAATCAAATCGGTGAGTCCACAGTCATCTTGGGTGACTCGTGTGACCCTAAAAATCAAAGCGATGAGTCCACAGTCATCTCGGGTGACTCGTGCGACCCTAAAAATCAAATCGACGAGTGAAATCAAATCGATGAGTGAAAATCAAATCGGTGAGTCCACAGTCATCTTGGGTGACTCGTGTGACCCTAAAAATCAAAGCGATGAGTCCACAGTCATCTCGGGTGACTCGTGCGACCCTAAAAATCAAATCGACAAGTGAAATCAAATCGGTGAGTGAAAATCAAATCGGTGAGTCCACAGTCATCTTGGGTGACTCGTGTGACCCTACAAATCAAATCGATGAGTCCACAGTCATCTCGGGTGACTCGTGCGACCCTAAAAATCAAATCGATGAGTGAAATCAAATTAGTGAGTCCACAGTCATCTTGGGTGACTCGTGCGACCCTAACAAATCAAATCGATGAGTCCACAGTCATCTTGGGTGACTCGTGCGACCCTAACAAATCAATCACTTCCTCCAATTACATATCCCAACCCATGCAGTATGTCATGTATGCAAAGCACATTTCATAATGATGTATGAAATAGATTACCGTCATAACCAGATAAACAGAATACACACACAGTCGTGCTAATCAACCCACAGGGGTATAGCAGTAATTTTACCCACTAAGGGTAATTCGATAATTTCGCAATCCAAGGGTATTTTGGTAATTTACCTTCCAAGGGTATTTTGGTAATTTCGCAACCTAGGGGTATTTCAGTAATTTACCCTCCAAGGGTATTTCAGTAATTTTTTCAACCCAGGGGTATTTCGGTAATTTACCCTCCAAGGGTATTCGGTAATTTCGCAACCTAAGGGTATTTCGGTAATTTACCCTCCAAGGGTATTTCGGTAATTTTGCAACCCAGGGGTATTTCAGTAATTTACCCTCTAAGGGTATTTCTGTAATTTCGCAACCCAAGGGTATTTCGGTAATTTACCCTCCAAGGGTATTTCGGTAATTTTGCAACCCAGGGGTATTTCAGTAATTTACCCTCTAAGGGTATTTCGGTAATTTCGCAACCCAAGGGTATTTCGGTAATTTACCCTCCAAGGGTATTTCAGTAATTTCGCAACCCAAGGGTAATTCGGTAATTTCTTCTCTAAGGATAATTCGATAATCTCGTAACTAAAACTTAACTAGTAATTTGGGGCATACAAATTTAAACTGTCCATCTGCGTTATACTGACTAAATTGACCATAACTCGAGTTAGAAAACTCGAAATCTAGATCCGCAAATTTTCCTTGGAACTAGACTCATATATCTTCTTACTGTAATTTTTCCAGAATTTTTGGCCTGGCCATTTGGTACAGTTTATTCCTTAAAGCTTCCCTTGTTTCACTATCCAACTATTCTGACCTCTCTTACCTTAATTTCAAATATCTCACTGTACGGTTTTCATATACTGCTCTAACTTATTTCTCTTGAAAATAGGCTCACTAAGGAATCCATACATATAAATTATAACCCATTATTCACTTTGTACAATTTTATATGATTTTTCCAAAACAGATCAGTGAACCCCGAAGTTAATCAGAACCAGTCTACCTAAAATTAAGATATCTCAGAGTATAAAATTTCTTTTCCTTCTCCATTTCTTCCATATTAAAATAGATACAGTAAGCTTTAATTTGATATCTTATTGAATTTCTAATTCCTTTTCTCCTATTTTTAGTGATTTTTCAAAAACACATCACTGCTTCTAACTGAAACTGTTTTATTACGAAATACGATTACCACTACGATCATACGCACGCCCGAGTGATCATGGATGCCGGTTTTTAGTTTTCTTCGGTATTTCGACCGATTAACAGCATATTTCATACAAGCTTTCAGAGAAGTGTGAGATTACACACCATTTCAGATATGAATATGGAAGGGTATGAGATTATACACCTTATTCGGAATCCGTAACGCGATGCTCTCCGCAGCACCAAAAATCCGAGTCACTTATTACGAGGGATAGATGATCGGGCGATTGATTCCTTGTTGACATTGGATTCGATTTCCACCACTTGACTTATGGCTAGAATGATACACGGCCATCCACTTAGAACACGATTTAATCGAAGAAAAGAGTGTCTACCCAAATGAGAAAGAATTTATGAAGGAGTGATTATGGATTGAGAGGTTCGGTATTGACTTGAAGTTGTGGCAATGAGAGGAGAAGTTGGAGAAAAGAACACAAAAGGATGCCAAAAGAAAATTAGGCCTATCAAGCACCAAAAATCCTACCAAATGACTAAAGCAAATTCAGCTACCCTCTCCTTCACCTCAACCGTCCATGCCTTTGCAAATAAGCCAAAATTTATCAACCCAAAACTTTAAAAAAAAAAAAAAACCAACATGCTCCCTTATTTTCCTCTTTACCATAAACTTTAGCCACCTTTCCATAATTTAAAAAGTCTACCTTACCTAATGTCCCTTATTTTCCTCCTTACCATAAACTTTAGCCACCTTTCCATAATTTAAAAAGTCTACCTTACCTAATATCCCTTATTTTCCTCCTTACCATACCTTTCCATAATTTAATAAGTCCACCTTACCATAATTTAAAAGTCCAATTTTGCCTTATTTACAAGCTTGGCTGAAATTTAGGAAAAGAGTACAAAATTAATAGTCAAAATTTGCACACAATGGGATTTGAACCTCTTCCCTCAAAGTACTTCACTTGATGCCATGACCTCCTTGCCATATGCTCATTTATGTTAGCAATTTAGTCTTTTATTTCCATAAGCCTTGATGCCACTTACTATCTCTCCTTAATAGGCTTAAACACAAAATTTTACTAAGGCCCAACTTGAACCCGAAACTTCATAGAACCCCGCAACTTTCTAAAATCATCTTCTTAATAAGTCCAGCTTGAAATAATGCCATTCTCTTGTTCTCAAAAATTTTAAACACTCCTACGCCCAAGGCCCAATGGGCCCAATCCTACTAGGCCCAATTTCGGGATGTTACACCCTTGCTTACTTTTCTAACATTATTTGGATTGCATATGATATTAAATCTCTTTCTAAAATTTTATATTATTAAAAGTTTAATTAGAATCTTTTTTCCAGAGTGTTTTCAGGTGAATTTATGATTTTAAGAATAAAGATATCGATATCTCATTCATAGTATCGAAACCTGTACATTACTAATATTTTTTAACTTCGAATTATTCATGTATTGAAACTTTGAAACACATGTACCGGGACCTCCTGCCTATTGCAACATAATTTATTTAATTAATTATTTAATTTTTTTAATTTAATCCTTTCTCAAAATGTACTAACTACACTTTACCTTTCCCTTGTTAACTTAATCTACTCCTAATCATATTCTTTTTAACATATACTTCACAATATAATTCTCTTCACTTTAATGAATCTAATCTTACTAATTCAAGTTTCAATTCTTTTATTTTTACTCAATTATTTTCTAGTTTAATACACTTAAGTCAATAAAATTTTCAAATATTACATTTAAACACTTATATAATTAATTTGCTCATTTCCACTCCTATATTTTTTCAAATCTAATAAACAACCCCTATTTTTCAATATAACAAATTTTGCAAAACAGTCCCTAAAATTCTATTTTTTAATTTTTATGATTTAGTCCCTAAAGTCCCAAATTTACATTATTTTGCAATTCAGTCCCTAGAAATCATATTTTCTTTTATTTTTTTATTTTCAATTCAGTCTTAAACCCTAGTTTGCACAATTTTGCAAAACAATCTCTCTCTCTCTCTCTCTCTCTCTCACTCTCTCTCTCTCTCTCTCTCTGAAACACCCCAAACCCGGCCCACGAGCTTTGACCAGATTTGGTATGTTCCTCAAGTAAACCGGTTCAAAATTCTTTTGTTACTTAGGAAAAACTTGTGTGATTTTTTAAAAAAATATTGCTTGGGTTGGGCTTGAGTTGAAAACAAATTTATCTTATGTTAAAACCCATTTATTTAAGGTGACAAAACATTTAGAGTTAATTTTAAAAGGAATTTACTTAAACTTTAATTGATAAAAATCCATAAACATAATAAATAAAAGAAAAAAAATAAAGTAAACCACAATGGCCTTATTATATCAATGATCCCAAAGTAAAACTTAAAATACTTAAAATAAATTGAAAGTCCAAATCATAAATTTCTTGCTATGCATGGCCACCTTTAAGCTCCTGCCGACCCGGTCCATTACTGCTCATCACCTGAAAAATATTCCCCAACGGGGTGAGTCAACAGACTCAATGTGTACACAACACTAAGTCATAATAGAATCAGGCATACAAATGATACACATTCAAATCATAGAATACAATTAATGATGCATTCCCAAACCTAAACCTAATTGTCCATCCACTACACACCCCCGTACCTGCCAAACACACCGTGGGGACTACTAAGTCGACCCTCCTTCCGCTACACACCAATTTGCGGGCTTAAGGCTCCGCATCTGTGGTTTTAGGAAATCACTTTTCAGATTACTGTGGTCTTAGATCACCACTTTTCAGATTACTGTGGTCGTAAGTCACCACTTTTCAGATTACTGTGGTCTTAAATCATCACTTTTCACTTCCCCTTTCAATATACAACCATATGCCCCATAAACATTAATATGCATAATATACCATAGTTCACATTCTTATCATATTCTCATGTTATGAATAACATATTTCATATTCCTAGTAGAAGTAGGAAACGTACCTGAGTACTTAGTACCTTAACATGGTACCTTAGCCATGCTCATATTTTCATTAACATATATTTTAATACATGCAACCATAATTAATATTACAAAGTAGTGTGGAGTACACACATTCTTAATAATACATTTAATTTAAACATAGCCATGAACCTATCAAAACTTAGGGTAGGGTACACACCTGATTTGCTTAACGAATTCCTTGAAATCCCGAAATCTGATCTACTGCCTTAGATCTCAAATTCCTACATTTGATTAATCACTTACTACTTTAATAAAAAGCCATTCGGTCATAAATCCAAATCCTAGTAGAATTAGTATTCTTAAAACTTACCTTGAAATTCTCAAATCCCGAAATCCTTGTATCCCTCTGTCGAAATCCCTATAACTTCATGTTAGATCAATTTCTAACATTTATTCACAACAAATAACCCTTAGCCGTATGTTAAATATGACTTACCTTAGATTCTTAAATCCCAAAATTCACCGAATAACTAGGGAACACGCGGCTTATGGTGTACCTTCGGGAAAAGAACTTCTCCTTCCTTGTAGTCGACACTTAGTAAATCCTGAAAGATCTCTTTACTTTAGGAATCGACAATCCTTGCTTGAGCCTTTAACAATATTCGGCTATGGCCTTGATGTGGATTAAAATTTCGGCTTCTTGATGAACAGTAGAGGATTTTTGGTTTTTCAAAGAAAGAAGAGGAAGATATAAAACTTAGGAAAATTCGGCAAGACTAGGGGGATTCTGCTTTCGGCTTTGTGAAGAATTGAAAAGAGAAAGAAGAACAATGACAGAGAGAATTCGGCAGAGAGAAGAGAATTTGCTTAAGAAATTCGGCAAAGGAAAAGTGAATGAATGAATGGCCTCTCTTTTCCTTTTATAGCCAAATTTACTAGGCTAGAGTCCCTTACTTGGCCACCACTCTTCTTTATTTGATAGCTTTATCTCTTTAATTTAAAATAATTAAAGAAATATCCTTTATTATCTCTTATCTCTTAATAAAAATAATACTAATAATAATCCTCTTTTATCTCTTCCTTATCTATCAAAATAAAAGGGATAAATCCATATTTATCCATCTATTATCTCTTCAAAAAATAATCCAATAAAAATCCTTTATTATCACCTTATTAATCACATATTTATGAAAATAAAACACCTCCTTTTCTAGAAGCATGTGCCGTCCACCTCAGCCTTCTGGAAGCCAAATTAAAACCTTATTTATTTGCTTCCCAAGTGACTCGAACCAAGGCCCATTCCTCTTGCACATGGCGCCATTTCCATAGGCCCTAAGTGACACCTTCAGGCCACATTTCCAAGCCTGTTTGTGTGTCAAATCTTACCAACTTTTTCTTTTAAGGCCTCCTTGCCCTAATTTCCTATTTTAAACTTTAAAATTCGACATTTCTAGGTCATTTCTAAGTTTCCTAAAATTTTCGATCGGCTCTGTATACTTGCCATTTTCTTACATTTCCAAGTTTCCAGAAATGTTCACTTTCCATTTTTGAACCATTTCCTTACATTTCCAGGTTTCCAAAAATGTTCATGTCCAATGCATTTCCAGGTTTCCAAAAATGTTCATTTCCAATTTATTTTCATACATTTCTGAGTTTCCAAAAGTATCAAAAATTTATTCATAATACTTAAAACTTGTCATTTCGTACAATTAAACCGAAAATGCATAGGCCCTTTCCAGGATGTTACACACTCTCTCAAAATTTTGAGATTTTATAATTTAATCCCTACTATTAAAATCTTATCAAATTTCCCATAAATTAGTCCATGATTTATGAACCATTAAACTTTCATATTTTGTTTTCAGAATTGTAAATTCTCAAACCATATAAACTAGTTCTAAAACTCATGTTTTGAAATCTTTACAATTTAAACCCTATAGTTCCAAACTTTACTATTTTATGCTCAACTTTCCAATTTTTACATTTCATAATCATATAATTTAATACTACATAAAATTTTTAAACCTCACAACTCAACCTTTAGAATTCAAAATTTTACAAATTTTACAATTCGGTCCTTACTTCAATTGTATCCAATTAATCACTTAATAAATTATTTTTCAATTTACTCATCCAAATAGTATTAAAAATAAATATTTACCACATTCAACATGGTAAATACGCCATTCCATCATTCAAAATATTAATTTCAAATTGAAATATTCTTAGTAAAAACACCCTTACTTTCTTACTTTCAATTATTCACTTCAAATCATTCACCAAATTATTCATAAAAATCATTCGTTATTCACTTCAAATATAAATTTAATACTTCCATCACTTTGAACATAAAAAGATACTTATATACACTTAATTTTTACAATTTCACATCAAATTATACAATCAAATAAATATAACATAATAAATTAAACAACTTACCTTAATTTCTCCACCTACCCATACTCTCTTCCACTTCAAACATCCATCTTCAAGCTTATTTTTTCCTCCTCAAATATGAACTCTAACTAGCTTCACAAGAAACTTATCTTGCCTTGGAGTTATTTTGTTGTTTTCACTAGAAATCTCTGGAAGAATTTTTGAAGTTTGAGCTTGAAATGGTTGAAAAATGGTAGAAAAAGACCTAAATGAAAGAAAAGGAAAGTTTAGCTAAAAATGGTCTATGAGAAACGTGGGAGAGAGGATGAAATGATGATGGGTGATATCTTTTTTTTGTCTTTTCTACATCTTTCTACACAAATACCTTCTTAATTTTATATTTTAAATTAATAATAATATTTAACTAAAAAAATCAAATCATCATGCCAAACATATAAACCACATTGCATTTCAATTTCATCCACCTGCTCATGTACTCTCACGGTCAAATTGCTCTTCAAGTCCTTTCTCTTTTTCCAATATATCTAATCCAATCATTTCTTATTTTTATTTTTTACACTTTTGCCCAACATTTCTCACATCTTTACAATTTGGTCAAACATTAATTTAATTTCTCTAAATCCAAAAACCTTTTTAATTTATAATAATCTCGAACTACCTTCTCCACTAATATTAAAAATTATATTTTATCTAATTAAAAAATTCTAACACGTGTAAGATCCGTACTGGCACTGTTCTCATCTCGGGGGTGTTAGAGATGTTACATTTAAAATTTTCTACTTTATTTAATTTAGTCCATACCATTATTTTCCAATTCCACCTATCAATATTTTTTTTTCATGTCACGTTCAAAAAGAAAAATTATTTCTTTGTGACTCCACCTTTTCTTCTTAAAGTCTATTTTCACTTTTAGTCCTCTAATTTCACCAAATTTCAAAATATTTTATTTTACTTACTTTTTTTCCAAACAAAATTTCAATACACTCAACACATTTTTTTGATAAATTTACCATGTATGTTATTTGAACAATATCATTTGATGTACCGAAATTTTTAGGGAGTTACAAATAACCTTGTGATTGATAAATGTAAAATAGAAATTCAATTACATAGGTTATTGTAGGCCCAAATTATATATGTTCATTCTATCATTCCAATAACTCAATATATAACTTTTTAGGTTGAATTTAACATGAACACTTGCATGAAATCGTAAATGATTGAACAAAAAGAAATAGATCACTAGATTTTCTCATTGAAATAATAGGTGTTTATTCAATTTAATCATTAATTTGATCAAATTTAATTTAATGGAGCTACATTAAGAGATCATGTTACATAATTATTTGGAATGTAATAAAATCAAATTATACATACGTTTTAATAAAACAAAGTTGTCATCGCTTGGCAAAAAACAATCGTAATGATTTTAATAGCATTAAAATAGGGCTTCTATTAATTATTTAATTACGTAATTAATCCCTAAAATTTTCAGTAACTCAAATCATTTATAGGAGAGTTATAGTGATGTGATTTAAGTGTCCAAAAAAGTATTGGGCGATTGGTCATTATTCAATATCAGACTCTTTATTTTATTTATACAAATTGATTAAACCTTTAGTTGTCCTTTTATAAATATGTATTGTTGGTTAAACAAAAAGAATTGATGAAACTAGAAAAATCTTCGGTTACAAGTTGTTATGGGCTGAAAAACAGAAGTAAATAAAATGATGCGTATCGATTGTAAGTAAAACGAAGTGTTTTGGTTTTTAATAAAACTACGCGTTTTGACCTTGGGTAGTAACGATCAATTGGTTATCTGGCTGGCTGTTAATTTGTTTGTTTTATTTTCCTTTATATTATTTTGTTGTAAACAATGAAGTTATGCAATAGAATACACAAGATTTCTTCCTCTTTGATTTTTCCTCACTTTTTTTTCTCTTTTATTCCTTTCGCTCAACTCTGTAGTTTCAGTTTTTTGGGTTAGTTCTTATTAGGGTATCAGAGTTACCAATCTCAATGGCAAGGGATGGAGTCACTAAATGTGTTCAAAAAGAGGTCAATGTTCTGCAACAAAAGATGGTGAAGGTTCAAATGGAGCTCTCGCACCTTGAGACAAGGCTTGTTGCTAAACTTGAGGCTCACTTACTGGGGTTCAATGAAGAGTTTAAGGGAGAGTTCAAATCTGAACTCCTCAATTTGTTCGAATAGTATTTTGGACAACATGGGTCCTCCAAAAATAATGCTACTTAAGATAAGAAAAAAAAGTATATTGGAAGGGCCACCCCCTAGTTTTCCTCCTAAAGAACCAGCAGGAATTCCTCAATAAGTCTCCTAACCACTATATGGTAGGAGATCTACCTCACTTTCATTCGAAAGTGCTTCAAGATCGAACTTACAAACTGGTTTGTCCTCGTTTCGATGGATCAAATTTCAAGGATTGGTGGTCAAAACTTGAGCAGTATTTTGAGGCTGAAGGGGTGTCTGACTGTGACAAAGTTAGAACATTGATGCTACATTTGGAGGGAAGAGCTTTAGATTGGCACTATTTTATTGCTCATAAGCATGGTGGGATGCAAATGTTAAACTAGATAAGCTATGCCCTTAGCTTGAGAGAGAGGTTTGGTTCCAACATGTTCAAGGATCCAATGTCAGAGCTGGTTTCTTTAAAGCAGTAAGGGTTAGTTGAAAGCTACCACGATTTGTTTGTAAGTCTCCTAAATCAGTTACATTTACTTGAACTCTATGTTTTAAGCATTTTTGTTAGTAACTTAAGGCATGAGATTAACCAGCATTTGCAGCTATTTAGACCCCAGAGCTTGGTTGAAAACTTTCATCTAGCTAGGCAGGTAAAGACTATTTTGAATGGCTCCCCAAAGAAAAGTTTCCTTACTAGTTCTAGTCTTGTAGCTCGATTTGGTCACCAATGACACAACCTGCTAGGTCAGTTCGATTAGTCATTTCCCCTTAAACTGGAACATATGCTTCTTCAATTCGAGGTTCTTCTATTGGTTCTAATACATCCAGGGCACCCTCCAAAGGGATTACTCCAGCATTAATAGATGAAAGGAAGCAAAATGGCCTATGTTTTTTTGTGTGGAACCAAATACCATGTAAGCCATAAGTGTGTTAAGGGACAACTCTACCAAATGTTGATTGATTCTTAATGTAATGGAGAACGTGATAAGTTCCAAGAATGCTTGGAGCAGTTAAAAGATCCTCTAAATGAATGAGAGCAACTTCAGGAGCCTTTTTTATCCTTGCATGCCATGAAAGAGTCTCAGGGCCTTTACATTATGAGAATTGCAAAAATTGTATGTACTATTAGAGCCAATGTGTTAGTTGACTCAGGCAGCACCCATAATTTCATGGATGTCAAGATGGTAAGTAGATTATCCTTCCCTATATGTCAATAGGAACAACTTAAGGTTACAGTAGCTGATGGCATAAATTTGATTACCGGAGGTACTTGCAAAAATGTTCAATGGGGAACTCATGGACTTAGTTTTGTAACAAATTTCATACTGCTACTTGTGAATGGCTGTGGCATGGTCCTTGGTGTATAGTGGTTTCTTTCTTTAAGGCCAATCACTTGGAATTTTGAGTCTTTAACTATGAAGTTCCTTATTGGAAGGAAGAATGTACTTTGAAAGGAATATTGTAATAGTCCGTTTTCAGTGAAATCAGAACAGTGATTTTGGGACCACAAATTTGAGGTTGGAAGAAGATTTATTTTAATATTATTTATGGTCTATAGTATGATAGAAATATCGTATGAAAATTTCGTTAAGAAATTTTATCGTTTACATGTCTAATTTGATAAAAAGGACCAAATTGCATAAAGTGCAAAAGTTGAATTCTAGTAGCTAAAGGTACCAAATAGCTATGGAATATAAAATTGGAGGTCCTTATATGAAAATAGACCATTTAGTGTAGTTAGTAGATAATAATGATTATTCATCATTGGAATTTAGTAAATTAGTAAGGTTAATTTTGGAAAGTAAATGATAAAATGATGATAAATGAATTCAATGAATTAAATAATTAAATAATTATCATTTTCATCATCTTTCCTAAAATAAAACATGGAAACTCTAGCCATGGATGTTGAGTTCAAGTAAGTTATTTTTGCTTAATTAGATTCGGATAGACTTAGTACGGAATTGGATTAGTAGCTTACAAATCTACGTATACTTGTCGAGGTAAGTTCGTGTAACTAAATTGTATATTTATATATTTTAAATTGAATATTATTGTATGAAATTTGTATAAATTGCCATGTGTATTTATTGATCACATATCTGACAAGTACCGTGTCCCGTTTAAACCTTAGAAAATCAATGGATACAAATGACATGTCATTATGGGTTCCTGATTGGTTGTGGTCCTGCATGTGTTGTGAACACACTATGGCTCTCACGAGCTTCCCGATATTTGGCTCTCATGAGCTTCCCGATTACATGCTCGTATGGGCATACCTGTATATGAATTGATGGATTACAGATTTGTACACTTCGTGTGTACTACCCATGTCTCCAACGATATTTTAAATGGTTCAACGGGCAAAGTTCTGATATGAGACAATATGAATTCGAGACGAATTATTACGGGTATATACTTGAAATACATGGATATGATTTGTACATGTTATATGGACACATGAAGTGGAAAGTATATGTATATGGAAATTTGATTATTGATGAGCTTATACATGTTTCTTGATATTCATATGAAATATATGACTAACATGGTTGATGAGGATAAGTGTTTAGGCTATTGTCCAAATTGCTTTGGATATATCTTGTTTGCTTACCTTAAATGTGAATAAATGGTAAGTTAAATTCCATGTTATACGAACTTACTAAGCTTAAATGCTTACTTTGTTTTATTTCCCCTGTTTTATAGTAACTACTCTGTTTTATTTCCCCTGTTTTATAGTAACTCGGAAGCTCGTTAAGGTTGAAAACTGGTCGGAACAACATCACGCTATCCATCGGCCCATTTCGATATATATAGTAAATTCATTTTGGTTATAATGGCATGTATAGGTTCATTTGGCCAATGATGGCATACAATTGTTTTGTTGTGATTAGCCATTTGAATGGCTTGAATTTGATGTATATATATATATATATATGGCATTACCATGTTTAATGTGTGCTTGGTATAGTTGAATGATGGATAATTCATAAGAATATTAATGGTTGGATTGGATTGGTATATTAGGTATAAATATGCTTATATGTGTATTTGGTTAATTTGGTAAGTATGGATTCTTGGATATATATGATGAAATGTTATGTTTAAGACTTGAGTTTGGCTTATTTTAAGTAGTTTTTATGGCTTGATGATGTACAAAAGTGTTGATGTATGTTGAAGACAAATTGGGTGAGAAATGTGGCTAGAAAAATGGCCTATTTCGTCCACATGGGCAGAGACACGGGCGTGTGTCTCAACCGTGTGTGACATACGGCCAGGTGACACAGTCGTGTGTCCCCTGCATCTTTTAATTAGTGCAAAACAAAATGCTTACATGGCCTAGCACACGGGCGTGTGGCTTGGTCGTGTGACCCCTGCATCTTATTAATGCAAGTCAGTATGCTCACACGGCTTAGCACACGGGCGTGTGGCTTAGCCGTGTGACCCAAGTCAGAGAGCTCATAAGTTTGGACACGGGCTAGGACACGGCTGTGTGTCCCTATTTTGAATGTCCACACGGCCTGAGACACGGGCGTGTATCCTTTGCACTTTTGAAAAATTTTAATGTTGTCTAAAAAATTTTCTGAGTACTCGGTTTAGTCCCAACTTATTTCTAACATGTATTTTGGGCCTCGAGGGCTCACATAAGGGACAATATGATGGATTTGGATTAGTTTCTTATATGAGTGCTAGATGATATGAAATGTCTGTTATTTGATCTGTAAATACCAGTAATGCTTCGTAACCTTGTTCCGGTGACGGATTCAGGTTAGGGGTGTTACAAATATTACCTGAGAGTATTCAGGTTATGCCTGTAGGGAAGTCCTACAAGTGTCTTGCTTAGAATGATCAAACTTTGAGTCCCTACACTATGGTCATGACTTCTACTGTTTAAATTTGTTTGCTTACAGCCCCTCCAGTGGCACACCTTGGTTTGCATTACTCATTGAAGAATTTACTGACATCTTCAGCACTCTTGCAAGCTTGTTACCACAAAAACCACATGATGATAAGACCCTTTAAAAAATGAGAATGTGGTGGTCAAAATTTGACCTTATAGGTATCCAACTATCCAGAAAACTGAGATGGAGAAAATTATTCAAGACATGTTAGTCACTGGGATCATAAGAGATAACACTAGTTCTTTTGCTTCCCCTATAATGATGGTTAAAAAGAAATATGGCAGCTAAATGCTCTATGTTGACTACAAGTAACTCAATCAGCTGACCATCAAAGATAGGTTTCATATTCCCATCATTGAGGAGTTATTGGATGAACTGAGCCATGCTAGGGTCTTTTCCAAGCTAGACCTCAAGTCAGGTATCACCAAATCAAAATGGATGAGGCTGACATCCATAAGGCAGCTTTCAAGACTCATGAGGGGCAATATGAATTCTTGGTGATGCCCTTTGGGCTCACTAATGCCCCATTAACCTTCTAAGCTCTCATAAATGTCATCTTCAAACCCTTATTAAGGAAGACAGTCTTGGTTTTTTTTATGATATCTTGGTGTTCTCAGCAACTTGAGAAGAACACTTGGCACACCTCAGGTAGCTTTTCAGATTTTGAGACAGCATAAGCTTTTTGTTAACCAGAGTAAGTGTTATTTTGGTATTAAACAAGTAGAATATTTGGGGCATGTCACATCAAAAGAGACTATGGCTCTTAAAGAAAAATGCTTGGAAATGGGATGATCAAGCTGTCATGACATTTCAACAGCCTAAAGAGGCCCTTTATTCAGCACCTATACTTACCATTCCTGATTTTCAGTTG
This sequence comes from Gossypium australe, assembly GCA_005393395.2. Taxonomy (NCBI): domain Eukaryota; kingdom Viridiplantae; phylum Streptophyta; class Magnoliopsida; order Malvales; family Malvaceae; genus Gossypium; species Gossypium australe. The sequence goes on along the minus strand of CM016614.1, from coordinate 127,772,738 downwards.
GAATTTTGTGTAGATACAGATGCATCATGTTTTGGTGTAGGGGTTGTGCTTCAACAAAAAAGGAAGTTAGTGGCATTTTTTTAGCAAAGGTCTTGGTGTTAGACATCAAACATTGTCAATTTATGAAAAAGATATGCTTGCAGTGTCGTTAGCAGTAAGGAAATGGCATGCTTATTTGGTTGGGAGGCATTTTAAGGTCAGAATAGACCATAAAAGTCTGATGTTCTTTGTTGAAACCATTTTTGAAAAGAGGGTCGACTTTATATTTTGAAAATGAAAACGAAAAACGGGAGTTGCCACCAATCCTTTTTGATGAGATGTGATCGGGTCACCTCGTAATTCAATCATTATAATAAGATTTGAATTTACTAAATTGACGATTTTTTGTCTACGAAATACAGAAAATGGGTCCGGGGGTCGGTTACGTGCGAGGAAGAATTAGCACCCTCGTCACGCCCAAAAATGGTACCTAATCGGTTAATTAATGTCTAAGTGTCGGAAATTAAAAATTTGAAACGATTTTTAAAATATGATCCCTTTTTTATCAATGTTTCTTTTTTAAAAATGCTTGAATTGTTTAAAAATGCTTGAATTGAATTGAAACGAGCTTCAAAGGCCCACTCTTCTCGAGATAATAAAATGCCACGTCCCGTAAGTATGGATACGACCTTTAGAACCTCGAGGGCAAGCCTTTAAACTTTTCGAAATTTAATATTTTGAAATTGAAAAGAATATTTAGCTATTTCGGTTTAACAAGAAAATCAAAACCCCGTAAGTTAGGGCACGATTTCTCGAATTCCTGAAATGCGAAATATTACCTTTGTTTTTGAAGATTTTTCTTTTTAAAATGATAGCGGGTACAATATTTAAATGGCATGCATTATTTGTTTGGATTAAAATAAAACATATTATTGAATAAATGTAATGAGGCTAGATTCATGAGGCGATGATATAAAATAAAATATAATGATGAGTCTAGAGCAATGATACATGAACACAACATTATACGAGTGAATAACTATAACACAAAAAATACGAAATAAACGAATTAAAATACACACAATGGAAATAATCTCACAATATGCACCATTTAAATACTAGCATTAATAATCGAAGAACAATGAAATAAATAATATAAAAATAGATAATACATAAAATAATTTAAAATAAGTGACAAAAACAATTTTAAGTAAATAATGCGCAATAAAAAATTTAAAGTAAATAATATATAAAGCAATTTAAAATAATATAAAAGGTTTAAAATAAATAATATATACAATATTAAAATGAATAAATAAATAGCAAATTTAAAAAAAGGGTTAAAAATCCAGCAGATTAGGGGCTAAATCAGAATAGAAATAAAATTAAGGAACTGAATTAAAAAAACGAATTTTGGCCCCATAGGATGCGCGTAAAAAGGGGAGGGACCAGATGGGGAAAAAACCAAATCCCTCGACATATGTCCGCCTTCCATGCGTGTCTATGGGTCAAGGATCCGATTGAAAACCCAACGAAATTAACTAGTAAAATCTCTAAAAAAGGAACTTAACGAAAAAGGGCCTGATCGAATGGCGCTGCAAAAGGGAAGGACCCATCGCACAAATATCCCTTTTTGAAGGAAAACACGCGGATCCTGGCTTTAAGGTCGGGTCAGGTTCGGGTTCCCCCAAAACCATGCCGTTTTGGCGCCTGGGGGAACTGAATGAAACGTTGCCGTTTCAAGGGGCGGATTTAAGCCTAAATTTCATTTTTTTTATTTTCAGACCCTTATTTTCAAAAACAAAAAACAAAAAAACTTCAGCATTCTCTCCTTCTCCCTTTTTGTTCCCGACGATTGGGCTTCTTCCGCCGCCCTTCGCACCACCATCGCATCTGGTGGCCGACGATGTGCAAAGGTAGGCTTTTAGCCTCATGTTTTGAGCCACGTTTGAAGCCCAAACCCTCAGCGCCCTAAAAGAACCGAGAGAAGAAAGCCCTTTCTCCGTTTCAGGTTCGGTTCCGACGACGGAGAGGGGACTCTGACGTCGCGACCCCGGGGTTCAGGTAAGTTTTCTTTTCTCCCCTTCTTTTTATTATTTTTTGTTTGTAAGAAATTTAAAAGAAAAATAAATAAAGAGTAGCAGTAAAAAAACTAAAAACGTAAATCACCTAGAATATTTGTTCTTTGATTTCTGATATTCGTAAAAAAATGATTACAAGGGATTTATTTCGGCTTTTATAGCCGAGTTATAGATTCGTTTTTTGTTTGCTTTTGTTTTGTCTTCTGCTGCCTTTTGTCGTTTTCCTCTTTGTTCTTGTTGCGTTGGCCTCTTGTGTTTTGTTTTCATTTTGCAGGCGACGTGAGAAGCATCAGAGGCGTGCGAGGGGCGATGGCGTGCACGGGGATCTACTGGTGGCGGCGGCTGATCAAAAGACGCTAGGTGAGGCACACCTAGGGTTTGGTTATTTTTGTTTTTTTCTTTCTGATTTGTTAATTAGGGCTGCTAGGGTTTAGAAATTGGGTTTAATTTTGGGCCATCTGACTTGGGCTTGTTTTGGTTAAATTTAATTTGGGTTTGGGTCTTTATTTGGGCTGTGTTTTTTTTGTTGTAATTGGACTCTTAATTGGATTGCTTATTATTGGATTTTTATTTGGGTTTTTTAATTTCTATTTTTTTTATTTGGGTGTAGTGGGCTCGGGTAAATTGGGCCATTTACAATTGTCCCTCTTTGCTCGTTGTCGTATAACAAGAATGGAGCAAAGACTTTTAAGAAGGACCAATTTTTCCAGGCCTCGCCGAGTCTTAACTTCTTTGGTGCTTCTTTTCTTCTAGTAGCCTCATTCCATCCCACTGCATCTTCAGGGGTATAGGGATTGTTGCTTTGATTTACTCCACAGCAACTTCAGGGAGACAAGAATCGTAACTTCAACCTGCCCCACTGCAACTTCAGGGGAATGAGGTTTGTGGCTTCAATCTGCTCTACTGCAACTTTAGAGAGATAAAATTCGCTATCTTTAGTCTGCTCCACTGCAACTTTAGGGAGATAACACTTGTATCTTCAACCTGCTCCACTGCAACTTCAGGGAGATAAGATTCGCCATGATAGATTTGATTCGACCCACTGCAACTTCAGAGGTATATGACTTGTAGTTCGTAGCTTTAACCGGTTCCACTGCAACTTCAGGGAGATAAGGTTAATGGCTTCTATTTGCTCCACTGCAACTTCAGGGAGATAAGATTTGGTTTGTAGCCGTAATCTATTCCACTGCAACTTCAGGGAAATAGGACTTGCTATCTTCAATCTGCTCCACTGCAACTTCAGGGAGATAAGACTTGTAACTTCGACCTGTTCTGCTATCAATTCAGAGAAATGAGATTTGTGGTCTCAATCTGCTCCACTGCAACTTCAGAGAGATAAGATTCGCCATGGTGATTTCAATCCTTCCCACTGCATCTTCAGGGGTATAGGATTTTTTTTGCATCTCTGGTCTGTTGTGCAATTCTTTGGGAAACATAGCCTATAGAGTGTATTTCATGGGCCTATTTATGCAAAATGATTAGGATGTCATGATCAGAATGAATCAAATTCTCCTAACTAGATGTGTATGAATGATGTTTGCACGAATGCAAGAAATGTCATATTTAGTATGATCTTCCTTTTTTAATGCTTAGGTTATCATTGCTCGTTATTCATCAAGGTTCTATCATTGACGCATTACCCTGCCTTCTTGTTCGATTGGTATCCTTGACAAAAAATTCGAAGAAACAGTCGCTATTTAGACTGTTCTTTCCAAATGCTTCCCTCCTTTAAGTTTGGTTAGTTCTGACTAATGGTCTCGTTTCAGGTCTTTGTACTATTTTAAACTTTTCAGAGTAATATGCAAAACCCCTTTTACTTGAATATTATTAGTCCATTAATCGTTATTTCAATGAGAGATGCTTGAAAAAGGCTATCACAATTGACAAGATGGAATTTTATTGAGATTAACGCTCGAAATAGATTAATCAACATAGCAAATTTGTTAGAAAAGAAAGAATAAGGTGAGAACAGATGCCCTAGATATCGTAGCATGAGCTTCTCCGTACGAACTCCTCAAGGACCTTTTGAACTTGATGCGTGTTTAGAAGATCTAGAAGACTTTGTGATGCCCCAAGATGTAACGTCTCTTCTCCTTACTACGACATGCCCTATCTTTGATCAAAATTTGAATTGTCCTTTTCCGGGTTTTCAACTCAAAACCCCTTTGGTCTCAAGGCGCCCTTGCGGGTTTTCGCCTTAGCCTCTCCTCTTTTTTTTAGGTGAAGTACCTTTTGACTGAATCCGAATTCACAGGATTAGGCAGGTTTTTGCCATCCATCTCTGTCAAAATCAGTGCTCCTCCAAAGAAGGTCTTCTTCACTACATAAGGTCCCTCCTAATTTGGCACCCATTTTCCTCTGAAGTCCTTCTGTATGGGGAGGATCTTTTTCAAAACAAGGTCTCCCTCATGGAATTCTCTAGGGCGAACCTTCTTATTATAAGCCCGCATCATTCGCTTTTGGTACATTTGACCATGACGAATAGCCTTCAGCCTTTTCTCTTCAATTAAGTTCAGTTGATCATATTGAGACTGGATCCATTCTGCTTCATCCAATTTTAGCTTTGATAAAACTCTGAGAGAAGGAATCTCCACTTCGATAGGAAGTACCGCCTCCATTTCGTAAACCAAGGAGAAATAAGTTGTCCTTGTAGAAGTTCTGACTGATGTTCGATAAGCATAAAGAGCAAATGGTAACTTCTCATGCCAATCTTTATAAGTCTCAATCATTTTTCCCACGATTTTCTTGATATTTTTATTAGCTGCCTTGACTGCACCGTTCATTTTTAGACGATACGATGACGAATTGTGGTGTTTGATCTTGAATTGACTGCAGACCTCTGCTCTGGTACTGTTGTTCAAGTTCAATGCATTGTCAGATATGATCCTCTTCGGCATTCCATAACGACATATGATCTCTTTCTTTAAGAACTTATTGACTACCGACTTTGTAACGTTGGCATAAGAAGTGGCCTCTACCAATTTAGTAAAGTAATCACTAACTACGAAGATGAATAGATGCCTATTAGACGCTTTCGGGGAAATCAGCCCAATGACATCCATCCCCCACATAGAGAAAGACCATGGAGAAGTCATGACATGAAGAGGTGAATGAGGTACATGAATTTTATCTCCATAAATTTGACATTTGTGGCACTTCTTGGCATAGCTAATGTAATCCCCTTCCATAGTGGACCAATAATACCCGAATCTCATGATCTATCTGGCCATTGTAAAACCATTAGCATGCGTTCCACAGACACCCTCATAGACTTCTTCTAGGATTTTCTTAGCTTCAACAGCATCCACGCATCTTAAAAGCACCTGATCCTTCCTTCTCTTGTATAGGATGTCTCCATCTAAGACATAATCACCGGCTAGTCTTCTCAACGTCGTCTTATTGTTTTCGGTTGCTTGGTTAGGGTATTCATGATTCTTCACATATTGCAATATATCGTGATACCAAGGGTGATCATCTTTTTCTTCTTCTTCGTCGATGTTCTAGCAATAAGCCAGAGCCTCATAAATACTCATTTGGATAGGCTTTACTTCCTCTTGCTTGTTTACTTTGATCATAGAAGCTAAGGTAGCCAAGGCGTCGGCCATCTGGTTCTCATCTCGTGGGAGGTAACAGAAAATGATGTTATCAAACTCCTTAATTAACTCCAAAACTAGCTTTCGATAATTGATCAATTTGGGATCACTTGTTTCTCATTCGCCTTTGAACTGATAGATCACTAACGCAGAATCGCCATATACTTCTAACACTTTGATTTTGCGTTCAATGGCTGCACGGATGCCCATGATGCATGCTTCATATTCGGCCATGTTATTTGTGCAATCAAAATCCAATTTGCTAGTAAAAGGATAATGATCTCCGTTTGGGGATGCTAGGACTACCCCGATTCCGTTACCCACTGCGTTTGAAGCTCCGTCAAAGTTTAGTTTCCAATGATGACCCTCCTTTTGAGCACCTTCTTCAGTGACCACAACATACATTAAATATTCATTCGGGAAATCAAAGTCCAGTGGCTCGTAATCTTCTAAAGTTCTGCTAAGTAGAAAGTCTGCTATTGCACTCTATTTTACAGCCTTCTAGTTTACATAGACTATATTGAACTCAGAAAGTAGAATCTGCCATCGGGCCATTCTTCCATTCAGAGCAGTCAACTCCATCATGTACTTGAGAGGGTCCAGTTTTGAGATGAGCCAAGTTGTATGATACAACATGTACTGTCTTAGTCTCCGGGTCGTCCAAATCAAAGCACAACACAACTTCTCAATTGGCGAATATCTTGTCTTACATTCAGTGAACTTCTTGTTGAGATAGTATATCACTCTTTCTTTTCTTCCCGACTCATCATGTTGGCCTAGCATGCATCCCATGAAATTTTTGAATACCGCCAAATACAATATCAGTGCCTTATCTGGGCAAGGTGGCATCAGTACTGGGGCTTTGGACAAGTAATGCTTGACCTTATCAAAAGCTTTCTGGCACTCCTCATCCCATACTCCTAAGTTATGTTTCCTAAGAAGACGAAATATAGGGTCACATTTCTCCGTTAGCTGTGCAATGAACTGGGCGATGTAATTTAGTCTTCCTAGGAAACCTCAAACTTCTTTTTAAGTGCGCGGTGGAGACAGCTTCTGTATAGCCTTTACTTAATCTGGGTCAATCTCAATTCCTTTTTCACTGACTGCAAATCCTAGCAATTTTCCCGACCGTACATTTTGCTGGATTAAGCTTTAGTTGGAATTTCCTCAACCTTAGGAACAATTTCCTTAAGACCTGTACATGCTCCTTCTCAGTTCTGGATTTTTCAATCATATCGTCCACATAAACTTCGATCTCCTTGTGCATCATATCATGGAAAAGGGTTACCATGGCTCTTTGATACGTTGCTCCCACATTTTTCAGTCCAAATGGCAATACTTTATAACAATACAATCCCTACATGGTTATGAATGTGGTCTTCTCCATATCTTCAGGGTGCATCTTAATCTGGTTGTACCCGGAGAAGCCATCCATGAAAGAGAAAAGTGAATAACCAGCCGTGTTATCCACTAAGGTATCAATGTGAGGCAACGAGAAGTTGTCTTTTGGGCTGGTCTTGCTCAAATCCCTATAGTCCACACACATCTACACCTTCCCATTCTTCTTAGGAACGAGTACTATATTGGCTACCCATTCTGAGTACTTAACCACTTGTAAGAAACCGCCATCAAACTGTTTCATGACCTCTTCTTTTATCTTCAACAAAACATTGGGTCTCATCCTTCGGAGCTTCTGTTGAACTGGCCTACACTCCTCCTTTATGGGGAGTCGGTGTACCACGATGTCTGTTTTTAACCTGGGCATGTCCTGGTATGACCATGCAAAGACATCCTTGAATTCTTGGAGTAATTCAATGAGGTCTCGCTTTGTTTCTGCGGCAATGCCAGCTCCAATCTTCAACTCTTTCCCTTCTCCTAAGCTCACAATTTCCACCGACTCTTTGTGAGGTAGGATTTGTTTCTCACCTTGCTCTACCATCCTTAACAAGTCAAGAGATTTGTTACGGTCCTGGCCATCTTCAAAATCCTAAGAATCCTCCATACCCGCATCTTGCTCAAAAGGAGATTCTGAGTCAACAACAACGTCACTCATATCATTGATATCTGGGGACCTGTTAGAAGGGTGAAGAAAGGTGCAAAAACAAAATAATCTAAGAATAATTATCTGTATGATTGGTTATGAATGAAATGTAAAGAATATTTTGGTTATGAATGAAAAGAATAAAAGAAAATTTGCTCGGAATGATACAAAAAGACGCATTTTATTGAAATAAAGATATTTGGACATATGCCTATTTAACAAAAGGATTCTTATTGCTCCTAGGCATAGAGTAACAAGTGTGTTTTGAACATTACTCTGAATTAATTCTAAAGGCTACAGGAATCTCTTCCATGGTCCAATTGTTGAGAACACTTCCAAGAGTGTAAGGGCAAGTTCCAGATAAATTTCTTTCTTCAGTTCCTTCCTCAGATACGGCGTTAATGCTCAAACTTTCCAACCTTTCCTCCGCTATTTCTCTTCTTGTCATCCTTTATTCAGGGTATATAGTTCCTCCTGAAACAAATGTTTTCGATAAATAAGGAAAGGTCATTGGCTCCCATTTGACCTCCTCATCGCGCAAACGTGCTCTTCTTCTCTCTTGCTTTTTCTCTACCTATTTCTTCTTTTGCTTTACATCTGCCTTGAATCCTAAGCCAAAGCGATCTCGTTTTTCCTTTAGCATTGGTACATCGATCTTTTCTTGAAGGCATTTCCCGAGTCCTTTTCCTGGTAAGGCTCCTTTCCCGACTGTCATTTGCAGGCCCAACCTTGTGGATTTGGATATTTTGGGCATAGGGATCTTGTTGCCTTCGATGAAGAAGGTTGCATTGACAAATTCCAATGATAAAAAAGAACATTCTATTACTTTATCGTCTGCCCCTATGTATGGGGTGTCACTGGTAATAGATGCAATGATGTCTGCCTCCGCGTTTATTGTGACCAATCTACCTTCAGTTACCAATTTTAACTTTTGATGTAGTGATGACGGCACTGTGTAACATCCCGAAATAGGGCCTAAACGGAATAGTGGTTGCGAAACCACAAATCCGAGTCAGTAAAATATTTTAATATTATTTTCAGTGCTTATAATATGTGAATTTACATGTGTGAAAGTTTCGTGAATTAATTTTATTGTTAGTGTGCTTAATTTAAAGAAAAGGACTAAATCGCATAAGTGGTAAAAGTAGCCTTATAGCTTGATTAAATGGTTGAATTGATGATTTCTTTAATTTAAGGGTTGATAGAGTAATTTAGCATTAAATAAACAAAATGAAAGAGGAATGTACATAGTGGCCGGTCATGATTTGTTTGTAATAGTGAGTGAAATTTTTATTATATTTTATGTTAAAATATATTAGTTTAATATATGTTATAATAAAGTAATTGATAAAAGATGAAAGTGTTCATCTTTTCTCATTTGTTCTTGGCCGAATGTGAGAAATAAAAACACCATTTTTGAAGCTTTAAGTTTCAGCATCTAGGAGGCTTAATTCGAGTATGTCCTTTGTTCGGTTTTTGATAATTTTTACGTTTTTGAGATCGTTGCTATGAGATCTACAAAACCCATGCTTAAATTTTTAATTTTAGTGAATATTTTGAATTATGCCATTGTTGAGAACTTGTGATTTTTGATGATTGATGGTAGATTATGCATGTTTATGAGTAGAGGAATGATTTTTATTAAGTGATTTTCGGTAAAAACGAGCTAATTAGTAAAAGTCGTTATTGTTCATAAGTATGTGTTATAGTAAGAATTTGAAGTTGCTATAGAAGAGAAAAATGTTCAGCATGTTATAAAACATAAGAATAAGGGCTCAAGTTTAATTTTCGAGCCTTGGGGCAAAATCGTAAATATGTAAAAGTTTAGGGGCAAAATTGTAATTTTGCCAAAGTTAGAGTTAAGGACTGTTTTGATAAATGTGAGTATTCAATAAGCTAAATTTGCTATTATAGATCAAGAAGAACGAAATCCAGAGTTAGATCAGGGAAAGAAAAAGATAGTGGACTAAATCGATATAGTTTATCGATTTTGTTTCGAGGTAAGTTTGCGGTAAATAAATGCAATATTCTATTATTTTACATTTAATACTAATAAATTCCAGCATTTACATATTTATTCTGTAAATTTATTATTTAAATGCTCAAGTATGAATTGATGAAAAAGCCATCTCAGAAAGTTCCGGTTGAACCTTGGGAATGTGTAGGATACAAATGTCATGACATTAGGGTTTGAGGAAATCATGTAAGACCATGTCAAGACATGGCATTGATAAGTTACTATAAGGCAAAGATCCCATGTAAGACCATGCCAAGGCATGGCATTGGTGAATTTATAAGGCAAAGGTCCCATGTAAAACCATGCCAAGGCATGGCATTGGTGAGTTCACAAGGCAAGGATACCACGTAAGACCATGTCAAGACATGGCAATGGTTAAGTTTCATAAGGAAAGGTACCCGCGTATCCTTAGTATTCCAAGTGGTTCAACGGGAAAATTCAAAGAGTATACCAAAGTAAAGGTAAGACAAGTTCAAGCTAAAAAGGTAAGTTAAGACAAGTTCAAGCTAAAAAGTAAAGGTAAGACAAGTTCAAGCTAAAAAGGTAAGGTAAGATAAATTCATGTTAAAAAGGTAAGGTAAGATAAATTCATGTTAAAAAGGTAAGGTAAGATAAATTCATGTTAAAAAGGCAAGGTAAGAATACAAGTTTGAGTATATTGAGTTAAAAGCTTAAGTGATCTTGATAAGAAAAGAATAAGTTAATTCATTAAGAATGTTGTCATCTATTTACATGTAAACTTACTAAGCTTTATGCTTACTCCCATTCTTTATTTTTTTTTATAGTATTGCAAGCTAATTCGGGGATCGAAAGGACGTCGGAGATCGTACACACTATCAAAGGATTATATTGGTATTTTGTGACTCGAACGTTTTAAGTTATGGCATGTATAGGGACTTAGCCATTTTGTGTGTATGACCTTATGATATGGCTTAATATTGGCTTGTAAATGCTTGATAATGATTAGCCATTAAAATGGTTAATTAAGAATATGTTTTGGATGTTATGAAATGCCTAGTTGATAGTTATTTTAAAGAAATTATGTAATTATATGCAGGGGAATAGTTGGACAGCAGCAGTGACGTGATTTTGAAAAATCACCAAAAATAGTAGAAATTTAATTAGGTTGTGCATAAGATATATAATTAAATCTTATTGAGTCTATTTTCATATAAAGAAAACGGTGTAGGAAAAAGAGTTGTATATTATGAGATAATTAATTTTTAGTGAAGAGAGGTCAGAACTGTCAAACTGTGTAACAGGGGAGACTTTAACTAATAAACTGTACTAATTGGCCATACCAAAAATTCTGGAAAAATTATAGTAAGAAGATATATGAGTCTAGTTTCAGGGAAAATTTACGGATCTTAATTTCGAGTTTCGTAACTCGAGTTATAATTAATTTAGTGAACATGACGCAGACGGACAGTTTCAATTTTTATGCCCCGAACTAGTAAATTAAGTCTAGTAATGCCTCGTGCTCGACTCCGGCAACGGTCTCGGGTAAGGGGTGTTACACACTGCCCCTGCCGAATGAATCCAAGGCCTCCCCAACAGGCAATTGTAGGAAGGCTTGATGTCCATCACTAAGAATCCACCTCATATGTATTTGGACCAATCTGAAGAGGTATCTCGATCCTTCCCACGACCTTCCTTTCAGTACCATCGAATACTCTCACCATTTTTTAACATGTCTTCATGTGAGAACTATCTATAGGTAACCTATTCAGCATGGATAAAGGCAAGACATTCAATGCTGATCCGTTATCAATTAGCACACCTGACAGTCTATATCCTTTGCAACGGGTAGTGGTGTGTAGAGCTTTCGTAGATCCCATGCCACCCGGAGGTATCTTATTATCATTGAAGAAGATAAAGTTGTCAGCACTTATGTTGCTGACCAGATGATCCAGCTTGTTGACAGAGATATCATCCGTGACATAAGTTTCGTTTAACACTTTCATCAATGTGCGACGATGCGTCTCCGAGCTTAAGAGTAGAGCCAACACCAATATATGAGTCGGCTGCTTGTGCAGTTGTTCTACAACGCTATATTCACTGTGCTTTAGGAATTTCAAGAATTCCTTAGCCTCTTTTTCAATCACTGGCTCGTTAATGGGATGATCAAGCTGTCATGACATTTCAACAGCCTAAAGAGGCCCTTTATTCAGCACCTATACTCACCATTCCTGATTTTCAGTTGGAATTTTGTGTAGATACAGATGCATCATGTTTTGGTGTAGGGGTTGTGCTTCAGCAAAAAGGGAAGTTAGTGGCATTTTTTTAGCAAAGGTCTTGGTGTTAGACATCAAACATTGTCAATTTATGAAAAAGATATGCTTGCAGTGTTGTTAGCAGTAAGGAAATGGCATGCTTATTTGGTTGGGAGCATTTTAAGGTCAAAATAAACCATAAAAGTCTGATTTTCTTTGTCGAAACCATTTTTGAAAAGAGGGTCGACTTTATATTTTGAAAATGAAAACGAAAAACAGGAGTCGCCACTAATCCTTTTTGATGAGGTGTGATCGGGTCACCTCGTAGTTCAATCATTTTAATAAGATTTCAATTTACTAAAACGACGATTTTTGGTCTACGAAATACAGAAAATGGGTCCAGGAGTCGGTTATGTGTGAGGAAGGATTAGCACCCTCGTTACGCCCAAAATTGGTACCTAATCGGTTAATTAATGTCTAAGTGTCGAAAATTGAAAATTCGAAACGATTTTTAAAATACGATCCCTTTTTTATCAATGTTTATTTTTTAAAAATGCTTGAATTGAATTGAAACGAGCTTCAAAGGCCCACTCGTCCTGAGATAATAAAATGCCACGTCCCGTAAGTTAGGATACGACCTTTAGAACCTCGAGGGCAAGCCTTTAAACTTTTCGAAATTTAATATTTTGAAATTGAAAAGGATATTTAGCTATTTCGGTTTAACAAGAAAACTGAAACCCCGTAAGTCAGGGCACGATTTCTCGAATTCCCGAAATGCACAATATTTAAATGGCATGCATTATTTGTTTGGATTAAAATAAAACATATTATTGAATAAATGTAATGAGGATAGATTCATGAGGCGATGATATAAAATAAAATATAATGATGAGTGTAGAACAATGATACATGAACACAACATTATACGAGTGAATAACTATAACATAAAAAATACGAAATAAACAAATTAAAATACACACAATGGCAATAATCTCACAATATGCACCATTTAAATACTAGCATTAATAAAAAAATACATAAAAATAAATAATCGAAGAACAATGAAATAAATAATATAAAAATAGATAATACATAAAACAATTTAAAATAAGTGACAAAACAATTTTAAGTAAATAATACGCAATAAAAAGTTTAAAGTAAATAATATATAAAGCAATTTAAAATAATATAAAAGGTTTAAAATAAATAATATATACAATATTAAAATGAACAAATAAATAACAAATTAAAAAAAAAGGGTTAAAAATCCAGCAGATTAGGGGCTAAATCAGAATAGAAATAAAATTAAGGATTTGAATTAAAAAAAACAAAACAAATTTGAGCCCCATAGGATGCGCGTAAAAAGGGGAGGAACTAGATGGGGAAAAAACCCAATCCCTGGACACGTGTCCGCCTTCCATGCATGTCTATGGGTCAAGGATCCGGTTGAAAACCCAACGAAATTAACAGGTAAAATCTCTAAAAAAGGAAACTAACGAAAAAGGGCCTGATCGAATGGCGCTGAAAAAGGGAAGGACCCATCGCACAAATATCCCTTTTTGAAGGAAAACACGCAGATCCTGGCTTTAAGGTCGGGTCGGGTTCGGGTTCCCCCAAAATGATGCAGTTTTGGCGCCTGGGGGAACCAAATGAAACGCTGTCGTTTCAAGGGTCAGATTTAAGCCCAAATTTTATTTTTTTATTTTCAGACCCTCACTTTTAAAAAAAAAAACTTCAGCATTCTCTCCCTCTCCCTTTTCGTTCTCGGCGATTGGGCTTCTTCCGCCGCCCGTCACACCACCACCGCATTTGGTGGCCGACGATGCGCAAAGGTAGGCTTTTAGCCTCCTGTTTTGAGCCACGTTTGAAGCCCAAACCCTCGGTGCCCTAAAAGAACCGAGAGAAGAAAGCCCCTCCTCTGTTTCGGGTTTGGTTCTGACGACAGAAAGGGGACTCCGACGTCACGACCCCGGGGTTCAGGTAAGTTTTCTTTTCTCCCATTCTTTTTATTATTTTTTGTTTGTAAGAAATTTAAAAGAAAAATAAATAAAGAGTAGCAGTAAAAAAAACTAAAAATGTAAATCACCTAGAATATTTGTTCTTTGATTTCTGATGTTCGTAAAAAAAATTTACAAGGGATTTATTTCGGCTTTTATAGCCGAGTTATAGATTCGTTTTTTGTTTGCTTTTGTTTTGTCTTCTGCTGCCTTTTGTCGTTTTCCTTTTTGTTCTTGTTGCGTTGGCCTCTTGTGTTTTGTTTTCGTTTTGCAGGCGACGTAAGAAGCATCAGAGGCGTGCGAGGGGCGATGGCGTACGCGGGGATCTATTGGTGGCGGCGGCTGATCAGAAGATGCTAGGTGAGGTGCACCTAGGGTTTGGTTATTTTTGTTTTTTTTCTTTTTGATTTGTTAATTAGGGCTGCTAGGGTTTAGAAATTGGGTTTAATTTTGGGCCATTTGACTTGGGCTTGTTTTGGTTAAATTTAATTTGGGTTTGGGTCTTTATTTGGGCTGTGTTTTTTTTTTGTTGTAATTGGACTCTTAATTGGACTGCTTATTATTGGTTTTTATTTGGGTTTTTTAATTTCTATTTTTTTTATTTGGATGTAGTGGGCCCAGGTAAATTGGGCCATTTACATTCTTGTCAGACCAATAAGTCATTACTCCATTTCAGCAAGAATGGGTGGCCAAAATATTGGGATACGATTATGAAGTTGTCTACAAAAAGGCCTCAAATAATGCAACAACTGATTCTCTATCAAGGAATAAGTCCCTCCTAGTTGGTCAGGTATGGAAAATGACTGGTTCTACAGTCGTGTCTGATTTGTTGAACAAGATTCAAGCACTCTATTCCTCTTATGCCAAGCTTTAGAAATTGTGTGAAGAAGTCCAACAGTAGGCTTCTCGACACCATAAGTATGCATGAGATGGAAGATTTTTGCAAAGGAAAGGCAAAATTGTGATAGGCAGAGATGTAGAGATCAAGAGGGAATTATTTGAGAATTTTCATGCCGATGTCATAGGAGGAGATTCAGGTGTTCATGCTTCAAGGAATAGAATGACTCCTCTCCTATTTTAAAAGGGGATGACTAAAGACATAAAGACTTGTATTAGAGAGTGTCTTATATGTCAAAAATGTAAGAATGAAACAGTGGAAAAACTTGGTCTATTACAACTATTGCCTATACCAAATTATAGTCTTCTGTTAGCATGGATTTTGTTGAAGGCCTCCCAAAGTCTAAGGGCAAATCTATGATATTGGTGGTGGTGGATCGACTTACCAAGGTGGGTGTCCGTGTTCTCATTTATAGAATAAATTTAACACGGAAAATATAAAAATTAAGAACTGCGGTGTCTGTAAGTGTACGAGTCAAATTGTAATATAGTTGTACAACGAAATACCAGAAGTATTCGGATGATCATACCCAAGGGAGGATGGAATAAATAGTGGAAATACTTTTACAATAACAAGCCTAAGTGGTAGTAATTATTTTTCTATATTATGATTAACCATAAAATAGATTACGAGGAATAAAAATAAATAAAAAATAAATAAATAATGAGAAATAAATAAATAAACTAAATCAATAATCCAATCAGGAAGATTCTTGCTTCAGGGTTTCTAACTAACTTTAGATTAGGGTTTTGAGATGGATTAGTAATCGATCAACTAATTATTACCTCCCGACCTTTAATTAACTAATCGATTGGTTGATACTTGTTTATCTCTCGACCTCACTTTTTCAACAAGGATAATTTACGATTTACTCTGTTCGACTTATCTTCCGACCTCGTCTAGCCTATGATAACTTATTAGGGTTGTCAAGCCTAACAATTTAAGAATACATAATTTATACCATCTTATCCTTCTCGAGAAACCCCAAATCCTCCGTTAATCATATCCCCATTCCATTCATTAATCTCCCCTAAGGGATTTATCCACTCATGTTAGTCATAATCTCAACTTTGATTGAATAAACATGTGAGAAACACGATCGATTAGGAGAAGAAAAAAGATTTGAATAATTGTGGATTGGATGTCGAATGGGGAACAGAGTACTAAATCTCTTGATTAGAATAAATAAGTAAAACAAATACAAAGGAAAATATAAACTAAATACTTTAATTAAATTAACAAGTTCTTGAATCAAAACTAATTCAAGAAGAAAAACAAGAAAGTTATGAAAATCTGAAAAGAAAATAAACTAAAACTAATTTTAAACTACGAGGGTTTTTGAAGGTGTCTAGGACGACTTAATTACATTCAACCCTAAATGTCTTATTTATAGAAGTGTTGGCAGCCCAAATTGGGTATTCAGCATGTCTTAGGTCTTCGAATAAGTTTGATTGCACGGATGAAAATATCCCTGAAATACTTGGGCAGCATGTCGGCCTTATGTCGTGCCACACTACTTGCATGGCGTGACATGAGACCGAATTCTTGCCTTGTGACATTTGTTCTGTGCATGGATGTCTCAGGAAGTTTCTATATCACTCGACCTTTGCTTCCACATCAATTGGGCCTTTATATCTTCATTCTACACACTCAATTAAACCAATTAGCACAACCTTATACCCGTGTCGGCCTATTAGGTCACAACACCTACAAAATGTGTTTAGAGCACTTATTTTTATTACCTTTCTATACTAATGATTAATTATTGAAAACGTAAATCAAAATCCTAAATTGCCTAGAAAATAAGTTCTTTAAGTGCGAAGTTAACCCAAATTGACAACTATATTTGACGACAGGTCAGTGGGATATTTTTTGGCCTTGTCTCATCCTTATACAGCTTCAACAGTGACTCAAAAATACATGGCTCGCATATTTAAGTTACATGGACTAACTGATTTAATAATTTTTAACAAGGACAAAGTGTTTGTCAGACATTTTTGGCAATCTTTTCTAATAAGTTGGTATAAAGGTGCATTTTTCTACTTCTTATCATCTTGAGTCTGATGGCCAGACTGAGTTATTGAATAGGTACCTTGAGGGGTACTTCAGTTGTATGATAGGTGAACGCCTTAGTTAGTGGTTGTAATGTCTTCCTATGACAAAATGCTGGTATAATTCCACTCACCATTCTTTCATTATCACCACACCTTATGAGGCATTATATGGCCAACCTCCTCCCCATTACATTCCTTACTTAGTAGGTGCCTCTCTAGTGTTCAATGTTGATAAAAGTCTGCAATAGAGACAAGCTGCTAGGAAGATGCTATAATCTCATTTGAAACGAGCTTTGGAACGAATGAAGTAACAGGTAGACAAACATAGGAGTGAGAGGGATTTTAAGAAAGTGATTTGGTTTACTTGAGGCTACAACCATATAAGCAACATTCGATTAGGAAGCTGCTAAATCATAAGTTGTCTCCCATATATTTTGGGTCATTTCTAGTAGAAGCCCGAGTAGGAAAGGTAGCGTATAGGTTGCAAATGCCCTTTGGATCCCGAGTGCACCCCATATTTCATGTTTCTTAACTTAAGAAACATGTGGGATCAGCTCCAATCCAGACAACTTTACGTGTGATTGATGCTAATGGTGTTTGGACCAAAAACCCAACTCATGTACTGGATCGAAGAATGGTTAAAAAAGGGAATAGTGCAATCACTGAAGTTTTGGTGGAGTGGGAAAATTCATTTCCTAAAGATGCCACTTGGGAGTCCTTAGAGTGGATTAAGAGCAAGTTTCCTCAATTTGATCCTTGGTGACAATGATTTTTCAGGGGAGTAGTAGTTGTTATGGGATGAAAAAAAGAAGTAAATAAAATGGTGTGTATCGGTTGTAAGTAAAACGGAGTGTTTTGGTTTTCAAAGAAACGACATGTTTTGACCTTAGGCAGTAACGGTCAATTGGTTATTGGGTTGACTGTTTTGTTTGTTTTATTTTCCTTTATATTGTTTTGTTGTAAGGAAGGAAGTTATACGATACAATACACAAGATTTCTTCCTCTCCAATTTTTCCTCTCATTCTTTTTGTGAAAAATTGTACGTCGATAATGACAATGAATCGCAATGAAAGAGAGAAAATAGAACACGCAGAATTTTACGTGAAAACCCTTTTAGGGAAAAAAAACCATGGGCAGAGGAGAAGAAAATTCATTATGTTGAATTCGAATAATACAAGAGGAGAGACGACTACGTCTATTTATAGGTTTAAAAACCTTATTCTAAACAAAGTCTAATAGAAGCAATGTAGTAAGGCCGATACACCTTATTTAAAACAATATCAAATAGAAGAAGTGTACTTCTATAAGGATTCTACTTGTGCAGTCTGTACCGTACCACGAAGGTCATTCCCTGTTGCGACCCTAGTCCAATATTTTGCTTATTGGGGATCTGCGATGGGTGCAGCCTTCGCCTTCGCAGATTCCCCAATTTTACTACTTGTATTTTGTTTTAACAGAAATTTAGGTCACACAATTCTAACAATTTTTCTCTCTTATTCCTTTCTCTCAACTTTGTAATTTCAATTTTCTAAGTTAGTTCTTATTAGAGGTTTTGTCTAATATATGGCATCTCTTTATCAAATCCAAACTTTGTTCAAGGTTAAAAAAAAAAAAAAACTAGAACCAAGATCCAAGTTTATATATCTTTTACCGACTTTAGTAAGATAAAATTAAAATAAATAAAATAAAATTCATAATTAATTATCTTATTAAATTAATCTAGACATGAAATTTTAATTAAATAAAAATTTCTTGCAAATTTTTGCATTTTTGGTCTAAGACCTTCGATAAAAAATCATGAAGGGTGGGTATTATCTATGATACAAATGAACTATTACTTTATCGTATTATAAGGTATCTCTATATAGTAAGAAAATTCTTATAACTCCAATAATTTGAATAACATATTGGTATAAATATTCTTTTATTCTTTGTCATTTTAAAAATGAGTAAATTAATTTCTCTCAACAAAAGTTACAAAAAATTCAAAACATTTATAAAAATTCTAAAATTTATATTTTAAAAAATTATAAAAAATTTAAAAAATTCTAAAGAATCTATATAAAGAAAGTTAAAATTTTAAAAATATTCTAAAATCATAATTTACATTTTTTTCTTATTTTGTTTTGAAAAAGTTTTTAAATATATATGGTTTCAAATTTATTTGTTCAAACATAAAATTAATTATATTGTAACAATATTTTAATTTAATATGTTTAATTTTAAAATTTAATTAGAATAATTTCACGTAATTCAACTTAACTTAAATTTCATTTTACTTGATTCGAGTTGAAAAAAATTCAAATATAAATTCAAATAAAATAAAACTCGTTAAGTAAAATTTTTTTTATTTAATTTAAATCAATTCAATTCAACGTACACAAATTTTTTTAAGATAATACATTATCATGATTACACTAGTCGTATGGCTCGGATTTTATCTCACTGATGTAATTTATAACTCTATATAGAAACAACATTTTATCAACATTTATTATTAGCCTCAATTAAACTTAGGTTTGCATAGTCATTGTCGGATAATCATTTTAATTGTTGAAAGCCACTTTAAGGCTATTTTTTTTTTCATTTAAATGATATATATATATATATATATATAATATGTGGCAGGGGGAAAACCCTGGAGAAATTCCCTTCATTTTTCCTTTTCCCGGGAAAATTGTAATCGATCTCTTTTATTTTCTTTGCTTAAATAGGTTTCTCATTTCTCCGTGGTTATTGGGAAATATAATTACTAGCAATAAAGGCGATGAGAGTAGTAGGGACATTGTAATTGTCAAAGAACCGAATTTGACTGTTTCCACTCCTTTTTTTTCATCTTTAAACAAAAAATTATGTCACTAAAGTCTAAATTAACAATACATATAATTGTTCCAAAAAATGGATGTGACTCCACTTTTGATGGTATGAGTTGTCACTTCTCTCCATAATTTCCTTGAGTTGACTACACACCATTACAATTTCTTCTCTTCCTATCATTCAGTTAAGCCTTGGAAGGGGTCAAGGTGCGATCAATTTGATTTCCTCGTAGAAATTGAATAAATTATTTTTATATATGAAATGATAATATCCAGATAAGAATCATATACACTAACAATAGCAGTAATACTACAGAGTAATCTCTTTATTGAAAATCACTTCAATAATGCTTGATTTCTGATACTATTGATTCCCCCCTGGCACTGGTTATATAGATCTAAGCTGCCATATGTCATCCATGTTCCATAAATTATCACTCATCTCATTACACATCCAGTTGCCTTCAGATGGGGTTCCTTCATAGAAGCCTACAGCTGACATAGATGCAAAGCTGATACCCTCCATGCCATAATCATTGCTGTCGATATTGTAACATTGGTCAAGAGTTGTATGGCCATATACGTTGGAACCTGTTAGGTGTTGGGGAATTTCAGTTTGGTCTGAAATGTTGATGGAATCTGTGGGACAAATGTTTTGGGTGGTGACTGAACTTGAATTTGAAATGTCTGTGGTTTTGTTTGCAAGTGGGGAAAATGTTGGGAATGAAGGGAGTGTGCAGCAGCTAGATAATTGAGAAGGAACTGAGCTTTGGGTGCACATTTCTTTCAAGTAAGAAGAAGAGGAGGAGGAGGAGGAGGAAGAAGGTGAGGCCTGCTCCACTTTTTGAACCAATCTCGGCATCCAAAAACATCGAACCGCATCAAGGAATCTCTGGCTGTTGGACTCGATATTCAGTTGGCGTGCCTGTTTTTGCACCCTTGTTCTCCAGTAGTTCTTGATCTCATTGTCAGTTCTTCCAGGAAGATGCTGTGCAATTTTCGACCACCTGAAGTGACAAATAGATATCAGGTCATTATTAAACATTGATAAACACAAAAATGAACCTCTACAAGTACCTGTTTCCCCACTTGGAATGAAGTTCAAGAATCAAGAGCTGTTCTTGGGGAGTCAGGTTTCCACGCTTAATGTCTGGTTTTAAATAATTCAGCCACCTTAGCCTGCAACTTTTACCAGTTCTCTTGAGACCTGAGTGAGGAAGGATCAACAAGAACATAGGGTATAAGTATAACAAGCTTATAACTTGTACATGAGTTGATGGATGTGTTTGGTACCTGCACATTTTGCCAACATATTCCAACGCCCTTCTCCATGACGAGCAATGTAATGTGTTAGGAGAGTATCCTCTTCAAGGGTCCATGGTCCTCTTCTCAGCTCACTCTCCTCCTCTTCTAGAGGAGTAGACATGTTCTTTGTATTAATAGGAGGCATAGCTGCTCTCATATTCTTGTGTTTGTTAAAAAGGCTCAAAGCTATTGTTATTATGGGCAAATTTTGAAGTGAAGCTACATGGTGAACTCAAATTTATAGGCTTCAAAGGGGTCTAAAACAATGTTCCAAACAACACCTAGAAAGTAGGAAACGAGAAAAAAGCATACAACACCAATAGGAGTTTCTGCACATGTGACCCCCTTAGAAGAATTCTTTTAGATGGGGTTGGCATCAAATTGTACAATTAGTCTATGAATTATAGGCTGCAGAGGTGGCGAGTAGCAAAACTAAGAACAGTGCCCCAAATGGGTCCTTTCACTGTTCATATAAAAACACCAAAATAGTGAAAGACTTGAAATTGGAACATTCAAAGTATTTTGATCATCAATCAATTGAAGAAAAAGAACCAAATCAAGTGTGTTAATGATCATTTAAATCAAGTACAAAGTGGGGTCATTCTCCTTTACATCACACTCTTAACTGTATGCCCTCGTATTTGGACCTTAAAAGAGCAGATAAGTTCCCCATTCAACCGTGCAAACATACACCTTTGACAGAACCTAAAATCTAATTACAAATTAAATAATATATATAAAAGCCTACAAAAATGGAGAAAAGATGGCCTGAAATTGAAATCTATGGAATTTCTTATGCACAATCATTTCCTCCATTTTCTTTTTTTTATTCATAATATAGGGATAAAAAAAGCACTATTATCGAAGAAAATAATATTAAAAGAATTTTATTTTCGTTTAAAAATTCGATTCAATTTAAGTTTGAATTTAGTCAGAATTTAATATAATTATCGGAATAAATTATTTATTAAATAAAATTCTTGAAAATTTACTACTTAAATAAAATACTAAAAAATAATTTCTTCCATTTTATTGGGTTTCTAGAGTCACTTCAGAAGAAACGTGCTTGACTGAACAAAATATATCATATAAATTATACAGCAAAACTAGACGTGGAATGATGGGGTTTTCCCTCATCGGAGGTAGGCGGCATATTGAAGCATGTTAGAAAATTTTGCAACAAGTAATAAATAATGCTAAATAGATAATAAAAAAGTGCTTTCTTTAATTAATTTTGTAAAACCAATAATCATTTTTGTCTTAAATATTTATCTTCCCTCGTTTATTATTACTAAAATTCTTTTATTTTCTAAAAAAATATTTAAAACATACAACATTAAATATCTAGGAACGATTTTAAATTTTTAAATATAATTTATATATTCGAATAAAGTTTTACAATTAAAGTCTTAAAAAAATTAAATATTATATTTTATTATAAAAATAATAATACTGTACAGGCAAAAACCAGTGTTCTTTTCTTCCATTTTCATACCAATAAGTAACTAAAAGTCAGTGCAGCTAAATTTGACCACATTCAACAGTTCATATTTCTTTGCTAGATTCCTAAGACTAAAATGGGAAATTTGAACCAAATAAGTGTGGGGGAAGAAATGGTGGTGTACTGTATTTTTATCCAGTAAGTTCGGATACTAGAATCATTATTATTGGAAATATTTTATTTAAATATCATCATCCATCTAAATAAGATTAATATTTAAGATAACATATTAATTTCCTACCTAATATAAAATTTAAGAAAAATGACAAATGAGATAAATTTTTAAATAACTACTTATTAATAAATCAAATTCGAGGGTTAGGTTGAGTTTTTATTAAAATTTTTGAAAAATTCAATTTACTAAAATGCTTGTTTTTTTATATATATATATATATATATTATTTATAATTATTTATTATTTATAAGACTTCACAATATGTGGTTGATTTATTTATGAGAAACTAGTATAATATAGAGGGTGTCTTGTTTCATTAAAATTGATCTATAATTTTTTTATGTATGTGTTTATTTCATGAAAAAGTAAATTCGTCAATGGAAAATTATTTACTAGTCAATAAAAATTAAGCCTCTTTTCTTGTAAACTAAGTTATTATTTTAAAAAGCGTAAGTAATTTTTAGAAAAATAACTCCTTTACGAGTAATTTTAATTTTATATAAAAATTAGCTTGAACCAAGTCTAATATTACTATTATTAATAATTTCTATTTTATAGTTAAAAATATTAAAATATTAATATCAAATATGATAATATTCATATTTTAAACACATATTTAATAATATAATAAATTATTACTAATTATTTATATTATTGAAATTTATTTATATTAATATTTTAATAATAAATATATATATACTATAATTTATAAATATTACTAATTAATGTTTTATAATGTTAGGCCCGAAAATACTAAAAGAGGGTTGAATTGGTATTTTAAAAATTTCTATAATTTTTTTTATAATGATAAGGAAAAGGGAGAAAAACTTGGACAATTCGATTTATAGTGGTTCGGCCCCAATTGCCTACCTCCATTACCTTGATATACCTCAACCAGTGATTTCCTAATTCACTATACTTGAATTATTACATTTCAAGGAAAATGTATAACATTTACAATCCTTATCTTTCTAGCAAGGCTATGATAGAACATTTCTCCTAGTTTTGTATGGCTTAACTAAAGCCCTATAGCTTTTGTAACTCAACTAGAAACCTTTTACAATCTACTTAAGGTTTTATACTTAAAAAACCTTAAGTACGCTATTTACTACAAAGAGAAGATGAGTAAACTAACAATGAACCTCTAATAGGTGTGTGTTTGCAGATTGAAACTTTAAATACAAATATTTGTGAGTGAGAAAAGATATTACAATACGCTCTCAATGAATATGTACAAGAGAAAGTAAAGAATTGAAGACTTCTCTCTTGATTTCTATGCTTGAATGTTTATCTCTTGTATCTTGAAGTGTTCTTGATGTGTATATATAACAAGGAAAAATTTTGTGACCGTTTATAACCGTTGGGGATAGTTTCTAACTGTTGAAAGCATTGCAGACAGACTTGTATCAGTACAACTCACAAGATATATTGGTAGAAATGAACTTGTATCTGTAGAAGTCCCCTTACGTATTGGTAGAAGTCTAGAAGAATGTTTGGGGGTGCTCTCAGACTAACTTCTATTGGTAGAACTTTCTCCAAGTATCAATACAACTTCTCATACTTTTATAAATTGAATTTAAAACATTTAAATTAAAACACATTTAAAACATGTTTTTGAGTACTTTTACAAATCTTCAAAATGCTTTGAAAATGTTTAACAAAATCTCCAATAATTATTTTTACCAAATGACTTAGGAAATATAAAAAAAAAATTATCTTAAATGTTGTTATATCAAAAGTTTGGGATATCAAAGCTAACTATCTTTTCCTTTTTGATATAACAAAAATTTAAGAGAAATTTGCACTTTGAAAGCTCCTCATAAATCATTTAGACATTTTCAAAACACAACACCCCCTTAATAAATTATTCCTTGAAAAAAATTAAACCCAAATACTTAAACAAGATCATAGAATTTCAAAAAGAGATATGACAAATAAGCATATACAAGAGATTCAATGTAGAATCCCAATGCTTTATAAATCTCATGCATTTAAGCAATGCATCAAATAAGCATACATGTATGAACATTAATTGATTTACATAAGTATCTACAAAATAAACATATCTAAAACCTATGCACATGCAAATTTCATCTTATTTACCCCTTTTTGGTATATCAAAAATCAATCAATTTAAAGAATTTTTTTTTTAAAAAAAAATTGAGGCTTAAGGATAAAGATTGATGCAAGAACACAATGAGTCATAATATATTCATATAAAGATCACGTCAATTGTATTCTCACAAGTAAACAATGAACTTCAAGAAACAATGATATGACAAATAAGCATACTTGAAATCCATTTATAAAGAACATTTTATGCAAAGAATTCTAAGGATCATACAAATAAGTCATAATTGCATAAAAGTTCATCTAAATTCATACCTAATGAAATATAACAAATGATACTTAAACAAAAATTTTAACACCCTTAACTCGAATCCGTAGCCAGAACAGGGTTACAGAGCATTACCGGAGTTTACAGAACAAATAGACAGAAATTTCAAACATTTCATATCATAAACCAACTAAAAACAAACATATTGTCCCTTATATAAGTCTTCGAGGCCCAAAATACGCATTAGAAACAAGTTGGGACTAAATCGGATACTCAAATTTTTTTTCCAGAAAACATTGAAAATTTTCAAAGTTGCAGGAGATACACGGCCGTGTGACTCACACGGCCAAGAGATATGCTATGTCTCAGGCTGTGCGGGCATTCGAAATAGGGACACACGTCCGTGTCCCAGCCCGTGTCCGTGCCCGTGTAACTCTCTAACTTGGGTCACACGGCCAAGTCACACGCCCGTGTGCTAGGCCGTGTTGAGCATACTGACTTGCGCAATTTTAAAGATACAGGGGACACACGGGCATGTCACCTAGTCATGTGTGACACACGGCTGAAACACATGCCCGTGTGGGCAAAAATAGGCCATTTCTAAGCCATATTTCTCACCCAATTTGGTACCAACCTAAACACAAAAATTTGCATATCAACAAGCCATAACAAGGCATTTAAATTAAGCTAAAATCAAGTCTTAAACATGTATTATCACAATATACAACCAATATGCCCTTAGGCACCTCAAATGACAAATTAATAACATGTCAACCAAATATCCATATTTACCTAGATAACCAGATGCATATATGCATAATTATACCAAATATACCATTTCAAACCAATCATCAATATACCTATAATTTTTCCATCATTCAACCATATCAAACACACATTAAATATGTTAAGGCCACATATATAAACACATCAAAATACATCAAACACATGCCATTCAAATGGCTTGTCTCAACAAAACATTTATATACCAACATTGGCCAAAATATCCTATACATGCCTTTATAACCGAAATAAATTTACTAAAGTACCAAAAGAGCCGATGGATAGTGTGAAATAGCTCCAACCAGCTTCCAACCCAAATGAGCTTCCGAATTACTATAAAACATGGAAAATAACACAGAGTAAGCACTTAAGCTTAGTAAGTTTGTATAATACAGAATTGAACTTACCATATTTCCACAAAATAGGTAAGTAAACATAGCATATCTCAATCAATTTGGCCAAAAGCCTAAACACATGATCACCAACATATTAGCCATGAAAATCACATATAAAATCCAACACACATGGTTGAATTCATCAAATAATCATATTTCATGTATATACAGGTAATAGTTCATATCAAACTCATATGAATTCATAACAGAACTGTGCCCGTTAAAACATTTAGAATATCATTGGATACACGGGTAGTACACATGAGGTGTACTGAACTGTAATCCGTCAATTCATATTCATGTATGCTCATACGAGCTGTAAACGGAAAGCTCCTCCAAGCTGAATAACGGGAAGGTCATGCGAGCTGTATAACAGGAAGCTCATGCGAGCTGTATAACGGGAAGCTCACACGAGCTGTGGTGTGTCCGCAACACATGCAGCACCCCAACCAAATCGGTAACCCTAATAACATGTCATTTGTACCCTACGAATTTCATAAGGTTCACACGGAACTCGGTAATCGTCGAATATACAACCGGTATTTATTCATGGAAATTGTACAATTCACAAACAATAATTCAATTTAACACATATTAATGTACAATTTAATTACACGAACTTACCTTCACGAGTTTATGTAGATACGAAGGCGACTAATCCGATATTTTTCCTTTGCCTTGATCTAACTCCATACTAATTCTAACCGGATCTATACGAATGAATTTAACTCAATTCAATAAAATTCATATTCAATTTACTCCAACACACATTTTTGGAAAAATTACTATTTTCCCCCTATACTTTTAATTTATTACAATTTAGTCCCTATGCTCGGAAAATGACTTTCATGCAATTTAATATTTTAATCAACCCTAGTCAATTTTTATACATATTAATAGCAGCCTACATAATTCACAATTTCACAATTTTACCATAAATTTATCATATTTTTCAATTTAATCCCTAATTGATAATTTCATCAAAATTCTCTTTACAAAAGTTGTTTATCTATCAACAACCTTTCATTTTTTTTATCATAAAGCTTCAAAATTCAAGCACACTCATCAATGGAAAAACCCTAATACTTTATGAATTTTGCAAATTAATTCCCGAGATAGCTAAATTAAGTTACTACGATCTTAGAAACATATAAATCATCAAAAACGGGACAAGAATACATACCTAATTAAGCAAAACGAGCTTGCTAAAATCTCAAGCTTCCATGGTTAGGTTTTCTCTTTTTTTTTTTCTTTACTCGGTGGTAGATGATGATAATAGATTTTTTTATTTTATTTAATATCACTTATTGATAATTTCCAAAATTAACCTTAATGTTTCATGAAATTTCCAATGATGACTATTCATGCTTAACCACTAAGCATTTTAATGGTCTATTTACTATATAAGGACCTCCAATTTAAAATTCTATAGCTATTTAATACCTTTAGCTATTAGAACTCAACTTTTGCACTTAATGCAATTTAGTCTTTTTCATCAAATTAGGTATGTAAACGGTAAAATTTCTTAGCGAAATTTTTATACTGTATTTATATCATACAGTAGAACATAAAATAATAATAATAAATTTTTCGACTTCTGATTTGTGGTCCCGAAACCACTGTTCCGATTTTTATGAAAACATGTTGTTACAAAAATACCAATTGTTAACAAGAAATGTGAACATGGCATGAATCAAGAATCAAAGAATTGCATGTCTAGGATAATTCAATAAGTTCTCATACAATTTTTGTTTCTAGTACTTCCCCTTATTAGATGCATATCCTAATGATTTTATCCTCCTTTCTAGATACCAATTATTAATGAATGAAATAAGGCATGAAAAGTACCATGGTGTCAAAAATGGTTATCAAAAGCTCATCAAAGCCACAATGATACCAATTATGAAAAGCATAAGAAGAAATTCATACAAGGTAGACTTCATTGAATGAGAAAATTTGTATGAGCAAATGAGGTTCAGTTCATTCAACAACTATACTAATCATCACATAATATCATCATGCTTAAATGACAATTCTATAAAGCATGAGGGATGACAATGGCATCTAATCAATAATAAAGCAAAGTGAGCAAACGATGGATACCAATGTGAGTGTGATGTAAGGGGGTGATTATGACATTAGTACAAACCATATTTTTAATTTAAAGCACAAAATATGTCATTGCAAATGTATCCCAGGATATATCAAGTAATAGTTAGATACCAATGAGGAGTCCTAAGTCTAGTTCTAAAACTAGTTCTAAAGGTTAATTCTAAGCCTAAGCATGTTCCTAAAGCATGTTCAAGTACCTTATAGGCAATGGGGTAATCATAACTTAAATGAAGAGTTTAAGAACTTTATATTTTGTAAAATAGCCATCAAAGGTTCAAAACAAGATAAAAGCATTTTTTTTTTTTATCATCTTGAATATTTTCAACAAAGTTTAGTAGATAAAGCAAAGTTGTTCAAAAGATCTTCCGACCTTAATTTCAAGAAATCAAATATATATATATATATATATATATATATATATATATAAGCATCATATTTTCTTGAAAAGTCTAATGATTTTCAAGAAAGATCAATGAGGTACAAAGTAATTTTATTTTTATTGAAAAATTCAAACTAAGATATTCCCCCCAAGTATATACATAAGTATCATACACCCTTATATGCTCCTAGGAATTTAAAAATGCACTCAAAAACTGCTCAAGGCCAGATGTCTCGAGACATTTCCCTCAACTCTCGAGACTTCAAGAACAAAATTACCAAATGGTCATTTTTTAGATAGATGTCTCGTGACTTTAAGAACATGTCTTGAGACAAAATTGCAGAAATACAGAAAATGCAATATGAACATGTCAAAAGTCCTATACAAGTATACCTAAAGCCTATACTGTAACGACCCGATTTTTTAGTGGTTTCAAAAATTACGATTCTGAAATGTCATTTCTATAAACCATGTCCGTAAATATTAAATATTAATATTTACGAGGCTAGTATAAAAATATATTAAATTTTGGTCTAGTAATTTTTGCTTAATTGATAGTTAATTAAGGTACAAGTGTAATGATCCTAAAGTCAGTGGTATTAAAAAATTTGGTTCTGGAACCCCATTTTCAATGTTCAAGACTATAAATATTATTATTTAATATTTACAAGGTTAGTATAAAGTTTAATTAAATTTTGGTCCCTTAATTTTGTCAGTCGGATAGTTAATTAAGGTACAATGACCAAATCGTAAAAAATAGTAAAAGTTAATCGCTATAGATTGTTATTTGTTAAAAGACTTATTTAGCAATTAAATAAAGGCCTAAAAGGACAATTACACCAAATTTGTTTTGATAGTCGACGGTAGGTGTGAATTTTTTATATTTTATAATAAAATTTTAATTAAAATAAAGTAAATAAAATAATAAAACAAATGAAGGGAAAAAAAGAAAGAAAGAGCTGGTTCATCATTTTTGCTTCTTCCACCGAAACCAAAAATAAAGAACATAAGAAGCCATTGTTCTAAGCTTCCAAGGTTTGGCCAAGTGCATGGTAAGGATTTCGGAGCCTGTTTCTCGTAATTTTTATATTTTTGAGATCGTTGTAGCTCGATTTAGCTAACCCGTATATTATTTTTCAAAACTATTAAAAGTTTTAAAAAGTTGTCATTGATGAATGCTTGAAGTTTTGATGTTAAAATGTTAGCTTTTAAGCTTAGAATGAAAAAGGACTAGTTTGTAAAGTTTAATTGTTAATTTTTGAAAATAGGGACTAAAGTGTGAAAAATTTGAAACTGATGTTTAATTTATGAAATTATAGATAATATAGGGTTGTATAAGGATGTAATTGAAAATATATTAAAAATCAGAGCTCATATTTGTAAGTTATGGTTGTTTAAGTTTTAGGGACTAAATTGAATAGAATGCAAAACTTTAGGAGACATCTAAAAATTTAAATTGAATTAATATATGATTACAATAGTCTGTTTTAAGATGTTTGAAATTGATAAATATAAATAAATTGTTAAAAGATCAAGCTTTGAGCTAATCGAAAGATAATCGAGAAAAATGAAAAATTGCATATTAGTCCCTAACACCTTAAATGCTTGTTATTTTTCCAGATAAGTTCATATGGGACTTACTTTATTAATTGATGATATATTTGTATTATATTGTTTTGCTTTATAGTTTAATTGTTATTATATAATGTTTTTGGCATCAAAAGGATTAAATTGAAAATTATTAAATATATAATAGACATAGACAAATATGTAGTATCGAATGGTTATGTTGTGAGACAATATTAGTACAAGTAATACTTGTAGCCTTTAATATGGTAATGTGTGATGCTATGGAATATCTATATGTGAAATAGATATTGACTAGGTAGCAATTGACTAATGGTATGAAGTAAATACTATGGAATTGAATGAATTGTAAATTGTTGAATGTTATATAATATAGGTTAGATTTGTACAAATTGAATTGGTATAATTTGGGTACCATATTGAGGTACAATGGTTTAGTTGAATGGAAATTAGTGGATGTTGAGCTTGATTATGAAATTGATATGTATATAGTGATATTACATGGTTTAAATGTATATGTATATGTTGAGCTTGATGTTCATCTCTTGTATCTTGAAGTGTTCTTGATGTGTATATATGACAAGGGGAAATTTTGTGATCGTTTATAGTTGTTAGGGATAATTTCTAATCGTTGGAAGCATTGCAGATAGACTTGTGTCAATGCAACTCACAAAATGTAGGGGTAGAAGTGAGTTTGTATAGGTAGATATGTACTTGCATGGGTAGAAGTGACTTGTATCAATAGAAGTCTGGAGGAATGCTTGGGGTGCTCTTTGACTTGCTTCTATCAGTAGAACTTTCTCCAAGTATTGATACAACTTCCCAAAACTTGTATAAAATGAGTTTAAAACACTTGAAAACATTTTGGATTGACTCAAAAATATTTAGATAAATTAAATTAAAACATATTTAAAATATGTTTTTGAGTATTTTTACAAGTCTTTGAAATGCATTGAAAATGTTTAACAAAATTTTCAATAATTATTTTCACCAAATGGTTTAGGAAATATAAATAAAAATTTATCTTAAATGTTGTTATATCAAAAGATTGATACATCAAAGCAAACATATAATATAAAATATGAATATTTTAATTATACAAATATAAGTATTCATTTAAACCATGTTTAGCTTCATTTATCACTTCCAACTCAAATGTGTCACTATCAACTCTCGCATATGTAATTTAAATTAAGTTTTAATTAAACATTGTATATTATTAAGTTTATATATGATATTAATTATTATAGAATATTATCTTATTATAAAATAAATTTTGATTGTTAAAAGAAAATGTAAATATAATATTTTATAATAAATATATTTATATTGTGTCTGTTTCATTAGGAGCAAATTTAGGAAATGATTTCAAGAAAACTTATAAGAATATGAAAAATATTTTTATACAAAATTATTTTCAGTGAAATAAAGTGATGGAGGTAAAAAAAAAAAAACTGCACCTTGCCATTTTTAAAATTACCTATGATTTTAGGAGGTTGATGATAGGACCTCAAAATTGTCCATAGTAGTTGAGCTATAGGGGTCAAGGCTATGAATAGATTGAAAAGAAGTTGAGAAAAGAATAGGATCCAAAAGAAGAGCATGAGAATCAATAATTGATGGAGTAGAGCTTTTGTAGTTTGTAATTTCAGAGAGATGGGAATTCATGCTTTAAGATATATAGTGTGTTGTTTATCTTTTACAATTTGAGTTGATTGATATGATCTGTTAATGGTGAATATGCCCAAAACACTCAAAACCCCACCGACTAGTAAGTAGTGGTACCATCTTAAGTATTGAGGGCCCCAAAATTTATGGGATACTATAGAAAAAAGAAATAATAAAAAGCCATAAGACTTGGTAATTTGGTATAAGAAAAAGAGTTTGGATTTATTATTGAGGATACCATATGATAATAGTGGCCAGGGTTGAAGATGAAAATGGAGAATGACAAAAATGTGACCTTATCTGCGGGCGCACGCGTGTTATTAAGGCAGTGGGGACCCTCCCCGGAGACAAGCCATGACTGAAGCTGATTAATATGATAAAAGCACCGTGAGGGAAGTGATAAGGATAAACCCCAAACATTTGATCATGATTTTAACTTAAAGTACATGCATGATGTATGGTTTTTTCGTTTTTATTTTTTTCAACATTTTGAGGTTATAGAATCCTGGTACTTTTGACACGATTGATATGAAAATTCCCAAAGCTGAAATTCATTCTGTGAAGCACCCAGAGAGAGGGCAACTTGGTTAGTTGATGCTTTGACTTGTATTCTCGAATAATGATTTAGCAGGTGAAATTCTGCGCTTGTCAGTTCCATGTATTTGGATCTTAGCCTCATTATCATCACCTTTTACGTACGGGAGAGAGACAATTGGATGAAAGATTTTTCTATTGCACATTAAGCGATGGAAATGGGAGGACTTTTGAGCGTATTGGGTGATACCATTTCAATGAAATATTTACTTACATCAACCAATTATTAGATATTAAATTTAGCTGCATTTTTTAAAGCATAAAATTGGTAGAAATATTATGAAGTTTTTTTACAAAGAGTTAAATTATATTTTATTTTTTTATTTAAAAAGTGAATAAATTACTCTATAAACATTAGTTCAAAGAGCATATTGATTTTTTCTGATGTAGCTGATGGAATAATTAAATAGTGATATGTGACATGCTATGTGTACATCGTATTGGCACACAAGAACTAGTTTTTAATAATAGAAATCGATGAAATTTTTAATAAAAAAAATCAGTTTGCTATGTAATTTAACGTACATAAACTAATTTAACTATTTTCTTAAATAAAATAAAATACAATCTAACAATTAACATAAACACTTCCATAAAACCCTTTAATTCATTTAAGGACACTGGTGTCATCTAAACATTGCTAAATTATGCCAATTGCAGCTGAACTTTCATTCAGTTTGCGAATGTGGTCGACACCTAAAATTTCTTTGACAAATAAAAGCCAAGTCCCCAAGGTTTTTCAGTCGTCCCTCCCGGTCAAACAATATTAAAAAAGAACAAGAGAAATAAGAGGAAACCTGATCAGTAAGAACCAAAGAGGATGAAACTTATGGTACCAAAGAGCAACAATTTGATGAGCTAAAAAATAGTTTATACGCAAATCATAACATTTTTGAGATATCATATTCCAATTTAATATATTGGAAAGATTATTAAAAGGTAATTGCAATGAAAAATTAGTATGAGAAGTGTACTCAGATATTCATTCATTGAATAATATTGAAATATTGGCAGTGTTCATCAAGAACTCTGGGTGTTTTCTTCATCAGTGTTCAATATATGAAAATGCTTCGATAAGAATGACACAGGTCGTTTGGTAAATTTAAAGGATTGTTGCTTCTATTAAAGAGATTGATTTTTTTCTCAATAAAACAACACTGATAATAAGTGTTAGTTAAAATGATTACTCAGGAATCAAATTTTTTTGTTGTTGTTAAAAATAGATAAGTAGGGATTGCTTCTTTTTATTTTTTCCATAAAATATATATGCAATGTAACACTGTATACCTGACTTGATCATTGAGTCTGAGTTACAAGGTGCCACATTCGTTGCCAAAACAACTACGATCAAAATAAAGTTAATTCAAACCATTTAACATCCAAATGCAAACATTATAAACAAACAATATGATAAGTAAACATTCCTGGATTTTATACGAGCATACGAAAGCTCTAATACTAGTCCGAGATTGAATTAAGACCAAAATGTAACAAATTCAAATTTCAGGATTGACGTCGAGACGTCGCCAAATAATTTGTCATGTCACGATGTCAAGCCACTCAATGTCGCGACCTCACTTATTGTTTTGGCCTCATCGAGAAGACGAGATTCCTCGTCTCGCCGTGATATTATTGGTCTTTTCTTGTCGCGACATTGTAATGTCATTGCAAGATAATATTTGACAATCATTATAATAATTGTCGAAACCATTTTTATTTTTTTTTAAAAACGGGGATCGACTTTAAAAACGAAAACGGGAGTCGCCACCGATCTTTTTTTGCTCTGGTGTGATCGGATCACCTTATAAAACAATTTTTGTTTTATTTAAAATATTGATTTTGGCCTACGAAATTCAAGAAAACGGGTTCGGGATTCGGTTACGTACGAGGAAGGGTTAGCACCCTCGTAATGCCCAAAAATTGGTACCTAATTGATAAACTCATGTCCTAATTTGAAAATTTTAAAATACGATCCTTTTATTTGAAAGAAAGCCAAGACTCACTTATCTCAAAGAAATAAAATGTCACACCCAATGAGTTAGGATACAACATTTCAAGACTTCGAAACTAGGCTTGCCTTTATTTGTAGAAAATCCTTACCTCGAGACACAAAACATCATATCCAATAAGTTAGAACACAACATCTCGAATTCCCGAGAATAAGTTTTGAGTTGAAACTTATGGATTTCGATTTCAAAAAGGGATACTTGATTTCTTAAGTTCAACGAGAAAAATCGAAACCCAGTGAGTTAGGGTACAATTTTTCTCGAAGCCCCCGAATATTAAGTATCGTCGTATTTAAAAAAAAAACTTTTGAATAAAATGTGACAATTTAGCAAAATGTATTTTTTGTTTAAAACAATGATTCGAGTAAAATATTGCATTAATACATTACAAAACATAAATACCAAAAATAATTTACGAAAACTGCATGATGTACCAACATTTAATACTAACATATATAATTAAGAGGAAGAATAACATAAAATAGCGAATGATATAGGCAATAAAATACTAAGGCAAACATAAAAATTATAAGCAAATAAAAGAACATGAATAAACAAATAAAAGATATAAAGTAGTAAATAACAAAAAATAAATGCAAAAGACAAAAACTATGAAATGAAAATGAAACTTTACATAATTAAGTATAAAAGTAAAATAACAATATAAGATAAATGACATATATCAAATAAAAAATAAATACTACAAAAAAAAATGTATGTAAAAAGTGATATGGCAAAATCTAAGATGGATATATATAATAAAATAAATATATGTTTTAAATAAATAATATATAAAGAACTTTGAAATAAAAAAAATATGTATAAGGGATAACTTATAATAAATATCTAATATAACAACTTAATATATATATATATATATACAAAAAAAATATATATTTAAAATAACAATACATAGAAAACTTTACATTAATAATAAATCAATTTAAATAATATACAATATACAAATTTTAAAATATAAAGATAATATAGATTTTAATATAATAACCTATAAAAAATGAAATAATTTGATATAATGCTAAAATAATAAAAAAAATAAGAAAAAATAAAGGAGGATTGAAAATCAAGGAAATAGGGATTAAATCAAAATAAAAATAAAATTCAGAGTAAAAATGTAAAAGGACCAAATTATAACGTACGTCACACTGTAGGGACTTATTGGGCAATTATGCCTTATCTCCTAAATGACGTCGTTCCCTCTTCTGCCTTAAAATGGCCTTAAGGACCAAATTGAAACAAAGACCCTAATTCAGGGCCAAATTGAAAATAAAGAAAAATGTAAATCGGATATAATTATAAAATTGCAATAATGCGGAAGGGCCTATAGAGCAATTAGACCCTCTAACAAAAACACGCGGATCCTCCCCGGGTATCGGGTCAACACGCGGATCTTGGCCTTTAAACGACGTCGTTTCTATATTGCTATATAAACCACTTTTATAAAAAAATCATTTGAATCTGTTTTTTTTTTTTTTAAATTCAGAAATCCTCTCAAATCCTTCCTTCTTCCGTCTGGGTTCCAGTCATCGGACCTACAGACCACCGCCACATGCGCCACCACAAACGCCGCCATATATGGCGGCCGGAGGCCAGAAACTTCCGTTTTCCAACACAAATCGAGAGGTTCTAGTAGTATTTAGAAGAAAAAAACAATTTGTATGATTTTGTATATATCGAAATTAAAATAAAATAAAAAACTAAACAAAATAAAACTATCGAAAATCACCTCTGGCTTTTGAAGATTCTGTATTCTTTTGTGTATTTGCCTCCTTTTTACAGATTGTATTAGGGTTTTTATAGGCCCGAAAATAAATCGAAAAATAAATGCAAAGATACTTGCTGTTTCTGCCGTTTTTTCTTTCCTTTTGCAGGTGAACGTCGAAGATGGGGCAGTGAGGAGCGCTATCCTCGCGCTGATTGCGGCGCGACCGAGGGGCCTGTGTTGGGAGTTGCGGCGCCTAGGGTTTCAGAAACCCTAGGCTTCTGATTCTATTTGGGTATTGGGCCCTTCTGGGCCCTGTAGGTTTGGGTCTTTGTTGGGTGTGGGTGTAATGGGGTTTTGGGTAATATCAGTTTGGGCTTTGTAAAACAATTTGAGCCTCATTTAAAATCTAGACTGTAAAGGAACAATATTTGGTTTATTATTTTTTTGGTTTTTGTATGGGCCCGGACACAAATGAGCTATTACAATAATGTTACGTAAAAGATTTAGCATATAAATTTACATCAGTAAAAAAATTTCTTCCAATCAATATATTATCATTACATAATAGTTCTGATAACCAAAATTTTTATTGTTGTGCTGAAAGATATCGTAACCAATATTATGGTAATTAGAACATATTTAGACAATTATATTAAGCTGTATCGCATTTGATAACGAGAAAAGTGTTGCAATATATGATTAAAAACTCAATTTAATTCCAAAGGGATTAATGTTAAACATTTTATTTCAGGGTTGAATACTTTCTCAATGGCTGTGTTTGTAAGACCAAAGCTGTTAACAGACAAGAATTAATTCGTAAGAAAGGAAAGGAATTGCAATCAAAGACATGAATAAGTGATAGTAGATTAGATCAAAGATATTCTTAGTTGTAGACACTGGGTGCAGTAGCGTAAAGAATAATAAAGGGGAAAAGCAATAGGGAGTATAAAGTAAGTAGTTGCTTTTGATCTATCAAAATTTGGTAAAAACTATGGTGAAAGTTCTTGTACTAAAAATCAAGTTATATTTTGTCTTTTTATTTTAAAAAAAATGGATAATTTAGTTTTTGTACGTTAGATCAAAGAGTGAACTGTTAAAAATTGGTCTCAATACATCAGCATGAAGTATATGTGGCACGTCATGTGTCATTGTCTAGTTATTCTATCAGTTACACAAGTTTTTAGTAGTACTAATAGATTAAAATTTTAATATAAAGGATCAATTTATTTTTTAATCTAACATATAAAAATTATTTATTTATTTTTTAAATTAAAAGGATAAAATATAATCTAATTTTAGTACTCGACAAGTATTTGGGAAACTCAAATTCGTCTTCCCATTCCTCTCACTTGAAAAGAATATCGAAAATTTATTGTGAATTAATTATAAACTGGTTTAGTATGAAGCCCAAAGAAAAAGAAATGGGTTTTGAGACTATGAAAATGGAAATGAAATTGAGGTTTTAGATTCAAAGATGGTTGTTGAATTTTTAAATTTTAGTTCTAAATCGAGCCTATGCGGGATATTTGGATCAAATTTTTAAGTTTAGGTTTGGTCTGACTTAGTCAGTTCATATTTAAATTTTTTAGATTAGTTTTATTTATATATTTTCTAAAAAATATAATACAATAAATGTATTAAAAAATATTGAAATAAAAATTTTCTAACACATAAAAAAATATTTATATTAAAAACACTACAATAAATATAATAAATGTTTTATTATATTAAATATTATTTTTAAATTTATATTTGAGTTGGGTTATTTAGTTAGGTAAGTTTTTTTTAGGTTCTGGATAATGGGTTGAATTGTTATTTAACCAGTAGTTTAATATAAATATAAATGTAGTAGGCCCAACAAAAAAAAACCAAAAACAAACAAAATAAAAATATAAAAAATAATAGTCCACAGTCCATTTACAACAAGTTACAGACCCAATTTACAAACCCAAAAACTAAAAAACCCTAGGCAGCCCGTTGGCCCAAAAACTGAACTTAGTTTCAATAAAAACTGAAACCCTAGTCCCATGTGAGCCTCCCGTGCCACAACCTCCTCGATCGCACCGCTCGTGCCGTCTGACACCCCTTTGCCACCGTTGACTCAACTACCACCTGTAAAGAAAGAAAGCACAGAAGCAGTAGAGACCACACGCAAGCAACAGTAGCAAAAACAATAAAATAATATGTAAAAATCGGCTATAAAGATTGGATGAAAAATGTAATCTTTTTACAAATAAAGATATACAAAAAAAAAAAGCAATCAAAAAATAGCAAGAAATTTTTTGAAAATGTAGTCCTTTTATATTTCTTTGTTATTCTATTTAATTTTTTTTTAAAAAAAAAGAACACAAAAATAAGGGAAAGTAAAAAATTCACCGAGCTTTTCGCATTCCACCGCCGTGAGTGATCAAGGACTGCCATCTCTAACGAAAGATGGCACCTTTCGGGCTCGGGGAGTAAAAAAAAAAAAGCAAAAAAAAACCACTTTCGGACTTTCCGGCCACCGTGGACGGCAGCGCCATCGCCGACGACGATGGCCGCCACGGTGGCCCGACGACCGGAGCTCAGAGGGGTGAGAGAGCAAAGAGAGAGCTCTCAAAATTTTTTTTTTAAAGAACTAGTGCAGAATGGTTTTTTTTTTTAAAAAAATTAGCTTTTATAGGCCCTATGAAACGACACCGTTTAGAGCTGGCTTCAATAGCCCCAAAACGACAGTGTTTCACCCTTGACCCGCGCGCCGACCCAACCCGCTTTAGAGGATCCGCGGGTTTTCAACAAAGGGTATATTTGCGCGATCAGTCCTTCCGCTTTTACAGCGCGTTTCAATATAGTCCTAACTCTTTACTTTTTAAATTTGACCGTGTAATTTCGTTTTCGTTTCATTTCGGTCCTTATGAAACGATGCACTTTGAGGATTGGGAATAATTTCCCATTTAGTCCTCGTCCCTTTGCGTGCATTTTATTTAGGCCCTATTTCTTTTTTTTATTTAAAATTTATCCATTAAAGTTTATTTTTTTTAATTTCGGTCCTTTGACCATTTAGTTCTTTTTTATTATTTTATTTTATTTTATTTTTAATATTTTTGCATTTTTAGTTTAGTATTTTATTTACTTATTTTATTTACATTTATACTTTTGATTCCATTCTAATTCTGACTTAGCCCTTGGTTTATTTAAATTCAATCTTTTATAATTCTCATTTTATTTATTTACGTATTTATCTATTTACTTATTTTTACAATTTATGCCCTTAATTTTATTTTAATTCCAATTGAGTCCTTTATTTATTTAATTTCAACTTTTTATTTTTATTATTTTATTTATTCATTTATTCCTTTATAATTTATTTGCCCTTATTTTATTTTTATAATGTTTACATTTCCACCTTATTACGCGTCATTCGCTTATTATATTATTATTATTATTATTATTATTATTATTATTATTATTATTATTATTATTATTATTATTATTATTATTTATGGTTACTAGTATTATTATTATTATTATTATTATTATTATTATTATTATTATTATTATTATTATTATTAACTGTTATTTTATTTATTTATTCTATAATCATTATAGTGTATTATCATTATTCATTAGCATAGTATTTTCATTTTATTGATTTGTCTACTTGTTACATCATCTTTTTTTTACCCATTATCTTATATTGTGTTAATATCGGTGCCAAGTGTTACATTTAAATATATTTGTCGAAACCAGTTTTAAAATTTAATTAAAAACGAGGATCGACTTTAAAAAACGGAAATGGAGTCGCCACCAATCCCTTTTTACTTAGGTGTGATTGGATCACCTTGTAAAATATATTATTTCAAAACATTGATTTTGGTCCACGAAATACGAGAAAACGGGTTCGGGAGTCGGTTACGTACGAGGAAGGGTTAGCACCCTCATGACACCCAAAATTTGGTACCGAATTGATAATCTTATGTCCTAATGTCAAAATATTGAAAAATTTAAAAATATGATCCTTTTATTTGAAAGAAAGCCAAGACTTAACTATTTCAAAAAAATAAAATGCTATACCCAATAAGTTAGGATGTAACATCTCATGACTTCGAAATTAGGCTTACCTTTATATGTAGAAAATTCTTATATTGAGACACAAAATATCATATCCAATAAGTTAGGATACAACGTTTTGAATTCCTGAGAATACGTGTTGATTTGAAATTTATTTGTTTTGATTTTGAAGAAAAAGGGATATTTAATATTTTAAGTTCAACGAGAAAATAGAAACCCAGTGAGTTAGGGCACAATTTTCTTAAGCTTCCAAATATGAAACATTGCCTTGTTTTCTAAAATCCTTATCCCGAGATAACAGAACGTCATATCCAGTGAGTTAGGACAGATAATTTTGAATTCTCGAGAATAATCTTTTAAAGGAAAACGATTAATTCTTTAGATTCGGTGAGATAAGTCGAAACTCAGTAAGTTAG
This sequence comes from Gossypium australe, assembly GCA_005393395.2. Lineage (NCBI taxonomy): Eukaryota > Viridiplantae > Streptophyta > Magnoliopsida > Malvales > Malvaceae > Gossypium > Gossypium australe. The sequence continues at coordinate 127,732,017 of CM016614.1, read as the reverse complement.
GGTACGATTTCTTTTGAACCTTAGAACACGTAGTATTTGCTTATTTCGAAATGAAAATTTTAATGTAAAAAACATAATGCGACCGTAATAAAATAAGGAGTGAATTACAAAGCCAACAAGTGCACAACAATATACATCACAGCTCAAATAAAGCGAACAGAAATAAAAGGAATAATAAAAAATAAAATAAATATAAGATAAATAACAAAACAAGAATAAAAGAAAAATAAAAATGAATAAAAAACTAATTATAAGAAGAATAAGTAAGTAAATAAATGATTAAAAATAGTGAATCAAATAAATAAATAAAAGGATATTAGGTAAATAATTTAAAAACAATTAATAATAACAAAATAATTATAATAAAAAAATAATACTGTTAATAATAATAATAATATCAAAATAACAATTATAATAATAAAATACTAGTAACACTAAATTAATAATAAACCATAAAAATGATAATAAAAGTATTGAAAAATAAAAATGGTATTAATAATAAAATAATAGTAATACTATTAAAATTAATAGTGATAAATAAAAATAATAATGAGAATAGAATATAAAATAGTAATATTGAAAATAATAATAACTAATAATAAAATAACGATAATAATAAATATAATAATAAATATAGTTATAACAATAATAATGCATATAAAAAAGATAATTATAAAGTTAATTGAAAATAAAATGATGATAATAATAATATCAAAAATATAAATATACGCAATAATAGTAAATAATGTTAATAATAATAAGAAAAAATAAAAAATAAAATAAAATTAATAACTAAATAACAAAAATTACAAAAGAAATAAAAAAGGATGGGATTGAATTTAAAATAAAAGTTTGGGGCAAATTTTGAAGAAAAATAAAAAATGAGGGACCTATTCGAACGCGTGGATAACATGGAGGGACTAAAAGGGAAAATATTCCCTCCCTCCAAAACGTTGCGTTTCAAGATGGACTTAAATGAAAACCAAATAAAATTTAAGGGCAAAATTAAAAATATGGAAAACGTAATTATAAAACCATAAAAAAGCGGAAGGGCTAAAAGCTCAATTAGCCCTTCCTATAAAAAACGCGCGGATCTTAGGCCGGAGCTGGTCGGATCGGGTTGGGCCAGGGCAAAACGACGTCGTTTTGAGGCTTTAGGACTCTGGCCAAAACGACGTCGTTTTGAATGGCTATATAAGTCAAAATTTTTTCAAAAAAAATTATTTTCCTCTTCTTTTCTTCAAAAAACCGAAACAGCTCTCCAAAGAGCTCTCCTCTGGCGATTTCAGGCAAGTGCTCCTGCGAGGCTCCGACTGTAGCATCCTAAAAAAATTTTTTTTTTAGTCATTAGTGCCACCCCAAGCATGCTCATCTTTCTTTGTCTCTTTAGTGAATAAATGCAATCCCTTGTGGCCATTTTCATCCATATCTTCTACCAATTCATCTTCCACCTTTGTTTTTTTTTTATTTTTGGTAAAGTTTTAGTGTTTGTTTGGTCAAAATTTCCTTTATGCAACTTTTGTAATAATTTCTTTTCTCTCTTCAAATTCCCTTCTTGCCAATCCTCAAATTTGAGTGTGCATATTCTCATCTTTCTTGAAAATCAATCTAGACAAACATCTTTCTTCTTATTTCTTTTCTTTTTCACGAAATCCTTCAAGCATCTCTTTTGTCCTAATTCTTCACCATGGCCGATTGTCAATAATCATCTCCTTAGCCGAGTCTTTTTCTTCTTCATAGTGATCTAAGCGGGCGACCGTGTATCATCCGTAACCATAAGTCCAATCGGTGGGAATCGGATTCATCAACGTTAGGGGATTAAATCACTCGCTCTTCTCTACTCGTTGACCTTTGGAAGTAGTGGTAAGTCGAAATCCTCTCCCTAAACAACTACTTTCTCTCATCGTGGTATTTTTTCTGATCGAGTGTTAAGGTGTCATAGGTGCCGACGATCAAGAAGGTTTAGTCCTTACCGTAATCAGGTGTGTAATCCCTTACTTTCCGAATATATGTTTGAAATGGGGTGTGTAATCTCATACCTCTCTAAATGTTTGCATGAAATATTCTGTGAATCGGTCGAAAGACTGAAAAGCCGCAAACCAGCATCTATGGCCACTCGGGCGTACGTATGTTTGAAGTGGTAACCATATTTTGTAACAAAACAGTTTTGGTTAACAGCTGTGATGTTATTTTGAAAAATCACCAAAAATAGTAGGAATTGAATTAGAAAGTGAAGGAGATATGGATTGAAAGATAATTGAGTCTATTTTCTTATAAAAGAAACGGAACAAGCAAAGGATTAGTATATTTTGAGATTTTTAGATTTTTGTGAGACTGGTTCAGAGTGATTTCGAGATCTCCTGTTCTGACTTTGAAAAATCACTATAAATTGTAGAAAAATAATTACAGGACATGGTTTATATTATTAGAATCCTTAGTGAATCTATTTTTATTTGGATCAAACGAAACCAGTATTTGAGTTCTGTACAATAAGATATCTGAGATTTTGTGAAGAGAGGGCAGAACTGTCAAACAATGAAACAAGGGATACTTTGAAGAATAAACTGTACTAATTGGCTAAGCCAAAAATTCTGAAAAAATTTACAGTAAGAAGATATATGAGTCTAGTTTCAAGAAAATTTTACGGATCTAGATTTCGAGTTTTCTAACTCGATTTATGGTCAATTTAGTCAGTATGACGCAGATGGACAGTTTTAAATTGTTATGCCCAAATTAGTGGTTAAGTTGGATTGCGAAAATTACCGAAATACCCATAGAGGGTAAATTATTGAAATACCCTTGGGTTGCGAGATTACAAATTACCCTTAGTGGGTACGATTGCCGAATTAAGATAATTGCTATATGGGCCAATTTGATAATTTGCTATATGGGCCAATTTGATAATTTGCTATATTGGTCAAATATGTTATTTGATAAATGGGCCATATTAATATGTGATAAATGGGCCAAATGTGTTATTTGATAAATGGGCCATATTGATATGTGACAAATGGACCAAATGTGTTATTTAATAAATGGGCTATATTGATATGTGACAAATGGGCCGAATGAAAATGCATACTATATGTACATGATTTGCATGGGTTGGGATTTTGATGAAGAGAAGTTCTGGTAGCTTTGCTACAAAATTCTGGTGGCTTGTCCACAAATTGATAAATGGCTTAATGCCCAGTTTGAAATATGGCTAAATGCCCAGTTTGATTTATGGCTTAATGCCCAGTTTGGTGTGTTGGCGGGGTGGGTGACTAAAGCTCCCCACAGGTGTGTTGGTTGGTACGGGTGGTGTGTAGCGGATGGAAATTAGGTTGGGTTGGGGTTTGTATATCACTTGCATATTATATGTTATTTTTAATGGGCTTAGATTCAAATAATTGCTTAATGAGATATTGGCCCAGTGGTCAATGGTAAGTGGGTTATACACTGAGTTCTAGTAACTCACCCCCTTTCTCTTGACCCCTTTCAGGTAATGCTCAGTGACGTGGACTTGGGCCATGGATGACTCGGTGGGGGCCGTACTTCAGAAATGATGTTATTAAACTCTAAATTTCTATTTCCGTTTATTTTATTATTATGCTAATTTGGTTTAAGTTGTAATAAGGCCTCTGAACTATTTTTTTTATTTTTGCTTTATGGTTGGGATTTTATTATTATTATTATTATTATTTTCTTAAATTTTTTTTAAACGAGAATTTTTTTCTAAAAACGTAAATAAGGGTTTTCCGAAATTGATTAACAAATGGATTTCAAAATAATCTTATACAAATATGTTTTAACTCGAACATTCTTTCAAATTATTAACGACATTTTCAAAAGTCACGGATTTAAAGTTCAATTCCTTGATTTGTGATTCATCAATCAATCTCTCAAAATACTTGTATTTTATCTACGTTTCGCAATGTTTCAAAATGCTTTTGCAACTCTATTTCAAAGGTCACATTTTCGTAAATTGTTTATTTCAAATATGCTTTCACAACAGAAAAGGGTTATTAAAGTTAATTATGTTTTCACGTAGACACAATTGCTTAAGTGTTTTGGGTTTTAACAAAGAGGCTGAAATTCTCCAACAAGTTGTTACAATTGCAAAGATGGTTTTGATAAACACTTCCATGTGGCACGCCAGATTCGGGTCTAACTTCTAGGCCGGGTTTGGGGTGTTACACCGACCGCTATCTGCCGCTGTCGCCGGTTGCCGTCCGCCGCCGTCGCCGGCCGCCGTGGAATTAAAAAAAAGGTAACTTTTGCTCTTTTTTTACGGTTTATTTTAATATATATGTGGTAAAAAAAAGAAAATAGAAACAAAAATTTTAGATAGACAGATTCGTGAAAAAGAAAAAAAAATAAACCTTTGCCTGATTTGCTTTTTGATTGTATATGGTATTTCTCTGTATATTCTTTTGTCTCCTCTGTTTTACAGATTATTTTGGGTTTTATAACCTAAAAAAAATGAAAAAAAAGGAAATATATTTGCTGCTGTATTTCTTCCCTTTTTTGCAGGTGAAAAACGGAGAACGTGGCGGCGATAGGGGGATTCGCGCAAGCTGCGGCACGACTGGCGGCGTGACCGAGGGGATGCTGAGGCGCTTGCGGCGTGAGGGCTTTCTAGGGTTCCAGAAACCCTTAGTTTCTGTTTAGGTTTGGGCCATTGGGCCAACAGGGTATTGGGTCATTGTAATGGATTGGGCTCGGGGTAGTTTAGGTTGGGCCACTGATAAAATTGGCTGTAAACTGATGGACTCTTTTTTTGTTTTTATATTATTGATATGGGCCCGGGCAAATTGGGCCTGTTACAATATTCGTCTGTTTTTATAGTATACTCGAATAAATTAAATATACACCATTTTAAGTGTTACGTTAATTTTTGCTTGATACATAAAAAGAAATTTAAAAAAAATTAATTAAGACTGTTTTGTATTTGGAGATTCGTGAGGTAGTGCCCTAACTTACCGAGTTCGACTTTCTCTTTGAACCAAGATAACCAAACATTCATCTTAAATTTTAAACATATGAGATTTTAAAATAATAATAATAATAAAAGGCAAGCTTATTCTCAAGGATTCGAGGTGTCGTGTCCTAACTTACGAGATGTGACATTTTGTTACTTCGAGACAAGAAGACATTTTATACACATTTTGATTTATTCGAGTAATTTTATTTAAAAATTAATGCAAAGAAGGATTGTATTTTAAATTCCTTTCGAATTTTCAATTCTCGACACTAAGACATTAAGTAATCAACTAGGTACTAATTTTGGGCTCTACGAGGGTGCTAATCCTTCCTCATGCGTAACCGACTCCCGAACCCATTTTCTGGATTTTTGAAGACCGAAAAACGTTGTTTTAGTAAATCAAACATTTTATTAAAACGATCGAATTACGAGGTGATCCGATCACACCTCATAAGAAGGATTGGTGGCGACTCTCATTTTCGTTTTTAGATAAAAAGTCGACTTTCAAAGAAAATGTTTCGACAATAAATATATATAATTATTATTTAACATATAATTAATGTAATACTTTTTATAACATAATATATTAGGATCGGGCCGAGCCAAACTCAAGCCAAAAAAATCTTGCCCAATGTGCAACCCATAAAGAAAACAGATTTTAAATTTTATCCAAATCCATCTTTCAGGCCTAATATTTTTATCCAAACTTTCCCATTTTTCAAGTGAGCTTGGGCGGGTGGCCCAACCCCTGACCAGGTTTACTTGGACCTTCTTTTATTATATTTTATTTTCTATAGTCATTTTAATATCAGTAAAAGTACGACAAAATCTCTTTACTATACTTTAGATTGCATTTTACCTTTTTACTGAAAAAATTAAGTAAATTGATCATTGTACATTAGATGAGTGAGTAATACAACTCTTTCATTAAAAATGTGCCATTAAAATTTTATTTTAGTGTTTTATATATAATAGATAATAACAAATTTAGTCCTCAATCTTTATATTTTTATTCAATTTGACCCTTATTAGAAGAAAATATTATAAAGGGCTTAGACCAAAAAAATTATAAACAAATTAAACATTTAAAAAGGCCTTAGTAACAAATTAAAAGAAATCAATCAACTCCTTTTAAATATTTAAAAATTATTTTTAAAAAAAAAAATTATAAACAAAAATTTATAAAAAATATAAAAAAATAATAAGATTATAATTTTTTAATTAAAAATAACAATACGGATCATTAAAATTGATTTTTTTAAAGAAAAATTGAGATTAGATTTAAAAGAAGACAAAAAATAAAAAAAATTCATTAAAAAACAAAAGTGTTATACATTTGCAGGTAAGTCAATAAAGGGGACCGAAACTCTAGTCATTGTCACCAAAAACACGTGAAAGACATGTGATTGATTCTCATAACTTATAAACCAAAACCAATTAGGTTATCATATTTGCAGGTAATTCATTTTGGTTTATTCAGTTACATGCAAATGTGGGTGAAATTACCCAACCTCTTAACACTTTATGTTTGAATGCTTTTGTCTGATGCTTATAATATTTTTTTAAATCTAATCCCCATTTTTCTTTCAAAATTCAATTTTTTTTAATAAAAATTTTTAAAACGACTTAATTATTTTTTTAATTTGTTATTAAGGTTTTTTTTTTACTCTTTAGCCTTATGAGTTTAAAAAATTTCTAATTTACTTCCAATAAAAAATAGGGGTCAAATTGAATAAATATGTAAAGGTTGAGGACTAAATTTGTCATTATACATTATATAAAAAACACGGAGAGGCTATTTTGCTCACTCATTGCCCACTTTTTAATATAAGGGCTAAAATGCAATCTAAGATATAATATATGAGGTTTTGTGGCAGTTTTACCTTTTAATATCAAATAGAGTTTATCTACTCAGATTTTCTTTTTTAGTTATTTATGTTGTTTCACTTTCAGTACCATATGGACCTATCGATAGATATGGTGGCCTCTTGGATTCGGCTTTGAATAAAATATTTTTTTAATTATTATTTTAGATCTTAAATTTAAATTAAATAATTAAAAAATAATTTTATTTAAATTTGATTATGTAAATATATATTTTAAATATTTAATAAATATATAAAAAATGGATTGTTAAATTAAATCGGATCAAATTCAAGATGAAGGGTCTATTTGTTTTATTAAAAATAACTTCCCGAAAATAATTTTTGAAAATAATTTACTTTCCAAAAATGTAAAAAAATATAAAAATTATAAAAAACTGTAAAAGATATTTTAAAAAGTTTTAAAAGAATTTTTTTATAAAATTCTAAAAAAGTATTTAAATTTCAAAGTTTTTTTTGCAATAACTTGAAATGTAAATACTTTTAAAATTTTATAACAATTTTCAATTTTTATATATTATTTTGAATTTTAAAAATTTAAAATATATTTAAAATTTTTTTAAACAAATTAATTTTTTATATATATATATATGGATTTTTTACATTTTAATTAATATATATATAATATTAAAAAAATAAAAAAAAATATGTGGCATATTCTAATAACGTCACATGGCAGGTCAATGTCGATCAAGATTGATCAATGGTCAATTAACGGTCAATCAAGTCAACAGTGTTTCTTAACATTTAAATATTTAATATTATAATTTTTATTTTTAATTTAAATTTAATATTTTTAATTTAAATAAATCTAATTACCATGTGGCATTTTCTAATTGGCTAAAAACAAGTCACATTACACTTTTCCATTGGTCAGATTGGCTTAACAGACGACTATTTTAAGTATGAAATTGAGATAAAAAATTTAAGTACGGAAAACGGATATACTTGGACTAAATCGTGAATCAAAGCTTTCTTTTTTGTTGAGTTCGACATAGGAAAAGATGGATGAGTTATCCAAAGTGAATAGAGATTGAATCCCCTACAGGACATAAGGAGTGCATCCACTGGAGTCACCTCACAAATCCCAATAGGAGCGTGACACCTGCCTTGTTGCTACTAACTTGGTATGGAGATTGCAAGAATCCAGATGAAGGTTGCGATCGACACAAAAGCGGAGTTGAGGTGGAATTTTCCAACATTTAGAGGAGGTTCCGATAATTGTTTAAGGAGGTCACGTGGATATGGGACAGTTAATAAGGGACACATGGAAATTTAAGGGAAGGTCGCGACTTGAGCAACAAAATTGTGATTTTAATGAAGTAAGTTTATGTAACATGGCATGGAAATTGCAAGAATCCAAATCAAGGTCGCTACACAAACCTTGGAAAGTAGCAACTTTTGCAACTAAATTTGTCAACATTTGAAGGAGATCGTAACTATTGTTTAAGAAGGTCACGATTCACTGTAACATCTTTAACTCGTATTTATTGCTGGATTAGAGTTACGAGATATTATCGAACAGAACACAGCTCAAAACAGACATTCATTGCATTTCATGCTTCGTAAATTAATCACATCAATACACATGTCCTATTTAAAAATTTGAACCTTAATACTACTATATTCCTGTCGTTCACATATTAAAATTTTACATTCAAGCTTATAACTTTACAAAACATATATCAAGCATATCACAAAACATACATTTCAAAAATTAAATATTAAACATATCACTTCAATGCATGCGTATCTTAAACTTAATAATCAATATCACACTGCTTATAAACCAAAGCACATTCGGCATAAGCAACTTCACTAAATGGACAAGCATAAAATTTTAAATATCAAAGTCATATGTGCATTTTACCTAATCAATATGAACAGTTTAAAGAAAATGCATATTTCAAATCATAGTATATTCAACTTGCAAATTCATTAACCAATCCAACCCACATATACTTAACCATTCATCTCATGAACTATTCGGCTTGCACATTAATTAAGTTAAATTATCCACACGACATACTAGTCATATATTATATATATATATATATATATTCAATTTACATGTCTTTAGCCGAACATGAATGTGCATCATTTACTAATTCTAACCTTATTTATAATTCAATTATGTTATAATTCTAGGTACATTTAGCTATATTATTGAAACATGCGCAAGTCACCATAAAAAATAGCTATAATAAACTCCAATACAAAATTATCCATAATAAAGTCCAATACAAAATTATCCATAATAACACTATAGGTTAATCATCATATCAAAATTTATACACACTTAGCAAATTCATTTCCTTGCTTATACGGCTATCATGGTTAACCACATAGATAGTACAAAGTATGCCATTTCCTAATCATAACAAAGTTGATCATTTTACAACCAATGAATTCATAGTCATAAATTATTAAATTAATTTTGTTACTAGCCGAATATAAACATGCATTTAATTCACTTATTAACTAATCATAAAACCAATAAAACATGTTTATAATATAATCATGAAATCAAACCAATTCATCCTAATTCATAAGTACAAATGCCGAATCAAATCATGTTTATTACACATATTATGCATTGTACCAAAATATCAAACAAAACCAACTTGCTTCTTATCAATTCGGCTAGCAAAATTAATCCTAAAACACTTTCCTCGTTTATCAATTAAAAACCAAACCTATATAGCCAATTCACATTCAATACATACTCAACATATCAACTCATGCCAATCCACATTATAAAATCATACAAAATATTTTACTTTGCTGAAACAAATATCCATCCACCACACAATTTATAGCATAAAACACACTTCCAAAACAATCTTAGATCATGATCGAATACATACAAGCCATAATATTATAATCAAGCCATTTTCGCATGGCTTAATATATATACAATTTCAAAATTCAACCAAAACAAATACTAGTCTACACATGCCATAGGTTCAAAGTTCAACTTATAAATTACAGAAAAAAAAAATAATCGATAGTGTGATGGATTTCTCTGACGATCTGTAACACCCCAAACCCGGCCCAAACACCACGACCGGATCTGGTATGTCACTAAGAAAATTTTGGAAAACATGTCGTATTTTCAGAAAATATTTTTCTAAAGTTTATCCTTTTATTCGAAAAAATAAATAGTTGATAGTTTAAATAAAATATGCCTTTATGAATTAAAAACCCAAATTTAAATACATGCATTAGTTCAATAAGAATTTAAATAACTAAAAGTAATTAAAGCCCAAAATAAAACAAAACATAAATAATAGTCTAGTAGCCCATGGCCTTATTACAACGAGATTTAAAATCCATTAATTAAAAATATAAAATAATAACTTGAGTCTTTTTGCTGGATCCAGATGTTCTTTTGCATGGCCACCTTGCGTTCCTCTCCAGCCCGGTCCGAAGCACTAGGTATCACCTGAAATGTTAATTAAAAAGGGTGAGTCGCGAGACTTAGTGTGCAACCCTCATGCACCACTAGATTTTTGGGCCTTAAGCTCATTAAGCAAAATAAACAATTTAATATACATAATAAAAATTAATATGCAAGCCCAACCCAAATCCTAGGTTTCGATCCGCTACACGCCCCCGTACCAGCCATTCACACCATTGGGGATTTCTACAATCAACCCACACCGCTACACGCCTTGATGGCAGTCTTGCTGCTCATCATCAGATCATGGCCGTAGCCACTACAACAGATCACGGCAAAAGCCGCTACAACAGATCACGGTAAAAACCGCTACAACAGATCACGGTAAAAACCGCTACAACGTATAACTTCCTCCTTTCATCAACCCAACCCATGCAATCACAAAAAATCAATATACTTATATCATTTAATCAGAACATTCACTAACCTGGTGATTTGCTTTTACCTTCTTTGGGTTTCCATCATTAAGCCGGAATTTCGGCATTTATCAAGACATATAAAACTTATAATCATATATTTATCAAACAGATCTAGTTGTTGTGGAGAATTACACACCTGATTAATGTAGATACCCTTGCTAAACCGATCTACGCTTTGCTTCAAAAAGCCAGAAAGATGTGAAAATAGGCCTCTCCTATATTCGGCCATAGTTAGTATTCTACCTGATTTTATATATATGAATAAACAAATCCTCTTACCTTGAAATCCCGAATGTAACACGATTCTATAACTTAGAGATCTATGAGTTTCGGCTTCTAGGAAAAATCCCGGAAAGATGATCTATCGCGCTTTCGGCATTTGAAAGAACTAAAAATTGAAAAGATGGCTAAGGGAGATTCAGCCAATGAATATTAAGGAGAAGAATAGGTGTAGTTTCGGCTTTTGAATCAAAGTGAAGATGAGGGAATAGGCTTAGAGATTTCGGCTTTTGCAGAGAATGAAGAAGAAGATGGAACTTTAGGAGTTTTCGGCTTTTACTTAGAGAAGAAGAGAAAAGAATGAGAGAAAAACCCCAAATGCCGAAATTGAAGAGATATTCCCCCTATTTATAGAAATTTCGACACTTACCTAACCTTGCAGATAAATCCTATCTTTTCTCCTTTATCTTAATCTACTAGCTCATCTAAAAGAGACTTAATTATCTCTAACTCCTCCCTCCTTTATCAGCATATTATCCACATATTTTAAACATTAAAATCCCTAAATTTAGCCTTTATCTGCTTATTATCCTCATAAATAAATTCCTAAATAATAGCCTTTATCTGCTTATTATCCACATATTTTAAACATTAAAATCCCTAAATTTTAGCCTTTATCTGCTTATTATCCTCATAAAATAAATTCCTAAATAATAGCCTTTATCTGCTTATTATCCACATATTTTAAACATTAAAACCCCTAAATTTTAGCCTTGTTGCCATCCACTCCACCTAATCCTAATGCCCAAAATTTAGCTAACTTAAATTAAAAGAATTGGGCTCCATGAAACTTAAATTTGGGCCCCTTACTCCCTTGTGTGGCGTACCTCCTAAGATTGGGCCACAAGCCCACTTTGGTATTTTAAACATAGATACTACCTTTTAAACCCTATAATGCCCAAACAGATAATTTTAATCAAGGCCTCTGCCTAAGCCTGAGCCCAATTTGGACCCCTAACACTTAAATTAACACATTAAACATATCCACCCATTAAACGCATAGGCCCAAAAATTCAGGATGTTACACGATCCCCGAGCTCGTAACTAACTTCCAAAATCTATAAAACAATGAACAAACACACACACAGTAAGCTTGAATAGCTTAGTAAGTCATAAGCAAGTAATTCATTTAATATTCATTAACATTAAAATCAACTAGGCTGAATCAAGCAAACCTTAATCAAATTTACATTTATCATGCTTGCAAATTCATATACCAATACATAAACATTCACATTATAGCATCACTTGGCCGAATATGAGCATTCACACATACATATAAGTCACTTTATATCATGCATAATTTATATAATCATTTCAAATATTAAGCTTACCTTATTTTCATTAACATTAAACTTAGCACGTACCTGAACCTTTTATCTTGATTTCACATTCAATCACAACTCGTTAATGCCTGTTGAACCATTTGGAATTAAAAAGGATACTCGGATAGTCGCAAAGCTCGTATGATGCCAACGTCCTAGACGTGGTCTTACATGTAATCACATATCCATGCCACTGTCCCAGACATGGTCTTACACGTACATTACAAGCCGATGCCAACATCCCAGACGTGGTCTTACATGTAAACACATATCGAAAATCCTATGTCATGACATATGTATCCTAACTATTCCTAAGGTTCGTACGGGGCTTTCAGATGTCGTAACTCGATCGATTTAGGCCCGTAGACAATTCTCCCATAGTTTACCAATTCGACATGCACATATATTTTCTACTAAAATTCAATTCAGCATAATAAACATATTTTCATACAAATTTAACAACAACTATTTACTTATGAACTTACCTCGGACAACAACGAACGAAAATAAACGGCTATTCAACGATTTTCGATTTCCCCCGATCTAATTCCTTTCTCTTTGGTTCTTGATCTTAATCAAGGAAAATCAAGGCCAAACTTAGCTTGCTCTTGTTCTTTCTTTTCCTTTTATGGTTCGGCCAAAGATGAACAAATTTTGCATGTCTTTTTATTATATGTTTTATTATAATTAACATTTATTATACGATTACTAATATAACCTTAATGAAATAATATGAAAATTTTATACTATAAGCCTAATGCCGTCCATCCCAATATTCAATGGTCTAATTCCATTTTAAGGGCTTTAAAATTAAGAAGCCATAACAAATAAGCACTTTAGCAAATAGCAAGTCACTTTTGCGTTTAACGCGATTAAGTCCTTTTATTAAATCGGACGCTCAAACGATAAAACTAAATCACAAAAATTTCACACATATAAATTAACATGCTGCAGATACCAAAAATAATATCAAAATATTTTTTTGACTCGGATTTATAATTCCGAAACTATTATTTCAATTAGGGTCTAAATCGAATTATTACATTCACAATGTCTTAATAGATTTGAGATTGTTCATAATAAAATATGGAAATTTAAAGGAAGGTCATGGACCTTTCATATATAATATATAATAAGAATTGTTCGAATGAATAGAAGACAAACAATTGAAGGAGATCGCAACCATTATTTAAGGAGAATCACGATGTCCCAATAGATTTTGACCATCTAAGGGTAAAATATGAAAATTTAAAGGAAGGTCATGACCTTCTTTCGTATATAATAAGATCCATTCGAATAAAAGGAAGAAAACAACAAATGAGAAATAGATTGTATGAATTATTATCTGCAGTAAATATAATTTTTCGAGAAGTAAAGAAATAACTAAAAATTAAATTAATTTCTTTGGGAGTATTATTTAATTGTATGAAATTAAATAAATATTGTGTTCAAAGTGAAAATTAAATTAATTAATCATTGTAGTTATATTTTGATTGGGTAATTAAATTAATTTACGCATGGTTTCATTTATGGTAAATTCATTGTTATTTTAATGCAATTAGAATTAAATTGTGTAAATTATTTAATTGACTTAATTGATTAATTAACACTAAAAATAATTATTTATGAATAGAAAATCTAAATAATTGGGTTGAATAACTATATGAACTTGTTTTTTTTACATAAATTGAGATTAGATAGCATATATAATTAAATCTAATACAAGTTGGTGTAAGATGCCCATTTTGGGCATGAGTTCCGTGGCACACAAGGAGCTCCATTCATTGGTGCCATTGACTCTTTACTCGTTTGGGAGTCTTAAGAAGACTCGAATTTCTATTAAATAATTATTTTTATACTCACTTTACTCAAATATAAATCTTGTGATTTTTCCCGTATAAATAGAGACTAGGGGGTGTTGAATTACATATATGCATGCTAAGGGAGAACTCTGTCAAAATTTAGTGAAATTTTATTTGAGTTGTTTTTCTCTAAACTCAAGTTGATTATATTTTTCTAGTTTATCTTGTTTAAAGTTGTGAGATTATAATTTTCATTGGCAATTATAATTTAAATTTAGAAAATAAATTTTAATTTTAGACCCACACTTTGAAAGAAGTTAACTTACCTCTTTGCGTAGTCTCTATTTTTATATTGTGTTCGGCTGTTTTCATTAAACCCCACTCCTTAAGTATCGGAGAGTTCAAGAATAACAGAAAATATTATTTGGTTGAAAGCTTAAAGAATTTAAACTCCAATTGAATCGTTCGACAAATCCAACACATTCCTAGAAACCAAATTACGTTTTGAGCATCTCCCTAAGCTCGAAAACACATGTACTTTATTTGATTTATTACTATATTATCAATATAAATATACTGTTTTATGAAAATTTTTAATATTCCGTTGTCTCAATTAAAACATTTTCATTTCCAAAATTGACGTCAGAGCCTAGGTCATGTTATGTCTATTAGTACAAATTGATGATTTAATTGATCTCTTTTTCTCTTTCGTGATTAAATTAATAGAAAGTGGCATTCTTAATCTATTGCATGTATAAATTGTGTGTGAATGGATGCGTAAATAATAAAACTATTATTATATAAGTTTGCGAAGGTTGTGGTTCCTAGAATTAGGATGATTGTATTTTTGTTATTTTTGGATATGTAATTAGTTTATGGATTATTATCTCCACGTAGGTTTTTAATTTATTGTAATGAGAGAATATTGAAAGTTGACACCCTTTCTAGGGAACATCAGGTTTTGGTCAGGTATGTATTTGATCTAGATTTTCATTTTTAATTAAAGTGAAAATTTTGATTTTTCATACAATCGAAGTTTTAGACATCATGGAAAAGTTCAATTTAAAAAAACAAGATCAAGATTAATGGGATATGAAAATTCAACATCTTTCCAATCTTGAAAGTAAAAAATTATGGTTTCATTCTTTGAGCCATATTTGAAACTATTTCTGATTCTATGAATTAGGTGTGCCTTGACTTTTCTTGAAGACTCTAAGGTGGACTTGTTCTGGGATTGAATTCAAGAATCATAGATTTTGAAGAAACCATATGTTAAAATTTTCAAAAGTCGACTCCTAAGGAGTTCTTTTCCCATTTGTTTTTTTTTTTTTGTAAACTTTTGGTTTATTATGGAAACAAGCTTTGATAAAGAGTAGATGAGTTTGTGTGGCTGAATGATGGAATGATCAACTATTCAGAGAAGTTGATGACCCAAAGAATTCTTTTGAGTAAACTTTGTAATCTACTTCTTTTCTTTTCTTATTCTTAGAATAAAACCATGAAAACCTTTGGTTAGTCAGAGTCGATTTTAATTTCAATTGTTAGATAGATGTTGTTGATATTTGTATGATTGAATGATTAATGAAATCGATAAACATGCCATGCTTATATGATAAGCATGTCATTTAGATAAGGAAGAATGTCACTAGATATTATCTATACATTTAATCATCCCTGAAACCAAATTGAAAATTTTGCATATGTTTTAACTCGGAAAGGGTCCCTAAGTAAGACCACAACCTCCGTTAAGAGGATAACTAGTCATGTATGATTCTTGTTAAGATTATCTCATTATGACTCATATTAGGAATATATAATGATGCGTGTTGAGTTAATGATTATATATGCAAGATTATTTTAATTAAATAACTTCCCACGAAACTTTATTTAAGTTTAAATAATTATTAAAGTGAAACTATTATTAATTTGTGTGGAGTTTTGCAATTTAGATTCACATATTAATCGGATAAAATCCATGTTTTACTAGTTGTTGTGATTTTCCCAAGATGGCATAATTCAATGGGTTTGAGAATTATCATGCTAACTGTACAAATTTTTTTTTCAAGGCTAAATGTAAGAAGCATGCATCATGTTAATGTATCTTGTATGTTGCTAAATTTGATGACATTCTTGCTTAAAGATAATTAATGTGACAATTTATATTTCAATTTGAAATAGCATTAACTTCTCTCATCAATATTCTTACTGAAAACAAACTGAACAGGAACAATTATAAGGAATAGAAACAAAACTTGCACATTGTTCTCAAGTACATGAACCACAAGTTTATGTTTGATGAAGCATGCCCCTTGAGTCCCAACGTGAAGCTAGAGCTTGTTGGAAAAGCTCTAATGAAATAGCTCGTTGTTATATTATTGCAAGTGCTAGTAGCACTTTGCAAAAGCAACAAGAAAGCAATAGAATTGTTAAAGAGATCATGGGCAATCTGGAGGATATGTTCGAAGGTCAAGTTATCTTGGCTCGAGAATCTTTGATAACCAATTTGATAAACTTTAAGCAAAAGCTTGATACTCCAGTCAAAGAACATATGCTTACTCTTCTAGAATTCTTTATGGAAGTGAAAGACAAGGGGGCTAAGCTGGACCATAACACCTATATCGAGATGGTGTTAAAACCTTGTCTAAAAGACTTTGCAGGCTTTGAGGTTGCATATAACTTAGGAACTTGAGAGCTTAACTTTACATAACTCATGAAAGAGTTACAGTTTTATGAGTTGATATTAAATGGTGGGGTGCCTAGTTCAATCAAATGCAAAAGCCAACTTGGCGATCGCTTCCTCCTTTACAGGAAAAAAAAAGAAGAAGAAGCTAAGACTTCAGTTTCGCTTAAAGTGGATGGAAAGAATACTAAGAAGCCCAACAATTTATCTAAGTCCAAATGTTTCTTTTGCAACAAGAATGACACTTTAGAGCAAATTACAAAGAGTATAATGATTACCTAATCACGAAGTAAACAACTTTTATTCATTAAAACTTGCTTAATGGAAGATTAAAAAAACAATAAGTCATTGATTCGAAAGTAACTAAATTTTGAATATTACAAAAATTATTTTACTTTACTTTCATATTATTCCAAATAAAATAAAATTGTTGCACCATTATTTCCAATAATGAAAAATAAATATTTAAAAGTAGAAAATATGAAAACTAAAAGAAACAGAACCGTACAATATTGGTCTTTTTATTTTTTGAATTTCTGCCTTTTCGTTTTAGACAAACTTATGGAAGCTATTTAATCCTAAACCTGGGTTAACCTTTTTCATTTAAATTTCCAAAATGAAAATTAAAATGGCACCATATTTCCTGTTTTAGTATTTTGTAATTCAAAAACAAATTTAAAGAAATAACTAGTTTTTTTCTACTTAAAGCAATAACTAGGTGATTAGGTACTTATTTTTTTTTTTTAACAATTAGATTGACTCTAATGATAAAATAAGAAATCTTATTGTATGTATATACGTGTAAAAACCACGGATTTAGAATACAAATGTGTGTTTAAAAATAACATATAATAAATAATGAAACATATGGGTTGAAATTAATTAATTATAATAACACATTAAATATGTATGACATTAAAATAAAAATAGATTATATTGCGAGTAAAATGAAATTTAAATATATAAATACATCAATAAATTACAAAAATATCAAAATGAAGCTTTGGTTAAGTGGTAAATTTAAGGTTTTACTAATCCAATTAGCACAAGTTAAATCCCACCATATTTTTATTTTAATTGGTTTTTGTTCAAATGAAAAGACTAAAATATCCTTAAATAGTATAACTTATTTTAATTATGAAAGGGTATTTTCGTAATTTTCTAGTGAATTGGTGAACCGATTGAGGGTGACACCAACTCAGTAAAACACTCAACAAATAGTAAGTATAGATATATATACAACTAATGGAGATAATAACTTGTGCATATTAAAAAAAATGTATAAAATACACCAAATTGAAGCTTTAGTTGAGTAATAAATTTAAGGCTTTCTAATCTAATTGGCATGAGTTTAAACTTCATATGCATATTATAATTGGTTTTTGTTAAAATGAAAATACTAAATTGCCCTTAAATAGTATAACTTATTTTAATTATATAAGGGCATTTTCATTTTTTTAAATTTCATTGATGACCTAATTGGTTTAGTTGCCACTGTTGAGTTTGGATGTAACAACCCGTTTTTCAGTGGTGTTAGAAACAGTGGTTTTGAGGCTACAAATCTGATGAGTGAATTCGTAAATATTGTTATTCAATATTTACGAGTCAAATATAGTATTATAATAAATTTTGATTTGATAATTTATGTTATTTAAACGAATAATTAGGTTCAAGTGGTAAATTCTTAAAGTCAAGTGGTTCTAGAAAATGAGGTATCGAAACCTCGTTTCTATAAACTGAGCCCGTAAATATTTTAATTAAATATTTACGGGGTGTTAGTAGGGTTTTATTAAAATTTGGTTAAAATTTTTTTAATGTTTAAATAGTTAATTAAAGAAAAAAAAGACTAAATTATAAAAACAACAAAAGTTAATAGCTATAGACTTATTTGTATTAAATGGGTGAAAAAGCATGAAGCAAGGGCCTTAAGTAGTAATTTTACCAAATTTAACTATAGTGGATGATCATGGCATTTGATGAAATTTGTTTTAATTTTAAAGGTTAATTTAATAATTAGGTAAATTAAAAATAAAATAAAAGATGATAAGGGAAATATCATCATGTTTCTTTCTTCTTCTTTTTTTTTTTTTTTGCAAAACCTAATGAAGCCGTAGATAGGGTAAGCTTTTAGTCAAGTTTGATTTCCGTTGTTGTATGGTATGTAACGTTATCCATTTTTAGTATTTTTTATATTTTTGAGTTCATATTAGTTTAATCTAACTAGCTCAGAAATTAAATCGTAAAAATATTAAAGGTTCAGAGACTGTCATAAATGATTTTGAATGTGTTTTGAAATTTATTTGGTAGAATATTAAGTTTGGTTGTTAAATAAACATATTTTATTAAATGATTTTTAGTGATTCTGAAAGTTAGGTATTAAATTGTTTAAAGAGTAAAATTCATGGGATTCAATGTGAAATCTTGATAAAAATGGGCAGGGTAGAAAGCCTAAGAAATTCGGCTAGCATGTTTGTTAACTAAAATTGATAAATTTGCAAGTTATGAGCTTAGGGACTAAATTGCATAAAAGAAAAATGTTGGGGTAATTTCATAAATTCATACTAAAATGGGTTATAAGCTTGAATTAATTATTTAAAATTTATTTGAATTGTTTAATTAAATAAAATTATATTATTATGTTCAAGAGATGCTACTATTGTATTTAAATCGAGGAAAAAAAGCTAAAGTTTTGGATTAGTTGTCGACTTTGTTTTAGTAATTGCTTCAATCGAGGTAAGTTCGTAGTCCTTGAACTCAAACTCTATTTATTTATGTAGTTTAATTAATTTATTTGTTACATGGCTATTTAATTATATTCTTATACATAATTTGGTGATTCTAGATTGAATGAAGAATTGTTAAATTGTGTATGTATATATATTATCATGGATTGGATCTTGTAAATGATTGAATTATAAAATAAGGAAATTTTGGATTTCGTAATTACGTATGTGATCGTCAGTTTATCCGACTAGCGCTAGGCGCAAATCTTTGTCAATTTATTTGACTAGTGTTGGGCACACAGTTAATATAGTCAGTTTATCCAACTAGTGTTGGGCGTAAATATTTGTTGATTTATTTGACTAGTGCTGGGTACACAGTTAATATCATCAGTTTATCCGACTAGCACTGGGCTCAAATCTTTATCGATTTATTCGACTAGTGCTTGGCAACCAGTTAATAATGTCGGTTTATCCGACTAGCGTTGGGCGCAAATCTTTGTCGATTTATTCAACTAATGTTGGGCACGCAATTAATATTGTGAGTTAATCTGACTAGCATTGGGCACAAATCTTTGTTGATTTATTCAACTAGTGTAGGGCATATCTAATGTTGGTTTATTCGACTAGCGCTGGGAGTAAAACTTTGTTACGGTTTATCTGTCAAGCACCGGGTGCCAATAACAGGTTGGTCAATATTAATAATGTTTAACCGATCCCTTGAAGTTGGTTGGTAAAATGAGAGACAACTTTAATTGTATATGAAATGTTCATGAGGAACCTATGGTACACTATGTGGTAATAACTATTACAAGTTAGATATTTGAATTAATGGATTATTAGTCACAAATGTAGTTCTTTGGGTTATGAAATTATTTAGTATTTAATCATTCTTTTGTATGCGGGTTAAGTACCTATATTTTGACTATTGACTCAGCACCCAATGTCAATCCCGAACTCAATGTTGGTGACGTATTTCTTTTTGTGTCTTGACATGTACCTAAGATGATAATGTTTGAATCAATGTCTTTTGGTCTATAGTTGAATTGACTGAAGGTTACTTATATTGAGTGTCATGTAAACTTTTGAATTATGCTTCTTTGGAACAAATGCTTGTATATGGTCTGTGAATGAAATAAGTATGTTTGATGAGCTTGACTCTTTTAGATGTATGTAATTGTTGATGTGAATAGATAAATATTATGTTCAATGGCAACTTGGTGAGAGTGGTTATATTTGGTTATTTTGGTGGATGTTTGAGTAGAAAAATGTGGTTAAGGTCATATGTTCTTTTAACTTGTTTATTTGAATGATTAATCTTTGTTTGAGGTGCCTTTGAATGGCATATTGGTTAAGTATGCATGTGATTGATGATTTGAATGTGATTTTAAACCTAGGAAATTATCTAGATATGGCACAAGGAATGGTGTATGCAATGGCTTGATTTAGGGGTTAAATACGTTGCACACAGCCTGAGACACAGTAGTCACACGGTCGTGAGACAAGTAGTCACATGGTCGTGTGACACACACGGCCCACTTGCACGGCTGTGTATCTTATTGTCTTTAGGTGTAGGTTTTACATGGCCTAGCA
Organism: Gossypium australe; assembly: GCA_005393395.2. Taxonomy (NCBI): domain Eukaryota; kingdom Viridiplantae; phylum Streptophyta; class Magnoliopsida; order Malvales; family Malvaceae; genus Gossypium; species Gossypium australe. The sequence continues at coordinate 127,710,890 of CM016614.1, read as the reverse complement.
CACTGTAACACCCCTACCCGTATCCTATGCCGGAACCAAGTACAAGGCATTACCAGACTTAACAATACATTTGGTCAAATTAATTAACACATATACAAAATGACTTAGTCAAGCCCCTATACATGCCATAACTTAAATCATTTATAAATAAAGATACCCATAGATAGCTTGATAGTGTGAAGCGATCTCCGACGACCTCAAACCCGAGCTTGTTTAGTAGGACTGTGTAACATGGGAAAGAAAAGGGGGTAAGCTTATAAAGCTTAGTAAGTTCACATGTAATAATAATAAGCATTAGCAATGAATTTAGCTTACTACTAAGCGGTCATAACTTGCATAAATAATGCTAAGTTCTTACTTTCCCAACTTATTTGTAGCCTTATCAAAGCCTCAACATGACAAATCCTCACAACAAGTTCTCAAGATAATGCAATCATAATTATACATAGTTTCACCATTTTCTCATGTTCATCTTAAGCTGTCTACTTGAGTCATAGTCACTAAATTATTTATGTCTTGAGCTACAAAACTCAAAATTAAGATCCGTTAATTTTTCCTAAAACTAGACTCACATATATTCATACCATAAAATTTCCAGAATTTTTGGCTTAGCCAATTAGTACAGTTTATTCATTAAAATTTCCCCTGTTTCACTGTTCGACTATTCTGACCACTTTTCACTACGAATCAATTTTCTCCTTGTACAGAATTCAAATGATGTTATAATTTGTTTCATTTGAAATTAGACTCATTAAGGATTTCAAGCATATAAATTATATCCCATAATTATTTTTGTAAAATTTTTGATAAGTTTTCCAAGGTAGAACAGGGGATCACGTAATCATTCTGAACTAATCTCACAAGAATTTAAGTATCTCAAAGTATAAAAATCCTTTGTTTGCTCTATTTCTTTTATATGAAAATAGACTCAATAATATTTAAATCAATATCTCATCTAACTTATAATTCAATTTCTACTATTTTTGGTGATTTTTCAAATTCACATCACTGCTGCTGTCCAAAACAGTTTTATTGTAAATTTTTGCTCTCTCTGTCCTTCTCTCTTTAGTTGTATTCATTACTTACTTATAACAATCTTTCTAATTTCCGATTACACATCGGGCATATTGCTCATACGTTACACAGGTATATAACTACACTTATCACTACAAAGTCACACATAATTCCACTTAATCGATTTTCCCATTGAACACTCGGAATATACACGGATACGTAGAGAATTAGCACATAAGTGCCACACTGATATGTAGCCGAAACTACCACTGTAATGTAGCCGAAGCTACCACTATTCACTGATCAGGTAATCGAAGCTACCACTTTTCACTGATCAGGTAGCCAGAGCTACCACTTTTCACTGATCAGGTAGCTAGAGCTACCACTTTTCACTGGTCGATAACACTGGAAATGTCCACGGGCCTGCTCACACAAGCTTTCAGGTGTCTGCAACACATGCTAGATCACCCAGCACCCGGGACTCACTGTAACACTGGTCTCCAGTATCCACTTCTATTCCTATGTTCAACCGGGAATTTACTCTTACACTTGAATAATTCATGAACAATTTTTCTTCCACATTCAATATTAATTCACCATTTATATAAAAAAATATATCACTATTATTTACACATAACTTACATAATTACATTCTCAATCTCATCACATCATCAATTTAACTTATCCTCCCCAAATTATTCTATTCAATACTTTCTTGATATTACATAAAGCCATCTTTCTAATTTGATCTTACATGTAATTTATACCAATTTTCATTAAAATGTCGAGTCAATATCGAACATTATAATTATATTGGAAAATCAATACTAAAGTATTAATAACTAAAATTTCAATCTAACATTCAAACTTGCATCATTAAATACTTATTAAACATATGAACTTACCTCGATACCAAAACGGCCATTTTACCAACTTTCCCGATTTTCAATTTTCCTCCCGTTCTAGGTCCAAATCTTATTTTTCGGAGTCTAAAACATCACATTTCACTTATTTAATTAAGGTAATGTTCAAAACAATCCTTAACTCAACTTTTTAAAAATTACAATTTTGCCCCTAAACTTTTACATATTTGCACTTTTGCCCCAATACTCGAAAATTAAACTTCATCCCTTATTCTTATGTTTTATAACATGCTGATCATTTTTCTCTTCTATGGCAACATCAAATTCTCACTAGTTCACACACTTATGACCAATTTATAACTTTTACAATTTAACCCCTTTTATACGATTTCATCGAAAATCATCTAATAAAACTCGTTTCTCTAATCATAGACATACATAATCTACCATAATTCATCAAAATTCACAATTATTCAACATGGGTCAATTTTTAAAATTAAAATCTAGCTCAAAATAATGGTAGAAATAGCTAGACTAAGTTACCGGGATTTCAAAAATACGATGAACATTAAAAACGGGGCTCAAAAACACTTACTATGAAGCTTGAAAAGCTTGAAACCCTTAGCCATGGAGTCTAGAAATTCTCGGCAGCAACTTGAAGAAGATGAGCAGATTTTTTTCTTGTATTTTGTCTTTTTATTCATTTAAAACACTAAATGACTAAAATACCCTTAAGACTTTTCTTTCACTTTTGTCCTATTCATGCCCATTTTTGTCCATCAAGTTATTAAATGGTCTAATTACCTTTTAAGGGCCTCCAATTTAAAACTCATAGCAATTTGACACCTCTAATATATAGAACTCAACTTTTGCACTTTTTACAATTTAGTCCTTTTGACTAAATTGAGTGCTCAAACGTCAAAATTTTTGAACGAAATTTTTACAAAATCTTTCCGTAAAATTGTAGACCATAAAAATATAATAAAAATAGAATTTTACTCGTCGAATTTGTGGTCTCGAAACTACTGTTCCGACTAGACCCAAATTTGGGCTGTTACACACACGGCCTACGAAACGGCCGTGTGACTAACATCGAATGCACACACGGGTAGGCACAAGGGCTGGGACACGGACGTGTGTCTAGACTTTGAATATCCACACGGTCTGGGCTGTGACACACGGCTATGTGTCCTTTGTTTTCAAAATTTTCAACTTTTTCTGTTTTGTTTGGAATTGAACCCAGAATGTTCTCAAACTATTTTTAGGGCCTCGTAAGCTCGATTTAAGGCTCGTAAGTGTATATTTATTATAAATGGAATGTGATTTGATTTTCTTTTGTATTTATAATTGTATACTTGATTGTATGTGATGTAAATGTTTAAAATTTTATTGTAATACTTCGTGACCCAAATTCGGCGACGGAGACAAATAAGATCATAGAATATATAAGTATTAAGGACTAAATATGTTATTATACCAGTTAAAAAAATATTAAATTATATATAAATATTGAAGATGGAGTAAATATCATAGATTAATTAATGATTGAATCAGGGGATTAAAATTAATCGTATTAAAAAAACAAATATGAAAATAAACCAATTTCTTAATCATCAAATTAAGTAATCAAGTGATTGGGTTACAAATAATCCAAATATAAGGAGAAAGAAAATCCAATATTATTATTTTTAAAAAAATAGAAATTTGTCTGTATTCTCCATTTTTTTAGTTTTATTTCAATCGATTGTAAAAATATATGATAATGTTGAAGCATGAGACCAACCGATATCTAATTGTGATCCCCATGATTACTTAATTAATGAAAAAGAATTAAAGCCACCAAATTGCAGAAGACGGATGCACGAAAATTGAGCTTATTGATGAAAGCAAGGATTTAGTTGGTAAATTTACTATAGAAGCCCCTGTACTAAGAGTCCGATTACATTTTACCTTATTTACTCAAAACACGGGCAAATTAGTCATGTACATTAGATCAAATAGCAAATTAGTCTTTCTGTTAAAAAAAATTTATCTGTTTCTACTATTAAAAACTTATCCTTGTATGTTATTATCTGGTTATTTTGTGAGCCATTTCAGTTTTCAACTGTACAAATTGATGAAATTTTTAATAAAAAAGATGAAATTGTTATTTGATTTAACATAAAGGGATTAATTTGCCTATTTTTTGAATAGAGGGAGCAAAATATAATCTGACTCTTAATACAGGGACCTTCACGATAATTTTACCGGATTTAGTTACATGTTGGATATAAAGGGGAGTTAGGAAAAATTAATGGGAGTTAAGTGAGCGTTGAGTGGCGTGACTCCCTTCATTTAATCCTCTCATCTGCCTGACTGCCCCCCTCCTTCATTGCTCTTTGGTCCCCTTCCTCTTTAAAGCCCCCACGCCTCTTCTTCCTCCTTTAAAAAAAATTTTAACCCCCCATTTTCCTCTTCCTCACACAAACAACACCTTTTTTCAATTGCTTCATTTCCACCACTGCAACAATGCCACATTTCTCTAACTCTGTCAAGCTTAAGTATGTCAAGCTTGGCTACCAATATCTCGTCAATCATATTCTTACACTTACTCTTATACCTGTCATGGCTGGTGTTCTTATTGAGGTTCTTCGTTTAGGCCCTGCTGAGATTGTTAGTCTCTGGAATTCCCTTCATTTTGATCTTGTTCAAATCTTGTGCTCTTGTTTCTTTATTATCTTTGTAGCCACTGTTTACTTCATGTCTAAGCCTAGAAGCATTTACCTTGTGGATTATGCATGCTACAAACCTCCTGTCACTTGTCGTGTTCCTTTTGCTACTTTCATGGAGCACTCGAGGCTGAACTTGAGCAACAACCCTAAGAGCGTTGAGTTTCAGATGAGGATTCTAGAAAGGTCTGGTCTTGGTGAAGAGACTTGTTTACCTCCTGCTATTCATTATATTCCTCCAACTCCAACCATGGAGGCTGCTAGAGGCGAGGCTGAGATTGTTATCTTTTCAGCTATGGATTCTTTGTTCAAGAAAACGGGGTTAAAACCTAAAGACATTGATATTCTTATTGTCAACTGCAGTCTGTTTTCTCCTACGCCATCTTTGTCTGCTATGGTGATCAACAAATATAAGCTGAGGAGTAATATAAAGAGCTTTAATCTTTCAGGAATGGGGTGCAGTGCGGGGCTTATCTCCATTGATTTAGCTCGAGATCTTCTCCAAGTACACCCTAATTCTAATGCAGTTGTTGTCAGCACTGAGATCATCACTCCAAACTACTACCAAGGAAAAGAAAGAGCCATGCTCCTTCCCAACTGTCTTTTCCGCATGGGTGGCGCCGCAATCCTCTTGTCGAACCGTCGTTCCGAGAGGTGGCGTGCCAAGTATCGTCTTGTGCATGTTGTTCGAACCCATAAAGGTGCAGATGATAAAGCCTATCGATGCGTGTTCGAAGAAGAAGACAAAGAAGGCAATGTTGGGATATCTTTATCTAAAGATCTCATGGCTATTGCTGGAGAGGCTTTAAAATCGAACATTACCACTATTGGTCCTTTAGTTCTTCCAGCATCTGAGCAACTCCTATTTCTTCTCACACTCATTGGGCGTAAAATCTTTAATCCCAAGTGGAAGCCTTATATTCCAGACTTCAAGCAAGCGTTTGAACACTTCTGTATCCATGCTGGTGGACGAGCAGTCATAGATGAACTGCAAAAGAACCTGCAACTTTCAGCAGAGCACGTAGAGGCATCAAGGATGACATTGCATAGGTTTGGAAACACATCGTCTTCATCGCTGTGGTACGAGATGAGCTACATTGAGGCAAAGGGGAGGATGAAAAAAGGGGACAGGGTTTGGCAAATAGCTTTTGGAAGTGGATTCAAGTGTAACAGTGCAGTATGGAAGTGCAACAGAACCATCAAAACACCAAAAGATGGACCATGGGCGGATTGCATTCAGAGGTACCCAGTTCATATCCCTGAAGTTGTCAAGCTCTAGGCTAATAGCAACAAACAAATATGGTTGATTCATGGCTTTGTCAAACTCAGATCCTTCTGGATCTCTGCATTTATTTATATTTCTCCTGTTAACTTTTTCTCTACTCATTTTGTTTCTGTCATACTGTATCCTTTTTCCATTTTCTTTTCAAAATCATGAGTTTGCATAGGTACCCGATATGGTGCTCTTTGTATTTGTTAATTAATGTACACCCTGCAGGGGAAAATAATAAGTGTGGAAAAACAACAGGTTGAATTAGCCATTGCAATAAAACCTGAAATATTAATAAAGAAAATGCTATACAAGTTGTGATTGTACATGAAAGAACAATTGGGTCAAATTTCCCAGGGTTTTCAATTTGCTATCCCTTTGGTTGTAGGGTCTCCTTATTAATGCCTTGACCTGTTACTGTGTGTAGTTGTCAACCAATGTATTGGCTGGCTCTTAATTTCTGGGGTTATTATTATGCCTTTAGAGCATCTAGCTGTAAGTGGTTGATCCAACTGGATTACATCAATGGAAGGAATCATGAAACATAGGGAATCACATAATTACAATTTACAGCATCAGACAAAGAGCTTCCAAGAGTTAATGAAGTGATGTGTTTGGTAGTGGTGAAGCACCTAACTTTTTAATAAAGGCATTTTAAATGTTAGAGATATAATTACTTTCTGGAAATGTTGGTGAAAATGGTTATTTCCATGACCAACGGAAGAGGAAAGAATTGAATTCAAGTAAAGTACTGTTTTGTCTGGAAAATGCCTGATACAGTTTTCAATTGACAATGCCATTTTTTAACTTCTCAAGGTAAAAGCACAAGCCACCATTTTTAACTATTCTAACCTACTCTTTTGCTTAGTTGTCGGTCAAATATTAACCTCAAAAACTTATTCCTTTGAAGTGCCTACTTACATGCCCCTTGTTTTCTTTTTTCCTTCAATCCTAACACACACAAACAATACTTAACTCTAAACATTACTCACTCAACTTTCTTCATACAAGTTTAGTATTTTAGTTACTCCATTAAATCATTATCAGTCACTTTTTGTATTTACATAATAATAGATTTAGCCCTTCAATATTTACAAATACTATCATTTTAGTCATAATTCTAAAAAATATTCAACAAATTTAACCCTCAACTTTACACATTTTACCAATTTAGTTTTACTCCTTAAAATTCAAAAATTAAAATTAAAACATAATTAAAAGTTCATTTTCGATAAAAATACATACAGAATTATCAATAAATGATTACCTTTTTTATCTCTAACATGAAATTTATTTATTAAAATAATACTTTCATAAATATTTTTAAAAATCCAACAAATAAGTCTTAAACCAAATTTAAACTTTTCCCTTTTAAATTTATTTAATAAATAATGAAATTTATTATATATTTGGCCTTACTCATCAATTCTCATCAAATTTGCCGAGTGCTAAGCGTTGCCTTTACCTACAACCACTCGCACCAATAATCTTTACTCCGAACTCCTCTATTTCCACATCCTCCATCAACGCACCATTAAACCAGGAATTGGTTGTGGAGTTGTCGACATGCCCTTCCACCTACTAGGTCTTTAGGACCTCATCCTCACCTATATATCCTCAACCATGCCTACTCTTAAGCGCTACCTCAAATACAACAAACTCGTTCTAGGCAACAACCTATAGACATCGATTCTCACCCTTTTCAAACTTGGATTCTAGTTTTTGGCCTAACCTAAACATGGTGGTTGTTAATGTTGAAAAAAGGCAAAAGTTGAACCTTTTTAAGTCTTCTTCATGGTTTTTCCTCTTGATCGTGCCCCAGCGTGCGTGTACCAAGGCTTGGGATAATGCAATTAAATATTGAATGTATGTGTGGTGTTTGCAAGCGAATTGGTTCAATTGTAATATAAATTGTACAACAAAATACCAGAAGTATTCTAAGGATCGTACCCAAGGGATTGCTAAGTTAGTGAAAGTTGTTTACTAAACTAATTATTTCACTACAACAAAACAAGCCTACCGAGACATTTTTTTTTGACCTAAGACAATGCAAAAAAGGTTGGCATAGGTTTCGCGACGCTTCTTCCGAAACGCTTTCAAAAAGGTTCTCTATAATACAGTTGGCCTGCTCCACGACACTTTTGAAAAAGCGTTGGCATAAGTCAACATAAGCCGACCCTTATTGAAGGGTTGGGAAAGACCTAGTTAAGGCCAACCTTTAAAAAGGGTTGGGATAGACCTAGTTAAGGCAACCTTAAAAAGGTTGGTATAGTTCTTGCCTAAGGCAACTTTTAAAAACGGTTGGGATAGAACCGTCTAAAGCAACCTTAAAAAGGTTGGGATAGACCTTGTCTAAGACAACCTATAAAAAAACTGTTAGGATAGACCTATCTAAGGCAACCTTAAACAGGTTGGGATAGACCATGTCTAAGGCAACCTTTAAAAAAGGTTGGGATAGACCCGTCTAAGGCAACCTTAAAAAGGTTGGGATAGACCATGGCTAAGGTAACCTTTAAAAAAGATTGGGATAGACCCGTCTAAGGCAACCTTAAAAAGGTTGGGATAGACCCGTCTAAGGCAACCTTAAAAAGGTTGGGATAGACCTTGTCTAAGGCAACTTTTAAAAAAGGTTGGGTTAGACTCGTTTAAAGCAACCTTATAAAGGTTGGGATAAATCTTGTCTAAGGCAACCTTTAAAAAAGGTTAGTATAAACCCGTCTAAGGTACCTTAAAAAGATTGGGATAAAAACGTATAATGTTAATTTTTTTCTATTTTTTATTATTTCAATATTAATATATTTTTATAAATATTTACAGTGAATAATCATAGGAATTGTGCTTTAAATACAACTAAAAAATATAAAATATAAAATTAAAATTAAAATAAAGATTGAATATTCACTACAAAAATCGATTCAACAATTAAAATACACTAACATTTAGCTGAAATGTATACCACTAACATTCAAATCAATGTAAAAAAGTAAACAAATAAAAAAGTACCTAAGATGATGGACATTGATATTGATGTTGTACTACATAAAAGCTAATACAGTTTGAAACTGCAACTTCAATTCCAAGAAACTCTGTTGATCTCTTATTTCTACAAAGGTAGCCCCAAGAAACTTCAATTCCTTTCGTTAAGTTTTTCCTTCTCATAATCCTATCCTGCAGCCTGCATTAAAGTAATAATAAGTTAGACATTGTAAGCCTGCAAGAAAGCCTGGTATGAAGATAAATTAACGAACCTTGACAACTTTAAAGATAAATCAAAGTTCAGAACTTCAAATGCAGACCATTTGCAGATATAAAAAAAATTCAATAAATGAACGAACCTTGACAACTTTAAAGATAAATCAAAGTTCAGAATTTCAAATGCAGACCATTTGTAGATTTAAAAAAACATTCAATAATGTTAACCAAGACCTCCAAATAAGAGTGCAACAGCAAGTCATTCAAAACTTGGCTAACCATTATAAAATAAATAGAGCAGCATAGTAAGGTTCAAGGTGGTAATAGTTACTTTTTTAATCCTACAATGAGTAATAATTAGAACAAACATGACAAGATCTATATTTTGTAGCCTGTAACAGATTTTTTTTAAAAAATTGTTATTGCATGCAGGTTTTCTCATCCAGATTAACGAACTGTTAAATGACCACAAAACATTATCATGGAGAATATAAACACGACAGAGAACTAAATGACAATTTTGTAACAAATTGCATAAATAAAGCAAGTAAGCTGACATTATTCTTTAAATGAGGGTAAGTATTGATAGAATTAGAACTGATGGTAACCCACAAATGGTTAGAAACAACCAAAAGGAACCATGGATATCAAAGCACTAAGTGGTGTAATGGCTATTGCCATTCAGGCACGAAATATAAAATGCAAGCCTAAAGTCAATAGTGAGATCCATAAAATATGGAGAGAGAAACAATACAGAACAAACAGAATGACAAGAATATGGAAATGAGAGACCATTTGCTTGGAATCTAGAAAGGAATTGTAATCACCTGTGGCAAATAGTACAACGTCTGCTATCAACTCATCACCATGATCTGTAATAACTTTTATGCCATTATCTGTTTTAACCAACTGAATTCACATATGTTAGAACCAACTTTATTCCCCTTCCTTCTAGATTTCTTGCAACCATTGCCCTTATTTCATCATCAAATCCTCTGTAGCAAAGACACATAAATTTAGTCAGCTCTAGACTCCTAGTTTAGGTCACAGACCTCTTTGATAACAGCCTATTTGATAGCAACCACTAAAGTCTATGTCATCCTATTTGATAACAGCCTGGTAATCTTCTCATGAGTATCTTTAAATACTTGAAAAATAACCAAATACCAATAACAGATTGGGATAATGTAAATTTCCAAATTAAACACCAGAACAAACATCAGAGATACATACAAAGTATGAAGCAGAAAATTTCAGATATCATAAATTAACTTAGATCATATAGGAATTTGATCGCTGCAAATCAGAGCTTTAAATATTTATAAAAGAATGATCAAACCTGGAGGCTAACTCTGACAACGATATTAAAGGCAAGTGTACCTATCGAACAGTAGTATAGCTTAGGCAAGACCGGTTATCGAACCCAAAGGAACTAAAAGTATTAATACTCACTTTCTTTTTATTATTTAGCCTTAAAATTAGAGTGAAAATTACTTTTAAACTAAATTGACGACAATTAAACTAAGGACACAAAGACAAGAAGACGAACTGGAAAATAACTTTGAAGAAAAACCCAATTGATTTCGACGATACCTTCAGGAAGAATCCACCTAGACTTCACTTATTATCTAACCCTAAATTATATGATTTCTTTACTTAGCTTGATCCGTGAGACTCCCTAACCTATATTAAACCATCTCACGTCTAACCCTAGGTTGATTAGTGGAACTCTCGTTCGCTTATAATAACCCCCTAGGATAGCAGTAAATCGATCAATGGGCTCTCATATTAGGTTTCACCCTAATCTGGCAAAATCTAGTAACCCTATCTCTAGGCGTTCGATCAACTCTGCTTAATTATGTTAGATCCCCTCTTAAGCAGGGTCTATTCCTCCTCCACCTAAGCACATTAAATTTGGATTAAGCAACATAATTAAGAACAAACTAAGTAATTTATCATATAACTTAAGAATCAAATAACAAAATCCATCTAGGTTTCGTCCCCTTCAGGTATCTGAGGGGTTTAGTTCATAATAAATAAACAAAACATCGCAAGAGAAAAGATAAAACAAAACATAAGAAAACCTTAAAACCCCCTAAAGGAATTGAAGGAGAATTCTGCCGTCTTGAGTATAACTCCGGCTTTTTGGGATGGATCAACTGGCTATCCTCGTGTTATTCCCTAACTTTGACCTTCTCGGCTTGGCTTCTTGGCCTAGCTTTCTATCCTGTTCCGGCTTCTGCCGAACTCCCTCTCAACTTGCCCCCTTGAGTGTTTATATAGACTTTGTGATGCCTTGCTTGGCCCTTAAGTATCCTAATTTAAGTAGAATTCCTAATAGGGTGTTCGAATAGGCTTTGGAATGTGTTTCTTTGCCTCCTAGTATCCTTTCCCGAATGAAATTTCTCTTTCCAGCGACAAGGACACGGCCATGACACACGCCCGTGTGGATCGTGGCCAGGCCGTGCTCGGACTTTTAATGAGGCACGGCCGTGTTAGCTTTGGGCCAGGCCGTGTCAATTTCTCTCTTGGCCCAATTTGGTCCGTTTTAAGCCCGTTTCTCATTCTTTTCATCCTCGGGTGCTTTCCTGGGTATAAAACATGAAAACAAAGGATTAATAGTACCTTTTTACATAAATCGAGGCTTAATTCATCCGAAAGCATACTAAATGTGGGCTTAGAATATGTTACTTTTACGGTTTATCAGATACCCCCACACTTAAGCTTTTGCTTGTCCTCAAGCAAAATTCTCAACTTACAATTAAGACGGACTTCCTCGATTCATAGTATTCATCAATAATGTTTCATCATAATTCAAAGATAATTCATACATGGATAACTCAACTCAAAGAGTCCTAAAGATTCAAACAATTAAAGTCATACATTTGTAGCACAAAAATGTAGGTGTCTCCCCTTATCTAAATAATTTCCTTTAATTCAAAATCGACAAGGATTGACATCCTCACTAAAGATTTACTCAAATCACTCTAGGTGTTTAAGGTTCAAAATTAAGCACTCAATAAGTCGAACATGAAAATTTAATCCCATAGGCTTGCATGAAAATCAAATCTCCACCACTGTAAAATGAGATGATACACAAATCAAAAGGTCTTTAGCAGGGTTGTAACGGGGCTTAGGTTAAGGGTATGGATAAAGGCTGAATTAGAAGGTTAGAATCGAGACTGACTTGAAAAATTACCTAACTAGAAAAATGAACTAATCCTAAATAATTTCATCAATTGAAAACTAATAATACGAGCTTCTTTTTTTTTTCAAGATTTGAGATTTAAACATGTAAGCTTACTAATAATGAATATACTTCGTTGTTGTTTTTTTTTAATTATTTTGAACAAATCAATAATAATAACGAACTTTAACAACTGAAATAGAGAACATAGTTAGGTAACTGCTCAAAATCAAATCTCGACAAAAAGGGTAGTTAAAAAGAACGGTGATAACAAATACAGAGGGTTTTGGGTTAATGTTAGTAGGTAAGTCAATGAAAAGGGTTGTTAGGCTTAAACGGGATTCACTAGGAGTTAATTGTGGAGGTAGGCTTTTTAGTGGAGTGAGTGGGTTAAAACCTAGGTGCCTTTATCATCTCTGTATATCAAATCAAAGGTGTGGTCTCAACATGTATAATCGAGGCAAGTTCTAGAATAACAAATCAATGTTGACACACTCATAATTGAAAGTGAGCATGAAAGAATGTATGCTCTAAAAGGCTCAAAATCTCACAAAAATTATGGGTATTTTGATGTCAACCTCGTAAATTTCAAACTTCAAAGTAATATTCAGATTCAGGTAGACAACCTAAAAAAAAATTTTTAATTCTGAAAAATAGACTTATCATGCTTGATTCTCTAGTATCCTTCAAATTTAATCATCAATGCACAATTATCAATGACTTACTCCAAAACATATCAACAAAGACCATAAATCATAGGAAATTTCATTCTAATCATAATATAAGAGACTTTACTTTTGAACAAGGCATAATTCAGGGATTTTCAAATAATACTATAGTTAACCCCCCACACTTAAGATGTACATTGCCTTCAATGTACAAAGATGGATAATAGCAAAATAATCATAAAAATCATAAGATGGGGAGATAAGTGAAACTTCCTGAATTTTGAATGAAGTCAATGAAAAGAAACCGGATAGGATTGGAGGTGAACGTGGGGAAGCGTCTCGACCCGTTTGAAATTGAATCCTCGAAGCAGCCGGTCTGATTTTATTGTATCCTAAGCTAAATCTAAATATCATAAAGAATAAGAAGAAGAAAATAAAATAAAATAAAGTAAAAAAATAATGAAATAAAATTAAAATAAAAACAAAAATAAATAATGGAAAATGAAAGACAACTAGAAAAAGGGAGAATGAGGTTTAAATAGAGATGTAGCCCGTGTTTTGGGATTTTGAATTTTAGGTGCGTTCAGGTGAGGTAGCCATGGCTGTGTTATAGCTGACACGCCCGTGCTCGACAAATCAGTAACTTCACACGGGTAGGTAGCACGGGCGTGTTTAGTCCGTGGTATGCAAGTCGGTGAGTTTACACAGTCGTGGGGCACGAGCGTATGTATCCCGTGCTCCTCAAGTCAGTAGCCTCGCACGGGTAGTTAGCACGGGCGTGGCCTAGTATCGCAGCCTGTGTTGGGAAAAGAAATTCTTCTCTGGTTGTGCACGGCTACTGGCACGCCCATGGTTCATCCCCTGGCTTCCACACGGCCACGGGAACGCTCATGTGTAAGGCCGTGTGTCCTAGAAATCTGCTCTTTGGTTAGTTTATGGTTAGGTGCTTAAAAGGAAAAATAAAAAATAAAAAATAAAAAATGTAAAAATAGGGTTAGTGCTCGGGTTGCCTCCCGAGAAGTGCTCGTTTATAATCTTAAGCTAGACTTTACCTTTCATTCGTATGGTCATGGTGGTTTGAGCAGGTGAAAATCCTTTCTCATGTGATCACTTCGGATATGGATATATAGTTTAAGTCGAGTAATTTTTACCTCAAAAGTGTCGAATTTAGGATTGCTTACCTCGACTGTGCCGTATAGGAAGACATTAAGTACCTCAAAAGTAATTTCTTCGTTTGTCTTGAGGTCTGAATTGGTGATTCGAGGGTCTTCCTTATTCAAGAATACCTGATCCCCTAATTTGAAGTGATTCGTTGTTCCTATTAGCTCATCTGGGGGCTCCTTCGGTTTCACTTCGTGCGGTTCCTGTTCTTTTAGTTTGTCAACCCTAAGGCTTTATTCCTTATGTATTTCTTCTTTGTTGGCACGAGGTCTAAGATCTAGCTCGGCTAAGTAATTTCATGATGCTTCCTGTAAAGAAGGTTGAACCAAATGATTATCAATAGAATTAACGTTCGTACCTTTATTACTCGATGTCCTAGCTGAGTCAGGAGCTTGAAGAGTGATTATTTCGTCGTCTACACGAAGTGTGAGTTCACCGAATTCTTCCTCTGTGTAGTCTTTCTTTATTGCATCGGGATATGGCACACGAGGTTGGTACTCTGTAATCACCGGTTTTGGTAAATCATGGCACACCTCAACCTTATCTTCACTTACCACAGGTTCTTCCCTTAGGTTTGGTTCGTCTAACCCTTCGCTATTATACATGGCTTGATTTTGCTCTCTCGGGTTAGTTTCAGTATTGCTTGGCAAGCTTCCTTGTGGTAGTTCAGACATTAACTTTGCGAGTTGTTTGACTGCATTAGTGACTTCCTTGACTGACTTAGTAAGTTCCCTGATTTGGCTCTCGTTGCTTTTAATTGTTCTCTCAGTTTCTTGGAGACGTTTTTTTGTGTCTACCGAGAATTTTGCACGCATCTCCTCAATGTCCGACTCCTCTTCCTGTTGGTGAGGTAGTTGTTGAAAATCTGGAGAAAGGTCCGGTCTTTGGCTATTTTGATCATCCCACGAGAAGTTATGATGGTACCTCCAACTTGTATTATAAGTGTCACTATAAAAATTATTTTGAGGTCTAGAATAGTTACCCGTATAGTGAGCTTGCTCGTTTTCCATGCCATATCCGTAGGGTGGGTACTCAGGATTTGCCACGCCTCCTAGATTCGAATCATATTGCATTACTGGGTGTACCTGCGATAGACTATGTAGATAACCAACCTTGTTATTCATCATGTCTAGCTGGTTAGATAACCTAGTGACCACGTCGAGGTTGAAAACACTGGCGGCTTTTGTTGGCGTTGTCTTCATAACTTGCCACTGATAGTTATTTAGCGCCATCTCCTCTATAGACTGTAATTATCTGCCAAAATCAAATAAAAGAAAATTAGCAAAGTAAAAAAAATTAAAACTAAAAAAAAATTGCAAAAAAAAATGGCTAAAGTAATAAAAATTAAACTTTCTTAATATTTTAGTTCCCCAGCAACGGCGCCAAAAACTTGATCACTGTAAATCAGAGCTTTAAATATTTATAAAAGAATGATCAAACCTGGAGACTAACTCTGACAACGATATTAAAGGCAAGTGTACCTATCGAACAGTAGTATAGCTTAGGCAAGACCGGTTATCGAACCCAAAGGAACTAAAAGTATTAATACTCACTTTCTTTTTATTATTTAGCCTTAAAATTAGAGTGAAAATTGCTTTTAAACTAAATTGACGAAAACTAAACTAAGGACACAAAGACAAGAAGACGAACTGGAAAATAACTTTGAAGAAAAACCCAGTTGATTTCGACGATACCTTCGGGAAGAATCCACCTAGACTTCACTTATTATTTAACCCTAAATATTATGATTTCTTTACTTAGCTTGATCCGTGAGACTCCCTAACCTATATTAAACCCTCTCTCGAGGCGAATAATGTCTAACCCTAGGTTAATTAGTGGAACTCTCGTTCGTTTATAATAACCCCCTAGGATAGCAATAAATCGATCAATGGACTCCCATATTAGGTTTCACCCTAATCCGGCAAAATCTCGTAACCCTATCTCTAGGCGTTCGATCAACTCCGCTTAATTATGTTAGACCTCCTCTTAAGCAGGGTCTATTCCTCCTCCACCTAAGCACATTAGATTTGGATTAAGCAACATAATTAAGAACAAACTAAGTAATTCATCATATAACTTAAGAATCAAATAACAAAATCCATCTAGGTTTCATCCCCTTCAGGTATCTGAGGGGTTTAGTTCATAATGAATAAACAAAACATCGCAAGAGAAAAGATAAAACAAAACATAAGAAAACCCCAAAACCCACCGAAGAAATTGAAGGAGAATTCCGCCGTCTTGAGTATAACTCCAGCTTCTTGGGATGGATCAACTGGCTATCCTCGCGTTATTCCCTAACTTTGACCTTCTCGGCTTGGCTCCTTAGCCTAGCTTTCGATCCTGTTCCGGCTTCTGCCAAACTCCCTCTCAAGTTGTCCCCTTGGGTGTTTATATAGACTTTGTGATGCCTTGCTTGGCCCCTAAGTATCCTAATTTAAGTAGAATTCCTAATAGGGTGTTCGAATAGGCTTTGGAATGTGTTTCTTTGCCTCCAAGTATCCTTTCCCGAATGAAATTTCTCTTTCCAGCGACAGGGACACGGCCATGACACACGCCTATGTGGATCGTGGCCAGGCCGTGCTCGGACTTTTAATGAGGCACGGCCGTGTTAGCTTTGGGCCAGGCCGTGTCGATTTCTCTCTTGGCCCAATTTGGTCCGGTTTAAGCTCGTTTCTCATTCTTTTTATCCTCGGGTGCTTTCCTAGGTATAAAACATGAAAACAAAGGATTAAGAGCACCTTTTTACATAAATCGAGGCTTAATTCATCCGAAAGCATACTAAATGTTGGCTTAGAATATGTTACTTTTACGGTTTATCAGAATTCTTATGCAATACCAGAAAAATCCAGGAATAATGTATAAAACCAGACTAAATAATAACCTCAAAAGAAGTTTCTTTCGGTAAAAGATATCCACAGTTTATGCAACCACAAAGCAAAAACGTTTATGCAACACATGGATACTGCCTATAGATACTGCAACACATAAATATTAAAAAGTCAGAAAAACAATCAAGCATAGCAAAAACTCAATATGTTGTTTTTGCAATACCTGTCAAAAATAAAACAATAAACCAGAAGGAATAATATGAATAATAGTTGGTACACTGCAGTAGAGTTTTTAACCTACAGAAGCAAGATCAAGGGTTCACAAGTGTCTTACAAGGATATAGTAAAATATTAAAAAAAAACACATAGCAATTTTTTAAGAATGCTTGTGGAATAAAAAAAATAAATTGCAAGTGCCAAATACTAACACAAATAAGAATACATAACAGCATCTTAGGTTTATAAAAGAAAAGGACATGAAAAAGTTGAGGTATAAGTCATTGGGTACAAAGAATCGAAAATGCATCCCAAAGCCTTAGCTAAAAGGAATTACTTCACCATGTTTACAGAAAAAGGTGCAAGTAATAGAATCACTCACTAGTAACCATCTCTGAGACCACCGAACTTCTCATGTCCAGCAGTATCCCAGTAGTAGAAACGGATTTTGCCACAGTTAGTGAAGAAGTCCAAGGGATAAACCTCCACACAACAGTCAGCTCTAAACCAAATTTCGAATATACTAGGGAGAAAACAAAAGCAGCAAACTAGCAACTAAAAATGATAAAAGACCAAGCCAAAAAAAACTCCTGCAACTCACTTCTAGATTCGAAAAGTTCCGGTTGAATTGGTAAACTGAGTCCAATTGATCCCACTTCCATACAACAAAAGAAACACGAAATGTAAGCAATAGAACTAAAATTCATTAAAAAGACAAACAAAAAATTATGTTCAACGAACGAAATTCAAAATTCCAACCTTGGTTCCAACAGGAAATGCAGCTTTCTATAGTTCTTCCTGCAGAAAATAAATTGATAGTTTTCGTCAAAATTTAATTTAAAAAAAAACAAAAAAAAAACTAAGACTTCACTCCCCCCCCCAAAAAATAATTTAACTATCTCAATAAATAGAATTTAAACTCCATATTTGCATCCAGTAAGCGCTAATCTTTACATAAGAATGCAGAAAGCTCATATACTAAAATTTAAACTTCACCGCGGCGTTCTCCACAGTTAAAATCTCAAATATTAAGTTCAAAAAATCAACAGGAGTAAGAAAAATAGTGCATAACCTAAATCTTTTAACCTTGTAACTATCCAGATATTCAGTAAACACAAAACTCATGATATGTATATAAAGAAAATTAAAATCCAAAATAACAAACTTAAAACATGGAAGAAAATAAAATGAAACGGAGAAACCCTAATAATATTGAGCCCACCGCAATCCCTAACAAAGCCCTAAATCTCAAAAACCTCAAGATTCAATAAACGAAGAAGAGGAAGAGAAACATAATATTATAAGCAGTAATTACCAGAAACAACAGAATTAAGCCAATTGACGACCTCCCGGCGAGACTTAAGCTTGTAAAAAGAAGTCGAAGAGAAGAAAAGAGAACGGTTCTTAACAGCGAAATGATAGGACATGTGCCTCAGGCTCTTTTCTTTACCAATCATAGCTAGATCTAAAACGCCGTCCCTTCTCTTCAAATAATAGTGAACCACTCTCCTTCCTTTATTGCTTGAAACATTCACCTCGTCCTAGCTCACATAGGTCGTTGTAGAGTACGACGGCGAAGGCGTGACGCCACCGCCACATCGTCCATGTCAAATTTCGAGAAGAAGAAGAAGGGAAAGATTGGAATTTTAGAAACGGGGATTCAGAAATCTCGAGAGAGAAAATGGTGGGCGAGAGAGGGAATTTGAAAATTTATACGAGGGAGGGTTTTATTTTGGAGATTGGGAATGGACGGTGAGGATGGGGTAGATGAGGATGACAAGGAGGAAATGAAGAAGAAAGTTAACGCCACAAAAAATCATTTATTTTTAAACAAAACGACGCCGTTTTGCTCTGCTAAAAATATTTTATTTTGCCTGCTAAAAATTATTAGTTAACTGATTTTATAAAACATTTATTATTACTATTTTTTATAAATTGGATTTTTATAAAAAAAACCAAGTACTCTCAAAATAAATATCGTATATTTTAATAAGAAAACAAACGGTTAAATGGCTGTAATTAATTATTAAGTTAGAATTATTCTTTTTTCAATATGAATTCTAATTTTGGTTTAAATGTATACTTGAAACTTTAATTTTGATTAAATCATCCACATTTTAAAAAATAAATACCTCAATTTATTTTTATACTGAATAAATATAAATATTTATTATGCAATATATAAATATAAAATTATGCTATATCAATAATTGTGTTAATAATTTACAAGAACTGGATCAAATTAAAGTTCATGTATACAATTGCACATTAAACCATTGTTCATGTATGCTTTAGGGATTTATCCCATTCTGAAATTTTATTTTTTGAAAAATAATAATTTATATTTATTGTATTTATGATTAAAATTTTTAAATATATATAATATAAATTTTTGAAATATTTATATTTAAAAAAACTCTAAAATCCTAAACCCCAAACCCATAAACACAAAACCTTAAAACCTTAAACCATGAACAATAATATCTAAACCCTAAACCCTAAACCCTAAACCCTAAACTAAATTGATTTTTTGAGGCGTTTTTATTAAAAATATTATTCACACTCGAAGCTATTAAGTCATTTTTAATTTGAATATATATAATTATTCACACTCATGATGTAAAATTTTAAAAATATTCATATTTTAAATCCAAATATATTAGTTTAAGATATTAATACTACAATTTTTATTTAATATAAATTAATTTATTAGAAAAAATGATATAGACAATTATGAAATTAGTGATTGGTGGTATATTAGGAGTTAGGACATAAGAGTTTTTCTTTTCATATGGCAACACTTTTATATAGTTGAGAAAGCTATAACACAAGTCGACATAGTGTTGGATAAAACCGACTCTTATTTAAGCATTACCTTAGGCATACATATCCCGACCCTTATACAAATAGTTGGCCAAAGCATATTTCGACAGTTTATCCCAACACTTAGGAAAGTGTTGGCCCAAAAGTGCCGGCATAGTGTTAGACAAAGTTGACTCTTATTTAAGTGCTGCCTTAGGCATGTATATACCAATTCTTACACAAAGAGCTGGCCAAAACGTATGCTGACAAGTCTATCCCAAAACTTAGCAAAATGCCGGCATAGTGTTGAACAAAGCCGACTCTTAATTAAGCGTTGTCTTAGGCATGCATATCCCAACTCTTATACAAAGGGTTGGCAAAAGTGTATAGCAATAGGTCTATCCCAACACTAATAGGTCTATCCCAACACTTAGGAAAGTGTTAGCCCAAAAGTGTCGACATAGTGTTGGACAAGGCTGACTCTTATTTAAGCGTTGCCTTAGGCATGCATATCCCAACTCTTATATAAAAAGTTGGCCAAAGTGTATATCTGCAAGTCTATCCCAACACATAGGAAAGTGTTGGCCCAAAAGTGTTGGCGTAGTGTTGGACAAAGTCGACTCTTATTTAAGCGTTGCCTTAGCCATGCATATCCCAACTCTTACATAAAAAGTTGGCCAAGGTGTATATCAACAAGTCTATCCCAACACTTAGGAAAGTGTCGGCCCAAAAGTGTCTGCATAGTGTTTGTAACACCCCAAACCCGGCCCATGCGTTTCAACCGGATCTGGCGTGTCACGGGTTGTACATTGAAAACCTTTGTCTTGTTGGTTTTGGAAGTCGTAAATTAAATAGACATTATTTAAGTAAACAAGCGGCATTTTAAAAATAAAACCTTGTATTAAGTATAATTAAACCTTTGACATCATCTCATAAGTTGCAGAACATTAAAACTACTTAATTGGATAAAATTATGGGGCCTTATTACATTGATAATTCCAAAGTAAAAATAAAATAAAACTTAAAGAAATCCCAAAAATAATTTGTAGAAATAAAGCTTGATGGCCCCTCGAGTCTGTCTCGGCTCCCATGTCCACGATCTACTGCTCATCTGGAAGAGTAGAGAAAAGGAAAGCGTGAGTCACCAAGACTCAGTGTATAAATCTCAAAACACACAACGACCTGAGCCCACAAACACATTATGGGCCCTGGCCCATACATAAATGCATCAATCATAATCACATGATAAACAATAAATAATGAAAAACCCAACCCATCCTAGGTTTCCATCCTCTACACACCATCCCGTACCAACCATCACACCTTGGGGATTTCTACAATCAACCCTCCATCCGCTACACACCAAAACGACAGCCGTACTGCCTATTCCTATTAATTAGGAATCATTTAACGTGGCATCGCCACTGATCACTATGTGACATTACAATTAAATTATGTGGGACTTCTACCACCGATCACCAAGTGACCTATCATGCACTTCCCCTTCAATATCATCTTTCCCACCCCATGCATACATACATAAAGAAAACATCATACAGACTTATATACTTTTCGATACACATAGGGAGTTCTATGTTTACGTACCTGGCATCTTTGCCTAACCCTTTTAGGGTTCCATTCGACTGTCTATACAGCCTCATTCCGGCTTTTTAGCTCATAACATATAAAAATAAACATATATACAGGTTTATTAGTAGTGTGTTAGAGATCTACACACCTGATTATCGATAAAACGATGCTTTCTATGTCGACGCTATCCTTAGTCCACACAACTGCTATCTGCCTAAGATGTTGTTCAGAAGCCGGTCCACAACCAAGTGGCCAATCTCGAACGGCAGATACTTCTCGTTTCTTAAACTTAGGGATTCTTTCCTTTGCCTGATCCATATTTAATTCCATCATAAATCCTTATCAGAGCTACTATCACAATATTTAATCGTTAATCCTCATCTTAAAGTTTAGATCTTGCATAT
The DNA here is from genome assembly GCA_005393395.2 of Gossypium australe. Lineage (NCBI taxonomy): Eukaryota > Viridiplantae > Streptophyta > Magnoliopsida > Malvales > Malvaceae > Gossypium > Gossypium australe. The sequence continues at coordinate 127,688,987 of CM016614.1, read as the reverse complement.
AATGAATGGATCTAGTAAAAATCTAGGGAAAATCTTCTTACCTTAAAATTCCGAAATTGGAGACTAGCTTTTTTCGGCTTTTAGATCTAGTTGACCAAGCTTCCTTCAAATCCCGAATTGCCGCCCAACATAGAACCATTAAACTATTAGCTTTTCAGCTTTTTTTACTTTCAAAAACCGGGAATAGATCATGAGAACTAATCAAAAATCGACACTTACCTTAGCATAGGAGGTTCGGCTAGCACTAGAGAGAGGATTCGGCAATGCCAAAGGAAGTTTTAAATGCCGGAATAAATAGAACTAATTCTCAAATAGGATGAATAAAGAAAAACTATAGAGTTTTCGACTTTTAAAGAGAAATCGACTCAAGGGAAAAAGAATGGAGAAAAGGTTTCAGCTTTTGAAGAAATTGAAGAAAAGAAATTGGAGAGGAAGAGGCTAGGGATTTTCGGCACAAGAATAATGAGAGAATTAGGGTTTTAAATGTCAGAATCAAGGAGCTATCCCCCCTATTTATAGGAATTTTGACACCTCCTGTATAAAACCGAAAACGCCCTTCCTAGTTAATTAAAATTCAAGTTAAATGAGAGGGAAAATTCGGCACCCCTTTGCCATGCAGTAGCCGAATTCTTTACTCCTCTTAGTGGTGGATTTTCGGCCATCACTCTCCTTGTAGATAGGCTCCTATCTTTTCTCCTTTTTATCTTCTATATTATCAATTATAAATCCAAATATATCTTCCTATTTTTAAGCCTTGTAGCCGTCCACCTCATCAAGTCTTAATGCCGAAATTTAACTCACTTAAATTAAAAGATTTGGGCTTCACTAAACTTAAATTTTGGGCCCTTAAATCCCTTGTTGTGGCGTCACCCTTGCTCCCATTTAAGTGCCGAAAATGGCCCAAAAACATGGGCTCCTTGCGACCAAAACTTGGGCCTCTTTAATTATTGATGGCGCCACCTTCTAATTCCCTTACAGTGCCACCTATTGTTGGGCCACAAGCCCATGTTGGGATTTTAAACATAATTACCACCTTTTAACTCTATAATGCACAATCTAATAATTTAATCAAGGCCTTTGCCTAATCCTGAGCCCAGTTTGGACCCCTATCACTTAAATTAACAAATTAATCCTATCCCTACACTAAATGCATAGGCCCATAAATTTAGGATGTTACAGTTCTACCCCCTGAAAGAAATTTCGTCCTCGAAATTACCTGATCAGAAAAGATGAGGGTATTGCTGCCTTATTGCTTCCTCGGGTTCCCACGTAGCCTCCTCGGAACCATGATTCCGCCACAGCACCTTAACCAATGGAACCGTTTTCCTTCTCAACACCTTGGCATCACGATCCAAAATTTCTACTGGTTCCTCTTCGAAGGATAGATCAGGTCTTACCTCGATTTCCTCCACAGGCATAATATGGGACGGATCCGAACGGTAACGTTGTAGTATGGAAACGTGAAATACATCGTGAATTTGACTTAACTCCGAAGGTAACTCCAACTGATAGGCTACTGGTCCTACTCGCTTCAATACCCGATATGGTCCGATAAATCTAGGACTTAATTTACCCTTTTGACCAAACCTTAGTACCTTCTTCCATGACGATACCTTTACGAATACTTTATCACCCACTGCAAACTCTATGTCCTTACGCTTTAAATTAGCATAGGACTTTTGTCGATCCGACGCCTCCTTCAGTTGAACCCAAATCAATTCAACCTTCTCTTCTGTCTCACTCACCAACTCCGGTCCCAAAATCCGACGTTCCCCTAGTTCTATCCAACAGGTAGGAGTACGACACCTCCGCCCGTACAAAGCTTCATAGGGCGCCATCTGAATACTTGACTGGTAACTATTGTTGTAAGCAAACTCTGCTAACGGTAAAAACTCTTCCCAACTACCTCTGAAATCTATGACACATCCTCTTAACATGTCCTCCAAGATCTGGATCACCCGCTCAGATTATCCATCGGTTTGAGGATGAAACGCTGTACTGAAATCCAACTTCGTACCCAGCGCGTGATGCAACGCCTTTCAAAATCGTGAGGTGAACCTAGGGTCCCTATCTGATATGATCGAAACCGGTACTCCATGCAACCTCACCACCTCCGCTATGTATAACTTAGCTAACTTCTGCAAGGAATAATCAACACGTACGGGTATGAAGTGTGCAGACTTCGTCAAGCGATCAACAATTACCCAAACTGCATCTTTCTTAGTGGGTGTGTGGGGAAGCCCACTAACAAAGTCCATGGTAATTTTTTCCTACTTCCATTGGGGAATCTTCACTGGCTGCAACAATCCTGATGGTAACTGGTGTTTCGCCTTGACCTCCTGACAGGTCAAACACTTACCCACTAATTCGGTTACTTCTTACTTCAAACCCGGCCGCCAGAACTGATCTCTCAAATCCCGAAACATCTTACTTCCTCCAGGGTGCATAGCATATACATTACCATGTGCCTCATTCAAAATCCTCTGCCTTAACTCCGGGTCTTTTGGCATGCATACCTTCCCTCGAAAGCATAACAATCCTTCCTTATTCAAAGTGAATTCTGCCGGCCCATCCTTTGAGATTAGCTGCAATTTCCCTTTTAACAACACATCGGTCTGTTGCCTCTCCTTCACCTGACTGATCCAAGAGGGTTTCACTTGAAGTTTAGCTAATAAACTTCCATTCTCATACAAACTAAGGTGAGCAAACATTGCTCTTAAGTCGGAGACTACTTTACGACTTAAAGCATCCGCCACTACATTAGCCTTACCCGGGTGATACTCGATCGAGCAATCGTAGTCCTTTAGCAACTCGATCCACATTCTCTACCTTAGATTCAACTCCTTCTGAGTCAAAAGATACTTCAAGCTCTTATGATCTGTGTAAATGACAGATTTCTCCCCGTACAGATAATGCCTCCAAATTTTTAAGGCAAACACCACTGCTGCCAATTCCAAATCATGGGTGGGGTAATTTAATTCATGCGGTCTTAACTGCCGAGATGCATATGCAACCACCTTTCCATCTTGCATCAACACACATCCTAATCCTGCGTGTGATGCATCACAGTAAATTATGAATTTCTTCCCTGCCTCCGGCTGAATCAACACCGGAGCCTCCGTCAGAAACCTCTTTAACTTTTCAAAACTCTCTTGCTGCTTATCAGACCAAACAAACGGAACTCCTTTCCGTAGTAACTTAGTCAACGGTGCCGCTACCGAAGAAAATCCTTCAACAAACCTTCGGTAGTACCCAGCTAAACCAAGAAAACTCTTAATCTCAGCCACAGACTTGGGTGGCTTCCAATCTAACACTGCTTCAATCTTTCGAGGGTCAACCCTAATCCCTTCTGTCGACACAACGTGCCCTAGAAACGTTACTTCCCTCAGCCAAAATTCACACTTACTGAATTTGGCATACAACAGCTTCTCCCTTAGAATCTGCAAAAATATTCACAGATGAGCATCATGCTCCTCCTCTAACTTCAAATAAACCAAGATATCATCGATAAACACCACGACACATCGGTCTAGGTAGGGTTGGAACACTCGGTTCATCATGTCCATGAATGCTGCTGGCGCATTGGTCAATCCAAACGGCATCACCATAAACTCATAGTGACCGTAGTGAGTCCTAAAAGTTGTCTTATGAATATCCGCTTCCTTGACCCTAAGCTGATGGTACCCTGACTTCAGATCTATCTTAGAAAAGATTGAGGCCACCTTCAACTGATCGAACAAGTCATCGATCCTTGGCAACGGGTACTTGTTCTTGATTGTTAGCTTATTCAACTGACGATAATCAATGCACATACGCATTGATCCATCATTTTTCTTAACAAATAACACCGGCGCTCCCCAGGGCGACACACTCGGTTGAATAAATCCTCTATCCAGTAACTCCTGAATCTGCGCTTTCAACTCCATTAACTCTTTCGGCGCCATTCTATACGGAGCAATAGATATCGATGCTGTCCCGGGAAGAATATCGATACCAAACTCCACTTCACGATCTGGGGGTAATCCCGGAAGCTCTTCAGGGAAAACATCAAAAAATTTCTTTATCGTCCTGACGTCTCCAACAGTCAGATCTTTAGCTTCTAGAGCCTGAACAAGCAATAGAACTGCCTCACATCCTTTCCTCACCATCCTTTCTGCTTTTAGGGCAGTTACTACATTCGACAAACAGTTCCCCCTTTCTCCTATCACCAACACTTCATCACCCTCGGGGGTTTTTAACACCATACGCTTGGCCGCACAATCTAGATTAGCTTGATACTTCACAAGCGAATCCATGGCTAAAATTAAATCAAACTCCCCGAATGGTAATTCTATTAGATCCGTTCGGAAGACCATCCCCTGAACTTCTAGAGGTACTTCCCGATAGAGTTTATCCACTACCACCGATTGTCTTAACGGGCTAACTATAGTCATTGCCCTAAGGGTAATTTTAGATTCTAGCATTAAAGTTCCCGATACGCTACTAGCTACGTACGAATGCGTCGACCCAATGTCAATCAATGCAGTGTAAGGCAAACCAAAGATTAAGAACGTACCGGTTATGACATCCGGTGCATCAGCCTCCTCTCGACGTCTAACAGCATAGACCAACCCTGGCTGTCTGGCCTCAGTGTTTCCTGCCCCTTGGCCTGGTGCTCCACGACCCCGACCAGCACCATTACCACCTCTGGTTGCACCACAACCTCTTTGTGGCTGCTGACCTCCTCTACCAGGCTGAGCATTCCCTCGACCCATGGTCCCTTCACCGTCCCGTTGCTGCGGACAGTTTCTAACTTGATGGTCCATAGATCCACACCTAAAACACTTCCCACTGCTTGCCCAACACTCACCGGCATGAAATTTGCCACATCGAGCACACTTTGGTGTCTGGTTAGCAGCAGCAGGTTTCTCTTCCCGTTTTAGTCCATCAGACCTGGACCTTTTCTGAGTACGCCCGGTTGACGATCCAAAATTCCTCTTATTTCCTCCCCTATCTCTATCCCGATTTAACTTTTCAGTCCGCTTAACCTCCTCGACTATCTTAGCCTTTTCCACTAGGACAGCGAATTCCCTTTCTCGCTGTGGGGCTATCAAAACACGCAAATCATCTCTCAGGCCATCCTCGAACCTAACACAACGTTCATGCTCCGTGGCTACCATCCCACGAGCATAACGGCTAAGGCGTAAGAACTCAGCTTTATACGCAGCCACTGACCTACTCCCTTGCACTAAATTCAGAAATGCTCTGCGCTGCGCATCCATATAACTCGATCCAATGTACTTATTATGAAACGCCGTTTTGAAGAAATCCCAAGTGATACGGTCAGCCACAGTACCATCCTTAACCGTAAGCCACCATTGATATGCTTCATCCCGCAGGAGAGATACCACCCCTTTTAACTTTTCCTCCTCCGTGAAATCCAAGTCATCGATTATGCGTTCTACCGCCTCCAACCAATACTCCGCTGAACTTGGGGCTACACCAGAAATTCCCCTAAACACTTCTGCCCCATTGACCCTAAGCCGCTCCGGTACAGATTTCCGGGCTCCTGTGCCCATACCAGCCCTAGCAACCCTCTCTAAGACCCTTAACATTGCCTGAGATACCTCATCATCTTCGGCCGTCTGATCCTGAAATTCCTCCTCCACAACTGGCATCTCGTTTCTAGAACCATGACCGGACCCTACTGGTTTCGACACCGTCCTACTATCCCTACCACGACCACGTGGCGGACGTCCTCGACCCCTTGTACTCATTCTACCGCTTCGCTTTTATCTGATTAGAAATTTTATGAATTATTAGTTTTCTTCCACTGATTAACCACGAACAGTCTTATGAATAGTAGTTTTAGAGTAGTTGTTTCGAATTCGCATTCACAATTCAGTCTCAAGTTCGTAACCTCTAATTCTAGTAAACACATACATTCAATCATCAACATACAAATAACATTCATGAACATTCATTACGTAAGGGTGTTTTCGTTGTTTCACTACCCAGGGGTATTTTCATAAATTTTCCCTGTAGGAGTATTTTCGTAATTTTTTCAAAATTGGGTTCCTTGGTGATTTTGTGAAATAAGGGTATTTTGGTAATTTTGTAATCTGAGGGTATTTCGGTAATTTTACAATCCGGGGGTATTTCGATAATTTTGCAATCTGAGGGTATTTCGGTAATTTTGCAATCCGGGGGTATTTCGATAATTTTGAAATTCGGGGGTATTTTGGTAATTTTTGCAAATTAGGGGTAATTTGGTAATTTTACAAACCAGGGGTATTTTGGTCATTTTGCAAAGCAAGGGTAATTTGGTAATTTTACAAACCAGGGATATTTTGATGTTGTTGTTGTTTTCTTTTTAAACAGGGGTACTTTTGGAACATCTAGTTTCATAATTCGGGTTACTCTTCTAAACATGAGATTTTCGGGTAAATTTTCAAAACATAGGTATAATTCACAGTTGATTGGAATTTTCACAAATCAAGTGTATTTTGAAAATTTTACAAAACTTTGGGGATTTTTTTTCCAAATAGGGTGGCTGGTCCCTTTCGGGTTTTAATTATAAGGTTTAGCCCATCCACAAGTCTTCATAGCTAAGGTGAACAGTCACTACGCACCAGGTGAGATTCTAACGAAGAGGAGGTGAATCACTAGGACTGCTTAAGTACCAAGCTCTCCCTGAATCCACTCCTAGACATGCGTATGCCCATTGCCACACCCTAATTCAGCTAAGGTGAACAGTCACTGCGCACCAGGTAAGATTCCAGCGAAGAGGAGGTGAGTCGCTAGGACTGCTTAAATACCAAGCTCTTCCGGACCCAATCCTAGACATGCATATGCCTGTTGCCACACCCTAGTCTTGCGACTTGTTTACGGGTTTGTTCAGAGAGATTAAGTCTTATGAAATTGAAGAGTTGTTTATCTAAGCCTAAGGTCCATTAATACTATCATGCTATTCTACGTCCCTCAAGCCCATTAAGCCCACATGTATATCACAACAAGAGTTTAGAATACTTACCTGCGTGGATCGGGTGCCGGTAGACTCAAAGGCCATTTCTTCAACTCAAAACTTTCTTTTCTCAAAATCACTTCTATTTTACAAAACATTACTAGACCCATTTCACAGCCCGAGTTTTGAACTGGACTCTGATACCAAAATGTAACACCCCAAACCTGGCCCATGCGTTTCGACTGGATCTGACGTGTCACGGGTTGTACATTGAAAACCTTTGTCTTGTTGGTTTTGGAAGTCGTAAATTAAATAGACATTATTTAAGTAAACAAGCGGCATTTTAAAAATAAAACCTTGTATTAAGTATAATTAAACCTTTGACATCATCTCATAAGTTGCAGAACATTAAAACTACTTAATTGGATAAAACTATAGGGCCTTATTACATTGATAATTCCAAAGTAAAAATAAAATAAAACTTAAAGAAATCCCAAAAATAATTTGTAGAAATAAAGCTTGATGGCCCCTCGAGTCTGTCTCGGCTCCCATGTCCACGATCTACTGCTCATCTGGAAGAGTAGAGAAAAGGAAAGCGTGAGTCACCAAGACTCAGTGTATAAATCTCAAAACACACAACGACCTGAGCCCACAAACACATTATGGGCCCTGGCCCATACATAAAGGCATCAATCATAATCACATGATAAACAATAAATAATAAAAACCCAACCCATCCTAGGTTCCTCTACACACCATCCCGTACCAACCATCACACCTTGGGGATTTCTACAATCAACCCTCCATCCGCTACACACCAAAACAACAGTCGTACTGCCTATTCCTATTAATTAGGAATCATTTAACGTGGCATCGTCACTGATCACTATGTGACCTTACAATTAAATTATGTGGGATATCTACCACCGATCACCAAGTGACCTATCATGCACTTCCCCTTCAATATCATCATTCCCACCCCATGCATACATACATAAAGAAAACATCATAAGACTTATATACTTTTTGATACACATAGGGAGTTCTATGTTTACGTACCTGACATCTTTGCCTAACCCTTTTAGGGTTCCATTCGACTGTCTATACAGCCTCATTCCGGCTTTTTAGCCCATAACATATAAAAATAAACATACATACAGGTTTATTAGTAGTGTGTTAGAGATCCACACACCTAATTACCGATAAAATGATGCTTTCTATGTCGACGCTATCCTTAGTCGACACAACTGCTATCTACCTAAGATGTTGTTCAGAAGCCGGTCCAGAACCAAGTGGCCAATCTCGAACTGCAGATACTGCTCTTTTCTTAAACTTAGGGATTCTTTCCTTTGCCTGATCCATATTTAATTCCATCATAAATCCTTATCAGAGCTACTATCACAATATTTAATCGTTAATCCTCATCTTAAAGTTTAGATCTTGCATATAATGAATGAATCTAGTAAAAATCTAGGGAAAATCTTCTTACCTTAAAATCTCGAAATTGGAGACTAGTTATTTTCGGCTTTTAGATCTAGTTGACCAAGCTTCCTTCAAATCCCGAATTGCCGCCCAACATAGAACCATTAAACTATTAGCTTTTCGGCTTTTTTGCCTTTCAAAAACCGGGACTAGATCATGAGAACTAATCAAAAATCGACACTTACCTTAGCATAGGAGGTTCGGCTAGCACTAGAGAGAGGATTCGGCAATGCTAACGGAAGTTTTAAATGCCGGAATAAATAGAACTAATTCTCAAATAGGATGAATAAAGAAAAACTATAGAGTTTTCGGCTTTTAAAGAGAAATCGGCTCAAGGGAAAAAGAATGGAGAAAAGGTTTCGGCTTTTGAAGAAATTGAAGAAAAGAAATTAGAGAGGAAGAGGCTAGGGATTTTTGGCACAAGAATAAGGAGAGAATTAGGGTTTTAAATGTCAGAATCAAGGAGCTATCCCCCCTATTTATAGGAATTTTGACACCTCCTGTATAAAACCGAAAACGCCCTTCCTAGTTAATTAAAATTCAAGCTAAATGAGAGGGAAAATTCGGCACCCCTTTGCCATGCAGTAGCCGAATTCTTTACTCCTCTTAGTGGTGGATTTTCGGCCATCACTCTCCTTGTAGATAGGCTCCTATCTTTTCTCCTTTTTATCTTCTATATTATCAATTATAAATCCAAATATATCTTCCTATTTTTAAGCCTTGTAGCCGTCCACCTCATCAAGTCTTAATGCCGAAATTTAACTCACTTAAATTAAAAGATTTGGGCTTCACTAAACTTAAATTTTGGGCCCTTAAATCCCTTGTTGTGGCGTCACCCTTGCTCCCATTTAAGTGCCGAAAATGGCCCAAAAACATGGGCTCCTTGCGACCAAAACTTGGGCCTCTTTAATTATTGATGGCGACACCTTCTAATTCCCTTACAGTGCCACCTATTGTTGGGCCACAAGCCCATGTTGGGATTTTAAACATAATTACCACCTTTTAACTCTATAATGCACAATCTAATAATTTAATCAAGGCCTTTGCCTAATCCTGAGCCCAGTTTGGACCCCTATCACTTAAATTAACAAATTAATCCTATCCCTACACTAAATGCATAGGCCCATAAATTTAGTATGTTACAGTGTTTGAAAAAGCTGACTCTTATTTAAGCATTGCTTTAGGCATGCATATCGCAACTCTTATACAAAGAGTTAGCCAAATTGTATGTCGACAAATCTATCCCAACACTAAGGAAAGTGTCGCCCCAAAAGTGTCGCAGTAGGCCTGTTTTGTTGTAGTGTTTTGAAAACAATTACTAGTCTAGTCGAGCTGTAAATTAGTAGTGTAAATCCAAGATTGATTTGAGAAAAAATTAATTAAACTAAAACTAAACCTAACGTTGATATCTAAAAGTCTTGGAACTTCCTATTCCTTATTTAAACGATGCGAGCTAATTAGCCTAAAATGGTTGATTCACTAATTATCGATTAAGCCACTATTTGCTTTAATTGAGTAGTTTACCTAACTAAGAATACCCTCTCGATCTCATCCTCCCTAAGAGTTACTACCTAAGTTACCCTTTCGGTCTCACTGTTCAACACAAGTTCACTAAATGTTTACTGTAACAACCTAAAATTCAGTGGTGTCGGAATAGTGATTCAAGATCACTAAATCCAACAAATAAGATTAGAAAGTTTAAATAAAAATAATATTTAGAAGTGAGTGAGATATTAGAAGTATTTTTAAATAGGTGAAATTAAATTTAAAGAGTAATATTTAAATAATTGGGTTGAAAATGATGTATTGAGACCTTGATTTCGTAAAATCGAGCCAAAAATATCTTTATAAATATTTATGGAGTGTTAATAATGTGGTATTAAAATTTCGTTAGAAAATTTTAACGTTTTGATAGTCAATTAAATAAAAAGGATTAAATAGGAAAAAGGTGTAAAAGTTGCTTGAAGGATTAAATAGCTCAATTGCCAAACAAGGAAGGGTTAAAGGTGCAAATTAGCCCAAGGGAGATATTTTGGGCGGCATTGGCAGAGAAAAATCTGGAAATTGAAGAATTAAGGGTAAAATTAGAATATTGCATAATTAATTAAATAAAGATAGGACTAAAGTGGAAATATCTATATTTCTTTTGATTTTTCTTCATTCTCATCAGCCAAAACGCCATAGGAGGGTTCTCTAAGCTGGTTTTTCATAATTTTTGCATCAAATCAAGAAATCGAAGATAACCGAGGAAAGGAAAAAGTTGCAGATTAGTCCCTGAAACATCTACAACTACTACAAGTTGTTTCGGATTAACGAGAGGGTCGGAGGATCGGATCATCACACTCAAGTCACACTATCTCGATTTTCTGGTAGACTTTATTATATACACTTTTGATGGTTTATATGGCATGTATAAGGACTTTAATGACCACCTTTTGTAATAACTTAAGGTTATATATACATGTTATGTTAGTAAAGGTTTATTGTGTGAAATATAAAGTTATGAAACAATACTTTGGCATAAAAATGGAAGTTGAAATGAATGAAATCATATAAATTGTTTTGAACATTATTTGATAATATGTATGAATATAAATAAGATAAGTTTAGGGTTGATATTATTGAAATAAATTAAGTATAATTGTATGAAATTTGTGTTGGTTGAGTTACTTGAGTTGAATTGGTTGCGGTTTAAATTTGCAGGGTTGGTTAGCTTTTATAAAAAACTCATATAGACTCCACACGGCCTGACACACAGGCGTGTGACCAGACCATGTGAGACACAAGACTAGCACATGGGCGTGTGAACTGGCCGTGTGTCCCCTGCACCTTAATTTAGCAAAATAAAATGTCCAGGATTGGCCACATGGGCTGAGACACGGCTGTGTGTCTCGGCCGTGTGAGGGACGCGGCCTAGGGACATGGGCGTCTGACCTGATCGTGTGAAGTCTGCACCTGATTTATGAAAAATCATAAAAATAAAATCGACCACACGGCCTAGCACATGGGCGTGTGACTTAGCCGTGTGGCTACCATTTGTTGCTGACGTCATAAATAGAATGCATCCTAAAATCGACACGGCCTAAGCACACGGGGGTGTGGCATGCCATACGGGCGTGTCCATTGACCCACACGGGCGTGTGCTCCTAAAATCTCAAAACTTTTCTGAATTTCATAAAATCTTCCTAAGATCTCGGTTTAGTCCTGAACCACTCCCGAAGCATGTTTTGGGCCTCGTAGGCTCATAAAATGGATGTTGTGAATGTGTGTGTGAAAGGTTTTAATTTGGAAGGAAATTTAAGTCTCGGTTTTGTATGATTGTTTGAGTTTATATCTGGTAACGCCTTGTACCCTGTTCCGGCGTTGAATACTGGTAAGTAGTGTTACATTTACTCAACATAATACCCTTTCAGTCTCATCTAAATATTCTACTAAGGTAGTCATTCCCACTATACTAGCAAATTTAGCAAATTCGAATAAACATCCAATCCCAGATAAATAATCACGTAATTATTTGATCAGTTAAATAACAAATACATGCAATATTTATGAAAGCACAAGTTTTGTTCTCATGTTTATACAAACAGTCAATTAACTAATTAAGAAAAGAGATATAAATAAAGAGAATAAATGAGAGAATGCTTATTGATAAATCGAGATTAAAGCACACATTCAGAACATTCTCCACTCACAACATCGAAACTTCGGAATAAAGAGATTCTAAATAAGAAAACATAGTAAAAATCTAATCTAATGAAAAGTTGAAAACTGAATAATGGAAAAATCCTCTTTAATTTTGATTCCAAAGTTGATTATATAGGTATGAGTTCAAAAACTAAAATGTCCCTTAGTTTAATACAACAATTAGGGCTTTAAATTAGATAAAGAGAACCTAAATTGCTTTTGAAATCGCAGTTGCCACGCACAGAGAAACGTCATGAAATGGAGTACCTTCCTTGTTGCGACTTGGAACCAATGTTGTGACTTTCAGGTCTCAATGTTGCAACATTCGTGACAGTTTTGTCCCAGGAGTTTGTTCCTGTAACACCTCATACATGATCTGATCATCAGATCCAAACTATAAAGTGTCATATTCATTGCAGGATCAATTACGAACAATTTATAAACTAATTCACATCATTAGACATTCATTTGCAAGCAAATTAAGTATATAAGTGTTGTAAATCTATTTTCAGATCTTATACAAGCTTATGAAAGCTTTAATGCTAACCCAAAATTGAATTAAGACTAAATTGTAATGATTACAAATTTTTAGGTTAATGTTGCTACGTCAGGGGGTTCGTCATCGCGATGCAACATACTGACTAGTCTTGTCGTAAAAATTCATGCTCGATGTCGTATCGTGGCATAATAGCCTGATCTCGTCGCAACGACATAGACCTGATGTTGTGAAGTGACATCCAGTTTCTACAATTTCCAAATGAAACTTCAGTCTGCACTTTTCAATCCAATACATATGCAAAATCAACCCACATTTTCAGCCAAAACATAAGATCTCTAAGTCTCAAACATGACAAAACACCTTTGACAATGGTGTACCAATACTATGTTACCTATAAGTTAACTAATTAGTATAATTCATTTCAAACCTTCAACACACATACTTATTTACCAAGGCCATTGGCATTTACAACATTTCATTCCATTTCAATCGTATTTGAATCCATTTATAATTTGTATTCTATTAATCAAGTTCATACATTAACCTTCTAAACCAAAAGTGTATATAAACATAGTTTTGTATTAAATTTGACTCAACTAAGGTACATGTAATACTTGACACCAAAACAAAACTTACACAAACTTTTTTGAGTTGAGGATTGCTTTCGGGATGCTGGATCAACTGCTCAAACTACTAGGAATCTGCTATACCTGCACATGGAGAAAACAAACCGTACGCTGAACAAATACACTCAGTAGTATTTCCATGATTCAAACCAAAACAATACAAATTTAAAGCATATGCATACATTCAATCCAATTGCAATTCATAGAACATTCTTATCATAACAACAACTTATAATACATTATAGGCATGCAAATCATCATTTGAACATATCAACTTACCAAATACCATACCTTTCACATGATACCTAATCAATTCATAATGTCATTTATGAACTATACTTATTCATATTCCAACATCAACATCAACATCAACATTTACATATATATCTATATATTATTTTCATATATGCATTTCAACTATTCCTCAGTCTAATTCCTTTTTCTTATTCATTCGGCCCTCAAGGCTCATTTTTTATTTATTTCGCATATTTTCACTTATTGCACTTCAATATCATTTATCAATTTATATATAATTTTATCAATTCCCATGTTTATAACCCCATTAACTAGACACAATATTGGACCGAATACATGGATACATCACCTCGGGTTGCCCGATAACATTGACATTATACAAGTACATATTACCACCTCGGATTGCTCGACAACGGTGATTTTCTCAATCTAATTATTCTGTCACTTGGGGTTGCCCAGCAACGATAGTTTTTAATTGATATCCTAATCCTATGGCATGCCAGTTATATCTGACTTAGTCTGAATAGCTAATAGGGTAACCAAATTTTCTATTCATTATATAAAGTTCAAATAATATTTAATCATATCCTAATAAACCACCAAATCAATAAATCATCATATAAACATGTTTCAACTCAATTTCATACCAATTCTCACATATCAATCAATTCATATATAACTTTCTATTTTATTCAATATGGTCTATCTCAATATTCAATCTAAACCGTATCAATTAAATTCAATAATCCATAACAACTCAAAATGACATGCATTTGCAAAAAATAAATGATTCTTGAATCATAGAAATACAAATCGAATTTTCGAGCTATTCGTCGACAACTTTCAATTTTTCTTTCTCTCTCGAAGGTTTTGAGTCTACGTTAGCTAAATAAAATCATAAAACATATAATATTATTAAATTCCATTCAAATTGGAACCAAACACAATATCAAACATATTTTACAATTTATTCAATTTAGTCCTGAAACACCCCAAACCCGGCCCACAAGCCCTGACCGGATCTGGTATGTTCCTCGAGTAAAACTTCAATTAAATCACGTTTTGTTTTATAAGAAAATATGATGGTTTCGTATAAAATAGATCTGCTTAGTGGTCGCGTTGAAAATCGTGTTGTTAAATAAGTTTGTATCTTATTAAAACATTATCTTTATGATTTTAGAAAAATTTAGAAGTTAAAAGAAAACCAAATTTAGAACTTACTATTATTTTGAAAACCGTAGGTGTTTAGATGTCAAAATAGTTTAAGTTGTTTGTCGGAAATATTTAATCATTTAGTTGAAGTTGATCGTAGCAGAATAAAAATTTAAAACGTATAAATAACATAGCTAATGGTGGCCTTATTACAAAAACATAACCCAAAATAAATCCCGAAATAATAAAAGAAAACGCAGTAAGTTTAATAAAAGGGAAACCCGAAATACTGAGTTGAGCATAGCCACCACCTAGTCCTCGCTGACCCGGTCCATCACGCTAAGTGTCACCTGTAAAAGATATCCCACGAGGGGTGAGTCAACAGACTCAATGTGTAACTGTACACTAAAAACCCAATCGATCATAGCTTTAACGATAACATTTTGGCAAAGCCCATTTTAATCACATTTAACCATAAGCCCATAACATAGCAAATCAAATAACAACAGATTAAATCACATATACATATAAAATGACGTGCAATCCCGAGTCCACCTAGATATCCATCCGCTACACACCACCCGTACCTGCCAATCACACCGTGGGGATTACTAAATCGACCCACCATCCGCTACACACCATCGAAGGCAGTCGCTGCAGTCAACTGCACATCGCCCTTATAAATTGTGGCATGGCCACCGGATAATTGTGACAGAGTCACCGGATTCATAATATGTGACTGAAGTCACCGGATACATAATATTGTGACATAAGTCACCGAATAATGTGGTAAAACCACCGGAACACTTCCCCTTTATCAAAATCACCCATATGCCCATGCACATCCATATTATTCAGATTTTATGCAATATACCCCAAATTCATAACGGAATCATACACATTTCATATCTATGCTTACAGTATTATTAACGAAGTATTAGGGGGTTAACGTACCTGAATATCATGTACCACTGAATGGTACCCGCAACCATTATCATACATATTTCTTATTAACACATACTAACATTAATACTATCAATCCATCGGAAATTTAGTGTAGGGCTACACACCTGATAACAGTGAGTACGATACTATCGATACCGACACTCCTTCTTTTTCATAGTCGACTCCCCCTATAAGACCAAAGTCAGAATCGACCAACCTTAATAGACAATATGGCCTTTGGCCGAATATTAAGACCCCTTACCTTGATTGTCTAAATCCCGAAATATCACTTGTCCTTGGATACACAAATCCCGAATAATCTCCCCTTAATCGTCGGCTACAAAAAGATCCCAAAATCCTCCTTCAAGGTTTCGAAAAAAGAGAATATATAGAGATTAGATCCCTAGATTTCAGCTAATCCAAAAGAAAAAGAAAGAAAAACGATTGACTGTTAATCCTTACCCCTAACGTTGAGATCGACTGCGCCCTTGCTTGGAACCACAGAGAGATTCGGCTACTATAGAAAAGTGGCTAAACTTGAAGGAGAAATAGATGAAGAAATCGGCTAGACAGTAATATGTTTCGGCTTTTGGAGTTTGCGAAAAAGAAGAGAGAATGAGGGACTAAAAGATTCGGCTGAGACTACCAAATGGAGATGGAATGTTCGGCCACCAAAAGAATAGGTATAGAATTGAGTTTGAGAGGAAGAAAAGTAGTATAGGAGAAGGCTAGAAGAATTTGGCAATGGTGTGCTTTGAGAGAGAGGTTTCGGCTAGAACAAGTTAAAAGAAAAAAGAAGAGAAAGTGATGGGTTTGATCTTATGGAGAGCAAAAAGAAGACGAAAAAGAGGCTGAATGTGACCTTAATGGTCTTCTGAAATTCAGCTTAAGCAAATAGGTTTTGAAAGTATTCATTTTCGGCACAACACTCGGGAAAGAAAAGAAACCCGAAATGCACCTAAACCCCCCTTAAGAAATTTCGGTTACAAAAGAAAAGGTGTTTTGGAAGTACAAAAATGACCAAATGGGATTACACCCAACCACTCATCCTTACCAAAGTCTACCACAAAAATTTGGCCACCCCCCTAGTCCATAATGCCGTCCAAGTTCATGGACAAGTTGGCCATGCCAAACTTTCCAAAACACACCCCATAAAGAGTGCCTTATGTCCCCCTAACTTACCATAAGCTTAGGACTTCATTCCTTAAGTTAACACTTGCCTTTTTCCCTTAGTCTGTGGACTCACCCAATTATTTTCTTAACCATTTCAGGTGATGCGTAAGGTTGGACCGGGTCTTGAGTGGATGCGAGGTGGCCCATGCCGAGGAAGAAGTTTAATTATTTTAAGCTTATTTATATTAAGTATTTGGTTTTAAGTATTGGTTGTAATAAGGGTATTATTATTATTTTTGGGTATCATTTTATTTCTATTTAATTATGACTTGATTAATTAATTTACTATGGGAAGATGATTTTATTTTAGCAACTGTTTTATTCAAAACATATGTATGTAACGTTTTAAGTTGGACATTTGATGATAACAAAGTTTACTTATAACCTTAAATGGACATGGTTTTCAAAAGTAATCAAATTCTCATGTTTTATTCTAAGGTCAAAAATAGATTTTCAACCGTCTTTCTGCAGTGACATAACCAGATCCGGTCAGGGCTTGTGGGCCGGGTTTGAGGATGTTACAGGTACGATTACCGAATTACGAAATGTCCCTATGGACCGAATTACGAAAATACCCTTTATGGGCCAAATGTGATATTTGATATATGGGCAGTTTGATATTTGTGATATGGGCCAGAGTGTGTAATTTCACACTTATCTCATGGGTTAGATATTATACCGTAAGCATTAGAATAAATCGTAAAATTTGTAAAATCGAAAAATACGGTATAATAACACTTTTTGTGTAAATGCATGAAACCGGTATTAAGGTTGTGGGAATTACAGATTTGCCCTTAATGGGTTATTTTGTTAAAAAGTGATATTTTGGGCCATATGAATTATTTTGATAAATTGGCCAAGTGTGAAATTTGAAAAAAAAAGGGGCCTTATGTGATTAATGGGCCAAAATTTGCTAGATCGCTTAATGGGCCAAATTGTTAAGATTGATTAATGGGCCAAATTGCTAGATTGCTTAATGGGCCAGCTTGTATTATGGTCCTTATGATGAAATTATTCTATGAATATTGTTATGCTTTGTATATGCATACATGATTGCATGGGTTGGGATAAAATTGAAGAGAAGTGCTAGTGGCTCTGTCACAATCTAGTTCGGTGACTCTGTCACAATCCAGTTCGGTGGCTCTGCCACAATCTAGTTCGGTGACTCTGTCACAATCTAGTTCGATGGCTCTGCCACAAACATTTTAAATGGCTTGATGCCTGCGATTGGTGTGTTGGCAGGGTGGGTTGACTTGATCCCTACAGGTGTGCTGGTTGGTATGGGTGGTGTGTAGCGGATGAAAATTAGGTTTGGTTTGGGATTTGCATATCATATGCATATTATATACATGTTGTTATGTTATAATTGTAAATGGGCTTAGGCCCAAAATATTGCTATGTGTGTTCCGACCCAGTGGATGATGGTAAGGGGATTACACACTGAGTTCTTATAACTCACCCCCCTTTCTCTTAACCTTTTCAGGTAATGCTCAGTGACGTGGACTTGGGCCTTGGATGACTCGATGGAGACCATACTTTAGAAATGGTTTATTTGGACTTCGGACTACTTTCTTGTTTATTTTATTACTCTACTATTTTGGGTTAAATGTTGTAATCAGGCCTCGGATTTTCTTTCAAAATGCTTCTGCAACTCTATTCCCAAACGTCCCATTTTCGTAAATTGTTTATTTCAAATATATTTTCACAACCAAAAAGGTTTTTAAAGAAAATTACGTTTTCAAGTAAATAACAATTGCTTAAGTGTTTTGGGTTTTAACAAAGAGGCTGTAATTCTCAAACAAGTTTTTAACAACCTCAAAGATGGTTTGAAAAAAAAAAAAACTTCCATGTGACACACCAGATTCGGGCTTAACGTCTAGGCCGGGTTTGGGGTGTTACATATTATATTTGCCAACATCATTGTATGTTGTTTTGGGATAAATATGTATAGATATATATACTATTATCTTTTAATTT
Organism: Gossypium australe; assembly: GCA_005393395.2. Classification (NCBI taxonomy): domain Eukaryota; kingdom Viridiplantae; phylum Streptophyta; class Magnoliopsida; order Malvales; family Malvaceae; genus Gossypium; species Gossypium australe. The sequence goes on along the minus strand of CM016614.1, from coordinate 127,670,251 downwards.
GATTGAAAGATGAAATTAAAAGAGATATTTTGAAACAAATAAATTCATATTTTGGCTTTTAATTAAGAATGTCTAATATTTTAAATAGATTAGTTGAAACAAAATGTCGCCAAAGTGACCTCTTTTGTGTAGACTAGTTTATTTGAAATATCAAGATGATTATATTTTTTTGTGATTCATGCGTTTATTAATTGACCCAAAGGTAAGTTAATATTTGGCAGAATTTGAATGACATCTGTGGTGATAAATGTGTGACAATTATAAGGTATTTTATGTGAGCAATAAGTTAGTCCAAAGATTAATTAATTGTTTGACATAATTTATTGTCAATGTTTGATTGCTACAACAAGAGTACCGCTTACTGTTAATATTACTGTCCAAAGACTTGATATTAATGTTGTGTTTGGTATCTTGAGATGGGATTAGCCATTATCCTGAATTTATTGTTTACTTATGAATATTGATGTGAGCTTATTTTTATTTATTTTTTGTTCTATATTCAGCTAATTCATATTCTACTGCCACAATATATGCTAATATAAATTTTATACCCATGCTTAATGGGACTAAATGAATGGAAAAGGCATTTATTTATAGTGCTTGGCTGTATGAACATAAACTTTGCACTAAGGGAAGAACTACTTGCACCTCTCACTGCGGAAAGCACCCCCTATATTAAAAGGGATTTTGAGAGGTGGGATCGTTCAAATTGTAAGAGTCTAATGATCATGAGGCACAGCATTTCAGAAGTCTTTAGGGCATAGAATCTGAAAAGATTACTGAGGCCAAAGTTTCCTTGATGAAATTAAGAAACGTTTTGCTAAAAACGATAAGGTTGAAATGACATCACTTCTGACTTATTTGATGTCTATAAAGTTAAGGGTTAAGGAAATTCTGAGCGATCTAAGGGCTATGAGTTTTATGATCCCATAATAAGGAATATTTTTTAGACGGGAACTACAACATTTTTTGAGGATGCTGAGCTTGGGGGGAGAAATAAGGTTAGAGGCATCGCTTTTGAGGAGGAATTGGATTCTAACTCAGTTTCTACTATCACTTTTGACGATGTTCAGGTTCTTATACCTATCATTGATCAAGAAGCGAATCCAGAACCTCTGCAAGACAATGTTGAACAACTCTCCATTCAAAATGAGATAATTGTTCCAGAAGAACAAACTCAACAACCTCAAGAACAAGTGCCATTAAAGAGGTCCACAAGAGAAATGAGAAATGCTACTCCAGATGATCGATTATGTTGTATTTCTCCAAGAACATGAGGATGATAATGGAATGATGGAAGATGATCTAATCAATTTTCATCAGGCCATGAAAAGTTCTAGTTCTCAAAAGTGGATTGATGCCATGAAAGATGAGTATAAGTCTATGCAAGACAATAAGTTTTGGGAACTTGTCCCATTACCTGAAGGTGCAAAATAAATTGGTTGTAAATGGATATTTAAAGCCAAAAGGGATGCAAATGGTAATGTGGAGAGGTATAAGGCGCGTCTTGTAGCTAAAGGATATACTCAGAAAGAAGGTGTTGATTTTATAGAGACTTTCTCTCCAGTTTCATCGAAAGACTCCTTTAAGATAATGGTGCTTGTTGCTCATTTTGATCTTGAGTTACATCAGATGGATGTTAAGACTGTGTTTCTTAATGGCGACATTGAAGAAACAATTTATATGGTGCAAGCAGAAAGTTTTGAGTCGGAAGACTCAAAGAATATGATTTGCAAATTGACAAAATCCATCTATGGACTCAAACAAGCTTCCCGTCAATGTTACCATAAGTTTCATCAAATAATTGTTTTGTTTGGTTTTGAGATGAATATTGTTGATGATTGTGTGTATCACAAATTCAATGGGAGTAAGTACATATTTCTGGTTTTATATGTTAATGACATACTGCTTGTTAATAATAAGTATAGCCTCAATCAATACCCTAAGAATGATTTTGAAATTACAAAAATGCATTAGATTTTTTACATTTTAGCAATGGAAAGTCTAATGTACGTTCAGGTTTGTATACATTGGAATATTGTGTACACTATTAGGATGTTAGGCAAATATTTTAAGCAACCCTGATTTGGACCATTGGATAGCATCCAAGAGGGTTATAAGGCATTTTTATAGAACAAAAGGTTACATGCTCACATATCGGAGGTCTAATCAGTTAGAGATCATCAGGTATATAGACTCCGATTTTGATGGAATATGGATATAAGATTTTTTTCACTAAGGTGCAAATTGTGAAAACAAATTGCAATCTTTTATTCCAATAGCAACAGGAGCACATCAAAGTAAAAACACATAGACTTTAAGTTCCTGGTTGTTAAAGTAAAAGTTCAGAGTGGTGCTTATAAAGCATATTAGGACAAACTCGTTTTATAAGAGCACACTGCTCATATGGGTGTAATGTCATTTAAAGGATATTTGGTTTTAGTGGGAGTTTGTATTTTTAAATGCTTTTATGTTTTAGACACATTTTTAGTTTAAAGATATTAAGTTTATTTTCTACAGAAATAAAGTTTATTTGGTTGATTCACACTCTGATTTTGGTAAGGTTTGATCTCACTAAGGAGGACCAGTTGGAAATAGACATGTTTAGATCATATTTCATGTAATTTCCATGCTACACATCCATACTTGATCTATGTCATTTGTTGTGTTAATATACGTGATCATGGATTGATTTAGTTACGATATATGTAACGAAAGTCGCCTTGGTTCTATGTTAACATAATTTATGGACGAGATTGTTCGGAATACCTTTTGGATATGATAGTAAAATTTTGAGCTCATAAGGTTATATAATGACATGTAATTATAAAGTAATTAATATATATATGTGGTCCAAGTGGGAGATTGTTGGAAAATTTGGACATCACATATATAATAAGGATAATTAAATGTTATTATTTACTATCATGATAGGTTAGCCCAAATTAAAAGTGATCTAATTTGGTTAGAATTTTATTGGGCTTTTAATTATTAAATAAAGTATGGGTAAAATATGTGTAGATACTCTTCTAATCAAATTCTAATTAATGATGGGCTAATTAGAATTTGATTAGAACTAATATGCTAAGGTTATAAATATTAGGGTTATGGTCCCCAAATTATACACAAGATATCTTTTCTAATATCCCATCATTAGGAAAGAGAGAGAGCAAATATTCTTTAAATTTCTTGTGTGCTAATTTGGAAGATCAAATCCCAAAAATTCGGTAAAACTACAAGGAATTCATGGATTCAGGTATGCTTCCGCATCTAGTTTTATTCTTCATTTATTCTTGATGATTTTACATGATAGATCTTGGTTTATTAAGTTTTATTTTAGATTTATTTTATAAATCTAACACCAAGTACAATCAAACTGATACAGACTAGACTAAAGCCAACTAGCTAGACTAAAACTCTCATACAAGATGGGACTCAAAAACCTGTACATATAATTATGTATGATAGACATTGAACTGATTTACTTAATTAAAATATATTTATTTTCTAAAATTATTTTAAATATAATATATAATATAATTTAAACTATTCAAATCCAAAACCAAATCCCAATTAGCCAACTCAGCCATTAATACCATCCCAACATTTTAATATTTTTATTAAATCCAAACCCAACTAGTTACTTAACTTAATTAACTCAAATTCAGTTTATGTTTGATAAATTAAAAAAATTAAATACGAAATTTTTAGTGTTGAATTTATATTATAAAATTATTCGATATATTAGTAAAACTTAGGCACCGAGTACAATTATTTTATGTAATAATAGTAAACATTAATTTTTAAAAATTCATAATTTCATAATTTTAATCTTATTAATACGGTATTATTTATTTCATTTTGAACAATTTAGAATAAAAATTAAAGATAAAATTTGAATATTTTAATTTTTAATAAAATGAGGAAATGATTTATTTCAAAAATAAGATTTTGAAAAATAAAATCAACTTAGTATTTTCCACATTAATTGATAAGCATCTATCTACTTACTTATCATATTCAACATTTTTTTTGTTGAAAATCTTATAGTAAGTAGAAAGCTAATATTGTTATCAAACACAATTTTAAAAAGAAATTAAATGTCAAAGATTTTCATTTTGAAAGAATTATCAAACACACCTTAAATCAGGAAAAAAAACATATTTCAATCAAGTAAAGATAGTTGTACCCAAAAGTAATTTTTAGAAATATGGGACAAGGGAGGAAAATTTTTAATTTTGAAAAAATGGATAAATTGAGGGATGTTAAATTGATTAACTCGAGAAAGTTGATGAATTAACAATCAAAATAACCAAATTGTGAGGGTTAGTAAAATTGAGATTTTTGTATGTAATAGGATTAGATCTCCACATCATCTTTTAATCCCTTCAACTTACATGCGAAAAACCACAACCCATAAATGCTCCATTCTATCTTTTAATTTGTCAAACTATTTAAGGCTCAAAAGCTATTTGCCAAGATTTTCCACATATATCCCAAGAGCAGTATTTATCATTTATGACTTAGGAGCCCAAATGACATGACTTATCGACTTAATTTTGATTTTAATTATTAATTTTAATATTTTTATTTTGCCAAGTGTCCGGGGTAAAACTGGATTCTCTTGCCATTGGGAATGACTTCTACAGATATGAACAAAACTTGGTTTAAAGCTGAAAATAGTAACAGTGCATGAAACAGTAAGATCACTATTTATTAGGTTTGTTTCTTTGGTTTTGCATGATACTGTTGCAGTGAGATATAGTGAGAGAGAGGTTGAGAAAGAGAAAAATGGATAAGGCAAGCAGGGAAAGGGGACCGCCCAAAATGGGTACTGTGCTGTGAACTCACAACAACAGCTGGGGGCGGGGGGGGAAGACTTAGAAACAAAAGGGTCTTATTCACAACCATAGCCAAGGAAGGGTAGGAGAAAAGATTGACAGTGAAATCCTGGAGACTCATTCTCATCTTTGGTGCTTGGGACCCACGCGAAATCCTTCGGATTTGAGATGTAGCCAATGAGATGACACAGTTTAGGATCAACTTTATGGTATCAACCAATGGAAATCCAGATAAGGCCTTGTTGTGGACCCAAAAGCGCAATCCCTCACTGTTTAATGGACCCAAAAGTGCATCCCAACTTTATTATTATTATTATTATTGAATTGGTATTATGATTTATCCAAATAAAAATTAAGTTATGTTTTAATAAAAATATGCTAAATAATCAGTAAATTTTTACGATAATTCTTAATAAATGTACTTTATATATATATATATATTTTTTTTTTTTTTAACATAGATCATGAGTGTACAATAAATTTAATATATATTTTCATCAATTAACTATCATTTACGAAATTTTATTCAAGCTAAAGATATTATTTATGTAAAGTACTTTTAATAATATCATCACTAAAATTTAAATTTTATCTAAAAATTTGAGGAAGATGACTTTTTGAAGGGTTTCTATAAAAGAGCAGTTTGTGGGTCAGACCTCCACACCATAAACACAATAATTGTACCACTTCAAAAAGGTGTTTTAAAATAAAGCGCAGTTCATCTTTGGCTTGATTGATGGTTCTCAGATTTTATTTTCTTGAACTTAATTTCTATGCCTTGTAACATTGATTTTGGAATCCCAGTTTCTGTCTCTGTTTCTCTCGTAATTTGAACTAATTAATCGGGGAATTAGTTCAATGATATCTAGCAAAAAGATGGCGAACGCCGTTGGTGCCAAAACCGTTAGAGCTTGTGATAGCTGTATAAAGAAACGGGCTCGTTGGTACTGTGCTGCTGATGATGCTTTTCTTTGTCAAGCCTGCGATTCTTCAGTTCATTCGGCCAATCCACTTGCTCGTAGACATAAAAGAGTCCGCCTGAAAACTGCTTCAGTTAAGTCCTCAGGTGATGAACTTCCTTTGGAGAGTTTTTCACCCTCGTGGGATAGAGGGTTTACCAGAAAGGCAAGGACAAGGCGACCCGTGAAGGGCTCCATTCATCGAAAGCTACTTAAAGCTAAGAACAACCCGGTTCCTGTTGTGCCAGAAGTTGGTATTGATGAGATATTCAATGAAGAGAATGAAGAGGAACAGCTTCTTTATAGGGTACCAATATTTGACCCCTTTGTTGCTGAATTATGCACTTCTACAACGTCAACTGAAGCTGCGGTGAGTGCTGTAGGAAATGAAGCTGAAACTGCTGCAACTGAGTCTAAAGCTTTCTTGGGACAAGATGTTGATGGTTCACATGGGCTTTTCCCGTCTGAGATGGATCTTGCAGAGTTTGCAGCTGATGTTGAGAGTTTGCTTGGAAAGGGTCTTGAAAATGAGTCCTTTACTATGGTGGAGCTGGGTCTAACAGGCTCCAAAGACAAAGACTTGAGGGAGTATTCATACGGAAACGGTCAAGTGAAGATTGAAGACGAAGAGAGTTTTGAAGGTGGCATGGCGAGAGAACCCTTTGAGTTGAGCTTGAACTATGACTCTCCACCAAGCTGTGGAGGGGTGGATGAGTTGGTAAAGGAAGAGGTAGCAAAGAAGAGTAAAGAGGATGGGGAATGTCAGGAGAATACTGCAAAAAAGAAGAAAAGGAAGACACTTTTGAGCTTAGATTATGAAGCCGTAATCACCGCCTGGGCAACCAAAGGGTCTCCTTGGACTTCTGGTGGCAAACCAGATTTGGACCCAGACGAATGCTGGCCAGATTGCATGGTATCTTTCCACTTATTTGCTAATGTTCTATTCTATTCCATATATAGATGTTATTCTATTGCTGATAACATGATAACAAGGTTTGGTTTCCATTTGCAGGGAAATGGTGGAACAGAAGTTCAGCAGAGCTATAGTGGTTTGATTGGAATGGAAGGACAGCAGCAGGCAATGGGGGACGGAGGTAGAGAAGCAAGAGTATCAAGGTACAGAGAAAAGCGGAGAACAAGGTTGTTCTCCAAGAAAATAAGGTACGAGGTTCGCAAACTTAATGCGGAGAAGAGGCCTCGAATGAAAGGGAGGTTCGTCAAAAGGGCATCCTTTCTTGCAGGAGCTGCTTTTCCATTGCTCAACAAGTAGCCCTTTCAAATCCTCTTCTACTCGTCACCACTGATGTACTGCCTAGTTCCTGGTGCTTAGGCCTCAATGTTCTCGAACTCCACATGATTTTAATAAATAAATAAGGGTGAATGATTTTCTTCACTCTCGCACATTCTCTTATTTTCTCTGTGAAATATGAATTCGCCTATTAAAGTATATAAATTTTAAAATCAGATTAATTGCAACAAGTTATGATTTCGTTTACAACTAATATTTTAATAAAGTAATTCGAAGTGTTTAAATCCTTTGATGAATTTCAACACTCGTCGCAAGTCAAGTACCAATTTAATCAAATTAGGAAGTATAGGCACAATAAAATTCATTTGGATTAACAATAAATTAGACAACTAAATGGCTCCAGCTTTAAAAACCAAACTCTCATTTAATACTTTCCTCAACAAGTCTAATAATCATCGATTCGTCTGTGTAATGGCTATTGAATCGGATGTTAAATTAACTCGATGCTTAGTTACTAATCTTAGCTTCTTTCAGTTTTTCAACTCACCTCGGAGTCTTGAATTTGCCACTAGAACCTTTCCTCTTACATTTTAGTGCTAGTAGGTCTCTTGACTGATCGATGCTGAGCGAGGTCGATTGATTCCATTAAGCTAGTCTTCATTTTCCTTAGCTTAACATGTTCCATTAAGTAACTTTTCTGACATCCCGTCTTCAGAAAAGAGAGTCACTTTCTCTAAAATGGAAGAAAATGTCAAGTTTAAAGAAAAATTAGGTTTTTGGGTTGATTCCTGAGATATCTAGGGAAATAGGCCAATTTTGAAAATGTGTTGAAAGCGTGCCCTGTAAGATGCGCTTTCCTACCAGCTCAGCTAAAAACACATTCAGTAGGACACACTTTCAGTTTCTCTCTCCTCGACTCTTTTTTGGGGGTTTAAGGTTTTTTAGGATTTAAGATTTTATTTTTTTTGTTTAATGTTTAACGTTTTTATTTTTTAGGGTATAAGGTTACAAATTTGGGAAGAAAGATTTATTTTTGTTTTGTTTGAGGTACATTAAAGATTTATTTGTGTTTTGTTTGAGGTACATTGTGATTAGCTTAAAGCTATATTTTAGTTGACAGTGATGCAATAAATCTCGAAGACCCACACATTTCATCTGCCATGTCGAGATGGAAACATTACCTTAGAAGCCCATCACATTGCAGCTCAAGCTCCAAGTTCACGGTGCTTATACGATCACGGGTTCAAGTATAACTAGGGGTCCTAGTTGATGGTGGTTATACAGTCATGGGTTAGAGTATAACTTAAGAGCCCAGTTGGCAGTTGTTATACGATCACGAGTTCAAGTTTTATGATACTAGAAGGGGATTCTTTATAAACCCTATACATAATTTCGAGAGAATAATCATAGGGAAAAACAAAGGAAGGTTCCCGTATAATCAACTTTTTATTTTTCTCCATCTCCATGAAAAGCAATATCCTAAACATAATTGTTGGGAACTTGTGATAGATTTAGATGTAAGAGGACTCTTAGAGAGGAGTGACTATGGCGGTGGAGAGAAGCTAAAACTTAAGTTGGGGCTGTAGTAGTTGCTGCCACCCCGAAAGGACCTTCAGCTTTTCTCTGGTGCCACAGTCACTCCTCCCTTGAAAGTCTTCTTACCTCCAACTCCATCATAGGCTTCGAACAAAGAGGTTAAGGATACTAATTTGGTGGAGATGTAGAAAATGAATAAACTGATTATATTGGAAAGCCTCTTAGTTTTTCTCTATGATTATGGTTTCCGTCAACTGAGCTCCCAAGTTATACTCCAACCCGTGATTGCATAACCACTGACAACCAGGAGCCTTAGTTATACTTCAACATGTGATTGTATAATTCTGCTATTGGAGGTCGAGTTGCAATACGATGGGTTTCTAAGGTGATGGTTTGATCCCCACACCATAGATGAAATGTGGTGGTCTTCGAGTGCCACTGCATCATCATGAACTCAAACACAGCTATCACATTATCTCCATCAAATACAAATAAATATTTCCATCCAAAAATTTCAACACTCAACAAAAAGAAAACAATTTAGGAGAGAATTGTTTAGAGTTTAAGGATAGTGGCCAAGAGAGGCGATGTATTAGGGGGGGAGCAAAATCCCCTTCATATGGGAAACCGAAGAGGAAGAATTTAGAAGAAAAACAAACAATGTACCAATCTAGGATGTCTGAAAATTATCTCAAGATTCCAAAAAATTTTCACGGGTTAGGGCGAGGGTTGAAAATGGGAGGGGGAAAACACACTTTGCATAACGCGTGTTCAGTTTAGGTGGCAGAATATCTGCTAAAAACGCGCCCTGTAAGATGTATTTTTAGCCTGCATGGCAACCAAGTCAGCTGAATATGTGTCCTATAGGGCACGCTTTCAATGAACTTTTTGCCTGTAACACCCCTAACACGTATCCGTCGCCGGAATTGGGCTACGGAGTGTTACCAGAGTTTTCAGTACATTTACAGATAATTCATGTCAAACTCTATTCATTTTTCGAATATTATTCATATCGTCCCTTAAATTGACCTTTGAGGCCCCAAAATGAGTATTAGAATCAAATCGGGACTAAATCGAGAACTTAGAGAATTTTTTGTGAAATTTCTAAAATTTTCCAAGATACAGGGCACACACGCTCATGTGGTCCAAGGGACACGCCGGTGCTGCAGGCCGCGTTCGACCTAGTGTAACTCTCTGACTTGTGCCACACGGCCGGCCACACTCCCATGTGCTAGGCCGTGTAATTCACACGACTGAGACACACACCCGTGTGCTCAATTTTGAGCATTCTGTTTCTCAAATTTAAGGTGCAGAGGACACACGACCTAACCACATGCCCATGTACCAGGTCGTGTGTCACACACGGTCAAGACACACGCCCGTGTGTCTACCCGTGTGGACAAAATAAATCTATTTTCTAGCTTTATTTCTCACCTAAATTTTGCCAATGACCTACACCAAAACTTTCATTCATATACCAACCAATTCAAACATCATAATCAAGTTAATTTTAACATGTAACATGGTACATCATTACATGCATTCATATTTGTAATCTTACCTTTTGTGAACATACATGTTAACATAATTTAATCAACCACACTAAACACATGGATATTCATCATGGTATAACCTTATAATTTTACCAAAACAAATCTTTACTAGCCATTCCAAATGGCTAGATTACAATCAACCCTTTTACATGCCAATATGGCAAATTAACCTATACATGTCATTATAACCATAACTAATTTACCATATGTACCAAAATGAGCTGATGGATAGTGTGAGTGGTCTCTGCCAAGCATCTAATCCAACGAGCTTCCGATTTACTATAAAACAGGAAAATAAAACTAAGTAAGCTTATAATGCTTAGTAAGTTCGTATAACATGGTACTTAACTTACAATTTATTCTATTTCAAGATAAACATGTAAGACATATTCAATCAATTTGATCTCAAGCCCTACACATATCCTCATTGCCCTTGTTAGTAATATATTCCATAATAACACCAAGAATATATATAGGCTCAACAATATTTGGATTCTCATACACATATGTTTTCCACATTATGTATTCATATAACATATATAAAAATTATTTCCATATTTTTCGGGTACATTCTATAATAATTCATCTCGAGTTTTAATATATTTCATGTTAGAACTTTGCTTATTATTCAACTGAAATATTGATAATCACATAGATAATACACTCGAGATGTACAAATCTATTTTCATAGATGAATTTATTCATCAAAAAAATTTCCATGTTCATATATCATAATTTCATACTTCCGTATTTCATATAACATCATTTTCATGTACTTCACGCAGATACATGTAAAAACCCATTTCTTTTCATGTCAAGATTTTACCAGTTGAATTATTGAAAAAATCGATGGATACTCAAGTAGTACACACAAAGTGTACAAATCAGTAAATCCGTCAATTCATATTCAGGAGTTGTAACACCCCTAATCCGTTTCCATCACCGAACTAGGGTTACGAGGCATTACTGGTCAAATCATAACATTTAAACAATTATTTCTCACACATCAACATATCATATATAATCAATAACACAAAGTCCCTTTAGAAGGTCTACGAGACCTTAAACATGCTTTAAAGAAGGTTCGGGACTAAACCGATATCATATGGAAACTTGGCGGAACTTAGAATTTTTTTCTTTTAAAACAGGGCACACGCCCGTGTGGCTAGAACGTGTGCCTCACACGACCATGTCTTAGACCATGTCTTACCCCGTGTGTCACACTGACTTGAATCACACGGCCTATCACACGCCCATGTGTCTGGCCTGTGTGTAAGTCTGATTTAATTCGAAATGGACCCTTAGAGGACACGATCGAGACACACGCCCGTGTGTGCAACTGTGTGGCTAATATAAGCCATTTGCAATGCCAAATTGCCACCCAATTTGGGTCATCCCTACATGCTCAATTCCAACATCAAATAACATACAATTCATTCACCATTCTTAACTACCAAATCAAGTATAAAACATACCATTCCTATTTCACCAAAGCATACCATAATGGCCATTCACACAAAACCATATTTACATATCACATACACCATTTTCACATAGCAAAACATGTACCAAAATCATTGATCGTCAAAATCAGAGCTTTAAAATTTATAATAAAAATGATCAAACATGGAAACTAACTCTGACAACGATTGTAAGGCAAGCGCACCTATCGAATAGTAGTATAGTTTAGGCAAGACCGGAATATCGAATCCCAAAGGAACCAAAAGTACTAATACTAACTTTCTTTCTATTATTTAGCCTAAGAATTAAGTGAATGTTTATCTAATGTAAATTTAACTATCAACTAAACTAAAGACGCAAATACAAAAAAAATGAATTGAGGAAAAATAACTTGGAAGAAAAACCAATTGATTAAGATGATACCCTAGGAAGAATCCACCTAGACTTCTCTTGTTATTTAACACTGAACCAGACGATTTATTCATTTGATTTGATTCGTAAGATTCCCTAAGTTATATTAAACCCTCTCTCAAAGTGAATAACGTCTAACCCTAGGTTGATTAATTGAAATCTCTTTCTAATTAAAACCCCTAGAATCACATTAACTCGATCTATGGACTCCCATATTAGGTTTCACCCTAATCCGGCAAAATCTCGTCACCCTATCTCTAGGCGTGCGATCAACTCCGCTTAATTATGCTAGATCTACTCTTAAGCAGGGACTTTTGCTCCACCACCTAAGCACATCATACTTGAATCAATATCCCGGAAATATCAACACAAGAATTAAGCGCACATAATTAAGAACAAGTCAAATATTTATCATATAGTTCAGAAAACAATAACAAGATCTGCCATAGGTTTCATCCTCTTCAGGTATCTGAAGGGTTTAGTTCATATAAAATAAAGAAAACATCTCAGAAGAAAAGATAAAACAAAACATAAGAAATCCCTAAAACTCCCTGAAGGAATTGAAGGAGAGATCTGCCGCCTTGAGTAGAATTCCGGCTTCTTGAGATGGATCAACTGGCTATCTTCGAGTGATTCTCCACAAATCTGGTCTTTCTGGCTCGGCTCCTTGGCCTAGCTAACCGCTCTCTTTCAGGTAACACTTAGGGGGTTTGTATAGGATTTTGAAATATGTTTCTTCGCCCCAAAGTATCCAAATCCGAATGAAATTGCTCTTTGCCACGACAGGGACACGGCCATGGCACACGCCCGTGTGGATCGTGGCCAGGCCGTGTTCGGACTTCTTTAATGAGGCACGACCGTGTAAGTCGAGACCATGCCGTGTTCTAGTAGATTGGCGTGGCACGGCCGTGTGGGCTTAAGTCCAGGCTGTGTCGATTTCCTCTTTGGCCTAATTTGGTCCGTTTTAGGCCCGTTTCTCGTTCTTTTCATCCTCGGGTGCTTTCCAGGGTATAAAACATGAAAACAAATGATTAAGAGCACCTTCTTACATAAATCGAGGCTTAATTCATCCAAAAGCATACTAAATGTGGGCTTAAAATATGTTAATTTTACGGTTTATCAAATACCCCCACACTTAAGCTTTTGCTTGTCCTCAAGCAAAATTCTCAACTTACAATTAAAACAACTTTCCATAATTCATAATTCCTACCGACAATGTCTCGTCATAATTTATAGATAATTTATACATGGATAATTTAACTCAAAGAGTCCTAAAGATTCAAACAATCAAAGTCATACATTTGTAGCACGAAAACGTAGGTGTCTCCCCTTACCTGAATAATTATCTTTAATTCAAAATCTACAAGGAATGACATCCTCACAAAAGATTCACTCAAATCACTCAAAAAGTATTTACGGTTCAAAATTAAGCACTCAAAAGTCGAACCTGAAAAGTTAATCCCATAGGCTTGCCTAAAAATCAAATCTCCACCACTGTAGTATGAGATGATACACAGATCAAAAGGTCTTTAACAGGGTTGTAACGGGGCTAGGGTTAAAGGTATGGATATAGGCTGAATTAGAAGGTTAGAATCGAGACTGACCTGACAAATTACCTAACTAGGAATATTGATATGATAATAAATAATTACATCAACTAAAAATAATAACCCTAATAATACGAGCTTTTTCTTTTGATAACTAAATTTTAACTGTATAAGCTCTCTTTTCATAATACTAATATTGAATATACTTCAATTTTTTTAAGAACAAGTCAAATATTACATAATAAGGAATGAATCTATTACTTAAAATAAAGATAATAGCTAGAAAACAAATCGAATCGATGTAAGGGTAGTCAAAAGGAATGGTGATAACAAATACAAAGGGTTTTGGGTTAATATTAGCGGGTGAGTCAATAAAAAGGGTTATTAGGATCAACGGGGTTTACTAGGGGTTAATTATGAAGGTAGGCTTTTAGTGGAGTAAATGGGTTAAATCCTAGGTGCCTTAATCATCTCTGTATATCAAATCAAAGGTGTGGTCTCAACAAGTATAATTGAGGCAAGTTCTAGAATAACAGTTCAAAGTTGACACACTCATAATCAATAAAGTGAGCATGAAAAAGAATATATGCTCTAATAGGCTCAAAATCTCACAAAAATTATGGGTGTTTTTGACATCATCCTTGCAAATTTCAAATTTCAAGGTAACATTCAGATTCAGGTAGACAACCTAACAAAAATTTTAATTCTGAAAAATAGACTTATCATGCTTGATTCTCTAATATTCTTCTAATTTAATCATCAATGTACAATTAACTATGACTTACTTAAAAACATGTCAATAAAAATCATAATTCATCAGAAATTTCATCCTAATTAGTAATATGAGAAAATTGATTAAAAACAAGACTAATTTCAGGGATTTGAGAATAATGAAGAAAGTTAGGCCGAATATGAGAATAATGCAAAAAGTTAGGCACTTTCTTCAAATAAATATTCACCCCCCACACTAAGATGTACATTGCCCTCAATGTACAAAGACAGATATTCAATTTAAGAGAGAGGGAGAGGTGAAACTTCCCAAATTTGGATGGTTTCCCAGAGTTGGAAGTCGATAGGGGTGGTGGCTGCTACCGAGCTCTGTGTTAGATGAAGAAATTGGGGAGCTCGTAGAGAGTTAGCCAGGAGTTATTAAGACACATTTAAAATAAACTAAATATATAAATAAAGATAAGAAAGATAAAGAAAAAGAGACTAAGAGGGAAAATAAACTAAGACTAGAAGAGAAAAGGGCTTGAGAATCCTTATTGGTAGATGGTTTGTGAGGTGGGTGTGACTTCTAAGGCAACGGAGGTGCTGGCAGTGGCGGAAGTGGCGTGATTCCCAAGCAGCCTTTTGAACCTAACACTAAGAAACTAAAATATATTAAACTAAATTAAGCATAAGATTTTCAAAGAGAAGGAAATTTAAGCAAAAGAGAAAAGAAAAAGAAAAGATAAATGGTCTCAAAGACCCTTGGCTTTTTGTTTGGATGAAGCGGTCGGCATGAGCTTATTAATATCAATCTCCCTAAGAAGACTACGCTTGCTTTCTTCCGCTTCTTTGTCATGGCTTTGGTGTGGCTCAAGGGTTTAAAGACTTGTTATGGAGAGGAGAATGTGAGAAAAGGGTATAAGAAAAAAAGTGGGAAGTAGATGAGAAGGATGGGGAGGGGGTTGGTGTTTAAATAGAGGCTCAATTCTGGTACTTTCCCACGCCCGTGGACCGAGGGCGTGTCATTTCACATGGCCGCCTCGCACGGCCGTGTGTCTAGGCGTGTTGATTCTCCATGCCTGTTTTTCAGACAGCCACGCCTGTTCTTGATAAGTCAGTGTCGTCCGCGGCCGCGTCACACGATCGTGGGCTTTTTTCGGTGCCCGTGTTGGAGTGGTTGGGTCTGTGAACTTCAAAATTTAGTTGAATCTGATTTGTACCGCCTCTGCCATGTTGGTACAAAGATTCTTGAAGTACACACGGCCACAGCCACGGCTGTGTGCAAGGCTGTGTGGCCTGAAAATCTGCACCCTTGGTTAGTTTAGAATTAGGTATAAAGAAAAGAAGAAAATAAAATGAATTGAAAACAAAATGTGAAAATAAATTGTGTTCGTACTCGGGTTGCCTCCCGAGAAGCGCTCATTTATAGTCTTAAGCTAGGCTCTCCTCGTATTGAAAAATTAGGGAGGTTTAAAGGTTTGAATATCTTCCCTCATACTGACAGTTCTATTTTCTTAATGAAGTTGGAGTCGAGAAGCGTGTACATTAAAAGTGCCTAATATAGGATTGCTTACTTCGACTGTTCTGTATGGGAAGATATTACGTACCTCAAGAGGGATTTCTTCGTTCGTGTTCAGGTCTGATGTGAGGACGTGAGGATCCGCCTTATCTATTAGTACTTGGTCTCCTATTTTGAGGTGATTTGATGTTCCTATGAGCTCTTCTGGAGGCTCTTTCGGTTTTTCTTCGTGCGGTTCTGGTTCCTCTTTAAAGTGTGTTGTCCACTTTTCTAATTTGTCGATCTCAAGGCTTCGTTCTTTGTGTGATCTTTCTGTGTCGACATTGGGGCCATGCTTCGGCTCAGGTTTGTAACCTTGTGGTGTTTCCTGTGGTGAAAGTTGAATAACCTGGTTATCAACTGTTTTTACTTTCTCACCTTCATCAATTGTTGTCCTGGCCGAGTCAAGAGCTTGTAAACTGATCGATTCGTCACCTACCTGAAGTATGAGTTCTCCTGTGCTGACATCAATTTTAGTCCTAGCAGTTGCTAAAAAGGGTCTTCCTAAAATTAAGGGGATCGAATTATCCTCATCCATGTCTAAGACAACAAAATCTACTGGGAAAACGAATTTATCAATTTTTACAAGAACATCTTCGATAATACCCCTAGGAATTCTAACAGTTTTATCAGCTAATTGAATGCTCATCTAGTTTGTTTGGGTTTCCCTAGACCTAGTTGTTTAAACATTTTATAAGGCATGACATTTATACTTGCCCCTAAATAAGCTAATGCATTATCAACAGTTAGCCTACCAATTAAACATGGAATTGTAAAACTCCCTGGATCTTTTAGCTTCCGTGGTAGACTATTCTGTAACATTGCTGAGCATACTTCGTTTAATTCCACATGTGGCTCCTCGTCTAATTTACGCTTGTTCGTCAGGAGCTGTTTTAAAAATTTCCTCGAATTCGGCATCTAAAAAAGAGCTTCAAGAAGAGGTAAGTTAATATGTAATTTCTTTAAAAGTTTAAGAAACTTACTGAACTGTTCCTCTGTATCGTCTCTCTTCATCGCTTCGAGATAAGGTATGCAGGGTTTGTATTCTTTGATTACCGGTTTTGGCTTTTCTTGTGGTACCTCAACTTTACCTTCATTTACCTTGTTTTCTTGAATTGGATTTGGTTTATCTAACCCTATACTATCATGAGCTGTGATGGCTTGAACTTGCTCCCTTGGGTTAGTCTCAGTGTTGCTCGGTAGTCTTCCCTATGGTCTCTCAGAAATCTGCTTAGCAAGTTGCCCGAATTAATCCTTGAACTCTTATGACAATGCCTCAAGTTTTGTTTCTATCTTCTGGAAACGTGTGTCTAAGGCTATTATGAAGTTTGTTAGTGCCTCTTCAAGGTTCGGCTTCTTTTCCTGTGGGTAGGGCTCTTGTTGGAAGTTTTGGGATGGTTGTGATCTTTGATTTCTTTGACCGCCCCATGAAAAATTGGGGTGGTTCTTCCAACCTGGATTATAAGTATTACTATAAGGGTTATTGTTAGATCGTAAATTATTACCCATATAGTTCATTTGTTCGCTCTCCATGCCCTGTCCGTAGGGTGGGTACTCAGGATTCACCACTCCTTCACTTGCATTGCACTGCATAACTGAATGTGCCTGCGAAGAACCATAAAAACTATCAATTTCTTTAATGTACCTGATTTGATAGCACGGTCACTGCGTCAATGTTGAAAACTCCGGCTGCTTTAGCTGGCCTTGTCCTTGTAACTTGCCACTGATAGTTATTCAGTGACATCTCCTCTATAAACTCGTAGGCTCCTTCATGAGTTTTGTTGTTCAGGGTTCCACCTGCAGCTGAATCGATTAGCTGCCTTGTTGAAGGGTTCACACCGTTGTAAAAAGTTTGGACCTGTAGCCACAATGGTAATCCGTGGTGTGGGCACCTTCTCAACAAATCTTTGTATCTCTCCCATGCATCATATAATGTCTCTGAATCTATCTGCACAAAAGAAGAGATATCATTCCTTAATTTGGCCATTTTGGCCGGTGGGAAATATTTTAATAAAAATTTTTCAGTTATTTGATCCCATGTAGTGATTGAGCCTCGTGGAAGAGAATGCAACCACTGTTTGGCTTTATTTCTCAGGGAAAAGGGAAATAACCAAAGATGGATGGCATCATCAGAAACGTCATTTATCTTGAAGGTGTCGCAAAATTCTAGGAAATTCGCTAAGTGTGTGTTAGGATCCTCATCCTGCAAACCATCAAACTGAACAAACTGTTGTATCATCTGTATAGTGTTAGGTTTCAGTTCAAAATTATTTGCAGCAATAGTAGGCCTAACAATACTAGACTCAGTTCCTGTTAAACTAGGTTTAGCATAATCATACATAGTACGTGGAGCATGATGCTCGACCATCTTTAGAGGTGGCGAATTATTTTCAGCCATCTCTTCTGTGGTATTTATTTCGGCTTCTTGCTCTTCGTCTATATAGTTTAGGCTTCGCCTTATTTCTTGCGATTTCTATGAACGGTACCTTCAATATCACTGTCGTAAGGTAAGGGTCCTGTCGGGTTCCTTCTAGTCATAAACTAGAGGTACCTGAAAGGGACAAAAGAAAAAAATAAAGAAAATTTTAAAAAATAAAATAAAATTGCAAAAATAAAAATAAATAGTAAATATGGCTAAAGTAATAAAAATTAAGCTTTCTTAATATTTTAGTTCCCCGGCAACGGCGCAAAAAACTTGATCGTCGAAATCAGAGCTTTAAAATTTATAATAAAAATAATCGAACCTGGAAACTAACTCTGACAACGATTGTAAGGCAAGCGCACCTATCGAATAGTAGTATAGTTTAGGCAAGACCGGAATATCGAATCCTAAAAGAACCAAAAGTACTAATACTAACTCTCTTTCTATTATTAAGCCTAAGAATTAAGTGAATGTTTATCTAATCTAAATTTAACTATCAACTAAACTAAAGATGCAAATACAAAAAGAATGAATTGAGGAAAAATAACTTGGAAGAAAAACCAATTGATTAAGACGATACCCTATGAAGAATCCACCTAGACTTCTCTTGTTATCTAACACTGAACTAGACGATTTATTCATTTGAATTGATCCGTAAGATTCCCTAAGTTATATTAAACCCTCTCTTGAAGCGAATAACGTCTAACCCTAGGTTGATTAATTGAAATCTCTTTCTAATTAAAACCCCTAGAATCGTATTAACTCGATCTATGGACTCCCATATTAGGTTTCACCCTAATCCGGCAAAATCTCGTCACCCTATCTCTAGGCGTGCGATCAACTCCGTTTAATTATGCTAGATCTACTCTTAAGCAGGGACTTTTGCTCCACCACTTAAGCACATCATACTTGAATCAATATCCCGGAAATATCAACACAAGAATTAAGCACACATAATTAAGAACAAGTCAAATATTTATCATATAGTTCAGAAAACAATAACAAGATCTACCATAGGTTTCATCCCCTTCAGGTATCTGAAGGGTTTAGTTCATATCAAATAAAGAAAACATCTCAGAAGAAAAGATAAAACAAAACATAAGAAATCCCTAAAACTCCCTAAAGGAATTGAAGGAGAGATCCGCCGTCTTGAGTAGAATTCCAGCTTCTTGAGATGGATCAACTGGCTATCTTCGAGTGATTCTCCACAAATTTGGTCTTTCTGGCTCGACTCCTTGGCCTAGCTAACCGCTCTCTTTCAAGTAACACTTAGGGGGTTTATATAGGCTTTCGAAATATGTTTCTTCGCCCCAAAGTATCCAAATCCGAATGAAATTGCTCTTTGCCACGACAGGGGCACGACCATGGCACACGCCCGTGTGGATCGTGGCCAGGCTGTGTTCGGACTTCTTTAATGAGGCACGGCCGTGTAAGTCGAGATCATGCCGTGTTCTAGTAGATTGGCATGGCACGGCTTTGTGGGTTTAAGTCCAGGCCGTGTCGATTTCCTCTTTGGCCCAATTTGGTCCGTTTTAGGCCCGTTTCTCGTTCTTTTCATCCTCGGGTGCTTTCCTGGGTATAAAACATGAAAATAAAGGATTAAGAGCACCTTTTTACATTAGAGGCTTAATTCATCCAAAAGCATAATAAATGTGGGCTTAAAATATGTTGCTTTTACGGTTTATCAATCATTCCATTATCAAGCCATATCACATGGAAAGATTTATACATCTCAAAACATTCCATAACCTTACTAGCCTATACATGCCATATGCCAAAAATACAACTTCCAAAAGGTACCAAAATAGATGTTCGATAGTGTGATTGAGTCGCTGACGATCCCCGGATTTGAGCTAGCTTTAGTGACACTGTGAAACAGAGAAAGACTTCACACAGTAAGCTTTAAAGCTTAATAAGTTCGTAATATAACACAATTAACTCAACAATTCAAATTCAATATGCAAAATTAACTAACATTTAGTTCAATTCACATCACAACTCAATCTCACCCAAGGCTATTACTCACATTCATACCATATCTATAGATTCATGTACAAGCATTTATAATGCTAGTCAATTCGATCCTTTTCATCATTCATTTACATAATCTTCCATCTACTTCATACACAATATCATCAACCACATAGGTTCTATACATACCTGTACCATCACGTATTTATCTATCACATTTACCACTTCAATGCTCGATGCCATAATTCATTTGGTCTTTGATAAACCATAAAAGTAACATATTCTAAGCCCACATTTAGTATGCTTTTGGATGAATTAAGCCTCGATTTATGTAAAAAGGTGCTCTTAATCCTTTGTTTTCATATTTTATACCTAGGAAAGCACCCGAGGATGAAAAGAACCGAAAACGGGCCCCAAACGGAGTAAATGGGCCGTATTACGAAATCGACACGGCCTGGACTTAAGCCCACACGGCCGTGCCTTGTTGATCATCCAGAACACAGCCTGACCCCTGATTCACACGGCCGTGCCTCATTAAAGAAATCCAAACACGGCCTGGCCACGATTCACACGGGCGTGTGCCATGGTCGTGTCCCTGTCGCTGGAAAGAACAATCTCATTCGGGAAAGGATACTTGGAGGCTAAGAAACACATTTCAAAGCCTATTCAAGCACCCTAGTAGGAATTCTACTTAAAGTAGGATACTTAGGTACCAAGTAAGGCATCTCAAAGCCTATATAAACACCCAAGGGGGCAACTTGAAAGGGGAGTTCGGCAGAAGCCGAAAGGGCGGTTAGTGAGGCCAATGAGCCAAGCCGAGAAGGTCAGATTTGTGGGAATCACTCAAAGTTAGCCAGTTGATCCATCCTAAGAAGCCCGAATTCTACGGCGGATTTCTCCTTCAATCCCTTCAGGGAGTTTTAGGGATTTCTTATGTTTTGTTTTATCTTTTCTCTTGAGATGTTTTCTTTATTTATTATGAACTAAATCCTTCAGATACCTGAAGGGGATGAAACCTAGATGAATCTTGTTATCAATTTCTGAATTATATGATAAATACTTAGTTTGTTCTTAATTATGCAAGCTTAATCCAAATTTGATGTGCTTAGATGAAGGAGGAATAGACCCTGCTTAAGAGTAGATCTAGCATAATTAAGCGGAGTTGATCGCACGCCTAGAGATAGGGTGACGAGATTTTGCCGGATTAGGGTGAAACCTAATATGGGAGTACATAGATCGATTTACTGCTATTCTAGGGGGTTATTATTCGAGAAAGAGATTTCCGTTAATTAACCTAGGGTTAGACGTTATTCGCTTCGATAGAGGGTTTAATATACGTTAGGGAGTCTTACGGATCAAGCTAAGTAAATAAATCGTATGGTTCAGGATTAAATAACAAGTGAAGTCTAGGTGGATTCTTCCTGAGGGTATCATTTTAATCAACTGAGCTTTTCCTAAAGTTATTTTCCCAATTCATCCTTTTTGTCTTTGTGTCTTTGGCTTAGTAATTAGTTTAGATTATATTAAAGCAACTTCACTTATTTTAGGTTAAATAATAAAAAGAAAGTTAGTATTAGTACTTTTAGTTCCTTTGGGTTCGATAATCCGGTCTTGCCTAAGCTATACTACTATTCGATAGGTACACTTGCCTTCAATCGTTGTCAGAGTTAGTTTCTAGGTTTGATCATTCTCTTTATGAATTTTAAGACTCTGATTCCAGTGATCGGTCTTCTTTAAACGTTCGATGAACTCGCACACTTAGTACCAATTAATTAGCCGAAGCTATAATAATATCACACACTTAGTGCCATCACATTAAACCGAATTTGTCTCGGTATTGCATACGTAGTGCCAAATAACCGATGCTTTCTTTATCTCGCACACTTAGTGCCATTCATCACTGTAACTATTCTATTTACGCACACTTAGTGCTACATATCTTCTAACTAACATTTCACATTACCAAACTCCACAATCTAATTTCCATTCATTTCATCACATATGAACATTGTTTAATCAATATGTATTATACAAGAACTTACCTCGGACGTAGAAATAACGATAGTAGTCGATCAATCGAGCACTTTGTTTTTGCCTCGATCTAGGTCCAAATGTCTCATTTCTTGATCTATATAATATCAAATTCAACTCATTCAATCACATTTTCACTCAATTTAGTCCACAACATATAATTAGGGCATTTTACACATTAGCCCCCTAATTTCCATATTTTGACATTTTAATCCCTATTTCACAATTACACAAAATACATATAATTTACTCACACCCAAGCTTGGCCGAATTTCATACTAGTCCTTAGCAACCCATTTTTCACATTTATTTCACATTTTAGCCCCTCAATTTCTCATTTTCATAATTTAGCCCATAATACTCAAATTCATTAAAAATTCAAATACAAAACATGTTAACCCAACACATATCTTTCATTTTTCATCAACTAACATCACAAAGCTCACAATTTCATCAATGGCATAACTCAAAATCTTCATCAAATTTAGAAATTGAGGCATGGGCTTGATAGAACACAAAGCAACGATCAGAAAAACGTAAAAGTTATCGAAAACGAATCAAAACACATACCTTAATCAAGCAAAATTCTAGCCGAGCCCTAGCTAGCTTTCTTTTCTTTTCTTTCTTTGTATTTTCGGCAAGATGAACACAAAATGGCCACTAATTCATGTTTTGTTTTAATTTAATTAACATTAAAACATCAATTACTATTTTATCCTTAATGAATTAACATGAAAACCATTTAATACAAGCCCGTTTATGACCATTAACCTTATTAAAGGTATAATATCATCATAAGGACCTTTGATTTAATAAACCATAGCCATTAAACACTTTTAACTACTAGCACACAACTTTTGCATTTTTCACAATTAAGTCATTTTCTTTAATCGAGCACACAAACGGTAAAATTACCACAAGAAACTTTCACACATACCTTATCACATACCATAAACATCAAAAATATTATTAAAATATTTTTCAACCTCAGATTTGTGGTCCCGAAACCACTGTTCTGACTAGAGTCTAAACCAGACTATTACAGGAGTACCCATTAGGGCACTTAATCAGGAAACACACTCTCGAGCCATGATTACCAGTCCAGGCTAAATCCTTTCTGTAACATATGCTCAGAAGAGCTCAATTAGGATTACCAGTCGAGGCGAAATGCTAATTGTAACATATGCTCAAGAGGGATTATATCAAGATTACCCGTTCGGGCTAAATCCTATTTGTAATGAGGTCAATAAGATTACTCGTCCGAGCTAAATCCCATCAGCAACAAATGCAAGACCTCATTCATTTTGGGAAATCACATATCCATCGACTTTTCATTTATTCTAACGGAATTTGACATTTATCAGGAAATTGTCGGGTATGTGATCAATCTCATATATTTATGCACTTATGCAATTCAAATGTTCACATTCAACTCAAGCATAAAAATAACATTTTTATCATTTATCACTTATTGGGTATCATTATTTATTTCAGGCACTTTCATTTATCACGCTTTAACAAATATGTGACCATTTCGCATAATTATGACATTTATACAATTTACATACACAACATTCAATTCAAGCATATAAACATATACAATTTAGTTATACGAACTTACCTCGACAAATGTTCGTATACGTAAAATCTACTAATCCGACATTTTTCTCTTTTCCTCGTTCTAGCTCCGAATTTGGTCTCTCTGGATCTATATGAGTAAATTTAACACCAGTTTAATATAATTTAAACAATTCAGTCCAATTTACATATTAGGCAAAATTACCATTTTGCCCCTAAACTTTTAATTAATGATGATTTCGTCCCTAGGCTCGGAAAATGAAATTCATGCAATTTACTTCTTATTCCAAGCCTAACCAAAATTTCAATATAAAATTTACAGCACATGTATTCTATAAAATTCAGAATTTTTCTTCAATTTACACAACTTTACAATTAGTACCTAAATCATGTTTTCATCAAAAATCACTTTGTAAAAGTTGTTTATCTATCATCAACCTTTTTTATTCTACCATAAATTTCAAAATTTTAGCATATTCATCCATGAAATAATTTCTGTACTTTGATAACTTTTCAAATTAATCCCCCAAATAGATAGATTAGACTATCCTGGTTTCAAAAATATAAAAATTACTAAAAATGGGGCTTGAATACTTACCTAATTTGGCCAAAAAAGCTCGCTTTCTCTTTTCTAGGGTTTCCATGGAATATTTGGGGAAGAAGATGATATAAAATGATTTTTATTTCTATTTAATTATTTATCATCTTTTAATATTATCACTTTCCAATTTAGTCCTTAGCATTTTTCTAATTTTCCATGGATGAATCATCCAAAAATATCTACTAACTTTTCATTAATGGTCTAATTACCATATAAGGACCTTCAATTTAAAGTTCTATAGCTATTTAATCCCTTTAGCTATTAGAACAC
Organism: Gossypium australe; assembly: GCA_005393395.2. NCBI lineage: Eukaryota > Viridiplantae > Streptophyta > Magnoliopsida > Malvales > Malvaceae > Gossypium > Gossypium australe. The sequence continues at coordinate 127,645,552 of CM016614.1, read as the reverse complement.
AACTTTTACACTTTACGCAGTTTAGTCCTTTATCAAATTAAACATGTAATCAATAAAATTTTTTTACAAAATTTTCACACAATATTATTATCATACTGTAGATCATAAAATAGTATTAAAATAATTTTTCTTTCAGGGCTCGGATCTGTGGTCCCAAAACCACTATTCTGATTTTATCACAAATTGGGCTATTACATTGCCACCTCAGCTGAAAACATGTCATGCAATGCGCGTTTTCCTCCTCCCATTTTCAACCCTAACCTGTAAAAAATTTCTAGAAATCGGGATAGTTGTCAAACACCTCGGGAAACTCAGGATAATTTTTAGAATGGGAAGCCCAATTTTAAAAAAAAAATGCTTCTAACAAGACACATTTTTAAAAAAACCAATCAGACTTTTCATGTCCAATATTTTCCAACATGTTGAAGTTATGTTTGATATCCAGGGGTAATATTTGCTATAAAATGAGCCGTCACTCTTTTGGAAAACTTCCATACTTAAATTTCGAGTAGATTGTTTTCATAAGGAGATTTGCAACACCATAATACTGTTTATGTGAAAGACTTGAATTTCAAAAATTGTCTCAACACACTAAATTAGATCATGTAAGTTTTGGTATTGTTGTTATCGGATAATTAGTACTCTTTTTTTCTACATAATATTTTAATTTTAAATATGTGAAATAGTTTATTTGGTTGAAGATTAGTTGAGGAGTTAAAGCCATTTATCACAACGATGAAATTTTTCATACTGATATTGGGGTCGTTTTTGCATCAGCCCATTCAACAGAAGTGGCTTTCAACAGGAGTATAAAATTGCAGGAGCTTCGGTCAAGAATTAAGATGGTAGTGGCGAGTTCAAGCCGAAGAAGAACTTCGAGCTTGAAATATAGATATATAATGTCACTAATGTAACATCCTGAATTTGGGCCTAGAATAAATGGGTTTCGTGTCTTCAGAAAATGGATTTTTGTCGATCAGAAAAAAAAGGGAATAATGAATTAAGTTTGATTAAAAAAAATTATGATTTGCATGTTTAGTTTAATTTTTAGGTGATTTAGGAAGGGTTGGTAGTGTTGGAAAAGTCTTAGGCTCGATCAAGGGATTTAGCAAAAAATTTGTTTTACCCTTAAGAGTGGTTGGTGTTTTAGTTAGAAGGCTTTTAAAATATTTTTGGGTTGAAGATAACCCAATGAAGTAGGTGGTCTGGTGGCTTGGGGCGTTCTCAATAAGCTGGAGGTCAAAAGTTCAAGTCTTGGGTATGGCAAAAAATTTTTATTTCGCATATGTTAGTATGAAGGCCAGAGTTTAGGCCTTATAATTAGTTGGGGCTGTTTCATGACACAAGGAAACGCCTGGCCCAGTGGCAAAGGCGTTAGGAGCAGGAGGGGGGAGCAAGGTTCTAGTCACGTTGTGCGTGAAATGTTGGGTTTTTTTTAGTAAACCTGGAGCACGGAATAAAGGTTGATAATTAATTCGGAAGGAATTATGACTCAAATGAAACGGGCGGCGCAGTGGCAAAGGAAGTGTGTCATAGTGAAGAGGTTAGAGGTTGGAAGCTGGGTGTTGGTTAATATTTTTAGATTTCTTTGGATGATTCGGTCGCTGGGAAAATAGGCTTTAAAAGAAGTTGACAACGGAATATATCACAAGAATGGTTGTGGTGCAGTGGCTGGTAGCGTGTGGTGGTTCCTGCAGGTCTCGTGTTCGAGTTGCCTTGTGTGCAATAACTTGAAATTTTGCTGCTGGCGTGGGAAGGTGTTTGAAGTGGACCAAAACACCAATTGATGGCTGCTGTTGGGGGAAGCAATTTGAATGTTATTCAAATTGGATTATTGGCTAGTAATGGAATTTTTGGATGAGGATTGAAGATAAAATTTAGTGATAATAAAGGAATTTAATTGGTGATAAGTTTGAGTCGATTAGGGAGTGTAGGTTTATTCTATTTATTTATTTATTTATTTATTTATTTTAGTATATATAGGTACCGAATTTTCCCTTTTTATTTGCTTAATTTTTAGTTATCGGGAAGGGCACTTTCGGGTTTTGATAGGTAAGTGCCGAAATTTCTATAAATAGGGAGGTAGCTCATCAATTCTGGCATTTAAACCCTACTCTTTTCTTCTTTCTCTGTGCCGAATTTTTCATTTAGAACAGTCTCTAGTTTTCTCTCTTTCGAAGCATCTCTTCTTCTTTTGCTTTTCTGTCAGAAATCAAAACTTCTGAGGTCTCATCAAATTGCCGAAACCCTGCAAACACTTTCTCTTTTCTTTAATATTCATTGGCCGAATATCTCTTGGCCATCTCTTCAATTCTTTGATCTTCCAAAAGCAGAAAACATATCAGTCCTCTCTTGTTCATCTTTCTGGGATTTCCTTAAAAAGCTGAAACTTCTAGATCTCTAATCTTCTACAGTTGCCGAATCTTTTACAAGGGATAGCTAAACCTTCAATAGAGGTAAGTACCGATTTGGGTTATCTTTTGATCTTTTTCCAGCTTTTGGAGGCCATAGCCGAATGGCCATATGGAATTAATCTTGTGTTTTTCTTTCTTTTTCGACATTCCGGGATTTGAAGGGGGAGTCAATCGCTTAGATCTCTAAGTCAGGGTTCAGTAACACTCGAATCATGTTACTTTCGGGATTTCAAGGTAAGGAGATCTATTGATTTTAGCGTGTAAATTCGGGTATTTATTAACCCTTGGCCGATTTGTAGGGGAGGCCAAATCTTCGTGTTCTTCCAGCTTTTGAGCAAGGATTTAGACTAAGGGTTGTAGATCCAGATAGTAAGGATATTAACTAAGGGTGTAAAACTACGCGATATCATGTGTGTAACACTTCCACAACATTTAGATTGCCTGTTAAAAATATGTTATAAATCTGTTATATTCTGATAAATGCCGAAATTCTGGCATAATGGTTGAAACCCTAGGAGGGTAAAAGCGAATCACCAGGTTAGTGATCTCTGTCATTCCTAAGTGAATGTTCCTGTTAAGATGACATATGTGATAAGAATGTTGTTTTCTGTCATTGCATGGGTTTGGGTTTATTGAAAGGGGAAGTGTTTTGTTGTAGCGGTTTTTGCCGTGACCTATTGTAGCTGCTTCTGTCGTGACCTGTTGTAGTGGCTTTTGCCATGACCTGTTGTAGTGGCTACGGCCATGATCTGACGATGAGTAGCATGACTGCCATCAATGGTGTGTAGTGGTGTGGGTTGATTGTAGAAATCCCCTATGGTGTGACTGGTAGGTAAGGGTGGCGTGTAGCGGATGGAAACCTAGGATTTGGGTTGGGCTTTGCATATTCTCTGATATATTATATTCTGTTATATGTCCTGTGGGCTAAGGCCCAAATCTAATGGTGCATGAGGGTTGCACACTGTAACATCCCGAAATTGGGCCTAGTAGAATTGGGCCCATTGGGCCTTGGGCGTAGGAGTGTTTAAAATTTTTGAGAACAAGAGAATGTCATTATTTTAAGTTGGACTTATTAAGAAGGTGATTTTAGAAAGTTACGGGGTTCTATGAAGTTTCGGGTTCAAGTTGGGCCTTAGTAAAATTTTGTGTTTATACCTATTAAGGAGAGATAGTAAGTGGCATCAAGGCTTATGGAAATAAAACAGTAAATTGCTAGCATAAATGAGCATATGGCAAGGAGGTTATGGCATCAAGTGAAGTACCTTGAGGGAAGAGGTTCAAATCCCATTGTGTGCAAATTTTGACTATTAATTTTGTACTCTTTCCCTAAATTTCAGCCAAGCTTGTAAATAAGGCAAAATTGGACTTTTAAATTATGGTAAGGTGGACTTATTAAATTATGGAAAGGTGTGGTAAGGAGGAAAATATGGGATATTAGGTAAGGTAGACTTTTTAAATTATGGAAAGGTGGCTAAAGTTTATGGTAAAGAGGAAAATAATGGAGCATGTTGGTTTTTTTTTTTTTAAAGTTTGGGGTTGGTAAATTTTGGCTTATTTGCAAAGGCATGGATGGTTGAGGTGAAGGAGAGGGTAGTTGAATTTGCTTTAGTCATTTGGTAGGATTTTTGGTGCTTGATAGGCCTAATTTTCTTTTGGCATCCTTTTGTGTTCTTTTCTCCAACTTCTCCTCTCATTGCCACAACTTCAAGTCAATACCGAACCTCTCAATCCATAATCACTACTTCATAAATTCTTTCTCATTTGGGTAGACACTCTTTTCTTCGATTAAATCGTGTTCTAAGTGGATGGCCGTGTATCATTCTAGCCATAAGTCAAGTGGTGGAAATCGAATCCAATGTCAACAAGGAATCAAATCGCCCGATCATCTATCCCTCGTAATAAGAGACTCAGATTGTTGGTAAGTGATATAGATTGTTAACCAATCGCAATACTTGGTTGAAGTTGTAAATTGGGCTTTGGACTAATTGTTGACCGATTGTACCTTTAGGTGCCACAGAGAGCATCGCGTTACGGATTCCGGATAAGGTGTGTAATCTCATACCCTTCCATATACATATCTGAAATGGTGTGTAATCTCACATTTCTCTAAAATTTTGTATGAAATATGTTGTTAATCGGTGGAAATACCGAAGAAAACTAAAAACCGACATCCGTAATCACTCGGGTGTGCGTATGATCGTAGTGGTAATCGTATTTCGTAATAAAACAGTTTCGGTTAGAAGCATTGATGTGTTTTTGAAAAATCACTAAAAATAGGAGAAAAGGAATTAGAAAGTTAATAACGTATCAAATTAAAGCTTACTGTGTCTATTTTAATATGGAAGAAACAGAGAAGGAAAAGGAATTTTATATTCTGAGATATCTTGATTTTAGTGAGACTGGTTCTGATTAACTTCGGGGTTCACTGATCTGTTTTGGAAAAATCATATAAAATTGTAAAAAATGAATTATGGGTTATAATTTATATGTATGGATTCCTTAGTGAGCCTATATTCAAGAGAAACAAGTTGGAACAGTATATGAAAACCGTACAGTGAGATATTTGAAATTAAGGTAAGAGAGGTCAGAATCATTGGACAGTGAAACAAGGGAAACTTTAAGAAATAAAATGTACTAAATGGCTAGGCCAAAAATTCTGGAAAATTTAAAGTACGAAGATATATGAGTCTAGTTTCAAGGAAATTTTACGGATCTAAATTTTGAGTTTCTTAACTCGAGTTATAATCAATTTAGTCAGTATGACGCAGATGGACAGTTTTAAATTTTTATGCCCAAATTAGTAGTTAAGTCCAAAATTGCGAAATTACCCCGTTTGGGCCTAAAATGGATTTTTGACCCAATAGTTCCGAAGAGACCCAAATAGAATTTTGTGCCACTCGAGGCGATAGTAGGCCTCCGGAAACACCGTTGAATATGAAATTACCGAAATTACCCTTGGAGGGTAAATTACCGAATTACCCTTGGTGGGTAAAACTACCGAATTTACCCTTAGAAGGTAAATTACCGAATTACCCTTGGTGGGTAAAACTACCGAATTTACCCTTGGTGGGTATAACTACCGAAATTACCCTTGGAGGGTAAATTACCGAATTACCCTTGGTGGGTAAAACTACCGAATTTACCCTTGGAAGGTAAATTACCGAATTACCCTTGGTGGGTAAAACTACCGAATTTACCCTTGGAAGGTAAATTACCGAATTACCCTTGGAGGGTAAATTACCGAATTACCCTTGGAGGGTAAATTACCGAATTGCCCTTGGTGGGTAAAACTACCGAATTTACCCTTGGAAGGTAAATTACCGAATTACCCTTAGTGGCTAAAACTACCGAATTTATCCTTGAAAGGTAAATTACCGAATTACCCTTGGAGGGTAAATTACCGAATTAACCTTGGTGGGTAAAACTACCGAATTTACCATTGAAAGGTAAATTATCGAATTACCCTTGGTGGGTAAAACTACCGAAATTACCCTTGGAGGGTAAATTACCGAATTACCCTTGGTGGGTAAAACTACTGAATTTACCCCTGGAAGGTAAATTACCGAATTACCCTTGGTGGGTAAAACTACCGAATTTACCCTTGGAAGGTAAATTACTGAATTACCCTTGGTGGGTAAAACTACCGAATTTACCCTTGGAAGGTAAATTATCAAATTACCCTTGGTGAGTAAAACTACTGAATTACCCTTAGAGGGCAATTTACTGAAATACCCCTGGGTTGTGCAAATTATCGAAATACCCCTGGGTTGTGCAATTACTGAAATACCCCTAGGTTGCAAAATTACTGAAATACCCTTAGAGGGTAAATTACCGAAATTCCCTGGGTTGCAAAATTACTGAAATACCCTTAGAGGGTAAATTACCGAAATACCCCTGGGTTGCAAAATTACTGAAATACCCTTAGAGGGTAAATTACTAAAATACCCCTGGGTTGTAAAATTACCGAAATACCCTTGGTGGGTAAAATTTCTGAATTTCCCTTAGAGAGTAAATTACCGAATTACCCTTAGTGGGTACGATTACCGAATTATGAAAATGCCCTTACGGGCCGAATTACGAAAATGCCCCTAATGGGCCGAATTACGAAATGTCCCTATGGACCGAAAATACCCTTTATGGGCCAAATGTGATATTTGATATATGGGCAGTTTGATATTTGTGATATGGGCCAGAGTGTGTAATTTCACACTTATCTCATGGGTTAGATATTATACCGTAAGCATTAGAATAAATCGTAAAATTTGTAAAATCAGAAAATACGATATAATAACACTTTTTGTGTAAATGCATGAAATCGGTATTAAGGTTGTGAGAATTACGGATTTGCCCTTAATGGGTTATTTTGTTAAAAAGTGATATTTTGGGCCATATGAATTATTTTGATAAATTGGCGAAGTGTGAAATTTGAAAAAAAAAAGGCCTCATGTGATTAATGGGCCAAAATTTGCTAGATCGATTAATGGCCAAAATTTGCTAGATCGATTAATGGGCCAAAATTTGTTAGATCGATTAATGGGCCAAAATTTGCTAGATCGATTAATGGGCCAAAATTTGCTAGATCGATTAATGGGCCAAAATTTGCTAGATTGATTAATGGGCCAAAATTTGTTAGATCGATTAATGGGCCAAAAATTGCTAGATCGATTAATGGGCAAAAATTTGCTGGATCGATTAATGGGCCAAAAATTTGCTAGATCGATTAATAGGCCAAAAATTGCTAGATCGATTAATGGGCCAAAATTTGTTAGATCGATTAATGGGCCAAAATTTGCTAGATCGATTAATGGGCCAAAATTTGCTAGATCGCTTAATGGGCCAAATTGTTAAGATTGATTATAGGCCAAATTGCTAGATTGCTTAATGGGCCAACTTGTATTATGGGCCTTATGATGAAATTATTCTATGAATATTGTTATGCTTTGTATATGCATACTCGATTGCATGGGTTGGGATAAAATTGAAGAGAAGTGGTAGTGGCTCTGCCAAAATCTAGTTCGGTGACTCTGTCGCAATCCAGTTCGGTGGCTCTGCCACAATCTAGTTCGGTGACTCAGTCACAATCCAGTTCGGTGGCTCTGCCACAATCTAGTTCGGTGATTCTGTCACAATCCAGTTCGGTGGCTCTGCCACAAACATTTTAAATAGCTTTATGCCTGCGATTGGTGTGTTGGCGGGGTGGGTTGACTTGATCCCCATAGGTGTGCTGGTTGGTACGTGTGGTGTGTAGCGGATGGAAATTAGGTTTGGTTTGGGATTTGCATATCATATGCATATTATATACATGTTATTATGTTATAATTGTAAATGGGCTTAGGCCCAAAATATTGCTATGTGTGTTCCGACCCAGTGGATGATGGTAAGGGGATTACTTACTGAGTTCTTGTAACTCATCCCCTTTCTCTTAACCTTTTCAGGTAATGCTCAGTGACGTGGACTTGGGCCTTGGATGACTCGATGGAAACCATACTTTAGAAATGGTTTATTTGGACTTCGGACTACTTTCTTGTTTATTTTATTACTCTACTATTTTGGGTTAAATGTTGTAATTAGGCCTCGGATTTTCTTTCAAAATGCTTCTGCATCTCTATTCCCAAACGTCTCATTTTCGTAAATTGTTTATTTCAAATATATTTTCACAACCAAAAAGGTTTTTAAAGAAAATTATGTTTTCAAGTAAATAACAATTGCTTAAGTGTTTTGGGTTTTAACAAAGAGGCTGTAATTCTCAAACAAGTTTTTAACAATCTCAAAGATGGTTTGAAAAAAAAAAAAACTTCCATGTGACACACCAGATTCGGGCTTAACGTCTAGGCTGGGTTGGGGTGTTACACACACTGAGTCTCGCGACTCACCCTATTATTTAACAATTTCAGGTAGCACCTAGTGCATCAGACCTGGCTGGAGAGGAGCGCAAGGTGGCCATGCGAGAGAGTACTTAATCCAGCAGAAGATTTTACTTAGAATATTGTTTTTAATATTTTTGATTAAGGGTTTTGAATTTCGTTGTAATAAGGCCTTGGGCCACTAGACTATTATTTATGTTTTGGTTTTATGTTGGGCTTTTATTATTGGGCATTTAAATTTTATGTTTAAATTAAGCTAAGACATGTACAAAATTTCGGTCTTTATTTAAAATTTACCAAGGCATTTTATAACTTTATATCTTATATGAATTAATAAATTATTAAGTTTTCGGTATAAATATTTAAGCTTGATAATTGTTTTCCAAAGTGCCACATCTTTTTATAAAATTCCTTTAGTGACATACCAGATCCAGTTGTAGTTTTGGGCCGGGTTTGGGGTGTTACAAATTGGTATCAGAGCCCGGTTCAAAACTCGACTCTGAGGGTTTTTGGGCTCTAAACGTTTTCTAAAGATGAGTTTTGAAAACATGTATATTTATAAATGATACAGGATGGTTTTCTCGACATGGCACCAGCATCTCCGGCCCAAGTCCGCCATGTAAGTATTCTGAACTCATTGTATGTTAAATATGTATGTGGGCTTAATGGGCTTTATGGGACGTAGATTATTTGAATTAGAACTTGATGGACTTTAGGCCTAGCTTAAACAACTTCCTAAATCTCATAAGACTTAATTTCACTAAACAAACCCGTGAACGAGTCGCAAGACTAGGGTGTGGCAACAGGCATGCGCATGTCTAGGATTGGATCCGGAAGAGCCTGCTACTTAAGCAGTCCTAGTGACTCACCTCCTCTTCGCTGGAATCCTACCTGGTGCGTAGTGACTGTTCACCCTAGCCACGAGGATTTGTTGACGGGCCAAAATCTATAATTAAAACCCGAAAGGGACCAACCACCTTATTTTTTTACAAAGTTGCTGAAATACACTTATTTTGGAAAAAAACAATTACCAAAACACCCTTGACTTGAAAATCTTCAAAACGCCCTTGATTTGGAAAATTATCAAAATTTGCGAAATTACTGAAATAACCCAGTTTAAAAAAAATTTCACCAAAATACCCTTATTCCACAAAAATTACCAAGGAATCCTATTTTGCAAAATTATCAAAATACCTCCAAGTTTTGTAAAAGTTCCGAAATACACTTGGTTTGTGAAAATCCCTAAAACAATCGAAATTTTATAAAGTACTCATGTTTTGCAAACTTACCCGGAAATATCCCGATTTACAAAGTCAGCGGGGAAAAAAAAACAACAACAACCAAAAACAACAAACACCTGAACGCCACTATTATTCTTTTGAAATCAAATTCTCCCGAATACCCCTGTTTTAAGGAAAAAAATTACCCATGTTTTAGAATATATATATATATATACCTCTATTTCGAAAACCCCCAAGATACTTTATTGTGAAAAATACCCTATAGGATAAAATTTTGAAAAACCCCTGGGTAGTGAAATAACGAAAACACCCTATGTGTTGAATGTGACTTCATGGATGTGATATGTTTGTTGAGATGTGAATGTATGTGGTTTCTAGAATTAGGAGATACACTTGAGACTGAAACTGTAGATAGGTTCAAATTCGAAAGAACTACTCTTAAAACTACTTCCCATAAGATTGTTCATGGTTAATCAGTGAAAGAAATTAATAATTCATAAAATTTCTAATTCAGATAATACGAGAATCAACGATGAGCGCTAGAAGAGGAAGAAGAGGCCGCGGCCAAGGCCGTGGAAGTGTTAGGACTGATGTGCTTACTCAGCTAGTTAGGGAGGTACTGAAGGAGGTTAAAGAAATCGGTGAAACACTTCGGGTTGGGTGCATGGACTGTAAGAAAAAAGAGATCGTAGTTTTCTAGGGTTGCAGTCTCATTCTATGAAGCATGTTAAGGTACGTCCAAACTTTCGGGTTTGCGAATATTGCAGAAGGCGTCATCCGGGTGAATGTTGGAGGAAGTCAGGAACGTGTTTAAGATGCGGGTCTGAGGAGCATAAGGCTCGGGATTGTTCAATCACCATTAAGTCGGGTATGTTTTGTGTGGATGCTATATTTTTGGGTATAGAAACTGTATGCGTGCAATGTTTATATATTATTAAATTAGAGTGCGCAGCGAAAGCATAGTGGTGAGACTTGGGTAGTACGATTAGTAGTTGGTTGGAAATTTCGAGGACGAAATTTCTTTAAGGAGGGTAGAACTGTAACATCTTGAATTTGGGCCTAGAATAAATGGGTTTCGTGTGTTCAGAAAATGGATTTTTGTCGATCAGAAAAAAAGGGAATAATGAATTAAGTGTGATTAAAAAAAATTATGATTTGCATGTTTAGTTTAATTTTTAGGTGATTTAGGAAGGGTTGGTAGTGTTGGAAAAGTCCTAGGCTCGATCAAGGGATTTAGCGAAAATTTTGTTTTACCCTTAATAGTGGTTGGTGTTTTAGTTAGAAGGCTTTTAAAATATTTTTGGGTTGAAGATAACCCAATGAAGTAGGTGGTCTGGTGGCTTGGGGCGTTCTCAATAAGCTGGAGGTCAAAGGTTCAAGTCTTGGGTATGGCAAAAATTTTTTATTTCGCATATGTTAGTATGAAGGCCAGGGTTTAGGCCTTATAATTAGTTGGGGCTGTTTCATGACACAAAGAAACGCCTGGCCCAGTGGCAAAGGCGTTAGGAGCAGGAGGGGGGAGCAAAGTTCTAGTCGCGTTGTGCGCAAATGTTGGGTTTTTTTTTAGTAAACCTGGAACACGGAATAAAGGTTGATAATTAATTGGGAAGGAATTATGACTCAAATGAAACGGGCGGTGCAGTGGCAAAGGGAGTGTGTCATAGTGAAGAGGTCAGAGGTTCGAAGCTGGGTGTTGGTTAATATTTTTAGATTTCTTTGGATGATTCGGTCACTGGGAAAATAGGCTTTAAAAGAAGTTGACAACGGAATATATCACAAGAATGGTTGTGGTGCAGTGGCTGGTAGCGTGTGGTGGTTCCTTCAGGTCTCGGGTTCGAGTTGCCTTGTGCTCAATAACTTGAAATTTTGCTGCTGGTGTGGGAAGGTGTTTGAAGTGGACCAAAACACCAATTGATGGCTGCTGTTGAGGGAAGCAATTTGAATGTTATTCAAATTGGATTTTTGGCTAGTAATGGAATTTTTGGATGAGGATTGAAGATAAAATTTAGTGATAATAAAGGAATTTAATTGGTGATAAGTTTGAGTCGATTAGGGAGTGTAGGTTTATTCTATTTATTTATTTATTTACTTATTTTAGTATATATGGGTACCGAATTTTTCCTTTTTATTTGCTTAATTTTTAGTTATCAGGAAGGGCACTTTCGAGTTTTGATAGGTAAGTGCCGAAATTTCTATAAATAGGGGGGTAGCTCATCAATTCTGGCATTTAAAACCTACTCTTTTCTTCTTTCTCTGTGCCGAAATTTTCATTTGGAACAGTCTCTAGTTTTCTCTCTTTCGAAGCATCTCTTCTTCTTTTGCTTTTCTGTCAGAAATCTAAACTTTTGAGGTCTCATCAAATTGCCGAAACCCTGCAAACACTTTCTCTTTTCTTTAATATTTATTGGCCGAATATCTCTTGGCCATCTCTTCAACTCTTTGTTCTTCCAAAAGCCGAAAACATATCAGTCCTCTCTTGTTCATCTTTCCGGGATTTCCTTAAAAAGCCAAAACTTCTAGATCTCTAATCTTCTACGGTTGCCGAATCCTTTACAAGGGATAGCCGAAACCTTCAGTAGAGGTAAGTACCGATTTGAGTTATCTTTTGATCTTTTTCCGGCTTTTGGAGGCCATAGCCGAATGGCCATATGGAATTAATCTTGTGTTTTTCTTTCTTTTTCAACATTCCGGGATTTGAAAGGGGAGTCAATCGCTTAGATCTCTAAGTCAGGGTTCAGTAACACTCGAATCGTGTTACTTTCGAGATCTCAAGGTAAGGAGATTTCAAGGTAAATTCGGGTATTTATTAACCCTTGGCCGAATGTAGGGGAGGCCAAATCTTCGTGTTCTTTCGGCTTTTGAGCAAGGATTTAGACTAAGGGTTATAGATCCAGATAGTAAGGATATTGACTAAGGGTGTAAAACTACGCGATATCAGGTGTGTAACACTTTCACATCATTTAGATTGCCTGTTAAAAATATGTTATAAATCTGTTATATTCTGATAAATGCCGAAATTCCGGCATAATGGTTGAAACCCTAGGAGGGTAAAAGCGAATCACCAGGTTAGTGATCTCTGTCATTCCTAAGTGAATGTTCCTGTTAAGATGACATATGTGATAAGAATGTTGTTTTCTGTAATTGCATGGGGTTGGGTTTATTGAAAGGGGAAGTGTTCTGTTGTAGCGGCTTTTGCCGTGACCTGTTGTAGCGGCTTCTGCCGTGACCTGTTGTAGTGGCTTTTGCCATGACCTGTTGTAGTGGCTACGGCCATGATCTGACGATGAGCAGCATGACTGCCATCAATTGTGTGTAGCGGTGTGGGTTGATTGTAGAAATCCCCTATGGTGTGACTGGCAGGTATGGGTGTCGTGTAGCGGATGGAAACCTAGGATTTGGGTTGGGCTTTGCATATTCTCTGATATATTATATTCTGTTATATGTTCTGTGGGCTAAGGCCCAAATCTAATGGTGCATGAGGGTTGCACACTGAGTCTCGCGACTCACCCTATTATTTAACAATTTTAGGTAGCACCTAGTGCATCGGACCGGGCTGAAGAGGAGCGCAAGGTGGCCATGCGAGAGAGTACTTGATCCAGCAGAAGATTTTACTTAGAATATTGTTTTTAATATTTTTGATTAAGGGTTTTGAATTTCGTTGTAATAAGGCCTTGGGCCACTAGACTATTATTTATGTTTTGGTTTTATGTTGGGCTTTTATTACTGGGCATTTAAATTTTATGTTTAAATTAAGCTAAGACATGTACAAAATTTCGGTCTTTATTTAAAATTCACCAAGGCATTTTATAACTTTATATCTTATATGAATTAATAAATTATTAAGTTTTCGGTATAAATATTTAAGCCTGATAACTGTTTTCCAAAGTGCCACATCTTTTTATAAAATTCCTTTAGTCACATACCAGATCCGGTTGTAGTGTTTGGGCCGGGTTTAGGGTGTTACTACTGAACCCCAATAAATATGATATATTTAACTTGAAAAGCAACATGGAGGTCGAGGCAATGCTCGATTCACATTGCTCTAGTGGATCAACTATACTAGAGTTATATGCCCACATTTCGATATCGATGATGGGTCTCCGAGTTCGATAATAATTCCAGTTAATGTCGAAATGGAATAAGAAGTAGAAAGTCCAACCATACAATTGTACAGTGAGTTCACAACATTGTTACAAATCTCATATCATGAAATGCCATAATCATCAATGGCAAGACATTTGTAACAGCCCAATTTCAGTGAAGTCGGAATAATGGTTTCGTAACCACAAATCCGAGCCGGAAAGATAAAATATTTTAATATTATGAAATGATTAGTAATGTGATAGAAAGATTGCATGAGAATTTTGATAAGAAAATTTTATCAATTAGGAGCTTAATTGTAGAAAGGACTGAATTGAATAAAATGTCAAATTTGAATTCTAGTGGTTATAAGGATTAAAGAGTTATGGAATTCAAAATTTGAGGTCCTTAAATTGTAATTAAACCATTGATGAAAAATATGTAGATATTTTTGGTGAATCATCTATGTGAAAATTAGAAAATGTTAAGGACTAAATTAGAACTGGAAACTTTATAAAGATGATAATTAAATTAAAATGAAATATCATCATTTTATTTCATCTTCTTCAACCTAAAATCCATGGAGACCCTAGGAGAGAGAAAACAAGCTTTCCAAGCATAAATTGGTAAGTTCCTATGTCCCGTTTTTAGTGATTTTTATATTTTTAAGATCGGGAAAGCTTAATTTCTCTATTTGGAAGGTTAATTTGAAAAGATATCAAGGTATAGAAAATTTTTCATGGACTAAAATGCTGAAATTTAAAAGTTTATGGTAAAAAATGAAACGTTGTTGATAGATAAACAACTTTTACAAAGGAAAATTTGATGGAAACTTGATTTAGGGACTAAATTGAAAAATGTTAAAACCCATGGAAAATTATGAAATTTTTAGAATACATGTGCTGTAAAAGTTATATTAGATTTTTTATTAGGCTTGGAATAAGGTTTAAATTGCATGAATTTCAATTTTCGAGCCTAGGGATGAAATTGGAATTAATTAAAAGAATAGGGGCAAAATGCTACTTTTCCCTAAATTGTAAATTGAGTTCAATAGAATATGAAATAAATTGAATTGATGATTAAATTCATTTATATAGATCCAGAGTACCAAACAAAGAGCCAAATCGAGGAAAGGAAAAGATTTCGGATTAGTAGATTTAAGTTACGAACAAACATAAAGGTAAGTTCGTATTACTTAAATGAGCATAAAAATGTGTTCTTTTGAATGCTATATTACATTGAATATGTTGTATGAAATTGTCTGTATGAAGTGTATGAAAATTTTAATGGATAGGATGGTATATGATGGAAAATTTATTGATTAAGGGTAAAATTCTATATGAATATCGACTTCTGATGGATAAATGTGATTTCCCTGATAAAACTGTATGTGTTGCAGAATGGATTTAGCCCAGATGGGTAATCCGAAATGAGTCTCTCGAGTATATGTTTCAATTAGGAATTAGCCTGGACTGGTAATCCTAATTGACTGGATTTAGCCTGGACTGCCTCTATAGGGAATTCTTTGTCATATAAAGGATTTAGCCTAGACTGGTAATCCGACAAAGCCCTTAGAGTATATGGTACAACTAGAATTTAGCCTGGACTGGTAATTCTAATGTGTAATATGTGGCTCGAGAGTGTACCTATAAGGTACTACTGGACATGAATTGACGGATAATTGAATTGTACACCTCGAGTGTACTACTTGAAATATCCATCGGAAATTCAATGATTCAACGGATAAAATACACATATGGCATGATGAGCTCATCTATGCATATTGGTATATTATGACTAACATGTTGGTTGAGTATGTGTGAATAGGTAAATTACCAAATAGTTGGAAAAGCATGTTTTGCATGGTTAATATATTGAATGTAATGGGTAAGATTAATTTATGTTATACGAACTTACTAATCATAATATGCTTACTAGGTTTTATTTCCCTGTTTTATAGTGCTCAAAGCTCATGAAGGTTGGACATTAGTCGAAGCAAATTATCACACTATCAATATGTTGTTTTGGTATAAATGAAAATCTTATAAATGATGGTATGTAGTGATGAATGAAATTTAGCCATTGAAATGGCTAATATACTTATGTTTTGATATATGTCATGGTTGAGTCAATACATTAACTAAAATGATAAGCATGAAAATCTAATTTTGCAAATTATGTAAGTTACATAAAAATAAGTCATTAAGCATACACATATATGATGAAATGAATCAATTTGAATGATAGAAATTGGCTTGAATTATACTTGTAATTGGTTAGATCATTCTTGTTAGAGTTGGTGCAATAAAATGGAAAATTTGGGTGAAAAGTGAGGCTAGGAAATGACCTTATTTTGTCCACACGGGTAGATACACGGGCGTGTGTCTAAGTCGTGTGTGACACACAGCCTGGTACATGGGCATGTGGTTTGGCCATATGTCCCCTATATTTCAAAATTTTAAAACAGAATGCTTAGAATTGAGCACACGGGCAAAGACACTGGCGTGTGTCTCAGCCGTATGGGTGACACGACCTTGAACACGGGCGTGTGTCATGGCCATGTGAAGTTTGCACCTATTTTATGAAAATTAATTTTCCACACGGTCTAGCACACGGGCGTGTGACTTGGCCATGTGACCATAATTTATTCATGGGTTACAAGTCTGTGAGTTACACAGGGTCGAGACTCGGGGCGTGTGTAGCCACACGGGTGTGTGACCCCTGTTTATAGCAAAAATTTTCTAAGTTTTATAATAATTTTCTAAGCTCTCGGTTTAGTCCCGAACCACTTCTAAAGCATGTTTGGGGCCTTGTAGGCTCGTATTAGGGACTTTATGATTGAACATGAATGGTTTTTAACTTGGCAAAAATTTATGACTCAGAATTGTATGATTGTTTGTGTGGTAAGTTCGGTAATGCCTCGTACCCCATTTTGGTATCCAACACAGGTAAGGGGTGTTACATTTAGTGGTATCAAAGCTACGGTTTAGTTGATTCTCGGACTAACGTAGAAAATATGAGTTTAGCTATACATACCATTATATAATTATGATAGTGTGATATCTCCTGACCATTTTTAAATGTATTTTTCCTATAGTAAATGTCTTCCAACCTAGCTAGAGTTGATCCTGAGGAAGTTGAGAGTACGGCTCAAGTTTCCGTACAAAGAGCTACATCTAGTAGTAGAAGGCTCGAGTATGAGGGCCAAGATGACGAGGGTAAAGATGCATTCTTTCAAATGATGAATGAGTGGTTTATAGAATATATAAGAACAAATGTTGTTGTTCAGCAACCTCCCCCACCTGCTCCTCAACCAATTTTCGAGACACCACAGGGTACTGAATCAATTAGAATTGGTAAGGCTTTGGTTGATAAAATTAGAAAATATGGGGCTGAGGAATTTAGAGCTACTACAGATGATGATGCAAAAAAGGCTGAGTTTTGGCTGGAGAATACTATCCGGGTATTAGATGAATTGTCTTGTTCACCAGCTGATTATCTAAAATGTGTGGTTTCTTCATTGAAGGAAACAACCTATTATTGATGGAAAACTATAACTTATGTCATTCCAAAAGAAAACATTACATGGGAGTTCTTTCAAACAGAAATCAGAAAGAAATATATAAGTCAGAGATTCTTGGGTTGTCAGAATATGAACGGGAATTTGTTCGACTGAGTAAATATGCTCAAGAATGGGTTCAAAATGAGGCTGAAATGTGCAAACAATTTGAAGAAGGGCTGAATGAAGATATTAAATTGTTGATTAGTATTCTTGAAATAAGAGAATTTGCAGTACTGGCTGACCGGGCATTAAAAGCAGAAGATCGAGCATTAAAAGCAGAAAAATTAAGCAAAGAAAATAAACAAGCTGAAAGAGAAGCTCGGGTTTCTGGTAAGAGATCTATGGGAAAATCCTAATCACCCGTTTCAAAGAAATTAAAGAGATACCAAGATCGTTTTACCGCATCTGCTGAATATTCTGGAAAAGAGCAGGGTTCTCAACACTCTAACCCGAGATCATCATCTCCATCAGTAACCAGTGTTGGTAGTGTTGGCAATCCAAAGCCGAAACGTAAACATTGTAATAAGTTTCATTTTGGGGAATGTTGCCTAAAAAATGGGGCTTGCTACCGATGTGGTTCTTTTGATCTTTTTCTCAGAGATTGTCCGGAAAGATGGGAAAAAGAGATTGAACAAATTTCAAAGTTGAGTAATACTGTCTCTAGAGGTAGACCACCTCGACACCTTGCAAATGATGGTGGTAGCCGAAGTGCTACAAAAGATGCAACTATTAAATCTGAGGCACGAACATTGGCGAGAACCTATGCTATACGTGCTAGAGAGGATGTCTCTGCCCCAGACATCATTACTGGTACATTTTCTTTACTTAGCACTGGTATTATTGCTTTAATTGATCCCGGTTCCACACACTCATATATACGTACAAAATTAGTAAATGTTAAAAATTTACCGGTTGAATTCACTGAATTTGTGGTGAAAGTTTCAAATCCCTTGGGTCAATGTGTGGTGGTGGATAAAGTTTGTAAAAATTGTCCATTGATGATAAAAGGGAAAATGCTTCTCAGCTGATTTGATGTTACTGCTTTTTGATGAATTTGATGTAATTTTGGGAATGGACTTGTTAACCCAGCATGATGCAGTAGTGAATTGTAAACAGAAATACATTGTGTTAAAGTGTCAGAATGGTGAGTTCCTCCATGTTGAATCTAATAGATTAGATGGGTTGTCTAATGTGATTTTAGCAATAACAGCACAGAAATGCATCAGAAAGGGATACAATGCTTATCTTGCATATGTGTTGGACACAAAGGTAACTGAGTCAAAGATTCAATCAGTGCCAGTAGTGTGTGAATTTCCTGATGTGTTTCCGAAAGAATTACCTGGATTACCACCTGTCAGAGAAGAGGAGTTTTCTATAGACCTTATTCCGGGAACAACACCAATAATAATAGCACCTTATAGAATGGCTCCTGCTGAATTGAAAGAGTTGAAAGCACAATTGCAAGAATTGATTAACAGAGGTTTTGCTCGACCCATTTTCTCACCTTAGGGTGCACTTGTTTTGTTTGTGGAGAAGAAAGATGGATCTTTGAGGTTATGTATTGATTACAGGTAGTTTAATAAAGTTATAATAAAGAATAAGTACCTGTTACCTCGAATAGATGATTCATTTGATCAGTTAAAAGGAGCTACCATATTTTCAAAAATTGATCTTCGTTCAGGTTATTATCAGTTATGGGTAAGGACTCAAATGTTCCAAAAACAACTTTTAGAACCAGGTATGGCCACTATGAGTTTTTAGTGATGCCATTTGGGCTGACTAATGCACCAGCAGCGTTTATGAGTCTGATGAATAGAACTTTTAGACCGTACCTAGATAGGTTTGTGGTGGTATTCATTGATGATATTTTAGTCTATTCCTGAGATGAAAAAGAGCATGCTGATCATCTGAGAATCATATTACAGACTCTACGAGAGAAGCAATTGTATGCCAAGTTCAATAAATGTGAATTTTGGCTACGGAAAGTTGGATTTATTGGACACATTATATCTGCTGAATGTATCAGGGTAGGCCCGAGTAAAGTTTCAACAATTGTTAATTGGAATCCACCAAAGAGTGTGTTAAAAGTCAGAAGTTTTCTGGGTTTGGCGGATATTTTCGGAGATTTGTTAAAGGGTTTTCGATGATAGCCTCTCCAATGACTCGGTTGTTGCAGAAAGATGTGAAGTTCGAATGGACTGATAAATGTCAACAAAGTTTTGACATGTTAAAAGCTTTATTGACTGAAGCACCTATGTTAGTACAACCTGAATCGGGTAAGGAATTTGTGATTTATAGTGAAGCATCTTTGAATGGTTTAGCTTGTGTTTTGATGCAAGAAGGTAAAGTAATTGCCTATGCTTCAAGACAACTGAAACCATGTGAAAAGAATTACCTGATACATGATCTTAAATTAGCAGCTATTGTGTTTGCATTAAAAATATGACGACATTATTTATATGGTGAAAAATGTCATATATTTACTGATCACAAAAAACTGAAGTATTTGATGACACAGAAAAACTTGAACTTGAGACAACGCAGGTGGCTTGAACTATTAAAAGATTATGATCTTGTGATTGATTATCATCCAGGTAAAGCTAATGTAGTTGTTGATGCTTTGAGCAGAAAATCTTTATTTGCTTTACGAGCAATGAATAATCGGTTGTCTATTTCTAATTATGGGTCTATTGTGGCTGAGTTGAAAGTTAGACCAGTATTTTTGCAACAAATTTTTGAAGCTTAAAAAAATGATGTTTATTTACAGGTAAAACGGGAACAATGTGAATTAAATCATGATTCAGAATTTTAGATTGGGTTTGATGGTTGTTTGTTGTTTAGAGACAGATTGTGTGTGCCGAAAAATTCAGAGTTGGTACAGAAGATTTTATATGAAGCCAACAATGGTACAATGTTTGTTCATCCCGGTAGTAATAAAATGTACAGTGATTTGAAAAAAATGTATTAGTGGCCGGGATTGAAAAGAGATATTTTTGAATTTGTATCCAAATGCTTGATATGTTAGCAAGTGAAAGTTGAGCATCAGGTACCTTCGGGGTTATTGCAGCCAGTTGTTATACCCGAGTGGAAATGAGAAAGAATTACAATTGATATTGTATCGGGATTACCATTGACTCCGAGGAAGAAAGATGCTATTTGGGTGATTGTTGATCTGTTAACAAAGTCTGCACACTTTATACCGATACGTATGGATTTTTCTTTAGATAAATTGGCTAAATTATATGTCTCTGAGATTGTTAGATTACTTGGGGTACCAGTTTCTATTATTTCTGATAGAGATCCCCGGTTTACATCTCGAATTTGGAATAAATTACAATAAGCACTAGGTACACGATTGTATATCAGTATTGTATTTCATCCTCAAACAGATGGTCAATCTGAATGTGTAATACAAATTTTGGAGGATATGTTACGGTGTTGTATACTTGAATTTGAAGGTAATTGGGAAAATATTTACCTTTGATTGAATTTGTTGATAACAACAATTATCAGTCCAGCATTAAAATGGCACTGCATGAAGCTCTGTATGGTCGAAAATGTAGAACACCGTTGTATTGGACGGAGCTTAGTGAAAAGAAGATTCTTGGAGTTGATTTAATTCGGGAAACAGAAGAAAAGGTAATGATGATTCGGGATAGTTTGAAAACAGCCTCTGATAGAGAAAAGTCTTATGTCGACCTTAAAAGGAAAGAAATAGAATTTGAAGTTGGTGATAAGGTATTCTTAAAAGTGTCACCTTGGAAGAAAGTTCCTCGATTTGGACGAAAGGGAAAATTGAGTCCAAGATTTATCGGGCCCTATGAAACTATTGAAAGAATTGGACCGGTTGCATATCGGTTGGTGTTACCACCAGAGCTTGATAAAATCCATAATGTCTTTCATTTATCAATGTTACGATGGTATTGATTGGATCCTTCACATGTTATTTCTCTGATAGAAATTGAGATTCAGCCTGATATGACATATACTGAAGAACCGATCAAGATTTTGGCACATGAAACAAAAGAGCTGAGAAATAAAAAGGTGGCATTGGTAAAAGTTCTTTGGCAAAAACATGGAATTGAAGAAGCTACTCGGGAGCCGGAGGATACCATGAAAAAGTAGTACCCTAATCTCTTTACTGGTAAGATTTTCGAGAATGAAAATCCTTAAGAGGGGAGAGTTGTAGCAGCCCAAATTTAGTGAAGTCAGAATAGTGGTTTCGTAACCACAAATCCGAGTCGAAAAGATAAAATATTTTAATATTAAGAATGATTAATAGTGTGATAGAAAGATTGCATGAGAGTTTTGATAAGAAAATTTTATCAATTAGGTGCTTACTTGTAGAAAGGACTAAATTGCATAAAATGTCAAATTTGAATTCTTGTAGTTATATGGATTAAATAGTTATGGGATTCAAAACTTGAGGTCCTTAAATGGTAATTAAACCATTGATTAAAAATATGTAGATATTTTTGGTGAATCATCTATGTGAAAATTAGAAAATGTTAAGGACTAAATTGAAAATGGAAAATTTCTAAAGATGATAATTAAATTAAAATGAAATATCATCATTTTATATCATCTTCTTCAACCTAAATCCATGGAAACCTTAGGAGAGAGAAAACAAGCTTTCCAAGCATAAATTGGTAAGTTCCTATGTCCCGTTTTTAGTAATTTTTATATTTTTGAGATCGAGAAAGCTTAATTTCTCTATTTGGAGGGTTAATTTGAAAAGATATCAAGTTATAGAAAATTTTTCATGGATTAACATGCTGAAATTTAAAAGTTTATGTTAGAAAATGAAAAGTTGTTGATAGATAAACAACTTTTACAAAGGGAAATTTGATTGGAAACTTATTTAGGGACTAAATTGAAAAATGTTAAAACCCATGGAAAATTATGAAATTTTTAGAATACATTTGCTGTAAAATTTATATTAGAATTTTTTATTAGGCTTGGAATAAGGATTAAATTTCATGAATTTCAATTTCTGAGCCTAGGGACGAAATTGGAATTAATTAAAAGTATAGGGGCAAAATGGTTTTTTTCCCTAGATTGTAAATTGAGTTCAATAGAATATGAAATAGATTGAATTGATGATTAAATTCATTTATATAGATCCGGAAGTACCAAACAAAGAGCTAGATCGAGGAAAGGAAAAGATTTCGGATTAGTAGATTTGAGTTACGAACAAACATCAAGGTAAGTTCGTATAGCTTAAATGAGCATAAAAATGTGTTCTTTTGAATGCTATATTACATTGAATATGTTGTATGAAACTGTATGTATGAGTTGTATGAAAATTTTAATGGATGGAATGGTATATGATGGAAAATTTATTGATTAAGTGTAAAATTCCGTATGAATATTGAATTCTGATGGATAAATGTGATTTCCTTGATAAAACTACATGTGTTGCAGAATGGATTTAGCCTGGACGGGTAATTCGAAATGAGTCTCTCGAGTATATGTTTCAATTAGGATTTAGCCTGGACTAGTAATCCTAATTGACTGGATTTAGTCTAGACTGGTAATCTGATAAAGCCCTTAGAGTATATGTTAAAGCTAGAATTTAGCCTGGAATGGTAATTCTACTGTGTAATATGTGGCTCGAGAGTGTACCTATAAGGTAGTACTGGACATGAATTGACGGATAATGGAATTGTACACCTCGAGTGTACTACTTGAAATATCCATCGAAAATTCAATGATTCAACAGATAAAATACGTATATCGCATGATGAGCTCATCTATGCATATTGGTATATTATGACTAACATGTTTGTTGAGTATGTGTGAATAGGTAAATTACCAAATAGTTGGAAAAGCATGTTTTACATGGTTAATATATTGAATGTAATGGGTAAGATTAATTTATGTTATAAAACTTACTAAGCATAATATGCTTACTAGGTTTTTTTTTCCCTGTTTTATAGTGTTCAAAGCTCATGAAGGTTGGAGATTGGTCAGAGCAAATTATCACACTATCAATATGTCGTTTTGGTATAAATGAAAATCTTAATTTGTTAATGGCATGTATAGGCTAAATAAATCAAATGATGGTATGTAATGATGAATGAAATTTAGCCATTGGAATGGCTAATATACGTATGTTTTGATATATATCATGATTGAGTCAATACATTAACTAAAATGATAAGTATGAAAATCTAATTTTTCAGATTATGTAAGTTACATAAAAGTAAGTCTTTAAGCATACATATATATGATGAAATGAATCAATTTGAATGATAGAAATTGGCTTGAATTATACTTGTAATTGGTTAGATTATTCTTGTAAGAGTTGGGCAGGAAAATGGAAAATTTGGGTGAGAAATGAGGCTAGGAAATGACCTTATTTTGTCCACACGGGTAGATACATGGGCATGTGTCTAAGCCGGGTGTGACACACAGCCCGGTACATGGGCATGTGGTCTGGCCATGTGTCCCCTATATTTCAAAATTTCAAAACAGAATGCTCAGAATTGAGCACACGGGCAGAGACACGGGTGTGTTGTCTCAGCCGTGTGGGTGATACGGCCTTGAACACGGGTGTGTTATGTTCGTGTGAAGTCTGCACCTATTTTATGAAAATTAATTTTCCACACGGTCTAGCATATGGGCGTCTGACTTGGCCGTGTGACCACAATTTATTCATGGGTTACAAGTCGTGAGTTACACGGGGTCGGGACATGGGCGTGTGACCCCTATTTATAGCAAAAATTTTCTAATTTTTATAAAAAATTCCTAAGCTTTCGGTTTAGTCTTGAACCACTTCTAAAGCATGTTTTGGGCCTCTAGGCTCGTATTAGGGACTTTATGATTGAACATGAATGGGTTTTAATTTGGGCGAAAATTTATTACTCGGAATTGTATGATTGTTTGTATGGTAAGTCTGGTAATACCTTGTACCCCGTTCCGGCGTCGAACACGGGTAAGGGGTGTCACAATATTCATCGATTTTAGCCCTCGTTTCAACATTGGTGCACAATCTGTCCAACAGTTGGGGTTAATCGGTAACCCGAACTTTGACACGCCAACATGAAATTCTTTGAGTGCTTTTAGTTTCAACTTCCAAACATCGATGTTCTATGCCAGAAACACTGACACGAGTATGCCATCAAGTTACACCAGTGGACAATTTGTAAGTGATTTTGGTTTTAATGTAGGGTATACAAGAACATATGATTTACTCCTTACAACCTGCATGTAACATCCCTTAACCCGTCAGGAAGACTTGGCATACATCATTCAACCAAACATATCACCCAATAGACTAGGGTGTTATTGACAAATTAAAAAATTCTTTGGTTTTTCTCAAATATTTAAGAAAATAGTTATGAAAGTTCCCCTTTTAGTTACAAACCATTATTCTTTCTCTAAATTGGTAACGTATCTTTAAAGGAGAAGACAATTGGGGTTATAAAAGTCAACTTATTAATCATTCCCTACCATCAATGGTGATTACATATAAAAGAAGTCATAAGTTGCAAATCAAGAAAGCTTGGCTTACACTTCTATAATAAGGGTAAATTCTCTTTTGAAAACGGAACAATACTGATGACAAAGTGAATTACAAAAGTTGATTACAAAATGGATTTATGTGCCACCCACCAACGTAGCCTTGAATGATACAAAAATTAACAAGTGGCTCGCTTACAAAAGCAGCTCTGGCGTAGTCCCCTTCTACTGATCTTCATCTACTACTTAAACACTTGAGAAAGAAAAGTAATGGAGTAAGTTCAATTAAACTTAGTGAGTTCCTACAACAACCCGTTTTTTAGTGGCGTCAAAAATAGTGGTTTCGGGGTTACAAATTCAACGAGTAAGTTCATAAATATTATTTACGATGTTATATAAATTATTAATTAAGTTCAGGTGTTAAGACCTTAAAGTCAAGTGGTTTGAGAAAATGAGGTATCGGGACCTCGTTTCTATAAACCGATCCGTAAATGTTTTTTTTATAATTATTTACGAAGTTCTATTAAGGTTGTATTAAAGTTCCATTAAGAAATTTTAATGTTTAGATAGTTAATTAATTAAAAAGGACTAAAGTGTAAAATATGCTAAATATATCATTTAAGTGATGAAATAGCTTAATTAATAAAGGAGGAAGGACTTAAGTAAAAATTATTCCCTAATTAGTATAGTGGGATGGCAATTTAATAGGAAATGATAAAATAATGTGTTTTAGATGGCAATTTTGTAAATTAATGAAAGTTTAAACAAAATTAAAGAATGAAAAACAAAATTACTTTCATTTTTCTTTTTCAACAACCGAAAGCCATAGCCAAGGAGGTGAAGCTTCGGTTTTGGGTGTTTTCTTTGCATGGTAGGTATAATACCGTCTCGTTTTCTTGTAATTTTTATGTTTTTGATATCAATGCAACTAGGTCCAACTACCTCGTACGTTCGTTTTTGAAATTGTTAAAGATTTTGAATGTTGCCATTGATGAATCTTTGTGATTTTAGATGCTAATTGATGAATTTGAAGTATTAGCTGTCATTTATAAGTATTTTGTTAAGTAATCTTGATGAATTTGTCGATTAGGGACTAAATTATTAAAATAGTAAAAATACAAGGATTTGTTGTGAAATTGTTGCATAAATGGGTTGAATCTGATGCCATCAATATTTGGCTATTATGAATTTGCAATAAAAATGGTTAATTTGCATGTTTTAGGCTCAGGGAATAATTTGAATAAAAATGAAAAGTTGAGGGCAATTTTGTAAAAATGTCAAAAATGACTAAATTGCATAAAATAAATTTTTTTACTATCTAAATTAATAAATTGAATGAAATTATTAATTTAGATCAAGATCGAGTGGAAAATCGAGGAGAATGAAAAATTACCAAAAAGCCCCTATACTTCGACATTTCTGCGATTTGGCCAGGTAAGTTCGTACGATTTAGAATTAAACATCAATACAAATTTTTTATTAGATTAACATGGTACAATATATATATATATTTGATTTTAATTGTTGATAATAAATGGTAATTTGAGATTTAATATTGAATTGATGCTCGGTTTGATTTGAACACGAGATAGAGTACAATCGTAATTTGGTGTGTTACGAGAGTTTAGAGTGGAGATGGTATTGGAGGGAGATATTTATATATTACCCAAGTAAATCGAGGTTCAGCATTTATTGCAAACTCTAGCGTTATACTTTCTGTTTGGCGTGTTCTGGGTGGATAATCTTTTATGAGCTTATATTTAGCTCTTATGAGCTTCTGTTGGCGTGTTTCGGGACCAACTCTTCTGTTTGGCATATTTCGGTTAGATCAACTCTTATGAGCTTCTTTCTGGTGTGTTCGGTTGATCTGACGATGTACTCTTATCTGTAAGTCGTTCTTCGAATGGAAAATCTTGGTAAGATAATCTGTTTAATGAATTTAAAAGATTTGTTATTTATTGAATATTGATCTGAACATGAAGGGCCGTATGTCGTGAAGAAAGCTTCCTC
This sequence comes from Gossypium australe, assembly GCA_005393395.2. Taxonomy (NCBI): domain Eukaryota; kingdom Viridiplantae; phylum Streptophyta; class Magnoliopsida; order Malvales; family Malvaceae; genus Gossypium; species Gossypium australe. The sequence continues at coordinate 127,618,917 of CM016614.1, read as the reverse complement.
AGGTGAAGCTTTGATTCTCACTGAGATGGATGGGAAGGAGTTACCAAATCCAGTGAACTCAGGTGCTGTGAAGAAATATGATCTAAAAAAAAAGAAGGAGAAAAAGAAAAAAGAGATCAAGATGAAAACCCGAAAAGGCGTCTTGATGTAAAAAAAAAAAAGAGAAAAAAGAAAAAAGAAAAAGAGAACAAGAGAACAAGATGAAAACCTGAAAAGGGCGTCTTGATAAACAAAATATTAGGATGAAAACCTGAAAGGGCGTCCTAAAGAAAGGGGGTTCGGACATAAGGAGCGAGACGATTTGAACAGAGAGCCGAATGGCGAGATTACAATATTTGAAGCAGACTCGGAAGCTCAAAATCTTCTACACAAGAAGCTTTGCTCGAAAAGATCCAGGATGAAGAAACGTGGAAAAGTTCATGCGTTGGATATCTAGAGCATTGGCGACAATTGAACCTGCTTTCCTTTTTATAACATTTCCTTTATTGAATTGTTCCTTGTCAATTTTCTTTGCTTGTCACTTTTGAAATAAATATGAATGTGAGGTATCTCTTTCATACCTACTTCGTCATTCTCATGCATCTCAGGTATGGTTCTTTTTAAATGATAAATAGTGAAATGACATTCTCTAAACAAAAGGAATGTTGAGCATTATCTGGATGAGAATTTGGTAAGTACAAGGGCCTCAAAGCAAGGACAAAGTTCAACAGGGGGCAAAAGGATGATATACGAGAAACGCAGATCACCCGTAAAACTTGAGGACGGGTACAAAACCTAAAAGGAGAGTCAAGAATCAAAGCAATGAATACAGGTCATCATGAAAGTCGTGACGAAAAAGAGATACATGACAAACAAACCTAGGGCGCATGGCATAATCATGTAGGCATAAAAGCATTTAAGACAAACACGTGCATATCATGATAACGTCACGCATAACACATACAGGTGCACCAGTAAAGCAAGAAGTTTTGACGATAACTGTACCGAATCGAGGATAAAGAAAACATCCGAGTTCCACCAGATGATACGTTTCAATTGTTGTTTTTCAAAATATCAACTCATAATGCGAAAAGTGAGTTGGGCCTCGGGATACGCACGCTGAGGTATCTTTAATTTCTGTTTTTCAATTTCTGTTAAAACCAACTCATAATGTGAAAAGTGAGTTGGGCCTCGGGTTATGCACGCTGAGGTATTTTCAATTTCTGTTAAAATCAACTCATAATGTGAAAAGCGAGTTGGGCCTCGGGTTACGCACGCTGAGGTATCTTTAATTTTTGTTTTTCAATTTCTGTTAAAAGTAGATCTCGCCTTCCTAAGCGAAGCAGATCAAAGACAACAGATCTTGCCTTCCTAAGTGAAGCAGATCGAAGATAACAGATCTTGCCTTCCTAAATGAAGCAGGTCGATGATAGCAGATCTTGCCTTCCTAAGCGAAGCAGATCGAGTATAGCAGATATTGCCTTCCTGAGCGAAGCAGATTGAGCATAACAGATCTTGCCTTGCTAAGCGAAGCAGGTCGATGATAGTAGATCTTGCCTTCCTGAGCGAAGCAGATTGAGAACAGATCTTGCCTTCCTAAACGAAGCAGATCGGTGATAGCAGATATTGCCTTCCTGAGCGAAGCAGATCGAAGATAACAGATCTTGCCTTCCTAAGCGAAGCAGACCGAGGTATTTTTAATTTTAGTCTTTCAATTTCTGTTTAAAAATCGACTCATAATACGAGAGGTGAGTTGAGCCTCGAGGCACGCCGAGGTATTTCTAATTTCTGTTTTTCAATTTCTGTTTGCAAAAATCAACTCCTCAGGTCGCACGCTGAGGTATTTTTAATTTCAGTTTTTCAATTTCTATTTGCAAAAATAAACTCCTCAGGTCGCACGCTGAGGTATTATCAATTTTTGTTTTTCAACTTCTGTTTTTCAAAAACAAAAAAACAAAAAGGGGTCAACTCATATTGCGAGAATAAGGAAGCAGTTTGAAAAGTTCAGATTTCATCGAAGTCCTAGTGGAGCATTTAGTAGATCGAAGCTACAATTCTAGTTGGAGCAAGTTCAAAAACTGAACAAGATTGAGGAAAAGCGAATTGAAGCTACGTGTCATGTCTCACAGAAGCAGCGGTGGAGTGGATCAAAGCAATAGGGTTGAAGACATTTGAGGAAGACGAGGACCAATAAGTCAAGGCGTGGCCAAGACAGGGCAAAATTGGTTCTTCTATTTTCTTTGCTCTATTCTCGTTTCACGACAATGAGCAAAGAGGGGAAGCTGTAATAACCAATTTTGGCCCGGGGCCCATTAAGAAACCAGTACCAAAATATAAAAGCCAAAAACAAAACAGAATACATCTAATAAAATATAGCAGTCCAAGTGTCCAAATACATAACCAATGAGGCCCAATTACAAAACCAATTAAACAAGCCTAAAATCAATCTAAACTATACAGACCCAATAACAGAGGCCCAATGGCCCAAGACCTTAAAATTTCTTTTGGAAGCCTAGGGTTTCTGCCTGTTCTCGCACCGCCAACCCTTCATCTGCCACTACACGCGTCGACCCTTAGTCTGCTGCCACGTGCACTGACCCCATCGCACGCATCTGACGCCCCAACTACCGTGACTCCTCACGCGCCCCTGCGTCGTTTCAGTTCCACACGCACGCCTGTTCAGATCCTCGTGCATGCCCACGCATGCGTCTCTCCACCAGCGCCCATCGCCCATGCCCTGCAAGGAAAACAGGCAGCAACAGAAATAGAGAAGCAGGAAAATATGCAACAAAATAGTTGAATAGTAAGAAACCATTGTGTATTTGGCTATAAAGCCATTCAGACTCGTTGTAAAGGGGGTTCTCTCTCGGTTTTTTGGGTTTTAGGTACACTTCACTTACAAGCAATCAGAAATCAAAAGCAAATTAAAAGGTTTATTTCTTTTTCATTCTCAATTATTACCGACAGTCGTTTTGTTATATATACATATATATATATTTATCTACTTCGAATCTCTGTGAATAAACAATATAAAAAAGGGTAAAGAGAAATAAGAGAAAACGCTTACCTCGAATTGATCCGATCTGTTATCTTCCTCGTCGAAATTGAGGTTTAGAAAACAGATCTGAGAAAAGATCAGATCCTCGTCCGCTCCGTTTCAATCGGGGTTAGGTAAGGGTTGTGATTAGAAAATATGGCGGGCAGTGTGTAAAAGGCTCGAAGTATTGTTATTCGTCGATTTCAATGGCGGGATAGCGATGCATCAAGAGGGTGTCGGCGGCTGAGAGAAGAGGTAAAAGAGGGACTAGGTCATTCGGGTTTCAAAGGAAGAAGGACGCTGAATGTCTGAACTTTAGGTTTTACTAACCTATTTAAACCAGGCGAAACAGCGCCGTTTAGTGAAGGTGGGGATCCGCGCGTCAACCCGCCTCGCGACCCGGATCCGCACCTTTCCACTATAAAAGGACTATTTATGCAACCGATCCCTTGATTCTCTGATCCATTTGCAATTTCGTCCTATTCGAACGCAGCGTTTTAACTAGTCGGAATAATTTCCATTTTAACCCTTGATCGTTTGAGTGCATTCAATCTGATTCCTTTGATTTGCCTTTATTTTCGATTTTGCCCCGAATTCCTGCTTTCATTTTTAATATAGTTTTTTTTATATATTCTATTTTCTTGAACTATTTTGCTATATTATCATTATTTAAATCTTCATTGTTTTTAGTATTACTAATATCATTGTCTTAATATACTCACGTCATTGTGCATGCTTATCAATTTATAAATTTCTATCGTTACTGTTAAAATATTTTCATGCATGTCATTAATTTCATATTATTTTATACATGAATTTTCTTTTAAATCTATTTATGTATATAGATATTATAAATCTATCAAATAATATAATCTATTTCCTCTTAAGTCCATATTTCATCATATGTTTTTGTTTATTTCGAAGGTCCTTATATATCATTATCGTCATATATAAATCGTTAATATTAAGTTTCATTTCACATAATATAGATTAACATGTTATTTGCACATTATCTGTTTCGATTTTTCTCTGTATATAATATTTATTTGTAATCTATTGGCATTCAAATTTTTATGTTTACGCATCTCATCTTTGTGTTGAATTTTCAATTTTCAACATATTCAAACTTTTTCCAAATATTTTATTACGTTCAAAAATGAACATTGAGCAAATTTTAAGATTCCATAAAACAAGACAATATTTGTGTGTTTAGAAGTACGGAAAATTACATCCTAACGTGTTGGGTGTTGATTTTTCGCTCAACTAAATAACCAAATATCCTTTTTATACGCTTTGAAGATCAAAGATGATCTCGGTATCGGAGTATAAATGTGTTATGTCCTAACGTGCTGGATGTGATATTTTTATTTCTTTGAAACGAGTTAAATCTTGAGATTTAATCCTACTTGAAATAACCTTTTTTCAAGAGTTTTTAACCCTAAATATTTTCAAGTTTTCAGCATTAGGACAACATTAATCAATTTGGTACCAAGTTTGGGCGCTGCAAGGGTGCTAACCCTTCCTTGCATGTAACCGACTTCCGAACCCATTTTCTCGAGTTTTGAAGACCAAAATATTTTTATAGGTGACCTGATCACACCTAAACAAAAAAGGATCGGTGGCGACTCCCTATTTTAAAAAAAAAGTCGATTCCCATTTTTTTCAAAAAAATGGTTACGACACCCTAGTTTATATTTTTCGCCGAAATTAAGTGTCCAATAATAGTAAAAACCCCAAAAGAAAGCCCAGAGTATAAGGCTAGTGGCCCATGGCCTTATTACAATAAAATATAAAACCCAAAATAATTTAACATATTGAAGGAAAATTTAAATAAATTGCGTCCTTGCTGTAACAAATCGAACTCTTGCATGGCCACCTTGCGCTCCCCTCCAGCCCGGTCCGATGTACTAAGCGCTACCTGAAAAAAAAATGTTAAATAATAGGGTGAGTCACAGGACTCAGTGTGCAACCCTCGCTCACCATCAGACTGGGCCTTAGCCCCACAAAACAGATAACAAAATATAATATATTAGGAATTAATATCAGGAATTATGCAAAGCCCAACCCAATCCTAGGTTTCCATCCGCTACACACCACTCTTACCTGCCAATCACACCATTGGGGATTTCTACAATCAACCCACACCGCTACCCACCATCAATTGCAGTCATGCTACAGTTAGCTGCTCATCGTTAGATCATGGCAATAGCCACTACAACAGATCATGGCAAAAGAAACCACTACAACAGATCATGGCAAAAGCCACTACAACAGAACACTTCCCCTTTCATCAATCACCCAAGCCCGTGCAATCACAGAAACCGGCGTACATGTTTATCATATCAAATCAATAGAACCATTCACTTTAGAATGACAGAGATCACTAACCTGGTGATTCGCCTTTACCCTTCTCGGGTTTTCAATAGCCATGCTGGAATTTCGGCATTTAACAGAATATAACAGATTTATAAACATATACTAACAGGCAATCCAAATGGTGTGAGAATGTTACACACCTGATAACACGTAGTACTACTCTCTATGTCGATACCCTCACGAATCAGATCTACTTCCCTTTGTCTATAACTTTGCTCAGAAGCCGGAAGAACGCGAAGATAAGGCCTCTCCTATATTCGACCAAGGGTTAGTGTTTTACCCGAATTATACGTTTAAATTAACAGATCTCCTTTCCTTGAAATCCCAAAAGTAATACGATCTGAGTGCTACTAAACTCTGGCTTAGAAATCCAAGCGATTGAATCCCCTTCAAATCCCGGAATGCCGCAAATGAGAGAAAACACCCGATTAGTTAACCATATAGCCATTCGGATAAGATCTCCAAAAGCCGGAAAAAGATTGAAATCTCGCGAATCAACACTTACCTTTAGTTTTCTTCAAGATTCGGCCCAAGCAGACACCACAGAAGGAATTCGGCAATCACAGGAGATGAGATCTAGGGATTTCGGCTTTAAAGAAAATCTCGGAAGAGATGAACAAGAGGGAGATTTCGGCTACAAGAACAAACAAGAGTGTAGTTTCAGTTTTTAGTGAATGGGAGAAGAATAACAATAGAGATCAGAAGATTCGGCTAAAAGGAAATTTTCAAAGAAAAAAAAGAAAGGGATTTTTGGCTTTTGGAAGAGAAAAGATGAAGAAAGAAAACAAAAGAGATGGCCCTCAAATTTTCAACACACCTTTAGCCTATACTCAACCGATTTTCCCCCCTCTCCTGTGTTTGATTTTCGGCCAACACTAGCCTTCTTGATAGATCCTCATCCTATCCCTTACCCCTATCAAAACACCCATCCAAAAGAGGCTTAATTATCTCCAACTCTTCCCTCCTTTATCAGCTTTAATTATCCACATATTAAAACAATAAAACTCCTATAATTTAGCCTTGTTGCCGTCCCCCCTAGCTCCTCTATAAGTGTCGAATTTGGCCCAAAAACATGGGCCCCAAGTGGCCAAAACTTGAGCCCCTCCATCCACTAGTGACGCTACCCCCTGCTCCTTTGTAGTGCCACCAAACTTTGGGCCATAAGCCCATTTTGTCATTTAAAACATAGAACTACCCTTTAAAGTGCTAGAGTGTCTACACAAAAATTTAGTCAAGGCCTCTATAATATCCGGGATATAGGGGTTATGCATTTTAACTTAATTGTATGTGGTAGCATGCCTATGTGTGGTTTGAGTGTGTTTTGGGGGTTTCAAGAACTTTAGAATGTAGGAGAATGCCTTAGAAAAATATTGGATTTTAAGTCTTGAAGTGGAGCTAAGCAAGCTAGGCCTTAAGAAAATTTGTATGAGGAATGGGACACAAGTGACCAGCTGGCAAAGTGGCAAGGGAGGCGCCACTTAGGGCCTTGGAAGGTGACGCCACAAGCAGTGGAAGGGGGCTTAGGTTCGAGCAGCAAGGGAAGCATTTGGAGCTTTTATTTTGCAGTAAGGAGGAGCAGTGGTGGACGGCACAAGGACTTCAAGTGGATGAGGATGAGACTTGGTCATATTCTTTTAAAAATTCGGCTAAAGGGAGGAGATAAGTGTTGACTCATTCAAATTATTTTGAATGAGTAAAGAAGAGGAAAAATAGGAGAAAAGCAAGGGGGAGCTAGAGTTTGAGTGATAGCCGAACTCAGGAGAGGGGAGTGAGTTGAGGCACAGTCGGTCATGCAAGGGGGCTAGGTGCCAAAATGCTTAAGGTCATCAAAGTGCCATTTTGGTCACTTTCTAGTGCCGATTTCCAACTTCATTCCCTCCTAAACTTTCACCTTTTTCTTTCATAATCAAACCCCACCAAAATTCACTCTTTTTCCTCTCATTTAGACCTTGGCCAAATCATCCAAAGACCATTAGGGTCAATTGCCTTTTCTTCTTTTTCTTATGTGTTTAAGGGTAAGCCGAATCTACCATCTTCTCTTCTCTTCTTTTCTTTTTATTGTGCTTAGGCCGAACCTCTCTCTCCCAAAGTTCACCATTGCCGCAACCTCTTCAACCCAAAACACCACCATTGCCGAATCTCCCTAAACTTCATCCCTTTTCTTCTTATTTGTTAAAGCCGAATATTCCTTTGAACATAAAAGCCGAATCTCATCAAACTTTAATTTCTTCTCTTCTTCTTTTCACAATCCATCAAAAGCCGAAAGCACAAGTAAGCCTAGCCGATTTCTTCATCTATTTCTCCTTCAAAGTCGATCACTCTCCAAGTAGTCGAATCTCTCTGTGTTCCCAAGCAAGAGTGAAATCGATCTCAGCATTAGGGGGGATTTCGGGATTTATTTGTAGCCGACTATAAGGGGAGATCTTTCGGGATTTCGAGATCTAAGTTAAGCAAATGTAACCATAGGCCGAAGGCCATTTAATGTGATCATCAAATGTTAGAATCGAATCTAACATATACCATGTAGGGATTTCGACAGACTCCATAGACAAGTGACGATTTCGGGATTTAGACGAGCAAGGTAAGTGATATTAAAGTATTCGGCTAAAGTCCATATTGTCTATTAAGGTTGGCCGATTCTGACTATGACCTTTTAGGGGCAAAACAACAGGGATTAGGAGAGGTCTCGGGGTTCAGATCTTTTCGGTAAGGTGTTTAAGTTAAAAACTACGTTCGTTTAAGATCTCGTATTTTAGTTAACCGGGTTTTCTGATTAAGTGTGCCTCAATGGATGCGAGTACCAGTAAAGGGGAGAAAGGGGTAGTGCCTACCCCTAAGTTCAAGAAACGCTCGGTTTCTGCTGTTCGTGATTGGCCACGGGGTGTGGGCCAGCGTCGGAAAGGGATAAGCAATTCACTGTTATCCCTGCTAGTGAGAGTATCGGTATCGATAGTATTGTGCTTACAGTTATCAGGTGTGTAGCCTACCCTAAATTTCCGATAGATTGATAGTATTAATGATAGCATGTGTTAATAAAAAATCTGTGTGAATATGGCTATGGGTACCATACTGTGGTACGATGCATTCAGGTACGTAAACCCCTTAATATACTCAGTTAATGATGTTATCAGTATGGATTTGAGATAAGTATGATTCTGTTATGACTCTGGGGTATATGGCATGATATTTGAATAATATGTATGTTGCATGGGCATATGGGTGATTTTGATAAAGGGGAAGTGTTCCGGTGGTTTTTACCACATTATCCGGTGACTTATGTCACAATATTATGTATCCGGTGACTTCGGTCACATATTATGATTCCGGTGACTCTGTCACAATTATCCGGTGGCTATGCCACAAATTATAAGGGCGATGTGCAGTTGACTGCAGCGACTGCCGTCGATGGTGTGTAGCGGATGGAGGGTCGATTTAGTAATCCCCACGGTGTGATTGGCAGGTACGAGTGGTGTGCAGAGGATGGATATCTAGGTGGGTTCGGGATTGCATTTCATTTCATATGTATATGTGATTTAATCTGTCGTTATCTGATTTGCTATGTTATGGGCTTATGACTAAATGTGATTAAAATGGGCTTTGCCAAAATGTTATCGCTAAGGCTATAATCGATTGGGCTTTTAGTGTACTGTTACACATTGAGTCTGTTGACTCACCCCTCGTGGGATATCTTTTTCAGGTGACGCTTAGCGTGATGGACCAGGTCAGCGAGGACTACGTGGTGGCCATTGCTCAATTCAGTATTTCGGTTTTCCTTTTAATTAAAATTACTACGTTTTCTTTTATTATTTCGGGAATTATTTTGGGTTATGTTTTTGTAATAAGGCCACCATTAGCTGTGCTATTTATACGTTTTAAATTTTTATTCTGCTACGATCAACTTCAACTAAATAATTAAATATTTTCGATAACCGAATTAAATTGTTTTGACACCTAAATACCTATGGTTTTCAACTTAATAATAAGTTCTAAATCCGGTTCTTCTTTTGATTTATAAATTTTCTAAAATCATAAAGATAACGTTTTAATAAGATACAAACTTAAATCACAACACGGTTTTCAACAAGAACATACTTCAAATTTATTTTTCTTCGAAATCAACATGTTTTCCAACATAACAAAAACGAGTTTTTCTCAAGGAGCATGCCAAATCCGGTCGGGGTTTGTGGGCCGGGTTTGGGGTGTTTCAGCCTCAGCCCATTCTTGAGCCCAATCTGGACCCCTAACCCTCAATCTAATATTTTAAGCATACATCACATAAAATGCACAGGTCCAATAATTTGGGATGTTACAATAAATAACAAAAGAATAATATAACATGAATAAAGAACTATGTTAAGCAATAATAATGATTAAAAGGGTATGAATAAATAAACACAAGATAAAATAACAATAATGAGGATTTTTTCATGAAATAACATAATTAAACAAAAAAAGGGGAAGATATATTTAAACACTAAATAATTATTATAACAAAACAAAAATAAGAAAAATAAAAAATGATAATTTTGTAAAATAGTTAATATGTACAACAATAAAAAATAAAGTATATAAAAAATATTATAATAAATATACAATTTTAATACATATAAAAGATAACATAAGAAATAATATATAATAATTTTAAATAAAGATATTTGAAAAAAATATAATATAAATAATATAAGTAAAACATATTATACGATAAAATAAATTTTATACAAAAAAATAAAGTTTTATAGATAACATATAACATAATAATAATAAAATTTAAAAATATATAACATATAACTAATATACAAATTATGAAATAAAGTTTATAATATAAATAATTATTAAACCAAATAAAACAATACATAATATTAATTATACATGTATAAAAATAATATAAATAATTATATATGTATATATATACGAATTTATACTGTTAATAGATTAATGTACAAATAATGATAAAAATATAAAATTTTAATATGATAAATATTTCAATATAATATTAGAATAATTTTAAAAAAATAAAAAAAAATTGAAAAATAAATAAAGAAACCAGGATCAAATAACAATAAAAATAAATATAAAGGGGTTAAATTATAAATAAAAGGATATAAACGGACTTAATTACAATGCGCTAAAAAATATGAGGGGGTAAAAAGAAAAATATCCCTGGAGCGCTATACGCTGCGTTTTATTCAGGGACTAAAATTGAATATCAAGTAAACCATCAGGGCAAATTTGAAATAAGAAAAACTTAATTTTAAATAAATGAAAATACAGAAGGGCTAAAGTAGCAAATAACCCATTTACAAAAAATGCGCGGATCCTCCCCGAGTTATCGGGTCAACGCGCAGATCCTTTGCCCTAAACGACGTCTTTTTGTGCTTATTGGCTTAAGAAAAAATGGCGTCGTTTCTTAAGCACTATATATGCCAATTTTTCAGCCAAAATTCATTTGTGCGCCCTGTTTTTAAAATAAAACTTTAAAATGCTCTCAAAAGAGCCCTCATCCTTCTGCCGGAGTTCGGTCGACAAGCTTCTGGACCATGTGCTACACGCGCCTCACGCGTCGTCGCCTACGGCGGCGCATAGGTAAAATCCTCACCCTTTTTATTCGTTTTCTTTTTAACAGTATTTACATAAAAAAACGTAAGTTTAAAAGAAAAAAAATAAAAATCACTAAAAATCACCTCGTAAAAAAACTCTGTATTCTATTTTGATATCTTTTTCGGTATATATATCTCTCTGTCTCTGTATGTATATTTCGACATCTCTTCTCGTTTACAGATTTACATGGGGTTTTATAACCCGAAAAGAAAAAAGAAAAAGGAAATATATATTTTCCATATTCATTTTTTTTGATTTTGCTGCGTTTTTCCTTTTCTGTGTAGGCTGAAGGCGAGGATCTCGGTGGCGAGACCGTCCTGGCGTTGATGGCGGCGTGACGATTGGGCTCTCGCTGGGGCGAAGCTTGCGACGCTTGCTGTGCATTTGCGGGGCCTAAGGTTTCAGAAACCCTAGGCTGAAGCTGTTTAGTGTTGGGCTAAAATGTTTTGGGCCTGGTCTGGGTTCTGGGTAGGGTAACTTGTCCAGGATTGGGTCTGGTGTGTTTGGGTTTTAATGTTTTGGGTGGCTTGTAATTGGGCTACAGGTCTGGGTAGGCAGTTTATTTTGGGTCTGGTTTTGGGCTTTGAAAATTGGTCTTGTAAAGTGGACTGTAAAACTGGACATTATTATTTTTTGTTTTGGTTTTATTTTGGTTTATTTCATCCCGGGCAAATTGGGCCTATAACAATCATTATACACAATCTTTAACTTTTTCATAAAACTATGAATTACTTTTTTTTACACTTTAAATTTCATTTACTAAGCATAAACTTAAATAACAACATCAATTCACTAGTTAATATATTTATTCACCTCATAGGTAAGGTCATCCATAACATACGTAATTTCTCATATATATAAATACACCATTCAACTCATCAATCCTTTTTTCATCATATCAGATTCAATAATGAACTTACCGTTTTGTTACCTTTTCTTACCCGTTTCATTTGTATAATACTCGACATAAGCATAAACATTAATTATAATCTCAAGCTTGACATAAGTCTAATCACTATCATCAATACACAAGTTAGTGCATTTATGTATATAACTCATTTGGGGTCAATCACATGATAAACCATTTTATAAGAAAATACACCTTTGAATCTTACCACATTTTCATGAACATAAGCATATTTCCATTTGGCCACTTACCATTTCAATGTATATAATTAATATTAAACATGACATAATGCAACAATAAGCTTAGCACCAATTTGGTGCCCATTTTCCTCGAAAGTCTTTTTGAATTGGGAGAATCTTTCTCAGTACGAGTTCTCCCTCGCGAAATTCTTTTGGCGCACCTTCTTGTCATGGGCGTTGGTCATTCTTTTCTGGTACATTTTTCCATGACAAATTGCCTTCGAGCGCTTTTCTTTGATAAGATTTCGCTGGTCATATCGAGCTCGAACCCATTCTGATTCTTTTAGTTCCGACTCCATTAAGACTCGTAAAGAGGGAATTTCGACTTCGATGGGTAGCACAGCTTCCATTCCATAGACCAGAGAGAAAGGAGTTGCCCCCGTAGAGGCCCGCACACATGTGCGATATGCATATAGAGCAAATGGTAGCTTCTCGTGCCAGTATTTATATGTCTCAGTCATTTTCCCAATAATCCTCTTAATATTCTTGTTAGCAGCTTCTACCGCTCCGTTCATCTTTGGGTGATAGGGCGAGGAATTATGATGCTTTATTTGAAATTGCTCGCACACCTCCTTCATCATCTTGTTGTTTAGATTCAAAGCATTATCTGAAATGATCCTCTCAGGTAATCCGTATCGACATATGATCTCGTTTTTTAAGAACTTGCAAACTGTGGTCTTTGTCACATTAGCAAACGAAGCGGCTTCTACCCATTTTGTGAAGTAATCTATGACCACGAAAATGAATCGATGTCCATTAGAAGCTTTTGGGGAAATTGGCCCTATAACATCCATGCCCTTCATAGAAAAAGGCCACGGAGAAGTCATGACATGAAGGGGCGAAGGTGCTGCATGAATCTTATCACCGTAAACTTGACATTTGTGGCACTTCCACGCGTAACTAATGCAGTCGCTTTCCATTGTCAGCCAGTAATAACCGAGTCTCATAATCTGCCTAGCCATAGTGAAACCATTAGCATGCGTTCCACAAACTCCTTCATGAACATCTTCAAGTATTTTTTCTAGCTTCGACAGCATCCACGCATCTCAAAAGCACTTGATCTTTTCCTCTTTTGTATAGGATGTCCCCATCAAGAACAAATCCCCCCGCCATTCTTCTGATTGTTCTTTTGTCGTTCTCATTTGCTTGCTCGGGATATCTTTGATTCTTGATGTATTCTAAAATATCATGGAACCATGGTTATCCATCTGCCTCTTTTTCAATGCTAAAACAATGCGCAGGGGCCTCATTTATGCTCATCTGGAGAGGCATTATTTCCGCTTCTCTATTTGCTTTAAACATTGAAGCCAAAGTGGCTAAGGCATCAGCCAATTGGTTTTCTTCTCGTGGGAAGTAATTAAAGTCACTTCTTCGAATTCTTTGACCAGTTCTGCCACAAGATCGCGGTATTTGACCAATTTTGAGTCTCTCACTTCCCAATCTCCACGGATTTGGTAAATCACCAACGCTGAGTCCCCGGATACCTCTAAGATTTGGATGTTTCGTTCGATAGCAGCACGAAGTCCCGTGATGCAAGCCTCGTATTCCGCTATGTTATTGGTACAGAAGAAATTTAATCTGGTCGTGAACGGATAATGGTTCCCTTCCGGTGACACTAAGACTGCTCCAATCCCATGCCCCAATGCATTTGATGCACCATCAAAGCTCATCTTCCATGATTTCTCTTTTGACGACTCACATTCGTAATGCACATCAAGTCTTCATCTGGGAAGTCAAATCTCAATGGCTCGTATTCCTCTATCGTTCGAGTTGCTAGGAAGTCAGCTATTGCGCTCCCTTTTATCGACTTTTGGTTCGCATAGATGATGTCGTAATCCGACAGTAGGATCTGCCATCGTGCCATTCTTCCTGAGAGTGCAGGTGATTCAATCATGTACTTTATTGGGTCCAGTTTTGAAATCAACCACGTCGTATGATACAGCATATGTTGTCTGAGGCTTCGAGCTACCCAGACCAAAGGACAACAGAATTTTTCAATTGACGGATACTTCGCTTCACACTCTGTGAATTTCTTGCTGAAGTAGTAAATCACCTTTTCTCTTTTCCCTGACTCATCATGTTGCCCCAGTACGCAACCGATGGAGTTCTCGAACACAGTCAAATACAGTATCAACGGTCTTCCAAGAGTTGGCGGTACTAGCACCGGAGGGTTAGAAAAATACTTTTTTATCTTGTCAAAAGCCATTTGACACTCCTCGTTCCATTCTCCAGGATTGTGTTTTCGAAGAAGTCAAAAATTGGGTCACATTGGTTGGTAAGTTGAGCAACGGATCGAGCGATGTAGTTTAACCTCCCTAAAAATCCTCTGACTTTGTGTGCGCGGATGCGGTAGCTCTTGTACGGCTTTTACCTTATCTGAATCAAACTCAATACCTCTTTCACTGACGATAAAGCCTAGTAGTTTTCCCGAGGTAGCCCCAAACGTACACTTGACTGGATTAAGCTTCAGCTGGAACTTTCTTAGTCCTTCGAATAATTTCCTGAGGTTCCCAACATGTTCTCTTTCACCCCGAGATTTGGCAACCATATCATCGACGTAGACTTCTATTTCTTTATGCATCATGTCATGGAACTATGTCACCATAGCTCTCTGATATGTTGCCGGCATTCTTTAATCCAAATGGCATCACCTTGTAGCAGAATGTTCCCCACATCGTCACGAATGTAATTTTCTCCATATCCTCGGGAGCCATCTTTATTTGATTATAACCCGAAAAACCATCCATGAAGGAGAATAACGAATGTTTTGTCGTGTTATCCACCAACGTATCGATGTGTGGTAAGGGGAAATTATCTTTAAGGCTTGCTCGATTCAGATCGCGATAATCTACGCACATTCGCACCTTACCATCTATCTTCGGCATCGGGACTATATTAGCCACCCATTCTGGATATTTAGAGACTTGTAGGAAGCCAGCATCGAATTGTTTCTTGACTTCTCCTTTTATCTTTAAGAGCGTTTTAGGTCTCATTCGTCTTAACTTCTGTTGAATAGGTTTGCATTCTGGTTTCAGTGGGAGTCTATGGACCACTACACCCTCGTTCAAACCTGGCCTGTCCTGATACGACCACTCGAATACATCCTTATGCTCTTGAAGCAAGGTGATCAAAGCATGTTTGGTGTTCTCTGAAATGGAGGTCCCAATCTTCACTTCTTGCCTCTTTTCTTCACTTCCCAAATTTACTGTCTCAACGGATTCTTGATAGGGCAGAATCTGTTTATCTTCTTGTTCTACCATTCTTAGTAAGTCAGGGGACGAAACATAATTTTCAGCATTTTCCTCAGCTTCGCATTCTCCTAAACAAATAGCTTTCTCGAAATTGATTTCAGGACTTGTAACGAGATTGTTCATGCCGTTGATATCTGAGCACCTGAAAGGTGAATGGGAAAGAAAACTATGGAGGAGCATCAAGGTATTGGAACCGAACAAACATAATGTTATGGCATGATATGAGGTGCATGTAAGGACAAGCCGTGAGAATAGGGAGTAATTACGAAGTTAACGAAAATGAAAGGACTATGACAAAATGCATCTCCATTAATGTTCATTTAAATGATAAAGAGTAAACGTAAGCTCTTACAAAAGAGTCCCACTATTACTTAGGGGTGCACAAAAAGAAAGTTAACATTGAGCATTACTCCGGAGAGGACTTAGAAACTACAAGGAAATCCACAACAGTCCAGTTGTTCAAAATGACTCCAGGAGGACAAGGGCATATCATTGAAACATTGCATCATCTCTTTTGTCAATAACATTTATACTGACGTTCTGAGGACCCCTTTCAATTGATAATAACGTGTTTTGTGGATTATATCTTCCTGGGTACATCATTCCTGGAGATGTAAATGTTTTTGACAAATGAGGATACGCCATGGGCTCCCATTCCGATTCCTGACCTGAGGCTCTTGCAATTCCCCTTTCTTGATCTTTCTGCAACTGTTTTCTTCTTTGTCGCACATCTATCTCTATTTCAGAAATACAACTTTTGGCTCGCCACCTATCTTCCTTCGTCACTACACTCATGTTCCCTTCAGTATGGTTAGGGAGCGGGTTTGCAGCCACATTACTAGCACCATCAAATTGTAAAATCCCCGCGTCGATAAGGCCTTAAACCCTTCTTTTAAAGGCTAGGCAATTTTCTGTAGAATGCCCCTGGTTTCCAGCATGGTACATGCAACTAGCATTAGGATCGTACCATTTTGGGTACGGAGGCTTCAGGGGTGCCATATAATGTGGGGATATTAATTATTTTTCTAGTAATTTCGGGCATAGCTCTCCATACGACACAGGAATAGGGGTGAATTGAGGTTTTTTAGGATTAGGTTTTGTCGGTCTTTGTTCGTTTTTGGGCTGGTTTTGAGTAGGCATAGTATCTGGTGGAAGTATAGTGATTGGTCTTTGATTATTTGTGGCGTAGACGGGGTAAAGAAGAGACGCTTGATGACAAGGGCCTTGAGGGGAAAAATAGAAGTTTAGAGGTGGGCGATATTGAGGTCGTGATTGGGTTGGGCATGGATTAGAAGTGTAGTGGCTTTTAGTCCTCACCATGCGGGTCTCTGCCTCTCTTTTCTTTATAGGTACCGCCCTTTTCGAACTCTCGGGGCCTTCCATCCTTCTGCTCTTTATGGCATTTTTTATAAGTTCCCCAGACATTACGATATCAGCAAAGTCTTTTGTGGCGTTTTCTACTAACTTATTATAAAACGGTTCTTTCACAATCCGCTCTCTCCTTTTTGCCTCCGCTTGAACAATCGGTTTGGCCCGATCATCCTCAGGGTCACAACGTGAATTCATCGGGAAGTTCAGTAGCACCGATGTATTAGTCTGACATTAGGGTCCGGTAATGACAGGTCCCCCGTACGACTGCGTGTCTGGTTGAGTCGAGATATTTGTCGAGGAATAAACAATTTCTTCATAATCGCCCACACTGTCATCCACTGGGCCACTTCTTTTTTCAAATCCCCCGGCTAGTAACTGGGTTAGCTGGCCTATCGTGTTCTTTTGGAATTGCATTTTTTCATACATCTCTTGTTGAATTTTGGTCAATTGCTCTTGTATTTGTATTTGCATTTTCTTTATTCTTTCCAACCTTTGCTCCATGTTTTCTAGGTTAACTGAAATGACTTCACATAATTAGGGTCTTTCCACAAATTTTAATGCGTGTGATATGATATAATGCAAATGCATAAAATGCAATGCGGGCGCATGGCATGAATGTAAAAAGAAAGAGAGGTGTTGGTCATGGATTCGACTCCGTTAGAAGAACTTTTCTAGAAGATACGTTTCTTTACATAAAACGGATCGCGTATACGGCCATGTCCTTATGTTCAAACGACCGTATTACAATCCACTTTATCAAGTAACACATTTCCTTATGACAAACTCTTCCATTTAGCAACCGAATATGAATCAACACTTCCTTTCTAAGATGATGTAATGCAATGCAGTCAAGACAGAAGAAAACACGTTAGCGTAGGAGAGATAAACAACCACGAAAGAAAACACGTTAGTACCAGAAAAACAAACACAGAACACCTATCCGGGTAACCGCTAGGGGTTTGGAATGACTCTACATAAGGTGGGCTCTTAAGGCTCACAATATGAGGTTCGGTTCTAAAGAGGGGTACCTGAACCAGCAGATTTCTCAATCCTCACCCATTATAGGCTCATACGAACCGAGTTCGGTTCAGGGGGATGCATTTCCCTATGGCCATGCGGAGGTGAAAACCTCACGAAGCACATAGGTACGGATGTATCCTGGAAGCAATCCACTAGCCCATGCGGAGGTGAAAACCTCACGAAAGCTTAGTTTCTTACTCCCACTTAAGGGTGTGACCACAACGGTCATGCAGATATGAATGCAGAAATATCCTATGAGACTCAACATTATTGCAATTAAAGCACAAATAGATGCATCAACAGAAACATGATTAAAACAATTTTCCAAATTTTCAATCAAAAGAACAAAAATCAATCAATTTATGGCCTGACTCTCGAAGGTCCCCAGTGGAGTCGCCAAGCTGTCGTAACCATTTTTTTGAAAAAAACGGGAATCGACTTTTTTTTTAAAAACAGGGAGTCGCCACAGACCCTTTTTTGTTTAGGTGTGATCAGGTCACCTATAAAAATATTTTGGTCTTCAAAACTCGAGAAAACGGGTTCGGTAGTCGGTTACGTGCAAGGAAGGGTTAGCACCCTTGCAGCGCCCAAACTTGGTACCAAATTGATTAATGTTGTCCTAATGCTGAAAACTTGAAAATATTTAGGGTTAAAAACTCTTGAAAAAAGGTTATTTCAAGTAGGATTAAATCTCAAGATTTAACTCATTTCAAAGAAATAAAAATATCACATCCAGCACGTTAGGACATAACACATTTATACTCCGATACCGAGATAATCTTTGATCTTCAAAGCGTATAAAAAGGATATTTGGTTATTTAGTTGAACGAAAAATCAACACCCAACACGTTAGGATGTAATTTTCCGTACTTCTAAACACACAAATATTGTCTTGTTTTATGGAATCTTAAAATTTGCTCAATGTTCATTTTTGAACGTAATAAAATATTTGGAAAAAGTTTGAATATGTTGAAAATTGAAAATACAACACAAAGATGAGATGCGTAAACATAAAAATTTGAATGCCAATAGATTACAAATAAATATTATATACAGAGAAAAATCGAAATGGATAATGTGTAAATAACATGTTAATCTATATTATGTGAAATAAAACTTAATATTAACGATTTATATATGACGATAATGATATATAAGGACCTTCGAAATAAACAAAAACATATGATGAAATATGGACTTAAGAGGAAATAGATTATATTATTTGATAGATTTATAATATATCTATATACATAAATAGATTTAAAAGAAAATTCATGTATAAAATAATATGAAATTAATGACATACATGAAAATATTTTAACAGTAACGATAGAAATTTATAAATTGATAAGCATGCACAATGACGTGAGTATATTAAGACAATGATATTAGTAATACTAAAAATAATGAAGATTTAAATAATGATAATATAGCAAAATAGTTCAAGAAAATAGAATATATAAAAAAACTAAATTAAAAATGAAAGCAAGAATTCGGGGCAAAATCAGAAATAAAGGCAAATCAAAGGAATCAGATGAAATGCACTCAAACGATCAAGGGTTAAAATGGAAATTATTCCGACTAGTTAAAACGCTGCATTCGAATAGGACGAAATTGTAAACAAATCAGAGAATCAAGGGATCGGTTGCATAAATAGTCCTTTTATAGTGGAAAGGTGCGGATCCGGGTCGCGAGGCGGGTTGACGCGCGGATCCCCACCTTCACTAAACGGCGCCGTTTCGCCTGGTTTAAATAGGTTAGTAAAACCTAAAGTTCAGACATTCAGCCTCCTTCTTCCTTTGAAACCCGAATGACCTAGTCCCTCTTTTACCTCTTCTCTCAGCCGCCGACACCCTCTTGACGCATCACTATCCCGCCATTGAAATCGACGAATAACAATACTTCGAGCCTTTTACACACCGCCTGCCATATTTTCTCATCACAACCCTTACCTAACCCCGATTGAAACAGAGCGGACGAGGATCTGATCTTTTCTCAGATATGTTTTCTAAACCTCGATTTCGACGAGGAAGATAACAGATCAGATCAATTCGAGGTAAGCGTTTTCTCTTATTTCTCTTTACCCTTTTTTATATTGTTTATTCGCAGAGATTCGAAGTAGATAAATATATATATGTATATATAACAAAACGACTGTCGGTAATAATTGAGAATGAAAAAGAAATCAACCTTTTAATTTGCTTTTGATTTCTGATTGCTCGTAAGTGAAGTGTACCTAAAACCCAAAAAACCGAGAGAGAACCCCCTTTACAACGAGTCTGAATGGCTTTATAGCCAAATACACAATGGTTTCTTATTATTCAACTATTTTGTTCCATATTTTCCTACTTCTCTGTTTCTGTTGCTGCCTGTTTTCCTTGCAGGGCATGGGCGATGGGCGCTGGTAGAGAGACGCGTGCGTGGGCATGCACGAGGATCTGAACAGGAGCGCGTGTGGAACCGAAACGACGCAGGGGCACATGGGGAGTCACGGTAGTTGGGGCGTCAGATGCATGCGATGGGGTCAGTGCACGTGGCAGCAGACGAAGGGTCGGCGCGTGTAGTGGCAAATGAAGGGTTGGCGGCGCGAGAACAGGCAGAAACCCTAGGCTTTCAAAAGAAATTTTAAGGTCTTGGGCCATTGGGCCTCTGTTATTCGGTCTGTATAGGTTAGATTGATTTTGGGCTTGTTTAAGTGGTTTTGTAATTGGGCCTCATTGGTTATGTATTTGGACACTTGGACTGCTATATTTTATTGGATTTATTCTGTTTTGTTTTTGGCTTTTATATTTTGGTACTGGTTTCTTAATGGGCCCCGGGCCAAAATTGGTTATTACATAGGGCATGTACTAAATTTCTGTTTCTAATTCATAAAGGCAGAATATAAAATGTATATCTTTTATAAATTATCAAATCATTAAGTTTTCCGGTATAAATGTTTAAACTCGACAAATGTTTTCCAAAAATGCGACATGTTTTACTAAATCTTCTTAGTGACATGCCAGATCCGGTCGTGGTGTTTGGGCCAGGTTTGGGGTGTTACAAATTGGTATCAGAGCCCGATTCAAAACTCGGCTGTGGGGTTTTGGGCTCAAAACATTTTCTAAAAGATGGGTTTTGAAACATGCATGTTTATAAATAATACAGGATGGTTCTCTCGGCATGGCACCTGCGTCTCCGGCCCAAGTCCGCCAGGTAAGTATTCTGAACTCACTGTGTGTTATATATGTATGTTGGCTTGATGGGCTTTATGGGACTTAGACTATTTAAATTAGAATTTGATGGACTCTAGGCTTAGCTTAAACAACTTCTTAAATCTCATAAGACTTAAGTCAACTAAACAAACCCGTGAACAAGTCACTGGGTTAGGGTGTGGCAACAGGCATGCGCATGTCTAGGATTGGATCTGGAAGAGCCTGGTACTTAAGCAGTCCTAGTGACTCACCTCCTCTTCGCTGGAATCCTACCTGGTACGTAGTGACTGTTCACCTTAACCGTGAGGACTTGTTTACGGGCCAAAAGTTTCTAACTAAAACCCGAAAGGGACCAGCCACCCTAGTTTTGTAAAAAAAAATTTACCAAAATGCCCTTGGTTTGGAAAAACTACCAAAACATCCTTGATTTGAAGATATTCAAAATGCCCTTGATTTGGAAAATTATCAAAATTTTTGAAATTACCGAAATACCCCTGGTTTACAAAAAATTACCAAAATACCCCGGGTTGCAAAATTTCCAAAATACCCTGCTTCACGAAATTACCAAAATACCCTTATTTTGAAAATTACCAAGATACCCATGATTTGCAGATATACCCCCAGATTTACAGAAATACCCCGATTTACAAAGTCAACAGAATTTTTGTTTAAAAAAAAAAACAACGAACAACCATACACAACACACAACAACAACCAAAAACCACAAACACCTGAATGCCACTATTGTTCTTTTGAAATCAAATTCTCCAGAATACCCCTGTTTTAAAAATATATATACCTTTATTTCGAAAATCCCTAAGAAACTTTATTACAAAGAAACCATGTATGATGAAATTACGGAAAAACCCCTGGGTAGTGAAATGACGAAAATACCCTTATATGGTGAATGTGACTTCATGGATGTGATATGTATGTTGAGGTGTGAATGTATGTGGTTTCTAGAATTATGAGGTAAACTTGAGATTGAAACTGTAGATAGGTTCGAATTCGAAAGAATCACTCTTGAAACTACTTTTCATAAGATTGTTCGTGGATAATCAGTGGGAAGAGTTAATAATTCATAAAAATTTCTAATCAGATAAATTCCAATCGGAAGAATGAGTACAAGGGGTCGAGGACGTCCGTCGCGTGGTCGTGGTAGGGGTAGGATGACCGTGTCAGAGCCAGTAGGGTCTGGCCACGGGTCAGGAAACGAGATGTCGGATCCGTTAGCTGTGGAGGGAAAATTTTGGGACCAGGCATCCGGAGATGATGCGGTATCTCAGGCGATGTTGCAGGTCCTTGAAAGAGTTGCTGGGGCAGGCACGAGTTCAGGAGTTCGAAAATCTGTGTCAGAACGACTCCAAGCCAACGGAGCGGAGATATTTAGGGGTGTTTCTGGCGTAGCCCCTAATACAGCTGAGTATTGGTTAGAGGCAAGTGAGCGTATAATGGATGACCTTGACTTCACTATAGAGGAGAAGCTGAAGGGGGTCGTGTCTCTTCTTCAAGACGAGGCTTATCAGTCGTGGCTCAAGGTAAAGGAGGGTACTGTCGCAGACCGGATTGACTGGGATTACTTTAAGGAATCGTTTCAGGGAAAGTATGTTGGGGCCAGCTATGTGGACGGCCAGAGGAAGGCATTTCTGAATTTGGTGCAGGGAAGTAAGTCTGTATCTGAATACGAGGCAGAGTTTCTGCGGTTGAGCCGTTACGCTCGAGGGATTGTGGCGACTGATTATGAGCGTTGCTTACGGTTCGAGGATGGACTAAGGGATGAGCTGAGGGTATTAGTAGCACCACAGCGGGAAAGGGACTTTGCGATTTTGGTTGAGAAAGCTAAGATATCTGAGGAGGTTAAGCGGACTAAGAAACAGAATAAGGATAAGGATAGGAATAGAAATAAGAGGAATTTTGGGCCGTCGGGATCATCTGGAAATTTTCAGAAAAGGCCTAGGTCTGATGGGCCAGCTCGTGCGCCGACATTTGCTACTGGGAGTTAAAATCGGTCGTGTAACTTGTGCGGAAAGGTACATTATGAGGAGTGCAGAAGGAGACACGGTAGATGCTTCAGGTGTGGATCCACGGAGCATATGATTAAGGACTGTCCCCAGGTGAATCAGGCACAGCTCGTGGGACGAGGTTCTGATCAGGCTGGGAGAGGTGGTCAGCCAGTACCGAGGGGTCGTGGCCCAGGTAGAGGAGGAAATGGATCTGGTTGTGGTCGTGGAGCACCTGGTAGGGGTGCAGGTAATGTAGACTCAAGGCAACCGGGTCTAGTTTATGCAGCTCGTCGACGGGAGGATGGTGACGCACTGGACGTCATAACCGATACATTTCTTATAGCTGATAACCCTTTTCTTGCCTTGATTGATATTGGGTCAACCCACTCCTATGTTGCATGTTCGGTATCTGAGACCCTAAGTATAGACTCTGAAACAACTACTAGGAAGATGACTGTGGTTAGTCCTTTAGGACAATCTAGGGTAGCGGGCAAACTATTTAGGAACGTACCTTTAGAGACTCAAGGCGTAGTGTTCGCGGCTGACTTAATGGAATTACCATTTGGGGAGTTTGACCTCATTTTGGGAATGGATTGGTTGACTAAGCATCGTGCTAAGTTGTATTGTGAGACAAAGCGTATGGTGTTGAGTACCCCGGAAGGCGGGGAGGTGGTTGTGTTAGGAGAAAGAAGGGATTATTTTTCCAACGTAGTATCTGAATTGAAGGTAGTTAAGATGATGCGGAAAGGATATAATACATTTCTAGCTTTTATCAGTGCTTTGGACGCTAAGGAGGTGACTATCGATTGGGTAAGAACAGTAAAGGATTTTGCGGATGTTTTCCCTGAGGAGCTGCCAAGATTACCCCCAGATTGCGAAGTGGAGTTTGGAATAGAGCTACTTCCAAGTACAGCTCCGGTGTCCATTGCTCCTTACCGAATGGCGCCGAAGGAGCTGGTGGAGCTCAAAGCTCAGATTCAGGAACTGTTGGATCGAGGTTTTATTCGACTGAGTGTGTCTCCGTGGAGAGCGCCGGTCCTATTCGTGAAGAAGAAGGACGGATCCATGCGTATGTGTGTGGACTACCGTCAACTGAATAAGTTAATGATTAAGAACAAGTACCCGCTGCCGAGAATCGACGATCTGTTCGATCAGCTCAAAGGAGCTTCGGTCTTTTCTAAGATTGACTTAAGGTCGGGATATGATCAGTTAAGGGTAAAGGAAGGAGACATTCATAAGACGGCATTTCGGACTCGGTACGGTCATTACGAATTTTTGGTGATGCCGTTCGGGTTGACGAATGCGCCAGCAGCATTTATGGATATAATGAACCGGGTATTTCAATCGTATCTTGATCGGTTCATCGTGGTGTTCATCGACGATATCCTGGTTTACTTCAAGTACAAGGAGGAGCATGATGCACATCTTCGTGTGGTGTTGCAAATTATGAGGGAGAAGCAGTTGTACGCAAAGTTCAGTAAGTGTGAGTTCTGGCTGAAAGAAGTGACTTTCTTAGGGCATGTAGTTACCGCAGAGGGAATTAGGGTGGACCCTCGGAAGATAGAAGCCGTATTGGATTGGAAATCGCCGAAGTCTGTGGCGGAAGTTCGAAGTTTCTTGGGATTGGCCGGGTACTACAGAAGGTTTGTTGAAGGGTTCTCATTGATAGCGGAACCTTTAACTAAGTTGTTAAGGAAGGAAGTATAGTTTGTATGGACCGACAAACAGCAGGAGAACTTTGAGAAGCTGAACAGAATCTTGACGGAAGCGCCAGTGTTAATTCAGCCAGAGGAGAGGCGGGAAAAGAGTTTACCGTCTACTATGATGCGTCACATACGGGTTTAGGATGTGTGTTGATGCAAGATGGAAAGGTGGTTGCCTATGCGTCTCGACAATTAAGACCTCATGAGTTGAACTACCCCACGCATGATTTAGAATTGGCTGCGGTAGTGTTCGCTCTGAAGATCTGGAGACATTACCTGTATGGGGAGAAGTCTGTTATTTACACCGACCATAGGAGTCTGAAGTATCTCCTTACCCAGAAGGAGTTGAATCTAAGACAACGTAGGTGGATTGAACTTTTGAAGGACTATGACTGCTCGATCGAATATCATCCGAGCAAGGCTAACGTGGTGGCGAATGCGTTGAGTCGAAAGGCGATAGCGGATTTAAGGGCGATGTTCGCTCATCTCAGTCTGTATGAGGATGGCAGTTTGGTAGCTGAACTCCAAGTGAGACCAATGTGGACTAGTCAGATCAAAGAAAAGCAGCTTCTAGACGATGTCTTGAGTGCTCGACTCCGGCAAGTGCGAAGTGGTGAAGGAGAAGACTATAGTTTGAATGGTGATGGAGTCCTGTGTTTTCGTATGAGAGTTTGTATGCCAAAGGATGTGGAGTTAAGGCAGATGATTCTTCAGGAGTCGCATAGTAGCCCTTACGCTATGCATCCTGGAGGGGTTAAGATGTATCGAGATTTGCGAGAACAATTCTGGTGGCCAGGTCTGAAGCGAGAGATAACGGAATTCGTGAGTAAGTGTTTGACGTGCCAACAGGTGAAAGCGAAACACCAGTTGCCTTCGGGGTTGTTGCAGCCGGTAAAGATTTCGCAGTGGAAATGGGAAAGAATCACGATGGATTTTGTTAGTGAGTTACCTCTTACGCCCACTAAGAAGGATTCGATTTGGGTGATCGTTGATCGGTTGACGAAGTCTGCTCACTTCATACCGATTCGTGTTGATTATTCTCTGCAAAGGTTGGCCAAGCTGTACGTGGCTGAGGTTGTGAGACTGCATGGTGTACCTGTGTCGATCATATCAGATAGAGACCCTAGATTCACGTCACGATTCTGGAAGGCTCTGCATTAGGCAATGGGAACAAGGTTAGACTTTAGTACCGTTTTTCATCCGCAGACTGATGGTCAGTCTGAGAGGGTAATACAGATTTTGGAGGATATGCTAAGGGGTTGCATCATCAATTTTAGGGGTAGTTGGGAGGAGTATTTACCCTTGGCAGAATTTGCATACAATAACAGCTATCAATCTAGTATTCAGATGGCGCCTTATGAAGCGTTATACAGACGGAGATGTCGTACTCCTATTTGTTGGACAGAATTGGGTGAGCGTCAGGTGTTGGGTCCAGAACTAGTGTCGGAGACGGAAGAGAAAGTTAGATTAATTTGGGCTCGGTTGAAGGAAGCATCTGATCGGCAGAAATCTTATGCGGATCTTAAGCGGAAGGAGTTGGAATTTATAGTGGGAGATCAAGTCTTTTTGAAAGTGTCACTGTGGAAGAAAGTAATGAGGTTTGGTAGGAAAGGCAAGCTAAGTCCCTGGTTTATTGGACCTTATCGGGTACTAGAATGTGTGGGCCCAGTGGCGTATCGACTGGAGTTGCCTCCAGAGTTGGAGCGGATACATGATGTGTTTCATGTCTCGATGCTAAGACGTTATCGTTCTGACCCAACGCACATTGTGCCAGTGGAAGAAATTGAAGTAAGGCCAGACTTGTCCTTTGAGGAGGAGCCAGTGCAAATCATGGATCGAGACGTAAAGGTGTTGAGGAGGAAGTCCGTCCCTTTGGTCAAGGTTTTGTGGCGGAACCACGGCGCGGAGGAAGCGACATGGGAGCCAGAGGATGTTATGCGACAACAGTATCCCCATCTTTTCTGATAAGGTAAATTTCGAGGCCGAAATTTATTTTAAGGGGGTAGAACTGTAACATCCCAAATTATTGGACCTGTGCATTTTATGTGATGTATGCTTAAAATATTAGATTGAGGGTTAGGGGTCCAGATTGGGCTCAAGAATAGGCTGAGGCCTTGACTAAATTTTTGTGTAGACACTCTAGCACTTTAAAGGGTAGTTTTGTGTTTTAAATGACAAAATGGGCTTATGGCCCAAAGGTTGGTGGCGCTACAAAGGAGCAGGGGGTGGTGTCACTAGTGGATGGAGGGGCTCAAGTTTTGGCCACTTGGGCCCCATGTTTTTGGGCCAAATTCGACACTTATAGAGGAGCTAGAGGGGACGGCAACAAGGCTAAATTATAGGAGTTTTATTGTTTTAATATGTGGATAATTAAAGCTGATAAAGGAGGGAAGAGTTGGAGATAATTAAGCCTCTTTTGGATGGGTGTTTTGATAGGGGTAAAGGATAGGATGAGGATCTATCAGGAAGGCTAGTGTTGGCCGAAAATCAAACACAGGAGAGGGGGAAAATCGGTTGAGTTTAGGCTAAAGGTGTGCCGAAAATTTGAGGGCCATCTCTTTTGTTTTCTTTCTTCATATTTTCTCTTCCAAAAGCCAAAAATCACCACCTCCCTCACCCTTTCTTTTTTCTTTGAAAATTTCCTTTTAGCTGAATCTTCTGATCTCCATTGTTATTCTTCTCCCATTTACTAAAAATCAAAACTACACTCTTGTTTATTCTTGTAACCGAAATCTCCCTCTTGTTTATCTCTTCCGAGATTTTCTTTAAAGCCGAAATCCCTAGATCTCATCTCCTGTGATTGCCGAATTCCTTTTGTGGTGTCTGCTTGGGCCGAATCTTGAAGAAAACTAAAGGTAAGTGTCGATTCGCGAGATTTCAATCTTTTTCCGGCTTTTAGAGATCTTAGTCGAATGGCTATATGGTTAACTAATCGGGTGTTTTCTCTCATTTGCAGCATTCCGGGATTTGAAGGGGATTCAATCACTTAGATTTCTAAGCCAGAGTTCAGTAGTACTCGGATCGTATTACTTTCGGGATTTCAAGGTAAGGAGATCTGTTAATTTAAACGTATAATTCGGGTAAAACACTAACCCTTGGTCGAATATAGGAGAGGCCTTATCTTCGCGTTCTTCCGGCTTTTGAGCAAAGTTGTAGACAATGGGCAGTAGATCTGATTAGTGAGGGTATCGGCATAGAGAGTAGTACTACGTGTTATCAGGTGTGTAACATTCTCACACCATTTGGATTGCCTGTTAGTATATGTTTATAAATCTGTTATATTCTGTTAAATGCCGAAATTTCGGCATGGCTGTTGAAAATCCGATGAGGGTAAAGGCGAATCACCAGGTTAGTGATCTCTATCATTCTAAAGTGAATGGTTATGTTGATTTGATATGATAAACATGTACGCCGGTTTCTGTGATTGCACGGGGTTGGGTGATTGATGAAAGGGGAAGTGTTCTGTTGTAGTGGCTTTTGCCATGATCTGTTGTAGTGGTTTCTTTTGCCATGATCTGTTGTAGTGGCTATTGCCATGATCTGACGATGAGCAGCTAACTGCAGCATGACTGCCATCGATTGTGTGTAGCGGTGTGGGTTGATTGTAGAAATCCCCAATGGTGTGATTGGCAGGTAAGGGTGGTGTGTAGCGGATGGAAACCTAGGATTGGGTTGGGCTTTGCAGAATTCCTGATATTAATTCCTGATATATTATATTTTGTTATCTGTTTTGTGGGGCTAAGGCCCAGTCTGATGTTGCGCGAGGGTTGCACACTGAGTCCTGTGACTCACCCTATTATTTAACATTTTTTTTTCAGGTAGCACTTAGTGCATCGGACCGGGCTGGAGGGGAGCGCAAGGTGGCCATGCAAGAGTTCGATTTGTTACAGCAAGGACGCCATTTATTTAAATTTTCCTTCAATATGTTAAATTATTTTGGGTTTTATATTTTATTGTAATAAGGCCATGGGCCACTGGCCTTATACTCTGGGCTTTCTTTTGGGGTTTTTACTATTATTGGACACTTAGTTTCGGCGAAAAATATAAACTAGGGCATGTACTAAATTTCGGTTTCTAATTCATAAAGGCAACATATAAAATGTATATCTTTTATAAATTATCAAATCATTAAGTTTTCCGGTATAAATGTTTAAACTCGACAAATGTTTTCCAAAAATGCGACATGTTTTACTAAATCTTCTTAGTGACATGCCAGATCCGGTCGTGGTGTTTGGGTCGGGTTTGGGGTGTTACATTTATCGTTAGTATGACTTGTAAGTTATGTAGAATTACTATTAAAAATGTATGTTGCAATATCTTACTCAAACCATTATTTTATAAAAATACATTTTTGATGCATTTTTAATAATTTTAAAAAATAAGGTGATATGTGATATTTAGGGACTTCGAGAAGAATTGTGCCCTAACTCATTTGGTTTCGATTTTTCTCGTAGAACTTAAAGTATTAAATATCTCTTCTCTTTTAAAACCGAAACTTACAAATTTCAAATAATAAAAAACCTATTATAGGGAATTCAAAACATTGTGTCTTAACTTACTGGATATGATGTTTTGTATCTCGAGGTAGGAATTTTCTAAACTAAAGACATGCCTAGTTTCTTAGTCATGAGATGCTATATCCTAACTTACTGAGTATGGTGTTTTATTTCTAAGTCATGTATAGGTAAATTGTGTTTGATGAGATGTTGTTATGTTTGGCTTGTAAATGCGGTATTTTGGTTGGTGTGCTTTTGGCATTTGATGTCTTGATGGTTGGTGTTTTTATTGCCAAATTGATGCATTGGTTAAATGGCCAAAGTGGTATGCTTTGGCAAGGTTGAAATGTGGTCAATTAGGTTATGTGTTGATATGGAAATTAGTTAAGGTTGCTTGGATGAAACATGATCATTTTGATACAAATGTAAGTATGTATGCTTGGTTGTGATTGAGGTGCCTAAATGTCATATTGGTTGAATGGACTTATGGTATATTGAAATGATCTTATTATGCATATTTTGGCATGTTTTGGCTCCTTGATCATAGGTTCATTTGGCATGTTGGTACTTGTTGAAATTGGGTAAAAGAAAAGGCTTGATTTTGGCCTATTTCTTGTCCACACGGCCTCAGCCATGTGTCCCCTGTAGGTTGTTAATGGTTTCTTTTTGAAAGTTGGCCTGGCACACGGGCATGTGGCTTGGCTGTGTGACACAAGTCAATGAGTTACACAGGCATGGGCAAAGGCTGGGACACCGCCGTGTGTCCTTATTTCGAATGTTACACAGCCTGAGACACGGATGTGTGTCTCAGCAGTGTGACCCCTGCAGTATAAATTTTTCTAAATTTTTCCTAAACTTTCTAAATGTTTTCTATTTAGTCCCGGACCGTTTCAATTGTATTTTTTAAGGCCTCGAGGGCTCAATTAAGGGACATTATGAATGTGTTTGAATGAAATTAGAATATGTATTGCATTGATATATGAATTGCATGGTTTACTGTTCCGTTTGTTCGGTAATGCTCTATAACCCTGTTCTGATGATGAATAGGGATAGGGGTGTTACAGTTCCAATTATCCTCCCAAATATTGAAAATGATAGAAATCCCCTGATTTATATTGTTCTTAACAAGCTTGTGATCAAAAGAAACAATAGAGCTATCACACAGTTATTAGTGGTTTGGTCTAACTTGGACCGAAAAATGCAACTCGAGAAGATAATACCTTCCTCAACTAAGAATTTCCTTTCTTTTTATCATAGGGGACAATGATGAATCAAAGAGGAAGGTAATCTTATAGATATTTATAGCACATTAAACATAGTAGCTAAGAATGAGAATTCAAATAAGAGTATGCTTACTGTACAAGACTTATGACCACGGATCTCTCGAATCCGCGTGTCACTTCACTATTTCGAATTCATGCGTGTTTGTAGCAATAAATATTTTTCATGATATAATTACACAACTAAAGTTGCAACATTGAATAATATATTAAAACATTTCACACGTCCTAACCTCTAATTTCTTTTCCTTTCATCAACATTAGAATTGTTGTTACTATTAATTATACTCATTACTAGTGAAAATATATTAAAAAACATTTAACTATTAATATAATATTAATGCTAAATATTTTAAAAAGTTTCTTAATAATGTCCAACATTTTTTTTTTGAAAGCTAAATAGTTTAGAAACTATGCACTTCAAAGCTGTTAATACTTATAAAAGAAAAAAAGAAAAATTGGCAAAAAGGTTAAAAACATAAAGTAATGCCTACTAAAAAGTTTGCACAATGACGAGCACACCGATTACCTAATAAAGCATGAAACTTTCAATTTTGTTAACCAAAGTCAGTAAAGCCTACTAAAATTTGGAAAGAACAAATCAAATACTATACTTAGAGATAAAATAGCAAAAAATTCAAAATTTCCACCAAATTACCTCATGTTAAGATAGATGGAAAATTTTAAACTGGAACGTAATTAACAACAAAATTGAAAAATAAATCTTAAATAATTATAAATGAAACCAAAAACAATGATATTTTAATATTTTAAGAATTAGTCAAACACCTAGCAACGTACGTAAATAAACAAATTAAATAAGTAGAGTGTTCAATCGGTTAACCGACCCAAACTACCATTAAATGAATTAATCGACCCTTTTATACTCTTAACCGTTAACCGAACCGAAATTTTTCAGTTACGAAATTTATATGTTCTTTTTTTTTGTTAAAATAAGTATAAAACATATAAAAAATTAACTGAATTAACCGACCGATTAATTTATACTTCCAAAAAAATTAACTGAACCGAACCGACCGAATACTTATATATTATAATATTATTTATTAAGTTCAGTTAATTCAGTTAATCGACCGATTTTGAACTGAATTAACCCTTAACTGAACTTCCAAAAAATTATAAACCGACCGATTAATTGAATTCAATCAATTAACCAAATTAATTCGATTTTACCCAAAATTTGCACACCTCTATAAACAAGCATAAATAATAGTTAAACATCATAAAAACATTGGGCGCATTCATAAGTGTCCAATGACAATTAGTACCTAAACATAACAATTGAAAATAAAAATAACTTAGAGAATTTGATAATGCATATATTAAGACTAAAGAAGATTAGAAACTTTAGAACTATCATTCATTTTCATCTTAAGCCACTAAACTTTAATCTCGAGAAATATTGATAAAAAGCACAATTTGCTTCTCCTTATTAACTAATAACTTCAGCGATAAAAGGTAAAGTTGACTAACTTTTGAAACTTCCTCCTATAAGTTATCAAACACTTTGGTAGCACTTTGATAGCCTGTGGAATGTCATATGGCAACATAATAGAAGTCAAACTAGATGTGTCTTGGCTTATATTATCAATTGTACTACAAATTTTATCAAAATCGCTAAATGATTTTGCAACCCCTCCAATTGGCATTGAGGATTTTTTTTATTAGTTTTAATATGAGAAAATCTTGCCTCCACAGATTTTATTTTCTGATGTAGTTGTTTCGCATGTTCTGGAGGCTTAAGTTGAAGTTTATGAGTTTGGTTGTCTCCATGTCATGTCCTACTTGACATGTGAACATTTGCATTTTCCTTCTTCATTTGATTTAGGTGTTTCGCTATTGTCAAATTTTTTTTTTGTTGAAAAATGGGGTCCACGTTAAAACTAGAATAGAGTCGCCACCAATCCTTTTTAATGAGGTGAGATCGGATCACCTCGTAATTTGGTAATTTTAATAATACATTTAATTTATTAAAACAATGATTTTGGCCTACAAAATTTGAGAAAATGGGTTCGGGAGTCGGTTACGCACGAGGAAGGATTAGCACCCTCATAACGCCCAAAATTGGTACCGAATTGATCGATTAACGTCTTAATGTCAAAAATTTGAAAGGATTTTAAAATACAATCCTCTTTGTTTAAAAAAAACTTGAATAAATTAAATTGGATGCTGAGACCCGCTTACTTCGAAGAAGTAAAATGTCATGCCCAGTGAGTTAGGATACGACATTTCGAATCCGCGAAACTAAGCTTATCTTTTGACTTTTAAAACTAGTGCATTTAAATTCAAGAAGGATACTCGATCATTTGGGTCAAATGAAAAATCGGAACCCAGTAAGTTAGGGCACAATTTCTCAAAATTCCAAATACAGAATATTGCCTTTGTTTTTAGAAATCCTTATCTCGAGATAACAAACGTCACATCGAGTGAGTTAGGACACAACATTTTTTGAATTCCCGAGAATAGGTTTTTATTTAACCTAAATGCTTTGGTTTAAAAATAATCGGCCCTTTAGACTTGACGAGAAAATCGAAACCCAGTAAGTTAGGGTATGATTTCTCGAAGCTCCTAAATTCCGAGCGTGGCCTCATCGTAAAAACATTTCGAACTAGAATATAATAATAAGATAAAATGTATTTTTTAAAAAATCATGATATTAATAATGATAATGATGACACGAATAATAATGAATTTTTTTTGAAGTTTTAACACTATATAGAAAGATATAAATAAATAAGTAATAAAATAAATAAATAAATAAATGTATTTTTTTTAAAAATGGTAAGCAAATAACATTAAGGAAATAATAGTAGTAATAACAAGATTAATAGTAAGGAAAGTAATAATAAAATAAATTTAATAACAATAATAATAATAATAATAATAATAATAATAATAATAATAATAATAGTAACAATAAAAGTAATAGTAATAATAACAATAATAATAATAGTAACAATAAAAGTAATAGTAATAATAATAATAATAATAATAATAATAATAATAATAATAATAATAATAATAATAATAAAGTAAAATACAAAAAATATGAATAAACAAAGAAGTAAAAAATATACATAATAATGATAAAAAAGGAATATATGTGCATGCAAACAATTAAATAAATAGATGAAAGTGATACACATAAATATATAAATAAATTGATAATAAATGAATATTGTATTAAATTGAAATTAAAATAAAATTAAGAGCCCAAATTACAAATAAAACATTAAAGTGACTAAATTAAGAGAGAAATGAAATTAAAGATCCAAATTTACAAAAGAACAAAAAAACAACGAATTAGGGCCCCAACATAGCGTGCGTAAAAAGGGAGGGACCAAATGGGGAAATATTCCCGCCCTCCGAAACGCTACGTTTTACAATGGACCAAGATGAAACCAACGCAAATTACTGGGTCAAATTAAAAGAAAAAAAGATTTAATTGAAATAGGTTTAAAAAGTGGAAGGGCTAAAAGCGCAAATAGCCCTTCCGCTAAAAACACGTAGATCCCAAGCAAAACAGGTCGGGTCTCAGGTCGGCCCCCCAAAATGATGCCGTTTTGGGCGTTTGGGAGGCTCACTAAAACAACGTCATTTTTGTACCGCTTAATAAGCCTAAAAAATTTAAAAAAAAAAAACTTCATTTTAGCCCCCTTTCTAAAAAAATAAAAAATTTGCTCTCCCCTTTCCTCTCAAAAACCCGATGGCTGACCATGGCTCCGATCGTCGAACCACCGCGGCGATCTCTGGTCGCCGGCGACGGCGTCACCTTACGCAGTGGCCGGAAAGCCCAAAAGGCACCTTTTCGAAGCCCGCTTCGTGCAGGATGCAGATTTGAGGCCTAAACCCCCGAAAACTCGACCTAGTCCAGTGGAGAAATAACAAACAACTCGTTTCTCCTCCCTTCCGACGCGGCCTTCAACGGCGAGGGAACCGTCCTATTTCGAGTCAGTTTTTCCTCTCCTTTTTTTGTTATTCATATAAAAATAGAAAAATAAGAACTTTAAAAAAAAATAAAAAGGTCACATTCAAATCTTTTTTGTATTTTCTATATTGATCGTGGGTAAAAAAAATATCGTTCTCTCTAGCTTTTTATAGCCGAAATAAAAAATACAAATATCAGTATTTTTTGCTTTTTATTTTCTATTTTTGTGCTGTGTTTTCATCTTATTCGCAAGTACGGAGGCCAGCTGTGGCAACGTACGGAGGCTGATGTGGCGATGTACGGCGCCAGGAAGATAGAGGTGTTGATGTGGCAGCAGACCTAGGTGCGGCACACCTAGGGTTTTCCCTTCTTTTTTTCTACTTTGTAGTTTAAGTTTTGGGCTTAATTGGGCCTAGGGTTGCTGTTTGGGTTTGTATTGGGTTATTTAATTTTGTTGGGCTTGTAATAAAAAAAACTAGACTATTATTTAGGTTAATTGGGCCCGGGAAGAAATTGGACCTTACAGCTCTCCCTCTTTGCTCATTGTCGTGTAACGAGAATGAAGCAAAGACTTTAAAAGGGCCAATTTTCTCCAGTCTAGCCGAATCTTGACTTCTTTCAGTGCTTTCTTCCTCGAGTAGCTTCATTACGTTCCACTGCATCTTCAGGGGCATAGGAACTAGTGCTTCGATCCAATTCAAGGAGATTAGACTTGTAGCTTCAATCTGCTCCGCCGCAACTTTAGGGAGATAAGATTTGCTATTTTCAGTCTGCTCCTCTGCAACTTCAGGGTGATAAGGTTTGGTTTTGGTAAATTTGATCTGACTTACTGCAACTTCAGAGGTATAGGATTTGTAACTTTAATCTTTTCCACTGCAACTTCAGGGAAATAGGACTTATGGCTTCAATCTGCTCCACTACAACTTCAGGGAGATAAGATTTGTGGCTTCAATCTACTCCACTGCAACTTCGAGGAGATAAGATTCGCCATAATAGATTTAATCCGAACTATTGCAACTTCAGAGGTATGGGACTTGTAACTCATAGCTTTAATCTATTCCACTGCAACTTCAAGGGGATAAGATTTGCTATCTTCAACTTGTTCCACTATTACTTCAGGGAGATAAGGTTAATGGCTTCAATCTACTCCACTGTAACTTTAAGGAGATAAGATTTGCCATGATAGATTTGATCCGACCTACTGCAACTTCAAAGGTATGTGACTTGTGGATTCATCGATCTTGCTACACCGTCCTCTAGGGACATAACCTGCAGAATCGATTTTATTGACCTATGCTTATGCATAAGGATTATGATGCAATGATCAGAATGAATCAAATGCTCCTAACTAGATGTGTTATGGATGATATTGCATGAATGCAGAATGTCATGAGAATGATCCCTTTTTTAATGTCTGGGTTATCCTTGCTCGTTGTTCTTCAAGGTTGTATCATTGACGTAATATCCTGTCTTCTTGTTCAACATGATATTTTTTACAGCAAATCCGAAGAAATGGTCAATGTTTAGAGTTTCCTTCTCAAATTTTTCCAACTCTTAGGCCTGGTAAGCTCTAAATAATGGTCCTATTTCAGGTTCTCGTACTATTTAGAAGTTTCCAGAGAAATATGCAAAACTCCGTTTGTAAAAGTATTATTAGTCCATTAATCGTTACTTCAATACAAAATGCTTGAAAATAATCATAATGATGGACAAAATTGAAATTTATCAGGAACAAAATTTGAAAACAATGGGTTAATTAAAGAAAGCAAACATTGCTGGAATATAAAATAATGGGGGGAAAAGATAGATGCCCTAGATATCGCATCCCGAGCTTCTCTGTACGGACTTTCTGAAGACCATTTTAAGCTCAATATGTGTTTAGGAGATCTAGAGTACTTTGTCGATGCCCCAAGATGTTGCATACCCTCTTTTCGTTAATTTAGGTATAGCAAGATCATCACATGCCTCATCTTTGATCACAATTTGAGCCGTCTTTTTCAGGTTTTCGACTCAAGATCCCTTTGGTCTCAATGCGCCATTTGCGGGTTTTCACCTTGGCCTCTCCATTTTTTTTTTGTAGAGAAGGTCTCAAAGCGCCCTTTGTGGGTTTTCACTTTGGCCTCGTTTCTTTTTTAAGTATAGTACTCCTTGACTGAATCCAAATTTATAAGGTTGGGCAAGTCTTTCCCATCCATTTCGGTCAAAATCAGTGCTCCTCCGGAGAAAGACCTTTTTACCACATAAGGTCCTTCCCAATTTGGCATCCATTTCCCTCTGAAATCCTTTTGTATGGGGAGGATCTTTTTCAATACTAGGTCCCCTTCGTGAAATTCTCTTAGGCGGACCTTTTTGTCATAAGCTCGCATTATTCGTTTTTGGTACATCTGACCATGACGAATAGCTCTTAGCCTCTTTTCCTCAATCAAGTTCAACTGATCATATCGAGACTGGATCCATTTTGCTTCATCTAACTTTAGCTTTGACAAAACTCGAAGAGAAGGTATCTCTACTTCAATGGGTAAAACCGCCTCCATTCCATAAACCAATGAGAAAGGTGTTGCCCCGGTGGAAGTTCTGATAGACGTTCGATAAGCATAGAGAGAAAATGGTAATCTCGTGCCAATCTTTATATGTTTCAGCCATTTTCCCACGATCTTCTTAATGTTTTTATTGGCTGCTTCCACTGCACCATTCATTTTTGGACGATACGGTGATAAATTGTGGTGTTTGATTTTGAATTGACTGCAGATCTCCACGATCGTGCTGTTGTTCAAGTTTAATGCATTGTCAGATATGATCCTCTCAGGCATTCCATATCGACATATGATTTTTTTTAGGAATTTGCTGACTGCCGACTTAGTAGCACTGGCATATGAAGCAGCCTCTACCCACTTGGTGAAATAGCCGATGACTGCAAGGATGAATCGATGCCCATTTGAAGTTTTTGGCGAGATCGGCCAATGACATCCATGCTCCACATAGAGAAAGGCCATGGGGAAGTCATAACATGTAAAGGCGAAGGAGGTACATGAATTTTGTCTCCATAAATTTGGCATTTGTGACATCTCTTAGCATAATTGATACAATCTCCCTCCATGGTAGACCAATAGTACCCAAATCTCATAATTTGTCTAACCATTGTGAAACCATTGGCATGTATTCCACAAACACCCTCGTGGACTTCTTCCAGAATTTTCTTAGCTTCAACAGTGTTCACACATCTCAATAGCATCTGATCCTTCCTTCTTTTGTACAGGATCTCCCCGTCTAAGACATAGTCATAAGCTAGTCTTCTCAACGTCCTTTTATCGTTCTCGGTTGCCTGATTAGGGTATTCACGATTTCGTACGTATCGTAATATATCGTGGTACTAGGGGTGATTTTCTTCTTCCTCCACGTTGTAACAATGAGCTGGGGCCTCGTACATACTCATTTGAATAGGTTTTACATCCTCTTGTTTGCTCATTTTGATTATGGAAGCCAAAGTAGCTAAAGCATTTGCCATTTGGTTTTCGTCTCGCTGGAGATAATTGAAAGTAGTATCATCAAACTCTTCAATTAACCCCAGAACCATCCTTCGATAATTGATCAATTTGGCATCTCTTGTCTCCCATTCACCTTTCAGTTGGTAAATCACCAATGCAAAATCTCCATATACTTCCATCGCTCTAATTTTGCGTTCTATGGAGGCATGGAGTCCCATGATACATGCTTCATATTCTGCCATATTATTTGTACAATCAAAGTCCAATTTGCATTTGAATGGATAATGATATCCATTTAAGGATACCAAGGCTGCCCCAATTCCATTACCTACAGCATTTGATGCTCCGTCGAAGTTTAATTTCCAAAGGTGATCTTTTGTGGCATCTTTTTCAATGGCTGCCACATACATTAGTTCTTCACTGGAGAAGTCAAAATTCAGATGCTCATACTCCTCTAGAGCTCTGCTAGCCAGAAAATATGCTACTGCGCTTCCTTTCACGGCTTTTTTGGCTCACATAAACTATATCAAATTCAAATAGTAGAATTTGCCATCTAGCCATCCTTCCATTCAAAGCGGTTGACTGCTTCATATACTTTAGAGGGTCCAACTTCGAGATTAGCCAGGTTGTATGGTATAGCATGTATTGCCTCAACCTTCGAGTCGTCCAAATCAAGGCACAACACAATTTCTCTATTGACGAATATCTCATTTCACACTAGTGAATTTCTTACTGAGGTAGTATATTGCCTTTTCTCTTCTTCCCGAATCATCGTGTTAACCCAGCACATCCTATAGAGTTGCTAAACACTGTCAAATACGGTATTAATGGCCTATCTAAGTGATCGTTGTTTTGTCGAGTTTTAAAATTTATAAAGAGAATGATCGAACCTAGAAACTAACTCTGACAACGATTGAGGCAAGTGCACCTATCGAACAGTAGTATAGCTTAGGCAATACCGGATTGTCGAACCCAAAGGAACTAAAAGTACTAATACTAACTTTCTTTTTATTATCTAGCCTAAAATAAGTGAAGTTGTTATCTAATCTAAATTTAAATTTCTACTAAGCTAAAGACGCAAAGACAAAAAGAATGAATTGGGGAAATATTGTTGGGAAAACTCAGTTGATTAAGACGATACCCTTAGGAAGAATCCACCTAGACTTCTCTTATTATCTAACACTGAACCAGACGATTTATTCACTTGACTTGATCCGTAAGATTCCCTAAGTTATATTAACCCTCTCTCGAGGTGAATAACGTCTAACCCTAGGTTGATTAATTGAAATCTCTTTCTAATTAAAACCCCTAGAATCGCATTAACTCGATCTATGGACTCCTATATTAGGTTTCACCCTAATCCGGTAAAATCTCGTCACCCTATCTCTAGGCGCGCGATCAACTTCGCTTAACTATGCTAGATCTACTCTTAGGTAAGGACTTTTGCTCCTCCATCTAAGCACATCCAACTTGAATCAATATCCCAGAAATATTAACACAAGAATTAAGCACACATAATTAAGAACAAATCAAGTATTTATCATATAATTTAGAAAACAATAACAAGATCCATCTTAGGTTTCATCCTCTTCAGGTATCTGAAGGGTTTAGTTCATAAAAAAAATATCTCAAAAGAAAAGATAAAACAAAACATAAGAAATCCCTAAAACCCCCTGAAGGAATTGAAGGAGAGATCTGCCGTCTTGACTAGAATTTCGGCTTCTTGAGATGGATCAACTGGCTATCTTCGAGTGATTCCCACAAATCTTGACCTTTCTGGCTCGGCTCTTTGGCCTAGCTAACCGCCTCCCTCAAGGTTATACTTAGAGTGTTTATATAAGCTTTAGAAATAGGTTTCTTGGCCCCTAAGTATCCTTTTCTGAGTGAAATTCTGCTTCCTGACTACAGGGACACGGCTATGGCACACGCTCGTGTGAATCGTGGCCAGGTCGTGTTCGAACCTGTTGAATGGGGCACGGCCGTGTGGATCATGATTATGCCGTGTTCTAGTAGATCAATGAGGCACGGCCGTGTGGACTTTGGCCCAGGCCGTGTGGATTTCATGATATGGCCCATTTACTCCGTTTTGGGCCCGTTTTACGTTCTTTTCATCCTTGGGTGCTTTCCTGAGTATAAGACATGAAAAGAAAGGATTAAAAGCACCTTTTTACATGAATCAAAGAATAAATCATCCGAAAATATGCTAAATGTGGGATTAAAATATGTTACTTTTACGGTTTATCACATACCCCCACACTTAAGCTTTTGCTTGTCCTCAAGAAAAATTCTCAACTTACAATTAAAATGAACTTTCCATGATTCATAACTCTTTATCAACGATGTCTCATCATAATTCATAGATAATTTATACATGGATAATTTAACTCGAAGAGTCCTAAAGATTTAAACAATATAAGTCATACAATTGTATCACGAAAATGTAGGTGTTTCCCCTTACCTGAATAATTACCTTTAATTCAAAACCGACAAGGATTGACATCCTCACAAAAGATTCACTCAAATCATTCGAAGAGTTTAAGGTTCAGGAAAAGAGCACTCAACAGTCGAACCTGAAAAGTTAATCCCATAGGCTTACCTGAAAATCAAATTTCCACCACTGTAAAATGAGATGATAAACAAATCAAAAGGTCTTTAGCAGGTTGTAACGGAGCTTGGGTTAAAGGTGTGGATAAAGGCTGAATTAGAAGGTTAGAATCGAGATTGAATTGACAAGTTACCTATCTAGAAATACTGAGACAATAATAAATAATTACATCAACTGAAAAGTAATAACCCTAATAATACGAGCTTTTCTTTTGATAGAGTTTAACTGTATAAGCTCACTTTTCATAATACTAATACTGAATATACTTCGATTTTTTTTAAGAACAAATCAAGTAATAAAGGATAAATTCAACTACTGAAATACTATAATTAGGTAACTAATCAAATCAAATATCGATTTAAGGGTAGTCAAAAGGAATGGTGATAACAAATACAAAGGGTTTTTGGGGTAATATTAGTGGGTGAGTTAATAAAAAGGGTTGTTAGGATCAACGGGGTTCACTAGGGGTTAATTATGAGGGTAGGCTTTTTAGTGGAGAGAGTGGGTAAAAACCTAGGTGCCTTTATCATCTCGGTATATCAAATCATAAGTGTGGTCTCAACATGTATAATCGAAGCAAGTTCTAGAATAACAGTTCAATGTTGACACACTCATAATCAAAAAGTGAGCAAGAAAAAGAATAAATGATCTATAAAGCTCAAAATCTCACAAAAATTATGGGTGCTATTGATGTCAACCTCGTAAATTTCAAACTTTAAGGTAACATTCAGATTCAGGTAGACCACCTAGCAAAAATTTAAATTCTAAAAAATAGACTTATCATGCTTGATTCTCTAATATTCTTCAATTTTAATCATCAATGCACAATTAACTATGGCTTACTCAAAAACATATCAATAAAAATCATAATTCATCAGAAATTTCATCCTAATTAGTAATATGAGGAAATTACTTAAGAACAATATATAATTCATGGACTTGAGAATAATGAAGAAAGTTAGGCACTTTCTCGAAATAAATATTCACCCCCCACACTTAAGATGTACATTGCCCTCAATGTACAAAGATGTATATAAAACTTAATAGGGAGAAAGTGGTGAAACTTCCTAAATTTGGATGGTTTCCTTGAGGTAGAAGTTTCGAGGTGTGGTGGCTTCTACCGAGCTCTGTACTAGATGAAGAAATTGGGAAGCTCGTGAAGAATTAGCCAGGGATTATTGAAACACATTTAAAATAAACTAATTATATAATTAAAGACAAGAAAGATAAAGATAAGGAGACTAGGAAGGAAAATAAAAATGAAAGAAAAGACTAATGGACCGAGAAGTCCTTATTGATGGATGGTTCGCGAGGTTGGTGTCATTCCTTAGGTTGCGGAGATGCTGGCGGTGGCGGAAGTGGCGTGATTCCCAAGCAGCCTTTAGTACTTCGAAGGCTGTGGTGGTGATGGTCGTGGTTCCCAAGGTGTGATTCCCTAGCAGCCTGACGAACCTAGCGCTAAAAGATTAATTTAAAATAAACTAAATTAAGCATAAGATTGTCAACGAGAAGGAAAATAAAGGAGAAGAGAAAAGTAAAATGAAAACTAAATGGTCTCAAAGACCCTTGGCTTGTCGGTGGAATGAAGTGGCTGGCATGAGCTTATGTAAATTGGTCTCCCTTGGGGAGATTATGCTTGGCTTCTTCCGCTTCTTCGATATGTGTAGCTCAGGAGTATAGAGACTTTGTTATGGGAAGGAGAGCAATCTGAGAAAGGAAGGAAGAAAGAAGATGGAGAGTTGGTGAGGAGAAGGGGAGAGGGAGTGTGGGTTTAAATAGAGTTTTGGTTCCTGATGCTCTCCCACGCCCATGGACCATGGGCGTGTCGATTCACACGGCCGCCTCGCACGGCCGTGTGTCTAGGCGTGTGGTTCACCCACGCTTATTTTACTGATTGCCACACCCGTTTCTGAGAAGTCAGTGTCGACCACGGCCGCGTTGCACGACCGTGGCGCTTTGTCGGTGCCCGTGGTGGAGTGATTGGGTTCGTGACTTCAAAAATTAGTTGGGTTTGATTCGTACCGTCTCTGCCATTGTCAGTACGATGATTCTGTACTACCACATGGCCGTGTGGTCCAAAAATTTGCCCTTTTTGGTTAGTTTAAAGTTAGGTCTTAAAACAAAACAAATAAGACAAAATAAAAATGTAATAGTTGATGGAGTTAGTACTCGGGTT
The DNA here is from genome assembly GCA_005393395.2 of Gossypium australe. Classification (NCBI taxonomy): domain Eukaryota; kingdom Viridiplantae; phylum Streptophyta; class Magnoliopsida; order Malvales; family Malvaceae; genus Gossypium; species Gossypium australe. Next base: position 127,576,248 of record CM016614.1, on the reverse strand, counting down.
GCCTCCCGAGTAGCACTCGTTCAAAGTCTTAAGCTAGACTTTCCTCGTATTCGTAAAACTCAGAGTGGTTTAAAAGTTTGAATATCTTCCCTCATGCTATTAGTTCTATTTTCTTGATAAAGTTTAAGTCGAGAAGCGTTTACCTTGAAAGTGTCGAATATATGGTTGCTTACCTCGACTGTTCCGCGTGGGAAAATATAGTGTACCTCAAGAGGAATTTCTTTGTTCGTGTTCAGGTCTGATGTGATGATGCGAGGATCTTCTTTCTCTAATAATACATGGTCTCCTTTTTTGAACTGGTTTGGCGTTCCTATGAGCTCTTCTTAGGGCTCCTTCGGTTTTACTTCGTGCGGTTCTGGTTCCTCTTTAAAGTGTGTCATCCACTCTTCTAGTTTGCCGGCCCTAAGGCTTTGTTCCTTATGTAATTCGTCTTTATTGACATGGGGTCCATGATTCGGCTCAGGTTTGTAGTCTTGTGGTGTTTTCTATGGTGAAGATTGAACAATCTGGTTATCAAATGAATTTACTTTCTCACATTCATCAATTGTTGTCCTGGCCGAGTCAAGAGCTTGTAAACTGATCGATTCGTCACCTACCTGGAGTATGATTTCTCCTGTGCTAACATCAATTTTAGTCCTAACAGTTGCTAAAAAGGGTCTTCCTAAAATTAGGGGAATCGAATTATCCTCATCCATGTCTAAGACAACAAAATCTACTGGGAAAACGAATTTATCAATTTTTACAAGATCTTCGATAATACCCCTAGGAATTCTAACAGTTTTATCAGCTAATTGAATACTCATCCTAGTTTGTTTGGGTTTCCCTAGACCTAATTGTTTAAACATTTTATAAGGCATGACATTTATACTTGCCCCTAAATCAGCTAATGCATTATCAACAGTTAGTCTACCAATTAAACATGGAATTGTAAAACTCCCTGGATCTTTTAGCTTTCGCGGTAGTCTATTCTGTAACATTGCTAAGCATACTGCGTTTAATTCCACATGTGGCTCCTCGTCTAACTTACGCTTGTTCGTCAAGAGTTGTTTTAAAAATTTTCTCGAATCTAGCATCTGCGAAAGAGCTTCAAGAAGAGGTAAGTTGATATGTAATTTCTTTAAAAGTTTAAGATACTTACCGAATTGTTCCTCTGTATCGTCTCTCTTCATCTCTTCGGGATAAGGAATGCAAGGTTGGTACTCTTTGATTACCGGTTTTGGTTTTTCTTTTGTTACCTCAACTTTACCTTTTTCTACCTCATTTTCTTGTATTGGATTGGGTTCATCTAACCTTATACTATCATGAGCTTTGATGGCTTGGATTTGCTCCCTTGGGTTAATCTCAGTGTTGCTTGGTAGACACCCTTGCGGTGTTCGGAAATCTATAATCGAATTTCGGAAACTATCTTGGTAAGTTGTCCAACTGACTTAGTAAGCTCTCCAACTTGGCTCTCGATCCCTTTGATTGATGCTTGTTGATTATCGAGCGTTGTCTTAGTTTTTTGGAGACGTATTTCTGTGGCTGCCATGAATTTTGTCAACATCTCTTCGAGGTTCGGCCTCTTTTCCTGTGGATAGGGCTTATTTTGGAAATTTTGGGGAGGTTGTTGTCTTTGATTTCCTTGATTTCCCCATAAAAAATTTGGGTGGTTCCTGCAACCTGGATTATAATTATTACTATAAGGGTTATTATTAGATCTGAAATTGTTACCTATATAGTTCATCTGTTCGCTCTCTGTGCCCGGTTGGTAGGGTGGATACTCAGGATTCGCCACAATTCCACTTGCGTCACATTGCATTACTAGATGTGCCTGCGAAGAACACAAACTATCAAGCTTTTTATTCATCATTTCTACTTGTGTTGATAGCGTGGTTACTGGGTCTAGGTTGAAAACTCCGGCTGATTTTGTTGGTTTTGTCCTGGTGACCTGCCACTGATAGTTATTCAGTGACATCTCTTCAATAAACTCGTAGGTTGCTTTAGGAGTTCTGTTGTTCAAGGTTCCACCGACGGCTGAATCAATAAGTTGCCTCATTGAGGGATTTACACCGTTATAGAAAGTTTAGACTTGGAGCCACAATGGTAAACCATGGTGCGGACACCTTCTCAAGAGATCCTTGTATCTCTCCCATGCGTCTATAATGTCGTTAAATCCATCTGAACAAAAGAAGATATATCATTCCGTAATTTGGCCGTTTTGGCTGGTGGGAAATATTTTAATAAAAATTTTTCAGTCATTTGATCCCATGTAGTGATTGACCCTCGTGGTAACGAGTTTAACCACTGTTTGGCTTTATTCCTTAATGAAAAGGTAAATAACCGAAGACGTATGGCATCATCAGAAATGCCATTTATTTAAGGTATCACAGAACTCTAAAAAATTAGCTATATGAGTATTTGGGTCTTCGTCCTGCAAACCATCAAATTGAACAAATTGTTGAATCATTTGTATAGTGTTAGGCTTTAATTCAAAATTATTAGCAGCTATAGCAGGCCTAACAATACTCGATTCTGCTCCTGTTAAATGAGGTTTAGCATAATCATACATAGTACGCGGAGCATTGTGTTCTGCCACATCTTGTGGTGGTGGATTATTCTCATCCATCCCTTCAGTAGGATTGGATCTGTTTTCTCGCTCTTCTTCTGTATAATTTAGGGCTCGCCTAATTTCTCTGCGATTCCTACGAGCGATAGCTTCAATATCACTATCGTATACTAGTGGTCCTTTCGGGTTCCTTCTAGTCATAAACTAGAGGTACCTGCTGAGAAAAGAAAGAAAGAAAACTTAGCAAAATCAAATTTTAACCTAAAAATAAAAGTAAATTGTGAAAAAATAAAAATAATGGTTAAAGTAATAAAAATCGAGCTTTCTTAATATTTTAGTTACCCAGCAACGGCGCCAAAAGCTTGATCGTTGTTTTGTCGAGTTTTAAAATTTATAAAAAAAATGATCGAACCTAGAAACTAACTCTGACAACGATTGAGGCAAGTGCACCTATCGAACAATAGTATAGCTTAGGCAATACCGGATTGTCGAACCCAAAGGAACTAAAAGTACTAATACTAACTTTCTTTTTATTATCTAGCCTAAAATAAGTGAAGTTGTTATCTAATCTAAATTTAACTTTCTACTAAGATAAAGACGCAAAGACAAAAAGAATGAATTGGGGAAATGTTGTTGGGAAAACTCAATTGGTTAAGACGATACCCTTAGGAAGAACCCACCTAGACTTCTCTTATTATCTAACACTGAACCAGACGATTTATTCACTTGACTTGATCCGTAAGATTCCCTGAGTTATATTAAACCCTCTCTCGAGGCGAATAATGTCTAACCCTAGGTTGATTAATTGAAATCTCTTTCTAATTAAAACCCCTAGAATCGCATTAACTCGATCTATGGACTCCCATATTAGGTTTCACCCTAATCCGGTAAAATCCCGTCACCCTATCTCTAGGCGCGCGATCAACTCTGCTTAACTATGCTAGATCTACTCTTAAGTAGGGACTTTTACTCCTCCACCTAAGCACATCCAACTTGAATCAATATCCTAGAAATATTAACACAAGAATTAAGCATACATAATTAAGAACAAATCAAGTATTTATCATATAATTTAGAAAACAATAACAAGATCCATCTTAGGTTTCATCCCCTTCAGATATCTGAAGGGTTTAGTTCATAAAAGAAAACATCTCAAAAGAAAAGATAAAACAAAACATAAGAAATCCCTAAAACCCCCTAAAGGAATTGAAGGAGAGATCCACCGTCTTGAGTAGAATTCCGGCTTCTTGAGATGGATCAACTAGCTATCTTCGAGTGATTCCCACAAATCTTGACCTTTCTGGCTCGCTCTTTGGCCTAGCTAGCTGCCCCCTTCAAGGTTATACTTAGGGTGTAACAGTCCGGTTTATTCCCTAGTCGGAACAGTAGTTTTGGGACCACGAATCCAAGCTCGAATAATATTTTAATATTATTTTCTATGCCGTTAATATGTGACTAAGCATGTGGTAAATTTCCATAAGTTAATTTGACTGTCTGTGTGTTTAATTTGACAAAAGGACTGAATTGCATTAAACGTGAAAGTTGCTTACTATTTGTTAGAGTGCTTAAGTGATGTGGCTTTTAAGTGTTAAGGACTTATGTGGCAGATTAGCCGCTATTCTGGTTAGTGGACGGGAATGGTCATTAATGACCTTATATATATATATATATATATATATGTTTTGTTTTATGTTATAAAAGGATAATTATGTCATTTTTGTATTAAAATGTTTTATGATAAAAACAAAGTATGAAAAAGGACATTATTTCATTCATCTTTTGACCTAATATTAGAGAAAGAAGAAAGGCTTTAGTTCTTTTGATTTTTCGGCACTTACAAGCTTAAATCCAAGGTTAGTTTTTATCCGTTTTCGATAATTTCTCCGTTTTTGTAATCGTTGCTTTGGGAGCTATCAAACCCATGTCTCAATTTGATGACTTGATAATGTTTGTGTGAGATGCCATTGATGATATGTTAAGCTTTTTGATGATTTTTGGTGTTAAATGAAATATATGAGTTAGATGAACATACTTTGTTCTTGAAGTTTTGATGAATTTAGCTAAAAAGGGCTCAATTGTGGAAATAGCAAATTGAGGGACTAAATTGCTAATTTGATGAAAAATGTAGGCTTGTATGTGATGTATATAAATTCGGCTAAGCATGTGTATGTGTGGATTTTATGAATTTGATGTTTTGAGAAAATTGGACTAAATTGATAAAGTGTACAAATTTGAGGGTTAATTTGCAAATAGCCCTAAATGTGTGTCCATGGATTGAATTGTGTGAATTAGTAAATAAAAGGGCTAATTCTGAATATGTTTAGATCAAGAACCGGGGAAAAGGGTTAATACTCTGTGTGTATGTCTTTTTCCTCTATTTTATAGGTTGTCAAAGCTACCGAAGGCTCGGGACTATCACGAATCGTCATCACACTACTAAAATCATTTTGGTACACTCAGAATAAGTATATGGCTAGATATGGCATGTATAGGCTAGTCCTTGATATAAGTTGTAAAGTGAACTTAGCCATGTGATTTGGCTAGTTATGTTTTGGTAATATACTTAAATGAATATGATATGTGAAGTTGTTTTGGTATGATTAGTTGATTTATGATATGGTTATGAGATGGTAAGTATATAGATGATTGGTGCTTGAGCATAATTGAGATTTGGTCATGCAAATTGGTATGTTTGGAATTGGTTTTGAATGTTTATATTGAATGTATTGTTGTGATTACTTTAGTTGTCAAATGTGTATGATTTGGATAGCTATTTGGTATATTTTGGTGGTTATATGTGAATGGAATGGGATAGTAAATGTTGCTTGTAGGTTTGACCCTTATGGGTGTCAATTTGGCCTTGTAAATGGCCTATAATGTCACACGGTTGTGGTACACGAGCGTGCCTAATGATCGTGGGTGTATAGTAGGATGTAACTTAGTAATACACAGCCTCGACACGGGGGTGTCAGGTAGCCATGGTGTACAAGTCAGTAGCTAGCTAAGAACACACGGCCATGGCACACGGGCGTGCTTGGTGGCCCTGGTGGTGAAGCCAGTATGTGGCCTAAGAGTGCACGGCCTCAGTGCACGGGCGTGCTCTGTGGCCGTGGAGGGTAAGTCAGTATATGAACACAGGAAGACACACGGGGGTGTCTATCATCCGTGGAGGGCACACGGTCTCTTCCCACGGGCGTGTATCCCCTGCATGTTAGAAAAGTTTTAATTTTCATGAAATTTTGTATGTCTTTCGGTTTAGTCCCGACCTGATTTATAAGCATGCTATTGGTCTCAAGGACTCTTTTAAGGGACATTATGTTTGTGAATGACGAATGAATGTAGAAATTTTTTTTAAATGCTTTCTGATCTGTCTGGTAACGCTCCTAACCCTAATCCAGTGACGGACTTGGAATAGGGGTGTTACATTTGATTGGTATCAGAGCTACAGTTTAGCCGATTCTCAGACTAACGTAGCGTGTTAGAGTCTAGTTATACATGCCATATATCTGAACTGTGATAGTGTGATGAATTCTGGCGTGTAAAATGTGATTTTCGTATAGTAAAGGATCCCGAAAGAGCCGTAGCTGACGAAGTAGAAAATAATGCGCCTACTCCCACGCAAGGGACAGTGCCCTTTGATTTAAGACCGGCTACGAGCGGTCATGTGGAAAAAGTTAAACAAGCTTTCTTCCAGTGGATGAGTGAGTGAGTGGTTCACTCAATTTGTGAGAAATAACCCGACTGTTTTGCAACCTCCGCCCCTGGTTAACCTCCCTCAGACATCTGCTATGCTTTCGACTATGAATCTAAATCTGATGAACAAACCTCCGGTTGACGAAATTCGTAAGTATGAGGCTGGAGAGTTTAGGGCTACTAATGATGATAATACCGAGAAAGTCGATTCTGAAGCTCGTAATGAAAGAAAAAGATCGATGAGTAATTTCCATCAACCTTGGACGAAGAAATATAGAGATGCAAGCAATAGATTAAATGTTTCAATCGGACATACGAGTAGAGATCGTGTGAGACCAAATGTTGGTCTGAGAACTCAAGCTCCAATTGAATCAAATGATGGAAGTACTAAAAGCAACAAACCTGAGTGTAGACAGTGTGGAAGACATGTGGGAAAATGTTGGGGTAAGTACAACAATAGAGTTTGTCATAAATGTGGATCACGAAATCACTTCATTCGAGATTGCCTAAAGATGGCGAGTGTTGAAAATGTTAGATCCGAGTGACTCAAGTGTAAGTGTTGTAATAAAAGACATTCGGGGATTTGTAGATTGAATAATCAAGCTTGCTTCAGATGTGGATCGTTAGATCATTATATTCGAGACTGCTCAGAGTCTGTTGAACAAGAGACTACTCAAGATCCAAGATTAGATAACACACTAGAAAGAAATAGACCTTCCCGAAATATAAGAAATGTCAATAATAGTCAGAGGTCTATGAGGGATACTGTTGCAAAATCTGAATTTAGAAAGCCAACTAGAGCGTATACTACTCGAGCTTGTGAGGAAACTTCATCTTCAGATATTATTACGGGTACGTTTACTCTTTATGATATATTTCTGTGATTGCATTGATAGACCCTGGTTCTACGAATTCGTATATATGTATGAATTAAGTATTCAGCCAGACTTTGTCTGTAGAGTCTACTGAGTTTTATTATAAAAGTACTGAACCCCTTAGGTAAAAGTGTTTTGATTGACAAAGTATGCAAGAACTGTCCGTTAACGTTTCGAGATATATATTTTCCTGTTGATCTGATGCTTTTGCCAATTGATGAGTTTGATATTATTTTGGGTATGGATTGGTTGTTTATGCATGATGCTGTTGTGAACTGCAAAAGAAAGACAATTGATTTGAAGTGTCCGAATGATGAGATTGTACGAGTTGAGTTTAATGATTTGAATGGATCGCCTGCTGTGATATCTGTTTTGAAAGCTCAAAGTTATGTGAAAAAGGGTTACGAGGCATATTGTATCAGCCTTTGGAATCCGAGTGGATCCGAGTAAGATTTCTGCTATTCTGAGTTGGAAACCTCCGAGAAGTGTATCTGAAGTTCGCAGTTTTCTGGGTTTAGCCGGTTATTATCGCAGATTTGTAAAAGGCTTTTCGACTATAGCTACTCCGTTGACTAGATTACTTCAAAAAGATGCTAGATTTGAATGGTCAGATAAATGTCAAAGAAGTTGAAAACTCTGTTAATAGAAGCTCCATTGTTAGTACAGCCAAAATCGGGTAAAGAATTTATTGTATTCAGTGATGCTTCGCTAAATGGTTTGGGATGTGTTTTGATGCAAGAAGGCAAAGTTGTAGCTTATGCCTTAAGACAGTTGAAGCCTCATGAAAAGAATTATCCGACACACGACCTTGAATTAGCTGCAATTGTGTTTGCACTTAAGATTTGGCGTTATTATCTGTACAGTGAGAAATGTCACATATTTTCAGATCATAAAAGTTTGAAATATTTGATGACTCAAAAAGATTTGAACTTGCGTCAGAGAAGATGGCTTGAGTTGTTGAAAGATTATGAACTTCTGATAGATTATCATCCAGGTAAAGCAAATGTGGTTGCAGATGCTCTGAATAGAAAATCATTGTTTGCACCAAGTACTTTGAATACTCAGCTGGATTTGTCTGATGATTGTTCTGTGTTAGCAGAATTAAAAGCAAAACCTTTGTTTTTACAACAGATATGTGATGCTCAGAAGTTTGATAATGAATTGTTAGCGAAACGAGCTCAGTGTGAAATAAATTCTGAACCTGAATTTCAAATTGTGAATGGTTGTTTGAGATTCCGGGATCGTATCTGTGTTCCGAGAAATCCTGAGTTGATTCAGTTGATATTGAATGAAGCACATAGCAGTTGTCTATCTGTTCATCCGGGAAGTACTAAAATGTATCATGATTTGAAACGACAGTACTGGTGGTCTAGTATGAAACGAGACATTTTTTACTTTGTTTTGAAATGTCTAGTTTGTCAGCAAGTAAAAGCTGAACATCAAGTTCCATCTGGTTTGCTACAACCAATTCTGATTCCTGAATGGAAATGGGATAGAGTAACAATGGATTTTTTTTCTGGATTGCCCCTAACTCCGAGAAAGAAAGATGCGATATAGGTCGTAGTTGACCAATTAACTAAATCTGCCCATTTTATTCCGGTACGATCTGATTTCTCACTAGAGAGATTAGCTGAGCTTTATATTGCTGAAATTGTAAGATTGCACGGGGTGCCACTATCTATTGTGTCAGATAGAGATCCGAGATTTACATCGCGATTCTGGAAGAAATTGCAAGAAGCTTTGGGCACGAAATCACACTTCAGTACAGCTTTTCATCTGCAAACAGATGGTCAGTCCAAACGGATTATTCAAATTCTTGAAGACATGTTAAGATGCTGTGTACTTGAGTTTCATGGTTCGTGGGAACAGTATCTACTGTTGATCGAATTTGCGTATAATAATAGCTTTCAGACGAGCATCAAAACGGTACATTATGAAGCTTTGTAGGGACGTCAATGTCGAACACCTCTATATTGGACCGAGCTTAGTGAAAATAAGCTACACGGGGTCGATTTGATAAAAGACTCAGAACAGAAAGTGAAACTGATCCAAGATTGTTTGAAAGCAGCATCTGATCGACAGAAGTCTTATGCAGACTTGAAACGAAAAGATATAGAATTTGAGATCGGCGACAAAGTATTTTTGAAAGTGTCTCCGTGGAAGAAAGTGCTTCGATTCGGGTGTAAAGGTAAATTAAGTCCGAGCTTCATCGGACCGTATGAGATCATCGAACGTGTCGGGCCTGTTGCATATAGATTAAAGTTACCCTCTGAGCTACAAAAGATACACAACGTATTTCATGTCTCGATGCTCCGTAGATATCGATCCGATCCGTCACATGTGATTGACCCATCTGAAATTGAAATTCGATCTGATATGACATATGAAGAGGAACCGATCCGTATCTTAGCTCGTGAAGTGAAAGAGTTTAGGAACAAGAAATTTCTGTTAGTAAAAGTACTGTGGAATCGACATGGAATTGAAGAGGCTACATGGGAGCCTGAAGATTCAGTGAGACAGCAATATCCGAATATGTTTAACGGTAAGATTTTCGGGGACGAAAATCCCTAAGGGGGAGAATTGTAACAGTCCAGTTTATACCCTAGTCGGAACAGTGGTTTCGAGACCACGAATCTGAGCCTAAATAATATTTTAATATTATTTTCTGTGCCGATAACATGTGACTAAGCATGTGGTAAATTTTCGTAAATTAATTTGACTGTCTGTGTGTTTAATTTGACAAAAGGACTGAATTGCATTAAACGTTAAAGTTGCTTGCTATTTGTTAGAGTGCTTAAGTGATGTGGCTTTTAAGTGTTAAGGACTTATGTGGCAAATTAGCCACTATTTTGGTTAGTGGACGGGAATGGTCATTAATGACCTTATATATATATATATATATATATGTGTGTGTGTGTGTGTGTGTGTGTGTGTGTTTTGTTTTATGTTATAAAAGGATAATTATGTCATTTTTGTATTAAAATGTTTTATGATAAAAACAAAGTATGAAAAAGGACATTATTTCATTCATCTTTTGACCGAATATTAGAGAAAGAAGAAAGGCTTTAGTTCTTTTGATTTTTCAGCACTTACAAGCTTAAATCCAAGGTTAGTTTTTGATTCGTTTTCGATAATTTCTACGTTTTTGTAATCATTGCTTTGGGAGCTATCAAACCCATGTCTCAATTTGATGACTTGATAATGTTTGTGTGAGATGCCATTGATGATATGTTAAGCTTTTTGATGATTTTTGGTGTTAAATGAAAGATATGAGTTAGATGAACATACTTTGTTCTTAAAGTTTTGATGAATTTAGCTAAAAAGGGCTAAATTGTGGAAATAGCAAATTGAGGGACTAAATTGCTAATTTGATGAAAAATGTGGGCTTGTATGTGATGTATATAAATTCGGCTAAGCATGTGTATGTGTGGATTTTATGAATTTGATGTTTTGAGAAAATTGGACTAAATTGATAATGTGTGCAAATTTGAGGGTTAATTTGCAAATAGCTCTAAATGTGTGTCCATGGATTGAATTGTGTGAATTAGTAAATAAAAGGGTTAATTCTGAATATGTTTAAATCAAGAACCGAGGAAAATAGACTTAGATCGCGGGAAAGCGAAAGTACCCGAGTAGCCGTTTTCGTTTCGATAGATCGAATTCGAGGTAAGTCACCATGCAAATAAACATACTTATGAGAAGTTATGTATATGAATTCCGAGATAAGTCTGATATAATGACTAAGTCTGAGAAGTCTTGTGTGAACCTAGGAATAGATAGGATTAGCTATATCGTGACAAAGGTATCTATTCTGTTTTATCATGTAAGACCACGTCAGGGACGTTGGCGTTGATCTGAGACTCGAGTAAGACCCTATCTGGGACAGTGGCATCGATATCTGATTACGAGTAAAACCCTGTCTAGGACAGTGGCATCGATATCTGATTACGAGTAAGACCCTGTCTGGGACAGTGGCATCGATATCTGATTACGAGTAAGACCCTGTCTGGGACAGTGGCATTGATATCTGATTATGAGTAAGACCCTGTCTGGGATAGTGGCATCGATATTTGATTACGAGTAAGACCCTGTCTGGGACAATGGCATCGATATCTGATTACGTGTAAGACCCTGTCTGGGACGTTGGCATCGAGATCCGGCTACATATAAGACCACGTCTGGGACGTTGGCATTGTACAATTATTCTGAGTTTTCTAGTATCTTATTAGATTCCGAACTGTTCAATGAGCAAATCCGAGCTATGAACAATTACTAGAATGAATATTCGTTTCAGATAGGTTTGGTATGTACACTAAGTGTGTATAAAAGGTAAGTACCTATATGACTTTGATTTGAAGAAAGGTATGATTGAATATGAGAACGAGAATGAGATGCAAGAATATTTAAGAAAGAGTTGTATATATATATACATATGATTCTTGTATGAATGAATGTGGCAATGGTGTCCAAGTATATGAACCAAAGCAATATGTGATAGTTTGCTAAGTAAATGTTATGTGTCAATGTACTTTATGCATATATGCCTTATGCTAAGTTATTTGTATTATGACTTACTAAGCTTTCGGAAAGCTTACTCTGTGTGTATGTCTTTTTCCTCTATTTTATAGGTCGTCAAAGCTACTGAAGGCTCGGGATCGTCACGGATCGTCATCACACTACTAAAATCATTTTGGTACACTTTGAATAAGTATATGGCTAGATAAGGCATGTATAGGCTAGTCCTTGATATAAGTTGTAAAGTGAACTTAGCCATGTGATTTGGCTAGTTATGTTTTGGTAATATACTTAAATGAATATGATATGTGAAGTTGTTTTGGTATGATTAGTTGATATATGATACGGTTATGAGATGGTAAGTATATAGATGATTGGTGCTTGATCATAATTGAGATTTGGTCATGCAAATTGGTATATTTGGAATTGGTTTTGAATGTTTATATTGAATGTATTGTTGTGATTACTTTAGTTGTCAAATGTGCATGATTTGGTTATATGTGAATGAAATGGGATGGTAAATGTTGCTTGTAGGTTTGACCCTTATGGGTGGCAATTTGGCCTTATAAATGGCCTATAATGTCACACGGTTGTGGTACACGGGCGTGCCTAATGACCGTAGGTGTATAGCAGGATGTAGCTTAGTAATACACGGCCTCGACACGGGGGTGTCAGCTAGCCATGGTGTACAAGTCAGTAGCTAGCTAAGAACACACGGCCATGGCACACGGGCGTGCTTGGTGGCCGTGGTGGTGTAGTCAGTATGTGGCCTAAGAGTGCACGGCCTCAGTGCACGGGCGTGCCCTGTGGCCGTAGAGGGTAAGTCAGTATATGAACACGGGGAAGACACACGGGGGTGTCTATCATCCGTGGAGGGCATACGGTCTCCTCCCACGGGCGTGTATCCCCTGCATGTTAGAAAAGTTTTAATTTTCATGAAATTTTGTATGTCTTTCGGTTTAGTCCCGACCCGATTTATAAGCACGCTATTGGTCTCAATGACTTTTTTAAGGGACATTATGTTTGTGAATGACGAATGAATGTAGAAATTTCTGTAAATGCTTTCCGATCTGTCCGGTAACGCTCCTAACCCTAATCTGGCGACGGACTCGGAATAGGGGTGTTACATAGGGTGTTTATATAGGATTTCGTAATAGGTTTTTTGGACCCTAAGTATCCTTTTCCGTGTGAAATTCTGCTTCCTAACGACAAGGACACGGCCATGGCACACGCCCGTGTGAATCGTGGCCAGGCCGTGTTCGAACCTGTTGAATGGGGCACGGCCGTATAGATCATGATTAGGCCGTGTTCTAGTAGATCAATGAGGCACGGCCGTGTGGACTTTGGCCCAGGCCGTGTGGATTTCGTGATATGGCCCATTTACTCCGTTTTGGGCCCGTTTTACGTTCTTTTTATCCTCCGGTGCTTTCCTGAGTATAAAACATGAAAAGAAAGGATTAAAAGCACCTTTTTACATGCATCAAGGAATAAATCATCTAAAAATATGGTAAATGTGGGATTAAAATATGTTACTTTTACGGTTTATCACTGAGCATGGAGGTGACAATACTGGAGGACTCGACAAGTACTATTTAACCTTATCAAAAGCTTTCTGGCACTCATCATCCTACACACCTGGATTGTGTTTCTTAAGAAGACGAAATATGGGATCACATTTCTCGGCTAATTGTGAAATGAACCGAGCGATGTAATTTAGCCTTCCAAGGAAACCTCGAACTTCTTTTTGAGTGCGCGGTGGAGGCAATTCTTGTATAGCCTGGACCTTGTCTGAGTCTATCTCAATTCCCTTCTTGCTGACTACAAAGCCCAACAATTTTCCCGATCTAGCTCCAAAAGTACATTTTGTCCGATTAAGCTTTAATTGGAATTTCCTCAGTCTCAATAATAACTTCCTCAAAACTTGGATATGTTCCATTTCTGTTCAGGACTTTGCGATCATATCATCGACATAAACTTCAATTTCTTTGTTCATCATATCATGGAACAAGGTCACCACGGCCCTTTGATATGTCGCTCCTGCATTTTTCAGCCCATATGGCATCACCTTATAACAAAATGTACCCCACAAGGTTATGAAGGTAGTCTTTTCCATGTTTTCAGGATGCATTTTTATTTGATTGTATCCCGAGAAACCATCCATGAAGGAAAACAACGAATAGCTTGTCGTATTGTCTACTAGAGTATCAATGTGAGGTAAGGGGAAATTATTTTTTGGGCTAGCCTTATTTAAGTCTCTATAATCTACACACATTCGTACCTTCCCATCTTTCTTAGGGACAGGCACAATGTTGGCTACCCATTCTGAGTATTTGACTTCCTACAAAAATCTGGCATCAAACTATTTTTTGACTTCCTCTTTTATTTTTATCACAATATCAGGCCTCATTCTCCGGAACTTCTGCTGAACCGACCTGCAATCCTTTTTTATGGGGAGGCGGTGTACAACAATGTCAGTGCTTAACCCAGTCATATCTTGGTATGACTACGCGAAGACATCTTTGAATTCTTGAAGTAATTTTACGAGGTCTCGCTTCGTTTCTTCGGTTATACACGTTCCAATTTTCACTACCTTTCCCTCTTCCAAGGTCATACTTTTTACTGTCTCTTCGTGAGGCAGAATTTGTTTTTCCTCTTGTTTTACCATTCTTAACAAGTCCGGAGATAAACCACAGTCTATGTCATCTTCAAAGTCCTAGGATCCCTCTAAACACATGTCTTGCTCAAAAGGAGGTTCTAATTCCCTAGCAGCTTTACTCATGTCATTGATATCCGGGGACCTGTCGTAGGTACAAAGGAATATACAAAGAACGAATGAATTTAAGAATAATTATTTGTATGGTATGCTTACGAAATGAAAGAATGATTTGGAAATAGGTCCAAGGAATGAAAGAAGCCAACATAATTACTTGTATAGAAACAATGAAAGAATCTAAAATGAAAGAATGGAAGAATATTTACTCAAATATATCAAATATGTATTTCATAACGATGTTTGGACATTAGCCTATTTCACAAAGGAATTCTTATTGCTTCTAGGTTTAAAGTAACAAGTGTGTTTTGAACATTACTCTATGTAAGCTCTAAAAACTACAGGAATTTTTTCTGCAATCCAATTGTTCAAAACACTCCCAGGTTCATAAGGGCGGATATCTGGCAAAGTCCCCCTTCAATGGTTTCTTCATGTATGGCATTGATGTGAACAATTCCCATCATTTCTTCAATACCTCCTTTCCTTGGCGCCCTTCGCTCGGGATGAATAATCCCTACCGATATGAAAGTTTTGGATATGTAGGGAATATTATTGGTTCCCATTTGATTTCTTCCCCACTCACGAGTGCCCTTCTTCTTTCTTGCTTCTTTTCTAGCTCCTTCCTTCTTTGTCTCGCATCTGGCTTGTACCCTAAGCCAAAGCGGTCATGCTTGTCCTTCAACATTAGAACTTCAACTCTTCCCTGAAGATGTCTCCCTAGTCCTTTTCCAGGTAAGACCCCCTTTCCGACCGTCAGCTGTAATCTCATCCTGGTAGCCTTGGATATTTTTGGCACTGGAATCTTGTTTCCCTCAGTAATGAATGTTGCATTCACAAACTCCAAGGACCAGAAAGAACATTTGATTGCCTCATCATTTGCCTCCATACGGCACATCACTAGTTACGGCTGCGATAATATGTTCTTCAACATTTATCGTCAACAGCCGACCTTCTGATACTAGCTTTAACTTCTGATGTAGTGAGGAAGGCACTGCCACTGCCTAATATATCCAAGGTCTTCCCAATAAACAGTTGTAGGAGGGCTTGATGTTCATTACTAGGAAGTCCACCTCATAGGTAGCCGGGCCAATCAACAGAAGTATTTCGATTCTTTGCATGACCCTCCTTTCTGTGCCATCAAACACCCTCACTACATTCTGGCATACCTTCATGTGTAAGCTATCCACAGGTAACCTATTAAGTGTGGATAGGGGCAATACGTTTAGTGCCGATCCATTGTTGATCAGGACCCCTGGCAATGTATATCCTTTACATCTAATAGTGATGTGCAGAGCTTTAGCAGATCTCATACCCCCTGGTGGTATTTCATCATCGTTGAAGAAGATGAAGTTATCGACACTTATGTTATTGACCAGCCGATCCAGTTTGTTGACAGAGATATCATTGGCCACGTATGTCTCGTTCAACACTTTCATCAATGCACTTCGGTGTACCTCCGAATTCAAGAGTAAAGCTAGTATAGATATGCGAGCTGGTTGTTTATGCAACTGTTCCACAACACTATACTCGCTGTGCTTAAAAAATTTCAGGAATTCCTTAACCTCCTTCTCTTTTACTGGCTCATTAACAAACGGCTCAGGTCTGGCTGCTTTTTCCTTCTTTTGCTCCACCATTAATCCTTTTACGGGTTCTGCTCGGGTATTGATCAAATCATAACGCCTTCCATTGCGCGTATAAAAACCTATATCTTGATCTTCTTTTGAAGCGTTGGCTGAGTTCTCCCTTCCCAGGATTGTCATGTTACAATCATAATTCCAGGGGACCCTTTTTCTATCATGGTAAGAGAAGACCGCCAGTTTTTGAATTATGATCTTTGGTGCCGTCTGTACTCCAGCATTGTTGTTTTTAGGTCGTGAAATGATGACCACAGGGCGACTGACTTTTGGGACCTTTATCTTTGATTCTGACGCACATATGCTTCCTTCTTCTTTAGCTTCCTCACAGAACTCTATCTCTTTATTGTCCATCAAACCTTGCACCAAGGCTCTGAATTCTATGCATTCTTGGATCTTGTGCTCCTCTTCATGATGGAACTCACAGTAGTTCCTCAAGTTTTCACAACTCTCTTCTGAATTCAAAATGCTCACCCCTTTTTTACCATTTCCATCCAGACTCGTTTCAATGGAGTTTTTACTTCTGCAATATCAGTCTTGATTCTTCTCCCCACCCTTCCGTCTATTGCATTTACCCTACCATCAGTGTGATTGGGTAGCGGATTCTCGGCACTAGGTGCATCATCAAATTTCACAATGCCCATTTTAATAAGTCTTTTGACTACTTTCTTAAAGGCAGTGCAATTTTCTATTGAATGCCCCAAAATTCCTGCATAGTAGTCACATTGAGCATTTGCATCGTACCATTTGGGATATGGAGGCTGTAATGGTTTCAGGTAAAAAGGGGACACCACATGTGTGTCAATTAAGCTTTGATACAGCTCCCTATATGTCATTGGGATTGGTGTAAATTGGAGCTTCTCAGTGTTTTGCTTTGTGTCGGACTCCTACCTTGATGATCCTTGTTGACCAATAGCCACCGCTCTTGGCTGATTTACAGTAATCGATCTTGAGTAACCCTTGTTATATGTTCTTGTGTTGTTCACCTCGTTTTCCTTTTTCCTCAAGGTTGACCTTTTGTTACTCTCTCATGCATCTATCTTTCCACTCCTTATCACATTTTCGATCATTTCGTCGGTCATCATTATGTCGAATAAACATTTTGTAGTGCTTCCTATCATGTGAGTGATGAATGGGGATTTTAGGGTGTTGATAAAGAACATCGTAGTTTCCTTTTCTAGGAGCAGTGGCTGCACTTGTATGGCAACTTCCGTCCATCTCTGTGCGTATTGCCTGAAACTCTCACTTGGTTTCTTCTTCATGTTTTGTAAAGTAATCCTATCAGGGGTCATATCCTTCACGTGACTATACTACTTCATGAGTACTTGTGCTAAGTCCCTCCAGGAACTAATCCTAGTACGGCTCAATCTTAGACTGTCTTGGAAGCAATGTATCAGTAGTTGGTCGTTGTTAACATACCCAGTCATCCGTCTACAAAACATGGTGATGTAAGCTTCGGGGCAACTGGTCCCATTGTACTTTTCAAATTCTGGCATTTGGAATTTGTGGGGAAGCACTAGATCTAGGACCAAACTCAGATCTTTAGCATCAATTCCAGGTTGACTATCAGCGTTTTCCATGGCCCTAAATTTTTCCTCCAGCCATTTAAATCGGTCTTCTAACTGCTTTGGCAGTTCTGTCCTTGTCCTTTCCTTTTCTGCCATTTCATCCAGGTCAGGGATAACATGATTAGCTGGGTTATTCCTCGGGTTAGAACCTGATCCAGCTTGAAAGTTCATTGGCATCGAAACACCATCCTGAAATTGTTGAGGCCTAATCGTGACGGATGTTCTTCGAGGATACACCTCAAACTGTGTTAGAGTAAAACCCGGTGGATAGAGAGGTTCCTCATTATCTTCTCCAGCATTACCTATGGGGGCCTTTCCTTTATCCACTCCTCTAGCCAGTAGCTGGGTCAACTGAGTCATCATATTCCTTTGGGATTCCATCATTCTGTACATCATGTCTTGCTGGATTTTAGCCAGCTGCTCTTGCATTTGCAATTCTAGTTTTTCTTGCATTTCCTTTTGGAGTTGTTCAAGTCTTTCCAATATTTGATCCATGTCTTTTATCTTTGCTCAGGTACCGTAAGGATGCTTGGTTGGTAAGTTTTTGTTGGTTTCCAGATTAGTTCTGAAATGATTTTAACTAATTAGGGTATTTCCATGAAACTTAATGCACATGATGTGATGATGTAATGTGAATGCATGAAATAAATGCAAAAAGGCGTCGATTCAGATTCAATTCCATTTAGAAAATTTTATTAGAAAACAAAATTCTTTACATGAAAAGGATTACAAATATAGCTTTGCCCTAATGCTCAAAGTTGTAACTTTCCTTAGCAATGAAGCCAACTCTTGACCCTAATCTGATTCTAGCTCATACTTCACACTTAGCATGTCAGCTTGAATTGTCAAAGTCTATAAATGATCGGCTACCTCCCGAATCTGAGCCACAGCCTCACCCATAATGTAATCTCGGTTCCTAACTTGTTTCTGAGAATGGTGAAGCTGTTCCTTCCATCGTTCCTTACTTCCCTCAAGAAGCTTTACCCGGAGCTCACAGCTTTGTAATGAAGACTCTAGTTCTTCTATCTTTCTTTTCATTTCTTCAATCTTGCTCAAACTTGCCCTCAATTCAATTGCAGAATTACAATTTCTATGCTGATGAAGTGATTTTTCAAGTTCTGCTACTCTCGCCTTTAATTCTCTTTTGTCACTTTGGGCTTCTAACAAACTCCTTTCTATGGCTCTTTCTGTGCCTAGGCCTCTTGAAATTTTCTCTCCACTGATCGTCTTTGGTTCTTTCTTCTTGGATCTCTTCTCACTATTATTTCAATGATTTTCCCAATCCGACGGTTCTCATCGATAGACGCAATTTTGTGTAATTCGTCTTCAAATTATCCAAGTCTTCCTCGGCTTTATTCTTTCATTTCCTCAATTTCTCCGCCTCTAGCTTTTGAACATCAGCATCTAACCTTAAATGCATCTTTTCTTTTTCCAATCGTTCTATCTTCTTTTCAAGTTCCGAATTCCTCCTCTCGAAGTCTTGCTTTATTATCTCTAGTTCTGACGGGATCACTTGTAAGTACTCTTCCATCAGTCGAGCGCCTTCTAAATTCGGCTCGAGGATATTATCATTAACCCTTTTACTCCACCATCCACTATACTCGGGAGTTATCATTGATCATACGGCTGGCCTTTTAATTCGACGAGTCTGATTTTAAGCGTTAAAAATATCCTTTACCCTTTTCTTGTAGTTGTCTCCCCGGTACGAAAACTCGCATTGAGCTAGCCTATGTGTTACCGGTATGAACTATCTTGATCGATATTGCCTCAATACGAGTAAAGGAGCATACCCAACGGCTCCCCAAATCCCGAGCAAAGGGACCTAGTCAAAACTTCCACATCGGTAAAGAATTTCATCAGGAATCAACCAAGAAGCTCTCCACTCGACGTCTTCTTCCTGGAGATTTTGGAGGAGCGCTATCCAACTCTCCTCTGATATGTCATCCCTTCTTGGTCTGGCCACTATCTCCTTTAATGGGGAGTAATTCTCAGAGAAAACCCGATAAGAAACCTTATCCACCTTCTAGAAATGACCGTGGAACCAAGCTAACAACAACTGAGCGCAACCTATAAATCTGCCTTCACTGGACCTCCTACATGCATTCAAAGATCTAAATGTCTCAGCCAAGATTGCAGGAACAGGTGTGACCCATTTATCGAGTCGGCCAAAGATATCCGAGACCGCCTCATCTACATACCCTAATGCCCTAGGGAAGATCATCAGTCCGTAAATGCTCAAAGCAAACACATCGACTCTCTTCTTCATATCAGGATGCGCTAGAATCAAATCTCTCAAATTCTTCCATGGGATCACTTACACTCTCCTTTTTGCTTAATCCTTGTAACACCCCTATCCCGAGTCTGTCACCGGATTAGGGTTAGGAGCGTTACCAGACAATTCAGAAAGCATTTACAGAAATTTCTACATTCATTCGTCATTCAAAAACATAATGTCCCTTAAAAGAGTCCTTGAGACCAATAGCATGCTTATAAATCGGGTCAGGACTAAACAGAAACACATACAAAATTTCATGAAAATTAAAACTTTTCTAACATGCAAGGGATACACGCCTGTGGGAGGAGACCGTGTGCCCTCCACGGATGATAGACACCCTCGTGTGTCTTCCCCGTGTTCATATACTGACTTACCCTCCACGACCACTGAGCACGCCTGTGCACTGAGGCCGTGCACTCTTAGGCCACATACTGACTTCATCACCACGGCCACCAAGCACGCCCGTGTGCCATGGCCGTGTGTTCTTAGCTAGCTACTGACTTGTACACCACGGCTAACAGACACCTCCGTGTCAAGGCCGTGTATTACTAAGCTACATCCTGCTATACACCCACGGTCATTAGGCACGCCTGTGTACCACAACCGTGTGACATTATAGGCCATTTACAAGCCCAAATTGCCACCCGTAAGGGTCAAACCTACAAGCAACATTTACCATCCCATTTCATCCACTTATAACCACCAAAATATACTAAATAGCCATCCAAATCATGCACATTTGACAACTAAGGTAATCACAACAATACATTCAATACCAATTCCAAACATACCAATTTGCATGATCAAATCTCAATTATGCTCAAGCACCAATCATCTATATACTTACCATCTCATAACCATTTCATATATCAACTAATCATACCAAAACAACTTCACATATCATATTCATTTAAGCATATTATCAAAACATAACTAGCCAAATCACATGGCTAAGTTCACTTTACAACTTATATCAAGGACTAGCCTATACATGTCATATATAGCCATATACTTATTCAAAGTGTACCAAAATGATTTTAGTAGTGTGATGACGGTCTGTTACGGTCCCGAGCCTTCAGTAGCTTTGACGACCTATAAAATAGAGAAAAATGCACACAGAGTAAGCTTTCAAAAGCTTAGTAAGTCATATACAAATAAACTTGGTATGGAAGGCATATATGCAAATAAATACATTAGCACATATCAATCACTTAGCACACTATCACTTATTTGCTTTGGTTCATACACTTTTAGCCACATTAGCCATTTTCACCATTCAAGAATCATATAAACACAAAGCTCATCTAGCCAAAACAATTCTTATCATATCATAAATTCCATATACATATCATCATAGTAAGATCACTTAGATGCTTACCTTATATACACAGATAGTGTATAATCAACGTACCTGAATCGAATTTAATATCACATATTTCTTCATAGCTCGGATTTGTAATTCGTATCACAGACTTGCCCGTTGAACCAATAGGAATCTAGTAGGATACTCAGAAGGATCGGAATAGTCATACAATGCCAACGTCCCAGACGAGGTCTTACATGCACTCGGATATCGATGCCACTGTCCCAGACAGGGTCCTACACGAATCAATACGATGCCGACGCCCCAGATATGGTCTTACTCGTAAAGCTCATATCAATGCCAACGCCCCAGACGTGGTCTTACTCGTAAAGCTCATATCGATGCCAAAACATGGTCTTACACGAGTCTCAGATCAATGCCAACGTCCCGGACGTGGTCTTACATGATAAGACAGAACAGATGCCTATGTCATGACATAGCTAATCCTATTGATTCCTATGTTCGTACAAGGCTTTTCAGACTTAGTTACTATATTGGGCTTATCTCGGAATTCATATGCGTAACTTCTCATAATATCTATAATCACCATTAGTCATATGAACAAATACATTTGGGTACATATACATTTATTTGCATAGTGACTTACCTCAAATTCGGTTTATCGGAGTGGAAACGGCTACTCGGTTAGTTTCGCTTTCCCACGATCTAAATCTGTTTTCCTCGGTTCTTGATCTAAACATATTCAGAATTAATCCTTTTATTCACTAATTCATTCAATTCAATCCATATACACATATTTTGGGCTATTTACAATTTAGCCCTCACATTTGCACATTTTATCAATTTAGTCCAATTTTCTCAAAACATCAAATATACACAATTAACACATAACCAAGCTTATCCGAATATATATACATATCACACAAGCCCATATTTTCCATCAAATTAGCAATTTAGTCCCTTAATTTACTATTTTTGCGATTTAGCCCTATTTAACTAAATTCATCAAAACTTCAAGAACAAAGTATGTTCATCTAGTTCATATCTTTCATTTAACACCAAAAATCATCAAAAAGCTTAACATATCATCAATGACATCTCACACAAACATTATCAATTCATCAAATTGAGACATGGGCTTGATAGTAGAAGAAGCAACGATTACAAAAATGTAGAAATTATCAAAAACCGAAGTCAAAAATTATCTTAATCAAGCTCAAAACCTAGCCGAACCTTGTTATCTTCTTCTTTTCTTTTTCTTTTTGATTTTCGGTGATAAGAATGATGATAATGGCTTCTTTTGTTTTTTTTTTTTCCTTATAATAATATATAACTTATAACATAATAACCTTAATATAACTTTTAAAGAAAATATAATAAACATGTAATATATACATATCATCATTCATTGCCGTCCACTAACTATAGGATTGGCTTAATTGCCACATGGGTCCTTACCCTTAAAAAGATATAGCAAATAAGCACATTTTCACCAAACATGCAAATTTCACATTTAATGCAATTCAGTCCTTTTGTCAAATTAAACATACAAACAGACAAATTAGCTTACGGAAATTTACCACATACTTATTCACATATCAACGACACAGAAATTAATATTAAAATATTATACGGACTCGGATTTGTGGTCCCGAAACCACTGTTATGACTAGGGTATAAACCGAACTGTTACAATCCTAGCTGTAATCCACTGTTCACTCATTTCGGTAATGTTCATCAATTTCTTCCAAAAGGTCAGAACACAAGCGGCTCTGGAATAGGCTTTATCGACTCGAACCTTTGGACAATGCAGTAGGGCTATATATTCTTCCACAGTGGGCACTAAATCAACTATCCCAAAGGTGAAGCAACTGTAAACTAGGTTCCAATACTGAGCGATGGCCCGGAATAAATGTTCGTCTATCTTGATGTCGAGTAGATACAGAAAATCTCCATAATTATAGTAGAACAACTACTTGGTCTCATCGTTCCACTGATCCCATATTTCTGTTAATTCATGAAGGCTATTTTGCGTCACACTGATACGGGTGTAGTCCCATAATTCTGACGTATACCCCTCGACTAGACTGTCTCCTTTCTCTAATTGAGTTTTCTTTGACCAAATATGGACAGCCGCATTATCTTCCACTTTATCAAGAAATTCGTTCTCCATGACAAGCTCTCTAATTTAGTAATCGAACTAGAATCGACACTCTTTCGAATATGAAATGACATGCAAACATAGCAAAACACAATAAGTCAGTACAACGTACAAAAACAAAACTCAAAGTAAATAAAAGAGAATCAAACACCTATCTGGGTAACCTCTAGGGTTTCTCGCAGTACTATCTAAGGTGGGCTCCTAAGGTCTTTTACATGCAGTTTGCTTCTAAAGATGAGGTACTCGAACCAGTAGGTTCCTCAATCCTCACCCATTATAGGCTCATATGGATCCAGTTCAGTTCAAAGGAATACATTTCCCTATGGCTGCACGGTGATGAAAATCTCACGAAGACATAGGTACGAATGTATCCCGAAAGCGGTCCACTATCCTACACGGAGGTGAAAACCTCACGAAGGAGTAGCTTCTCACTCCCACTTAAAAAGGTAAGACCACACGGTCCTTATGCAATATGATGCGAAAACATTCTACGAGAATCAAACCACAATAATTATATGAAATAACAAAGACAAATGCAATAAAAGGATCGTAATTTTTCAAATCAGATTTTCAATTTTCAACAACAAGACAGAAAATAATCAATTTTACGACTTGACTCTCTTATTGTTCCCAGTGGAGTCGCCAAGCTGTTGAAACTTTTTTTTTGTTGTTAAAAAACGGGGTCGACGTTAAAACGGGAATAGAGTCGCAACCAATCCTTTTTAATGAGGTGGGATCGGATCACCTCGTAATTTGGTCATTTTAATAATACATTTAATTTATTAAAACGATGATTTTGGCCTACAAAATTTGAGAAAACGGGTTCGGGAGTCGGTTATGCACGAGAAAAGATTAGCACCCTCATAACCCCCAAAATTGGTACCGAATTGATCGATTAACATCTTAATGTCGAAAATTTGAAAGGATTTTAAAATACAATCCTCTTTGTTAAAAAAAACTTGAATAAATTAAATTGGATGCTGAGACCCGCTTATTTCGAAGAAGTAAAATGTCATGCCCAGTGAGTTAGGATACGACATTTCGAATCCGCGAAACTAAGCTTATCTTTTGACTTTTAAAACTAGTGCATTTAAATTCAAAAAGGATACTCGATCATTTGGGTCAAATGAAAAATCGAAACCCAGTAAGTTAGGGCACAATTTCTCAAAATTGCAAATACAGAATATTGCCTTTGTTTTTAGAAATCATTATCTCGAGATAACAAACGTCACATCGAGTGAGTTAGGACACAACATTTTTGAATTCCCGACAATAGGTTTTTATATAACCTAAATGCTTTGGTTTAAAAATAATCGGCCCTTTAGACTTGACGAGAAAATCGAAACCCAGTAAGTTAGGGTATGATTTTTCGAAGCTCCTAAATTCCAAGCGTGGCCTCATCGCAAAAACATTTCGAACCAGAATATAATAATAAGATAAAAATGTATTTTTTAAAAAATCATGATATGAATAATGATAATGATGACAAGAATAATAATGAAAATTTTTTGAAGTTTTAACACTATATAGAAAAGATATAAATAAATAAGTAATAAAATAATAAAATATATAATTTTTTTAAATGGTAAGCAAATAACATTAAGGAAATAATAGTAGTAATAACAAGATTAATAGTAAGGAAAGTAATAATAAAAATAAATTTAATAATAGTAGTAACATTAATAATAATAATAATAATAATAATAATAATAATAATAATAATAATAATAATAGTAACAATAAAAGTAATAGTAATAGCAATAATAATAATAATAATAATAATAATAATAATAATAATAATATCAATAATAATAATAATAATAATAATAATAATAATAAAGTAAAATACAAAAAATATGAATAAACAAAGAAGTAAAAAAATATACATAATAATGATAAAAAAGGAATATATGTGCATGCAAGCAATTAAATAAATAGATGAAAATGATACACATAAATATATAAATAAATTGATAACAAAAGAATACTGTATTAAATTGAAATTAAAATAAAATTGAGAGCCCAAATTACAAATAAAACATTAAAGGGACTAAATTAAGAGAGAAATGAAATTAAAGATACAAATTTAAAAAAGAAAAAAAACGAATTAGGACCCCAACGTATCGCGCGTAAAAAGGGAGGGACCAAATGGGGAAATATTCCTACCCTCCGAAACGTTGCGTTTTACAATGGACCAAGATGAAACCAACGCAAATTACAGGGTCAAATTAAAAGAAAAATGATTTAATTGAAATAGGTTTAAAAAGAGGAAGGGCTACAAGCGCAAATAGCCCTTCTGCTAAAAAACATGCGAATCCCAGGCAAAACGGGTCGGGTCTCGGGTCAGTCCCCCAAAACGACGCCGTTTTGGGCGTCTGGGGGGCTTACTAAAACGACGTCATTTTTGTACCGCTATATAAGCCAAAAAAAATTTAAAAAAAACTTCATTTTAGCCCCATTTCTAAAAAAAAAAAATCAGAAATTTGCTCTCCCCTTTCCTCTCAAAAACCCGATGGCCGGCCATGGCTCCGGTCGCCGGCGACGGCGCCGCCGTACGCGGTGGCTGGAAAGCCCAAAAGGCACCTTTTCGAAGCCCGCTTCGTGCAGGACGCAGATCTGAGGCCTAAACCCCTGAAAACCCGACCTAGTCCAACGGAGAAATAAAAAACAACTCGTTTCTCCTCCCTTCCGGCGCGACCTTCGACGGCGAGGGAACCGTCCGATTTCGGGTTAGTTTTTCCTCTCCTTTTTTTTTGTTATTCGTATAAAAATAAAAAATAGAAAAATAAGAATTTTTAAAAAAAATAAAAAGGTCACCTTCAAATCTTTTTTGTATTTTCTGTATTGATCGTGGGTAAAAAAAAATACAATCGTTCTCTCTAGCTTTTTATAGTCAAAATAAAAAATACAAATATCAGTATTTTTTTCTTTTTGTTTCCTATTTTTGTGCTGTGTTTTCATCTTATTCGCAGGTACGAAGGCCAGCTGTGGTAGCGTACAGAGGCTGACGTGGCGATGTAAGGTGCCAGGAAGGCGGAGGTGCTGACTTGGTAGCAGACCTAGGTGCGGCGCACCTAGGGTTTTCCCTTCTTTTTCTTTTGCTTTGTGGTTTAAGTTTTGGGCTTATTTGGGCCTAGGGTTGGTGTTTGGGTTTGTATTGGGTTATTTAATTTTGTTGGGTTTGTAATGAAAAAAAACTGGACTGTTATTTAGGTTAATTAGGCTTGGGCAGAAATTGGGCCTTACAGCTATCATTATTCTTAAATAAATCTTTAAGGAGTATACTTGATAAAGGTATCAAGGTTTTATAACCGGTGACAAGAATCTCCATGAACATTTCATCCAACTTTCCTTCTAATTCAAGATCAATACCTACAATTCTAAATCTTTGAGCTTTGGCACAACCTATACATTAAGTAATTATTTAGTTAAAAAAAAAATTAAAAACCTCATAAATAAGAAAAATAAAAATAATAAGAATTATTAATATACTTTTTGTCTATTCTCCCACCAATCTTTTAAGACATCAACAGTTTCTTTTTATAAGATTTCACCCTAAATTGGTAACTTTCTTTTTAAGTTTTTCCACGTCCTTCATTCATTCTCATTTTTTTAATAAATCTCACCTATTTTTTATTTTTATTTTGTTTAAGCCTTGCCCATTTCATTCTCAAAATTGGCTAGTATTCTTAACCATTCTTCTATTTTGAAATGATACCAGGTTTATTGCTATTAATTACCTCAATGATACAAAGATTACAAAACATTATTGCCAACCTCCTATTCCATATTGTTTTTTTTTCCTTTTCACCTTTGGAGAACCACTTGCTTCAACAAACACGACATTTTTCATCTATCACATATAATATATTTTCACACAATTGGAAAACAAAGAAAATCAATATTAGAGTAAACTATAACTATCAATAACTATTAAATTGATTAGCACCATAAAAAAGAAGTATAAGCGTCTAACAATATTATAAATAATTGTGACCTCCATACTTGACCCGATCATCGAATCTGAGTGTGTGATGTCACATTACATTGTCGAAGTAACTCAAGCTAATATAACACAAATATGTTCAATTCAATCATCAAAATAATTCATATGCATGCATTTATACACTTATTGATCAATTTATTGGGATTATACAGGTTAATTTTAGCGTTAAGGCTCGAATCAAAACTCAAATGTCAAATTTTAAATTTATGTCTCGAGACAAGGGTCTCCATGTCTCAAGACAGTTCATAAATGATTTTGGGATTTTCAGCTTCGAAGTTAACATTTCTCAAGACACTAGGCAAAGTCCTCTAGTCTTGAGACCAACCTTCCATGTTTTATCTTAAATGTTGATTTATTTATTTATTTATTGAAGCTATATATTTTATCGTTAGTCATGAAAATCTTGAAAGTACAATAAACTTGACACCATCAAGATGAATGTATCTCTTCTTATTTAAGCATCTAAACTCAATTAGGGACAATAACTTATTACGCAGGTCATCATTTTGCATAAAGGGCATCATTTTTACCTATGGTTCACCTAGCATGTAGAACTGTTTGGGCTCTTGTGATTAAAGTGTCAACTCCATTATTTTAACATCAAGTCATCACTTTTACTTATGTTTACTGTTTTTTATTACCTACAAAGAATCCAAGTCTTTTCTGGTTTTTACTCCTGATACATATTTACCAAGATGTTGAGAAATAGAAACAGGAGAATCAAGAACTTTTCATTACTTAAACAATCAAACTGTGTATTGAG
Source organism: Gossypium australe (assembly GCA_005393395.2). NCBI lineage: Eukaryota > Viridiplantae > Streptophyta > Magnoliopsida > Malvales > Malvaceae > Gossypium > Gossypium australe. The sequence continues at coordinate 127,548,119 of CM016614.1, read as the reverse complement.
TTGGATGCTCTAAATGATTCTGAAAAGTATCTTGCAACTAGGAGAGCTATGGATATCGTTGAAACCAGTCAAGAAGAGCAAGTAATGCATCTTGGCCATTAGTTTAGTTGAAGTTATTTAACTTTGTTCTTTTTTTCTTTTAAATCTATTCCTAAGAGTTTCTGTCTCAAGATGCAATGGTTGGAGTTGTGTCTGCAATTCTATATTTAGGAAATGTTAAGCGTTATCATATTTGAAGGGAAGGAAAATTTGTATGGTTGTTTTTGTAGTTGAAATAGTGCCCACAACTTTAGATATTATTAAAGATATTGGATTACACCGAGACTCTTATGGAATTATCATCTTAGGCTGGTCTTTAGCTTATTAGAGTTTTGTTTAGGTTAAAGGGTAACCGAGAGATTGAGAAAACACAAATCTGTTCAAGTTAGGAACGTTCTATGTGTACATTGATTTTGTAAGCAATCAAAAGTATCTCTTGTATTGCAAAGCTAAACTTTCGAGGGGAAGATTAATAGGAGAGTAATCGAGTACAATGAGGCTACTAAATTGATGAGAGTTCGACTGATTGTATGACTTAAATCATTGATTGTACGGAGAGAAAGATAATAGATTATTGATCTGAATAAAGCTACACAGATATAAACTGAGGTTGAACTACGAAAACAATATTGATATTCATCTTTACATTTTTTTTCACTTGTAAGTTTAGTAAGGGACAAGAAATAGAAATAATAAATCTGGATTCAGTTTAAAAGCTGTTGTGGAACTTTTCATGTATTTTGTTGTTACTACTGTTATAAGCATTACTATCACAGCCTACAAACCAACTTTGGGTTAATAAGACTTTTATACAACCTTTTTAAGCCATGGAAAATTGCTTTTTGAATTTCAAAACAGTTTCTTTTCAACAAAAGTCAATTTATTAATTTACCCATTATAGATTTAAATTAAATTTTATTCATTATTTATATTTTATATTTCATATTTCATTTATTACCATATTCTAAATTATTTATTATATTTTCATATATTTTAATTTTATTAATAACACAAAAAATAAGATATAAATTTGAGTCCACTATTACCTTTATTATAATTGAAGTTTATATATTTCATATTAATTACTTTTATAGTAAAAAATAATATTCAAATGCAAAAGCAGTGAAGCAATTTTGATATACAATGGTTACGCGTGTTATTCTTGGGGGTATATTGGTAATTGGGAGCATGTATAAGTATAATATATCAGCAGTAGCAGCAGCAGCAGCGCATCAAAGCGGCAGATCAGGTGAGAGATAAATACCAACAGCAATTTAAAATTCAACTCAAACATATGATTTTAATTATATTTTATAAATCGGGAAGAGAAATTTGCGGTATGCTTATGCTTTTTATTTTATTTTTTTACTATTTTCAGTTTATCTCCAACCTATTCTTTTTGTACGTTCAATTTTTTACAAACTCATTATAAATTAAAAATTAAAACAGATTTCTGTTTTAATTTCCAGATTTTCTCAAAAAGAAAAAAGAGAATTTTTGCTCTGCTCCAATTCAGACTCACTTCTTGCCGTCCAAACAACTAGTAATTTTATTGACTTCTATACCTTCTTTATTTAGATTTGCTAAATATAGTTTAATTTGATTTCAGTTTTATAAATATTTTCTTTTTTTCTGGAAATATAGAGAAGATTCTCTGGTTTCTCCCTTTTTCTTTGGTATATATTTTTAATTCAATGCAATTTATTCCAATAGATTTCGAAGGAGGCTATTGGAATAACTAAATAAATCGTTACCTCGAATCGACCTGGAGTTGAATCGGTATGTTTTGAATCAATGAACTTTTAGAATGATTAGCCGTGAGGCTTTTGTAATTTTGAATCGAATGCATTTAATTAAGAATATTTGTTTAGTTCGTGATTATTCTCTGTATCGAAATTATGGAATATTTCTCTTTTCTCATATCAACTTAAATCATCTAGTTATTTCAATTTCATATTCATTTTAAAAACCTGAATTTCCTATTATTCCGAAAGCTCGAGGTTATGCGATTGTAATTTACTTAATTAATTAATATTTAATAAGGTTTTATTACTTTATTTTTGTGTGTGTCATTGTCTTATATTATATATTGGATGATATTTTAATTTGTTGCATTAAATTTAATTTTTCTTTATAAATCGCAGTTTGGGGGAGGAAAACGCTAACACTGGTAGCTTTGGTGTCCGCATACGTGATCGAGAAGCACGTTGCTAGTCAAATGACGGCGAGCGATACCGGTGGTGGCGATGAAGGGCTGTCTTCATCGCCGAGGAATAGGATGAAGTTTCTCTGCAGCTATGGCGGGAAAATATTGCCCAGACCTGGGGACGGTAAACTCAAGTACGTTGGAGGAGAGACTCGTATGTTGGCGGTCCCTGGGGATATCAATTTTTCAGGTTTGCCTTCCTTTCATCCTCGATTTGTGTTAAAATTGGATTTATTCCCAAAGGTAAATTGGTCATTTTCTTTGATAGTTTTGCCACATATTTTCTTCACCTTTTCATTCTTGTTTACATTTTTTTTTTTTTTTGGTAACTACTGGTATAGTATTTGCTTTTTGATACTGTAATTTAATAAGTAATAATAAAACTTGGATGAACTTTAAAATTCTAAAATTGGTCAGCTAATGATTTTCAAGTGTTTTAGATCTCATTTTGGATTTGCATTTCTGAACGTAAAAAAGGAAAAAAAAATAAAGAAAGAGAAGACTTTGGAAGGAAGAAGAATTAAAGCAATATGTAAATATCTTAAAGCTGAAGAAATCACCAAATTTTATAAAGCTTGACATTTTCCGTATACGTGACAGAATTAATGAAGAAGGTGAACGATATGGTTGAAGGGGACATGATTCTGAAATTCCTGATTATCCCTGATGAACTTGATGCTTTGGTAACTGTAAAATCCGATGAGGATGTCAGACATATGGTTGATGAGTATCGTCGCCTTGAAAGTGAAGGAACTCCAAAACTACGTGCTTTCTTGTTCCCTTCGAGTCCACTTGTAGCAGAGAACCAAATGAACTTTGTTGATCCTTACGCCATTGAGCAGCGGTATATAGAAGCTGTCAATGGCATAGTTCGTCCAAGTTCAAATCACACCAGTGGAAGGCTTACCCCTGTGAATCCAAACCGCCCCAACTTCAGCATCTCTGCTTGCACTTCTCCTACATCAGCTTCTCCCGATGCCTCTTTGCCCATGGAGCCTTTGGTTTCAAATGGAAACCAACATAATAAACCCCCCATGCCTAAAGTCCGGAGTTCTCCTAGCCTTTACAGCCTCAGCACGCATCATCCCCAAAGTAACAACAACCATAGCAATCACCAAGTTTACCAGCCGCATCATCATTACCACCAGCAACAACACCCCTATAGCGGTCAATCTCCAAGAACATCCCCGGATTATCGGACCGAAAAGGCCCCAGGGCCATACGATTTTGTGAGGGGAGCTATGGGGCACAGTCATGTTCCAGTAAACCGGGTCTATTCAGTAGGAAGACAAAATTTGGGGAATGGATACCCAATGTATACTTGCTGCTGCGATGAGTGCTTGGTTTATACAAGTGGAGGTGCTAGTAGGAGAGGCAGCCTTTCAACAAGTGGAAGGCTTGGTAAGCATGATAGTCCCTGTCCCAGGAACCATATGCTGGAATAATATAGTATACTGATAATCGGATTGAAGAACTGAAAGATAGGTACATAAATTTTCATTTTTTTTTCTTTTCTATTCTCTATTTGTTGATAGGTAATTTGCTCATCCAAAAGAGTGTAGACGATATAGAAGGTTCTTTTATTTACTTCATTTCTCTAATACATAGCTGGTGTGAGGTTTCGTTTCCTTTTTCCTTTAAACCTTACATTTTTCTTTTTGGAAAACTTGGTTTATGTAAATTGCCAAGTTGAAGTACTGAACAAGATTTATAGATAATATCTTGTGAAGAAATTATGTACATATATCTACAGAAATGACAGTTGAAAGAATGAATTTCCATATTCTCTATTTTTTTAAGTTCTTTGGAGAAAATGTTTTGTTCCAGTTCCAAAGTCTCAAGAAAATCTTTATGCCGGCCTGTGGAATAAAGATAGGCAATTTTTGTTGCTATCATATCACTGTCCTATGGTGGATTAGTTAATTTAATTTCTTCCCATTTAATTGAGGTGATTTAGGTAGAATTTTGAACGCAAGAATCTATAAAAATATACAGAAACAGGGCAATGGATTTTCAGGAAATGTAGAACTTTCAGAGTTACAAATTCTTTCAAGTCTTTCATAGAGGTAATTTCATTTCTCAATGGGTGTAAGAGCCAATTGTTGTAAGATGTTCAGTTATAAGTAGTAAGCAGGATTTTAATGTTGGCCTAAGCATTTCTAGAAAATTGCTTTTGAGGAAATGCTCTCCATCCAATATCTTGCCGGTAGAACCCTCCAGGCCAGTTGATTTCTTCAACTGCTAGGTAAGCTTTATCCCTTGCTTCTTCAAGATCTCTTCCTTTAGCTGTAATCCCAAGAACACGGCCACCAGTAGCAATGAAGTTGCCATCTGAATCAAATGCAGTTCCAGCATGGAACACCTTGACAGCAGGAGCAACATACTCTGCTTCTTCAAGGTTCCGAATCACAGTCTCTTTCTCATAGGAGCCAGGGTAACCCTTGCTTGCCATGACTACCACCATGGCCGACCCAGGTGACCTCTTCAGTGAGACCCCTTTTAGTTCTCCTCTACACGCTGCTAGCAGAACTTTTGCAAGATCTGACTCCAAACGTACCATCAGAACATGTATCATAGCAAATCACAATGTAAGTTATCCTCAAATGCCTCATTAAAGCTTAAAAGATGCATATAAACCAGCCTGTGACCTGACACTCCGGGTCTCCAAAGCGGACGTTGTACTCAATTAGTTTAGGTAAGCCAGACTTCTTGTCGATCATTAGTCCGGCATATAAAACCCCAACGAATTTGCATCCTTCCATTGACATGCCCTTAACTGTAGGGAGAATAATGGATTCCATGACCACATTTTGAAGTTCTTTAGTTAAGACTGGTGCAGGGGAGTATGCACCCATTCCCCCAGTATTTGGACCTGTGTCACCATCTCCAACCCGTTTATAGTCTTGTGCAGTCTCTAGTGGTATGGCATTCTCCCCATCAACCAGGGCAAAGAATGATGCTCCTTCTCCTTCGACAAATTCCTCGACAGTGACCTGGTAGCCTGCGGAACCAAAAATGCCCTCTACAAGCATTGAATCAACGGCTTTGTAGGCCTCCTCCAATGATGTAGCAACAGTAACTCCTTTTCCAGCAGCGAGTCCATCTGCTTTGATAACAATAGGTGCTCCTTGCTCTTTAATATATTGCTTAGCAGCTGACGCATCTGAAAATGTTTGATACTAAACCAAACATTTAAAAGAAATAAGTAACCAAAAGCAGTAATAGTAAAATGATTTTTGCAAACAAATGAAAGAAACCTTAGCAGTAGGAATCCCATATTTATGACATACAGTCTTCATGAAGTCCTTAGAACCTTCCAAAGCAACTGCCTCAGCTGAAGGGCCAAAAGTAGGAATTCCAGCCGTTACCAAATCATTGGCAATGTCTGAAACAAGGGGAGCTTCGGGTCCAACAACCACCAAACCAACACCCCATTTGCGGCAAAAAGAAATCACAGCTGAGCTATCAAAGATGTCAAGGTCAGGAATGCAGGTTGCATTCCCTGAGGTGGAAATCCCCGCGTTGCCTGGTGCACAGAAGACAGCATCACAAGACGGCGACCGCTGCAATGCGTAGCAAAGAGCGTGTTCTCTTCCGCCTCCACCAATAACTAGAACCACCACTCTCTCCGCTGCAGCAGCCAAAGACAACATATTGATGAATATTCGTAACTCATTTCATATCATTCCTTTCGGTCCTATTGTTTAAATGATGGTTTAATTTTGCCTCCAGTCACTCCCATTTAAAAAAATAGAGTTAAATTGATATTACATCATAACGGTCAAATTAACGGTGTCATCCAATGTTTTTGAAATCGGATAGATAATCAAATCAGTCGAGACAACCCCAAGAAAAAAGTAGACGAACCACAAACAAGAATAATAGAGAAAATGGAGGAAAGGGTAATCATAAAAATAGAAAAATAAACGAAAAGGAGGTGTTGCAGAGTCATACTGTTACTGCCATATGTATCAACTGAAACGGAGAGCTCTGATGTCTGAGAACAGCATGTGAAGGAAGTAGAGGACCATCGTGAGCTATGATGATTGATGCTTAAGCTAAGAGTTCCCACACAGGAAGAGGAACTCCCAAGGACCAATCTTGATGGTAAAGCGGAAGAATAAAATTGAGAAGCAAAGATGCTGCTAAACCTGTTGTTGATAACAAGCTCTGGATAAGGAGGGAGTCTAAGGGTCGTAAAAGCCATATTCTTTCTTCTTCAAGTTCTTCTCTGCAATATGGAAACAAACAACACCTGGCGCTGGCGGGTTTTATTGTCATTTATTGAGAAAGAAAAATACAAACACAAGTATACAATTATAAAAATATAAATGAGTAACTACAAATCATAACATATAAACATCCATTCAAATCGTAATTTTGTATTCAATATACGTAAGATATTAGTAAGCATTACGGGGCAAAAGAGTGACATCTCTTTCTTTTTGTTTTCTATACTATTATAAAGCAATAGGTATTATTAATCAAATAAAACAGTGAAATAGAATGGAATAGTAAGTAAAACAACAGATATTTGAGGGAGAGAAGACCTTAGAAGTGAGACCAAGCCAACAGAGAAGCTTGAGATAGCAGCAGATAAGTTAGAAGTGAAAGTGAAAGGCAGCAAAAGTTTTTAAATTTGGGTATGAGTGATGATGATGCAGTTCATTTTATATTGCGTGTGAAAAAAAGTGAGTGGAGATGAATATAGATAACTGTGCAGGAGACGAAAGATACAAGTAAAGGATAAATAAAAAAGGTGTGCTAATTCTGTTCCTATACTATGTGCTGCTCTCTGTTTTGCATTTGACATGGTAATTCATTGTCTGAAAGTGGATTTGGATCTTTTCCACCAATATCAACTTTTGTTTTTCCTTTCTTTTTCACCCCAATAAAGTAAAATGCCCCCTCAATCATTTAAGGTTTGTGCATCTGTGTAGTTGTTTTAATTATTTACTCGGTTTAGGAGTTTACACCATGTTTAGTTGAGGTGAATGGAATCAAATTATAATTAGTAATTTAATTGTTTGATTTAACGGAATTGAATAAAATTGTAATAGTATTCTCATGTTTGGTTTAATGGAATAGATGTTGTAATAGCATAAAGAAAAATGTTTAAATGCCCAAAGAACCCTTAGCAGAATTCTTTTAGGATAGATGATTATTGTTATTAAATTTAATAAGATTATTATTAATTATAATTTAATAAAAATAATATAAATAATATAAAAATAATATATAACCTACTTTATTAAACAAAAATTTCATGAAACAAAAATTCATATCTTTACAAGTAATAATGTCTTCAATATTGCACAAAAACTATATAATAGGCTGGAAGGGATATATATATATATATATATATATATATATTATGAAAATTGCATGAAATTGTATTTACATATTATATTTACATCTTGCGTTTTAAAAAATTTCCATCGCAAGCATCACATTGCAAATAAGTTGATGAGGTTTTAGCTTTAGAACCATTCCAGTCTTGTTCAAAGTATAAGCATGACATTCACAAATAAACAACCATTCTGTTAGCTACAACCAAACATATTAGTCAATATCCAAAAATTTACAAGTGAACATCTTCGGAATGAAATGAGAACCCAAAACAAACAATGCATTTGCACTTAAAAACATTTCTTGCTAAAATGCTTTACTTGGGTGTAACTTTCATGTAACGGTATTTATACCCATTCTATATAATTTATTATTCATTTTCTCACGTTCAGGTAACCCCTTCAATCTCACAATCCACCATTTTAGCATGTTGGTGCTTGATGATTTGAAGCTACATCCAGCATTCCATGTTAACCTTTTAAAGAAAAATGCAAGAGCTAAGGTGGTACCAAACTTGAACCCACCCCCCCCCCCCCGGGGAAATCAATCAAGATGGTCAAGCTAAGGTGGATCTTAAAGCTGTCTTGATCAATTGAAACAATCTAGTTGTTACTCAGTGGTTGGTCGAATGGTCAAATTTGGGTCTAGACGATGCTACATGGAATGATTTCTTTCTTTTAATCCTTGGGGACAAGGAACAACAGGGGAGGAAGGTAACGTTATGAAAAAGACAACTGGAAAGGGTAACATGATCAATTTCTATGGAAGGGCACAGGTAGAGGAAACACGTGGCGTAAGCTATGAAGATGAAGGATGAGAAGAAATCTAATAAAATAGGAATTTTATATTGTTGAAACCACCTTGTCCTTTTGTTCAGAGGTCCTATTCTTTTGATTACATAACAATCTCCATTTTTTCCCTTCTTTTTTCTTTGCCAAAATTTTAACCCGATTCGATTCTCAACGATTCATTTATTTTCAGATTTTATGGAGGTGATTGGACCACCAAACCTACCAAATCCTCATCCAACCAATTCCAAATTGATTTCTAATGCCACAAGCCAAGCTTGGTTGGTTGTTATTATAACAATCACAGGGGAAACAGTCCATGGTCCTAATTTGAATCCTGAATTTAAAGACGATGACATGAACCTAGTAAAGCATCTCACAAATAAGTATACATAAAAGGTTATAGTAATTAAGATGATCGTCTTCAAAGGAAAAAAAAAGAAAAGAAAAAAAAACAAAACAGGTTCATCAGCACTCCAAGACTTGGATCTCCTTTGTTCTAATGACTTGGTTTTCAAACACACTATTCGTACTAGAACGATGAAAGAAGACACGGGTATGGTACTTTTTTTTTTTTTTTTTTTGGCTTTTTACATATGATGATAACATATATGATGATACAAATGAAAATGGCGTGGCAGAAGAAACCTGGGAAACGTAGCTAAGCATGCAGCGCCATGAATAAATTCTGCTTACGAGCATGTTCCGGAATAAGTTTCTTCACAACGTCAGGGGGGACACCCGAGAGCTCTGCCAATTTAATTATTTCAAGCATTCAAAAAACATGTATCTTATAGGAGTTTTGCTTTTGTACTATTTGTGGTTAATTTCAACATATTGCATACATGTAGCAAGAAATGTGATTTCCAGTAAGGTAAACATGCTGCGGTGTCTGTTGATGGCATAATGATGCTAAAAGTATTTAACTACCAAGTGAAACTGACCTTGAGGCTTAAAATTGAAGAGGGGTGGAAGTGGACGGCCATTTGGAAGTCGAGTGTTTGGGTCCCTCAATTCATCAAAGAATGGGTGAATGCAAGCCTCCAACTTCAGTAGTATTGTCACCGCAAGATAAATAAAAAAAAGTTAATGGTATTTGTACCATTACTACTCATTGCAGCAAAAACATGAATATCATAACTTACAGCAGTGCATCGCAAATTGGGAGAGTACTGAAAGAACCTGCAGACAAGGTCCACTGCTTCCGGAGGTAAACGCTTTTGGAAGACCTGTTGGAGGAAAATGTATCATGGACTTCAATAGGAAACCTTATGATAAGAAGGGCATAAATAATGAAAAAGAGAGAAGTGCACATATACCTTGTGCCATGGATGAGGCTTTATCTGGGGAAACTTGAATTCGGTGTAGTTTGGGTTCATGCACTTGATCTCTTCCCTTGTTGGAGTCCCCAAAACCTATCACACACACATTATAATCACATCCTTAGGGAAACTTTGATGTACATGTTTCCAAACATTGTGTCAAAAACAACGGAGAGAGCCCCAGCATAAGGCACCAAAGAAATTGTTTTGTCGCAGACTTTATTCAGCAGAACTTGAGATACTCAAATCCTAAACTTTTGGCCCAAATTTTCTTCTATTCATGATAAGGAAGAATTAAGGGACACATATAAACTCATTTGTAAGTCAGAAAACGTCAAGTTATCTACTGTGTTTATCAAAGCATCCCAAGAGTACATTTAATTTCATTCTTAATGTAACCAAGTTGAAGCACAAGTAAGCCTAATAAATTATCAACCTACGGCTTATTGTCGAGATATCATAAGCTTCAACTGACTTTTCCAACACAGCAATTGTCAAAAGTAACTGATATATTAATCATGCAGTAAAAGTTGGTGCTCCAAAAAAATATACAAAGAATGATAGATGCAATCACCTTAATGATTTCAACAAGTTGGTCGACCCCACTTTCACCAGGAAAAAGTGGCTGCATTGTGTGTGGCAATCAGAAACACAATTGATAAAGACAACAGTAACTTATAACAGTACCCTTACTAAACAAATTAGTCTAAGATTTACCTGTCCAAGAAGCAATTCAGCCATCACACAGCCAGTAGACCATATATCTATAGCAGTTGTGTATTCAGTAGCACCAAAAATGAGTTCTGGAGCACGATAATATCTTGAGCAGATGTAAGAAACATTGGGTTCTCCCTTCACCTGAAAGCATGGAATGCATGTCAACTCAGGTGATGAAACAGGATCTGGCAACAACAATCAGTATTGCGTGAAAACTTACCAGCACTTTTGCACTCCCAAAATCACAAAGTTTCAACTGATGCGTATGTGGATTCACCTGGACAAAAGCCATAGAACTTGAGTCTCACCAAACTGAGTAAGGACAAAGTGGCTCCAAAGATAAGTTCTTTAACCAGATAACCATTTTCTCATATGAAGAAAGCAAAAAATAAAAAATCTTATAAAATCCTCAAAAACATAACTGCTATACATTTTTAGCAATGATAAAAGTAGAAATAACAGGTTTTTGTCAATATGACCAACAGACTTGATTCGATAGAAAAAAAAATATATATATATATATATATATGCTAATGTGCAAGGTGTACACTATTACAAAAAACACATGTACTTTGTAACAAAACTTGATTCCCTAGAAGAAGAGTCTTACAAGTAAATTCTGAGGTTTGATGTCACGGTGACATATACCAATACAGTTGTGTATATAGGCAAGTGCTCTGCATATCTGCAATCCAACGAAGACAATTAGCTACAACTTTTTCCAATAAGCTAAAACTTTTAGTGTTTAAACCTTAGGAAAAAGAAAAGCAAGTTTATCTCTAGAGAATCTGAAATATTTGACCTAAGGTAATAGTTTAAACCTAAAATTGAAGGATGCCTTCTCATTACATTACCATATCAGATAGCAGCAATACTAAATAAGTCATGACAATAAACCATTTCTAAAAACAACTCTGGACTGCTCAATCACTCAGTAAAAGGTTATTGGGAAAGCAATATATTCCAAATATCAACATAAGATACAAGATATGCTTTGATAAGACAGAGAAGCACCTGATAGGTATAGAGTTTAACATATATTAAAGGCATTCGTGTGTTCATCCTGCTGTAGCTTCTGGCTGTACGATGAACAGTTTCTGGTACATAGTCAAGAACAAGATTGAGGTAGAGTTCGTCCTTGTCTGTTTTTGAGAAAAAATAATGCTTAAGGGACACAATATTAGGATGATCCAGCATTTGCATAATCTGCAACTCCCTATTCTTGTAGCGCTTATCTTGAAGAACCTTCTTGATGGCAACAATTTCTCCAGTTTCACGGCATTTTGCCTGAAGTATACAGTCAACTCATTTCAAGATTATAATCTACATAACAAAGTCAAGAACAAATTAATGATCAAGAATCTTATAGAACTACATACTTGGAAAACAACACCAAAAGAACCAGTTCCAACTGCATGCTCAGCAATATAACTAACATTCTGTCAATCAAAACAATAATAGATATATGTTAAGAATAATGCAGGTTGGTAAAAAAACATCAACTATAGAATCCCACATGGAAAATTTACAAACTAATTTATTTTCTTTCAACCTGTTTTGATTGACCATTTCGACCACCAATGGTGGTTCTTATCACATGCCCTGTTTCAGCACCCACTCCATCAACTACTTCTGGTTCACTATCCTGCATAGATAACACATAAAGGATCATCTACAAATAGATAAGCATCTTGCAAGGATTGTAAAATCATGTTTAAGGTCTCAGCAGTCAGGCCAATATATTTTCAATAAGCATGACTGCCATTGTAAAGCCATTTGAGAAGAAATTTTGACAAGTTAAACCCCCACCAACCCTCCTCCTTCCCCACCCCCACCCCCCCACCCCCCCAAAAAAAAAAGAAGAAAAAAATGAACTATTAGGTTTAGCTGCTTACTCTGTCTTCATCATGGTCCACCTTGTCTCTCAGTCTCATTTCAAGCATTTCTCTCCCGAGCCAATCAACAGAACTAGAAGAACTTTTGAAACCATTAACAGACCTGGAACTACCCACTCCTCCATTTCCTATACTTGCAGATGCCATAATTCAGCCAGGTAAATCTTATAGAAACTAGTATTTGTTATCCACTAAATAGTCTGTGCTGCAGCTGACCATCCCATCCAAGCACCTATCTTCCTAATAGATTCCCAAAATTAAGAAGACGGAAATCATTAAAGAAGAGAAATGTAGAATGATTAATATCATAGTTTCCATGCAAATATAACATATATGACCTACTGCCAAGGTGAGAGATCAGAACCAAAAAAGATGCCTACATTACAACATCACGAGAATAAACTCCTCGAATAAAAATAATTTCATGCTTCTAGGACATGAATTTACTGGGATACAGAACATATATGGGAATCAAATGTTAAGCATTACTTCTTCATGTAGCATACAGAAATATAGTTTCCCGGAATATGGGTGTCAAAATATGCAATGAAATAAGGAAACAAAAATGAGATTTTCAGTTAAGAAACAACCCTGATAAGCCAAATAGTCCACGGCTTAACTTCAAGTTCAAACTAGTGAGATCAGTTATCCAATCAGATTATCCGAAAAAAATGTCCTAATTCATTGTTTGTTCAATCTTATGTCAGTTATTATATCTTTATAAATGGGTTTTCTTTCTATTAAATTAAAGCTTATTTCTTCGTACTTGTTTCCATAAAACGTCGGGTTTTTCATTGCTAAAATTATCAGTGCGATCTATTAAATTTTTTAAAAAAAAGGAACAAAATAGTACTAAAATTAATTATTCAAAAATGCACAGTAATTCACAGCGTGAAATTATGTATTTTTACAAAGAGCATTGATCAGATCTAACCCTAATCTAACCAATCAAAACACCAGAAACCACATAAATTTCCATTCAAGAGATGAATTAATGAAAAGAACCCTAAAAGATGAACCTTTTTCATAACATTAGAAAAAAAAAAAAAAGAGCAGCACTTTTTGTCAATAATTAAACTCAAACTATTGCACTTCAAAAATGAAAAGAGAGAGAGAGAGATTGTCGTTCAGTGTTTCGAATACTTACTGGGAAGTGTGTGGAACGAAACCGAAAACAGATCAAGCGCATTTTATTTTATCCTCGGAGTTGGATTACAAAACTCGAATCGGATTTTAAAAAAATAAAGGTAGGCAGCTATGAACTGTGTCTGATCTGATCAAATAGATATTCCGATATGTGTTGGTACTTTTTTTTCCATATATTTTGAGTGGAGACTGGAGAGAGAGACGGTGAGAGGAAGAGAGTGTTGGAGTTTATGGATTTTTTTTGGAATATATTATATAAGAAATGAAAATTACCTATCTTTACGTCTTGGTTTTTTAATAAACATATATTTTTTTCACCTTATTATTAAATTCCTTTAGGGAATTATAAGTTTTTTTTTTATTTTCTAAAATTCCAAAATTCAAAGCTCTTCAAGCCAAAAAAGAAAAGGTTAAAGTACATTGTAAGTCCCTGTATTTTTCAAAATTTTAGAATTTAGTTCTTGTATTTTTACTTCCAGAATTTAGTCCCTTTATTTTTCATGTTTCAAAATTCAAGTCTAATTGTTAACACTGTTAAATCTCTTTTGTCAAATTTGTTGGTGTGACATTTTGAAATAAAAACAAACTCACTTGGTAGCCATGCAATTAAAAATGATGTTGTAGTGAACTTGAATTTAACACAAATTTAACAATGTTAACAATTGGACTTGAATTTTGAAATTTGAAAAGCAATGGGACTAAATCCCTAAAAAATATAGGAACTAAATTTCAAATTCTTAAAGAGTATAAGAACTTATAACATATTTTAACCCAAAAAATTCCAAGCTTTACTTCAGCGCTTCGTGGGCAAAAGAATAAGTCCAAAGTACAGGAATGGTCACTAAACTATTGCTCGCATTCTATTTCGGCTATTGAACTTTTAATTTTTTTGTCATTAAACTATTCGAAATCAATTTTTTTGTCCATGAAGGTTAACACCATTTGAAAATTGACGGAAATGCTAGTGTGAGAATTTTTATTGGTCTAATAAAAAATTTAGCCCTCTACTATTTACACATTCCATCAATTTTATCCTAAATATAAAAGATTCAACAAAACTTATTTTAGTTTTTAAAAATTTTATAAATTTTGTAAATTTTAGTCAAGCCAGAGAATGTTTTGTTACTAGCAGCTAAAATTAAGATTTCGAAACTTTGATTATAAAAGCAGATAAAGTAGATTATGTTATACAAAGTATTTTATATAATTTTTTTAATTTATTTATTTTGATATTTATGCTCAGAACTACCCATAACCCTTTCCCAACCATTAAAGAGGAAGATAATGTGATTCAGCGTACTCGAACTCACATCCCCTTACACTGGCAACATTATCAATGTCAATCGAGCTAAGACTCAATTGACATTTATTTTTGCATTTTGAATAGCTTTGATTTTATTTTCATATATCATACTTTTTAAAATTAATTTACATTTTTTTCAAATGTTCTGAAAATTTTATCATATATTCTTTGAAAAGATATAATTTATTTTATTGGATTTATTGGCAAAATAAGGCCAATAGGCCCTTTTTTTAATTAATTAGGCCTTTAGGCCAGTTTTAAAATTAATTAAGGAAATAGGTTGATTTTAAGAGAGAAAAATGGAAAGCATATCTAGCTGGGAGAGTAATCTGCACAAATAGCAAGAAACTGCATTTAGTTGGACGCGAATTCCATTTCTCTCTCTAGGATTAGGGCTTTTATTTTTCTAGGGTTAGGATTTTTATTTTATTAGGGTTAGGGTTAGGGTTTAGGGTATTTTGAAAGTGTTCAGGGTTTTCGACTGAAACAATGAAAGCTCTTAGGTAGTTTTAAGGGGTCGAGAATGTGACAATGTGCCTCAGCGCACATACATTTCATATGTCATGGCGAGATATGACTATCACTTGAGGAGGTCGTGCTTGATATGATCAAAGGTCATAGTCCAGGTGGAGGTCCCAGTCAGCGACCGTGATGCGATCACAGGTTTGAGTATAACCAGGGGCCGAGTGACGGCTGTTACGAGCTTAGGAGTTCAAGCTTTTTGAATACCCACAAACAATGCCATATATATACCATACATAAGATTGATGCCATAGTCATACAAAAAAACTCTGGGAACTTCCAGTGTAATCAACGTAATTTTTTTCTCTATTTCTAATAAGTCAATATTTTTAACCCTTCATTCTTGTTCGAAGACTGACATCAAGGTGGACACAAGAGGACTCTTAGGTGGAAAGTAGATGTTTCGGCACAATAAAGGTCAAACTCGGGTCGGCGCGATAGTAGTTGTAATAATGGCAATCGATTTTTTTAGACCTTTGAGCAATGTAAAGAGGCATTTCAGCACTGCAAGCTTATGGTCAAAATTGACGACACCTGGCTGTATGAAATGTATCAACAGTGTTTGTTGCTTACCGTTGCTTAAGATAGTAATCAAAAGATTCTACCTATAGCGTTCGCAATAACTCCCGAAGAAACGACAGATGACTAATATTTCTTCCTAAATCGATTGCGTTGCCGCATTTGCCCGCAGCCCGACATATGTGTCATATCAAATAGGATACCTAGAATACTCTCAGTGATTAATTGTCACGGATCCCTCTAGAATTGCACTCATTGTCGGTACTACATACGACATGTGAGATCCAACCACTACCAAAAATATCTTTCGGCGACTAAGTGAAATCTAATAATCGACATGAGTTTGTAGTTGCAACTATGTATTCATTGCATATCGAATATTCAAATACAGGGTTATTTCATTGCACTAACTGGTAGCTATTTATCGATAGGTTACAAGCTCTTCCAACATCGATTCCATCACATGTTGAACAACTTGAGCACCATTAACGCCTACGGTGCGGTGTATGTATTGAATATACCATTCAAACAGTGGATACAGTAGTACGACGGGGATCTACGATACGAGCACATAACGTCAAACTTGGCCGAGTGCATCAATTCCGCATTGAAGGGGACGCATTATTTTCCGGTAACATCGATTATCAAAGAGATATACTTTCGACTGCCCGCTTTGCTTCCTAAGAGGGAGTTGGTGTATGTTGGACAAATAGCGGGAGACTGTACATTCTGCGATGACATGGTGAAAGAGATTCAACGAAGTATAGCAAGAGCGAACATGATGTATGTAGTGTGTCACTCGCGTTGGAACCTCGATTTTTTAGTCACGAAGCATGTTAGACCCGACCAAGAAATGTCAAGTGCATCCTATTGTGTGAACCTAAAGAAATGGACCTACAATTGTGGGAGATTCCAAACACTTCGATTCTCATGCATACATGCAATTATAGTACGTAGGAACATACGAATTGAGTACGTGCCTTACATCAACGACGTCTACCGACTACGAAGCATTTATAATGTGTGGAGTCCTAAATTCCCACATGTCCCAGATAATAGTATGTGGTCGTCTGTGTCTAGCACGTCGTTCGAGTTGGTGCCAAACAAGAACTTGTGTCGCATCTTGAAAGGTCGCCCAAATTCCACCCGAATAAGGAACAATATGGATATTCAAGAAAGAGACAATCAACAAAAATTATGCGAGTATTGTAAAAACCCAGGGCATACGAAGCCAACATGCTCTTTATACAAGGATGCGTTGAAGCCTCAGTGTCGATAACATTACTTTCTACCAAATTTCATATTCATTAACGTGCCATACTGATAGTGTTTGTTGTATTCCCTATAAACTATAAAGGTTGGTGTTCCGTATTATGATTGGTGATAATAGTATACAATTTATTTAGTTGTGAAATGTCATGACTTTCGGATGTACGGTCTACCTACTTCTTTTTATTCTAAAATTTCATGTTTATCTTTATTTTCTTTCTTATTTAAATCACAAGCTAAATTCAAATCAAATTTCATATTCAAAACAATATGTCGATAAAAAAATTCGACATTTTTTATTTATTATTAACTTACGCATAACTCATGATAGATAGTAATAAAAACCAATGTTTTGTTTGAATGAATAACCTCGATTTTTTATTTATGACATATCTATATTTATATCACAATAATTATACGAAAAAATACACTTAATCATGTTGTCGAGGAGAATGTGTGCCACAATGCGGTGGACGACGGTCGCGTGGAGGATTTTTGTGTACAACCGGAGGTTCATCCGAATGTGTATCCAGAGGTGCGGGCCTGTAGACTTCCTCCTCGTCGTCATCATCGCCTGAATATGTACCTAGCACAGCCCCATGGGCAATCGTATCTTCGGGATTGGTAGCGCTATCATTTTCCTCCATGATCGATTATCGCATCTTCCTCGTTTACTATCGTGTATCCGCCACTCTTGTGTCCAGTGGTTGCGATGATGAGCTACCCCCTAAAACAGTAATGCACGCGGTGTTTAGGTCACTATAGGCGTGTAACCATAAGGTGCCCTAAATCTAAGGTATGTCGAAAAGGTATCGGGAATTAACATCGTCATCGATTGCTGCTAGGCATCTGCATCGGTATATGCATTGGTGGCGATGCATACATCGACGTCTATCTGGACATGAGGTTTGACATCGACATCTACAGGGGGTGTAGTATGCAGGGGACGTCAATATCACGAAATATGTAGCCGCGAGAACAGAATAATCGACCACCTGCGACGATGGTCCGTAGTGTCGTGGTGCTTGTAAAAAAAACATAAGGTTACCTAATTGAACAAGAATAAGTGGATCGAACTGACTTGGATATTACGCAGCCACAGGCGACGCATCTTCTGCCAAAGCAAATGACGAACTCGTCGTGTGACTGCGTCTCCTCTTATACTGCCGTGGAGGTCGACGTTGCCTCTTTAACCAAATTTGCCTACTCTTCACCTTCAGTGGTAGCAGATACGGCTTGCCGACAGTTCTAAACTATGCCAAGTAATCATCAGCTGCCACTGTGTCCACTGAGAAAAATGGCTCGCGAACCGGTAAGGATTGTATCTTACGATCCCACGCCTTGATGTGCTCCTTATGCCGTACTGCCTAGTCATTGTTGTTCTTCCCCTACATGTCCACATTGTGCAGCTTTTTCAGGTTCCATAGTGGCGGCGGAATTCGTTGCCCTCACCCGAACTGCAGTAACACCCGGTTTGATTCGTGTATTTTCACCGTCGTCTACACTACCAACGGCACCTTGGCGTCCCACATCTGCCAATTGTCCAACACTTCTAGCGGGATGCAAGATATAACATTGGTGTCAGCGTACGATATCCATTCAAACTGAAAAGTAAAATTGGAAATATCATTATGTATGAATTTTCTTTTACGAATCATTACATAATTAATATAGGTTCGAAATAATAAATAACTAACATTGGTTTCCAAGTGTTGGTCTAACAATAGCCTAATATTTTTTAGCACTTCAGGAAGTCCCACGTAGCTTGGCCCATAATTCCACATGTACAAGCAATATGTCAATCAAAACGTATAATAAAAAAATTTAGTGTACGTACTACATATTTGTTAATAAATGATGTTTACCTCGTTAGCAATAAGAATATGTATGAGTCGGTCACCTTGGGACATAGAAACGATAGTTGCCACCAGACCCGTGACTATAGCAGGAGCAGGCAACCATCGATCAATGTTGCACTCGGTACCGTGGCCTGACACATCTCCCGGTATAACGTGGAAATACTGCAAATCTCAAACTTAGTTTTCCGCACTTATTGAAGTCCACTAGATGTAGTAGCTACCTTACATGCGCCAAATTTCGAGATTTGTTGGGCACTAAAATGCCCCCGATTAATCTCATGGTGTATACTCAGGTGTATTGTTCTACGACCTCCTCTATTCGGTCTTCAAGGTCTTTAGGGAGCTCATCGAAATTATCTTTCAACCAGTTCATCGATATCCAATCACCTTCGAACTTGTCTGGGACCTTTCCCAACAGTGATTGACAGAGGCCCACTTTGCCCAGAACGACCGTTGATCCAATGATGACTGGCTCATCCACCAGCAGACCGAGTTGTACCGCTACGTCTTCGAGTGTGATTGTACATTTGCCACATGGAAGGTGGAAAGTGTGTGTTTCGAGCCTCCATCTTTCCACCAATGCGTTGATTAGTGTCAAATTGAGTTTGTAGCCCCTGGACATGCGAGACGCATGTAAGAATCCAGTCGCTTGCAAGTGGCCACGAATTTCAAGGATCGCATGCTTTCCCATATTATGAATGAAACCCTCTAGAACACGATCATCCGTATATTTACATAATAAAAATAATTTCAAATTAAAAAAATAAATTTAACATTATTGAAATTAACGAAATTTAAATTTTCATCTTACCATTACTGCTTGGGTGGTGAAAATATGCATGTCGTCTAAGCGGATTAGAGAGGCAACCATTCATGAGAAATCAATTTGAACGAATAAAAACGTGATAATTAAAAAAATAATATTTTTAAACGAAAATATCAAAAAAAATTAACACGAGAGAGTTGAGAGAAGGACGTGAATGAGAAAAATAAAATTTGGGGGTATTTATAGGGTAAAAAAACTTACTGTTTGATTTTTTTTTTACCATTGGTGCGGCAACATTAAAAAAACCGTTGCTTTTTTATCGTTAAGGGAAAGCGTGTCTAGCTGGACGAACTTTCCAGAAAGCGCGTCCAACTAGGCGCGCTTTCCTGACACTTGTGCAGAAAGCTCGCGCAGTTGGACGTGCTTTCCATTTAAATCGGCCTATTTCCCTTATTTTGCCTGATTTACTTTCACTATAAAAATAATATAGAAAAATTCAATTCTTTAAATTTACCTTTTTACTATTACATACCCTAAAAAAATAAATAAAATAATTTTAATTTTAATTTTAATTCATAAATGATTTGGTTCTATTAGAATTAAATACATTTACTAATAATATTTAAGTGATTGCATTGATATATTGATATTAAATATATGTTGTATTTGTATTTATTTTATAAATTATTTTTATTCTAATTAATAGTTTTAAATTGTAAATAATATGAGTCATTTGTATATGTGCATTGTATGGATAAAAGCTAATATTAAATTTATTTTGGAATCCATTTTTAAGATATATTTTGATTTATTAAAGAAATTTTGATTATAGTTAAATTTTATTTACTTTACTTTTATAGATAAGGAGAATTTTAGATGATATATTTAAAACAATTTACATATTTACACTAGAATTTAGTTTTAGCATATATACTCAATTTATTAGAAAAAAATTAAAAAAAAAAAATCTTTTAAAGTTATTTCTTTTTTAGATTCTTTTATTCAACGCAATGCATTAGGCCCTTCTTCATTTGCCACAATGCGTTTGTATGATGTTATTTGGATAAAAAGAATAATTTTATAGATTCAAGAATAAATATATATATATTTGAAGATATTTTATTATTTTTGGAACCTATCAAATATATATCTTAAAAATTATTCAAGAATAAATATAAAAGAATTTATAAACATATCATTTGAACTAACTTTAAAATTAAATATCTAAAATTTTAAAATAGGAAAAGAAATTAAAACTTTAAAAGACAAAAACCAGCCACCACATGTTCAGTTACTCACCAACACCTTACGATATCAATGCTGGATTATTGGAAAGCAGGTAAACACGAGAGATTGAATGATTATGGATTATGAAATTATTTTATTTGGAAATATCTTTTTATGTTTTACCAAATTTATTAATTAAAATAAATTAAATTGTTTATGTTGTTCTTCTCCCCAATCTAAATAATCCAAAAAATATTTTCAAAATTGATTTAAGGTTCTATATCAATGATTTGGATTTAAAGACTTGAAATTGCTATTTGGGTTTCCAAGGGAAGTTTGTGAAGAAAAAAAACTAAAGAAAACAAGGTTTCAACCTTCTTCCGTGACACATTCTGAAAAGATTAAAAACCTAACAGCAGTTGAACAACCAAGAATATGAAGCAATACAATGAGTTTTTTTTTTTTTTTGTTAATATTTTCAGCTTTCTAAAAAATATATTTTACTTTTTTTTTTCAAGATTTAACGATTTTAAAAATGTAACTTTCTTACATTTTTTTAAATGTTTTTTTGCCCAGATTTGTTAAAAAAAATTTAATTTTTTAGAAAATCAAAAAGATGTTTTAGTTATAGTTCAAGGACCAAATTAATAATTAACTATTTCGATTACTGTGTCACATCACAGATAAAATTTAACGGATGTGTTAATTTGCATGTTTTAAAATGTATAAAGGCTAACTTATCCATTTTTTGTAGAGGGGTCGAAATGCAATCCGCACCTAAGTATAAAGATTTCCCTAGTACTTTTACCTTTGAAATATGAATGTAAAAGTTTTTAAATTTATTTATTTATAAATTTAATCAGTTGTATAATAATTTTAAAAATTCATGTTTCTATTATCAAGTTTATTAACAATTAATAATTTTATTTGAAAACATTGTTACTTTTATCTATTTTTTTAGAATTTTTACTTCTAAATTAATGTAAGCAAGTGATTTGCCAGTTGCATGAGGGAAGTAACAGTGGTGGTAGTATCAAGCATGCAATTTTGCAGTAAAAAATGAACTAACTTTCCAATATCCTTAATTACTTTCATTTGAATAGAACTCTAGTTCATGGCTTAGTGGCTTGGATGCTCATCTTAAAGGCCTATATCGTGGGTTCAAATCATAGGGACAGCGTGTCAAAGACATTGTAATATTCAATAACACCCTTATACCTAACCCGATCACTAGGTCCAAGCTATAGGGTACTACATTCGTTGCCGGAGCAACAACAATCAGTAACATCCAATTCAACATTATTATACATTTAAAACAAAATGATTCATGCATATAATTCGATACGTTATCCATTTCGAGGCTTATACGAGCTTATGAATGCTTTTTTTCTAAACTGAGATCAAAATTGGACCAAATTATAAAGAATAAAAAGTTTCGAGTTGATGTCGCGGCTTCAGGATATCCTCATCATGACGTGACTCACTGTTTTGGTTCGTTGTGACCTTGAAGCTACATTGTCGCAACGTGAGCCCTAAACTAATTCTCATTGCGACGTGATCCTTGCAACTCAACAACTTCAAATTACTACCTAAATGAACACCGAAACATTATCAGCCACATATATGCTAATCTCAATACCTCAATTTCAGTCATTCCCTATAAAAACAAGCCTAAAATACCATGTTCAACATTAACACTTCTTTTATACTCTAAACATTAACCAAATCACGTGATCATTACATATACATATTTAACCATTTATGACATTAAACAAAAGACCCCTTAGTTACATGCCATGGGACCAAAAAGAGACTATACAAACATTGTTAAGTCGAGAGGGCCACTTCTTGGATGCTAGAATCACTTCTCAGGATGTAACACCCCTCACTCGGCCTGGTCATTGGATCCGAGCTACAGGATGTTACTTCTATTACCAGAGCTAATCACATTTAACTCTTAATAACAATTCATTCAATCATTGATTCTGATCATAATTGCATGCACATTACAGTATACAAACAAAATCGAAACTCAATTGAGCTTATGAAAGCTCTTAAGTTGACACAAGCATAAATAAGGATTGAACTACAAACTTTTCAAAGTATGAGCATAGGTATCAATACCCAGGTCAAGTATCAATACTAGGAAAACATCATTCGAGCATACTGTAACACCCCTTACCCGAAACCCATGCCGGAATCGAGTACGTGGCATTACTAGACTTGACTATTAACTCAGGGCATAAAATTTTAAAGCTGTCCAACTGCGCCACGCTGACTAAATCGACCACAACTCGAGTTAAAAAACTCAAAATTTAGATCCGTAAATTTTCCTTGAAACTAGACTCATATGAATTTTCACCATAATTTTTCCAGAATTTTTCATGTGGCCAATTAGTACAGTTTATTCATCAAAGTTACCCTTATTACACTGCTTGACAATTCTGACCTGTCTTTACAAAACTACAGTTATCTCATTTCACAAATTTCCAATAATGTTCTTGTTTATACCAATGAAAAATAGACTCATTAAGGATTCTACACATATAAACCATGATTTTTAATTATTTATATACAATTTTTTACAATCTTTCCAAAACAGAACAGTGACTCACGAATTCATTCAGAGCGATTCTCACTAAAACTTAATTATCTCATAATATATAAAACCTTTGCCTACTCTGTTTCTTTCATGTAAAAATAGACACAATAAGGTTTAATTTTATATCTCATTCACCTTCTAATTCAATATACCCTATTTTTTGTGATTTTTCTAAATCACATCACTGCTGCTACTACAAGCTGTTTCGTTGCAATTTATGAAAGACTAGTTTCTAACCGAACGTACCTACACTCCTAATTCAAAGATTCATTTCATACACAAACTTTTCGTTAACAAAAACGATTTAACTTCGATTAAGAATGCATAAACATTGCCATCATAAATCAACATACATATCAAAAACACAACAGCATACTTAACTAAAAAAATTTAGCCATATTAGCATGGCTATTATATACATGAACCTTAAGATTTTATCAAAACAAGACCAAGTCTTTCCTATACATGCCTTCGTTTAAAACCAAAATGAAAGAGTACCAAAATGTAGATTGATAGTGTGGGCGACTTCCCGAACGATCCCGACGAGCTTGTAGCTTGTACCTAATCTATAAAACAGAGGAAACATTTCACACGATAAGCTTGCTAGCTTAGTAAGTCCTAATTTCATAAAAAAAAATATAACATTCAAACATCAAC
The DNA here is from genome assembly GCA_005393395.2 of Gossypium australe. NCBI lineage: Eukaryota > Viridiplantae > Streptophyta > Magnoliopsida > Malvales > Malvaceae > Gossypium > Gossypium australe. The sequence goes on along the minus strand of CM016614.1, from coordinate 127,523,933 downwards.
AATTCAATTACTACAATTCAACTTGTAAGCTTGTACTCATATTCATTTTCAAGCTTTCAATTTCATATCCATGTAACTAAGTATGAATTTGTAGGAAAATTTCTCCTTACCCACATATTTATGATCAAAATATTTGTTCGTAATCCAATCTTTAAAACCCAATGTGTCATCATATAACCATAGGTTCAATTATTCATATACTTGGATATCAATTATTATAACATGTCATTAATTATACAACCACCCTTGTGGCCGAATACACCTAGTCTTATATCTACATATTAAACGGCCGAAGTCACGATACCACATCATTCATCAATAAAACCGAGAACACATACCATTGGTAATAAATCACTGAATCACTAGTTTACCTTATCTTAATTAAGTAAGAAGCTCATTCCTACTTTACATACTCACCTGAGCCGTTAACTCGATAAATTTGCTTTAATTCGCCTTGAACACAATTTCGGTTTCTAGTTTGTGAAATACAACACCGGCATCAAGCCTGCTAGGCATAAAAGCCCGATAAATAACACCGGCACAAGGTCTGCTAGGCGTAAAAGCCCGATAAGTAACACCGGCACAAGGCCTGCTAGGCTTAAAGCCCGAATTAAATCACCGACACTAGGCCTGCTAGACTTAAAGCCCGAATTAAATCACCGGCACTAAGCCTGCTAGGCTTAAAGCCCGAAACACATTAATGTAATCAATCATCGCTAATACCTTTTATACTATATCACATAATGAAAGTACTTTGGCTTATTTACATCAAACAATCAAAACCATTCTAATAGGCTTATATACATTCGGCTATGACATGAATATCTACTAAAATTTATCAAACATTATCGTACAATTGATTTATAAATAATTCTTCAATATACTATAGCTTAAGGACTTACCCGGTAGTCGACAGATTTGAAATTTTCCAGCTACTCGTTCACCTTAGCCTTTCCCCGATCCTTTTCCAAATCTTTTCTTCCTTGATCTAAACCAAATTTAAAAGAACCTATTTAAATCATTTAACCCATCTCTAATCGACACATAATTATACCATTCTTTCTATCTATAAATTAAAATTTGAAACTTTTACAATTTACTACCATTTCTTTTTATTCATTCGAACCTAACAAACAAATATAAGAATCTTATACACTTTTACACTTGAGCCGAACTCTTCTCAAGCTTATTTAGATCTCTTTGTTGCCGTTAAAACATTCATATCATATAACTCATCAATTTGCACAATTGTCCCTTTAGTTTCACTTTCTTGCAATTAAACCCCTAATACTTAATTCAATCAAAATCTCAAATTAATCATTTCTGTTCATCACCTATCTTTAACATTCTATCAATAATCATTTCCAAATATAAACATTCATCAAGGCCGAATATACCATTTAATATACCCGAATTTTCGTATACATATACATAACTAAACAATTAAATTTAAAATAACCCTTATACATATTTACTTCGACATTGGCCGAATGTGAAGAGCATCCTTATGCTCCAATTAGAAAAATTTCCACAACATTCATTCAAATTCAACTCACTATTCTCCAATGCATTTAGAATTCTATCTCAAATTATTTTATATCCATCAACCCAACAATTTAATAAGAAAATTTCATGAAGGCCGAATATACAAATTCAATTTCTACTTCTCTTATAACCGAATTTTGCTAACTCAATGTACCCATGTATATCCTTCAATGTATGACTAAACAACAAGCTAAATGATCACCATTTATTTTCATCCATTTCAGCCGAATAATAAGAGCATCTTTATGCTCAATTCCAAAATAATTTCTATAACTCTCATATAATTGAGATCACAATTCTTCAATTCATCTTAGTCTCTTAAGAAATTCATGTTGTTTTTGAATCAATATTGAATATTTTTCAAATCAAATACACACAAAAGTACTCACCCTAGGCCGAATATTATCATGCTAAATCTCAATATTTTAACATGATTTTTATTTGCCTTCATAGCAACCAAATCCAATATGTAAAGATTTTCCAAAATCAAGCTAAAATACTCACCTCACTACCACATGTCCAGCCGAAACAATGGAGGTTCTATGTTTTCTTTTCTTCAATTACAATCGGTGAAGAAGATGAAGAATAGGAGAGAAAAATAGAATTTAAAAATGTTTCCTTTTTGCTTAAAAATTATCACACATTAAAGCATGCTTATTATACAAATAATATTTTAATTATAATATACTAAATTATAATAGCCATGGCATGCTTACCGTCCACTATTCTAAAAGTGGGAGATTTGACATGCAAATCCTAAAGTCCCTTAAACAATTTACTTTACCCCTTTTTAATCATGCTCACAACTTTGGTCACCTTTGCAATTTCATCCTTTTTATTAAATTGAACACTTAAATGACTAAATTTTTCTACGAAACTTTCACACTCACCCAATCACATGTAATAAACACAGACTATAATATTAAAATATTTCTCGGACTCGGATTCGTGGTCCCGAAACCACTGTTCCGGTTAGAGTCAAAATTGGTCTGTCACACATACACCAAAATTTCATTTTAAAGACCTTAATTATCAACAACCAATATATCACAAAATTTGGCATCTTTTCACATACAAACTTACGCATACTGCATACCTAAATGGCCCTCAAAATGTAACTTTCATCTATACACTTCATGTCAACTAAACTACACACTTCAATAGATTCTCAATCGTCTTTCAACCAATCATGCAATTAACCATTACTCTCACAAAACATACCATTCATATTCATCAAGTACTCTAGCATCATCATTAACTTTAACATCTAAGTGTTTTATCTATAATCTAACACATCACCAATTTGTCCACTTAATTACATAACATATACCATTCAACATCCAAAGCACCAACATTCAAGGTACACACATATACATAACGTTGCCTATATACATGTCATATAACCGAGTTCAGAACATTTAAAAGTCTATTGAGTCAATATTTTATGTGTAGCAAATTACCCTGAAAAACTACATAACATTGCAAGGTTCAACGAGGAGGTGGACCCCCGAGCTAGTTTGATGCTCCATTCTAGGGAAGTCTGATAACCTCTTATATTTGGGACACATTGGGGACAATGTGTAGTCTAAGCGTTGGGGTGCACATAGCTTTATATGTTTTATTTTTCTTGCTTTTATGCCATTTTGTGCATTTACTTTAATTTTTTGTCTTTTTCAAAAAAAAATTTAAAATTCCAAAAATATTTTTCGTTTTTTTTTTATTTTGTGTAATTTCATGGTGCTTGGACTATAATTAGGTAATAAGTTACTAGTTGTACATATTGAATAAGTACATAGAATTGCCAAATTTGTAAATTTTGAATGATATTAGATAATTTCTTATTCTTAATTGTAGACTAATTAGTTCAATTAGATAATGTGTATAATAGACTAGAGGCAATAACCTAAATGAAAATGTATAAAGTATACCATAGGATGAATAAAGTATACGAATCCTTGTAGATAAATAATTTGAATTGTTAATTGTTTGTTTAAATAGATGTATGCTTAAAAGAGTTGGTGTTAGGTGATTGATTCGGGAAAGACCTTAGGCATTTTTTGAAATAGCCTACAGCCTAAAAGCTTATATGTTGCTATGTACCCCTAATTCTTATATCTTTGAGTCTCGAGTACCCTTTTCTTGTAAGCCTTAATATCAAAGGCTCGAGCCTAAACGAGTCTAGTACTCGATCCTTCTTTGTCCCATTCTTTAAATGCACTATGTAATGGACATCGGGCCATAGATATTGAGGGCTAGGTAGAAACATTATGGTGGCTTTGTGTGCAAAAAAAGAAAATGAAGGAATTACGTGAATTAGTATGTTTAAAAAAATAAAAAAAGGAGGGGTGAACGAAAGAGTGCAAAATAAAGAAAAGAAGAGCTAAATCAAAACTAAGCTAAAAAATGAAAATATTTCAATTCACAATTATAAATTTTGTACGTACTCATCTTGCATAATACCTTCTAACATTTTGGAGAAATAGGGTAGGTGAGAGAAGGAGAAATAAGGAGGTGAGCTTGTAAATAAATTGGGGATGAGTAGGGAACAATGTCATGTGCTTAACCGTTTCTAGTGCTTGAAATCGTTTTGAGTATCTATTGTTTGAATTTCGAACTGTCTTAAGCCTCAGAACTTTACAAGTCTAGAAGACCTTTGTAACCCGAATTAATCACCAACACAATAATTCATGAATAGCTTGCATTTGTTTGAACAAATATGACTGATTCTTTTTAAATATATATGAGCAGTCCGCATAATTCATTTTGATGGATAACACTTGTATATATGTTCATTTCCATTGTCTCTACATTTATTGACATTTTAATCAGTGAACTAATTATGTTTGCATTAGGAATAAACATGTTAGCTAGATATCGCTCTTAAGTTGCATGTGAGGTAGTTCTCGTACGAGTTTGATGTTTTATGTTTTACTGCTATATGACTTAATCGTTTGATTTAGTCCAAAATGCATCTTTTCTTTTACATGTTTAGTGTGTTTGCTTGAGGACAAGTAAAAAGTCAAGTGTGAGAGAATTTGATCTGCCATAATTTGATATGAAAAATTAGGTTTTCCCAGTATACTTAAGGGGATTATTCTCGATCAACGTAACGTCTCTTTCATAGTTTTTCGCAATTTTATATTTTAAGTTAATAAATGTAAATGTCTCGTTTTTACTCAATTTATGACGCAATTTGGCCAATGGTTCCATTGGAGGGCCTAACATATGGTTGAGTGGTGTAGGGACTTGTTGGAGGTTGAATATGAGCGAAAATGACACCAAAAGAAAGGATATCGTGATATCCATACCTTTGAATCGAGATACCTCCAACAGTATTGAAGATTAGAGACCATCCTTCAGTGGTATCGCGATATCCACCTTCAAAGGCCCTCAAGGTTCGAAACTGCCTAAGGTATTGGATATCCTATTTTGGGTATCGCGACACTGACATCGTGAGAGAGACAAGATTGGACAAAAAGGGTAGTCTTTGTCCATCCAATCCACCAATCACCCAAGGCCCGTGTAGGGGCAATTTTGGCAACAAGAAATATCAACATTCCACCTAAAACAACCAATTTTGGCTGAGAAGGAGTGACACACACATTAATTTAGTTCTTAGCTTTAGTTTTTCTGAGTTTTCTCTTAGTTTTTCTGCAACTTTTCTAGGGTTTTTATTTTCTCTTCTTCTTTCTTAGTTTCAAGGTTTATTTTTCTGCATTTACTTCTTAATCTTAGTGTTATTTAAGTTAGTTATCATTGTAACTTAGGTTTATTTGCACTTTCAGTCCTTGTGCCTTGGTTGTAAGGTATTTTTAGCTTTAGTTTAATGTATTTCAGTTTCTTTTACTTTAAATCAATTAAAGTTTGTTCCTTTTATATTTATTGCTTTAAGTTTTCTTGTTGAATGCCTTTAGTTTCATGTTTTTTTAAGTTTTCTTGTATAAAAATCCAAACTTTTATATTTTTCTTAAACTTTACTTTAATGTTTTCTTTGCCTTTCATTTCCATGCCTATTCTCTTTATTTTCAACATGAGTAGCTAAATCTAAAAAAGAGGTTGGTTGATGGAGATGTGGGTAAGCTGTTTTTTTTTTTTTAGAAAAGAGACTAAATCATAATAAATTGGACTAAATAGAATATACCTAAAAACTTAGGAAGTGATGCCCCTAAAAGAATATCTAGACAAGTGAGACCGAGAGGTAATCTTGCTGTGCACCAATTTATTAGTCCTTGATTAACCGGTGAGATTGAGAGATAAATCAGATTAATTCATCTAAGTTGTTAAAATTGATATTGAGAAATAAAATAGAGTCACTTAGTAATTTAAGCGATTTAAGTCCCTCGTTTGAAGATCAGTGAACCACATCGAAATCAACCAACCACTGTTAGTCATTTATTAATTTATCTCTTAGCTTTGTACACTTTACAATTTGGTCCCTAGATTAGCATATTTAATTTTCTTACAAAACTTTCTTGCTATGATTTACTGTACTATAAAATCATATCAGTAGCCACTTAAAATCTATAGTGTATGCTATTTATCATTCAATCATCATCTCCGTTGGGTTCAAATCTTAGAACAGTCTAGTGTTCCATTGTAACACTACAAAATCACAACCGACTTGTACCCTTGCAGTAAAATCATGCTTTAAAATTATTTTAGAAAATCATTTATTTTATGCTCACGTGTGAATGCAGTTAGTCAACTTTCCACCTCAGGTGAAAGATTGGTTATCATACATAACACCCTTCAAGCTCAACTAGGTGTTAAACAAATAATCAATGAAAATCCATAAGCTGCTGAAAACACTCTAGTAGATCAAGTTGGCCAAGAAAATCTAGAAATTATTGAACAACAAGTTGAACAACATGATCCACAAGAAAATGTTGGTTCAACATTGAAGAGATCTACTAGAAAAAGGAAATCAACAATTTCTAGTGACTATATTGTCTACCTGCAAGAGTCTGACTATAATATTGGAGCTGAGAATTATCTTGACTCATTTTCACAAGCTATGAGTTGCAAAGAGTCAAAATTGTGATACAATGTATGAAAGCATAGATGAATTCCATGAAAAGTAATAATGTTTAGGATCTTGTGTCGTTACCTAAAGGGTAAAAACCATTGGATGTAAATGGGTCTTCAAAACAAAAAGAGACTCAATGGAAAACATAGAAAGATATAAAGCTAGACTTGTTCCGAAAGGATTCACTCAGTGAGAAAGAATTGATTATATTGAGAATTTTATCCTTGTATCTAAGAAAGATTCCTTGTGCCTTGTGTTAGCATTAGTAGCTCATTTTGACCTTTAGTTGCAACAAATGAATGTGAAAATCACCTTTCTCAATGATGACCTAGAGGAAGAGGTATACATGAAACAACCTGAAGGATTCTCCTCTAGTGATGGTGAACACTTGGTATGCAAGCTAAAGAAGTCCATATATGGATTGAAACAAGCCTCTCGACAGTGGTATTTAAAGTTCCGTGAAGTTATCTTTTCGTTTGGTTTTGCTAAGAATGGGACGACATTTTACTTGCAACAAATTACAGGGGTATGCTACGTGAAGTGAAACAATTTCTTTCTAAAAATTTTGATATGAAATATATGGGTGATGCTTCTTATGTCATTGGCATTAAGATTCATCGTGATATCGTGGTATCTTAAGTCTATCTCAAGAAACCTATATCAACAAAGTTTTAGAAAGGTTTCGGATGAAAGATTGTTCATCGAGTATTGCTTCTATCGTAAAAAGTGATAAGTTCAATTTGAACCAGCACCCGAAGAATGAATTTGAGAGGGAGCAAATGAAAAACATTCCATATGCTTCTATTGTTGGAAGTCTGATGTATGTTAAAGTCTGCACAAGACTTTACATTGCATTTACAGTTGGAATGTTGGGAAGATATCAAAGTACTCCAGGTATTGACCATTGGAGAGCTGCAAAGAAAGTTTTGAGATATCTTAAAGAGACAAAGGACTACATGTTTACATACAAATGATCAGACAATTTGAAAGTGATTGGCTACTTCGATTTAGACTTTGTCGATTGTGTTGATTCACGTAAATCAACATCAAATTACATATTTATGTTTGCTGGCGGAGCTATATCTTGGAAGAGTGTCAAGCAAACTTTAACTGTTACTTCTACTATGACGGTTGAGTTTATTTCATGTTTTAAGGCTACCTTACATGGAGTATGGTTGAATATTTTCATATATGGTCTTAGACTTGTGGATTTGATTTTTAGGCCGTTAATTGCCTCCGAACGCACTAACGTCCGGCGTGTAAATACTGCAACTAAAGATATGAAATTGAGGCAGTGTCCGTAAGTATACGGGTCAGGTTGTAATATAGTTTTACAACAAAATAGGTAAGTACGCTGAGGATCGTACCTAAGGGCAGTGAGTACTAAACTAAAGTTAATCTAAATGCAAATAGAATTAATTAGTAATTTAAATAAATTATATTACAATAGAACACAAAGAAATGAATTTTAGATTGTTATAAATAAAGAAATAAAAAACTGCATAAATAAAATGGACTTCGGATCACTAATTTCTAAACTTAATTAAATCTAGACATGAGTTATTAGCTCGCTTTGGTGGTCATAACTAATTCTTATTTTGGGTTTCTATTCAATCAACTAGTCGTTACTCTAGAAGGATCTCTCAATCTTCCATTAAACTAATGAGTCGATAAGAACTACTTATCTCTCGATCTCACAGTCCAGACCAGTTCGGGGCTAAGGTGTTTATGGAAGGGCCATACCAATTTTGGGTTAATTCCCACCTAAATGACTTCCTAGGGTCGTCAAGCCTAGGGTTTAAGTTCTTCTTCTCCCAAACAGCTGACCCGCTAAGAAAACCCTACATAACAATTAGTTAATTACACTTCCACTCACTAATCCCCTATAAGAGGATTAGTTCCTTGTGGAATCCATAAACATAATAAACTTGATAATAAAGATATGCTGAAGAATAAATCAAGAATAGAGTTTAGAGAATCCTATTTGTATTTGATTGATGAAGTGCAATAATCCTCAAACGTTTTATTACGTTTACAAAGTAAGTCCTCTGAAGAACACAAACAGAAAAGAACTGAAAATAAACCTAAAGCCTAAAAGAAGGAAAACTAAAACTAAAATTACAAAGAAAAACTTATAATATGAAAAGCTGCCTCTAAATAAGTGTTTGAAAAGCTTATTTATAGAGTTAGGGTTGACCGTCATCCTCAATCTAAGTTAGCTAAAGTTTTCGTGTTAATTTTCATTGTGCAGACCAAAAACACCCATTGCTCGTAATTGTTCCCGTATAGGGTCGGTGTCATGACACCCTAGTGCCTATGTCGCGACACTGAAGGCAGTATGCCTAGTTCAGGTTTGGCTTCAGGGGTATGTTGCGACATCTAACGGCTATGTTGCAACATCAAAGGCAAACTTGAAATTCTTGTATTATGCTCTCTATGTTGCGGCATTAAGCTTCCCGTGTTACAACACGGTGACCAACCTTGAGTTCCTATGCCTTGGAATGGTGTCCTGCACACTCACTAAGTACGTTAGCTCACCCTTAGGCCTCATTCGACCCCTAAGGTCATAAAAAGACTCAAAATACACTTTTTATTGAATTCAAAGAAAATATGGAAAACTTAACTAAAACATAATAAAAATGCTTATATTCAAGCTCTTGAAGTATGAAAACTAGTTAAATATGCTACACCGTGTTATGATAGATCAACCATTGATGATATATTGTGACAATTCAGCTGCTGTCTTTATGGCTAAAAACAACAAAAGTCGAAGTCAAAGTAAACATATCGACATTAAGTATTTAGCCATAGGGGAACGTGTTAAAGAAAAGAAAGTGGTCATTGAGCGCATTAACACTGAGTAGATGTTAGTTGATCCTTTGACTAAAAGCATGCCACCACACAAATTTAAGGATCATGTTGGCACTATGGGACTTGTTCCCACCTTGTAAATTTTCGTTGTAAGAACGATAATAAAGAAACTATGTTAAGCTTGATGTTTCTCATATTTTGTGCGTACATTAATTTGATTATTTCGAGAAATTCACTAAAGTTTGGGCCTTGAATAAACATTGGGTTTATTCATTAAGAAATATAGGCTAAAGTATTGAGACATGATATATTGTGATACATGGAAGATACTATTCAAATTTTAAGAGAAAATATCGCCATGAATCGTGTATTAGGTTTCGGCTTTAATTATTCATGGGCGATACAAACTAAGTGGAAGAATGTTGGACGTGCATTTGGTTCGTGGGGTTATTCCCACGTTTCCCATTTTTGTTGCCCTCCACTTCCATGTTGTTTGTGTGATGGTGGGGCATGTAATTGATGGTTTTTGATGGGGAACCACCACTATAAATACCAGTTGCATAAGGTCCCTAAGTACCAAAAACAAATTTCTGAAAATATTCCATCTAGTGAGATTTTCGAGTGCTTAGAAAACTTTGACGGTATTCCGTTTTTTCGTACGGCTAAATTTGACGACCTTGTGGATAGTTTGGCGTGCTCGAAAGTGGTGTAACATCATTTAGATTTTGGCATTTGATTCAAGCAATGACTAGAGGTATTTATATTCGATCTTTTCTGCTACACTATAATGTTTAAACTATTATTTATGCATACATAAAACCATGATTTCTATTGGAATTGATGTGATTTTGTTTTCCTTGGGTGATCATTCTTAGATAGTCAATTGTAATGCTTAGTGGTTGTATAAAATAAGATATATTTTAATTGGAGGAATCATGCAATTGTTTGTTTAAAATCAATATGCTTCAACGTGTTAGATTGACAACCTAACGTATAAATTTAGATCAAGAAAAAAGAGACCGATCTTGAATGAGATTAAGTTGATTAAATTTTGCCAAGTGTGAATGAATCGAGAGTTGAAATCTAGTAGCAAATTTTAGGTTTTAATTTGATTCAAGAGATTGATTAAACTTTAAGATGTGAAATTGTGTAATAATTCGAGTTAACGTACTGTTCTATAACCATTAAGCGACTCAATTAATCATCACCTTAAAACTTGTTGAAAGATTTGATTGATAGTTGCATTTTATAGTTAGCTCACCTGTTTAAATTCAATTTCAAAATGAAATTAATAGTGTTAATATAAGTAGAGTGGTAATTAAGTTGTGAATTTAGACTGTTGTAATTAAATCCAAAATAAAATCGATTAATTCGAGTAAAGTGATAATTGAGTTTTTAATTTAGAATGAGCCTTCAATTCTGAATAATTCTCCCCAGTATCCTTGCGGTATTTCCTCAAAAGATTTTAAAGCATGCATTATAGTGATAAAATGTTGTTATTTTCTTTGTTCACCATATAATCTTAAATTGAAATCTTAGAAAAAATCCATATTGAAGTCTTAAGATTGTTAGAAAAATACATAGGATGCGATTTGTAACCAAAGAATATTATTAGAAAAAATAATTAGAAAAATAATGTAGAAGCCCAAATTCATCCGGGCTTAAGCAATAAACAATAAAGTAAAAAAAAAAAATGACAGGCCCAGTTCGTAGGTGGCCCGAAAGGCCCAAAACATTAAAACTTGAAACAGAAAAGCTAGGGCTGGAAACCCTAGCGCCGCAAGCCCTTGGTGCGCCGCAACCTCTCCCCATGTGCGCACTACGCCACCAGCCACCAGCCTCGCGAGTGCTCCATCCACTATCGCGCCCATACCTGCAAAGAAGAAGACAAAGAACAACAACGCAGAACAAATTGTACTATTTTATCTATTTTTACATATCGTTTTAGGCTATAAAACGAGAAAAAAAAAACAACAATGGAGGAGGCCTTTTTTTGGAATCAATCAAGAAAAACAGATTCAAACAACAAAGATAGCAAAAAGATAAAAAAATAAAAAAGGGGCAGAAACTAAGGAAGAGCTTTCGGAGGTATTCTTTAAATTTTTTATTTATTTTCTTTCATTCGCGTATATACACGTATATATATATATAGTATAAAGCAAAAAAAAAATATAAAAATAATGTAAAAAAATAAAACGACTTACCTTTCCGGCCACCGCTGGCGGTGGCCGGAGCTTCGACGCCGGCTGGGACCCTCGTGGGTGGTCTTTGGGCAGAACCCAGAGAAAATCAAGAAGCTTCCCCCTTTTTTTTCTGCTGCAAAGAAGAAATGAAATTTTTGGAGAAAAATACTGCTTTTATATCCCTTTTGATACGACGCCGTTTCGCCAACAGGGGTCAGAGGCCAAAACGACGTCGTTTTGGGCCTCTGACCCGTGACCCGACCCACTTCAGCCTGGGATCCGCGTGTTTTTTTATTGGAGGGGCTAATTGCGCTTTTAGCCCCTCCGCTTTTTCAGAGCGCGCAATTGAGCTTTTCTTTATTTTCAAATTTTGACCCGGGGATTCACCACGGTTTCCAATTCAGTCCACCTCCCAGCGCATCGTTTAGATAAAGGGGGTTTATTGCTATTTCAGCCCTTCCAGGTTGTGCGCGTGTCACAAATTAGTCCTTTTCATTTTTGATCTACTTCAAATCGACCCCAAACTTTGCTTTAAACACAGATTGGTCCTTTTTTAGTTGTTTTGCAATCTTTTAATCCTTCTGTCATTATTTTATTGTTGCTATTTTATTATTACCATATTATTATTATGATTACTATGTTATTATTATCATCATATTTATATTAGTATATTATATTGTATATTAATTATTATCAGTATTATTATTTTACCATTATTACTATGCTATTGTCATTATTAGTATATTATTATTATCATTACTATTATTATTATTATTGTTATTATTATTATTATTATTATTATTATTATTATTATTATTATTATTGTATTGTATATGTTGTGTATCATTATTATTATCAGTATTATTATATTCGCTATTTTATCATTATCACTAATCACTATTACCATTATTATTACTATATTATATATTATTATTATTATTATTATTATTATTATTAGTACTCACATTATAATGTCCATTATCCTCGTTGTTATTAATTCTAGCATTTTGACAATTGTTTTTTTTTTAGAACTTTGCGTTTTATTTTCCATACTTTATATCATTTTTACAACTGTTTCGACATTCTTACGATTGTTTTTATCGGCGTCATTTTACGTAAATCCATAATTTCGAGGTGATCTTGGATTCAAAGGTTTAACTTATCGTGTCCTAAAGTATTGGATGTGATATTTTAGTCTTTGGGAACGAGAAAATCTTGATTTCTTTTAAAAGAGAAAATACGGGACGACCTCGGGTTCGAGGATTTGGATTACCATGTCCTAAAGTATTGGATGTGATACTTCGATTCCTTTGGAACGGGAGAATCTCGACTCGCATTTCCGGAAAAATCACGAGATGATCTTAAGATCGAAGACTTAAACTATCGTGTCCTAAAGTATTGGATGTGACATTTTATTTCTTCGAAATGAGGAAATCCCGATTTAATTTAAGAAAACCCCAAATATTTCCAAAAGAGGTCGGATTTTCAAATTCTTTTAAAATTCTCAACCTTTGACATGAGGATGTTAATTGATCAAATCGGTACCAATTTTGGGCGTGACGAGGGTGCTAACCCCTCCTCGCACGTAACCGACTCCCGAACCGTTTTCTCAAATTTCGTAGACCAAAAACACTGTTTTAGTAAATCAAAAATGTTTTATTAAAACAAAGGTGATCCGATCACACCAAGCAAAGATCGATGGCGACTCCCGTTTTTATTTTCTAAACCCAAGTTCGATTCCCGTTTTCAAAAATGGTTTCGACAGCTTGGCGACTCCACTGGGGACCAAAGAGAGTCAGGCCATAAATTGATTATGATATGTCCTTTATCGAAAGTTTGAAAATTTGATTTGAAAATTACTATCCTTCTGTTGCCTTTGGTTGTGTCATTGCATGTGATTCCTATTTTCTTGTGCACATTGCATTGCATGACCATTGCGGTCGCACCCTTAAGTGGGAGTGAGAAGCTACTCTTTCGTGAGGTTTTCACCTCCGTGCAAGATAGTGGATCGCTCTCGGGATACATCCGTACCTATGTCTTCGTGAGATTTTCATCTCCGTGCAGCCATAGGGAAATGTATTCCCCTGAACCGAACTCGTTCTGTATGAGCCTATAATGGGTGAGGATCGAGGAATCTGCTGGTTCGGGTACCTTTCTTTAGAGCCGAGCCCCATGTAATGAACCTTAAAGAACCACTCCCAGTTAGGACCACGCCAGACCCTGGCGGTTACCTGAATAAGAGTGATTGTTTCTTGCTTGCTTTGAAATTTTTGTACATAGTACTAACTCATGGCATTTCATTATAATCACATGGCATTTCATCATAAAAGGGTGTTGATTTGTATTCGGTTACTAGGTAGAAGAACTCAACATGGAAAAGGGATTTCTTGATAGAGTGGAGGATAATGCGGCCGTTCGAACATGGTCTGAAGGGGTACAACGCGAGAAAGGAGATAGCCTGAGTGTGGGATACGAATCAGAATTGTGGGACTTCGCCCGTATTAGCGTGACTCAGAATAGCCTGCAAGAACTGAAGGAGATATGGGATTCATGGGATAATGACGTGAAACAGCTATGTTACAGTAGTTATGGCGACCTACCCTATTTGCTTGACGTCAGGGTGGATGAGCGACTATTCCGGGATATTACCCAATTCTGGAACCCCGCCTATAGTTGCTTTACTTTCGGGAAAGTAGACATGGTACCCACTATTGAAGAATACACAGCCTTACTTCGGTGCCCAAGTGCTCAAACGGGCAAGGCTTATTCAAGAGCTGTTAATGTACCAACATTCACGAAAAAACTAATGAACATCACAGGGATGAGTGAGCAATGGATTACGGCTCGAATCAAGCAAAAGGGGGATTGTAAATGTATCCCTTGGGCGCATTTAAGGGATTTAATCCTAGTACATTCTGATACAAAAAAGAAGGTTGACGTTTTTGCCTTAGGCATCTACGGTTTGGTTGTCTTTCCCAAGGTTTTAGGATATGTGGAGGAAGCCGTCTCAGATCTATTTGACAAACTAGATAAAGGAGTCACACCTGTCCCCGTAATCTTAGCCGAAACATTCCGATCACTAAACGCTAGCCGAAGAGTAGGTGAAGGGAGATTCGTAGGGTGCGCGCAACTTCTGCTATCATGGTTTCATAGCCACTTTTGGAAAGTGAAAAAGGTTTCGTGTAAAGTCTTCTCCAAGAACTACTCTCCTTTGGGGGAATTAGCAACTACGCCAAGACGGGACGACTTGTCTGAAGAGAAATGGATAGCAATACTCCAGAATTTACAAGTAGATGATGTAGAATGGAAAGCTCCGTGGATGATCCCTGATGGGATTTTGTACCGGTGTGGAGAGTTTGACTGGGTTCCTTTACTCGGGATATGGGAAGCTGTGGGGTACGCACCACTACTCGTAGCAAGGCAGTATCGATCAAGACAGTTCATACCCGCAACGCATGGGCTAGCCCAGAGTGAGTTTTCATATAAAGATGACGGCTATAAGAAGAAGATTCGTGAAATAACGGCGGCGTGGATCCAAACCCGACGAATGAAGGGACTCGCCGTAGGGCCGATGACAACCCCCGAATATGATGAGTGGAGGAATGCAAGGATCAATGACAATGTCCCAATGCCAAGCCAAGATGATACTTTACCCATAGAAGAGCATCTACGAGTTGTCCCATCTGAGTTAGAGATCATCAAAGGGGATTTTGAGACCAAGAGTCGAGAATTAGGAAGGAAGATAGAGCGGCTAGAGGAGGAAAAGATGCACTTAGGGTTGGACATCGACATCTACAAATTAGAAGCCGAAAAGTTAAGGAAAGGAAAAAACAAGGCTGAAGAAGATCTGGAGAGCTTAAAAACAGATTACAAGAAACTACGTACGTCAATCAGGACCGCAGGTTTGGGTAAGACATCAGAATAGTGGCGGCAAGAGATTCGAGAAGAAAAGACTAAGGCTGACCAATGGGAAAGGAAATGCCAAAATGCTAGAGTACGTGAAGATGTTTTGAAAAGGAGCCTGTCGAAAAGTCAAAGTGAGAAAGAACAGCTGCAGATCCGAACTACGGAACTAGAAAAATCACTGCTCCTGTATCAAAATCGTAACTCGGTGAGCGAATTAAGAGCCAGCCAAAGCAAGGTCGATGAGTTAAAAAGAAAGATAGAAGAACTTGAAACTGCGTTACAAAATGGCGAACATCAGGTCGAGTTCCTTAATGAACATTGGAAGAATCAACTCCACCATTCTCAGGAACAAATCAGAAATAGGGACTATATGATGGGTGAAGCTGTAGTTCAAATCCGAAAGGTGGCTTCCCAGTTGCAAACTCTGGCAGTTCAAGTTGATGTGTTGAGTCTAATGTACGAGTCAGGGTCAGATCGGGGCCAAGGTCTAGCGGGGTTTCTTAGAGAAGTCAAGGATCTAGGTGATAAGGCAAAGCCGTACGCATAAATTTTTCCACTCTATGTAAAAAACTTTGTTTTCCAAGTGAAATTGATCTAATAGAGCTGAATCAAATCAACACCTTTCTGTCTTCTTGCATTGCATAAATTTTGCAAATTTTGCATTTCATAAATTTGCAATTCATTTCATGCATCAGCATTGCATGCATTCACATCATGTCACGTACGTAGAAAAGAGTCTGACATACTCGATTCATAACAGTGAAGAAAGGGAAACCTGGAAGCTGAACATCCGTACGACACCCGCACTAAGATAAAGAAAATGGATCAGAAGCTAGAAAAATTCCAAAAGGAGATGAATGACCAAATGGATGCACAGATGCAAAAGCACTTAACTAAGATCCAGCAAGAAATGGAGGAATCACAGAGGGACATGAGGGCTCAGATATCTCAGATGTCCGAACTATTGAACAAGTTCTTGGGGAAGGAGAAAAGCCCCATGGCCATCACTGGAGGGGAGAATGAAGATGGTCCTTCAGAATCTGTCTTACCACAAGTGCCTTCGCAGCACGAGGAACATCCCCGGAGGCCACCTGTCACTATTAGGCCTCAACAAGGCCAAGTCAACATTGGACCTCCCGTGAATTTCCAAATAGGCTCAGGGTCCAACCCAGGAGACGGTTTCACTAATCTTATGGTACCGGATTTTGACGAAATGGATAAGGAAAGAATGAAGGCTGAACCCTCAACGCAAATGGAAGATCGCTACAAGTGGCTAGAAGAGAGAGTCAAAGCAATAGAGAAGTCTAAAACTCGTTACGGGGTCGATATCAAAGAACTAAGTCTGGTCCCAAACTTAGTGCTTCCACCAAAGTTTAAAACTCCGGATTTTGAAAAGTACAACGGGACCAGCTGCCCGGGAGCACACCTGAAGATGTTCGGTCGACGAATGGCGGGATATGCTGATAATGAGAAATTATTAATACACTGTTTTCAGGATAGCCTGGTTGGGTCTGCGGCCAAATGGTACGATCAACTCAGTAGTACCCAAATCAAAAATGGAGGGACTTAGTTCAGGCTTTCATGAAACATTATGGCCACATAGCGGACATAGCTCCTGACAGAGTCACTCTCCAAACTATGGAGAAGAGACCAAGCGAAAACTTCAGGCAGTACGCGCAACGGTGGAGAGAGGTAGCCACACAGGTCCAACCACCTCTTTTAGAAGAAGAAGCGGCCACACTCTTCATTCATACCTTGAAGGCCCCTTTCATCAACCACATGTTGGGAAGTTCTATGACCGATTTTTCAGAAATTGTGAGATGTGGGGAAAGAATAGAATACGCAGTCAGATGCGGCAAGATAGAAACAGGGGAAGGCCCCAGAAAAATGACTCTGAAGAAAAGAGAGGGTGACATAAATAACGTGAATGCCCATGACAAAGCAGTCACCCTGAATCAACCTAAAAATGTAATCACTGATCGTCCAAGGCTGCATAAACAAGAACCTAGTGCAAAGCCGAGTGTAGAGAAGCTCCAATTCACTCCGATCTACATGACTTATGGGCAGCTGTACCAAAAACTATATGACACGCATGTTGTTGCCCCCCATTACCTACAGCCCATACAACCCCCATACCCTAAATGGTACGATGCGAATGCGCAATGTGAATACCACGCTGGGGTTGTCGGACATTCAATTGAAAATTGTCTCGCCTTCAAGAAGCTGGTTGAGAAACTTATTCAAATGGGTGTGGTGAAAGTCAACGACACAGAGCACCCCTTACCCAACCATGCTAATAACGGTGTGAACATGTTGGGGGAGAAGGTAGGGAAGAAAGTAAAAACGAACGTCGATGAAATAAAAACCCCGCTGAGATGGGTTTGGAGGCAAATGATAAGCCGAGGCTTAATCACCCAACAGCCGGGGGGAGAGATTGAAAGAGCGGAGAATCATTGCGAGTTTCACGCCAAAACGGGCCATAATATTCAAGAATACCTCGTGCTCAGGACTCTCATCCAAGGTCTCATGGACAACAAAGAGATAGAATTCTATGAAGAGATCGGAGATCTAGAAGAAGGAGAAGTTCACGCGTCAGAAGAAGGACCGGCTAGAAGGATCTACGGGAGCAATCATCCTGCAGTGGTCATATCACGACCTAGAGCGGTCGAAATCACGCCAAAGAGAGAGGCCGACATATCGAAGGAAGGGACGTCTAGGAGAGTCTATGGGGGCAACTACCCTGCAGTAGTTATATCACGGCCAAAGATGGGGGAGACTGAAATATCGATCACACCGAAGGTCATAATTCAAAAACCCACGGCTACCCCTTACAAAGACAATAAAAAGGTACCTTGGAGCTATGATTGTAGGGTGGAAATCCCTGGAAGAGAGAATCTGGTCAATGCTACAGAAGAGGAACGAGATGGAGGCTTTTTACACGTAGTGGGAGACGTTACACCCCAAACACGAGTGCGGCAGCAACCAAAGGGAAAGCGGTGGCAACTGAGCGAAGGGAAGAGGAAACCATCGAGCCTGAAGCATTCGTCAACGTGCCCGTGACAGAGAGCGACGCCAGGGAGTTTTTAAAATTCCTTAAGCACAGCGAATATAGTGTTGTGGAGCAGCTGCACAAACAGCCCGCTCGCATATCGGTACTGGCTTTGCTCATGAGCTCAGAAGCCCATCGAAATGCGTTGATGAAAGTACTAAATGAAACATATGTCACGGGGGATATATCTGTTAATAAGTTGGACCGTCTCGTCGGTAATATAAGCGCGGACAACTTCATTTTCTTCAATGATGACGAGATACCTTCGGGAGGCATGGGATCTACAAAAGCCCTACACATAACCGCGCGCTGCAAAGGGTACACGTTGCCGGGGGTGCTAGTTGATAACGGATCAGCCCTAAATGTATTGCCTCTATCCATACTGAATAGGTTACCTGTGGATAGCTCACATGAAGGCATGCCATAATGTCGTAAGGGCATTTGATGGGACGGAGAGAAAGGTCATGGGGAGAATCGATATACCGCTTCAAATCGGCCCAAATACATATGAGGTAGACTTCTTGGTGATGGATATCAAACCTTCCTACAATTGCCTGCTTGGGAGACCTTGGATCCATTCGGCAGGGGCGGTACCGTCGTCACTACACCAGAAATTGAAATTGGTAACGGAAGGTAGATTGGTCACAATCAACGCTGAAGAAGAGATCATAGCATCCGTTACTAGTGACGCTCTGTACATTGAGGTAGATGAGAAGGCAATAGAGTGTTCTTTCAGATCATTGGAATTTATCAACGCAACTTTCGTTGCCGAAGGCGGCAAGATCCCTATGCCTAAAATATCCAAGTCAACGATGATGAGCCTTCAAATGACAATTGGGAAGGGAGCTTTGCCCGGGAGAGGACTCGGGAGAAACCTGCAAGGAAAGACTGAGGTGCCAACGCAAAGAGAAAAACGAGACCGCTTCAGCTTAGGGTTCAAGCCAGATGCGAAACAAAAGAAGAGAGAAGAAGAGAAAAGAAGAGAGAGAA
The DNA here is from genome assembly GCA_005393395.2 of Gossypium australe. Lineage (NCBI taxonomy): Eukaryota > Viridiplantae > Streptophyta > Magnoliopsida > Malvales > Malvaceae > Gossypium > Gossypium australe. The sequence goes on along the minus strand of CM016614.1, from coordinate 127,504,423 downwards.
GAAAGGCACGCCTGAATGAGGAAGAGATCAAGTGGGAGCCAATGACTTTCCCTCCTCTGTCCAAAACATTTGTCTCGGGGGGAATCTTGTACCCTGACCGAGGCATGGCAGCAAGAAAAGCAATGGAAGAAATGTTGGGGAGCTTAACCATCAACGCCGTATCGGAAGAAAGGTCCGAGGAAAGAGCTTTATCTGGGATTCGTCCTTATGCTCCTGGAAGCGTTTTGGACAATTGGACAATAGAAGAAATTCCTGTAGCTTTTAGGAGTAATTCAGAGTAATGTTCGAAACACGCTTGTTGCTCTAGGCCTAGGGGCAATGAGAGACTCTTTGTTGAATAGGCATATGCCCCAACGTCTTTATTTTAATAAAATGCATATTTCGAGCAAATTTTCTTTTACTCTCCATTCATAGTCATACACATAAACATCCATTCTTAGATTGTTGCTTCTGCGCCTTTCTTTGCCCTCTTGACAGGTCCCCAGATATCAATGACGTGAGCGACACTGCTATCGACTCAAGGTCCCCTTTTGAACAAGATACGGACATGGAGGATTCTCAAGACTTCGAAGATGACCAAGATCGTAACATGTCTCCTGGTTTGTTAAGGATGGTAGAGCAAGGCGAAGGACAAATCCTACCCCACGAAGAGACAATAGAAATGGTGAACCTAGGAGAAGGAAAAGAGTTGAAAATTGGGACTGGTATAGCCGCAAAAACGAAGCAAGACCTCATCGAATTACTCAAAGAATTCAAGGACGTCTTTGCTTGGTCATATCAAGATATGCCCGGGTTAAACACAGACATAGTGGTGTATCGACTCCCCATCAAGGAAGAGTGTAAACCCGTCCAGCAGAAATTTCGAAGGATGAGGCCAGATGTTTTATTAAAAGTAAAAGAAGAGGTCAGAAAACAGTTTGACGCCGGTTTCTTGCAAATGGTTAAATACTCAGAATGGGTAGCAAACATAGTGCCTGTCCCTAAGAAAGATGGAAAAGTGCGAATGTGCGTGGACTACAGGGATTTGAACAAGGCCAGTCCTAAAGATAACTTTCCACTACCCCACATTGATACATTAGTGGATAACACAGCCGGATACTCCCTTTTCTCTTTCATGGATGGCTTCTCTGGGTATAACCAGATTAAAATGCACCCCGAAGATATGGAGAAAACCACGTTCATTACCATGTGGGGGACATTCTGTTATAAAGTGATGCCTTTCGGACTAAAGAATGCAGGGGCAACATATCAAAGGGCCATGGTGACTCTCTTCCACGACATGATGCATAAGGAGATCGAAGTTTATGTAGATGACATGATTGCAAAATCCAGGACTGAGAGAGAACATGTGCAAGTCTTGAGGAAACTGTTCCTAAGATTGAGGAAATTCCAGCTGAAACTCAATCCAACAAAATGTACCTTTGGGGCTAGATCCGGAAAATTGTTGGGATTCGTAGTCAGTAAAAAGGGAATCGAGGTTGATCCTGATAAGGTGAAAGCTATCCAGGAGTTGCCTCCACCACGTACCCAAAAAGAGGTTCGAATTTCTTAGGAAGATTAAATTACATCGCCCGGTTTATTGCACAACTAACGGAGAAATGTGACCCCATATTTCGCCTCCTTAGGAGACACAACTCAGATGTATGGAATGAGGAGTGCCAGAAAGCATTTGATAAGGTCAAGCATTACTTGTCTAAAGCCCCAGTACTGGTATCGCCATGCCCAAATAAGCCACTAATATTGTATTTGTCAGTATTCGAGAACTCCATGGGATGTGTGCTAGGCCAACATGATGAGTCAGGAAGAAAGGAAAGAGCGATATACTATCTCAGTAAAAAGTTTACAGAATGTGAGGCAAGATATTCGCCGATCGAGAAGTTATGTTGCGCTCTGGTTTGGACAACCCGGAGATTGAGACAATACATGCTATATCACACCACTTGGCTTATCTCCAAACTGGATCCTCTCAAGTTCATGATGGAGTCAACTGCACTGAATGGAAGAATGGCCCGATGGCAAATTCTACTTTCAGAGTTCGACATAATCTACGTAAATCAGAAGGCCATAAAAGGGAGTGCAATAGCGGATTTTTTAGCCAGCAGAGCGTTAGAAGATTACTAGCCATTGGACTTCGATTTCCCAAATGAAGAATTAATGTATGTGGCAGCCACTGAAGAAGAGGTCCAAAAGAAAGGGCACCCGTGGAAGCTAAACTTCGACGGAGCTTCAAATACGATGGGGAATGGAATTGGGGCAGTCCTGGTGTCCCCCAACGGAGATCACTATCCTCTTACTAGCAAGTTGGATTTTGATTGCACAAACAACATGGCCGAATACGAGGCGTGCATCCTGGGAATCCGTGCAGCCATTGAACGGAAAATTGGAACATTGGAGGTATACGGCGATTCCGCGCTAGTAATCTACCAACTGAAGGGTGAATGGGAGATAAGAGACCCCAAATTAATCAGCTATCGAAGGCTGGTTTTGGAATTAATTAAAGAGTTTGACAACGTCACTTTCTGTTACCTCCCACGAGAAGAGAACCAGATGGCCGACGCTTTAGCTACCTTGGCTTCCATGATCAAAGTAAACAAAGCAGAAGAAGTGAAGCCTATCCAAATGAGCATTTACGAGGCTCCGGCACATTGCTGCAACATCGACGAAGAAGAAGAAAGAGATAGTCACCCATGGTACCACGATGTATTACGATACGTGAAGGATCGTGAATACCCCGACCAAGCGACCGAGAATGATAAGAGAACGTTGAGAAGATTGGCCAATGATTATGTCCTGGATGGAGAAATCCTATACAAGAGAAGAAAAGATCAAGTACTGCTGAGGTGCGTGGATGCAGTTGAAGCCAAGAAGATTCTCGAAGAGGTCCACGAAGGTGTCTGTGGGACTCATGCTAATGGATTTACGATGGCCAGACAAATCATGAGGTTCGGGTATTATTGGTCAACTATGGAGGGAGATTGTATCAGCTATGCCAAGAGATGCCACAAATGTCAAATCTACGGAGATAAAATTCACGTGCCTCCTTCACCCCTACACGTCATGACATCCCCTTGGCCTTTCGCTATATGGGGGATGGACGTCATCGGGCCGATCTCACCAAAAGCTGCGAACGGGCACCGATTCATCTTTGTGGTAATTAACTACTTCACCAAATGGGTAGAGGCTACTTCATACGCAAATGTCACGAAATCAGCGGTCAGCAAGTTCTTAAAGAAGGAGATCATATGTCGGTATGGGATGCCTGAAAGGATCATATCTGACAACGCACTAAACTTGAATAATAGCACGATAGCGGAGGTCTGCAGCCAATTCAAGATCAAACATCACAACTCATCACCATATTGTCCGAAGATGAATGGTGCAGTCGAAGCAGCCAACAAGAATATCAAGAAGATCATAGGAAAGATGACTGAGACTTACAAAGATTGGCACGAGAAGCTACCGTTCGCCCTTTATGCTTACCGGACATCAGTTAGAACTTCTACCGGGGCAACTCCTTTCTCTTTAGTTTATGGAATGGAGGCAGTACTTCCGATTGAAGTTGAGATCCCTTCCCTTCGGGTCTTATCTGAGATAAAGTTGGACGAAGCAGAATGGACTCAATCTCGGTACGATCAGCTGAATCTAATTGAGGAAAAGAGGCTAAAAGCCCTTCGTCATGGACAAATGTATCAAAGGCGAATGATACGGGCTTACAACAAAAAGGTTCGCCCCAGGGAATTCTATGAAGGAGACCTCGTCCTGAAGAAGATTCTCCCCATACAGAAAGACTTTAGAGGAAAATGGATGCCAAATTGGGAAGGACCATATGTAGTAAAGAAGGCCTTCTCCGGCGGAGCTCTAATCTTGACAGAAATGGATGGCAAAAGCTTGCCGAACCCTGTGAACTCAGATTCAGTCAAGAGATACTTCCCCTAAAAAAAAAAAAAAACTGGAGAGGTCAGAGTGAAAACCCGTAAAGGGCACTTCGTGACTCAAGGGGTTTTGGACCGAAAACCCAAAATGGGCGATCCAAATCATTGATTGGAGGGGATATGCGGTAACCTCGCTATAGCCAAAATTAACAGGAAGAAACGTCACGACTTGGGGGCATCGAAGAAGTCTGCTTATTCCGCCAGACACCTATCGAGTTCAAAGGAGTCCTCAAGAAGTTTTGTGCAGGGAAACTCATGCTATGATATCTGGACACTTGTTCTTGTCTTCTTTGTAACATGTGTAGTTAAACTTACCTTGTCAAAATCTGATCTTTTGGTCAACCTATTCATTTCGAGCCTTACCTCAATATCTCTTATGATTATACTTTTAAACACTTTTCATTGGAATAACGATTAATGGACCACCAGTATTCAAACTAAGAGAGTTTCGCATACTACTCTGAAAACTTCTAATTGTTACAAGAACCCAAAGGGGGAGCAATGTTCAAAACTAACCAGGTGCATGGGGCAATCGAAACCTAAATTGGTGACCCCCCCAAAGAGACCAATCAAACCAAGAAAGCAGAGTGATCTGTCACGAAGAAATCATCTTCATGCATTCATCCACATCCAATTAGGGGCATTCGATTCATTCCGATCATTGCATCCTAAGCATAGTAAAAAGGGATCATTCTCATGTCATCCATAGCACATGTAGATAGGGGCATTCGAGTCATTTCGAGCATTGCATCTTCATCATTTTCTAACAGGACAGGTTCCTCAAAGAATGGTGTAACGAATTTAGGTGGCGCAAACTGGAGATTGATAACCTCCTGAAGGAGGCAATATAAAATTATCCTACGGCTATCGACCAGCGGTGGACTAGGTTGAAGATTGTTCTATTACCACTGACCAGTAGTGGAATAGACCGAAGATTGTTCTATTACCACTGACCAGTAGTGGAATAGACCGAAGATTGTTCTATTACCACTGACCAGTAGTGGAATAGATCGAAAATTATCTTATTACCATCGACCAGCGGTGGAATAAATCGAAGATTATCCTATTACCACTGACCAGTAGTGGAATAGACCGAAGATTGTTCTATTACCACTGACCAGTAGTGGAATAGATCGAAGACTATCCTATTACCATCAACCAGTGGTGGAATAGATTGAAGATTATCCTATTACCATCGACCAGCAATGGAAGAGATTGAAGATTATCCTATTACCACTGACTAGTAGTGGAATAGGTCGAAGATTGCAAATATTATCCCCCTGAAGACTCCACAAAACAATAGTGGATCAAAGCAACAAGTTGCGATGGAGTTCAAAGCTACCGGGCAAAGAAAGGCACCAAAAGAGACAAGACTCAGTGAATTCCGACGAATTTGGGCCTTCTTTATACCTTTGCTCTGTCCCCGTTACACGACAACAAGCAAAGGGGGGCAGCTGTAGAAGCCCAAATTCATCCGGGCTTAAGCAATAAACAATAAAGTAAAAAAAAAAAAATGACAGGCCCAGTTCGTAGGTGGCCCGAAAGGCCCAAAACATTAAAACTTGAAACAGAAAAGCTAGGGCTGGAAACCCTAGTGCCACAAGCCCTTGGTGCGCCGCAACCTCTCCCCATGTGCGCACTACGCCACCAGCCACCAGCCTCGCGAGTGCTCCATCCACTATCGCGCCCATACCTGCAAAGAAGAAGACAAAGAACAACAACGCAGAACAAATTGTACTATTTTATCTATTTTTACATACCGTTTTAGGCTATAAAATGAGAAAAAAAAAACAACAATGGCGGAGGCCTTTTTTTGGAATCAATCAAGAAAAACAGATTCAAACAACAAAGATAGCAAAAAGATAAAAAAATAAAAAAGGGGCAGAAACTAAGGAAGAGCTTTCGGAGGTATTCTTTAAATTTTTTATTTATTTTCTTTCATTCGCGTATATACACGTATATATATATAGTATAAAGCAAAAAAAAATATAAAAATGATGTAAAAAAATAAAACGACTTACCTTTCCGGCCACCGCTGGCGGTGGCCGGAGCTTCGACGCCGGCTAGGACCCTCGTGGGTGGTCTTTGGGCAGAACCCAGAGAAAATCAAGAAGCTTCCCCCTTTTTTTTTCTGCTGCAAAGAAGAAATGAAATTTTTGGAGAAAAATACTGCTTTTATATCCCTTTTGATACGACGCCGTTTCGCCAACAGGGGTCAGAGGCCAAAACGACGTCGTTTTGGGCCTCTGACCCGTGACCCGACCCACTTCAGCCTGGGATCCGCGTGTTTTTTTATTGGAGGGGCTAATTGCGCTTTTAGCCCCTCCGCTTTTTCAGAGCGCGCAATTGAGCTTTTCTTTATTTTCAAATTTTGACCCGGGGATTCACCACGGTTTCCAATTCAGTCCACCTCCCAGCGCATCGTTTCGATAAAGGGGGTTTATTGCTATTTCAGCCCTTCCAGGTTGTGCGCGTGTCACAAATTAGTCCTTTTCATTTTTGATCTACTTCAAATCGACCCCAAACTTTGCTTTAAACACAGATTGGTCCTTTTTTAGTTGTTTTGCAATCTTTTAATCCTTCTGTCATTATTTTATTGTTGCTATTTTATTATTACCATATTATTATTATGATTACTATGTTATTATTATCATCATATTTATATTAGTATATTATATATTGTATATTAATTATTATCAGTATTATTATTTTACCATTATTACTATGCTATTGTCATTATTAGTATTATATTATTATTATCATTACTATTATTATTATTATTATTGTTATTATTATTATTATTATTATTATTATTATTATTGTATTGTATATGTTGTGTATCATTATTATTATCAGTATTATTATATTCGCTATTTTATCATTATCACTAATCACTATTACCATTATTACTATAATTATATATTATTATTATTATTATTATTATTATTATTATTATTATTATTATTATTATTATTATTATTATTATTATTATTATTAGTACTCACATTATAATGTCCATTATCCTCGTTGTTATTAATTCTAGCATTTTGACAATTGTTTTTTTTTTTAGAACTTTGCGTTTTATTTTCCATACTTTATATCATTTTTACAACTGTTTCGACATTCTTACGATTGTTTTTATCGGCGTCATTTTACGTAAATCCATAATTTCGAGGTGATCTTGGATTCAAAGGTTTAACTTATCGTGTCCTAAAGTATTGGATGTGATATTTTAGTCTTTGGGAACGAGAAAATCTTGATTTCTTTTAAAAAGAGAAAATACGGGACGACCTCGGGTTCGAGGATTTGGATTACCATGTCCTAAAGTATTGGATGTGATACTTCGATTCCTTTGGAACGGGAGAATCTCGACTCGCATTTCCGGAAAAATCACGAGATGATCTTAAGATCGAAGACTTAAACTATCGTGTCCTAAAGTATTGGATGTGACATTTTATTTCTTCGAAATGAGGAAATCCCGATTTAATTTAAGAAAACCCCAAATATTTCCAAAAGAGGTCGGATTTTCAAATTCTTTTAAAATTCTCAACCTTTGACATGAGGACGTTAATTGATCAAATCGGTACCAATTTTGGGCGTGACGAGGGTGCTAACCCCTCCTCGCACGTAACCGACTCCCGAACCGTTTTCTCAAATTTCGTAGACCAAAAACACTGTTTTAGTAAATCAAAAATGTTTTATTAAAACAAAGGTGATCCGATCACACCAAGCAAAGATCGATGGCGACTCCCGTTTTTATTTTCTAAACCCAAGTTCGATTCCCGTTTTCAAAAATGGTTTCGACAAATAAAATAAGAAAAATGAAAAAAATATTATAATGAAAGGTTATAAGTGATCCAAGAGTTCACTCGATTATTGGCCAAGGATTTTCACTATATACTTAAATAGTACTTTTGCTATACTCTGCTAAAACCTTAAAGATAGTACTTTTATTATTATTATTAGGTATATTACAAATTGAGAGAGGAGATGTCATTGTCAAGACTTGAACCTTTAACCTCAAATGCTAACATAGAGCTTTTAACCATTAGGTTTTTATTATATCTTCAAGATGCAACAAAATTATAAAATTTTCAAATTAGAGTAGTGAATATGATTAATGGAAGTCTATTATGTAAGGATGATGCTTGAATGTTTTTAAAGCATAAGTAATGATGAATAAATACAATTCTTAAGCTTTATTTGCTTTGACTCGATATAATATGTTACCTATTGTAAGCTACATTGTCCATATTTCCATCCAAGTCAAGTTACATCATGATGTACAGTGCAAGGAAAATGGCAAACACGCATTGCATTTCAGCCTCCACCATATCTCTGAAGATCCACTCACTTTTCGCATGCTCAAAGTAATTTAACCGAAGTCAAAGCTTGTATGTTATATAGTACACACACAAAGAGGTTGTAGTATGAGAATAAAAATGGGTTTGTGTTTGCAGAAATGAGATTCTAAATCTCGATAGATTGCATGCATGTTTACATGAATTAACTGAGTTAAAGTATAGTTTATACTTTGCATTTGGATAGGTAAACTAATAATTAAGAGATTCAAATGCGATATGGGTTTTGATTTTGGTTATAAATTACAAGAACAAATATTTGGGTTTCTTTCTATATTGATTCCAATTATATAGAATTTGGAATTATCCCACCAAAGTAACTCTAATTTACATTAATGAGTAGGGTTATAGTCAAAATTCAAAATGGTAAAAGAATTTATACGAAAATAAGATGAAGTCACCCATTGCATTCAAATTCCAATGGCATCAAGAAGTTGGGAGTGTTGAGAAACTGAGACCAGAGAATTGGCAACAATGGCACCACTAGCAGCAACTGCAGGGACTCCAATGCCAGGAAAAGTAGAATCTCCGCAACAATAAAGCTGCGGAATGGGGGTCGAATGTCCTGGAAAAGTGCCTTGACCAGCTTGAATAGCTGGTCCATAAGTTCCTCTGTTCCTTCGTAAAAACCTTTGATGTGTCAACGGAGTTCCAACCAGTTTCACCTCACACTTGTCACGGTTGAAACCAGAGCCAAGTGCTCGTTCAACAGCTTTCCACATTACCTGGTTTATGAAGCATTAACTTTTGAGCTTTGAGTTTTCAAGCTATGGCTTTGTCAAAAACATTAGAAAGCAAATATGATTTACCTCTGATCGTTCAGCTTTAAGCTTTTTGTATTCTGCACTTCTACGATCGAGTCCCTCCCACAATTCAAATGGTTCGGTTCCTGGTGTATAAGCGTGCAAAACATGCTTCCCTGGTGGTGCAAGATTCGGACTAAGTACACTAGGTACAGATATTAAAACAACATTCTGATCAGCATCAACTCCTCTTTCCCATTCATTAACAACAATATGATGAATCCCCAAATCCTCACGTACATCCTGCTCATTATGGTGCTTAAAAAGACGTCAATAACATATATAGATGCACAACATTTGAGTAATTAGAAAACTGAGTTACCAGTTACTAATATTTTGGTACCTCAGCATCAAAGCCTAGATGGAGATGCATGAATGATTCACATTGTGGTGTTGTTTTAACCCTGTCTATGTATGACTTTGGAAGTTGATCCTTCGGTAGCAGGTTTAAAGTATCCCACATGGATGCATTGCTCACAACAGCCATTTTAGCACGTATAAACTGCAGCATATACATTTTTTTTCAGTCAATAGCATTGCAAGCAGACAACATTTGCTTAGGTCAATTGTCTATGTTCAGACTATATATTTACCTGACCACCTTTCAGCTTAACTCCGGTAGCCTTACCGTTCTCAACGATGATCTTTTCCACATGACTTCCTAGAGATATCCGTCCTCCAAACTTTTGTATTCCTCGAACAAGAGCGTCAATAATGGCTCCACTTCCATTAAGTGGATACTCTAGAGTACAACCAGGTTTGTACCATTCTGCAAACATATAAACCTGAAAAATTGGAAGTAAAACTTGAAAATGTGAAGTTTCAAAGTAGTGTATGTATATTCATAGCATTTCACCTTATAAGCATGAAAAGAAACACTTGGATATCCTTATAGTTACCATCTCTGCTGAGAGTATACCATTGGATTTCACCCCAGCAAGCAAGAAAGCTAAAAGGTCCACCCAATTCCTAATAAAAGGGTCTCTCAGCTCCAAAGAATCCATGATTTCCGAGAAGGGTCGTAAAAGCTTAGGAGCACCAAAAGCTCCCTGCGGTCCCATTTCTACAAATGATTTCAACAAAGAAGGGGCATATCTAGCTGCAGCAGTTGAAATAACTCCCAAATCTCCTCTGATTGATAAAGGAGGCAGTGCCATTGCAGCGGCTGATAATGGAAGTATTGCTTCCTGCAGCCAAATTGCATTCTGAATTTGAGAAATACTAGCAAGTTTTAAAAAGAAAATGAAAGTACAGATCTCTTAATCCAAATATCCAACACAGTTTGGTATCAATTATATGTTTGAGGCAGTTCTTTAGAGGGTAAAATAACGATAAGTAAAAATAACGGTACTCACGAGAAGTTTTTTCCATTCTTGCACGGCGTTCTGACTAGCATACTTTTCAAGGTCCTGGAAAATAAAAATAGTCAGGAGAATAAGCATGAGTATTTAAATGTGGTCATCTTCTAGCTCATGCTGGATAGTAACATCCTGGCATGTTTTTACACTGGTTGCATACAAGTTTATCTAGCTCTTGTTTGACAACCGTATTTAAGTCTTTGCATGATAGAGCAATATCTGTATAAATAGTTAATTTGATGCCTTCTACTCTTAAAAGAAATGGATGTAACAGTATGAATGCAGAGTAATATAAAAATCACATATTAATTAAAGTATGAAAAGGCATAAAATTGAACAAATCTAACAATGGCAGTCCACCTTCAGAAATTCAGTTGGGCCTATGCGTGATAAGAATTCAGCTTCAGGAATGTAAACCATCCAAGAGTCATATTTTGCACATGGAATTGACTCACCCAATGCATCTAAGACCTGCAACTCAAAGATAAAGGAATGGTGATTCCAATCCAACCAGATAAATCAAAAGTGTAAAATGGTGAAGGTGAAAAGATGATGTAGCAAAGACCTGTGCAAGAGGATTGGCCTGAGGACCTCTAGACTGAAAACCAGAGAACAAAGATGGACCAGAGTCAAATTTATAGCCTTTAATCTCAAAAGAATGGGCAGCACCTCCAGGCAGATCATGACTTTCCAACACAAGCACATCCTGGTTGTATCTAGCAAGAAGCCCCCCGCAACACAGGCCGCCAATACCACTCCCAATCACAACAACATCAGCCTCTGGCTTCCCTGCAATACAAGTTGTTCACTTTTACTTCCATAACAGAAATGGGAATTCAGTTTGGTGCATAAGAAAAGGGTATATAATGCAAGAAATACCTGGGACAGTTCTAGTAGGAGGCTTGACAGAGATGGAGGTGGAGGACGATGCATTGGAAGAAAACTGAGGAAGGTTATTAGGAGAACTTCGGGCCAAAACAGTCTTTCTGGAGGTTGGGAATTTGATTCCCGGGAACAAAGGAAGACCCAGTTCCATGATCGTAGAAAGGAGTTACAAAGCAGCGACGAGAAAGTGCTGAGTGAGATGAGATAATTGAAAGAAGAGGCATTCATGGTTTCTGCTAAACAAACTAGCCACGTCATTCCAGTTCCTACCCAGATGTTTGGGACTTCCCAACTCCCTATGTCTGTCAAAACTGTCAAAGCAGTTTACTTTTGGATTATTTTCTTTCTGGGCCTTGACATTAACCAATTCAAAGCCCAGTTTCTCATTAGCCAGCCCGCCTGAAAACAAAAGCTCCGTCTCAACTATACTCATTAGTTTAGATAACTGTAAGTCGCAACTAATCGTGTTCATAGGTTCAAGTATCGGTTTAACTTTGAAAGTTGATTTAAAATTTGAAAAGATTTGAATATTACAAAAAAAAATTAAGTTTATTTAAAATATGAGTTAAGCTCGAGGCTTGAATATTAATGGTTTGAGCTTGGTCCAACCTGACCTATTTTTTAAAGTTTGTATGTTTTATATTTCGTTATTTTTATATATTATTGTAGTAATTATATATATATATATATACTATAGCAATTTGATGTTTCAATATAAGAAAACATTCTTACCTGACATATTTAATAATTTCGCCATTTGTCATTATATAATATTGTCATGTGTAAATATAATAAGTTGTTAAATATTGACAATCTAAACCCTCTTCTAAAAATTATTGAAATTAATTTACTTAATAACCTTTGTAAAATTATGATATTAGTCCCTACTAAATATTAAATGTTGCAATTATTTCTTAAATAACTTATGAATATATATACATACATGTTTGGTATATATTTTATTAATTTATATGGAATTACATAAAAAAATCTTGGAAAATTGCATCCTTAAATATTAAATTTTGTTAATAGAGACTAACAAATAAATATGAATTTTAATTTTTAATCATTTTTTCAAACGTTGCTAATTTTGAGATTATTTAAAATAATAAATGGATACAATTTAATATATATACAATTAAGATGTCTATATACAAAATTTAATAAATACAAATATTAAATTATAATAATATAAATATATTTTACATTTTTTTAAAATAATATGAATAAATTTAAAATAAACTTGAGTTAACTATTTACAAAATTCTAGTCCATGTCCGAAATAATCTTGCTGATACATAATTAGAGAGATGGTGGTTGAGGGTGGTGGTGAAACTAGACGAAGGTGATTTTGAAGGTTTAGGATGAGAATCACTAAACCAAGGTTTTTCATGATGTTTTTAATAATTTTTGAGTTTTTGTCGAAACATAAAAAAGTGTTACGAATGAACTGCAATTAATAGTCTTTTTAATACACGTGGTGTAAAATGATTGGTTCTACCGTAATCTGATTGATTAAGATTAAAAATTTAATAGTGTTGATCAGGTGACTAAACAAGGTACCTAGTTGACTTTCAAAGTTTATATACTAGTTAAGTACTAAATAAGTATAAATTGTCAAGTTCGAATAGCACAGTATATATTAACCCTTTTTACTTACTTTTATTTTTTGAATTTAAAATAAAATATAATTAAAAAAATTTCATGGAAACTATTACCATATATTTTGAATAAAAGAAAATTAAAGAAATAAAAAAGTTACATAAAATATTGTTTTTGTTATAATTTAAATATAGGAACGAAAAGTCACCAAAAGTCATAATATAAATAAAACAAGGAAATAAGTACAAGTGACTGTACAAGAAGTAGTAAGTCAGAAAATAGAAAATGAAGGTTGTAGTTGAAATTGTGATATGACTGAGTAACTGGGTGGATTCATCAAAAATAAAAATTCATAATAGAGAGTAGAATTAGTCTCATCAATTTCGAGTTTCTCACAAAAGGATTTCATGCCTACCCTTGTTAGTGCCGGGTTTAACAAAAATAGGATTAATCAATATGTTGATAAGTTAATTACAGAGATTGAAGAATAACCTTAAACTTCCAATTCTCCAACATCACCACCACAAGAAGATTTTGGGTCAAGAGCCGCTTAAACTAGATTGTTAATTTCCTTGACATCATCCGATTGCGCACTCAAGGGAATCGCACCATTTTTTTCTTTTGCAAAATTATTAGTCCAAAGATGGAATAAAAACCCTCTTCAAACGATACTAATCACACCATTTTATCATCCTCAAAAACTAAAGAACTAACAAACATCAAAGTGAAAAGCGTAGATTCTAGGTTAAATTTTAACTTAATTACTCATAAAAAAACAATCAAGAAAATTTATATATAAAAAAAGTAAATAAAAAAAAAATTGAAAGTCGAAGAATAGAAAGTAGGTGGAGATTTCCACCAACTGAGAAGATACAAATAAAAAGTATTTTATTCCTAATTCACCTCGTCCTTTTAGCCCTTTTAAGTTGGATTAAAAACTCGGTTTTTTACTCCTAATTCACGTCTTTGAGATAAAATTAAGCATTTATTTAAACAAAATATATATAAAAAATAAAACCTAATTTTACCTCCTAAAAAATACTTTTATACATGAAGTTTAAATAAAAATAATTTTAAAATCTAAAAGATCTCGCATGTCAAATTAAGGCTACACTAATATTATAATGGAAAGGATGTAATACATCAAGCCTTACATTAATCTTAGTATTTGAGGCTTTAGGATCCGCATAATGATTTTTTTTGACTTTCCCGCTTTATAAAAAAAATATTTTACTTTTTTATTCTTTTAATTTGTATTTTCAAAATGAATGAAAATGTTAATGTTTGTTAACTTTGCTAACGTTTTAATTAACTTTTTCTTAAAACAAATTTAATAATTTTTAATTTTTAAAAATTAAATGCTGACGTGTCATCTACGTGGCAATCCATGTGTATGTAACGTCAACAAAGTTAAAAAAATATTAACTTTTCTATTTATTTTGGGATGATTTGATAAAAAAAGTGAAATTAAGGACTAAAAAAGATGAAAAATTAAATAGAAGATTAAAATGATTTTTTTTTATAAAATTAGAGGGCCAAATAAATCATTATGCCTTTAGAATGAGACGTTTTGCCCCGCAAGAGTTGGTGTTAATTGGTTGTCTTGACTATTGATGATTTAACGACTAATTTAACATTGTTTTAGAAAAATGCTTTTAAAAATATTGTGAAAAAGTTCTTTTAAGAATTAATTTCAAAAAGTTTGATGTAAAATTTAAATATTTATTATTATTGTTAACAAGCGTTTTTTAATAATAAAATATCTATTTTAAATACAATGTTCTAAAATAAAAAATATGCATTTAAATAATGTTTAAATTCTTTAATATTACAATAAAAACATAAAATTTTACTATAACTTTTTTTTTTTTTTTACAACTATGACTTTGGAACCAAAACTATTGTTAAGAAACATGAACACCTAACCACAAGATCACAACTTGAGATAATATCATATCCCATTAATATTTTAATACATAAAATATAAAATATAAAGAATTAATATTAATTATTTGGAAATTTTATTTTAAAATATTAAAATATAACCCTTACAAATACCACCAATTCTTGTATTAGAAGTAGTGATTTTTATAGAGATTATCTAGGAAAGTAAGTATGGTATCATGGTTTTCATGCCATACTGTTCCCAACATTGGAAGAGGTTGTTGGACGTTGGCTAGATATTCATAGTACTTGAAAAAGGAATAACTTATGGTTGTCTTTGGACCTTGTGATCCGTTTGTTGTAATTAGGTCCAAAATGGTTGAAGAGTACAGTGACTTTCATGTTCGAGTCTTGCAAGTTTGACGACTTGCTCTATCTAATTGCAACCAAGTCTTAAATGACTGCTAAATTGGCCCAGAGGTTATAGTAGAAGTATTAGATGATTTAAGCTGAGAAGTTTCCACAACGATATTTGGTAGGTTCTTATTTCTTACCTGCCTGTGCCTTTAATCTGAGCCACAGATAAATTCAATGAACCGGGCCACATCTATAATGGCGGTCCAGATTGATGGCATTAGTTGGGTGGGTGCCGAGTACTTGGGAATTTTTGAAGAGGTTGATTTTGTCACTATATATCTGCCTTTCACATTTTAGCAAAAAGACAGGAGAGTGGCACGTGATTTAATGATAACACCACACAAATTCCCACAACCTTTTCTCATCACCGCGTTGTCCCAACTTCCAAACACTTGCCATCTTTTTTCACCTGCTCCACCTATAAGTATCTTCTTTTTCGCCGCTTCATTAACATTGTCATTATTTCTCTTTTCATCGAGGAAATAATGAAGAGGCAAGGGAGTAATATAGAGGCCATGGCTCATGCAGCTGGAAAACATCAAGTTCGAAAGAAGAGCAGGAGAGGTTTGGATGCCGATGAGGGAGAAGTAGCGTTGTGTAGCATGCAGAGTACTTTAGCGTGGTGGGAGGAATGGGCGTACGTGGATGAGCAAATGTCATGGGCATCCATCTGGTCGCCTTTCTGGGATGTGGATTTTGTTGACATGGCTTATGGTGCATTGTTCAACGATGTTGCTTGGGATGATGATATTTGGGACTTGAAGAACGTCATGGTCATACCCAAACAATGAGAGTTGGGTGATCTTCTACTTTCAAAGTTGTTCTGGGAATATCCCGATTTGGGCTTGTAACAGTGTAGCTGTTTGTCAGCTTTTATTAAGTTAGCTTTGGTTGGATATAAATTAGTACATCAAGAACTCAGGTCTGCCTTAAAGATAGATCACAACTACTCATTCTGCTCTTTACTTTTGTCTAATTGTAATTTTATAAGTTGCATAATTATTGTTTTCCCTTTGGTTTTTGTATTTTTTTCAACTCTAATCCATGAGAGTTTTATACAAGGCCAAACCCACAAACTTTTTAATGGCAGAAATTAAATTATTTATTTTTATAATAATTAAAATATAATTTTATATCTTTCAAGGCTAAACTATAATTTTACCTCTCTTCAGTTGCAATCAACATTTATTTTTAAAAAAAATTAGAAAATGTAAAATACATTAATAAGTTGCGAAAATTTAAATTGATCGGTTAAGGTTTAACCCTAACATAACCCTAAATTTTAAATTTATAAATAATTCCTCTAATGTTTCATTTTTTCATAGAAAAAAAATAATCATCATCTACATCCTAATCATATAGTCATGGTTGTCTCTCCTTAAAATTTAGAAGGGCATGTCATTTACGATTCGGCAATATTGGAGTATTATTTAATGGGAATAAATTTGCCTAACAACAAAATGGTTCCTCGCTTAACATAAATCTGCGTTGTTTGAGGTTGGTAATTTTGCAACCTTCGTTATTTATGTGAAATGGTTTAAGACCAACAACAAACCATATTTGTATCTTCCGGTATAGGGTCCTATAAATCAAATTCAACGTACAATTAACATCTTTAGAGGAAGAACATGAAAGCGCGAGGTTAAACCGTAGGAGAGGGAAATCTACAACTTCATTATGGCAGCTGTGAAGGCTTCAATGAAGCTATTTAAGACGAGCAACATAGACTAGGTTGAAGTGAAGGTCGAGCTCGTGGCAAAAGTAGAGGAGGAGGTCAAGGCAATGATGCTCCTTCTGAAATTGCTCTGACTTTAATAGCTGTCCAATTCGATGATGTAGCAATTTATATAGGATTTGCCCATATCAAGAATGAAGATTTAATGCACCAAGCAGATGACATGTAATTTTTTTCTCTAATACTTCAATAGTTTTGTTGATTAAATGACCAGAAAAGGCCCATACCTAAAACTTTTACAGAAATGGACCATTTTTCTTCATAAGGTTCGATTTTCCTAAAACACGTTGAGCTAGAGTTGTTATTAGGGGAAACGCAGAAAAGTGTGTCTAGTTCAGTACTTTTTTCCCTGCTAACATGTAAAACACGCCCATATTAGCGTGCTTTAGTAAAGCATTTCCACGTAAGTGCACTTTTGTTCGTGTTTTTCTCCCAGTGCCTTAATTATTGATTAGGTTTTATGAAATTAGGGTTAGGATTTAAGGTTTTTTTTTTTAAATTTTTAAGTGTTTAGGTTTAGGGTTTTATTTATTTTTAAGTGTTTATTAATTATGGGTTTAGGGATTCTGAAAAAAATAATTTGTACAAAATAATTTTGAGGGGATGGGTTCTGAAGAAATAATTTTGACAAGAGGGGTTGAGTTTTGTAGATAAAAAACGCTTCCAGTTGAATTCTCTTTTTAATACTACTGCTTCTGAAAAAAGAAATTTAAGGAGATGGTTCTAAAAAAATATCTCGGGATTCTCGGGATGAGGTTTGTGAAAAATGCCCCGAATAGTGGGGGTTGAGGTTTGTAGAGGAAAAATACTGCAAGCAAGATGCATTGTCAGCAAAAGTACTAAAAACACTTCCAGCTGGATGCCCTTTTCAATACTACTTCTGATAGTGCATCCTACTTGGAGCGTTTTTTCTCAACAAATTTCAACCCTCACTATCCGGGGCATTTTAAAGAAAGGAGTAGGATGCTATCTCTTAGGTTATAAATGACCCATATTTCAGCCTCTGGTGGCATAAGTTGGAGCAATAGAAATTGAAGAAGTTCAGAAGAATAGAAGTTTGTAGGGAAGGTATAAGTTGGTTTTCGTGTTAATATTTTGTGTTTTGAATTTATTTCTACAGATAATTTGGTTGAAAATGAGTGGACGAATTAGTACTATTATTTATTACGACGGTGAGGTCTATGACACCAAGAATGGCGTGATTTTTTTATCGAAGAACACAACGCAACTGGCTTTTAATCAGAGCATAGAGTTGACAGAATTTCGTAAAAGAATTATGCAAAAAATCTTTGGATCTACAACAATGAAAGTTTCATCTATTAAGTATCGATTTTATGTTTTAGTTATCCCGTGAGATATGACTCATTTGATATCAAAGGTGCTCGGAGCTTGGAGGCGATGGTGCGGGCGCATCTTGACAGTGGATCATCGTTTCTTGAGTTATATGTGGAATTTTCAATGCCAGATGAAAGACTTGCGACTTCAACATCTCTTCCTATTTGAGAGGCTAGAATGGTTGAAAATGTCGATAGTCCAACCACTTTATTAGAAAGTTCTCATTATGATATCCTGAAATCATCAATGGGAAGACACTCATCCGTCTCAGCCTTAGATTTCAATCGTGGGAAGCAAAACACCGAACCACCAGGTTTTGGTGGTAGAACGGAATACACGACCCCTGTATAGCACATAGTTAGCAGATGGGACATGCACTTCAATGGGTCGATGTTCAACGCTGGAAATACTTACTGGGGAATGGCATCAACTTGCAGTGGTTGGAAATCGACATGTGATTTTGGACGTTCCAAAACGTATACGAGAATGGATGATGTATTATCTACGATGTCCACCGGAAAAGGGACCTTCAACATGGTAGATGTTGGTGGGTCGGAGAACAAAGATGACAATGAATCTAATGTGGATCTACCTTGGGAGCCCGATGTCGACGATTCAAAGTTGTATTATTTTCTGGATTGGAGTCTGTTCCAACTAAATCTGAAGACGGTGAACGGGGTGAAAATGAAGAAGAAGATCCATGTTTCATGGTGTACTTGTTGTTAGCCCACATTCATAATGTCAAATTTTCGACAGAGGATGCATTGGAGTTTGCAAAACTACCACACAATAGGCCTAACCATGGAAGTGCATTATTAGATTCGGGTGATTTAGAAGCAGGTAGGGAGTTTTCCATTAAAGATGGTTTTCTCTCAACATTGGTGATACAATATCAAGAACGTGGTTAACTTCTACGTGGTTAAATCCAAATCTGAGAAGTTTAAGGGGAAGTGTGCAATGCTAGATGGTAGCTGCTTATGGAAAATCATGGCTTTTGTTAAGAAGAAGGTTATGGGTGATAAAAAAGTTCATCAATCCGCATACATGTGTTGCCTTTAGTACAATATCACTTGGTTATTAGGGTTTTATTTAGGGTTTAGGGTTGTTTCTAATTAATTTAACGTACTCCTGGGGCTGCAGATGTTTCGCGGAATCATCAAAAGCTAGATTTAGATATGATCGCGAGCCTAATACTATCGATAGTGAAAGCGGATCCAAGGACTGTTGTGTCAGTTTTAATTGCCAATATTCGTAGCCAATTTAATTATATGCCTTTGTACCCCAAGACGTGGATAGCTAAGCAAAAGGCCTTAGAGAATATGCACAGTGGGTGGGACGCGTCATACAACGAGGTATAACAGTGGTGTCGGGTGCTGGAGAGGTACGTGCCAGGTTACGTAACAGATATTGAAACAGGTCTTGTGTACTACAACGACTGCTTGCTCCGTGGGTGCCGAGTGTTCAAGTGTTTATTTTAGACCATCGAAATCTTTTCCATATCGGGGTGGTCGACTGTTACAAGCTGGATTCCTTCTAGGTTCAGCTTTCGAATGGGGTTGTGGTTGTCAGGGTTCACCTTCGGTCGATGTAGATTCTTGCATTCGTGCATCCTCCGATTTATGAATAGGTGGTTGAGAAGATGACCCACCTTGATATAACAAAGATCTTAGAGGTGTTTGCATCACCTATAGCGAATTATCGTAACTATGGGGAGTCCCATAAGCCGATAGGATAATGACTGCACTTTCTGTTGGTGCTTCATGCATAGATGGCCTATACCTCATTCTAGACATCACTATCATCAGGAAATAAGATGGCCCGGGATTGTACCACATCGAGGATGGATGACTAACAGTCCAACCTGACATAGGACTAGGAGCAGAAAAATGTGGTGCAACATTTTGTGCTTATGTGAAAATAAAAGGGTTAGGATACGGGCCATAATAAGGCAGTACATACTGAAGGGGGTATGGTGAAGGCATCGGTGCTGAGGCCGTCGGGGCCATTTCTTGCATTGGCATTAATGAAGGGCTCATCTCGCCACCCCTAGAATATAAAAGGGTTGTCGTGGCCTACTTGTATGGAGATTCCGTGTAACAGCCTGAGTTTGACCCTAATCAGAAAAGTGGTTTCAGGACCACAAATCTGAGTCCGAAAAATATTTTAAAATTATTTTTCGTGTTTATTATGTGTGAATTTGTTGGTGTTAAATTTTCGTGACTTAATTTCATCGTTTAAGTGTCCGATTAAATAAAAGGGATTTAATTGCTTAAAATGATCTAAAAGTGCCTATTTGTTGTTGTCTTTATAAAGTGGAGGTTTTATGATGCAATAAGACCAAAAGATAGATAGTGGGTGGCATTTGACAAAACTAACCTTAAGATATATGTTATATATTATTATTATTAAAAGGTTAATTTAGTAATTAGGTAAAATATATCAATATAATAAAATAAACCATAAAAAGATGACATATTCATCTTTGTTTTTGCCGAATGTAGAAAAGAAAGAAACCATCCATGGCTTCTTAGGTTTCGGCACTTATTTAACTCAATTAAGGTATGTTTTGGTTTCAATTTTTAATAATTTTTATATTTTTGAAATCGTTGCTTTGAGTACTACCCGACCCATGCTTGAATTTTTGATTTTGGTGAATATTTTGAGTTATGCCTGTCGAAACCATTTTTTTGAAAACTGAAATCGACTTGGGTTTTGAAAACAAAAATAAAACGGGAGTCGCCACCGATCTTTATTTGGTACGATCGGATCACCATTGTTTTAATAGAACATTTTGGTTTACTAAAACAGTGTTTTTGGTCTACGAAATTAGAGAAAACGGGTTCGGGAGTCGGTTACGTGTGAGGAAGGGTTAGCACCCTCGTCACGCCCAAAATTGGTACCAAACTGATTAATTAATGTCTCAATGTCGAAAGTTGAAAATTAAAAAGAATTCAAAAATTTAATCTCGTTTAGAAATGTTTGAATTTTCTCGGATTTGAATATTAAAATTTGAATTTTCTCGAATTGAATATTAAGATTTTCTCATTCCGAAGGAACAAAATATCACATCCAGTACGTTAGGACATGATAATTTAAATCCTTGAATCTAAGATCATCTCAGTATTCCCGAGACTCATGCATTAAAATATATCAAAAGGATATTCGATTGTTTGGCCGAGCGAAAAAACCGAAACCCAGTACGTAGGGCACGATCTCTCGGGTTTCCAAACATAGAATATTGCCTTATTTTGAAACTTTTGTTATTTTTTTGGATGAAATTTATAAAAAATTTAGATTATGTTTTAAAGAAACATTATTTAAAGCGTGAATGGGGGTTATGCTCGACGAATAATGGTAATGTGACATGAATTTGGCGTAACGATAACATAATACACATAATACATGACATTGGAATCGTTAATCTAAAATATTAACATGCATGGATAATAATAACAATAATGGAACAATAATATATGAATATGAAATTATATAATCAACTATAATAATATGACAATACAAATAAATAAATTATGGCACATGCAAAAGCAATAACTAAACAAACATCTAAGTAATAACATTAATAAACAAAGACCAATGAATTAAACAATTTAAAGAGAAATAATACATAAATCAATTTAAAATAATTAGCAAAATGATTTAAGTAAATAATTTGTAATAAAAGTTTAAAATAAATAATATGTAAAGCAATTCAAAATAATATAAAAAGGTTTAAAATAAATAATATATAAAGAAATTTAAATACCTAATATAATAAATAAAACAGTTTAAAATAACTAATATATATAAAATATTAAAGTTGATAAATGAATAACAAATTAAAGGTTTAAAAATCAACAGATTAGGGACTGAATTAAAATAGAAATGAAATTGCGGGGCTAAATTAGAAAACACGCTAAGACAGGGGGACCGATCGGGGCAATATTCCCAGCCTTCTTATGCGCATTTATGGTCAAGGACCCAATTGAAAACCTGGAGAAATGTACGGGTAAAATCTGTAAAAAAAAAAAAAGAGGGCCAATTGAATAACGCAAATAGGGAAGGATCTATCACGCAAATATCCCTTTTAAGGGATATGCGCAGCTCCCCTTGTATCCAAACGGCGCCGTTTTGTTCAATGTTAAAAACCCAATTTTTTTTAAAACCCATTCTTTAAATGCTTTCAGAAAAAAAAAAAATTCAAAAGCCTCCCCCCTTCTTTCCCTCAGAATCGAAAAAGGGGCAGCCCCTTTTCCCCATTTTGTCTCGACGATCGGGCTTCTTCGACCAACGTCCGCCGCTCCAACACTGCGTCTAGTGGCCGACGACACACGGAGAAAAGCCTTTGATGCTCCGATTTAGGTTTGTTTTCCCTATTTCTTTTTTGATTATTGTTTCGTTTGTAAGAATTTTAAAAGAATAAATGGAACAAAGTAATATTCAATAACAGAGAATAGAAATGAACCGAAAAGACCACAAAATCCACGTTTTTCAAACTTCTATTCTATTTTCGTTTGTCCAATGTTCATAAAAAAGACGGAAGATACAAATGTTTGTTTTTTATAACCGATTCTTAAGATTCGGTTTTGGCTGCTTCTTTTTGTTTCTCTGTTGTTTTTTTGTTTTTTTTTTCATTTTGTTTCCTCTGCTATTTGCGTGTAGCCTCTGCCATTTTTTGTCGTTTTTCTCTTTGTTTGGTGTTGTTGCGTGTTGGCTTCTATGTGCAAGTGTGTAAGAGGCGCGTGCGGTGGTAGCAGAGGCGTGGAGAGATCGGCGGCGCACAGCTCTTGAGGCTAGGGTTTCTTGGCTGCTGTTTCTTTTTCTGTAATGGGCTGTAAAATTGGGCTTAGGGTTTAATTTTTGGGCTTCGGGTCTGTTGAATTTGGACATTTGTTTGTTTTGGGTTGGTTATTGTTTCAATTTGTAATCTGGACTCAAAAACTATGGACTTTTATTTATTGGTGGTTATTTGGATTTAAATTTGTTTTTTGTTGGGCCAAAATTGGCTATTACAGCTGCCCCTGTTTGATCATTGTCGTGCAACGAGAATTGAGCAAAGACTTCAAAAGAGCCAATTTTGCCTAGTCTCGCCGAATCTTGACCTCTTTGATGTTTCTGTTCTTCGAGTGGCCTTGTTTTGACCCACTGTAACTTCAGAGGTGTAGGGATTGTCACTTTGATTCACTCCACTGTAACTTCAGGGAAATAAGATTTGTATCTTCAGCCTGCTCCACTGCAACTTCAGGGAGATAAGGCTTGTTTTGATCTGCTCTACTGTAACTTCAGAGAGATAAGACCTGATAATTCAACTTCAGTCTGTTCCACTGCAACTTCAGGGAAATAAGATTTGTATCTTCAACCTGCTCCACTGCAACTTCAGGGAGATAAGGTTTGTTTTGATCTGCTCTACTGCAACTTCAGAGAGATAAAATCAAATAATTCAGCTTCAATCTGTTCCACTGCAACTTCAGGGAAATAACATCTGCTATCTTCAGTCTGCTCCACTGCAACTTCAGGGAGATAAGACTTGTATCTTCAACATGCTCCACTGCAACTTCAGGGAGATAGGTTTGTTTTGATCTGCTCTACTGCAACTTCAGAGAGATAAGATCTGATAATTCAGCTTCAATTTATTCCACTGCAACTTCAGGGAAATAAGATCGGCTATCTTCAGTCTGCTCCACTACAACTTCAGGGAGATAAGACTTGTATCTTCAACCTGCTCCACTACAACTTTAGGGAGATAAGGTTTGTTTTGATCTGCTCTACTGCAACTTCAGAGAGATAAGACCTGATAATTCAGCTTCAATCTGTTCCACTGTAACTTCAGGGAAATAAGATCGGCTATCTTTAATCTGTTCCACTGCAACTTCAGGGAGATAAGACTTGTATCTTCAACCTGCTCCACTGCAACTTCAGGGAGATAAGGTTTGTTTTCTTTGATATTGCTACACTGTCATCTTGGGGCCCTATCCTGTAGACTCGATTTCTTATGCTTATGTTTATGCCAAATGATTAGGACGCAATGATTAGAATGAATCTAATGCTCCTAACTAAATGTATTATGGATGACATTTGCATGGATTTAGAATGTTATGAGAATGATCCTTCTTATTTAAGGTGTCGTTGCTCGTTGTTCATCTCTAACACTAACGTATTACGCTGTCTTCTTGCTTGGATGGTACTTTGACAGAAGATGTGAGGAGATGGTCCCAATTTAGATCATTTTTTCTTAAATCGCTTCCAACCCCTGAACCTGATTAGTTCTGAATAGTGGTCTCACTTCAGGTTCTTGTAATATTTAGAAGTTTTCAGAGTAGTATGCAAATCTCCTTTTAAATATTAATAGTCCATTAATTGTTATTTCAACGAGAAATGCTTGAAAAAGATTCTCGAGATGAAATTTTAATGAGAGCCAAGCTCGAAATGAATAAATTGATCGAGATATCAAACTTTGTTGAAGTACGAAATGAGAACAAGTTAAGATAGCGAATTTGCTGAGAATACCACAATGATAGATAATCAAGAATAGCAAATCTGCTAAAATATAAAATGATAGATAATCAAGAATAGCAAATCTGCTAAAATATAAAATGAATAAGATGAAAATAGGTGCCCCAGATATCATAGCATGAGCTTCTCTGTACAAAACTTCTCGAAGACCCCTTTCAAATTTGATAGGAGTATGGCAGACTTAGAAGACTTCTTTGATGTCCCAAGATGTAATGTCCCTCATTTTTGTCAATTTGGGCATAGCAAGACTACGGCATGCCTCCATTTTAATCAAAAATTTGAATTGCCCATTCTTGGGTTTTCAATTCAAAACCCATTTGGTCATAAGGCGCCCTTTGCGGGTTTTCACCTTGACATCTCCCCCTTTTTTTTGCTTAAGACGCCCTTTGCGGGTTTTCGCCTTAAATCGTTCCCTTTTTCTTTGCTCAAGACGCCCTTTGCGGGTTTTCGTCTTGGCTCCCTTTTTTTTTAGGCAAAGTATTTATTGACTGAATCTGAGTTCACAGGATTAGGCAAGCTTTTTCCATCCATCTCGATCAAAATCAGAGCTCCTCTAGAGAAGGCCTTCTTTACTATATAAGGTCCTTCCCAATTTGGCATCTATTTTCCTCTAAAGTCCTTTTGTATGGGAAGGATCTTTTTCAAAACAATGTCTCCCTCATGGAATTTTCTAGGGCGAACCTTTTTATTATAAGCCCTCATCATTCGCTTTTGGTACATTTGACCATGACGAATAGCCTTCAGCCTTTTCTCCTCAATTAGGTTCAGCTGATCGTACCGAGATTGAATCCATTCTACTTCATCTAACTTTAGTTCAGACAAGACACGAAGGGAAGGGATCTCAACTTCGATAGGAAGTACTGCCTCTATTCCGTAGACCAAGGAGAAAGGAGTTGCCCCGATAGAGGTTCTAACTGATGTACGATAAGCATAAAGAGCAAATGGTAATTTCTCGTGCCAATCTCTGTAAGTTTCAGTCATCTTCCCCACGATTTTCTTGATATTCTTATTAGCTGCCTTGACCGCACCTTTCATTTTTGGACGATACGGCGACGAATTGTGGTGTTTGATTTTGAATTGACTGCAGACCTCCGCTATCGTACTATTGTTCAAGTTCAATACATTGTTAGATATGATCCTTTCGAGCATTCTATATCGGTATATGATCTCCTTCTTTATGAACTTGCTGACTGCCGACTTTGTGACATTTGCATACGAAGTGGCTTCTACCTATTTAGTGAAATAATCAATGACCACGAAGATGAATCGATACCCATTAGACGCCTTTGGTGATATTGGCCCAATGGCGTCCATCCCCTACATAGAGAAAGGCCATGGGGAAGTCATGACATGAAGAGGTGAAGGAGGTACGTGAATCTTATCTCTGTAAATTTTGCATTTATGACACTTCTTGGCATAGCTGATGCAGTCTCCTTTCATAGTGGACCAATAATACCCGAATCTTATGATCTGTTGGCCATTGTAAAACCGTTGGCATGCGTTCCCAGACACCCTCATGGACTTCTTCTAGGATTTTCTTAGCTTCAATAGCATCTACACATCTTAGAAGCACATGATCCTTCCTTCTCTTATATAGGATTTCTCTATCCAAGACATAATCACTGGCTAGTCTTCTCAGCATTCTCTTATCGTTCTCGGTTGATTGGTCAGGGTATTCACGATCCTTCACATATCCCAATATATCGCGATACCAGGGGCGGTCATCTTTCTCTTCTTCTTTATCGATGTTGTAGCAATATGCCAGAGCCTCGTAAGTGCTCATTTGGATAGGCTTCATCTCCTCTTGCTTGTTTACTCTAATCTTGGAGGCTAAGGTAGCCAAGGCGTCGGCCATTTGGTTTTCTTCTCACGGGAGGTAACAGAAAATAATATCATCAAACTCCTTAATTAACTCAAAAACTAGCTTTCAATAACTGATCAACTTGGGATCTCTTGTTTCCCATTCGCCTTTGAGCTGATAGATCACTAGCGCAGAATCGCCATATACTTCCAATACTTTGATCTCGCGTTCAATGGCTGCACAGATACCCATGACGCATGCCTCGTATTCAGCCATGTTATTTGTACAATAAAAATCCAATTTGCTGGTAAAAGGACAATAATATCCGTTTGGGGATATCAGGACTGCCCCTATTCCATTTCCCATTGCATTTGAAGCTCCGTCAAAGTATAG
Source organism: Gossypium australe (assembly GCA_005393395.2). NCBI lineage: Eukaryota > Viridiplantae > Streptophyta > Magnoliopsida > Malvales > Malvaceae > Gossypium > Gossypium australe. The sequence continues at coordinate 127,477,407 of CM016614.1, read as the reverse complement.
TTTCCAAGAACAACCCTCCTTTTGAGCACCTTCTTCACTGACCGCAACATACATTAGATCTTCATTCGGGAAATCAAAGTCTAGTGGCTCGTAATCTTCTAACGCTCTGCTGGCTAAAAAGTCTGCTATTGCACTCCCTTTTACAGCCTTCTGGTTTATATAGATTATATCAAACTCAGAAAGTAGGATCTGCCACCGGGCCATTCTTCTATTCAGCGCAGTCGACTCCATCATGTATTTGAGAGGATCCAACTTTGAGATGAGCCAAGTTGTATGGTATAACATGTACTGTCTCAGTCTCCGGGTCGTCCAAATCAGAGTGCAACACAGCTTCTTAATTGGCGAATATCTTATTTCACATTAAGTGAACTTCTTGCTGAGATAGTATATCGCTCTCTCCTTTCTTCCCGACTCATCATGTTGGCCTAGCACGCTTCCCATAGAATTTTCAAATACCGCTAAATACAATATCAGTGGTCTATCTGGGCAAGGTGGCATTAGTACTGGGGCTTTGGACAAGTAATGCTTGACTTTATCAAAAGCTTCTTGGCACTCCTCATTCCATACACCTGGGTTGTGTTTCCTAAGAAGACGGAATATAGGGTCACACTTCTCCGTTAGTTGTGCAATGAACCGGGCGATGTAGTTTAGTCTTCCGAGGAAACCTCGAACTTCTTTTTGAGTACGTGGTGGAGACAACTCCTGTATAGCCCTTACATTATCTGGATCAATCTCAATCCCTTTTTCGCTGACTACAAATCCTAGCAACTTTCTCGACCTAACCCCGAAGGTACATTTTGCTAGATTGAGCTTCAGTTGGAATTTCCTCAACCTTAGGAACAGTTTCCTCAAGACTTGTACATGCTCTTTCTTAGTCCTGGACTTTGCAATCATATCATCTACATAAACTTTGACCTCCTTGTGCATCATATCATGGAAAAGGGTTACCATGGCTCTTTGATATGTTGCCCTCGCATTTTTCAGTCCAAAGGGCATTACCTTATAACAGAATGTTCCCACATGGTTATGAATGTGGTCTTCTCCATATCTTCAGGGTGCATCTTAATCTGGTTGTACCCGGAGAAGCCGTCCATGAAAGAGAAAAGTGAGTAACCAGCCGTGTTATCCATTAAGGTATCAATGTGAGGCAGTGGGAAGTTATTTTTTGGGCTGGCCTTGTTTAAATCCCTATAGTCCACGCATATCCGTACCTTCTCAATTTTCTTAGGAACGGGTACTATGTTCGCCACTCATTCTGAGTATTTAACTACTTGTAAGAAACCGACATCAAATTGTTTCTTGACCTCTTTTTTTATCTTCAACAAAACATCGGGTCTCATCCTTCGAAGCTTCTGTTGAACTGGTTTACATTCTTCCTTTATGGGGAGTCGGTGTACCACGATATCCGTATTTAATCCGGGCATGTCTTGGTATGACCATGCAAAGATGTCTTTGAATTTCTGGAGTAACTCAATGAGGTCTCGCTTCGTTTCTATGGCAAAACTAGCTCCATTCTTCAATCTTTTCCTTCTCCTAAGCTCACAATTTCCACTGACTCTTTGTGAGGTGAGATTTGTTTCTCGTCTTGCTCTACCATTCTTAACAAATCAAGAGATATGTTATGGTCCTGGTCATATTCAAAATCTTGAGAATCCTCCGTACCCACATCTTGCTCAAAAGGAGATTCTGAGTTAACAACAGTGTCGCTCATACCATTGATATCTGGGGACCTGTTAGAGAAGCGAAGAAAGATGAAAAAAATAAAAGAATCTAAGAATGATTATTTGCATGATTGGTTATGAATGAAATGTAAAGAATATTTTGGTTATGAATGAAAAGAATAAAGGAACATTTGCTCAGAAATGATACAAAAAGGTACATTTTATTGAAATAAAGATATTTAGACATATGCCTATTTAATAAAAGGATTCTTATTGTTCCTAGGCTTAGAACAACAAGTGTGTTTTGATCATTACTCTGAATTAATTCTAGAGATTACAGGAATCTCTTCCATAGTCCAATTGTTCAAAACACTTCCAGGAAGGTAAGGGAAAATTCCAGATAAATCTCTTTCTTCGGTTCTTTCCTCGGATACAGTGTTTATGCTCAATCTTCTCAACATTTCCTCCACTACTTCTCTTCTCGCCATCCTTTGTTCAGGGTATATGGTTCCTCCCGAAACAAATGTTTTGGATAAATGAGGAAAAGTCATTGGCTCCCATTTGGCCTCTTCTCCGTTTAAGCGTGCCCTTCTTCTTTCTTTTTTTTCTCCACCTCTTTCCTTTTTTGCTTCACATCTGGCTTGAATCCCAAATCAAAGCGGTCTCATTTTTCTTTCAGCATTGGCACCTCGGTCTTCCCTTAAAGATATTTCCTGAGTCCTTTTCCAGGTAAGGCTCCCTTCCCGATTGTCATTTGCAGGCCCATCTTCGTGGATTTGGATATTTTGGGGATAGGGATTTTATTGCCTTCGACGACGAAGGTTGCGTTGATAAATTCTAGCGATCGAAAAGAATATTCTATCGTTTCACCGTCTGTCCCTATGTACGGAGCATCACTGGTAACAGATGCTATGATATCCTCTTCTGCGTTTATGGTGATCAATCTACCTTCAGTCACCAATTTTAACTTTTGGTGCAGTAAAGACGGTACTGCCTCGACCGAATGAATCCAAGGTCTTCCTAGCAAGCAATTGTAGGAAGGTTTGATGTCCATCACCAAGAAGTCCACCTCGTATGTATTCGGACCAATTTGAAGAGGTACCTCGATCCTTCCCATGACCCTTCTTTCGGTACCATCGAAAGCTCTCACGATATTTTGGCATGCCTTCATATGTGAGCTATCCACGGGCAACCTATTTAGCGTGGATGAGGGCAAGACATTCAGGGCCGATCCATTATCAACTAACACTCCTGGCAACGTGTATCCTTTGCAGCGGGTGGTTATATGTAGAGCCTTTATAGATCCCATACCCCCCGGAGGTATCTCATCGTCATTGAAGAAAATGAAATTGTCGGCACTTATGTTGCCGACCAGACGGTCTAGCTTGTTGACAGATATATCATCCGCGACGTATGTTTCATTCAATACTTTCATCAATGCACTACGATCGGCTTCTGAGCTCATGAGCAAGGCCAATATTGATATGCGAGCCGACTGCTTGTGCAATTGCTCCACAACACTGTACTCGCTGTGCTTTAGGAATTTTAAGAATTCCTTAGCCTCTTTTTCAGTCACTGGCTCGTTAATGGGTAGTTCCACTCTAACCGTCTTTTCTTTTTGTTGTTCCAACTCCAAGGCTTTTCCTTTTGCTGGTTCTGCTCTTGCTTTCGGGGTATAATGCCTTTCACTGCTATAAAGAAACCTACATCTTGACCTTCTTCCGATGTATTGGCCGGGCTCTCCTCTCTTGGGATCGTTAGATTACAATTATAATTCCACGGAACCCTTTTACTATCCTTATAGGGGAAAGTTATAGGCTTCTGAATTATAAACTTTGGCGTAATTGGCACTCATGCTTCACCAACTCTTGGTCGTGAGATAATTATCACAGGGTGATTAACCCCATAAACCTTCTTGGTTGATCCTTCTTCTGACGCGTAGACCTCTCCTTTTTCTGATCATTCGATCTCTTCATAGAATTCCATCTCTTTATTATCCATGAGATTTTGCACTGTTGCCCTGAACTCTCTGCATTCTTGAATGTCATGACCCTCCTCGGCGTGGAACTCACATTATTTTCCCGCTCTTTCAGGCTTTTCTCCTGATTCTTGCGTGATTAATCCCCCACTTACCATTTGTTTCCAAACCCATCTCAGTGGGGTTTTAACTTTAACCAGGTCAACCTTGATCCTTTTACCTCCACTCTCGGTTACCGCATTTACCCCTTTGTTAGAATGATTGCGTAAGGGGTTGCCTGCTACGTTAGGCCCTGATAAGTCATTGACCTTTACGATTCCTATTTTGATAAATTTCTCGACCAGCTTTTTAAACGCAGTGCAGTTCTCGATCGAATGCCCAACTACTCCAGCATGGTACTCACATTGAACGTTCGCGTCATACCATTTTGGGAATAGGGGTTGCATGGGTTCTATGTAGAATGGGGACACCACATGTTCGTCGAACAGGTTCTGGTACAGTTCCCCATATGTTATAGGAATCGGCGTGAATTGAATTCTTTCCCTGTTAGGCCTTGGTTGGATTCCTGCCTTGGAATGTCTTGATGGTTAGTAGTTACTATCCTCGGCTGGCTTACAGTAGCTGGCCGCGAATACCCTTATTGTATGTGTTTACATTGTTCGCTTCGCCATCCTTCTTCATCGGGAACGGTTTCCTGGCACTTTCCCCCGCATCTATTTTCCCGCTCCGGATTCCTTTCTTTATCATTTCTCCAGACATTACGATACTTGAGAAACTTTTAGTAGCTCTCCCCAGCATATGATTAATGAAATGAGCCTTCAAAGTATTGATGAAGAGCATAGTTGTTTCCTTCTCTAAGAGAGGTGGCTAAACTTGTGTTGCTATTTCTCTCCATCGCTAGGCGTATTGTCTGAAGCTCTCGCTTGGCCTTTTCTCCATGTTTTGAAACGTGATCCTGTCAGGTGCTATGTCTGCCACGTGGCCATAGTGCTTCATGAAGGCTTGTGCCAGGTCCTTCCACGTCTTAATCTGGGCCCGACTGAGTTGATTGTACCATTTGGCCGCAGATCCGACCAGACTGTCCTGGAAACAGTGGATTAACAGCTGGTCATTATTGACGTAACCTATCATCCTTCGACAGAACATCATAATATGAGCTTCAAGGTAACTTGTCCCATTATACTTCTCGAACTCTGGAGTCTTAAACTTAGATGGGAGTACCAAGTCAAGGACTAAACTTAAGTCTCTGACGTCAACTCCATAACAGCTATCGGCACCTTCTATCGCCTTAAACTTTTCCTCCAACAGTTTATATCTATCTTCTAGCTGCTTTGGTAATTCTAGTTTCGTCCTCTCTCCTTCAGCTATTTCATCCAAGTCAGGAACACTGGTATTTATTGGATTATCTCCTGAACCTGAGCCAGTTTGGAAATTTATTGAGGCACCAGCTTGGAATTATTGAGGCCTGATTTCGATATATGGTCTTTGTAAAGTTACTCGAGGTTGTGTTTGCGCATGTGGAGGACTAGAACTCGGGGGGTTGAGGATACTTAGTATTCTCCTCTGTGTTAACCATGGGGCTCTTTCCTTTATCCATGAGCCCGTTCAACAGCTGCGTCATCTGATTCATTTTAGACATCATATTTCTCTGAGATTCCATCATTCTGTCCATCATGTCCTGCTGGATCTTGACCAGCTGTTCTTGCATTTGTGCTTGCATCTGTTCTTGCATCTCTTTCTGTATTTGTTCCAACATTTCCAGTCTCTGTTCCATCGTTTTTGCTTTACGATGGGTATTGTAGCGGTATACAATTGGTGGGTTTTCGTCGATTTCCAGGGTAACTGTCATGATTTTAATCAATTAGGGTCTTTTATAGAATTTAATGCAAATGATGTAATGTAATGCGAATGAATGAGATGAATGGAAAAAAAAGGCGTTGATTTTGATTCAATTCCATTAGATAAACTTTACTAGAAAACAAATTTCTTTACATAGAACGGACGATTACATATACGACTTCGCCCTAATACCTAAATCCTTAACTTTCCTAAGAAGCCAAGCTAAATTCCGGCCTCGTTCCAATCCTGACTCGTATTTTAGATTCAATACATCAGCCTGAACTGCCAAAGTTTGCAAGTGATCGCTACTTCTCGAACTTGAGCCACAGCTTCGCCCATAATATAATCTCTATTTCTGATCTGATCTTGTGAATGGTGAAGCTGCGCCTTCCAACGTTCATTGTTGGCTTCAAGAAGTTTAAACTCGAATCTTACTATCTCGTAGTGCAGTCTTAAGCTCTTCTATATTTCCCTTTAGCTCCTCAATCTTGTTTTGGCTAGCTCTTAATTCGATTACCGAGTTGCGACTACGGTGCAGATACAGTGACTTCTCCAACTCTGCTACTCGGGTGCGTAACCTCTCTTTTTCACTTTGACTTTCCAATAGACTCTTTTTTAGAGCGTCCTCCCGTACTCGAGCATCTTGGAACTTCTTTTCCCACTGATCGGCTCTGGTCTTTTCTTCTTTAATTTCCTGCCGCAATTGCTCTGATGTTTTGCCCAAACCAGCAGTTCTGATTGACATGCGCAGCTTCTTATAGTCCGTCTTTAAGCTATCCTAATCCTCTTCGGCCTTATTTTTTTCTTTTCTCAATTTCTCGGCCTCAAGCTTATGGATGTCGACGTCTAACCGTAACTGCATCTTTTCCTCCTCTAGCTGCTCTATCTTCTTTCCCAATTCCTGACTCCTTTTCTCAAAATCCTGCTTGATAATCTCTAGTTCAGACGGGATTACTTGTAATTGCTCTTCTATTGGCCGAACATTTCCTTGGCTTGGCATTGGGATATTGTCATTAATTCTTTTACCCCACCACCAATCGTACTCAGGGGTTGTCATTGGCCCTATGGCGAGTCCCTTCATTTTTCGGGTTTGGGTCTACGCATTCGATATCTTGCGAACTCTCTTCTTATAATTATCGTCCTTGTATGAAAACTCGCACTAGGCTAATCCATGTGTCGTAGGTATGAACTGCCTTGATCGGTACTGCCTCATCAGAGTAATGGAGCATACCCAACAGCTCCCCATATTCAGAGTAAAGGGACCCAGTCAAACTCTCCACACTGATACAAGATCTCGTTAGGTATCATCCACGGAGCTCTCCATTCGACATCTTCAACATGTAAATTTTGGAGAATCGCTATCCATTTCTCTCTAGAAATGTCGTCCCGCCTTGGTGTGACCGCTAATTCCTTTAAAGGACAATAGTTCTCAGAAAAGACTTTATATGAGACCTTTTCTACCTTCCAAAAATGGCTATGGAACCATGATAACAAAAGCTGTGCACATCCCATGAACCTCCCTTCGCCCGCTCTCCGGCAAGCATTCAATGATTTGAAGGTTTCGGCTAAGATTGCAGGGACGGGTGTGACTCCTTTATCAAGTCTATCAAATAGGTCTGAGACTACTTCCTCTACATGCCTAACGCTTTAGGAAAGACGACCAAATCGTAGATGCTTAAAGCGAGAACGTCAACCCTCTTTTTCATATCAGGATGTGCAAGGATCAGATCCCTCAAATGTCTCCAAGGGATGCACTTACAATCTCCTTTTTGCTTGATCCGGGCTGTGATCCACTGCTCGCTCATCCTTGTAATGTTCATTAGCTTTTTTAAGAATGTCGGCATATTAACAACTCTTGAATAAGCCTTATCAGTTTGAATCCTCGGGAAACAGAGCAAGGCTGTATACTCTTCTATAGTAGGCACCAAATCCACTTTTCCAAAAGTAAAGCAACTGTAAGCGGGGTTCCAAAACTGAGTGATAGCTCGGAGTAGGTACTCGTCTACCTTGATATCAAGCAGATAGGGCAAATCACCATAATTATAGTAGAATAGCTGTTTGATCTCGTCGCCTCATGAATCCCATATTTCCTTCAATTCTTGCAGGTTATTCTGAGTCACACTGATGCGGGTGAAATCCCACAACTCTGATTCATATCCCACGTTCAGACTGTCTCCTTTCTCTTGCTGCATCCTTTCTGACCATATTTGAACGGCCACATTATCCTCCACTCTATCAAGAAACCCCTTTTCCATGTTAAGCTTTTATATCTAGTAACCGAATGTGAATCAACACATTTTATGATGAAATGCCATGCAATAACAGCAAAACACAATAAGTTAGTATCATGTACAAAAAGAACTTAAAGCAAACAGGAAATAATCAAACACCTATTTAGATAACCACTAGGGTTTGCGCGGCTGTACCTAAGGTGGGCTCTTAGGGTTTACTATATGTGGTTTGGTTCTAAAGAGAGATACCCAAACTAGTAGATTCCTCGATCCTCACCCATTATAGGCTCATATGGACCGAGTTCAATTCAGGGGAATACATTTCCCTATGGCTACACGGAGATAAAAATCTCACGAAGACATAGGTACGGATGTATCCCGAAAGCGATCCACTGTCCTGCACGGAGGTAAAAACCTTACGAAGGAGTAGTTTCTCACTCCCACTTAAAAAGGTGTGACTATACAGTCATGCAATGCAATGTGTGGAGATATGCAAAAACTTGAAATACTAAAACATGAATAAAGCGATGACAGATCGTAAAAACGAATGAAATTTAATGAAAGAACCGTACGTTAAAACCAAAATTTCAATTTTCGACAAAAAGATAAAAAATTAATCAATCCATGGCTCGACTCTCTTTAAGTCCCCAGTGGAGTTGCCAAGCTATCGAAACCATTTTTTTGAAAACTGGAATCGACTTGGGTTTTGAAAACAAAAATAAAACGGGAGTCGCCACCGATCTTTATTTGGTGCGATCGGATCACCTTTGTTTTAATAGAACATTTTGGTTTACTAACACACTGTTTTTGGTCTACAAAATTCGAGAAAACGGGTTCGGGAGTCGGTTACGTGCGAGGAAGGGTTAGCACCCTCGTCACGCCCAAAATTGGTACCAAACTAATTAATTAACGTCTCAATGTCGAAAGTTGAAAATTTTAAAAAGAATTCAAAAATTTAATCTCGTTTAGAATTTTTTGAATTTTCTTGGATTTGAATATTAAAATTTGAATTTTCTCGAATTGAATATTAAGATTTTCTCATTCCGAAGGAACAAAATATCACATCCAGTACGTTAGGACATGATAATTTAAATCCTTGATTCCAAGATCATCTCAATATTCCCGAGACTATGCATTAAATATATCAAAAGGATATTCGATTGTTTGGCCAAGTGAAAAAACCGAAACCCAGTACATAGGGCACGATCTCTCGGGTTTCCAAACATAGAATATTGCCTTATTTTGAAACTTTTGTTGTCTTTTTGGATGAAATTTATAAAAAATTTAGATTATGTTTTAAAGAAACATTATTAAAAGCGTGAATGGGGGTTATGCTGACGAATAATGGTAATGTGACATGAATTTGGTGTAACGATAATATAATACACATAATACATGACATTGGAATCGTTAATCTAACATATTAACATGCATGAATAATAATAACAATAATGGAACACTAATATATGAATATGAAATTATATAATCAACTATAATAATATGACAATACAAATAAATAAATTATGGCACATGCAAAAGCAATAACTAAACAAACATCTAAGTAATAACATTAATAAACAAAGACCAATGAATTAAACAATTTAAAGAGAAATAATACATAAATCAATTTAAAATAATTAGCAAAACGATTTAAGTAAATAATTCGTAATGAAAGTTTAAAATAAATAATATGTAAAGCAATTCAAAATAATATAAAAAGGTTTAAAATAAATAATGTATAAAGAAATTTAAAAACCTAATATAATAAATAAAACAGTTTAAAATAACTAATATATATAAAATATTAAAGTTGATAAATGAATAACAAATTAAAGTTTTAAAAATCAACAGATTAGGGATTGAATTAAAATAGAAATGAAATTGCGGGCCTAAATTAGAAAACGCGCTAAGACAGGGGGACCGATCGGGGCAATATTCCCAGCCTTCTTATGCGCATTTATGGTCAAGGACCCAATTGAAAACATGGAGAAATACCCAATTGAAAACCTGGAGAAATGTACGGGTAAAATCTGTAAAAATAAAAAACAAAAAAGAGGGCCAATTGAATAACGCAAATGGGGAAGGATCTATCACGCAAATATCCCTTTTAAGGGATATGTGCAGCTCCCCTTATATCCAAACAGCGTCGTTTTGTTCAATGTTAAAAACCCAATTTTTTTTAAAACTCATTCTTTCAATGCTTTCAGGAAAAAAAAAATTCAAAAGCCTCCCCCCTTCTTTCCCTCAGAACCGAAAAAGGGGCAACCCCTTTTCCCTATTTTATCCCGACGATCGGGCTTCTCCGACCAACGTCCGTCGCACCAACACTGCGTCTAGTGGCCGAAGACGCACAGAAAAAAGATTTTGATGCTCTAATTTAGGTTCGTTTTCCCCATTTCTTTTTTGATTATTGTTTCGTTTGTAAGAATTTTAAAAGAAAAAATAAATGGAACAAAGTAATATTCAATAACAGAGAATAGAAATGAACCGGAAAGACTACAAAATCCACCTTTTTCAAACTTCTATTCTATTTTTGTTTCTCCAATGTTCGTAAAAAAAATGGAAGATACAAAGGTTTGTTTTTTATAACCGATTCTTAACATTCGGTTTTGGCTGCTTCTTTTTGTTTCTCTGTTGTTGTTTTTTTTCATTTTGTTTCCTCTGCTATTTGCGTGTAGCCTCTGCCATTTTTTGTCGTTTTTCTCTTTTTTTGGTGTTGTTGCATGTTGGCTTCTGTGTGCAAGTGAGTCAGAGGCGTGTGCGGCAGTAGCAGAGGCGTGGAGAGATCGGTGGCGCACAGCTCTTGAGGCTAGGGTTTCTTGGCTGCTGTTTCTTTTTCTGTAATGGGCTGTAAAATTGGGCTTAGGGTTTAATTTTTGGGCTTCGGGTCTGTTGAATTTGGACATTTGTTTGTTTTGGGTTGGTTATTGCTTCAATTTGTAATCTGGACTCAAAAACTATGGACTTTTATTTATTGGTGGTTATTTGGATTTAAATTTGTTTTTTGTTCGGCCAAAATTGGCTATTACAATGACATTGATGAATATTTGTGTTTTGTGATGTTTGATGATAAATTATGAAAGATATGTTTTGGATTAATATATTTCTTATTGGAGTTTTTAATGATTTTGAATTATTAGGACTAAATTGCAAAAATAATAAATTGAAGGGGTAAAAGGCAAAATAAATGAAATATATGGGTTAGTATGAGCATAAGGAAGATTCGACCTAACTATGATGTGGTGAGATTTTGTGTATTTTGTATTTTGTGCAATTAGGACTAATTTGTAAAAGTATGAAATATTAGGGGTAAAATGGTAATTTTCCAATTTATGTGTTGTTGGATTAAATTGAATGAAATAGTGTTTAAATGGGGTTAATTTGAAATTATATAGATTAAGAACAAAAGAAATCGGACTTGGATTGGGGAAAAACGAAAGTTGTCGACTAGTCGCCCCGTTCCATTTTACATCGTCCGAGGTAAGTTTTTAAGCAATCATGTTGTATGGAATTTATCTATATTGATGTACCTAAAATTTAATGGAAGTAAGTATACTGATTTTTAATATAGTCGAATGTATTATTTATATATGTATAAAGTATAACCGAATGAGAGGCATATATATATATGTCATTGGTTCATTCGAATGTGATGTGTATATATATGTCAATGATATAACCGAATGTGACAATGAATTGTGGAATGGATATAACCGAATGTGATGCATATATATGGCAATGATATAATTGAATGTGATGTTGATCATAGAAATAAAATAATCGAATTGATATATATGCAATTGAGGTTTAAGTTTTACGTATATATAAATAAAGATTAAGTTCGGGAAATGCAATAATGTGCGAAATTAAATACCGAGCACTAAGTGTGCGAAATTGGTTGTTTGGCACTAAGTGTGCGATACGTTACAAGAATTTGGCACTAAGTGTGCAAGGTATTAGTATGATGACGCTAAGCATGTGATACGTGATAAGGTTTTTGCATTGACTGTGCAGGTTTGCCGATCTTTTAATTTAATTAGTTAACGAAGGTGTTTAACAGAATAAAATGAACAGGTATGCGATGATAAATCATCTTTTGAATAATAAGTAAGTTTTAGATGTTGAAATGAAAATTTTATATCATACGTATTTATATGTGAATTATATGGATTGAAAGGTAAGAAAGAAAATTTAGTAGTTAATATGTATATACTTGAACAAATGTATATGTATTTGTTTTGAGATGGGAAAGTGATTTATAGATCGATGTGAAATCTATTATTGAATGTGTGAGTGTTTGGCCTTAAGGCTATGAAATGTGAAAGTTTACGAATGGTAATATAAACTATAGTTATGGTTTTAACCTCGATTTCGATTATATTAAATTGGCCTTACTAATATAATGATATAATGCATTGTTGTTATGTAATTGCTTATAACTTACTAAGCTATGATAGCTTACTGTATGTGTTTGTATGCATTGTTTATTAGATTTTGGAGTCAAGTTACGAGCTCGGGGATCATCGTCAAGTCTATCACACTATCGACTCATTTTGGTATTTTATAAACTAAATTTTTGAAACTATGGCATGTATAGGCTATCTTGTGTTTTGGATTCGTTTTGAAGCTGTAATTACTAAGCCATGCGAAAATGGCTAGATATGATATAATTATTGATTCAATGATTTCGATAGGGTTAATGTATAGAGTTAAATGAAACGGAGTAAAGATGTTATAAACTAGGTAACCATATTTTGCAATGAAACCGTTTTTGGTTAGCAGCAGTGATGTGATTTTGAAAAATCACCAAAAATAGGAGAAATGGAATTAGAAAGTGAATAAGATATAGAATTAAAGCTTATTGTGTCTATTTTTATGTGAAAGAAACAGAGTAGGCAAATGAATTTTTATATTATGTGATATTTGAATTTTAGTGAAATAGGGGAAACTTTAATGAATAAACTATACTAATTGGCCACACAAAAAAATTCTAGAAAAATTATAGTAAGAAGATATATGATTCTAGTTTCAAGGAAAATTTACGGATCTAAATTTCGAGTTTCCTAACTCAAGTTATAGTCAATTTATTCAACATGACGCAGATAGACAGTTTCAATTTTTATGTCCCGAATTATTAGTTAAGTCTGGTAATGCCTCGCAACTCTAATCCGGCGACAGATACGGGTTAGGGTGTTATATTTGATTGGTATCAGAGCTATCGTTTAGTCGGTTCTAGGACTACCATAGTTTATGTGAGTCTAACTATATATGCCATATTAAATCTGCGATAGTGTGATATCTCCCGATTCTAACGAAGATTGTTTTGATGAGATAGATAAGATTTCCAACTGAACTAATTCTGATAGTACAGAAGTTGATATTCAAATATTTGAGTGGAAATGTGCTGATGATGAGTTGAGACTCATAAAGGTAAGAATTGAATTGTATGACATGTTGTTATTGATAAATGTTGTAATTATATGAGCATATGAGATGTGATATTTGAGTTATGATCGCTATCTAAAATGCTCTGATCGTGAAATTGTAACATCCTGAATAGGGCCTATGCATTTCCAGTTTAATTGTATGAAATGACGAGTTTCAAGTGCTATGAATAAATTTTGATACTTTTAGAAACCTAGAAATGCATGGAAATGGAAATGAAAATGGAAATGGAAATGAACACTTTTGGAAACTTAGACATTTTTGGAAACTTGAACATTTTGGAAACTTGAACATTTTGGAAACTTGAACATTTTTGGAAACCTGAACATTTTTGGAAATGATCCAAAAATGGAAACTTGAACATTTTAGGAAACTTGGAATTGTAAGAAAAATGGCAAGTTACAGAGCCGATCGAAAATTTTAGGAAACTTAGAAATGATGCCGAAATGTCAAATTTTAAAGTTTAAAATAGGAAATAAAGGCAAGAGGGCCTTAAAAGAAAAAGTTGGAGAAATTTGACACACAAACAGGCTTGGAAAAGTGGCCTGAAGATGTCACTTAAGGCCTATGGAAATGGCGCCATGTGCAAGAGCTGTTGGGCCTGGGTTCGAGTCACTTGGGAAGCAAATAATGAAGTTTTATTTTTGCTTCCAAGGCTAAGGGATGGACGGCACAAGCCTTCTAGAAATAGAGGTGTTTTATTTCCATAAATATTTGATTAATTAGGGGATAAATAAAGGAGTTTTATTCGCATAAATATGTGAATAAATAAAGGATTTTCTTTTAAGATAATTGAGGAGATAAATGATGGATTAAACACTTTTATCTTTTAAATAAAAGAGATAATATTATCAAAAAGAGGAGTGGTGGCCAAGTAAGGGACTCCTAGGCTGATAACTTTGGCTATAAAAGGAGGGCAGGAGGGCTACTCATTCACTTTTGCTTCCTCTTTGCCGAAAATTCCCTAGCTCTCTCCCCCTCTCTGCCGAATTTTCTCTAGGCAAAATCCATCTCTCTCTTTCTTCTATTTTCTTCTTCATTTCTACTGTCAAAGCCGAATCTTTGTTGATTCTAAGCAAAGGGGCAATCAACTACAACATCAAAAGGGTTTCTGCAATTGTCGAATATAAGGATCAAGGATCTAAGGTAAGAACAATTAATTCTTGTTCTTCTAATTCTTTTTTTTTCAAGATCTAGGAAATAACCCCTTTTATGTCTCTTGGCCGAATATCAAAGGAAGAGTTTCGGGATTTCAGATTCAAGGAATTTAAGGTGAGGCACATTCGGCCAAAGGCCAATTTTTATTTATTAAAGTTAGATTTAATCTAACATATAAATTATAGGGATTTTGACAAGCATATAAAGGAATCCTTTTCAGATTTGGATTTGTAAGGTAAGAGATATTCGGCCAAGGCTTGTCTCTTTTATTTAGGATTAATTTCCATTATTCCCAAAAGCCGAAAACTGACAAGTTACATGATTTAAAGGTTAGCCGAATTCAAGGGAGAAGAACACAAATCCTCGGATTTTGATTATCAATCAAATCGGCAAACAAGGTAAGTATTAGTAATACCATTCATAGTAGGATTTGGTTTAAAAGCAAAAAGGGTATTAATTTGGTTATATATGGATCGAATATAGGAGTTAGAAATCTAGATCGTTGGATCGGGATTTTCGGGATCTCAAGGAATCCAATAAGCGAATCAGGTGTGTACCCTTACTAATCCTCAATAAATTTTAGGGCAATTATTAAATATATGAATATGCCTAAGTATGTGAATATGGCTAAGTACCACAAATGTGGTAAGGAGTACCCAGGTACGTTTCCTACTTTTGATAGGATTATGAATGTGAAATATATTGAACATGTGAATAGTAGCATGAATGAAAATTAAGTAGGTTGAATATGTTATAAAATTATCGGGGCATTTGGGATATATGTGAAGGGAGAATTGAAGGTGATGACTACGGTCTCACCAACGAAATATGGTGACTACGGTCACATTAATTGAATTTGGTAACTTCGGTTACACTATTTGAATATAGTGTCTAATGACACAACGTATATGGGCGATGAGCACGTCGACTGCAGCGACTGCTTTCAATGGTGTGTAGCGGATGGAGGGTTGACTTAGTAGTCCCCACGGTGTGACTGGCAGGTACGGGTGGTGTGTAGCAGACGGACCATTAGGATTGGGTTTGGGTTGCATCATCATGTATTGTATATGAATATGAATTGATTTGAACTTGTATGCCTGATTTATTGAATATTAGTACTGTGAGCACATTGAGTCTGTTGACTCACCCCGTTGTGGGAACCATTTTCAGGTGATGAACAGTGACGGACCGGGACGGTAGACCTTGAGGTGGCCATGCATCAACTTGAAGATTCTATTTATTTCGAACTTTATTTCTTTTTAGAACATTTAACTTTATTATTGGATTTTATTTGATGTAATAAGGCCATAAGGCCCAGTGGATTTTATTTATTTTTGTTTTACCTTTTATTTATTATGTCATGAACTATTTTGATTAAAATTCAAGTAAAAGCTTTTTTTTAAGAATAAACCCCAAAATTATTTTGTCACCTTAATTAACTTGGATTTTCAAAATTAACTAAATGGGCTTCCAATCTAAGCCCAACCCAAAACGACACTTCTTGAAAATCTTACAAGTTTTCTCTAAGTAACAAAGAATTTGAAAACCAGTTTACTTAAGGAACAAACCAGATCCGGTTCAGGCTCGTGGGCTGGGTGTGGGGTGTTTCAGCTTGGTATCAGAGCCCAGTTTTAAACTCTCGGCCTGTGGGCTCAGGCCCAAAACGTTTTCAATACGAGCCCAAATGAATTTCTTTGAAGTAAAGCAGGTTTTATGGCATGGCACCTAAGTCTCCGCCCCGCAGTCCACCAGGTAGGTACCCTAACTTTATGTGTGATTCTATGATTTATGAACTGTGTAAGGGTAGAACAGGCATGGAACGTAGAATAGATGATAGGAACTTGAACCCTAGGGCTAGATTACTCAAACACAGAATTACATAAGACTTAATGCACTGAACAAACCTATGGCTAAGTCATTAAGCTAGGGTGTGGTAACCCCTGTACGCATGTCTAGGATTGGATCCGGAAGAGCTTGGTACTTAAGCAGTCCTAGTGACTCACCTCCTCTTCGCAGGAATCCTACCTGGTGCGTAGCTTCGGTTCACCCTAACTCAGAGGGCTCAGTGGTGTGGCAACCTCTGTGCGCATGTCTAGGAATGGTTTTGGTGGGAGCTTGGTATTTAAGCAGTCCACGTGACTCACCTCCTCTCCACTCGAATCCTGCCTGGTGCGTAGCTTTGGTTCACCCTGACCAAGGAGGGCTCGGTCATGGGCTAAACGTAATGACTAAAACCCAAAAAAGGAACTAGCCGTTTTGAAAAAAAAAAACCTTCTTTGAAATCTGAGAAAATTATTTTTCTTACAACATTTTCTGAAAAACTCCTGATTTGCGAAAATTACAAAAATGCCCTTAGTGGTGAAATTACCAAAATGCCCTTGATTTACAAAATGTGAACCTACCCAACAGTTTCTCAAAAATTTCATTATTTTATAAATGTTCAAAAACCCTAATTTGCAAACTATCAAAAATACCTTGATTTTGGAAAATCACAAAATTGCCTCTACCTTACAAAATGACCAAAATGACCCTGTCTTTTGAAATGTTTGCAAACATCACTATTTAAAAAAAAAAAGGGGAAACTCTCAAAAAGAACCTTCAAAGTTTTACAACTTTTGAACTATCTCTAATTTATCAAAATTTACAAATTTACCCTGATTTGTGAAAAAATTACCAAAATACCCCTGAGGTTGAAAAATTACCAAAATACCCCCAGATTTTGAAATTTTTCCAAAATTACCGAGAGTTCGAAATCTTCAAAATACTTTTTGACAAAAACACCAAGAAACGTTTTTCTTCTGAAAAAATTACGAAAGTGCCCCTGTAGGACAAAATTACGGAAATACCCTTGGGTAGTGGGAAACGAACAACAACAAAAACTACAACGTTTCTCTGAATGAACGGAAGTTCATACTTGATTGATGGATGAATGAATGAATGGAAAAGACTGTGTGTTGTATGAATACGGAAGAACCACTCCTAAAACTCTTGTCATAAAATTTCTTCGCGAGTAAACAAGTGAAACCAAAGTACTAATACATAAAACTTCTTAATCAGATCTCAACGCCGAGATGAGCTCTAGAGGACATGGACGTCATGGACGCGGTAGAGGAAGAATGACTAGGTCAGAACCCGTTAGTCGGGTCAAGGATCCGATAATGAGGTACCACTGCCCCCACCACTTCCAGCCGTTGGTATAGAGCAGCAAGCTCAAACGGGGGACGATGCTGTGTCGCGGGCTGTGCTGTGAGTTTTGGAATTGGTAGCTGGTGCAGGAGGAAATTCGAGAACTCGAAAATCTGTGCCTGAACGGCTCCGAGCTAATGGAGCTGAGATGTTTCGTGGAGTGTCTGGAGAAGCACCCAGTACAGCTGAGTACTGGTTGGAAGCAACGGAGCGCATCATGGATGAGCTTGATCTGACTCCAGAGGAAAAGTTGAAAGGGATGGTGGCACTGTTACGCGATGAAGCTTATCAGTGGTGGTTAACTGTGCGAGATGGTGCCACGGCGGAGGATCTGACTTGGGAATATGTTAAGGAGGCGTTCCAGAAGAAATATGTGGGAACCAGGTACACAGATGAACAAAGGAAGGCTTTTCTGGGGTTAGTGCAAGGGAGTAAGTATGTCGCAGAATATGAGGCGGAATTTCTAAGGTTGAGCCGCTATGCTCGAGGGGTAGTGGCAACTGAGCATGAACGCTGTGTCCGTTTTGAGGACGGACTGAGAGACGATCTGAGACTGTTGATAGCACCGCATCACGAGCGGGAATTCTCTGCTTTGGTAGAAAAGGCCAAGGTGGCCGAGGGAATTAAGGATGCTACCAAGCAGGCTGTGGATAGGAATAAGCCCAAAAGAGGTTTTGGACCATCTGGAAAGGGCCATAAGAGGCCTAGGGTTGACGGGCCACAAAATCAACAAGCGGCTACGGGCTGGCAGTATCGCCCTTGTGAGTATTGCGGAAAGAAGCACTTGGGAGAATGCTGGAGAAAGACGGGACGATGTCTCAAGTGTGGGTCCAAGGACCATATGCTTAAAGATTGTCCCAAGCAGTCAGATGAGAGTCGACCGGCAGCACTGAATGCTAGCCAGACTGGTAGAGGCGGGCAGCAGCCTCAACGGGGTCGTGGTTCGGCTAACAGAGGTAGTGGTGCTGGCAGAGGCCGTGGAACACAGGGACGAGGTGCTGCTAATACAGAAGCAAGACAACCGGGTTTGGTTTATGCGGTTCGCCGGAGGGAAGACGGTGACGCACCGGATGTAATAACCGGTACGTTCTTTATTTCTGACAAACCCTATTTTGCTCTGATTGATGTGGGCTCGACTCATTCCTATGTTGCATGTAGTGTAGTAGAAACACTAGGCCTAGACTCTGAACTCTCTGATAGATAGATGGCGGTAGTAAGCCCATTAGGCCAAACTGTAGTGGTAGATAAGATTTTTTGGAATGTACCCCTAGAAATTCAGGGAGTGAGCTTTTGGGCTGACTTAATGGAGTTACCCTTCAGAGAATTTGAGCTTATACTTGGAATGGATTGGCTAGTAGAGCATCGGGCCGTGTTGGATTGTGCGGCTAAACGTATGGAACTAAGAACCCCAGAGGATAAAGTAGTAGTGATGATCGGCGAAAGGAGGAACTACTTGTCTAACGTAGTCTCGGCATTGAAGGCTGAGAAGATGGTTAAGAAAGGATGCAAGGCATTCCTAGCCTTCGTAAGTGCGTTGGGTGAAAAAGAAGAAGGTGTTTGTGGAGTCAGAACGGTTAAGGACTTCGTGGATGTATTTCCAGAGGAATTACCAGGAATACCCCCAGATAGGGAGGTGGAATTTGGAATTGATTTGCTGCCAGGAACAGCTCCTGTGTCAATCGCTCCATACCGAATGGCGCCAAGGGAGTTAGTGGAGCTTAAGGCTCAAATCCAAGAACTGTTGGATCGTGGATTCATCCGACCTAGTGTGTCTCCATGGGGAGCACAGGTTCTATTCGTAAAGAAGAAGGACGGAACTATGCGTATGTGTATAGATTATCGTCAGTTGAATAAGCTGACCATCAAGAACAAGTATCCTTTGCCAAGGATCGATGACTTGTTCGATCAGCTGAAAGGGGCCGCAGTATTCTCAAAGATCGACTTGAGGTCGGGATATCATTAGCTGAAGGTGAAAGAGGCTGATATTCATAAGACCGCTTTTAGGACAAGATACGGCCATTTTGAATTTGTGGTGATGCCGTTTGGGTTGACGAACGCTCTAGCCGCGTTCATGAACATGATGAATTGGGTCTTCCAACCCTATTTGGATAGGTTCGTCGTGGTGTTCATCGACGATATTTTGGTGTATTCTAAGACAGAAGAAGAACATGATGAGCATCTTCGAGTTGTGTTGGAAGTGTTAAGGGAGAAAAAGCTCTATGCCAAATTCAGCAAGTGCGAATTTTGGCTTAAGGAGGTGGCATTCTTAGGACATGTGGTATCCGCAGAGGGGATAAGAGTGGACCCTAGGAAGATCAAAGCAGTGTTGGATTGGAAACCACCTAGGTCCGTGGCTGAAATCTGAAGTTTCTTAGGGTTGGCAGGCTATTACAGAAGGTTTGTGGAAGGGTTCTCGTCAATAGCCGCGCCTTTGACAAAGTTGCTAAGGAAGGAAGTACCCTTTGTGTGGACGGATAAGCAACAGGAGAGCTTTGAAAAGCTTAAGAAGGTGCTAACAGAAGCTCTAGTGTTAATCCAGCCGGAGGCAGGAAAGGATTTTGTGGTATACTGTGATGCTTCGCACACGGGGTTAGGCTGTGTGCTAATGCAAGAAGGAAAAGTAGTCGCTTATGCGTCTCGACAGTTAAGGCCGCATAAGGTTAACTACCCAACTCATGACTTGGAGCTAGCAGCAGTGGTATTCGCCCTTAAGGTTTGGAGGCACTACCTTTATGGTGAAAGGTCAGTTATCTACACAGATCACAAGAGCCTTAAGTATCTGTTGACTCAGAAGGAGTTGAACTTGAGGCAACGAAGGTGGGTGGAATTACTGAAGGACTACGATTGTTCGATAGAATATCATCCGAGCAAGGCGAATGTGGTAGCTGATGCCCTAAGTAGGAAGGTTGTGTCGGATCTACGGGCTTTATTCGCTCATCTAAGTCTGTATGATGATGGAAGTCTGTTGGCAGAGTTGCAAGTCAAGCCCACTTGGCTGAAGGAGGTGAAAGAGGGACAGTTGGCTGATAAGGACTTAAGTGCTAAGTTACAGCAAGTACAGCAAGGAGGATTAAAGGACTATGGCATCAATGATGAAGAAGTATTGTGCTATAAGGGAAAGGTCTGTATGCCAAGGGATAGGGAGTTGAGACAAAGGATTCTTCGGGAAGCGCATGGTAGCCCTTATGCTATGCATCCCGGAGGCACTAAGTTATACAGAGATTTAAGGGAACAATTTTGGTGGTCTGATCTGAAACGAGAAGTGACGGAATTTGTGGGGAAATGTTTGACGTGTCAGCAAGTTAAGGCTGAACACCAAGTCCCATCAGGATTGCTTCAACCAATCGAAGTTCCCCAATGGAAGTGGGAGAGAGTTACCATGGACTTCGTTAGTGGGCTTCCCCTTACGCCTACTAAGAAGGACTCGGTATGGGTGATAGTGGACCGTTTGACCAAGTCCGCGCACTTTATCCCAGTAAGAATGGATTATTCTCTTCAGAAGTTGGCTAAGCTATATGTGGCAGAGATTGTGAAGTTACATGGAGTACCAATGTCGATCATCTCTGATAGAGACCCAAGGTTTACGTCTCGGTTTTGGAAGGCACTTCATCAAGCCTTAGGCACTAAGTTGGACTTCACTACGGCTTTTCATCCACAATCCGACGGGCAGTCTGAGCGGGTTATACAAGTATTGGAGGATATGTTGAGAGGCTGTGTAATGGATTTCCGAGGAAGTTGGGAAGATTACTTGCCTTTAGCTGAGTTTGCCTACAACAACAGCTATCAGGCTAGTATTCGAATGGCACCATATGAAGCATTGTATGGTAGGAAGTGTAGAACACCTACTTGTTGGACCGAGTTAGGAGAACGACGAGTTTTGGGTCCAGAGTTAGTGGCAGAAACTGAAGAGAAGGTTGAGTTAATTCGAGCACGGTTGAAGGAAGCCTCTGACAGGCAGAAGTCTTACGCAGACCTTAAGCGGAAGGAGATCGAGTTTGAAGTGGGAGACCAAGTGTTCCTGAAAGTCTCGCCTTGGAAGAAGGTGATGAGGTTCGGTCGAAAAGGGAAGTTAAGCCCAAGGTTTATAGGGCCTTATCGAGTATTGAAGCGAGTGGGGCCAGTGGCATACCAATTAGAGTTGCCACCAGAGTTGCAACGAATGCACGACGTATTCCATGTATCCATGCTACGTCGCTATCGATCGGACCCATCTCATGTGGTACCTATTGAAGAGGTGGAGCTAAGGCCAGACTTATCCTACGAGGAAGAACCGATTGGGATCTTGGAACGTGATGTGAAAGTACTACGAAGGAAGTCTGTTCCTCTAGTCAAGGTGTTATGGCGCAATCATGGAGCAGAAGAAGCTTCGTGGGAGCCGGAGGAGACAATGCGACAGCAATACCCTCAACTATTTAGTTAGGAAATTTCGGGGACGAAATTTTGTTTAAGGGGGGTAGAACTGTAACATCCTGAATAGGGCCTATGCATTTCCAGTTTAATTGTATGAAATGACGAGTTTCAAGTGCTATGAATAAATTTTGATACTTTTAGAAACCTAGAAATGCATGGAAATGGAAATGAAAATGGAAATGGAAATGAACACTTTTGGAAACTTAGACATTTTTGGAAACTTGAACATAGACATTTTTGGAAACTTGAACATTTTGGAAACTTGAACATTTTGGAAACTTGAACATTTTAGGAAACTTGGAATTGTAAGAAAAATGGCAAGTTACAGAGCCGATCGAAAATTTTAGGAAACTTAGAAATGATGCCGAAATGTCAAATTTTAAAGTTTAAAATAGGAAATAAAGGCAAGAGGGCCTTAAAAGAAAAAGTTGGAGAAATTTGACACACAAACAGGCTTGGAAAAGTAGCCTGAAGATGTCACTTAGGGCCTATGGAAATGGCGCCATGTGCAAGAGCTGTTGGGCCTGGGTTCAAGTCACTTGGGAAGCAAATAATGAAGTTTTATTTTTGCTTCCAAGGCTAAGGGATGGACGGCACAAGCCTTCTAGAAATAGAGGTGTTTTATTTCCATAAATATTTGATTAATTAGGGGATAAATAAAGGAGTTTTATTCACATAAATATGTGAATAAATAAAGGATTTTCTTTTAAGATAATTAAGGAGATAAATGATGGATTAAACACTTTTATCTTTTAAATAAAAGAGATAATATTATCAAAAAGAGGAGTGGTGGCCAAGTAAGGGACTCCTAGGCTGATAACTTTGGCTATAAAAGGAGGGCAGGAGGGCTACTCATTCACTTTTGCTTCCTCTTTGCCGAAAATTCCCTAGCTCTCTCCCCCTCTCTGCCGAATTTTCTCTAGGCAAAATCCATCTCTCTCTTTTTTCTATTTTCTTCTTCGTTTCTACTGTCAAAGCCGAATCTTTGTTGATTCTAAGCAAAGGAGCAATCAACTACAACATCAAAAGGGTTTCTGCAATTGTCGAATATAAGGATCAAGGATCTAAGGTAAGAACAATTAATTCTTGTTCTTCTAATTCTTTTTTTTTCAAGATCTAGGAAATAACCCCTTTTATGTCTCTTGGCCGAATATCAAAGGAAGAGTTTCGGGATTTCAGATTCAAGGAATTTAAGGTGAGGCACATTCGGCCAAAGGCCAATTTTTATTTATTAAAGTTAGATTTAATCTAACATATAAATTATAGGGATTTTGACAAGCATATAAAGGAATCCTTTTCAGATTTGGATTTGTAAGGTAAGAGATATTCGGCCAAGGCTTGTCTCTTTTATTTAGGATTAATTTCCATTATTCCCAAAAGCCGAAAACTGACAAGTTACATGATTTAAAGGTTAGCCGAATTCAAGGGAGAAGAACACAAATCCTCGGATTTTGATTATCAATCAAATCGGTAAACAAGGTAAGTATTAGTAATACCATTCATAGTAGGATTTGGTTTAAAAGCAAAAAGGGTATTAATTTGGTTATATATGGACCGAATATAGGAGTTAGAAATCTAGATCGTTGGATCGGGATTTTCGGGATCTCAAGGAATCCAATAAGCGAATCAGGTGTGTACCCTTACTAATCCTCAATAAATTTTAGGGCAATTATTAAATATATGAATATGCCTAAGTATGTGAATATGGCTAAGTACCACAAATGTGGTAAGGAGTACCCAGGTACGTTTCCTACTTTTGATAGGATTATGAATGTGAAATATATTGAACATGTGAATAGTAGCATGAATGAAAATTAAGTAGGTTGAATATGTTATAAAATTATCGGGGCATTTGGGATATATGTGAAGGGAGAATTGAAGGTGATGACTACGGTCTCACCAACGAAATATGGTGACTACGGTCACATTAATTGAATTTGGTAACTTCGGTTACACTATTTGAATATAGTGTCTAATGACACAACGTATATGGGCGATGAGCACGTCGACTGCAGCGACTGCTTTCGATGGTGTGTAGCGGATGGAGGGTTGACTTAGTAGTCCCCACGGTGTGACTGGCAGGTACGGGTGGTGTGTAGCGGACGGACCATTAGGATTGGGTTTGGGTTGCATCATCATGTATTGTATATGAATATGAATTGATTTGAACTTGTATGCCTGATTTATTGAATATTAGTACTGTGTGCACATTGAGTCTGATGACTCACCTCGTTGTGGGAACCATTTTCAGGTGATGAACAGTGACGGACCGGGACGGTAGACCTTGAGGTGGCCATGCATCAACTTGAAGATTCTATTTATTTCGAACTTTATTTCTTTTTAGAACATTTAACTTTATTATTGGATTTTATTTGATGTAATAAGGCCATAAGGCCCAGTGGATTTTATTTATTTTTGTTTTACCTTTTATTTATTATGTCATGTACTATTTTGATTAAAATTCAAGTAAAAGCTTTTCTTTAAGAATAAACCCCAAAATTATTTTGTCACCTTAATTAACTTGGATTTTCAAAATTAACTAAATGGGCTTCCAATCTAAGCCCAACCCAAAACGACACTTCTTGAAAATCTTACAAGTTTTCTCTAAGTAACAAAGAATTTGAAAACCAGTTTACTTAAGGAACAAACCAGATCCGGTTCAGGCTCGTGGGCCGGGTGTGGGGTGTTTCAGAAATAGTGATTTGAGTTGGCATATGAACAATGTGTTAAGAATAAAAGTGATTAAAAGCAAAAGTTTATTAAATGATTTGAGAACGTGAAATTAGAAATGAACTGATTATTTGTGGTAGTATGTATTATGTGCAATTATGTGAGAGTTAAATTTGAGGCTTTACTACCCTCACCCCTTTGTCAGAAAAATGTTACAATTTTATTATAAGATTTGGAATGAATAAGCTCACTAATGTGAAGTGTTAGAAATCCGTGTTTGAAAGATTAATAATGTGGTCAGAAAGGAGAATGAATCAACAAATGAAGACAGTACTAAAAGAGATATTGGGCAGTTCTGAAGACTATTCAGATGATGCAAAGACATTATTAAAGAAGAAGTTAACTTTGATTAAATGACTTGTTCAGGTATGTTATCTAAAGAAAATATTAACTGGAAGCTTTTCCGAATTGATTTCTGTTAGTGATGGGATAATATGAAAATTTCTGATGACAAAATTAGACAGTGGATATTGATGTTTGAATTGTATTGATGGTTGAATGCAATAGTTATAGTCGGGCAGATATTATGATTCCATTTGGATATTCTATGTGTATATTTAGCCTCAGAAGTATATGTGACTGTTTAATTTCAGAAAGAAAGTTTTACCGTATGAGAACATTAGCTAAACATATTAATAGACGAAAGCATCGTTAATCTGTTTGGGTTATATTCGACATTGTTATGTCTTCCTTTGATACTTTATTCCATGGTGTGGATATGAAAGTCGACGGTAAAATCTGTATGAGACTAATATTCTGTTCCTATTGGTTATTTCTCAGTTGAAAATACGTGAAGATTATATTACTTCTGTTATTGTGGATTTCAATAATTATGAGCGACATTATTCTTTCTGGATATTTATGGGATATCATCGGAACTAATATTATTTTATATGAGTTGTAATTTTCAGATATTCTGTGTAATTCCAAATGTTGAAATTTTGTTACTCCGGTATTTTTTATGATTTCATGTAATTATCTACAAGAGATCTCTATTTGACAGAGATGACTATGATTATTACGATTATAATTTCTGGCTTAAAATGTGAGTGGTACCATCCTCAGAGTTATAGAAGATGTGTTTCTACAATGGTTGCTATTTAAATCATATTTGATTCCTTTCTGTGTTCAAATGCTTCATTAACAGCTGGGATAATATTCATTATAGGATTGAGACATTATTCCTAGTAAGGCTCAATGATTCCTAATTGGTTAAGTTGATTCTAGTATAATTCGGAGTTTCGATGATTAATATATGAGAGACAACTTTATTATAAACTCTTTTCTAATTCTCGTGAAGGTTCGACAATGATAAAAGTGAAAATGATAGAAGATCAAAATTAATTTGTATAATGATATGTCTAGGGTCATCCTTTTAATGAGAAGAAAGATTTCTTTGAAAAGACCGATTCAGTAGTTAGTAAGATTTGAATTATTTGATTGAAAAGTTAATTGGGATATATATATTTGAATTTATCTACGAACTGGAAATAAACTTTGAACGTACATGTATGCATTGAAGGATAGATTGAAAGAATAATTTGTATTCTTAAAGACTCTAATGTACTAAAGACTGTTTTCCAAACGAGGTACGAACATTATGAGTTTCTGGTTATGCCTTTCAGACTTACTAATGTATCTGCTGTTTTTTATGGATTTGATGAATCGGATCTTCAGATAGTATCTGGATAGATTTGTGGTAGTATTCATAGATGATATTCTGATCTACTTCCGTAATGAAATCGAGCATGCCAAACATCTGAGACTTGTGCTACAGACGTTGTGAGATAAACAGTTGTATGCAAAGTTTAGTAAATGTGAGTTTTGATTACGTGAAGTCAGTTTTCTGGGCCATGTTATATCAGCATCAGACGATTCGTGAAAGATTTCTTTATGGTTGCTACACCGTTGACAAAGCTGTTACAGAAAGATGTTAAGTTTGAGTGGTTAGAAAAATGCCAGAAAAGTTTTGATCAGTTGAAAGCTCTTTTGACCGAAGCTCCAGTGTTAGTTCAGCTAGAATCGGGTAAAGAATTTTTCATTTACAGTGATGCATCTTTGAGTGGTCTGGGTTGTGTTTTGATGCATGGAGGTAAAGTCATAGCTTATGCCTCGAGACAGTTAAAGCTGCACGAAAAGAATTATCCGACGCACGATCTGGAATTGGCAGCTATTGTGTTTGCATTGAAGATATGGCGTCACTATCTGTTCAGTGAGAAATTTCATGTTTATTCTGATCATAAAAGCCCGAAGTATTTGATGACTCAGAAAGATCTAAATTTGAGACAGCGACGGTGGATAGAGTTGCTAAAAGGTTACGAGCTTGTGATCGATTATCATCCGGGAAAGGCTCATGTTGTTGTTGATGCCCTAAGTCGAAAATCACTATTTACTTTGCGTGCAATGAACGCGCATATAGCGATATCTAATGATGGTTCGATAATAGTCGAATTAAAAGCAAGACCGTTGTTGGTTCAACAAATTTGTGAAGCTCAGAAAGTTGATAATGATTTTTAGCAAAGCGAGCTCAATGTGAATTGAATGTTGAATCCGAGTTTAGAGTTGATACAAATGATTGCTTGAGGTTCAGAAATCGAATATGTGTTCCGAGAAATTTAGAGTTGATTCAGATGATTTTGAACGAAGCTCATAACAGTTGGTTATCTGTTCATCCGGCTAGTACAAAAATGTACAACGATCTGAAACAGCACTATTGGTGGCACGGTATGAAACGAGACATTTCTAACTTTGTTTCAAACTGTTTAATATGTCAGCAAGTAAAAGCTGAGCATCAGATACCTTCTGGGTTACTTCAGCCAATTATGATATCCGAGTGGAAATGAGACAAAGTCACAATGGATTTTGTATCTGGTCTACCGTTGACATCGAGCAAGAAAGATGCAATCTGGGTTATTGTGGATAGATTAACGAAATCTACTCATTTTTTTCCGAGAACTGAGGTTCACATTGCGGTTTTGGAAAAACTGCAAGATGCTTTAGGTACGAAACTACACTTTAGCACAGCTTTTCATCCGCAAACTGATGGTCAGTCCGAACGAATCATTCAGATACTTGAGGATATGTTGAGATGTTGTATCCTTGAATTCGAAGGTACGTGGGAACAATACTTACCTCTGATTGAATTTGCTTATAATAATAGTTTTCAATCTAGTATCAAAAAGGCACCCTATGATGCTTTGTACAATCGTAAATGTCGTACACCATTGTATTGGACTGAGCTTAGTGAAAACAAGATACACGGGGTTGACTTGATCAAAGAAACAGAACAGAAAGTGATAGTGATCCAAGATAGTTTGAAAGTTGCATCAGATCGACAAAAGTCATACCCATATTTGAAACGTAAAGATATTGAATTTTAGATCAGAGATCAAGTGTTTTTGAAAACTTCACTGTGGAAAAAAGTACTCAGATTCAGTCGTAAAGGCAAGTTGGGTTCGAGATTTATTAGGCCATATGATATCATAGAGCATATCGGACCTGTTGCTTATAGATTACAGTTGCCACCTAAGCTAGAGAAGATCCATAATGGATTCCATATTTCGATGCTTCGTAGATACTGATCTAATCCTTCACATGTCATTAATCCGACAGATGTTGAGATTCAGCCTGATATGACATATGAAGATGAACCGATTTGTATTTTGACCCGTGAGATAAAAGAATTGAGAAATAAGAAAATTTCGTTGGTCAAAGTATTGTGGCAATAGCACGGGGTTGAGGAAGCAACTTAAGAGTCAGAGAATACGATGAAAGAACGTTATCCAAACCTATTCACCGGTAAGATTTCCGGGGACGAAAATCCTTAAGGGGGGAGAGTTGTAACAGCCCGATTTTGACCCTAATCGAAAAATTGGTTTCGGGACCACAAATCCGAGTCTGAAAAATATTTTAAAATTATTTTTCGTGTTTATTATGTGTGAATTTGTTGGCGTTAAATTTTCGTGACTTAATTTCATCGTTTAAGTGTCCGATTAAATAAAAGGGATTTAATTGCGTAAAATGAAAATTTGAGGGTTAATTCTAAAAGTGCCTATTTGTTGTTGTCTTTATAAAGTGGAGGTTTTATGATGCAATAAGACCAAAAGATAGATAGTGGGTGCCATTTGACAAAACTAACCTTAAGATATATGTTATATATTATTATTATTAAAAGGTTAATTTAGTAATTAGGTAAAATATATCAATATAATAAAAATAAACCATAAAAAGATGACATATTCATCTTTGTTTTTGCAGAATGTAGAAAAGAAAGAAACCATCTATGGCTTCTTAGGTTTCGGCACTTATTTAACTCAATTAAGGTATGTTTTGGTTTCGGTTTTTGATAGTTTTTATATTTTTGAAATCGTTGCTTCGAGTACTACCCGACCCATGCTTGAATTTTTGATTTTGGTGAATATTTTGAGTTATGCCATTGATGAATATTTGTGTTTTGTGATGTTTGATGATAAATTATGAAAGATATGTTTTGGATTAATATATTTTGTATTAGAGTTTTTAATGATTTTGAATTATTAGGACTAAATTCCAAAAATAATAAATTGAAGGGCTAAAAGGCAAAAGAAATGAAATATATGGGTTAGTATGAGCATAAGGAAGATTCGACCTAACTATGATGTGGTGAGATTTTGTGTATCTTGTATTTTGTGCAATTAGGACTAATTTGTAAAAGTATGAAATATTAGGGGTAAAATAGTAATTTTCCCATTTATGTGTTGTTGGATTAAATTGAATGAAATAGTGTTTAAATGGGGTTAATTTGAAATTATATAGATCAAGAACAAAAGAAATCGAACTTGGATTGGGGAAAAACAAAAGTTGTCGACTAGTCGCCTCGTTCCATTTTACATCGTCCGAGGTAAGTTTTTAAGCAATCATGTTGTATGGAATTTATCTATATTGATGTACCTAAAATTTAATGGAAGTATGTGTACTGATTTTTAATATAGCTGAATGTATTATTTATATATGTATAAAGCATAACCGAATGAGAGGCATATATATATATATATATATATATATGTCATTGGTTCATTCGAATGTGATGTGTATATATATGTCAATGATATAACCGAATGTGACATTGAATTGGGGAATGAATATAACCGAATGTGATGCATATGTATGGCAATGATATAATTGAATGTGATGTTGATCATAAAAATAAAATAAGCGAATTGGTATATATGCAATTGAGGTTTAAGTTTTACGTATATATAAATAAAGATTAAGTTCGGGAAATGCAATAATGTGCGGAATGAAATACCGAGCACTAAGTGTGCGAAATGGGTTGTTTGGCACTAAGTGTGCGATACGTTACAAGAATTTGGCACTAAGTGTGCAAGGTATTAGTATGACGACTCTAAGCATGTGATACGTGATAAGGTTTTTGCATTGAGTGTGCAGATTTGCCGATCTTTTAATTTAATTCGTTAACGAAGGTGTTTAACAGAATAAAATGAACAGGTATGCGATGATAAATCATCTTTTGAATAATAAGTAAGTTTTAGATGTTGAAATGAAAATTTTATATCATACATATTTATAGGTGAATTATATGGATTGAAAGGTAAGAAAGAAAATTTAGTAGTTAATATGTATATACTTGAACAAATGTATATGTATTTGTTTTGAGATGGGAAAGTGATTTATAGATCGATGTGAAATCTATTATTGAATGTGTGAGTGTTTGGCCTTAAGGCTATGAAATGTGAAAGTTTACGAATGGTAATATAAATTATAGTTATGGTTTTAAACCTCGATTTCGATTATATTAAATTGGCCTTACTAGTATAATGATATAATGCATTGTTGTTATGTAATTGCTTATAACTTACTAAGCTATGATAGCTTACTGTATGTGTTTGTTTGCATTGTTTATTAGATTTTGGAGTCAAGTTACGAGCTCGAGGATCATCGTCAAGTCTATCACACTATCGACTCATTTTGGTATTTTATACACTGAATTTTTGAAACTATGACATGCATAGGCTATCTTGTGTTTTGGGTTCGTTTTGAAGCTGTAATTACTAAGCCATGCGAAAATGGCTAGATATGATATAATTATTGATTCAATGATTTCGATAGGGTTAATGTATAGAGTTAAGTGAAATGGAGTAAAGATGTTATAAACTAGTTAACCATATTTTGCAATGAAATAGTTTTTGGTTAGCAGCAGTGACGTGATTTTGAAAAATCACCAAAAATAGGAAAAATGGAATTAGAAAGTGAATAAGATATAGAATTAAAACTTATTGTGTCTATTTTTATGTGAAAGAAACAGAGTAGGTAAAGGAATTTTATATTATGTGATATTTGAATTTTAGTGAAACAGGGGAAACTTTAATGAATAAACTGTACTAATTGGCCACACAAAAAAATTCTGGAAAAATTATAGTAAGAAGATATATGAGTCTAGTTTCAAGGAAAATTTACGGATTTAAAATTCGAGTTTCCTAACTCGAGTTATAGTCAATTTAGTCAACATGACGCAGATGGACAGTTTCAATTTTTATGCCCCGAATTATTAGTTAAGTCTGGTAATGCCTCGCAACTCTAATCCGGTGACGGATACGGGTTAGGGGTGTTACGTTCCGTCTCGCCTTTTCCCCTAACAAATATGACTTGCCATGGATCCTAAACCATGGCATGTAATTTGGATCGCATAGTAACTTTAGAACGAGAATTGCATCGTGAGTAGGTAAAAAATCATATTGATTATTCCACATGTTGATATATTACAATTTTAATACCAACCAATTCATATTCGGTTGCTGTAAGTCAATATGATGCAGACCATCAAGCTCCTAAAATGCCACGAGAATTGATTGTCGGAATCCAAACTACCGCAACACACTATCCGCCTCGTGCATCTTGACAGTAGCGTATACTACTAATAGGACCTTAACGTGTCAGCGTTAGAATTTACAAAGAGTTCCTCAGGAATTGCTGCCCGAATTACCAAGTCCTCGTATGGTGTCCATTCAAACTATATGAACGCGATAAAAACATTAGTTATATATATACACTACTGAATACTAAATATGAAATCGACTACATTATTTGTATATAGTTCAAAATTAAATAAATACATACATCCGCTTCCGATCATTGGTCTAATAGAAACCGAATATCTTTAAGCTCGGTAGGTAACCCCACGTGACTCGGGGCATGGTTTCACCTATTTAAATAACTTATTAGCATAATAATTTTATTTTAAATAAATTTAATAATGGTAATATCTATTGAATTTTATCTTGTTATGAGTGGGAATGTATACGGGTAGTTCACTCGATGACGTAAAAATGAAAAGCGGTACCAAACCCATTATTGTAGTAGTAAAAGTCAACCACCAATTTTGATTTTTTCTGATTTTGTCGCCCGACACATCTCGCGGTACAATGATGCCAACATGGCAGGCCCCCAACTGAGTTCGCTAGCTCCTCTAAAATCAATGAGTTTCAGCAGCCACCTTAGATCTACAAGGTTTTGTGACTTATCTGGCATCAGAATACCCTCGATAATCTGAAGGATGTACGCCTGAGCGTATCGTTCTCTTTTCTCTTCAGTTGAATCCTTCGCCAGCTCCGCCTAATTATTTTGTAATCAAGCCATTTCGATCCTACCTCCGTAAATCATCTCCGAAACCACACCCAAAAAATTGTAACATACGATTCCCCAATTAGCAGACTGAACAGACCTGGTGACTACCAACTCGTCCACGGGTAACCCTAATTATAAATACATGTCATCTAGAGTGATAGTACACTCACTACATGGAAGATGGAATGTGTGCGTCTTGAGTCTCCACCTCTCCACCATCGCGCTTATGACTTTCGGGTCCAACTTACACCCCCGGCTTACAAGGGCTACGTGCAAAAAACAGGCTTCCTTTAGGTATGTTTTGATCAACGGTGATGGAGGACCGGGTAGATTACGAATATGGCATTGCAAAATTTGATCTTCCGACTATTTACATAAAAGTTATAAAAAATATTAAGTTCAATTATAACTATGAAAAAAATTTTAAAAAATTAAAATTTGTTCTTACCATTTGCAATTGGTTGACGAAGATGTGCTTGTTATCAAGACGGATTAGAGACCCGACCATTGCTAAATATATAATTGAACATGAACAAAGTTTTATTAAAAAAACTATTTCTTGAAATTACTAATAAAAAATAATAATATAGAATAATTTAGATAAAAATAGAATTTAGGCAAAAAATTTAAGAGACTATTTGAGAGATTTTTGAGAGTTAATTTTGAAATTTGAGAGATTTAAGAGAGAATTGTGAGAAATGTGTGTGGGGGGTTTATACTTTTTTTTTATTACCATTGGGGGCCAACGGCTAGTTGAAATAGTCGTTGGAATTGACAGTTGGAGCATGGGAAAAAGCGTGCCTATGTCGAAAAACCTTACTAAAGCGCGTTAACGTGGGTGCGTTGTACATGTTAGCAGGGAAAAAAGCGCTGAGCTGGATGCGCTTTTCTGTGTTTCCCCTGAAAACGACTCCAACTTAGCGCGTTTTAGGGAAATCGAACCATTCCTATAATTATGAAGAAAAACGGCCTATTTCGGTAATTTTTTTTTGGAAACCTTTTTTGATTATTTAGGCAATTTTGTTATTTGTTTACACTTATCAAATATTTGGGTATATGTAATAAATATTAAATAAAACATTTTAATTAGGAATGCAAACATTTTTTTTTTTGAAAAAAATATCCAAGAAGTTGGAGTGATTCAAATTGATTGTTTTGCGTTAATTTCCTAAACTCATTATGATTCAATTTTTTATTTTGGTTTACTGATTAAGGTTAATTTGATTTCAATAAGATATTTTTCAATTCAATTTTAATTTTGCTAAAGTTATGATGATTTTATTATATTAGAATTTATGAGTAAATAAATTTAATCAACTTAAATTTAATTTTCTCAAAGTCATGACGACTTTACCATATTAGAAACTATGAATAAATAAATTTAATTGTCTTATTTAGTAAAACTACAATGATTACTTAATTTAATTTTTACTTTAGACTCAAGTCTTGTTTAGTATTGCTTAAAAAAATATTTTTAGCTTGAAAAATATTTTTGGAAGAAAAGTTGTGCTAAATAAGTTGTTTTTAGTTGAAATGTTTGACTTTTCACTTTTAAAAAGTAGAAGCTAAAATTTTTAGCTTTTCCTCTACCAAAATCACTTTTGGTGCTTAATTACTTTTTCACTTCTTGAGCAACATGATACTTTTCATTTTTTTTCTTCGTGCTTAATTACAAATGTGTTAAAATTATTAATTAAAAATAAAAAATATTTTTTTAAATAATACAAATGTGTTAATAGCTAATTATAAATATTTAATGGTTATACTTAATTATTTAAAATATAGTTTATATATTTTAATTAAATTTTATAAATAATTGACATTTGTTGCTTAAAAATATTTAAAATTTATATTTCATATATTAAAATATTAGTAACAAGTTATAATAAAAAAAAAATTATATCCTTACTAAAATATAATAATATTAACTAATTTGAAAATTATTTAAATACATATTTGTTTCTTGATAATATCATGTCTAAAATGGATATTTTATTTTTCAAAAGCACTTTTTAACAGTAATGTTAAACATTCAAATCTTAAACTAAACTTTTCAAAAGTATTTCTCAACAACACTTTTCCACGACATTTTTTAAAAGCATTTTTAAAAAGTAATACTAAACTAACCCTCAATTGTTTAATTACAATCAATTAAATAATAATTCAAAGAAATTAAATTAATTTCTAAGTCATCTCTTGTAATTAAGTTCTAACTTTTTATCTATTAATTACAACATTATTTAGTCACAGAGTCAATCTATTAAAAGTACCATGTCTGATCTCCCTATTATATACCATTACGAGAGTAATTTAGATTTATACTTTGTCCAATAACCTTGTCACTAGTGTCTTACAATCATAGGATATTTTTAATTTTTTCGGTTAAATCCGTTTAACCAATATGATCCTATTTTATCTTATAGTCACAATTGCATCTTTCACAGATTATGGACGATTGTCATTTTGATTCCTTAGACTACAAACAATTTAGATTACCTTCTAATATAAGTTGTCTTTTTGCATCTTAATCAATCATTATGATACAACTTAATATTAATTAAATTTTAGACAATCAATTAGCTAATATTTACATTACTCATTTTACTTTTCATACAAAAACAATTAAGGAAAATTAAAAAAAATAATTTTTTAATTAATCTATACAAAAATTACAAACATAATCACAAAACTATGCACTAACGGCACAAAATCCCAACACTAAAAATTATGGGCACTCGTGAACCATATGCTAAAGTCACTAGTATAATTTTTCCTCAAATCATACAACTTTTGCAAAAGTTCTCTCGCATGAGAAGAAGCCCACCAAAAGTTTCTCTCTCGGTGAAAAGCTACAACTCCTTTTCCTAACCCTAAAAAGAGTGAATTGGTGCGTCAAGTAATTGTATGTTCATTGAAGAAGAAAGCACAATACGCTCAAATTTTTTTATTAGTACTTTTTTTTTCACCTTGAATCTATTCCAAAGCATTTACAACTCTTAAATCATTTCTCTAAACTTATAAAAAAAGATAACCGCTAGATGCAAATACAAAATGATTGAGACAAAAGCTACTAAATTTGCCAATCACGGGATGCAATGTCAAATAGCCTCAACTCAACGCCCATACTTGTTGAGGTCAATTGAATGCATTATCTTATCGAACAATATCCCCATTAGGAATGCCCGACATAGTAGTATGAATTCAACACACATGGGAGTTAAGTTTAATGCATTAAGCTAGGTTTAAGTTTTTTCAAGAATCTCCGACATTCAAGATCGAACTCAACATCTATGGGTGTCCAATTCATTGCATGTCGCATATGTAGGAGCAACTCAAGATTTGTGTTTGTTAAGTTTAGGTTTATAACATTCTAATCCATGAGTGTTGAGTTTATGGTTTGATAACTATATAAATATGAGACTTAGACTTCTTCTTATTTCATCTAGTATGCATATCCAAATTCAAAATTGTAACTATTTTTCTCTAAATATACACACTAATCTCAAAAAAATTAAAGTATCAAAAATCAAAAATCATTTCTCTACTTAAAATCCTTTCATAGTTGCGGGAGTTTAAATTTCGTGAGGGTTTGAGAAATGTAATATCCTCAAATTTGTGATATCGATAACAACACTCTTATGAGATATGAATAATAAATTTTGATATGATTGTACGTTTGAAATATGTTTTTATATTTTTTGTGCTTTAACTAATGCCTTGGAATAATATAAAATTTTATGGTGAATTTAGTAAAGAGACTTGACTATAAACTGCTCCCATTCAATTGAGGATTGTTGGAGGCCTTATTGAGGAATTTCTAGAATAACCAAAAAAGGTAATGGGTTAAGGTATAAAAAAGGGAAGGATTACAAAGACTTTTTGCTAGTTTTATAATTAGAATTAATGGTTTAATGGAAATTTAGAGTTAAACGAAAATTTCCGTAGCCATTGGATTAGTGATATTTTAAGTAGAATTAATCCTAGCCATTATGGAGCATTTGAGAAGTTTGGAGAAGAGAGAATTGAATAAGTTCTCTCTTACTGTCGGTGAAGGGAAAAGAGGTAAAGAACCCCCTTGAGACAGTAAGTCCAATTGCCTCCCATTGAGCCCATAATTTCAAGAAATTACCAAAGCAGGCAGGCTCCATTCTTTGCAGTGGATAGGATGAACTTAATTGGTTTTCGACGTGTGGATTATCAATTAATTTGGGGTTGATTATTTATTGGTTTTGGTTCTATTCAATGAAGATACTGCAAATTTACGAATATGATGTGCCTCTATTATGTAGTGTTGTTGAGGTAGATTTTGTTGCCAAATGAGATTATTTGATTTTTATAGTTGAGCTATACTTTTCTTGAAAGAAATAAAAGGAAGTGTTAGAATCTTGATATTCATGTTGGAAATGAACTTACCAAGTTTAGATCGATAGAATTGAATCAAAGATTGAAGAGAGAATCTCATTGGGTAGTTTATCAAGCTTTGCGTGGAAGTGAAATTGGAGTAGTCATTCTAAATAAACAATTGGGAAATTAGCTTGGATGCCCTTGGTCCCTCTTATAAATTTAATTATAAAATCTACGCACCTAATTTATATTCCCTCACAAAAGAGGTAATTACAAATGGGGCCGGATTCACTTATACTGAAACGTAGAGATAACCAGATATCTTTTCGCGGAAATTTTGTGAATTTTTCGATATCGAAAGTTAAGAAGGGAATGGAATTGGTTTAAAAATAATAATAAAAATTTGAGATAAAAGTGAATGTAGTTGAATAGTTAAAACCTGAGGCAGACTGTCATTGGGCGCCCATAGTGTGGCGTAACATAGTAGGTTGAGGAAATATATGGAAAGCAATACAAGAAAATCATATTAGGATGTGTATTTTTGTTTAATTAAAAAAATGTTCATGATGCTTCCTGAAAATCATTATATTTTATTTGTTTTTCTAATATTTTTTAAATATTTGACTTCTTTAGAGAGTTCCCTTATTTGTACGGAATCCTCAAAACCTGGAGATATTTAGTTTTACAGGCAATGAGGTGTTGCGACACACAATTCTAAGATAAAGGCCCCGTGCTTTGCACCTGCATGGATTGCGGTTTCCTATCACCTCACTTTGCTTGCATGGCTTCCACCTTTCAAATGCCATCTTTTATTACTTTTTGGCCTTCTTCCTTATCTAAATTACATCATTATCCTTCACTCTCTTTCCAAATTTGGTCTTCCGAAAATGAACAAATAATAATAATGGTATTACTTAGCAATGGAGAAGAAGAGGGAGTTTAAAAAGGTGGTGGGTTTTGTAATAAAAGGTTGCATGG
The DNA here is from genome assembly GCA_005393395.2 of Gossypium australe. Lineage (NCBI taxonomy): Eukaryota > Viridiplantae > Streptophyta > Magnoliopsida > Malvales > Malvaceae > Gossypium > Gossypium australe. The sequence goes on along the minus strand of CM016614.1, from coordinate 127,439,824 downwards.
AGGGTTGTTAGGGAAAAGAAAGGCACCAAAACTAATTAGGGGGGAATCCCATTTCCCCAGCTGCTGGCTTTACCTAAACAAGAAAAAGATGGGAAGGCAATTTGCAATCACACTCAGTCACCTCCGGTTTTCAGGCCTTTTACTTCACCACTCATTTGGAAACCACTGCGCACCCCTCCCCCCCGCTTTATATAAACCTTCCTCTCCGTACATTCTCTCCATCTCTCCAAAATAATCCCCAAGCTAATCACTATGAGGATGAGCTGTAACGGCTGCAGGGTCCTGCGAAAGGGGTGTAGCCAAAACTGCATCATTAGACCCTGTCTTCAATGGATCAAGTCCCCTGATTCTCAAGCCAATGCTACTCTCTTCCTGGCCAAGTTTTATGGCCGTGCTGGCCTCCTCAATCTCATCGAAGCCGGCCCTGAAAACCTACGCCCTGGTAATATTATTTATCCATATTCGTACTCCATTAGAAGAACATTATTTTTTAGTGTACTAAACTAATCAATGTTATTCATGTCGCAGCCATTTTTATGTCACTTTTATATGAGGCTTGCGGGCGTGTTGTAAACCCTGTTTATGGGTCAGTTGGCATGCTGTGGTCCAGGAACTGGGTTGAGTGCCAAGCAGCGGTTGATGCAGTGCTCAAAGGCTCGCAGATAACCGAAACTTCTTCTTCTGAATCACTTGCGCAGCAATCGATTTCCCCTCTTAAAACATACGATATCCGCCACGTTTTCAAGGATCCCAACACAACTGACATCGACAAGGTCAAGAACCGCAGTAGTTTCAAGCGATCCGCGACCAAGTCCAAGCGACATGTTGACAGCAAAGAAGATGAGAGCATGTTCTCTGTGGAGATTGAGGAGGGCCCTCCTTTGAAGCTTGGAAACCAAACCGAGGAGATTGCTGATATTAGGTTAGAATTAACTCTCGGTTTAGCTCCTGCAACAATGCAATTGCCTCGCCTTTGAGGATGAAATTAACCCATCATCAAGTGGCGGGTATAAACTGCAGCTGGGTACAAACTAATCCACCTCTGTGCTTCATTCATCACAAATAGAAGCAATTTTGGCGGCTATAAATATATCATCTCTAATTTCGACTCACCATGCAATACTAAGTTAAATTTATTAACTTTGTTTCTTTCTTGTTTGGTGAAAAAGAATGTTCTGGTTTTCTGTGTGTGTGTGTATATATATATATATATTTATCTTTCTGTAAAATTAGTACGCATCTAGTTCATAGAAATTCTATTTTATGATTACTTAGCCATTTGCGTATCAAATTTCACAATTGCACTACTTTTCATTTTCGCGAGTATATATATACTTGTGGCATTAACGGGTTATGGGTGCAAGATTTGTTGAATAATTATTAAGGTATAGATTTGATTAAATGAAGGGCAATGTAGAATATTATTGATTTTTTTTTTTTTTTTGTTTTGTAATTTGAGGGATAACTGGATATGGTTAGGTGGCGATATACTATATGTACGAACATGGGTTAATTTAAATTTTCAGTTCTGCTTTATGAGTAGGCGCATTGCTGCAACAAGAAGTTGGCAGCAAGCAGTGGAGCCTTTGGAGCTTTGTGGTCACAACACGGTCACGGCTACAAGGCAGTGGAGTCATTGCACGTAGAATCATATGTTTAGACTTTAGAGTTGTAGACAGTTGCTCTTCATGCAATGGTTCTTGGTGTGTGGGAGTTTGACCACTTGTGAGGTGTCATTTAAAACCATATTTAAAAAAAAAAATCATTTATCGCACAAAAATTTAAAAATGTTCTCTTAAAACTCCATAAAAGCAGTAAAATTTACGTCTCGTTCTAATGACCCTGAAGAGCTGTTCTAATGACCTTGAAGCGCCACTCATGGCGGTTTCAAGACTTGGTTGTGCCACCAAGAAGGTGCGCTGAAGGGAGGAAGGCCCGAGTCTCTTTCTGGGACATGTTGATGGGATTTTCGATGGAAGCAAATCGTTCAACGAAGGCATTAACTGAGGAAGATATTGAATTATTGGAGGGCAGTGTTTATACTGAGAAAATAGAAGGTATCCCATTGATTACTTTCTTAGAGAGAATCCATTTTTTAATAGAGAAGAGTATGGATCAATCGGTGACTATCAAGTTACTAGGGAGGAGCCCGAGTCTCTTTCTGGGACATGTTGATGGGATTTCCGATGGAAGCAAATCGTTCAATGAAGGCATTAATTGAGGAAGATATTGAATTATTGGAGGGCAGTGTTTATACTAAGACAATAGAAGGTATCCCATTGATTACCTTCATAGAGAGAACTCATTTTTTAGTAAAGAAGAGTATGGATCAATCGGTGACTATCAAGTTATTAGGGACGAACCCAAGTCTCTTTCTAGGACATGTTGATGGGATTTCCGATGGAAGCAAATCGTTCAATGAAGGCATTATCTGAGGAAGATATTGAATTATTGGAGGGCAGTTTTATACTGAGACAATAGAATGCGTCGAAACCATTTTTTTGCTTGAAAAACGGGTCGACTTTAAAAAGAAAAATAGAGTCGCCACCAATCTTTTTTGAAGTGTGATTAGGTCACCTTTTAAAACATTTTGGTCTACAAATTTTAAGAAAACAAGTCCGGGAGTCGGTTAAGCATGAGGAAGGATTAGCACCCTCGCAACGCCCAAAATTGGTACTTTATTGATTGACTAATGTCCTAATATTGAAAATTGGAAGAGATTTTAAAATACGAATCCTTTAAAAGATGTTTGGACAATTCGAATTGGATATCGAAATTCTCTTGTTCCGAAAAGATGAAATACCACATCCAGCACGTTAGGACACGATATTTCAAACCCTCAATACCCAGATCATTTCACAATTGTAATTTTAAAAAGGGTATTCCACTATTTGGCCAAACTTAAAAATCGAAACCCAACATGATTTGGCACGATTCCTCGAATTTCCAAACATGAAATATTGCCTTATTTAAGAAAACGCGGTTAAAATCTTTAAAAGATATTTAGTCATTTAGACGAACGGAAAATCGAGACCCAGCATGATTGGGCACGATCCCTCGAACTTCCTAACACGAAATATTGCCTTATTTAATAAAACACAATCAAAATCTCTAAAGGATATTTAGGCATTTGGACGAACAGAAAATCGAAACCCAGTACGATTGGGCATGACTCCTCAAACTTCTAAACACGAAACATTGCCTTGTTTAAAAAAAAAAACCTTTTAAATAGGCGATTATGAAATTGACCGAGAATGCATTTATTTGACCTGTTCGGGATAAAAGTGAAAGGACCAAATCGGCCAAAACGTTGGGGTTTAAACCATAGTGTATAAATAAGAACCACACAGGCATAATATCAAACCTAAAATAAAAATACCTGGTACTAAATGACACGAAAAAGATAACCCATATCAATCCAAATAGACAACGTACGTGAAGTGAAAACTTACTGTAAACATATGTATAAGTAATAATATATAAAATGTATGTAAAAATTGAAATAAACTAAGTATGGTAAAATATTCAAAAGAAATAAAGTCTATATATATAAATAGGTGTAAGAGTATATCGCTTTTAAATTAATAGCACCATATAATAAATATAATAAATATAGGAAATAATAATGGTAGGTAATAATAATATATACAGAGTTAGTTTCAAATAAAATAGATAATAAAAATAGTAATAGTAGAGATATTAAAAGAATAATTGTAAAAAATAATAATAATACTAAATTAGTAATAATAAAATTAATTATAAATAAAATAGTAGAATAAAAAAAGGAATATTGAGATGGATGGTGATAATAATAAAAATAACCAATGGATATAGTAATAATAGAATATACAATAGTAAAAACAAAGTTAAAGCAAACTAAAGTATTAATAATAACACAATCATAGTAATACTAACAGTAAATGTAATAATATTAATAAAATAATGAAAGTGATAGGAAAAATAAGAATAATATTAGTGATAAAATGACAGTAATAGATATAATAATAGTATGTACGTGTATAGTAAAAAAAAATCAGTAAACGATAGCATTAATAACAAAACAATAATAATAAGGTGAGTTCAAAAAAGAAGAAATTAAAATATAAAAGTAATTAGAAAAGAATAACGTTTAAACTCCCTTTTTTTTGCCTTTGCTAATTCATTTTACCGAAAACCACAAAACCCCCAAAATGGAACCCCATCTTTTCTCTGCTAAGGCAAGCCTCTCTTTGCAGCAAGTCCCCCACCCGCGCACTGATAGCGGCGGCCGGAGGAAACACGGTAAGATATTTTCAATCTTTTAATTTTACTTTTGAAAACAAGTGATAAATCTGTGAAAATGGAAAGGGTTTTTTAAGACCCTCCCTTTTTATTTTCGCATGCAAGGACAAAGTAAAGGGAAAAGCAAAACGAGGTTTGAAAATCGAAAGGCAGAACAATAATCACCTTGATTTTTCACTGATTTCCTATTTCAATCTATGCGCAAGTCTCTTTTTCTGTTCACTGTGTTTGTATTTGTAGAAACTTGGTTCTCTTATTCAGAAAAAAAAACCCATTCCTTACAATGTTTTTATTTTGGCATTTTATAGCCTTTTTTTACAATTGTTTGGTAGTTGATTACAGGTACGTGATCGAGCACATCTCTAACGTGGCGTGGTGGAGTGGCACACGATGTGGGAGGGCGGCGTGCGGCGCGCGAGGGCTGGCTGCTGGCGGCGCTATTGCTGCTAGGGTTTCTGCCAAAAATTTAGGTTGTTGGCCCACCTAGGTTTGGGCCTTAAATTTTGGGCCTGCTATAATTTCCATAAGCTGGACTGTTTTTAATTAATTTTTTTGGACTTTGGTTTATTGGGCCCCAGGCGAAATTTAGGCCCAATAGAAGGTGTCCTATTGATTACTTCTTAGAGAAAATCCATTTTTTAATAGAGAAGAGTATGGATCAATCGGTGATTATCAAGTTATTAGAAGATTGGTTTTAATGCTCTATTGAATAAAATTCAATCTCTTTGAAAACCAATCCAACTTATATAGACGATGGACTGGAGAATGATTATTATTTGCTAGCTCCAAATTCCAATGGACTAAGTAGGGATGGGTCGTTGACAGCCGCCAAACGTGCGAATGTTTAATTGGAAAATACTACACTAAAAAATATAAGAAATAAAGTAGCGGTGTCTGCAAGTATACGAGTTAAATTGTAATATAATATAATATACAACAAAATACTGGAAAGTATTCCGAAAATCATACCCCAAGGGAGGATGAAATAAATTTATTGAAAACAATTTTACAATAACAAGTCTAAATAGTGATAATTAAATAGTATATTATGACAAATAAACATAGATAATATAATAAACTAAATAACTAAAATAAATAACAAAATCAATTAAACCAATAAGGAAGATTAACTCGTTTCAAAGGTTGTAATTAACTTTAGATTCCAGTTTTAGGATGAATTAGCTATTAATTAACCAATTATTACCTCCCGGTCTCTAATTGATTAATTAGTTGGTGGATACTCACTTATCTCCCGACCTCACTTTCTTAACCAGGATAAATTACAATTTACTTGACAAACTTATCTCCCGACACGCTTTCTCAACCAGGATAAATTATGATTTACACGTAATTTATACCGACTAATTTTGTAAGAAACACTTAATCATCCGTTAATCACTCCCCCATCCACTCATTAATCTCTTTATTTGTCATGATTCAATGTAGCAAATTAAACTAGTTTTCTTAGTTGAGGAGCTTGAGTACGAGCAATTTTAGAGTGCTTTAGTTATGTTTTCTTAGTTAAGTTTAAATTTAATAAAAAATGCATTTTGAGTCTGTTATTAGCCTTAGGGGCTGAATGAGGCCTAAAGGAGAGTTAACGTAATTAGTGAGTATGCATAAGACCTTTCAAAGGCATAGGAACTCAAAGTTGGTCACTATGTTGCAACACAGGGAGATTAATGTCGCAACATAGGGAGCAGAATGCTAAAACTGCTATACTGCCTTGGGAGTTGCGACATAGCCAAGGGATGTCGTGACGTAGCCAAGGGATGTCGCTACGCACCCTTGAAGCTACCCCAACTAGGCACATTGCCTTCGATGTCGCGACACCCAATGTCATGACATAGGGACTAGGGTGTCGCAACATTAGCCTTGCACGAGAAGCACTTACGAGCCAAGGGCATTTTGGTCCGCACAATGGAAATTAAAACACGAGAATGTCAACTGACCTAGGGTTGAGGACAACAACAACCCTAACTCTATAAATAGGCTTTTAAAACACTTGTTGAAGGACAATTTTTTATACTTCAAGTTTCCTTTTAAGTTTATTTTAGTTCTTTTCTATTTTGTGTTTGTCGAAGAACTTGAGTTGTAATTGTGATTAAACTATTGTAGATTCTGTGCTTCAATCAATACAATTCAGGATTCTCTTATACCTTTCTCTTGATCCATTATTTATGTTTATCTTTATTATTAAGATTATTGTGTTCATGAGATCCACAAGGAACAATCGTTTTATGGGGATTAGTGAGTAGAGGTGTGATTATTTAATTGCTATGTAGGGTTTTCTCAGCGAATCAGTTGTTTGGAAGAGGAAGAACTTAAACCCTAAGCTTGACAACCCTAGAAAGTCATTTAGGTGGGAATCAACCTAAAATTGGTATGACCTATCCGTGAACGCCTTAGCCTCGAACCGTTCTGGACTGTAAGGTCAAAAGATAAGTAGTTCTCACCGACTCGTTAGTTTAATGGAAGATCGAGAGATCTTGCTAGGGTAGCGACTAGTTGATTGAGTAGTAACCCGAAATAGGAATTAATTATGATCTCCAAAGCTAACTAATCACCCATACTTAGATTTGATTGAGTTAAAATTTATTTATCCGAAGTTCACTTTACTTTTGTTATTTTAATTTCATTATTTATAAAAACCCTAAAATGTTTTCGTTTATGTTTTATCGTACTATAATTTATTTAAACTTCTAATTACTTCTATTTGCATTTAGGTTGATGATTACCTCCAGACGTACTACTGTCCAGAGTGTGAATACTACTACAAAATATATGGAATTGAGGCGGTGTTCGTAAGGTCAGATTTATAGCTACAACGAAGTAGGTAAGTACTTCGAGGATCTTACCCAAGGGATTGTAGTTTGGGGAAGACTATTTCAAACCAATTATGAGAAATAATTACAAATCTACTCGAGTCATGGTTTAGTAATGTTAATAAGGAAGCAAGATAATAATATTAATAAACTAAATAAATTAAATTAAACCTAAATCTACTCCTAAGTTCATGTATCGGCTTCTCCTATCCCTTATTTCGACTATGTGAGCTCCTTTAGCCTAGATCCAATTATTTTACCTAATTAATTATTGATGTGGGGTTCTAATTAATCAACTAGTCGATACCCTAGCAGGATCTTCGGATACATCCACTAGAATAACGAGTCGGCAATAACTACTTACCTTTCGACCTCATAGTCCAGACCAGTTCAGGGTTAAGGTGTTCACAGATAGACTATACCAATTTTGGGTTAATTCCCACCTAAATGACTTCCTAGAGTTGTCAAGCCTAGGGTTTAAGTTCTTCCTCTCTCAAACAGCTGATCTGCTAAGAAACTCTATCCTTCAATCATCTCCTAAATGACTTTTTGTTTTGTCACTTGACTTTTTACTCTTTTATCAGTCACAGTGCTTTTGTTCGATAGTTTTTCCACTCATTTTTACTTTTGACTCTTTCTATATTTTTTTTTTGCACATTTTTGCTCGACCTATAATCACTATATCATATTGTTTCTTTTTTTTAATCATTATAATGTATCTCCTAAACCCTTAATATCTATGGCCCGATGTCTATTTCATAATGTATTAAAGGACCAAAGATAGGAAAAAGTTCAAGTTTTATGTATGGTATTTGGGTTTCAATTTTGTTGGTTCATAAAAAAAGGAGTTATCATGCTCAAATAAGGAAACTAGTGATCCATAACATTAAGGTATGGTCATTTGAGAATTGGCTATTCAAACAATGCCTTAGGTCATCCCTAAGCATCCCACTATACACAATTTCTTTCATGCTTCGAATTAAGCCAAACAAATAATGATCAACTTAATCATTCATGTCTCTACGACTATCTATAATACTTATATCTCATATGGCATCTTCAAACATTCTTACTTAGGTACTTCTAATCTATTATGTAATTTAACTAACCTAATCAATTCCCTTTAAAAATAATCAAATTATCTTATACCAACAAAAAATTTCATGCTTGACAAAAATAATTACATGCTTCATTATTTTCAACCACTATTCACGGTGTTAATATAATCCCAGCATCATGCAACAATAATAAATTTTTTAAAGTAAATAAATAATTAACTAAAATAAAGTAAAAACACACATCATGGAGAGAGATTGCAACATTCAAATAGTTAGAAGGAGAGAACTTTTAGAAAGCTTAGGAGCATTTTAAAATGCTAATACAGAGATAACCACATCATGGATTACCTGAGTGGCTGAGGTTGCAAATGTTCTACAATGGGTTAGATGTGCACGCATGTTCAGGATTAAATGGAGCTGTGGGAGGAGCTTTAGTGAAAAAAACATACGAAGATGTGTATGAGTTGATGGAAAACATGGCGATGAATTCATGCTAGTGGCCAACCGAACACTATACATATAGCCAAAAACCATCTAGGGTAAAAGTTATCCAAGAGGATGATAGATACCAGCAAATTGTGGACAAACTCAACCGTAAAAAGTCCTCATTTAGTGCACCATTTATATATGGAGGAGACAAATCGCTCTTTCATTACATTAATATTTTCAATTGAGGATGTCAACTACATCAAAAATAGAGGGAACCCTTTATTTAAACACTTATAATCCCTGTTGGAGAGATCATCCAAACCATAGATGGGGTGGAAATCAAGGAGGAGGTAACAATGCATAACCAATTAAAAACGCTAATTATCAACCTCCTTATTTGTAGAAGCCTTAGGAAACGACCAACCCAAATGACCATACTGTATGTGGTCAACGCTTGGATCGAATCGAAGGGGAAATGCAGTCAATGAGAACTAAAGTGAAACAGGTGCGGTCTGAGTACACTAACACTACAAAAACATTGACTAAGTTGGAAGATCAGATGAACCAATTGATGAGTATGACGGGAGATATCAAAAGACAAATTGACACAGTAATCCCGAGTAACATAGAAAATAATCCTCAGAGAAAAGAAAATGAGCATGTGAAAACAATCACACTCTGTTTGGGCAAAGTAGTGAGTAGCCCAGAAACACCAGCTCATAAGGAAAATATATAGGATTCTAAGGATCTTCAAGAAAATCCTCGAGAAACTAAGACTGAATGTAACGACCCGATAGTCAGGGGTGTCGGAAAATGAGATTTGGGACTCCATTCCTGTAAAACAAACCCATAAATATTTTTATTAAATATTTACGAGGTTAGTTTAGTAGTGAATTAAACTTAGGATAGGTAATTTTCATGAATTAGGAGCTATTAGGGTACAAGGACTAAATCGCGTTAAAGCTAAAAGTTGAATTATAGATTGAAATAAATTGAAGGGACTAGAATAGTGAATATACATTTACTTAGTGATAGTGGAATACCAAGTTTAGCAATGTATAAATAGTGATAATAGTGTAGACAGTAGAAGACCAAGTTTAGCTTTGCATAGCATGGTTCGTTATTAAAAGGATTAAGACTCTAGTATGAAAGTATTAGATTGTCGTGACCTGCTCCCGTATAATATAATAATAATGGTTAACTTGCATGTTTATTCATTATGTGATTGAATATGTTGATTTATTGTAATGCCCGTGACCCTAATTCGACGACGGAGAAGGGTTAGAGGTGTTACACTAAACCAGAACCAGAGGAGGAAGCTGAGCTAATAGCTAAGTTGGAGAACAAGCCAACCAAGGAACCTACACTAACAAGGGTACCATTCCCTTCACTGTTAGAAGAGAAACAAAAATGGGATGAGACAGAATATGTAAGTTTTCTAAACTTATTTAAATATTTGAATGCTAACTTGTCTCTAATTGGTTTAATTGAAAAAGTTTCTAAATATGCCAAATATTTAAAAGAAATTATGTCTAGGCAATGGAAAATTAAAACAGGAGAGCAAGTTAACATAAGCGCCTCATGTAGTGCGATTATATCCAAACAGATGTCCCCAAAACTAAAAGACCCGAGAAGTTTTATAATACCTATAGAGATTAGGGATATACATTTTAGCAAGGCTCTATGTGATTTATGAGTCAATATTAATTTAATGCATTTAACTATATATGAAAAATTCAGGTTAGGGGAGCTTAAAAATACTCAATCACACTATAGTTAGCTGATAGGTCTTCAATACGACTGAAAGGAGTACTTGAAGATGTGTTGGTCGAAGTGAGGAGCTTTATCATTCTGGCTGATTCTATTATCCTAGATTTTGAAGAGGGCCGTGAGATACACATTCTGTTGGGTAGACCATTTTTAGCGATATTCAGGTCCACCATTGACTTAGAAAACAATGAATTAACAATGAAAATCAAAGGTGAGACATAAATTTTTAAATGTGGTCACTAATAGAATGAGATAAATAGGGAAAAATTAAGGAAATAATGTCTTTAAATATCTGTAAAAATTCCTAATTACCTTGAGCCAAGGGAGGTATTTTCTGTAATCATTGCAGGTAAAAAAACAAGTTCAAAGAACGAGACAAGCGAAGGAATGTGGAGTGGCACGATGGATGCTAGACGAACATTGATAGAAACAAAACAGAAAGAGCACCCATGGGCACGCTAATTGAACTGACAGATGAATCCGACAGCAAAATTTGACATTCTTACTTGAATTTTAATTTTATGTATATTATTGTTTTTTTAACTAACTGGTAGTTTAGACTTTAATCTTTATTAATTTTTTGTTTAAATAGAAACTAAAATGCTCTGAAAATAGGAAGTTTGGACAAAAACAGAGTCGGTGTTTGTAAACTCAAAATTATATAGGGTTTCTCTATATGTTTTTACCACCTTTTTACTTAATTTTTATGTTTATCTCGAGTAATTGTTATTGAAATAAGTAAAATTTACTTAGCTAGTAATTCTAGACATGAATTTGGAAAGTATGTGAAATTATGCTTAATTACATTATTTTCATGCATATTTTGTATTAATTCATGTTAATTTATTAATGTATGTACTTTTCACTATGTAGGAGGTCCATTAGAGACATGATTTAAATAAATAAAAGTTGGACATGCACAAATTATCTATGTGGACGGCAAAACCATGCAATTTTGGGCATGGGGTTGACTACTTGACCTAATAAAGAAGGTGATGAAAGATGGACATGTCTACTAAGATTTTGGACTGAAGAATCGTCCAACAAAGGGAATTAAAAGCCCAATTTCAGCACTTGATGTTGGCTGCCCAAAATGTGTTTAGGGATATTTAATTGAAGGTCCCTACAATTGGAAAATAATCAGAATTCAGCCCAACAACTTCCCTGTTGAAACCGTCCATTCTATAGTTATTTTTAGCTTGAAATTCGAATTCAAATTGAGAAGATTTGGTCATCCTTTTCTTTGAAGCATGGTCGGCCACATGAGAGAGGGAAGGAATGGAATTTAAACCTATTTTTCGTAAACTCAAACCCTTACCTTCACCTATAAATACCTTGCCATTGCTCACTTTTCAATCATCCCTCATTTCTCAACATTACTCACTCACTCACTCTAGTTTTCTCTCAATTCTTTTTCCCTTTTTCCCCTTTTCCCTTGCATAACCGCCCATCCCTTCTCCCTTCTTTACCCTCAAAAGCTTTGTCAAAATCACTCTTTAGTCAGTTACCTTCTAAACCATTAGCAAAAGAAGCTTCAATCAAAAAGGAGGAGCGCTTCAGTCAGAATAGATCCGAAAGGCTGCTGAACTAAGCAGAGTTGAACACATCAGTCAGAAGAGATCTGAAAGGTTGCTGAACTGAGTCTAGTATTTCCTCTTGATTATCTATTTTAACATGTTTGCTTTGAGTTTTATACTTTTGACATCAACTTTGAAGTTTTAAATCCTATTTGTTGGGATAGTTATATTAAGTTAATGAGATTTATTTCATTATGTTTTGTGCCACAGTCGATTATGTTTCAATTAATATCATGATGCATTTAATTCATACGTGATTGGGTGCACTTAGATTAGCTAAATGATCCTAACCAGATGACTGCTAGTAGACGCATAATTGAAAAGTGCAATGCTTAATTTAGGTCATTAAAACCAACTAAGTTAAGGTTCATAATATCATTAGTTAGCTTTATTATCTTGCATGGTTTCTAGATTTATGTAATTAAACTGTTGCAAACGTAAATCTCCTTGTGACCTTGCATAAATGCTAAGAAACCCTTAGTCTAATATGATCAGTAACATGCATATTTAACTAAGTAAAAGATCCGAGAGGACTGAATTTGGTTTCCAAACCCATAAGAGATCGAGTTGCCATGGAAGTAATTTTGAACATGTTAGTATGATGAAAGTAAGTTGATTTGATTAATATAATTATCCTATCCCATTTAATGTTGATTGTTTTTGTTGCTAAAGCCTTCATTCATACATTTAGGTAAATTTCATTTAGATTAGAAATTGCATTAGGGATCACTCTTGCATTTAATTAATCTCATCATCACTATCCAAATTTATATTGAGGTTTTTTAATCAAATTGTTAATTATAATTTTGCAATGAATTGTTTAAGCTTATATAGTCCTTGTGGAGACGATAACTCATTTTTTACTTACTTATTACCTAAACGACTACATACACTTGCGTAAACATGCTACAATTCGTTACAGTGTCGCAACACAACAACCTCGTGTCATGAAACCTCGACCAGAATTGGTAGAATTGAGGAAATAATCTTGATGTCACGACACAACACCCTTGTGTCACGACACAGAGGACAGTTTGCCCATGTTTTAAAATTTCAAAGTGTGTCACAACATCAAACCCCCAATGTCGCAACATCGGCATCTTACCAGAGGTGTCGCAACACGAAACCCTTGTGTCATGACATCCCTACAATTTTACGCAACCCATCGATTTTAAACTTATTTTAACCCAATTTTAAATTTAAAATACTTCTTATTTTAACCTTAAAACATATCATAGCCCCTTTTCTAAACTACAAAACCCTCTCTAAACCTCTAAAATTTTAAAACCCTAAAATTCCCTTTCTTTTATTGCAACAAATTCTTTTGTGATTCTCCTTAGTGCGGGGACTAAAACAAAGCATTTACGGGACTACTTCAAAGCAATTTTATGAGGTATTCGATGCACTTCACTCGAGGTTAAAAGTTCCTAACTTATTTATACTATTTCATTGGATAAATTTCTTGATAGCTTGTTAGTATTTAGATTACGATTACATTAACTATGCCTCCTATAAAATCTAGAAAAACAAGCACACAAGATTTGTACAAAATTACAACGCTGAAAGATACTTCCTCGAACTTCAAGGCAAAAACTTTATCTAGGAAAGAGGATTCGAACCATCGATGGTTCTCTGTAATGAAATTTGGTCTTTAGTACGATATCATAGATAGGAGTGTTTTTGCACAATCCCAAAAGAAAATGATGTTATTCCTCTTGTGCTAGAATTTTATGCTACTTTTAGTGATGAAGAAACTCGGAGACCACATGGTGTCATGTGGAAAATGGTAACAATGAGAGGTAAAGATGTGTCATTCTCCCCGAAAAATATTTGTAATTGTTACAATACTCCATATTATGACTATGATTATTTGGAAAATACTGATTTAACGAGATTTCAAGACGTCGATATGGAAAGATTTGTTAAATACTTAATTGAAAATTGAGGTGAATGGAACCTCCGGCCAGACACCGAACTACCGATCAATTTCAATTTAAGCTATAATATTTCCAATTACTAAAATGTGAATGCAATTTATTTGCACTAGAATTACACCTGCTTTTAATCTTTCTAATGTCAATACGTTCTGAGCTATTTTATTATATGACATATTATAGAATAAATATATATGTATAGGGCAATGGATCCATCAAAGTATGAAGCATTGTGTTAGTGGCCAGAAGGTCGGAATTTTCTTTCCCCATCTCGTAACGACACTTTGCAAGAGTGCAGAGGTTCCAATGGAAGAGAACGAGCAGTTTATGCGTCCATAAAGAGCTTAATAGGCGATTCTATGTACACTTAGTATGTAGAACTCAACCAAAAGAAGATCATAAATTAAAACCAAAGGAGAAAAAAAAAAGATGGGCATCCTAGGCTCGTTCTAAAGAAAAGTAAAATTGACATCTAAACAAGAAAGAAGCGAGAGCAGTAGTGCAAAAATTGATGGAATGATAAGATGGATGCAAGAAACAGGCCTTGTTCTTCAAGAATTTGCGAGGAAAAATAACATGACAATACCTAATTATCTGCCAGATATGTTCGGCTCGACGCATCCAGTGCATGAGGAAGAGGAATAAGAGAGTGAGGAGCAAGAAGAAAACGAGGATGAAGAAAGAGAAGGAATGAGGAGATAGCTTCTAAGGAGGAGGAGGATTGGACCAAAATTTTATTTTTATCTTTTTCAAAGCTGTAATTAATTTAGGATAATTTTTATTATTTGAAAAGTAGGACTGTAACATCCTGAATTTTTGGGCCTATGCGTTTAATGGGTGGATATGTTTAATGTGTTAATTTAAGTGTTAGGGGTCCAAATTGGGCTTAGGCTTAGGCAGAGGCCTTGATTAAAATTATCTGTTTGGGCATTATAGGGTTTAAAAGGTAGTATCTGTGTTTAAAATACCAAAGTGGGCTTGTGGCCCAATCATAGGAGGTGACACCACACGAGGGAGTAAGGGGCCCAAATTTAAGTGTCATGGAGCCCAATTCTTTTAATTTAAGCTAGCTAATTTTAAGCATTAGGGTTAGGTGGAGTGGATGGCAACAAGGCTATTATTTAGGGGATTTTATGTTTTAAATTATGTGGATATTATGCTGATAAAAGAGGGAGGAGTTAGAGATAATTAAGTCTCTTTTAGATGAGTTAGTAGATTAAGATAAAGGAGAAAAGATAGGATTTATCTGCAAGGTTAGGTAAGTGCCGAAATTTCTATAAATAGGGGGGATAGCTAATCAATTCTGGCATTAGAACCCTACTCTTTCTTCTCTTCCTGTGCCGAAAGTTTGAAGGCCATCTCACTTGTTTTCTTTTCTCATCTTTTCTCTTCCAAAAGCCGAAAATCACCATTGTTTTCTCACCTTTTCTTTCTTCTTCTTTGAAATTTCCTTTTTAGCCGAATCTTCTGATCTCTATTGTTATTCTTCTCCCATTCACTAAAAGCCAAAACTCCTCATTCAATTCTTCTAAAAGCCGAAAAACACATCTAGTTCATCTTTTCTGGATTTCCTTAAAAAGCCGAAAACACCTAGATCTCTAATCTTCTACGCTTCAATCTTCTTCTGTGATTGCCGAATCTTTCTACAAGGGATAGCCGAAACCTTCTATAGAGGTAAGTATCGATTTGGGTTTTCTTTTGATCTTTTTCGGCTTTTAGAGACTATAGCCGAATGGCTAAATAGTTGGTTAATCTCGTGTTTTCTCTCATTTGCGGCATTCCGAGATTTGAAGGGGATTCATTTGCTTAGATCTCTAAGTCAGAGTTCAGTAACACTCGAATCGTGTTACTTTCGGGATTTCAAGGTAAGGAAATCTACTGATTTTTAACTTATAAATTTGGGTATTTATTAATTCTTGGCCGAATGTAGGGGAGCCCAAATCTTCGTATTCTTCCGGCTTTTGAGCAAGGTTTTAGACTAAGGATTGTAGATCCAGATAGTAAGGATTTAACTACGCGATATCAGGTGTGTAACACTTCTACACCATATAGATTGCCTGTTAAAATATGTTTATTAATCTGTTATATTCTGGTTAATGCTGAAATCTCGGCATAACGATTGAAACCCAAAGAGGGTAAAAGTAAATCACCAGGTTAGTGATCCCTGTCTTTCTAAGTGAATGTTCTGATTAAATGATATAAATATGCCAATTTTCTGTGATTGCATGGGGTTGGGTTTGATGAAAGGGGAAGTGTTCTGTTGTAGCGGCTTTTGCCGTGACCTGTTGTAGTGGCTTTTGCCGTGACCTGTTGTAGCGGTTTTTGCCGTGACCTGTTGTAGTGGCTTTTGCCATGACCTGTTGTAGCGGCTTCTGCCGTGACCTGTTGTAGCGGCTTCTGCCGTGACCTGTTGTAGTGGCTACGGCCATGATCTGACGATGAGCAGCAAGACTGCCATCAATGGCGTGTAGCGGTGTGGGTTGATTGTAGAAATCCCCAATGGTGTGAATGGCTGGTACAGGTGGCGTGTAGCGGATGGAAACCTAGGATTTGGGTTGGGCTTGCATAATTTTTGTTATATATATATATATATTAATCTGTTATTATGTTCTGTGGGGTTAAGGCCCAAATCTGATGGTGCAAGAGGGTTGCACACTGAGTCTCACGACTCAACCTATTATTTAACAATTTCAGGTAGCACCTAGTGCATCGGACCGGGCTGGAGAAGAGCGCAAGGTGGCCATGCGAGAGAGTACTTGATCCAGCAGAAGATTTTACTTAGAGTATTGTTTTTAATATTTTTTATTAAGGGTTTTAAATTTCGTTGTAATAAGGCCTTGGGCCACTAGACTATTATTTATGTTTTGGTTTTATGTTGGGCTTTTATTACTGGGCATTTAAATTTTATGTCTAAATTAAGTTAAGACATGTATAAAATTTCGATTTTTATTTAAAAACTCACCAAGGTAATTTATAACTTTATATCTTATATGATTTAATAAATTATTAAGTTTTCGGTATAAATATTTAAACCTGATAAATGTTTTCCAAAGTGTCACATCTTTTATAAAATTTCTTTAGTGACATACCAGATCCGGTTGAAACGCATGGGCCGGGTTTGGGGGTGTTACAAATTGGTATCAGAGCCCGGTTCAAAACTCGGCTCTGGGGGTTTTTGGGCTCAAAACATTTTCTAAAATAGGGTTTTCGAAACATGCATATTTAAAAATGATACGGGTCTGTTAGCTCGGCATGGCACCTGCGTCTCCGGCCCATGTCTGCCAGTTAAGTATTCTGAACCATTGTCTGATATATATATGTGGGCTTGATGGGTTGTATGGGACGTAGACTATTTAGATTAGAACTTGATGGACTCTAGGCTTAGTTGAAACAACTCCTTAAATCTCATAAGACTTAATTTCACTAAACAAACTCGTAAACGAGTCATAAGACTAGGGTGTGGCAACAGGCATGCGCATGTCTAGGATTGGATCCGGAAGAGCCTGGTACTTAAGCAGTCCTAGTGACTCACCTCCTCTTCGCTGGAATCCTACCTGGTGCGTAGTGACTGTTCACCCTAGCCACGAGGATTTATTGACGGGCCAAAAGTTTCTAACTAAAACCCGAAAGGGACCAGCCACCCTAGTTTTGTAAAAACTACCAAAATACCCCTAGTTTTAAAAAAAAAATTGAAGATATCCCTGACTTGTAAAATTCCAAATTACCCCTGATTTATAAAATAAGTAAAATATCCCTAATTTGTAAAAAAAAATTACTAAATTGCTCCTGATTTGAAAAATGACCAAAGTACCCCTAATTTCAAAAATACCGAAATACCCCCTGATTGCAAAATTACCGAAATACCCTCGGATTGAAAAATTATCGAAATACCCCTAGATTGCAAAAATTACCAAAATACCCTTATTTCACAAAATCACCAAGGAACCCTATTTTGGAAAGATACCAAGATACCTATGATTTGCAAATATACCCTCAGATTTACAGAAATATACCCTGATTTACTAAGTCAACAGAATTTTTTCTTAGAAGAAAAAAACACACAACACACAACAACAACCAACAACCCATAAACACCTGAACGCTACTATTATTCTTTTGAAATCGAATTCTCCAGAATACCCCTATTTTTTTTTACAAAAAATTTCCTCTGTTGTAAATATATATATATATATATACCTCTACTTCGAAAATCTCCAAGATACTTTATTTTGAAAAATACCCTGTAGGACAAAATTTCGGAAAAACCCCTAGGTAGTGAAATAATGAAAATACCCTATGTGTTGAATGTGACTTCATGGATGTGATATGTATGTTGAGGTGTGAATGTATGTGGTTTCTGGAATTAGGAGGTAAACTTGAGACTGAAACTATAGATAGGTTCGAATTCGAAAGAACTACTCTTAAAACTACTGTTCATAAGATTGTTCGTGGTTAATCAGTGAAAGAAATTAATAATTCATAAAACTTCTAATTCAGATAATACGAGAATCAACAATGAGCGCTAGGAGAGGAAGAAGAGGCCGCGGCTGAGGCTGTGGAAGTGTTAGGACTGATGTGCTGACTCAGCTAGTTAGAGAGGTACTGAAGGAGGTTAAAGAAATCGGTGAAACACTTCGGTTTGGGTGCGTGGACTGTAAGAAAAAAAGAGATCGTAGTTTTCTAGGGTTGCAGTCTCGTTCTGTGAAGCATGTTAAGGTACGTCCAAACTTTCGAGTTTGCGAATATTGCAGAAGGCGTCATCCGGGTGAATGTTGGAGGAAGTCAGGAACGTGTTTAAGATGCGGGTCTGAGGAGCATAAGGCTCGGGATTGTTCAATCACCATTAAGTCGGGTATGTTTGGTGTGGATGCTATATTTTTGGGTATAGAAACTTATGCGTGCAATGTTTATATAATATTAAATTAGAGTGCGCAGCGAAAGCATAGTGGTGAGACTTGGGTAGTACGATTAGTAGTTAGTTGGAAATTTCGAGGACGAAATTTCTTTAAGGGGGTAGAACTGTAACATCTTGAATTTTTGGGCCTATGCGTTTAATGGGTGGATATGTTTAATGTGTTAATTTAAGTGTTAGGGGTCCAAATTGGGCTCAGGCTTAGCTAGAGGCCTTGATTAAAATTATCTGTTTGGGCATTATAGGGTTTAAAAGGTAGTATCTATGTTTAAAATACCAAAGTGGGCTTGTGGCCCAATCATAGGAGGTAACGCCACACAAGGGAGTAAGGGGCCCAAATTTAAGTGTCATGGAGCCCAATTCTCTTAATTTAAGCTAGCTAATTTTAAGCATTAGGGTTAGGTGGAGTGGATGGCAACAAGGCTATTATTTAGGGGATTTTATGTTTTAAATTATGTGGATATTATGCTGATAAAGGAGGGAGGAGTTAGAGATAATTAAGTCTCTTTTAGATGAGTTAGTAGATTAAGATAAATGAGAAAAGATAGGATTTATCTGCAAGGTTAGGTAAGTGCCGAAATTTCTATAAATAGGGGGATAGCTAATCAATTCTGGCATTAGAACCCTACTCTTTCTTCTCTTCCTGTGCCGAAAGTTTGAAGGCCATCTCACTTATTTTCTTTTCTCATCTTTTCTCTTACAAAAGCCGAAAATCACCATTGTTTTCTCACCTTTTCTTTCTTCTTCTTTGAAATTTCCTTTTTAGCCGAATCTTCTGATCTCCATTGTTATTCTTCTCCCATTCACTAAAAGCCAAAACTCCTCATTCAATTCTTCTAAAAGCCGAAAAACACATCTAGTTCATCTTTTCGGGATTTCCTTAAAAAGCCGAAAACTCCTAGATCTCTAATCTTCTACGCTTCAATCTTCTTCTGTGATTGCCGAATCTTTCTACAAGGGATAGCCAAAACCTTCTATAGAGGTAAGTATCGATTTGGGTTTTCTTTTGATCTTTTTCGGCTTTTAGAGACTATAGCCGAATGGCTAAATAGTTGGTTAATCTCGTGTTTTCTCTCATTTGCGGCATTCCGGGATTTGAAGGGGATTCATTTGCTTAGATCTCTAAGTCAGAGTTCAGTAACACTCGAATCGTGTTACTTTCGGGATTTCAAGGTAAGGAAATCTACTGATTTTTAACTTATAAATTTGGGTATTTATTAATTCTTGGCCGAATGTAGGGGAGCCCAAATCTTCGTATTCTTCCGGCTTTTGAGCAAGGTTTTAGACTAAGGGTTGTAGATCTAGATAGTAAGGATTTAGCTACGAGATATCAGGTGTGTAACACTTCCACACCATATAGATTGCCTGTTAAAATATGTTTATTAATCTGTTATATTCTGGTTAATGCTGAAATCTCGGCATAACGATTGAAACCCAAAGAGGGTAAAAGCAAATCACCAGGTTAGTGATCCCTGTCTTTCTAAGTGAATGTTCTGATTAAATGATATGAATATGCCGATTTTCTGTGATTGCATGGGGTTGGGTTTGATGAAAGGGGAAGTGTTCTGTTGTAGCGGCTTTTGTCGTGACCTGTTGTAGTGGCTTTTGCCGTGACCTGTTGTAGCGGTTTTTGCCGTGACCTGTTGTAGTGGCTTTTTTCATGACCTGTTGTAGCGGCTTCTGCCGTGACCTATTGTAGCGGCTTCTGCCGTGACCTGTTGTAGTGGCTACGGCCATGATCTGACGATGAGCAGCAAGACTGCCATCAATGGCGTGTAGCGGTGTGGGTTGATTGTAGAAATCCCCAATGGTGTGAATGGCTGGTACGGGTGGCGTGTAGCGGATGGAAACCTAGGATTTGGGCTGGGCTTGCATAATTTTTGTTATATATATATTAATCTGTTATTATGTTCTGTGGGGTTAAGGCCCAAATCTGATGGTGCAAGAGGGTTGCACACTGAGTCTCGCGACTCAACCTATTATTTAACAATTTCAGGTAGCACCTAGTGCATCGGACCTAGCTGGAGAGGAGCGCAAGGTGGCCATGCGAGAGAGTACTTGATCCAGCAGAAGATTTTACTTAGAATATTGTTTTTAAGATTTTTTATTAAGGGTTTTAAATTTCGTTGTAATAAGGCCTTGGGCCACTAGACTATTATTTATGTTTTGGTTTTATGTTGGGCTTTTATTACTGGGCATTTAAATTTTATGTCTAAATTAAGTTAAGACATGTATAAAATTTCGGTTTTTATTTAAAAACTCACAAAGGTAATTTATAACTTTATATCTTATATGATTTAATAAATTATTAAGTTTTCGGTATAAATATTTAAACCTGATAAATGTTTTCCAAAGTGTCACATCTTTTATAAAATTTCTTTAGTGACATACCAGATCCGGTTGAAACACATGGGCCAGGTTTGGGGGTGTTACAAGGACTAAAAGCAAATTTTATATATTTGTTTTGTTTCTATTTCATGTTTTCTGTGTAGGAACCTTACATGAAAGGAACACAATGATTATGAGCTTTCAATGAAAACTGGAAGGGAGCACCCACCAATAGGCGTACGGAACTACCATGATCAATAAAGTAACTTCTTTCCTTATGTTTTCAGGACTACACATTGAGGACAATGTGTTATCTTAAGTGTGGGAAGGGTAACATAGGAAATTTGTTTTTATTTTTTATTTTAATTTTTATTATCAAATGTGTGCTTGAGTTTGTAGAAATATAAGTGATTGGTTAGGAGCATGTAAATAGGTTGATTGTGTTTTCTATAAAACTTGGCATTATAGTAAATAACTTTAAATTTTTTATTATTAGACTACTAAGTTTTAAATATTACATTGTAAATAGGTATTGAGTAAATGAATATACCAAATGATATAGAGAATTTAGGGAAACAAGCATGTTAGTATGTATGATAAATAGTTGAATTTGTGATTATTTGATTGATTAAATTTGTGAATATTGAGATGCCTAGGCATGACCTAATGCATTGTTCGGTATTGATCTGTTGTAATTCGGTGTAGCAGATTAAACTAGTTTTCAAATTTAAGGAGCTTGAATACAATCATTTTTGTTATGTTTTAATTGAGTTTCTTTAGTTTTACTTACATTAAATAAAATGTACAAATCGAGTCTTTTATTGACTTTAAGGGCCAAATGAGGCCTAAAGGGGAGTTAACATACTTCATGAGTGTGCATGAGACCATTAAAAGGCATTTTGGGTCAATCCTGGAAGCTACGTCGCAACATAGGAGATCTGATGTCGCAACATAGAGTGCAGAATGAAGAAAGTAAAAAACTGCCTTTAATGTTGCGACACGGGCTGAGGGTGTCACGACATACCCCTGAAGACAGCTGTAAAAGAGTAGACTGGTTGCTATGTCGTGACACATGTCCTGGTGTGTCACGACATCGACTCTATTACAAGAATAAAACACAAAGTAGGGGCGTTTTGGTCTGCACAGTCGAACTTAAAGCTCGGGAACGTCAACTAACCTAGGGTTAAGAACGATGGCTACTTGAAGGCTATAAATAAGCTCATTTGGCATACATTATAGAGATCATTCGATTAGTTGAGATTCTCTCTTTAGATTTAATTTTGTTTTCTTACGTTTTTAGAGTTTCATTTATTTTGTTTTTTATTTTCTCTCAAGAGATGTGAGTTGTAAAGGAGAGCAACTCTTGTGGATTAGCATTCATTATCAATATCAATCAGGCTTTTCTTAAACTTTCCACTATTCATTCACTATGATTAATTGTTCCATCTACTCCCTATTGTTTATGAAAGCCACGAGGAACTAATCCTTCTATGGGGGATTAGAGAGTGGAAGAATGACCCTTTAACTATTTATAGGGTTATTCAACGAATCAATTGTTTGGAAAAGGAAGAATGTGAAACAAACCCTAGGCCTGAAAACCCTAGGAAGTCATTAAGGTAGGAATTAACCCAAAATTGATATTGCCCATTCGTGAACACCTTGACCCCAAACTAGTCTGGACTATGAGGTTGGAAGATAAGTAGTTCTTGTTGACTCGTTATGTTAGTGGAACTAATCCTTTTATAGGGAATTATTGAGTGGAGGTGTGATTAATTAATTGCTATTTAAGGTTTTCTTAGTGGATTAGCTGTTTGGGAAAGAAAGAACTTCAACCCTAGGCCTGACGACCCTAAGAAGTCATTTAGGTGGGAATTAACCTAAAATTGGTATGACCTATCTGTGAACACTTTAGCCCCAAACTGGCATGAATTGTGAGGTCGAGGGATAATTAGTTCTTGCCAACTCATTAGTTTAGTGGAAGATCGAGAGATCCTGTTAGGTTAGTGACTAGCTGATTGAGTAGAAATGTGAAATAGGAATTAGTTATGATCACTAAAGCGAGCTAGTCACCCATACTTAGATTCGATTAAGTTAGAATTTATTTATCCAAAGTTCACTGTACTTTTTTTATTTTTATTTCATTATTTATAAAAAACCCCCCAAAATATTTCCTTTAATGTTTTATCGTACTATAATTTATTTAAACTACTAATTACTTCTATTTACATTTAAGTTGACATTAATTTAGTACTCGCCTCCTTTAGGTATGATTCTCGGAGTACTTAGATACTCCGTTCTAACTATATTACAACTTGACTCATATACTTGCGTACACCGCCTCGATTCCATATCTTTTAGTGCAGTATTCACACTCTGGACGTGGGTACGTCTGGATGCAATCATCTTCCTTACGAGAATTAGCTACTCATGGTATTCATAATCTTGAACTCAATTGATATAAACATGTAAATAACACGAATAAACTGAAAGAGAAAAAGATATAAAATAATCCTAATTTTGTATCGATTAAGTGCGGAATAATGAATCTCTCGATTGGGAAAACGAATCTTGTCACTTGCAAAGGAAAATAAACTAAATAACTTCGATTGGATAAAAGAAATTTTGGATTGAAATTGATTCCAAGAGAAAAGAAAAACGTGTTTAAGAAAATAAAAGAAAACTAAATCTAAATCCTGCTCCTAAACTACGAGGGTTTTTGGATACATCTAAGATGACTCAGTTACATCAAACCCTTAAAATCTTATTTATAGAAGTGTTAGCAGCCTGAATTAGGTCTTCAGCACGTCCTAGGTCTTCGTATAAGTTTGATTGTGTGAACAAAATTAGCCTTGAACGACTTAGGCTTTACATCAATCCAATGTCACACCATAAACATTGCGTGGCATGACACGACATGCTTTCTTTGGGCTCTTGGTTCGTTTCATCTTTTTTCGACTCGGTAAGGTTGTGCGATGCTCATCCCTTGATTCTATGTCCATTGAGCCCTAAATTTATCATCCTGCACACTCAAATTAACATATTAGAACTATCGAATGCCCATTTTGACCTAATACGTCACTAACACTCAAAATTGTGTAAAAACACTTATTTTAATATTTAATACTAAACTACTAAACACTGAAAATGCAATAATTAATAATGAAAGTGCTAGAAAACAATCTCTTTAAGTGCAAAAGTATACTAAAATAACTACTACATTTGATGTTAGGTCAGCCGTCAACTAGACTAAGTGGTGGTGACTCAAGCTTTTTAGATGTTCAACTTTCAGCTTTATTCAAGGCTATTAGAATTAATAACAATTTGGAGAAGAGAAAAAATTCTATGGTTAGAATACATGGGAATATCGATCTCAACTTGCAAGCTCTTCTCTTGAGCAACTGTGTTAGCATACAAATTAATCTTAATGGGTAGTCATTGACATTTATACCACCTGATTGGGTGTTAGCAAAGATGCATTCTATAGGCACAAATTGGGTTTGAGTGTTTGTGACAACATTGAGGTTGCTGAGGGGAAATGGGTTTCGACGATGAGGCTATTGAGACTACAACGGCCAAATTGAAATAGTCGGGTAATGATGGAAATAGAGATAACATGAGTTTTGAGGGCGTGGAGGATTTGGATCATAACGATGAGCAATTGGAACTTCTCACTTGGTTACAAGGTGTTCTTGCTATTTTTTTATCTTTTTCTTATGAATTCTAGTAAATCAATTATCTAGAATTGTCAAGGGTGTGAACACTGATCGCTGAAATCAGAGCTTTAAAATTTATAAAACGAATGATCAAACCTGGAAACTAACTCTGACAACGATTAAAGGCAAGTGTACCTATCGCACAGTAGTATAGCTTAGGCAAGATCGGATTGTCGAACCAAAAGGAACTAAAAGTACTAATACTAACTTTCTTTTTATTATTTAGCCTAAAAGAAAGTGAAGTTGCTTTAAATCTAAATTAACGACTACTAAGCTAAGGACACAAAGACAAAAAGAACGAATTGGGAAATAACTAGAAAAAAAATTCAGTTGATCACGACGATACCCTCAGGAAGAATCCACCTAGACTGAACCATACGATTTATTCACTTAGTTTGATCCGTAGGACTCCCTAACGTATATTAAACCCTCTCTCGAGGCGAATAACGTCTAACCCTAGGTTAATTAGTGGAACTCTCGTTCTCTTATAATAACCCCGTAGAATAGTAGTAAATCGATCTATGGACTCCCATATTAGGTTTCACCCTAATTCGGAAAAATCTCGTCACCCTATCTCTAGGCGTGCGATCAACTCCGTTTAATTATGCTAGATCTACTTTTAAGCAAGGTTTATTCCTCCTCCACCTAAGCACATCAAACTTGAATCAATATCTGCGAAATATTAACTCAAGAATTAAGCACACATAATTAAGAGCAAACTAAGTATTTATCATATAATTCAGAAAACGATAACAAGATTCATCTAGGTTTCATCCCCTTCAGGTATCTGAGGGGTTTAGTTCATAACAAATAAAGAAAACATCTCAAGAGAAAAGATAAAACAAAACATAAGAAATCCCTAAAACTCCCTAAAGGAATTGAAGGAGAGATCCGCCGTCTTGAGTAGAATTCCGGCTTCTTGGGATGGATCAAATGGCTAACTTCAAGCGATTCCCTCAACTCTGACCTTTCCGGCTTGGCTCCTTGGCCTAGCTCGACGCGCTCTGACAAAAGCCCTGGCAGAAGGCTTCTGTCGAACTCCCCTTTCAAGTTGTCCCCTTGGGTGTTTATATAGACTTTGTGATGCATTGCTTGGCCCCTAAGTATCCTAATTTAAGTAGAATTCCTACTAGGGTGTTTGAATAGGCTTCAAAATGTGTTTCTTTGCCTCCAAATGAAATTGCTCTTTCCAACGACAGGGACACGACCATGGCACACGCCCGTGTGGATCGACTTCAGGCCGTGTTCGGGTCTGTTTATGGAGGCACGACCGTGTGTATCGTGGTCAGACCGTGTTCTAGCTGATCCATGAGGCATGGTCATGTGGCTTAAAGTCCAGGCCGTGTTGATTTCGTGAATTGGCCCATTTGGCCCGTTTTAAGCTCGTTTCTCATTCTTTTCATCCTCGGGTGCTTTCCTGAGTATAAGACATGAAAAGAAAGGATTAAGAGCACCTTTTTATATCAATCGAGGCTTAAATCATCCAAAAGCATACTAAATGTAGGATTAAAATATGTTACTTTTACGGTTTATCAAATTCCCCACACTTAAGCTTTTGCTTGTCCTCAAGCAAAATTCTCAACTTACAATTAAGACAAACTTTCCATGATTCATAATTCCTATCAATAATGTCTCATCATAATTCATAGATAATTTATACATGGATGAGTCAATTCGAAGAGTCTTAAAGATTCAAACAGTCAAAGTCATATATTTGTAGCATAAAAACGTAGGTGTTTCCCCTTATCTAAATAATTACCTTTGATTCAAAATCAACAAGGATTGACATCCTCACTAAGGATTCACTCAAACCACTCGAGGTGTTTAAGGTTCAAAACTAAGCTCTCAGAAGTCGAACCTGAAAAGTTAATCCCATAGGCTTGCCTGAAAATCAAATCTCCACCACTGTAATATGAGATGATACACAAATCAAAAGGTCTTTAACAGGGTTGTAATGGGGCTAGGGTTAAAGGTGTGGATAAAGGCTGAAATTAGAAGGTTAGAATCAAGACTGACTTGACAAATTTCCTAACTAAAAATATCAACTAATCCTAAATAATTGCATCAATTGAAGACTAATAATACGAGCTTTTCCTTTAAGATTTGAAATTTTAACATGTAAGCTCACTTAATAGAACTAATACTGAGTATACTTCGGGTTTTTTTTTAAGAACAAATGAATGTATCTATTACTTAAAAATAAAGATAATAGCTAGGAAACACATCAAATTCAATCTCGATATGAGGGTAGTCAAAAGGAATGGTGATAACAAATACAAAGGGGTTTTGGGTTAATATTAGCTGGTAAGTCAATAAAAAGGGTTGTTAGGATCAACGGGGTTCACTAAGGGTTAATTTTGGAGGTAGGCCTTTTAGTGGAGTGAGTGGGTTAAATCCTAGGTGCCTTTATCATCTCGGTATATCAAATCATAGATGTGGTCTCAACATGTATAATCGAAGCAAGTTTTAGAATAACAGTATATAGTTGACATACTCATAATCAATAAAGTGAGCATGAAAAAGAATATATGCTCTAATAGGCTCAAAATCTCACAAAAATTATGGGTTTTTGATGTCAATCTTGTAAATTTCAAACTTCAAGGTAATATTCAAATTCAGGTCAACAACCTAAAAACTTTTTTTTCGAAAAATAGACTTATCATGCTTGATTCTCTAGTATCCTTCAATTTTAATCATCAATGCACAATTATCAATGACTTAATCCAAAACATATTAACAAAAATCATAGATCAGGAAAAATTCATTCTAATTATAATCTGAGAGATTTTACTTTCGAACAAGGCATAATTCAGGGATTATCAAATAATACTATAGTTAACCCTCCCACACTTAAGTTATACATTGCCGTCAATGTACAAAGATAGATAATATCAAAATAATGATAAAATCATAAGATGGGGAGAGAAGTGAAACTTCCTGAATTTTGGATGAAGTCAATGAAAAGAAACTGGATAGGATTGGAGGTGAACGTGGGAAAGCGTATCAAATCGTTTGAAATTGAATCCTCGAAGCAGTCGGTCTGATTTTATTGTATCCTAGGCTAAATCTAAATATCATGAAGAATAAGAAGAAAATAATAAAGAAAATAAATAAAAATAAAATAAAGATAAAATAAATAAAAATAAAATAAATAAAAACAAAAATAAAAATAAATAATGGAAAATGAAAGAAGAAAGACAACTAGAAAAGAAAAAGGAAGAAGGAGGTTTAAATAGAGATGTAGCCCGTGTTTTGGGATTTTTTATTTTTTATTTTTATTTTTTTGTCACACGGCCACGGCCACGGCCGTGTGTAAGGCCGTGTGGTCTGAAAATCTGCTCTCTTGGTTAGTTCGGTGCTAATAAGAAGAAGAAAATGAAAGAAGAAGAAAAAAAATAAAAATGTAAAAATAAATAGGGTTAGTGCTCGGGTTGCCTCCCGAGAAGCACTCGTTTATAGTCTTAAGCTAGACTTTACCTCTCATTCGTATGATCATGGTGGTTTGAGGAAGTGAAAATCCTTTCTCATGCGATCAACTCGGTTTTTGATATAAAGTTTAAGTCGAGTAGTGTTTACCTCAAAAGTGCTTTATTTAGGATTGCTTACCTATACTGGCCCATATAGGAAGACATTAAGCACCTCAAAAGTGATTTCTTCATTTGTCCTGAGGTCTGAATTGGTGATTCGAGGTTCTTCCTTATTCAACAATACCTGATACCCTATTTTGAAGTGATTTGTTGTTTCTATCAGCTCGTCTGGGGTTTCACTTCGTGTATTCCTAGTTTCTCTTTAAAGTATGTTTTCCACTCTTCTAGTTCATCGACCTGAAGCCTTAGTTCTTCATGAATTATTTCTTTATGGGTACGAGGTCTAAGATCTATCTCAGCTCGGTGATTTCGTGAAGCTTCCTGTAAAGAAGGTTGAACCAAATGGTTATCAATAGAATTAATGTTCGTACCTTTATTACTCGATGTCCAAGCTGAGTCAAGAGCTTGAAGAGTGATTGTTTCATCACCTACACGAAGAATGAGTTCTCTTGTACCAACATCAATTT
The DNA here is from genome assembly GCA_005393395.2 of Gossypium australe. Taxonomy (NCBI): domain Eukaryota; kingdom Viridiplantae; phylum Streptophyta; class Magnoliopsida; order Malvales; family Malvaceae; genus Gossypium; species Gossypium australe. The sequence goes on along the minus strand of CM016614.1, from coordinate 127,410,943 downwards.
TAGTCCTGGCAGTTGCTAGAAAGGGTCTTCCTAAAATTAAAGGAATCGATTGTCCTCATTCATGTCTAAGACAACAAAATCTACTGGGAATATGAATTTATCAATTTTGATTAGAACATTTCCTATTATACCCCTAGGAATTCTGATGGTTTTATCAGTTAACTGAATGCTCATCCTAGTTTGTCTAGCTTTCCCTAGACCTAGTTGTTTAAACATTTTATAAGGCATAACATTGATGCTTGCCCCTAAATCAGCTAAAGCATTATCAATAGATAAACTACCAATTAAACATGGAATTGTAAAACTCCCTGGATCTTTTAATTTCCGTGGTAGTTTATTTTGTAGAATTGCTGAACACATTGCGTTTAGCTTCACATGCGATGCCTCGTCTAGTTTCCGTTTGTTTGTCAACAGCTCATTTAAAAATTTTCTATAATCGGGCATCTGCGAAAGAGCTTCGAGAAACGGTAAGTTAATATGTAATTTCTTTAAAAGTTTGAGAAACTTACCGGACTGTTCCTCTGTATCGTCTCTTTTCATCGCTTCGGGATAAGGTATGCGAGGTTGGTACTCTTTGATTACCGGTTTTGGCTCTTCTTGTGCTACCTCTATTTTACCTTCGTCTACCTTGCTTTCTTGTATTGAATTGGGTTCATCTAACCCTATACTCTCCTGTGCTATTATGGCTTGGATTTGTTCCTTTGGGTTAATCTCTGTGTTGCTTGGTAAACACCCTTGCGGTCGTTCGGACATTAATTTTGCAAGTTGTCCAATTGACTTAGTAATTTCCTGAACTTGGTTCTGGATCTCTTTGATCGATGCTTGTTGATTATCGAACGTTGTCTCAGTTTTTTGGGGGCGGGTTTCTGTGGCTGCTATGAATTTTGCCAGCATCTTTTCCAAGTTCGACTCCTCTTCCTATTGGTAAGGTGGTTGTTGAAAATTTGGAGGAAGTTCCTGTCTTTGGCTTCTTTGATCATCCCACGAGAAATTGGGATGGTAACTCCAACCTGCATTATAAGTGTCAATATAAAAATTATTTTGAGGTCTAGAATAGTTACCTGTATAGTGAGCTTGCTCGTTTTCCATGCCATATCCGTATGGTAGGTACTCAGGATTCGCCACGCCTCTTGGATTCGAGTCATATTGCATTACTGGGTGTACCTGCAAGAGACTACACAAACCATCAATCTTTTTATTCATCATCTCTAGCTGGTTAGATAACTTGGTGAACACGTCGAGGTTGAAAACACCGGCGGTTTTTGTTGGCGTTGTCCTCATAACTTGCCACTGATAGTTATTTAGTGCCATCTCCTCTATAGACCAAAATTACCTGTCAAAGTAAATAAAAAAAAAATTAGCAAAATAAAAAAAATAAAACTAATAAAAATAATAATAAATTGCAATAAAAAAATGGCTAAAGTAATAAAAATAGAGTTTTCTTAATATTTTAGTTCCCCGGCAACGGCGCCAAAAACTTGATCGCTGAAATCAGAGCTTTAAAATTTATAAAACGAATGATCAAACCTGGAAACTAACTCTGACAACGATTAAAGGCAAGTGTACCTATCACACAGTAGTATAGCTTAGGCAAGACCGAATTTTTGAACCCAAAGGAACTAAAAGTACTAATACTAACTTTCTTTTTTATTATTTAGCCTAAAAGAAAGTGAAGTTGCTTTAAATCTAAATTAACGACTACTAAGCTAAAGACACAAAGACAAAAAGAACAAATTGGGAAATAACTAGAAGAAAAACTCAGTTGATCACGACGATACCCTCAGGAAGAATCCACCTAGACTTCACTTGTTATCTAACACTGAACCATACGATTTATTCACTTAGTTTGATCCGTAGGACTCCCTAACGTATATTAAACCCTCTCTCGAGGCGAATAACGTCTAACCCTAGGTTAATTAGTGGAACTCTCGTTCTCTTATAATAACCCCGTAGAACAGTAGTAAATCGATCTATGGACTCCCATATTAGGTTTCACCCTAATCCGGAAAAATCTCGTCACCCTATCTCTAGGCGTGCGATCAACTCCGCTTAATTATGCTAGATCTACTTTTAAGCAAGGTTTATTCCTCCTCCACCTAAGCACATCAAACTTGAATCAATATCCGCGAAATATTAACTCAAGAATTAAGCACACATAATTAAGAACAAACTAAGTATTTATCATATAATTCAGAAAACGATAACAAGATTCATCTAGGTTTCATCCCCTTCAGGTATCTGAGGGGTTTAGTTCATAACAAATAAAGAAAACATCTCAAGAGAAAAGATAAAACAAAACCTAAGAAATCCCTAAAACTCCTTGAAGGAATTGAAGGAGAGATCCGCCGTCTTGAGTAGAATTCCGGCTTCTTGGGATGGATCAAATGGCTAACTTCGAGCGGTTCCCTCAACTCTAACCTTTCCGGCTTGGCTCCTTGGCCTAGCTCGACGTGCCCTGACAAAAGCCCTGGCAGAAGGCTTCTGCCGAACTCCCCTTTCAAGTTGCCCCCTTGGGTGTTTATATAGACTTTGTGATGCCTTGCTTGGCCCCTAAGTATCCTGATTTAAGTAGAATTCCTACTAGGGTGTTTGAATAGGCTTCGGAATGTGTTTCTTTGCCTCCAAGTATCCTTTTCCGAATGAAATTGCTCTTTCTAGCGACAGGGACACGGCCATGGCACACGCCCGTATGGATCGACTTCAGGCCGTGTTCGGGTCTGTTTATGGAGGCACGACCGTGTGAATCGTGGTCAGGCCGTGTTCTAGCTGATCCACGAGGCACGACTGTGTGGCTTGAAGTCCAGGCTGTGTCGATTTCGTGAATTGGTCCATTTGGCCCGTTTTAAGCCCGTTTCTCATTCTTTTCATCCTCGGGTGCTTTCCTGAGTATAAGACATGAAAAGAAAGGATTAAGAGCACCTTTTTATATCAATCGAGGCTTAAATCATCCAAAAGCATACTAAATGTGGGGTTAAAATATGTTGCTTTTACGATTTATCAGACACCCTCATTTCTGCAAAATCATAAATATGTTAAGGAGTTCAATCCTGATATGTTTGCTTTGTTAGAGACTCAGATAAGTGGCCATAGAGTGGATGATGTTATTCATAAGCTCATTTTTTATCAATCCCATCAGATAGTGGCTATAAGTTTCTCAAGAGGTATTTGAATTTGGCCATAAAATTTGATTGTTTATAAAGATAGATAAAAATAAACACTCAAATATGATTTAAGGAACTTAGTAAATCAATAAATTAAAGGGGATAAAATGAAATTTATTGGAGCACCTCTAAGTTGTTGAATATCAATACCAACTTATTGTAAAAATATTTTGTCAATAGCGATTAACTTTTACTATTTTTTACGATTTAGTCCTTGTACCTTAAGTTCTAACTATTTAATAAAATTACTAGAATGAAATTCAATATAACACTATAGTAGACTTGTGAATATTAAATAAAAATATTTACAGTCTCGATCATCAGATAACGAGGTTCCAAAACCACCGTTTCGGGCACCACTTAAAAGTGGACTATTACAAGTTAATGGTCATTAAAAGTAGCTTTGAATAAAAAAAAATGTAAGTCTAATCTCAATTTCTTTTTACTTGAAATCATGTCTTTTTCTAGCAAAATAACCAATTTTCTCCCTGTAGTTTTTTGAGAGATTTTCTGATTAGCCAAAATTTTTACGTTGCGGCTAGGGTTTCAACATAAAAAAAGGAATCACTTTTGCAACAATTTTGTTTCTAGATCTTAAAGGTAGATTTTCTACCTTTTTCAACCCGATTCGTTCCTCTTACATGTATTCGCAACTTGGGATCGCCATAATTTATTTTTCCATTGCGCCACGAGGCGTACTAGTAGTCCAACACTAACCACCACTACCATTCATCTAAACTAAACCCTTGGCACTCTTCAAAAAGGGATTTTGTTCACTTCTCGACAACAGCCTAACCACTTGTGTTCTTAGTAGGCCCAAGCCACACTAGCCATCATCATAGAAACTGATTCTAGTTCCATTACCAATAGTCCATCTAAGCCCATTTTGAAGCAGTCAGTTGATTTTCTTAAGAGGGGACTACATGGACGAAACATTCTTTTTAGCTGGACTTTAATCATTCCTTCGTAGATATTTGTTAGCTAAAACTTTAACCTACATTGATTTTTGTTCATGAATCTTTTTTTAGGCCAGTTTCAATAGATGGGCTTGGTTTTTGAATTTCTAGACTCTAATTCCAAGCCCACCAATCTACTTGGGTATTGTTAAGTTATCACAATTTATAAGATACAATTTCCTTGAATCTTTAGTTCCCCCACAAATTTTTTTTTCTTTTGAAGCGATCCAGTCTAGCTAAAGTGAAAGCAAGCAAAAATCTACACTGCATGTAGTAATTAAGAATTGTGGCCATAGTCGCCTAGATAAGAACTAGTCTTCTCGATGGAGACAATAAATTTGCTTTCCAAGAACTCAACTTCCCTTAAACTTTTTTAATGATGAACATACTCTTTTTTAGAGACTTTAGACAAGTGAATCAGGAAACCCAAATATTTTCTAAGGTCTTTTGTCTCTTGCATTTTAAGGGTGTTCACTATTCTGGCTTTACTCTTTTCCTCCTTTTTAATGGACAAAAGAACTTTGGATTTCTGTAGATTTATGCTTTGCCCCGATTGTTCCATAAAGGTATTAAGAGTAATCATGATGGATTGAGCGGAAATTTTATCGAATTTTGTAAAGAGAACCACATCATCCGCAAAAAAGAGGTGAGTGAGTGGTGGGCTTCCTCTAGATGCACTAATTGGTTACCAAGATTTATTTTCAGCTTCTCTCAAGATAAGGTGATTGAAATACTCCATAAAGAGGTTAAAAATATAAAGAGACAACAGATCTCCTTGTCGGATTCCTCTAGTTGGAACAAACTTTTCAAGCTTTGATCCATTGAGGAGAATAAAAATAGATGAAGTGGAAATGCATTGCATGATAAGACAAACCAACTTCTCGAGAAAATTGAAGAAACATAGAATCTTCCTAATGAAACTCCACTCAAGTTTGTCATAGGCTTTTTCAAGACATAAGGTGCCATAAGCCAAAAAAGCTAACAAACTAAACAAATTGAAACATATGCAAACAGACCAACTAGAGCCTTTATCCCTCTCAAGTCAAGAGTCAGTTCCACTATTGATGGAATTTCTATAAAACTTTGCAGCTGACTTGATCATTGTGGCTTCAACTTCAAGATTAAATCAACTACCATGTTAGCTTCGAGATGAACATGCTTCACCATAATATTCCAATTCCTACCTCGTAGATTATTGATTCTCCTTACCAAAGCATAAGCATTTCTATGCGCATCTAGTGTAGTAATCAAATTAATAGCCTACAAGTAGTCAACTACCACTGCAACTTGTCTATATCCTTTGTTCTAAGCAATCTCAAGGCCATGCCCATAACTTAGGCACATTAGACACACCAACACTCTAGTCCCCTCATTGTTTCAAAGCCCATATTTCAAAGCATAATAAACCTAAGATTAAGAATTGTAATGCCCCAAAAAGTCTAGTGTCATTAATAGTACTATTTCGGGAAATAAAAGCATAAAAAATCAAAGAAAAGGAATTTATATTTATTAAATGTATTTGTGGAGTTAGTTATACACCGGGAAGAAAGTATTAAATGTGAGAAATTAAAAATCTCTATCATTTTGATATGGACTAATTTACAAAAGGAAGGAAAGTAAAAGAACTTGTTCAGTTAACTTTCTCAATTTAGGAGGTTAAGTAATTTATCAATGAGTAAATTGTTAAAGGACTTAAAGAGAAGTAAATAATTTGATATTATGGTGAATTTAATTTTATTTTTTTAAAATATGGGTTAAATGAAAGCCCTTGGATTAAGTCTCGTGATTTAATTTAATCTTCATTAATGACAGAATGGGGAAAAAAAACAAGAGAGTATGTGTAGGGATAAATAAAAGCCCTTGGATCTAAATTGTCATGTTTAATTGTGCCTATTGGATCAATGAGGGTAAAGGAACTTTTGTAGAAACTAATCTTAGCCATGAGAAACACCATTTTTTAGACCTTTATAAACTTAGTTTCATCCCTAAAATGCTAAGGATTGGACAAATTGTTGTCCAATTTTAGATTAGCTTGGACACCAAATTGTCAAAGTCCATTTTTGATTGAAAAAAAATATTTTTATCAATTTATACATATTTTAAATAATTTTATTTTGTTTAATTTATGTATGTTACATGCCATAACGGGAGGCTTTCACATGTCACTAGATGATTGGTTGTCAATGCCATGTCATCAATTTCTAATGTCGTTACTACATAAGTACAAAGGTGTGTGACAATATCCAAGTTCAGTACTGATTAGGTAAAAAAAGAAGATATTAACTAAGTGCAAGTAGACAAGTTCTGGGGGCAAAATGTATATTAAGCATAAAAAATAAAAGTTTATAGTCAGAAATAACTTTAATGTCACAATAATGATTAATACTAACATTGCTATATGTTTTCACTATTACATTATTTCTTGGAAAGTAAAATATATTTGTGTCAATTTGAGTATATTTGTGAGAATTGGTCATGATAAATTGATGTAGTCACAATTATATTATTTACTTGTAGAACAATTTAAACTACCACAATTATATTATTATAAATAGGTAAAATTTATAGTGACAAAAGATTTTATCATCTTGATAATAGTGATTACTTAATATTTTGTCACTATTACATTACTTTTAGGAAAAAAAAATAACTTAGGGTTAATTTGAATCTTTCATTAGTGACAAATTGGTAGTAACAAATGAATTTAGTGACAACTATACACGTATAGTGATGATTTACTTGTGATGTAATTTGGACCGTCATAACTATTGTCATAATAGTGACTAAATATTGAATAAATCATAATTAATTATTTTAGTAGTGTCACATATACAAAATTCGTCACAAATAATCTAATAGTTGTGACGAAATCTTTATTATCACAATATTATTGTCCTAAAAACCTAGCACTTAGAAAAACCTTAAAATATTAATCCACCGGATCCACCCTTAACCAAAGTGACTGAAACAAGATTTCAAATGATGAATATTTTGTTTTGAAACTTGAGTCCAAATTCCTATGGTGAAGAGATTTTATACCTAGGAAAAAGACAATTGAAAATTGAATATTCCACGAAAATACTACACGTTTTCGGATTTTGTCATAAAATTAAATTTCTTTTTTGTGACTAATGAATTTCCACATGCTATTCAATGGCCTTGTCCATTGGATTTTCAATTTCTGTTTTCTAAGAAAAAAAAAGGGAGTAAATAATTTTTCAGCACTCATTCATTTAGAAATTTGAGTTTTCAATAAATTTTAAGCAATTAATAAAAATACCAATACTAAGTGTAGACTTATACCTTATTATTATAAAATGAAAGTAATAATACTAATTAAAACATAAAGGAAAATGCAACAATTAAAGCAGTTCAACAAAAAAATAGAAATTCAAAGGATGTATAAAATTTTTGTAGCAAGTAAAAAGACACTACAGTCCAAAAATCTTCTTCCATGCTTTAAGGATCTTGTCTCTTCTGTTCTTGTAGTTGTTGTTCTTCTTCTTCACGGATCTTCTAGTCCCAGTTATGTCCGATTCATCATCATCATCCAAGGGTGGTGCTAAAGTCACATACTGGTCATGGATCCTACAGTAACTTTCAGAAACTGAAGAAGATCTTCGCATTGAAAACGCTCTTTTGACCGCAGCCTGGAGCTGGAGTGCATAAGCGGCAGAAACCGAGCTGTTTCTTCTCAGAGTGGGAACAGGCATCTCTCCATTGGAACCTTGGGCTTCATCATCATCATCATCATCATCATCTTGCACCGATGGACATTGGGTGTTGGGGTTTGAGTTCTTGATGCTCTCTTCCGGGGTAGGATTAGAAGTGGATTTGGAGGTTTGAGGGAATGGTACAATAAGATCTGAAGACTCCATGGATCTGGAACTTTGATCGACAACATCAGTACCTTTGATCTTGGAATATGAATGCCCGTTCATACTTTGGTTTGGTGGGAATGGGAGGTGGGTAGGGTTTGGTCTGAGGTTTGAGATAGGAGATAGAACTTAGAGAAGCCTAGCAATGGTGAGTATACATGTACATTTATAAAAGATGAGTTGAAAGTGGGGTCAAATAATCAAATAGAAACAAGGTTAGAAAACGCCAGACGCATGTTATGCGTTAGTACATTTTACTCGAGGTAGATTCGAAGGGAAATGCCCTGCACTTTTTAACTGTTGCTGATTCCCTTTTCATCCTTTAGGTCGGTGAACTTTACAAGGTGATTTACAATTTGGATATTTATAGATTCTAGGTCGGATATATATTTTAATGTATGTCAAAATAACCTTGTTTTACACATTTTTATAATTTTTTATACATTTAATATTTTAACAATTTAACTATTAAATTTATTAATATGATTGTACGCATGTAAAATTTTAATTGATATGATATCTTTATGATTTCAATCTAATATATGGTTTTTATTCATGATTGGTGTTTGAAATAGTAAAAAATTAAATTTAGACATATTCAAAAAGAGGCAAATAGGGTTGCGAATTACATCCCAAAGGCAGATGGTGGCGTGATTGATTAATTGATTTTTTTTATGAACCACCCAGATATGTACGAGAATTTTTAGAGGATGGTCCTCAGACAATTGTTACTGGTTATAGATAGAGCAAATTAGTTGCCCATATCATCTTAGATCTATTGTCTAAGCTTTATATATTTACCAAAAACATATATACGGTCTTTATTCTAGCAAGCCGTTTGAATTTTGAATTTTTCATTTTAATATTATAATTAGTGTTAAAAAAAAAAGAGATAAATTTGTGTTTGGCTCCCAAAGTTTTTTTTTTTTAATTTGGTTTCTTTTATAAGATTTAAAATTTTCTTAATGATGAATTTAGTAAATTTTTTAATTTAATTTAGTAAATTAATACAAAGTATCATCTAAATATTGATTTAGTAAAAATAAATTTTAATAACTGCAATATCTAAGTATAAATAGCATCGGTAAAAAATAACTTAAATAATTATAATTTTTAATGCAAAGCATTTAAATTATTTTGTTTTCCTAAATTTTGGTGATCAAGATTATCCCAAATTTAAAAATACCTTATTGAAACAGGTCGGGCTACTTTGAACATGTACATTTTATATAAATATCCCTCTTATCAACCATTTTGGCTTCTCCGTTGCTTAGTAATATATGTTTAATGGTTAAAAGTTTTTAATTACTCCAAATTTTCTGATCTATATAAATAAAATATGAAATAAAACGAATGAAATGTCAAAATTTCAACCATATAAAAAGTTATGGAAACGTGTAAAACCATTCTAGTTTTCCGTCTTAGAGAGCTTATATTTTAGGGTTATCCTATAAGTTTCTTTGATCGCTTGTAATGACCATCGATTGCTCTCCCTTTGGCATCTTTTTCATCCGTGATTCTCTGAATATCTCCTTCTAAATTTCTTTTACCTTTTAATATCCCAAAATTTTTTGGCCTTTTTAGTCACCACCTTCCTTCTCTTGCTCCTTTCAACTTTTGATTCCTTCCCCTTCCACTAGAGGCGGATTCTTACGGGGGGCTTAGGGGCCCTCAACCCTCTCACTAGACAAAATAAGCCGAAAGGTGGCTTAATGGAATTCTGGGGGTTAGAATGGTGAAAAATTCTTGTAAATATCTGGTAATTGATTATGAAGTTGTTAATCATAAAAAGGAATCTTTTTTCAAAATGGGAAGGCTTACTCTCGATAAATCAACAGTGGTTTCTATACCCTTCTATATGTTCTCATGTTCTAAATCCCTAGTTTGTATTTGTGACACAAGATTGATCAAACATTGAGAGCCTTTTGGTGGGGACTTGAAGTCGATGAAGAGAAACTCCATTTATGTAGTTAAGAGAAACTCTGTAAGCCCATCAGTGAAGGTGGTCTAGGAATTAGAATATCAAAGATGATGAATGAGGCACTACTTGTAAAACAAGCATGGAGACTAATGGCAAATCCAGAGTCAATCACAACTAAAATGGTGAAGGCAAAATATTGCAGGAATATGGAAATACATACCATCGAAAAGAAAACTTTAGACTCATGGATAAAATGGCTATTGATAGGAAGATATGTGTATAACCTAGGAAAGGTCATTCAGATTTGGGAAGGAACAACGTGTAGAGTTTGCCAAGAATCCTAATACTCTCCTCTCCCTTGAGACTAGTGCCATTGACTATCACCTCCTAGAAGACCATGATGAAAGATGATGGTAGATCATGGAATGACAAAATTATAAAAACATTCAGTGGGAAAAGCAACTCGGCATGAAATTACTAGGCAATCGTTCTCCTTTGGTGGGAAAGAAAAGTTTGGTCTAAAAATAATACCCTATGACATTGATGAGCTAATATTTTTTACTTATTTTAGGCCATTATTGTTTCTAAGTGATTTTTAATTAGTTTGAGTATTCTAGTTTATCTTATAATTAGTTGCTCTAAAATAAGTCTGTCCTTATTTTTAGTATTTTAGTATTTTTAGTCTAATCAAAGGTTATCTAAAATTAATTCCAAGTGACTGACAATCTTCAGTAGACAACCTTAATAGCCAAGAACGTAGTAACTGTAATATACCATTTAGAGGCATTTGAAAAGGTGTAATAATGGCAATTGTGCTTGTCAACTCTTCACTCTTTGACTTAAAAAGATTATTAACTCTAAATTAAAATCAATTCTATGATAATATATAAAATTATTTTTTAATTTATTAGCGTACCTTATTTTATATAATACATTTCAAATATCCATTATGAACCAAATTATTATAATAGTGTGTCCCACTATAAATTTAATAAAACATGCAAAACAAAAAGGGCTTCTAAATCTGTTTATTTTACTACATTTATGTGTTGACTAAGCGCTGTATCTTTGAATTAATGCTCCAAATCTGTCTAATCGTTTTGGTCAAAATGTTTCATCACCGGCCACGTGATCCCGTTTGTCGGCTACTGCACGTGTAGGATCAATGATTTAATTAGTGTGTTAAACCAACATGATCAAGTATATATGACATAATATTTAGGATAATTATTAATTTTATAAATACGATTAAAAATTTATTATATGTCTTTAATTAATATAGTGTTAGCAAAAAGATAGGTGCAAAGAACATGAACTGCACAATTAGATTGAGACTTGAAATGGTGGGCGTTCTATTACACAACGAACACTAAATAAACAGAATATAAAGAGATTGTTTATGAGTTAAGCGAGAAATATTTATTCTCTTTAATAATTATGTAAAATAAATTTATTCATTCATATCTCATGATACTTTTTATCATCTTTGTATTTTGAAGACCTGATACTCTAACCACTAAATATACTTATTGTGAATTCAATAAGTAAAACCACAAAACTCAGGTTTTACTATCAATATACATTCGTACAATAAGGTTCCTAACTTAGAATCAATTAAGTGCTCAATTCTCTCTATACATAAACTTATACAAATCTCTTAATTATATAGAGTACGAGACTTGCTTACATAAGAAAATTTACCGCAATCCCTATAAAATAATCACTGTATAAGATGAATACAATATAATAATAATGAACAAGACAAATAATGATTCTTAGCTGCTAAGTTATTAGTGATTTAATCCAATTCAACTTTCTTGATTTAAGGGATTGATAAATCAATTTAGTAAATTGCCAACATTGGAAACTTTCTCAATACTAATTTGGTGAGCGGGGAGTGGGCACCCCCTCTGGTACCAAATTGCGAGTCTCATATTTTCAACATATAATATACATAATATGAGTTTAAGACAAACTTTTAAATTGATATAATTACTTTTTTTTTTAAAATAAAATCTGGGACTTTGTATTAAAAAATGGGTTCTAGCCCGAAGTTTTGTACAAAGAATGATATATTAATTTCTTAATTTGATGATAACATTAAACAAACAATATTTACTAATTAAATAAATTCATTCAATAACTCTTAAATCACTTAATTTGCGATTTTATTACTGGTGGTAAATTATAATTATTATAAATAAATTTTCATTTAATTGGTATTACAGTTATATATCAATTAAAATTAAATTTTATTAAAATAATTTTATTTGATAATATGTTTTAATATTTTTTGGCATGGTATTGATAGTTTTCAAAATATTAATACCCATTTTAAAATCTATAACTAATTGATATTCTGTTTTCAACTAATTCAGCTAAGTATCAATCCAATATCGATAAAAGTTCATTTGTATAGATATCTTCACTCCAATAGCCACTAAACTTTGCATTAAATGCTAATAGTATCGATAAATTTTGTTGCAGGTGAATTTAATGATCTGATATTTTCATCCTCAACGGCTCAATTTATTTTCTCAACAACCACAATGGTTCGAAATGAATTAGAGGTATAAATCCCATCTTCCAAAGGTCCTATAACAAGAAGAGAGACCATCAAGCTTAAAGATTAATCAAAACCACCTTCGTGCTTTACTCTTTCATACTTTTCTTGTACACACTTGTGAGCATTCATTGTTTTTCTATTAGCTCAAGTGTTTTTTCTTATAATTGGGCTTAATTTGCAAACACTTTAATCTTGTGAAGATTATTTCTTTGTTTGCTTCTTCGTTATTCTCTTTGAGAGAGTTGGATCTTAAGGTTTTGGTACTTAAGGGAGTCGCAATCTTAAGGTTTGGAGTAGAAATCTTAAGGGAGATTATAAGGTTAAAACTAATCCTCAAAGGTTGTCAAATTAGTAAATTTTGGAAAATCCTTAGTTGTGGAAAACTAAGGTAGTGGAGTAGGCAATTGGGGCCGAACCACTATAAATTGTTGTGGTTTTTTTTGTTGAATATTCTTTCTTTGCTTCCACCATTTTTTTAAAGGCCAATTCACCTTCTTTCTTGGTGATTTCAAGTTGATCATTCGACCTGACAAATTTAACACCCTAAAAAGATACAAAAGTATCCAACATTTTCAAATAACATCTAAACAAAAAAAAATAATTTTTAGTATTATTTATCAAGCTTTATTGTTATTAGAAGTATGTCAAAATGTAAGAAGTATTAAAATTTAGAATTATCTTTTTTTTTAGAATATTGAGTCATATTCGAATGATAATGACATTGAGATATTAGTTTAACCAATGATGAGATGATTTTATGATATTTATTTTTATTCAAATTATATTTTAATATTTATACATTTAAATTTTTGACCTAAATTTTAGTTGTGATGTTTATTAAACATCAAGAGAACATTTAAGTATTTTATAATATTATTATCATTTAATTTTTAATTAGATTTAATTTTAATTATTTTTAGAAAATTTTATTTTTATCTTTTTAAATATAATTTAATGAACTCCGTGTGTTGGCTTTATGGTCAGTATGTTCATCGCCCTAGATGTGGTCTAGGTTCAAGTTGCGCTAGTTTCGTTGTTGTTAGGGCTTTGCCCTCTTATTGTAATTCACCAGAAAAATATAATTTAATTTTAATTATTTTCAGAAAGCTATATTTGTTTTTATCTATTTTTTATTTATTACATATTATTTTTATAATACAATTAAATTAACTAATCTCAATAGTATTTCACTTATAAAAATTAAACTATTATAAAATTAAAAAAATAATTATGAAAATCGCATTACATTTAAATGAAGTGGATTTTGAGCATGATTCACAAAATTTGATTTGATTGTGCTCAATTCAAATTTAAATTGATACTTTTTTATTTAAAATTAAAAATATATTTAAAACATAAAACTTAAAAAACATTTTATAAAATTAACATTTAATTTGATAATTTTAATACATTAAAAAGATAATGTTGAATTATACTTTTACATTCTTATTGAATTACGCTTTTAGAGTAATTTAAACTTGTAACAACCTGATTTTCAGTGGTATTGAAAAATACGATTTCGAAATTTTATTTCATAAATTGAGTTCGTAAATATAAAATAGGGATATTCATGTATTTAATGTCAAAATCTGTTGAAGAGTGGTCGAGAAATTTAGCCGAGGATCTAAATAGCAATTAACTAATGGTCCAAAATGATAATCAAACCATTTTCTGCTAGGAATTTGTGGAGGATGATGACATTTTCTATTACGTATATGATTAGGGGATAATTGTGTTAATTAAGACATAATTAACTTAATCAAGCTATGTTAATTAGTAAAAAATAATACTATAAAGCATAAGATAATGGAAAAATGTAACACCCTGACACCTGACTCGATCATCGGGTCTGAGTTACGAGATGTCACATTCATTGCCGGAGCAACTACAATTAATCATAGTCAAATTACATTATTTTATGGTTATGTCCAGCCACAACAAACATTCAGTACAATATATAATAATTTTCAAGTCTTACATGAGTTTACGAAAGATCGAATATTAACCCGAGGTGTAACAACCTATTTTTCAGTGGTTTCGAGACTACAAATCCAACAAGTGAGTTTGTAACTATTATTATTTAATATTTGCGAGTCAATTATAATATTATATTGGATTTTGGTTTAATAAGATTTGCAAATTGAACGAATAGTTAAATTTAAGTGGTTGCCTCTAAAGTCAATTGGTTTTGAAAAATGAGGTTTCAGGATCTCATTTTCATAAACCAAACCCCTAAACATTATTATTAAATATTTACAGAGTGATTATATAGGTGTATTGAAATTTGGTCCAAAAATTTTAACGTTTGGATAGTTAATTAAGTAAAAAAAGACTAAAATATAAAAATCGTAAAACTTAATTGCTATTAATTTATATGTTTTGAATGGTTATAAAATCATATTTTGAGGGTTCTATGAGGCAATTTGAGCATGTTGGAATATAATGGCCGGTTACTATACAAATTTGGTGTAATATTATGTTAATATAAAACTGTTTAATAATTTAAAAATGATTAAAACATAAAAACAAAAGACAACCATTTTATTTTTCATTTTGTTCTACCTTCTTTCACGAAACACCATTGATGGAGAACACAAGGTTCCGCCAAGCCTATTTTGATTGCATGTAAGTGTTTCCCTATTCATTTTTAGTGATTTTTAAGTTTTTGATATCGTTGTAGCTTAATCTAGTTAGTTCAGGGACTAATTTGTAAAAGTGTTAAATATTTTGAATTATGTTATGGATGAATTTGTGATGTTTTTTAAGTTTGATGATGGATTATTAAGCTTAGTAGTTAAATTGATTTTGGTTAGTTTTAAGTTTAAGGACTAAATTGATAAAATAATAAACTTGGCATGAAATTCTTGTGATATTTTAATAATTATGGGCTGTAAAGGCATAAGGGAAAATTCATCTAGCATGAAATTGGTGAAATTGTGATAGATTTGAAAGTTTCGGGTGTGGAACTAAATTGAATAAAAGGTAAAAGTTTAGGATAAAAGTATAAAATATTGGTTAAAGGTTCAGTTATGTGAATTTTAGTATTCAAAAGTATTTGAATTGTATAATTGAATTAAATTATTATATATAGATCAAGCAACGAATCAATCGATAGACAAATGTGAAAAAGAAAAAATTGATGATTAGTCATTGGAGTCGTGTTTGCTGCAGAAAATTGAGTTAATTGTTGTTTGTGTAGTATAATGTAATTTGTGTATGCTTGTGATTGAATTAATGGTGTTATTATTTTAAAGCTTTGAATGGTTCAAATTGAAATGAAATTATAATTAAGGGTCATGATTGAAATTTGAGGAAATATATAGTTGAATTCAGGTGATGAAGAAATGCTTAATCATATATATGATATGAATGTGAATCACGGCCCGTATGAACCTCGTGAATGCTTAGGATACAAATGACATGTCATTAGGGTATTTACCGTTTCGGGTACTGGTCTTGGATGTCCTACCGATGGTATAGGTCCTGCATTTGTTGTAGGTTCTCCACAGCTCGTGTGAATAGCATCATGTAGCCTAACATCCCAACCCAAAACTCGAGAAAGCATGCCCCTTTCATAGCTCGTGTGAGCATTTACAATCACAGCTTGTGTGAGCATTTACTATCCCAGCTTGTGTGAGCATTGTTCCCGTGTATCCAACACTATTTCATTATGGTTCATTAGATGAAAAATGAGTAAACGGGAATGGATATACGAAATGTTATATGGAAATAGACTAAACCGTAAATGGTAATATGAAATGGTATCTTGTAAAATGTTTAAGTTACATCCTTTACGATAAGTTAAAGTTTAAGTTTATTACGAACTTACTAAGTTTTACACAAGCTTACCTTGTTTTGGTTTTTCTTCCTTGTAGATCATCGGTTTTGAGTTGTTGATGGATTGCTTTTTGAGATCACGCTATCCGGCAACTTGTTCGGTAATTAATTGTTCACTTTGGTCCAGTTATAAGTGGCTTTTAAATAGGTTTTTGGTATATATATTATATGAGTATTTGGTTATGTTTTGAGCCTTTTGGTATATGAATCAATGTAAAAATGATAAGTTTTAATGGTTTTGTTGATGAATGTAATGGTGTAAATTTGTTTGGTGTTGTTCATTTTATTTAGGTAAAGAAATGTGCATAAATTTTGGTTATTTGGTGAACTTAGTTTATGAATGTGAACATGCTATTATGACGATAAATTTGATAGTTGAATAAGTAGGGAATGTTTGTTAAGTATGCTTGTCTTGTGTTTTGGTGATGAAATTGTCATTTTGCTTTAGGTAACTTGGTGAACTTTGGATGATGTTATGCTAGTAATGTGGGCAACGATGTTATGTGTTTAATTGAGTATTGAATTCATGGAATGGAAGGTATGATTAACTAATGGTTGATGTTCGAACGGTCTATGTTTAAACGTTTGAATTGTGATACCAATAAGGGTATATTGGTTAGGCACTTAGGTTGAACGTTTTTTGTATGTTTAAATGTGGTTTGAATAGGTAAAAATGGATGGAAATGGTTTGGTTTGAGACCTAAGAAATGGTTTTTGAAATGACTTGTTTTTGAAGTTATTTTATGTGCAAATGACCTAGGATATGGTCTACCACACAACTGTGTGCCACACACAGTCACTTCACACGACTGTGTGTCTTATTGATTTTTAGTACAGGTTTATCCACAAGATCTCAGAGAGTTACACTGCCTGGCGACACGACCGTGTGACCTTAAGTTACACGGTTTGGCCACATGACCATATCTTTGAGACACACGGTCTGGCACTGTCACACGACCGTGTGACTCCTGTTTTTAGTTTTCATCATATTTTTCTATTTTATTTCAAATTAGTCCACATTCGTTTTTAAACTGATTTTAGGGTTCCAAATGTTCGATTTAAGTTTCCTTTTTGAATGTATGCTATGAATGCTGATTGTTTATTAATTTATAATTAAATTAATTTTTGAATTGTGTTATTGTATTATCAGTCTTGTTAACTTTCGTAATATCCTGTAACCTTAATCCAACAATAGGGACAGGTTAAGTGTGTTACATAAGGACATAGGAGGACCAAACTGTAAAACTTTTAAAATTCAAGGTGGACGTCATGACGTCTCCAAACAGTTTGACACGTCACGACGTTAGACCACTTGACGTCACGACACCACTTACTGTATTGGCAAGTGGAGGTATGATCTATTAACTGTTTTATAGGGTTACTTAACGGATTAACTGTTTGAGAAATGAAGAATCTAAACCCTAGGCTTGACAACCTTAGGAAGTTATCAAGGTAGGAATTAACCCAAAATTGGTATGGTCTATCAATGAACACCTTTACCCCAAGCCGGTCTGGACTGTAAGATCAGAAGATAAGTAGTCCTTGCCGACTAGTTATTTGAGTGGAAGATCAGAAGATCCTACTGGGATAGAGACTAGTTGATTAATGAGGAACCTGAAGCGACAGTTGATGGGGATTACCAAATTAAGCTAATCACCCATAATCAGATTTGATTAATTCTACTTTTTAATCTCTTGTTATTTAGTTCTTCATTATTATTTTACTATCATAAAAATCCCTTTTTTTATTTATGTTCTAGTACTATAATTGATTTAGAGTACTAATTAGTTCTTTCAATGTTTAGGTTAAAATTGATGTAGCACTACCCTTCCTTGGTGATGCGTCGTTGAAAGCACCAAATATATCCTATTCCCTATAAAATAATGAAAAAGAACAGTAAAGGGGAAGTAGGGTCGAATCCTCAGGGGCCGGATTATACGAATGCTTGTTTCTTGAAATCCTGGGCAGAATCGTGCCCAAGAAAGCCTGCGTTCCTGAAAAAATAAAAATAATAGAATTAAAAGGTTGGATCTGGAAACGAAAATAAAATAAAATAAAATAAAATAAAATAAAATAAATTAGAATTGAGAAGTCGAATTGAAATTGCGAAAATTAAAAATAGAAAATAGAGTTGAGATAAAGAAATTCTTATGGGGAGATCCCAGCCTCCGGTTGCCTCGATCCGCCTTGGGTTCAATCCTTGGGTTTTAGATGATCCTTCTCAACCTGAATAAGTCAGTTATAGTGGAAGAGGACGCCTACGACCACCAGCTCCAAGGATTTAGACTTCGATTTGGTGGAACCTGACTCTAACCAACAACTGCTCTTGTGGGATCATCTATGCTAGATCAACGTTTCTCAATGGCGAATCCCAAGCCGTTTTGTCTCTTGGGCTTGCCAACCTCTGACGCAGTAAGTTAACGAACCGACTGTGCAATCCTTCCAAAACATACAAAGCGGTCGCCTTTGCATACGTTGAAAAGTTACTTCTTAAGGGACATGGACGGAAGCGTCAGCCCCGTAGTGCGGAGCAACGATGAATACCCTGTTGAGAAGGTTAAGTGCGGATTCTAAGCCTCAAGAACCCTTTTTTGGGGATTTTCGGCAACCTTTGGCTAGATGGGTTTTAGTGGCTCATGATTGGGGTGGAAAAGAAAATAATTATATAATAAAAATGAAGGTTTTATTAAAAGGAAAAATGGAAAGGACAAAAGACTTATGGGGAGAGAGTTTACAGAAAAAGATGAACAACCAAATCTGAGTCACTTCATCCCCTATTTATATTGCTAAGATAGGTAGACTAGTCCTACTTAAATTCCTAAAGATAATTACAAATAATCAAAGATAAATAAAGATAAATAAAATAAATCCTTAATAATTATCTTAATATTAATGATCCTAATATAATCAAAATAGAGTCTAATAGAATAAAGTCTCTTCTTTTTGCATTTTAACCCTTGTGTCTTCCATGCTTGCACTTTTGGCACCAACTTTTCCCTTTGTTGCACATTGGTCCATTTTATCCTTAATTTCACGCTTTTGGCCATTAATTTCTCTTTTTCCTCCAATTTAGTCCCTATAAGATAAAAGACCATAAATAGCCCAAATTAGTAGAATCATACTCAAAATAAATATGCAATTAGCACATAAAAATATGACATTCTAGAGTATTATCAAATTCCCCCTACTTAGCCCATGCTTGCCCTCAAGTATGGTTCCTGACCACTGTGAAAATTAGATCCTAAAAGAAATTCTACTCCAAAGTTTTATAAAAATTAGTCAAAAATGCATATGAAAAATAAAGAGAACTTCTATGCTTGCTTTAAGTAAAACAGAAAAAGTTTTCTGATTAACACACACAAAAATTAAATTCGTCTTGAATTATTTCATGCTATTTAGGTAAATTACCAAACCTACCAAGACACTCTATTTATTTCCTCCTTTAGTCCCCAAATGCAATTTTATTAGTACTATTTTTTTCTTTTCTCTTTTTTTTTTTCTTTTTTTTTTACTTAGGAATATATTGAACCTTTTGACGCGAAGAGAGATGACAACCCAAGCACCCCACCCCGGTTACTTAGCCCAACATACTCCTAAAAATTATTTATTTTCGGTTAGCGGAGTTTTACCCATCACGTCACACAACCTTTTGACGCGAAGTAGAATGACAACCCAAGCACCCTACCCCGGTTACTCAGTCAGTCACGTTCTGAGTCGTACTCATAACCTTGGTTAGCGGAGTTTTACCTATCACGTCACACAACCTTTTGACGCGAAGTAGAATGACAACCCAAGCACCCTACCCCGGTTACTCAGCCAGTCACGTTCTAAGCTGCACTCATAACCTTGGAAACATTTATTAAACAAAATTTACACGAAATTTTAATTTTAAAAGGACCTAAGAGAAATAATCAAGTGTCGAAAATAAGTTTTAGTAACCACCTAATAGACATGAACATAATTTAGGCATGCAAATGTATTAAGTGTCCACTTGATATTAAACTTGATCAAATTTTACGAAAAGCAAGATAGAGTTAACTTATTAATCATAATTATTTTTAGCCTAATAAAAATAAAACAGTGGAGATAAAATCAAACAGATAGAATCATAAATAACTCAGTAGGCAAGAATCATGCATGTAGGTCAAACAGTGGCAAGTCGTGGTCAAATCCTTGGGCATGAAAAGCGACAGAATATTTTTAAAAAAATGGACAAAATGGAGCCTCAAGCAGCAAACATAAATCACATCAGTAGACGACAGTAACACGAAGAATTCCTCCCCCTACTTAAAACACATTGTCCTCAATGTGGACGCAAAAGAAATAAATAGGTAGAAAAGTTTAGAAAAACTCCCCGTGTAGCTACTGTCGATTGCGGAGGACTTACAATGAGTTCGGTGAGTTGCTGCCAAAAGTGTCGAGTCGAGCCTCAATGCGTCCGTTTTACCTAAGCAAAGAAGAGAAATTTATTAATATTTAAATAAAAGAAATTAAAAAGAAAAGAAAAGAAAACAATAAAAATAAAAAATAAAAATAAATCATAAAAGAAAAATAAAGATTGGGTTGACTCCCAACAAGTGCTTGTTTAACGTCATTAGCTCAACGACTTAAATGGTTCTACGGTGGCTCAAAATAAATCTTTTTAATCGTGTGAGTTTGGAAATTCTCATTTTTTATCACATCCACCATATTTGGGTTTAATCGTCCTTGCGCCTCTTTCATTGGTTTCATATTTTCCTCAAAAGGGATAATCCCTTTTAAGTCGGCAATGGTCTCATAATTCTCCAAAAATGTGAATTTGAGATGCTCGAGAAGTGGTTTTAATTTCGGATCTGATGCCTGCACAACAGAAGGTAGAGGTTTAGTATCCATAGGCATCAAACATCATTTTAGATTTATCTCCATAAGATGACTCAAAAGTTTTTTCTGCTGATGAGTTAATTATGTCGACACGGTTTACGTCCAAGACTTCACTTGGGTGGCTAATTGTGCCATAAACGTTAAATTTCACGATCTCCCCATCAAACTCCATCGTGAGGGTTCCGCTTCGTACGTCAATCTTAGTATTTGCGGTACTAAGGAAAGGTCACCCTAACAAGATGTCTGAAGACCCGGGAGCTTTATCCTTCTCCATTTTTATCACATAAAAGTCTGCAGGGAAGATAAGTCCATTGACTTTGACTAATACGTCCTCGAGGACTCCTTCGAGATGCACAACGGACCTGTCTGCCAATTGAATGATAACACCTGTTTTTGTCAAAAAAACCTACATTAAGTGATTCATAAACAGAAAAAGGCATGAAATTTATGGAGGCTCCTAGATCACACATAGCCTTTTTAATTCCCAAATAACCTATTTTTCATGGTATTGCAAACATGCCCCTATCCTTACATTTTTCCGGCATTTTCTGCTGTAACACTGCGGACACATTTTCACCAACATTCATCCTTTCATTACCTGTTAATTTCTGCTTGTTGGTGCAAAGCTCTTTAAGAAATTTAGCATACCTCGGTATTTGCTTGATGGCATCCAACAATGGAATGTTGATCTCGACATTCCTAAATGTTTCGAGGATTTCCTTGTCTTCTTTACCTCTTCGACACTGGTTGAATCGTTTTGGAAATGAAGGTTGAATTTTAGGCAATGGAGGTTTCGGTCAGACCTGTTCATCTCTCTCAGGTTTTCCCTAAGCGATTTCTTGGCCAAGATTCCTGTCAAGAATTGATTCCAGTACCTTCCCGCTTCGCAACGTCACTGCATTTGCGTGTTGTCTTATATTAGGTTCTGTTTGTGACGGCAGCTTCCCTTGAGAGTTCAATTTCTCAACTGATATGGTCAATTCTCTTATAGATGCATCAGTTTTCTGTTGAAAATCAAGCATTTTAGCTGCTAATTTATTGACCAAAGTTTCTAGAGAATTACCTGAATCTTGTGGCTGCTGTGGAACTCAGTTCTGGTATGGCTGGTTATATCGTGGGTTGGCTCCATAGCTCAAGTTAGGATAGTCCCGCCACCCTGGGTTGTAAGTATTAGTGTAAGGATCATATCGCCTTTGTGGTGGCCCAGAGAAATTTCCCACAGCATCTAGATGGGTCATAGTATCATCATACAAACTGGTACATGCATCAGTTGCATGATCAGGAGTAGCACATATTCCGCATAACCAAGCTGTCTTTGTTTTTTCTGCAAGAAGAGTATGCATCATATAAGTAAGTTTATCAAGCCTATCTTCTATTGTAGAATTACTTAGCTGGTGAACCCTTCTGGGGGGTTCAGGATTAGCTCAGAACTGCTGAGAATTTGCAGCCATTGTGGAGATTAAGTCCCTTGCTTGTTGGGGGGTCATGTTTACCAACGCTCCTCCACTAGCGGCATCTACCATATTCATCTCCATTGGTTTCAAACCTTCATAAAAGTACTGGAGGAGAGATTGCTTTGTTATAACGTGTTGTGGGCAGCTCGCACACAACTTCTTAAACCGCTCCCAATAATCATAAAGAGTCTCTGCTTTTTTTGCCTTATTCAAACGATCTCCCTTCTTAGCTCAGCTGCTCGAGATGCTGGAAAAAACCTGTTGAGGAATAAACGAGATAAATCAGCCCAAGTAGTAATAGATCTAGGAGGTAAATAAAATAACCATTCCCTAGCTGAATCTGCTAAGGAAAAAGGAAAAGCGCGCAATTTAATTTGATCCTCAGTTACTCCTTGAGGTTTCATACTCAAACAAACCATATGAAACTCCTTCAAATGTTTATGAGGGTTTTCATTTTGTAACCCTCGAAAAGTTGGCAGCAACTGAATTAACCCTAATTTCAGTTCAAAACTCAGTATCCATAATAGGTTATGCGATGCACAATGGCGGTTGTTCTGTTGGAGCTTCGGCTAGTTGCCGAATTGTTTGAGCCATTGGTTGACGTGCCAAATTTGAGTTTTCGTTAACCCTAGTTTCAAGCACCTCTCTGGGTGAATCGACTTCTTCTGCTTTGCTTTCAAATGTTTGAGTAGGGTTTTCGTTAACCCTAGACTCTGCTTCGTCGTCGATTCTGATTTCTGGCGGTGGATTGCTTTGAGTCCCAACTACCACTGACTGCTTTTTCCTTAGCTTTATTTCTTTGCGATTAGCTCTCGCAGTCTTTTCGATTTCTGAGTCAAACGCAAGAGTGCCTGGGGCAGATCTGGTCATAGAAAACAAAAAACAAGATTAGTACGTTACCGATCCCCAGCAACAGCGCCAAAATAACTGGACTCACTTACTTCGTTGTAACTATATTATAACTAGACTCGTATACTTGCAGATACCGTTTCATAAATATATATATCTTTTACTGCAGTATTCACACTTTAGACATTAGTACATCCGAAGGCAGTCATTAGGGTGGAACCAAATACGAGATTGAACTTGTAGTAGATTGTTGGCAAGGTCGCGACACCACCCTTTGGATGTTGCAACACTAGCCTTTGAAGTTGTGAAATTGAACCCCAAGGTCGCGTGTAACACCCCAAACCCGGCCCAAACACTACAACCGGATCTGGTATGTCACTAAGAAAAATTTTGTCAAACATGTCGTATTTTCAGAAAAAACCCAAATATATTTTATATAGAATATGCCTTTGTAAAATAAAACCCAAACTTGATTACATGCCTTAGTTTAATTATAAGGAAAATTTAAATAACTAAAAGTAATAAAAGCCCATAATAAAACAAAATATAAACTAGTGGCCCATGGCCTTATTACATCGAAATTTAAAATCCATTAATTAAAATACAATATAAAATAATTAACTGAAGTCTTTTTGCCAAATCTTCATATTCTTCTGCATGGCCACCTTGCGTTCCTCTCCAGCCCGGTCCGAAGCACTAGGTATCACCTGAAATGTTAATTAAAAGGGTGAGTCACGAGACTCAGTGTGCAACCCTCATGCACCACTAGATTTTGGGCCTTAGGCCCATAAAATAGATTAATAATTTCATTCATTTAAATAACAAATAATATGCAAGGCCCAACCCGTTTGCCTAGGTTTCCATCCGCTACACGCCCCCGTACCAACCGTTCACACCATTGGGGATTTCTACAATCGACCCACACCGCTACACGCCAAGATGGCAGTCATGCTGCTCATCAACATATTATGGCCGAAGCCCTTATAACAGATCACGGTATTAGCCGCTACAACATGTAACAGATCACGGTATAAACCGCTACACATATAACGTATAACTTCCTCCTTTCATCAACCCAACCCATGCAATCATATACAAGCAAATTACTTATAACATTTAATCAGATTATTCACTGACCTGGCGATTTGCGTTACCCTTTTTGGGCTTCCCACATTAAGTCGAGATTTCGGCTTTTATCATAACATATAAGCTTATGAACATATATTAATAATCAGTTCTAGATGGTGGGGAAGTATTACACACCTGATTAATGTAGATACTCTTGCTAAACCGATCTACGCTTTGCTTCAAAAAGCCGGAAAGATGTGAAAATAGGCCTCTCCTATATTCGGCCATAGTTAGTATTCTACCTGATTTTATATATATGAATAAACAAATCCTCTTACCTTGAAATCCCGAATGTAACACGATTCTATAACTTAGAGATCTATGAGTTTCGGCTTCTAGGAAAAATCCCGGAAAGATGATCTATCGTGCTTTCGGCTTTTGAAAGAACTAAAAATTGAAAAGATGGCTAAGGGAGATTCGGCCAATGAATATTAAGGAGAAGAATAGGTGTAGTTTCGGCTTTTGAATCAAAGTGAAGATGAGGGAATAGGCTTAGAGATTTCGGCTTTTGCAGAGAATGAAGAAGAAGATTGTAACAACCCAAACCCGGCCCAAAACGCTTCGACTGAATTTGGTTTGCTACGGGGAAAACATTTTGAAAATACCTTTAAGTCGAATTATCTTTTTGATGAGGTATGGTTGTTTTGTTTAAAACATTTGAGGTGTATAAAACCCATACCCAGATTTATTTTTGAAAATATTTATTAAATCAAGTTATGATGTATATTTTAGATGTACCCGATGGTACTTTAAAACATTTTTCGTTTGATTTGGAAAACATGTGAAATCATTGTTAACATAGTTGAATAAGTTAAACAAATATTCCAAAGCAGGTAACAAAATAATAAAAGTAGTTATTGGAGGCCTTATTACAACCCAATTAAAATTTAAACCAACAACCGAAAAGAATAAATAAACCAAAATTCAAGTCTATTAAATTTAAATCCCACTGCATGGCCACCTCGAGTCCATCCGGTCTACATCCGCGATCTACATGTCACCTGAAAAATATAAAGGAGAAGGTGAGTCACCAAGACTCAGTATGTAACCCTTCCCCCGGTTTAAAGCCACATCATACACAAATTATAACAATTAACATGCATCAAATCGTATACCCAACCTAACCATCCGTATCACCTTTCTCTACCCCGTGTGGTACCAAACCACTGGTGGTGCCAAACCACTGGTGACTTAAAGTCACAGATGTGATGCCAAATCACTGGAGGTGCCAAACCTCTGGTGTCCGAGGACACAAATCGGTTGATGGGGCCAACCCATCGTGTGATACCAAATCACTGGCGTCAATCCCGTATTATCATCTGTGGGGCCAACCCACTGTGGTGCTAAGCCACTGGGACGAGACGCTATGAGGTGCCAAACCTCTGGAGGTACCAAACCTCTGGTGACCGTAGTCACAGTGTGTTACCAAAACACTGGTGTCCGTCGACACAATGTCACTGCCCCCTCCTCTCATTATCCCATATCAAACAGTCATAATCATAATTCATACATTTATCACATGTATCAGATAAGCTATGCTTCCCAAAAGCATCAAATAGCAACTCATATTAACAGGTACTTACCTGAATCGTCATTTATACCAATACGGTATTAAATCCAATGCTACATAAATCAGAGTTAGCATTCACAACATTTAGCACAGTTAATAAGTCATAACGTGTGTATGTACACACCTGTCACCAACGAGAAGTCTAAATCCCGAAAAGAGAAGTCGGCCACCCTAGATCTACTTGTCCCTATATTCGGCCAAATACATGGGTTAGTATTATGGCCTATTCGGCCAAATCAAATTATTTGAGAGGGGTTCCTTGTGAACCCGAAATCTTACCTTTCCTCCTTTGACTACTAACCACAGCACTCGAGGTACGAATCTGCTTTACTAAACAATTTGGTCAAATCACACTGTCAACAGCCTTCGGCTTTTAATCACTAACTGATAACTTACTAAAATAGATCTTACCATCACTTACCAAAATTGATTGCCAGACGATGATGGATTCACTTGCTCGCTTCCAAATCCCGAAGACCCTATAACCAATCGGTTCCAAAAGGGTATTAACATCCTTGCTTATTAAATACCAAAATCAGCCCTTACCCTATGTAGATGTCGACAGAGAAGAAAATATAGAGAAGAGAGTTTCGGTCATCTCTTACCTTCACCAACCGATTGCCAAAAAGAAACCCCGAAAGCACCTCTGTCTACCTGATATTCGGCCACAATGAATCTTAATAGGAAATAAGAGATTCCGGCAACAAGGGGTGGAGGTTATTCGGCTATTAGAGATAGGAAAATTATAGGGATTTCGGTTTAAGGATAAAAGAAATAGATGAGATATTGAAGTGTGGAGAATTCAGCCAAAGACTAAGAAAAAGGAGAATGGTTTTCGGTTTTGGAAGAGAATGAAAAAGAAAAGATGAAGGCTAGGAAAATTGCTAGCCGAAAATTCCAAGTAATTCACTTAAGCAAATTCGGCCCCCCTACACCTATGCTTGCCGTCCACTCTTCTTTGAAGAGTTTAAAATTCATTCCACTACCTTAATTCACTCTAGACCACTTATTCAAATTAATTTAAAATAATTTGAATAGCTAAAATGCCTAAATTCTCTCTTGCCAACTCTTAAGGACTAATCAAATAATGATTCAATTAAAAAAAACAATTTAAAAGCCCCATTATCCCTTCACCTCTTCAAAAACAATTAAACAATAAAGCCACCTTGCCTTCCTAAATAAATAATAATAAAATAAAATAAAGGTTAGCAACCACCCCAGCCGAATGCAAAGACCAAAACTAGATTAATCTTTTACCAATTCCCTATTTATTCTCTTATCCTTTAACAATTATCAAATAAATAATGAAAATAGAAGAGACCATGTGCTTGTCAAACTCCAGCCGAAAGAAACAAGGGACCATGTTCAGGCCAATTCACGCCAACAACAAAGAAAAAAAATAAAAAACCATTTGCAGCTGCTGGGATTCGAAACCAAGACCCCACTGCAGCCCCCCTCTTCCAACGCCCTTGCCAACTCTTCCAGCCCGACTTTCATGCCATAAAGCCCCCTTATTTATTTATAAGACCTCCCTGGGCCATTTACCCTAAAAATTAAAATGCAAAACGCTGCTTCAGCAGCTCGAACCAAAGACCTGCGCCCATCGTCACCACAAGCTCTTAAGTGGCGCATGGTAGCCACTTAGCCAACCCAACTTTCATGTTTATACCTTGCCCCCAAAGTTCTTTAAAGCCTCCCTTGCTAACTCCAACGCCCAAAACAAAAATTAACACGCCACTTGCTGCCATCGTGCCTCGAACCCAGGCCCTTGCTGGCGCTACTTCCAGCCCTTAAGTGGCACCTTGCAGCCACTTTACCAAGGCCTGCTTTGTGCCATAACTCGCCCAAAATTTTATTAAAGCCTTATCTCATCTAGCTCCCTCCTTTATGGTACTAAAAAAAATATTTTAACACTAGGTCAGGCCTAACTCGGGTTATTTTTAGACCCTTAAATATGTCAAATAAATCCTAGAATCTAACCCTTCAAGTACACACATGGGAAATTAGCTAAGTTACAAACAGCCCCTAATTTGGGGTGTTACAAGATGGAACTTTAGGAGTTTTCGGCTTTTACTCAGAGAAGAAGAGAAAAGAATGAGAAAAAAACCCCAAATGCCGAAATTGAAGAGATATTCCCCCTATTTATAGAAATTTCGGCACTTACCTAACCTTGCAGATAAATCCTATCTTTTCTCCTTTATCTTAATCTACTAGCTCATCTAAAAGAGACTTAATTATCTCTAACTCCTCCCTCCTTTATCAGCATATTATCCACATATTTTAAACATTAAAATCCCTAAATTTTAGCCTTTATCTGCTTATTATCCTCATAAAATAAATTCCTAAATAATAGCCTTTATCTGCTTATTATCCACATATTTTAAACATTAAAACCCCTAAATTTTAGCCTTGTTGCCATCCACTCCACCTAATCCTAATGCCCAAAATTTAGCTAACTTAAATTAAAAGAATTAGGCTCCATGAAACTTAAATTTGGGCCCCTTACTCCCTTGTGTGACGTCACCTCCTAAGATTGGGCCACAAGCCCACTTTGGTATTTTAAACGTAGATACTACCTTTTAAACCCCTATAATGCCTAAACAGAAAATTTTAATCAAGGCCTCTACCTAAGCCTGAGCCCAATTTGGACCCCTAACACTTAAATTAACACATTAAACATATCCTACCTATTAAACGCATAGGCCCAAAAATTCAGGATGTTACATCGCGACACCCAATTGGTATAGTTTGGAAAGTTTTCAATTTGGTCATCAAGTAGTGAAGTTTTCCTACTGTCTTGGAGGCTGCAACATCGAACCCTTGATGTCGTGACACCAACCCGAGATATTTTGAAATGTTGCATTTTAGTCTTTCAATGGTCTCGGATTATCAAAAGAACTTTCACAAGTTCGTATAAACCGCGGCTTAGAATAATGTTATGATATATCGGTATAATAATTATGTTTCTGAATTTAATATGTTGTATTGATTAAAATTATATAATGTTTAAATGAAATTACTCCTATAACGAATGTAATGTCCTGTAACTTAGACTCAGCGATCGAATCGGGTAAAGGGTGTTACAAAGCTATTTAAATATATAAATAAGAAATATCTTGTTATTCTAAATTACTTCTTAATAACATTAGAAAAATGTTTTTATTAAAACAAAACTTTTGAATGGATAAAGCCCAATAAATATTGAATCATTAGTTGATTAACGCTTTAATTATGATTTATATATTTTTTATATTATTTTATTAAAATTAAATAAAAACTTTAAATATATAAAGCTGAATAAATATAGAATTATATTTTATATTCATCTTGTATTTTCGTTGTAATTTAAACCATTCAAATTTATAGTTTTATATTTTAAATTGTTTCTTACTTAAACATAAGCAAATATTTTTACGATCATTTTAAACTAAGTTGTTAGCTTGAAAGATCAACTCAAAATCACTAAGAGGGGTAAATTGGTTTCTTAAAGATTTTGTGGTTGCTAAGAAAAGAATAGAGACAACGAACACTTCGATGTATAGTGGTTCGGCCCCAATTGCCTACTCCACTATTTTAGCTTTCCACAACTAAGGATTTTCTGAAATTCACTAATTTGATGAACCTTTGAGGATAATGTTTAACCTTACAACTCGATTTCTACCCAACCCTTAAGACTCAATCCTCTCAAAGAGTAAATACAAATAGCAAACTAAGAAGTAATTCTTACAATATCATAATGTTTGCTAATTAAGCACAAATAAACAAGAATACACATGAGCTAAAGAATAACCATGAGAGCTCACAAGTGTGTACAAGAAAAGTATTAAAGAATTAAGCACTAAGGTTGTATTGATTGATCTTTAGGCTTGATGATCTCTCTTCTTATTGTAGGACCTTTGGAAGATGGTATTCATACCCTCTAATTCATTTTCAGCTGTTGTGGTTGTTAGAAACATAAAATAGAGTTATTGGGGATGAAAATACTAGATCTTTAAATTCACCTGCAACAAAAGGTATCAAACTTTTTCTACGAGTATCGATACTATTAGCATTTAATGTCGAATTCAGTGACTGTTAAAGTTAGTTTACAACGATACCAAAGACAATTTATCGATACATGGTGAAAGGTATCGATACTTTTTGAAAGATATCGATACTTTTGTAATTGGTTGAAAATAGAATGCCAATTTGGTATCGATTTTAGAATAGGTACGATATTTTGAAAATTACCGATACTTGGCCAAAAGTGTCGATACTTTTTTGCCTGGAGTGATATTGACTTGTTTAAAAATAGTTTTAACATTATTGAAAATGTTTAACTCAATTGAAACCATATTAACTTGATTTTATCATTTTTCCAATTTTGTTGAACTTTAACTTTTATTCAAAAACACTTCAATTTGTTATATCAAAACTTATTATCAAATAAAGCTTGGTTTAACATAAATAAATTTTTTTGAATAGATGAAGTCTAATGAATATTTAATTATACTTTCATTATAATTTAAACTATTTAAATTTATAAATAAATAATATCTTATTATTTTAAAATATTTCTTACTTAAAAGAAGAAAATATTTTGCTATTACATTAAAACTAATAAAAAATTTGAATAGATAAAAGTAGGATAAAATTATTGAATTGCATTTTATACACATCATGAATTGTAAGCTATTGAAATCGAACACTTATTATAAAATATTATATGAAATAAAAAGGAATCATTAGTAGAAAATTTGATCTAAATTTTTTTTTAAATGATTATATAATGTGCTATACTGTTTTTTTCTGTTATACGGTTAACGATCCAGTATTTAGAATGTAACAAATTAATAACAATGATAATTATATCATAACTTTTTAAAGTTGAATGATTAAAACTAATTTAAATTTTAGTTGAATTTAAAAACTCTTCATAAGCAACTGAGCACGTGTCGGGTCATGCAAACGTCATTATATGCTTTCTTTGTAACGGAAAAAGCTGTGTAGTAGCAAGTCAATAAGAGTAATTTCCGTGTAAGGCCTAGATGGCTCAAAACCACTTAAGCCCCACTTATATATGGAAAATTCTCTCTTAAAGAAAAAGGTGTCTTATCCTGGAAACTGCTTGGAAACTTGATTAGTTGTATGTAACTAAACTACATATAAAGAAAAGTCAAACTCATGAATACCTATTTTATAGTTTTGTTTGTATGTTATCTTTGCAGACATTCAGGACTTCAGACTGGTAAGGTAAGTCTAATGTCTCTCAAGTTGTCTCTCTTTTTTATTTTCCTTATTTTGGATAATTATTTGGATTTTTGGATCCATAGGAGTTGATATACATCTACTAAATACTCTGTAATGGTGAATTATGTTGAAAAGTTTGTATGCTCTTCATTTTTATTAGTAGCTGAAAGACTGGGTTAGTCTCAGATTCCTAGTTGAAGAAGCAACTTGGTTTTGCTAGTTTTATAGGGACATATATAAGCTATGTTCTGTGTTTTATACACGCATGCATACATATGATACACATGGATCCATGTTCATGCAACAAAGATTTTTGGTTTACTGGAGCAAAGTTCACCCAGATAGGTGCAATGGGTTCAAAAATTTGGAAATATGGAATATGCGTATGGGTTCGTTTTCTTTTAGATCAAATGTTTGGTGAAAGTTCATATTTTCCCTATTGTATTGCCTGATCCCCGACTGAACTGTGTAAACTATGTGCAGTTTTTGGTTAATTTGTCGGTTTGGGTATCCAAATCAATTCATTTTGGAGTAGGAGTCCTGTTTGGTGAAGAATAGTGATATACAAGGCAAATGGCACTCAAGATTTCAGCTCAGGAAGCTGCTGAGATTGCTATAGGGTCTATTGGGAGTGGATATAATCTAGCTCTTGATTTAAGGTTGAAATACTGTCAAGAAGAAGAAAAGGGTTCACCCTTGATTGAGTTTGAACAAGTTGGGTGTTATGATGTAGCTTTGCCCGGTGGAATCTCTATCCCAAATGTATCCAAGTTGATCAAATGTTATCAAGGCAAGGGTACAAGGAACGTGTGTGATGTTATCTCTTTTCAGCAGGTAAATTTTATTTCTTCCAACAGTTATGGTTAGAACATTTGTCTTTTTCCTGGCAAAAATATCATAGAACATTTTGTTGATTTTCACTTTCTAGGCAGAT
Source organism: Gossypium australe (assembly GCA_005393395.2). NCBI lineage: Eukaryota > Viridiplantae > Streptophyta > Magnoliopsida > Malvales > Malvaceae > Gossypium > Gossypium australe. Next base: position 127,378,600 of record CM016614.1, on the reverse strand, counting down.
GTCAGAACGGTTCAACCATGAGCTGTCTCTGAGTGGCAAAATTCCTTCTGGTTTATTCAATGCCATGTTCGACTTCTCCGGCTGTTCGCACAAGGATGCAGTCAGCACCAAGACCTTAGCTTTTGATGGGATATTCATCACACTTTATACAGTTTTATTGGACAAATCACAAATGGTACTCTGTGATCATGTTAAGAAAGCTGTTCCATCATCATGGGAACCTGCTGCCTTGGCAAGGTGAAGTAATTGGATTAGAAATATGTTTACAATCTAATGTATGGCACTGGAGATCTAATCATGCAAGACTGTGATCACTTGTTTCTTGCCATTCCAGATTCATCAAGACATTTGGAACCCATATTATTGTTGGTGTGAAAATGGGCGGAAAGGATGTAATATATGTGAAACAGCAGCACTCATCAACTGTTCAACCAACTGATGTATACACAAAACTGAAGAAGTTGGCTGATGATAAGTTTTTAAAGAACAATGAACAAAGTAGAATCAATTCAGAACAAGTAAAGCTAAATAATCAGGTTTCTTATCTGATCCCTTTGGATCAAGTAAGTTCAAAGAGCATCTTCTTCTTATTCACCTTCTTTGATGATATTACTTGTTAATTCTAGATGCAGGATATCTCTATAATTTACAAAAGGAGGGGTGGAAGAGAGGAAATGAACTTATCCCATGCTGAGTGGCTACAAACTGTTGATGTTCATCCTGAAGTGGTCTCAATGTCATTCATTCCAATTACTTCCTTGTTAAGTGGCGTTCCAATGAGCGGATTCTTGAATCATGCCATTGATCTCTACTTACGTTGTAAGCATAATGGACTTTCTCTTTTTGGCCATTGTTACAATTGTTATTAATATTAATTATATCAGACTATTTCATATATAGATAACTGTTGAAATTTTATGACAGATAAACCCTCACTTGAAGAACTAGATTTGTTTTTGGAATTTCAGCTGCCAAGGCAGTGGGCACCAGTTTTCAAAGAGTTTCCCCGTGGTTTACAACACAAGCGACAGAGCAATTCGTTTTTACAGTTCAAGTTCTTGGGTCCCAAGCTTTATGTTAACACCATTCCAGTAAACTTCTTTTTTCATCCTCTTCAAATCTTCTGCTGTTTCTTGTTTCTTTTGCTGCAAAAGTCCTTTTGTGGGGTTACCAATTCTATGACAGGTTGATGTAGGTATGAGACCAGTTACAGGTCTTCGGCTCTATCTCGAAGGCAAAAGAAGCAATCGGTTGGCCATTTACATGCAGCACCTTTCTTCTCTACCTACATACTTTCAACTTGTCGATGAACCCATCGATACATTGCCTGATGAAGAGTCCTATGATAAAAGATACATGGAAAAAGTTCGATGGAAGAATTTCTCTAGAGTTTGTACAGCTCCTGTAGAGTGTTACAATAATAATTCCATAGTAACTGGAGCTCAGGTACAGGTAGAGAAACATGGATTGAAAAGCATTCTCTTTTTGCGACTTCATTTCTCTACCGTTTTGGGAGCGGTAATCGTAAGGCGTCCAGAATGGGATGGATCATTTGGAATTGCACCTCAGTCCGGAGTCCTATCTGATCTTTTGAGTAAGCCTTTAACACCACCTCCACCACAAAGAAAGCCAGATACAAGCTCTGCAGTTTACCCTGGTGGCCCTCCAATGCCAAATTATACCCCAAAACTATTGAAATATGTTGATACAGCAGAGATGAAAAGAGGGCCACAAGATCCTCCTGGATACTGGGTTGTGTCTGGGGCAAGACTGGTTGTTGAGGAAGGCAAGATTGCTCTACGGGTAAAGTACTCCCTATTAACTGCCATAACTGATGAAATACCTGAGGAGCATTAGCATATGTATATTTGGTTTTTGGTTCTTGCTGCTGCAAGCTCAAAGCCAAAATATTTGTAGTTTAATCCTCCATTGTTCTGGAGCTTAATACAAAATTTCTAACTTGGTTCTACAGAGACAGCAAAGTAGATTAGCTGTGTGATGTTGAAGGGAGAGTTTCACCTAGTTTAATTGATTGTTGTTAATTGGATTTTGAAAACTTTTTGTAGTTTAAATTTCATCATTCTCATTCTGTTGATTGGGTGCATAAATAAAACACCAGAGAAATTTACCCATTTTCATCAGATGAAACTGCTGTTGACTTTTTTTATTTCCTTTTCATGATTTTATGTCCATATTTATATTCATACATGTCACAAATAAATTTTGATAAGATATGATAGGTAAGACCTATTCGTGAGAATCAAGATTTTACTATTTTTTTTTCCATTCTCATGATATCATATTACATTACATTGATGGCCACATTTATAGGATTCGTTTCTAGATTTTTGGTTTTTCTTTTTTTTCAACACCATAAATTTTTACGCTTTCAATTAAAGTAAGTATAATTTAGCTTTAACTTTTATATAATTTGTCACTTTAATTCTATTTTTTTATGACTTTGACCTTAAAATTTTAAAGATATTTTGTGACAATTCATATGTAAGTTCAGTATATTTCATGAAGATTAAAATAATTGATAAAAATTATTAAAATATTCAACAAATTTCAAAAAAGTTCAATTTTTTTTTATAAATTATCCACGTAAGAAATAAAGTACATATAGACTATCATGTGAGCTATCACGTTAGTGCTGCTAAAATTTTAATACTTCAATCAACTTTTATATCTATAAAAAAATAATTTCCATAAAATTTAAAGGTTGAGGATCACGATTATCAAAAAAAAAAAAATAATAAAGTCAAAGTAACAAAATGGATAAACATAGGGTCTAAATTTGTTGTTGTTCCTTCAATTAAGCCATAAATGTTTACAATTTTACTTAAAATAGTTTTTTTTTATGACAAATAAGAAAGTAAAATATAACAAACTACATCAAATAGCCCAATTCCCCATGCAGGGAAACTTCAAAAACTTGCAATCCTTGACTACCCACATGGGCCAACTTGACCAGCCTATCAGCTTCTTAATTCTCTTCTTTAAGAATATGGCAAATACTCCACTGATGAGTCCGAGATAGCAACTTTTTTGGAGTTTCCCATATTCACTTTTAACAGAAAAGGAGCCCGTCGGCGAACCTCCCGGGATAATCCTATCAACACTTGCTGTCGAATGTAGTGGAGGAACCCCAATAATCTTTCGAATGACTATCTCTAGTAGCCAAAGCCGAAACAAATCAGGGCTCTAAGTGCCATCATCTGAAACCATACCGCTTAGCAAGCATTCTAGATCAAGATGTGTCTACCCAGAAATCAAATTAACAAGGGACCCTATATTTGGGATACATGGGTCACTCCAACACTTGATATTCCTCCCACCCCCCATTGCCCAAAGCAAATTCTCCCGAATAAGTGACCAAACCTTAATGTGTAACACCCTAAAAATCCGAGTATTGATATATTGCATGTTTTGGTGTTTAGATTATGAAGGAAAAATTTTCTTACTTCTTATTCGTGTTTATTATAGTCTTGAAGAAGAGTATAGCATAATTTGGGTAAGGAATAATTTTTAGTTTTGAGAATTTAATGAAGTGGATCATGTGACATTGACACTTAAGTTAATTTAAGTGTTAATAAGTGACACAAGTTGAGTAAATGGCAAAGTGGTGTTGGCGCATGAGTTAGTGCATGAGGGGAGAGGTTCGAATCCCTTAAATGGCATTTAGACAACTTTTATTTTTGCTCTAGTATGGTAAGTGTCGGTCAAGCATAAATATGGTAAGTATTGACCTTGTTATTTTTGGTTAGTATACTAAAGGAATAAGGTAAGTGTTAACATATGGTATGGAATCAAGAATTTATGGAAAGATATGGGGACATAGGGCAAGTATCAAGGAGAATGTTTTGGAAACAAATTCATGGTCATTTGACCAATGAATTTGGACGGCATTGTGGCTAGGGGGAGGTTGGCCGAATATGCTAGTAGTTGGCTAGGATTAGTTTTGGTCATTCTTAGCATTTTGTGCATAGTTTTGCAACTCTTCTCGACCTTTCTCCCTTGGCCGAAATTGAGCATTTGGTAAGCCTAAATTTTTTTGACCATTTGGTTATTTTTCCTATCACTTTGGTATTTTTTTTATGCCTTTTCTCATAGTGTCGAAATTACCAATACCAAAAAGCCATTCCTTTTCTTTCTTTTCCCCATTGCCGAATGTACTTTGCTCCTAAGCACATCTTTTCTTTTCTCTTTTATTTTCTTTGAAAACCGAATCATCATTATCCCTTTTCTCTCATCTTTTGTTTCTTTTCAAATATATTTTCTCCATCAATTCTCTCATGGCCGAATGCTAGTGTGCCCATAGCCGAATCTTTCTCTATTCATAAGCATCTTTCTCAATCGTTTCTTTCCAACCGTGGAGAATAGGTAAGAATTCTTTTTAGTTATAGTTGTCATAGCCGAATTTTGATGTTGGTATGAAGGTTTTCTTAGATCGAAATAAATGTTCGTTCTATTAAAGTTTTTATTTGTTTACTTTAGTGCGATAACGGAAGATTGGAACTCAAGTGTTCGTGAACGTTGGAATTGATTTAAGGTGTTAAGGGAACGTTTTGGTCGATTCTCATATTGTGGTGTAAGGATTATTGTGGTAAGGAAATCTCATCCTTAAAAACCCTTAGTCATATTTTGATATAATATTAGATTGGATTAATGTTCTTTTGTCATTGAAGACAATCAAAATAGGGAAGAAAAGGGCGGTGTTTAGTTTTCGAAAGAAGGGAGGTTCCGTTAATCCCCCTAAGTATAAGCAAAGGGCTATTTCGGGAATCCGGGATTTTCCACTGGGTTGCGGACGTTCATCCGGGGAGAATCAATTGTTTGAAGTTGTTCGTACTTCCGAACCCCTGTTTGTTCGTGGATTTTCATCAGTTAGCGAACCATCAATCGAGGAGAAACCACAAGTAGTAGAAGTTCGAAATTCCGAGGGTAAAAGTTTAGACCGTTATTTCTAAAGTTTGGCTTCGTTAATAAAATATAGTGTTTTAATTTATCGTGATATGATTAGGTATCGACGAGCGGGAAAGTCTAGTCCTCACTATAACCAGGTGTGTAACTTCACACTCATTTTTCGGGTTAGATACCAAATCGTAAGTACTGTGATAAAATCGTGAAAATGGCAAAGTCGGAAATTTTGTAAAAGATTAATACTTTAATGTAAATACATGAAAACGGTTAAAACCGAGAAATATACGAAAAACTGCTAGATTGTTAAATTGGGCCGAAAAACTGCTAGATCGATAGATTGGACTGAAAAACTGCTAGATCGATAGATTGGACTGAAAAACTGCTAGATCGATAAGTTGGACTGAAAAACTGCTAAATGGTTAAAATGGGCCAAAAATATTCTAGTTCGATATATGGGCCAAAAATATTCTAGTTCGATATATGGGCCAAAAATATTCTAGTTCGATATATGGGCCAAAAATCTGCTAAATTGCTAAATGGGCAAAATACTAATTTGTTTTATGGGCCCAAATAAAAAGTTTTTAGTATAGACCCATTTATATTATAAATTACTTGATAAATTATTTACTGTGCATACATGATTGCATGGGATGGGATATATGATGGAGAGAAGTAAGGCCTGTGGCCATGAATCTAGTTCGGTGGCTCTGCCACAAATTTTGGCTTAATGCCTCTAGTTCGGTGACAATGTCACAATCTAGTTCGGTAGTGCACTACAATATTATTTAAAGGCTTAATGCCTACGATTGGTGTGTTTGGCGGGGTGGGTTGACTTGATCCCCACAGGTGTGTTGGTTGGTATGGGGGTGTGTAGCGAATGGATACTAGGCTTGGTTGGGAAATTCATTTTTTACATGCATTTTATTTTATTTTACTTTATTCTATATTGTTGAAATCTGCAATTGGGCTCAAGCCCAACTTGATATCTTGATGATCTGGCCCAATAATGGTGGTAAGTGAGTTGCACACTGAGTTCTTAGTAACTCACCCTATTTTATCAACCTTTTCAGGTAATGGAAATTGATGTGGACTTGGGCCGGGGATGACTTGGTGGAGGACATACTACGAGCATGGGTTTATAAACTATGAACTTTATTTGAATTACTTATTTTAATTACTATTATGGGTTGATGTAATAAGGCCTCTAATTATGTTTTTATGGATTTTATTGTGTGGATGGATTTAATTTTGTTTTAAGACTTTTAATATGGGCTTATGTTAAATGTATAAAGTTTTCTTAAAAATGTTGTGTTTTATAATATTTTGAACACCTAAATTATTCATAAAATTCTTTCAAATTCTTTTAAATTTTTCTTAAGGGTTTGACTTTTATATTTCAATGATAAGTTTTCAAACAAGTATTTTCTTAAATCATCAATTTCAAATCCTCGTACTAAATTTTTATTAAACTCTATTTTCAAAAGGTTTTGTAGCACTATTTTACTTTACTCACTCGAGAATAAATGAATGTTTGGTTGGTGTGACAAACCAAACTTTGTCTAAACGCATAGACCTGGTTTGGGGTGTTACATTTAATGGTATCAGAGCCCAGTTTCAAAACTCGGCTGTGGTTTGGGTTCAACAATGAAATTTGTTTGAAAAAAAAACAATTTAAGTTTCTAGACTTTTTGATTTAAAGGTAGTATGGTACCATGAGCATCCCGCGCCAAGTCAAGTAAGTATCTGTACACTGATTGTTTATTATTATTATGATATGATCATAAGAAACACTCTAGAACTTCTAGTTTTAGGTGTTGAAAACCGTAGAGATTGAAACAATAGGATATGGTTGCGAAAAACAACTCTATCTCTTTTATATCATAAAATATCGTTAATAGACACTGAAATAGTAATCTGGTTCATAAAACTCTTAATCAGATTAAAGCGAATTAGTCATTATGAGCACGAGAGGACGTGGTCGTAGACGCGGTAGACGTGGCCGTGGTAGAGGACGAGGTGTTATGGGCGCAACTGAAGCGCCGGGTCATATGCCGGAAATGGATGCACCTGCGTCACTCGAGAGTGAGACAGGATCACATGATCATATGGATGAAGATAATGCTGTGACACGAGCGATGCTGCGAGTCCTTGAAAGGGTCGCTGGAGCTAGAACTGGGCCAACAGCTCGTGGGTCAATATCGGAACGATTGAAATCAAGTGGTGCTGAGGTTTTCAGAGGTGTCTCAGGTGTAGCTCCCAATGTCGCTGAATATTGGCTTGAGGCAGTGGAGCGAATTATGGACGATCTTGAGTGCACTGTGGAACAAAAACTAAGAGGAGCGGTATATTTGTTAAGGGACGAAGCATACCAATGGTGGCTTACTGTCCGAGAAGGCACTGATGCTGCATTAGTTAATTGGGAATTCTTCAAAGCTTCCTTTCAAGGGAAATATGTGGGAACAAGTTATGTGGATGCCCGAAGGAAGGAATTCTTGAATCTGGTTCAAGGAAATAAGACGGTGGCAGCGTATGAGGCTGAGTTCTTACGCTTGAGTCGCTATGCTCGAACTATAGTGGCAACGGATCATGAGCGTTGTGTACGCTTTGAGGACGGCTTGAAAGATGAGTTGCGGGTTCTGATAGCCCCACAACAAGTTAGAACTTTTGCCACGCTTGTGGAGAAGGCCAAGATAGCCGAAGAGGCTAAGAACTCGGAACGTCAGAATCGGGAACAAGTTCGAAGCAAGAGAGATATAAAGTATTCGGGTTCTTCAAAAAGGTTTACGAAGAGGCCTCGGAATGATGAGCCAGCTCAAGGTAGAACACCTGCAGCTGTTAATCAGAGTCGAGGTTGTGCTGATTGTGGGAAACGGCATTCTGGAGAGTGCTGGAAGAAAACGGGTGCTTGCTATAAATGTGGTTCAATGGATCATCAATATAGGAATTGCCCTTGACGAATGGATACAACTCAGGAAGTTCGTAATACTGATACACCACCAGCAAGAGGAGCTCAGCAACCACCAAGAGGTCGTGGACCAGGTCGTGGTGGTAATGGGGCCGGACGTGGTCAAGGTGCAGCGGGTCGAGGCAATGGTCCTAGAGGCAACACGGATGCAAGACAGCCAGGATTGGTGTATGCAGTCAGACGCCGCGAGGATGGCAACGCACCTGATGTGATAACTGGTACGTTTTTCATCTTTGATGTACCTGTTATTGCCTTGATAGATATTGGTTCTACCCACTCGTATGTTGCTAGCACCATATCTGGCAACTTGAATTTAGAATTCGAAATTTCCGATAATGAGATGAAGGTAATTAGTCCTTTAGGACAGTCGGTGTTGGTTAATAAACTGTTTAGAGGCGTGCCCTTAGAAATTCAAGGAGAAATATTCCTGGTGAATTTGATGGAATTGCCTTTTGGCAAATTCAATATCATTTTGGGCATGGATTGGTTGGTTAAGCACCAGGCGCAATTGGATTGTGCTGAAAAGCGGATGACAATAAGAACTGTGGAGGATAAGGAGATAGTTATGATAGGCGAGTGAAGAAATTACTTGGCAAACGTGATTTCTGCGTTAAAGGCGGAAAAGTTGGTGCGAAAAGGGTATGGAGCATTTCTAGCATTTATTAGTGCTTTAGATGCCAAAGAGTTATCAGTGGAAGACGTAAGAACAGTGAAGGAATTTTCGGATGTATTTCTCGAAGAACTTCCCGGTGTACCTCCAGATCGGGAAGTGGAATTTGGTATTGAGCTTTTGTCCGGAACGGCTCCAGTGTCCATTGCTCCTTATAGAATGACACCGAAGGAGTTGTCAGAGCTTAAAGCTCAAATTCAAGAATTGCTAGATCGGGGTTTTATTCGACCGAGTGTGTCTCCGTGGGGAGCACCGGTTTTGTTTGTTAAGAAGAAAGATGGGTCAATGCGTATGTGTATTGACTATAGGCAATTGAATAAATTGACGATCAAGAATAAGTACCCTCTGCCGAGAATTGATGACCTGTTTGATCAATTGAAGGGAGCTTTAGTTTTCTCCAAAATTGATTTAAGGTCGGGTTATCACCAACTTAAGGTGAAAGAAGCGGATATTCACAAGACGGCATTCCGAACCCGTTACGGACATTATGAGTTTTTGGTGATGCCGTTTGGGTTGACCAATGCACCAGCTGTCTTTATGGATATGATGAACCGGGTCTTTCAACCATTTTTAGACCGGTTTGTGGTAGTATTCATAGATGACATTTTGGTATATTCAAGGAATGAAGAAGAGCATGACTCGCATTTGCGAATTGTATTGCAGTTGCTTCGAGATAATCAATTATATGCCAAATTCAGTAAATGTGAATTCTGGTTAAGGGAAGTGACTTTCTTGGGTCATGTGGTATCAGCCGAAGGAATAAGAGTAGATCCTCGGAAGATTGAGGCTGTATTGGGCTGGAAACCACCGAAGTCAGTAGCTGAGATCCGGAGTTTCTTGGGTTTGGCTGGTTACTATAGACGCTTTGTTGAGGGGTTTTCGTTGATTGCTGCACCCCTAACTAAGCTTTTGCGAAAGGGAGTACCGTATATATGGACTGATAAACAGCAAGAAAGTTTCAAGAAATTGAAGAAGATTTTGACGGAAGCGCCGATATTGATTCAGCTTGAGTCTGGAAAGGAGTTTACAGTTTATTGTGATGCGTCACATACGGGATTAGGTTGCGTATTGATGCAAAGTGGGAAAGTGGTAGCTTATGCTTCTCGTCAGCTGAGACCGCACGAAGTAAACTACCCTACTCATGATTTGGAGTTAGCAGCGGTAGTGTTTGCTTTAAAGATTTGGAGGCATTACCTTTACGGTGAAAAGTCTATCATTTATACGGATCACAAGAGTCTTAAGTATCTTCTTACTCAGAAGGAATTAAACTTGAGACAACGAAGATGGGTGGAGTTGTTAAAGGATTATGATTTCTCAATCGAGTATCATCCTGGAAAGGCTAATGTGGTAGCAGACGCGTTAAGTCGTAAGGTGGTATCTGATTTGAGAGCAATGTTTGCCCATTTGAGTTTGTATGAGGATGGTAGTCTGATAGCGGAACTTCAAGTGAAGCCTTTGTGGTTAGAACAAATCAAGGAAAAGCAAATATTAGATGAAAAATTGGGACTCTTAATTCAACAAGTTGAAAATGGTGGAATAGAGGATTTTGGTATGAACACGGAAGGTGTGTTGTGTTTCCGTGGAAGGGTTTGTATGCCTAGGGACTCAGATCTGAGGCAAATGATTTTGAGGGAGGCGCATAGTAGCCCTTATGCTATGCACCCCGGAGGAAATAAGATGTATCGGGATCTTTGTGAACAGTATTGGTGGCCAGGGATGAAGCGTGAGATTTCTGAATTTGTGGGAAAATGTTTAACTTGTCAGCAAGTAAAGGCGGAGCACCAATTGCCATCAGGTCTTTTGCAACCGGTAAAGATTCCTCTTTGGAAATGGGAGCGGATAACAATGGATTTTGTTAGTGGGTTACCTTTAACACCTACTAAGAAAAATTCTGTTTGGGTAATTGTTGATCGTTTGACGAAGACTGCTCATTTTCTACCAGTACGTACGGATTACTCGTTATAGAAATTGGCTAAGCTGTATGTATCTGAAATAGTGAGGTTGCATGGGGTACCGGTGTCTATTATATCAGATAGGGATCCTAGGTTTACATCGCGGTTTTGGAAAGCTTTGCATGAAGCTCTAGGAACCAAGTTAAACTTTAGTACGGCTTTTCATCCTCAGTTAGATGGTCAGTCAGAAAGAGTGATTCAGATTCTGGAGGACATGTTAAGAGGATGTGTGATTGACTTCAAAGGTAGTTGGGAGGATTTTCTACCGCTAGCAGAATTTGCGTATAATAATAGCTATCAGTCTAGCATTCAGATGGCACCCTACGAGGCATTGTATGGTCGTAGGTGTCGTTCTCCTATTTGTTGGACGGAGTTGGGCGAACGGCAGCCGTTAGGTACTGAGATGATTTCTGAAACGGAAGAAAAAGTAAAAGCTAGTCGAGCACGGTTAAAAGAAGCCTCAGATAGACAGAAGTCGTATGCAGATTTGAAGTGTAGAAGTATCGAGTATGCTGTGGGGGATCAAGTTTTCTTGAAGGTCTCACCTTGGAAGAAGATTTTCAGGTTTGGGAAGAAGGGCAAGTTGAGTCCTAGATTTATTGGACCATACCGTGTGGTGAAGCGAGTTGGTCTAGTGGCCTATCAGATCGAATTACCTCCGGAATTGAGCCAAATTCATAATGTTTTTCATGTTTCCATGTTGAGGCGCTATAGATCGGACCCTTCGCACATAGTACCGGTAGAAGAAGTGGAGTTGAATTCGGACTTGTCTTTTGAGGAGGAACCAGTGGAAATCTTAGATCGAGATGTTAAGGTGCTAAGAAAGAAAACCGTGCCGTTGGTCAAAGTTTTATGGCGTAATCACGGAGTGGAGGAAGCTACGTGGGAGCCTGATGATGCAATTCGACAACAATACCCTCACCTCTTTCAACCAGGTAAATTTCGAGGACGAAATTTTCTTTAAGGAGGGTAGAGTTGTAACACCCTAAAAATCCGAGTATTGATATATTGCATGTTTTGGTGTTTAGATTATGAAGGAAAAATTTTCTTACTTCTTATTCGTGTTTATTATAGTCTTGAAGAAGAGTATAGCATAATTTGGGTAAGGAATAATTTTTAGTTTTGAGAATTTAATGAAGTGGATCATGTGACATTGACACTTAAGTTAATTTAAGTGTTAATAAGTGACACAAGTTGAGTAAATGGTAAAGTGGTGTTGGCGCATGAGTTAGTGCATGAGGGGAGAGGTTCGAATCCCTTAAATGGCATTTAGACAACTTTTATTTTTGCTCTAGTATGGTAAGTGTCGGTCAAGCATAAATATGGTAAGTATTGACCTTGTTATTTTTGGTTAGTATACTAAAGGAATAAGGTAAGTGTTAACATATGGTATGGAATCAAGAATTTATGGAAAGATATGGGGACATAGGGCAAGTATCAAGGAGAATGTTTTGGAAACAAATTCATGGTTAGTTGACCAATGAATTTGGACGGCATTGTGGCTAGGGGGAGGTTGGCCGGATATGCTAGTAGTTGGCTAGGATTAGTTTTGGTCATTCTTAGCATTTTGTGCATAGTTTTGCAACTCTTCTCAACCTTTCTCCCTTGGCCGAAATTGAGCATTTGGTAAGCCTAAATTTTTTTGACCATTTGGTTATTTTTCCTATCACTTTGGTATTTTTTTTATGCCTTTTCTCATAGTGCCGAAATTACCAATACCAAAAAGCCATTCCTTTTCTTTCTTTTCCCCATTGCCGAATGTACTTTGCTCCTAAGCACATCTTTTCTTTTCTCTTTTATTTTCTTTGAAAACCGAATCATCATCATCCCTTTTCTCTCATCTTTTGTTTCTTTTCAAATATATTTTCTCCATCAATTCTCTCATGGCTGAATGCTAGTGTGCCCATAGCCGAATCTTTCTCTATTCATAAGCATCTTTCTCAATCGTTTCTTTCCAACCGTGGAGAATAGGTAAGAATTCTTTTTAGTTATAGTTGTCATGGCCGAATTTTGATGTTGGTATGAAGGTTTTCTTAGATCGAAATAAACGTTCGTTCTATTAAAGTTTTTATTTGTTTACTTTAGTGCGATAACGGAAGATCGGAACTCAAGTGTTCGTGAACATTGGAATTGATTTAAGGTGTTAAGGGAACGTTTTGGTCGATTCTCATATTGTGGTGCAAGGATTATTGTGGCAAGGAAATCTCATCCTTAAAAACCCTTAGTCATATTTTGATATAATATTAGATTGGATTAATGTTCTTTTGTCATTGAAGAAAATCAAAATAGGGAAGAAAAGGGCGGTGTTTAGTTTTCGAAAGAAGGGAGGTTCCGTTAATCCCCCTAAGTATAAGCAAAGGGCTATTTCAGGAATCCGGGATTTTCCACCGGGTTGCGGACGTTCATCCGGGGAGAATCAATTGTTTGAAGTTGTTCGTACTTCCGAACCCCTGTTTGTTCGTGGATTTTCATCGGTTAGCGAACCATCAATCGAGGAGAAACCACAAGTAGTAGAAGTTCGAAATTCCGAGGGTAAAAGTTTAGACCGTTATTTCTAAAGTTTGGCTTCGTTAATAAAATATAGTGTTTTAATTTATCGTGATATGATTAGGTATCGACGAGCGGGAAAGTCTAGTCCTCACTATAACCAGGTGTGTAACTTCACACTCATTTTTCGGGTTAGATACCAAATCGTAAGTACTGTGATAAAATCGTGAAAATGGCAAAGTCGGAAATTTTGTAAAAGATTAATACTTTAATGTAAATACATGAAAACGGTTAAAACCGAGAAATATACGAAAAACTGCTAGATTGTTAAATTGGGCCGAAAAACTGCTAGATCGATAGATTGGACTGAAAAACTGCTAGATCGATAAGTTGGACTGAAAAACTGCTAAATGGTTAAAATGGGCCAAAAATATTCTAGTTCGATATATGGGCCAAAAATATTCTAGTTCGATATATGGGCCAAAAATATTCTAGTTTGATATATGGGCCAAAAATATTCTAGTTCGATATATGGGCCAAAAATCTGCTAAATTGCTAAATGGGCAAAATACTAATTTGTTTTATGGGCCCAAATAAAAAGTTTTTAGTATAGACCCATTTATATTATAAATTACTTGATAAATTATTTACTGTGCATACATGATTGCATGGGATGGGATATATGATGGAGAGAAGTAAGGCCTGTGGCCATGAATCTAGTTCGGTGGCTCTGCCACAAATTTTGGCTTAATGCCTCTAGTTCGGTGACAATGTCACAATCCAGTTCGGTAGTGCACTACAATATTATTTAAAGGCTTAATGCCTACGATTGGTGTGTTTGGCGGGGTGGGTTGACTTGATCCCCACAAGTGTGTTGGTTGGTACGGGGGTGTGTAGCGGATGGATACTAGACTTGGTTGGGAAATTCATTTTTTACATGCATTTTATTTTATTTTACTTTATTCTATATTGTTGAAATCTGCAATTGGGCTCAAGCCCAACTTGATATCTTGATGATCTGGCCCAATAATGGTGGTAAGTGAGTTGCACACTGAGTTCTTAGTAACTCACCCTATTTTATCAACCTTTTCAGGTAATGGAAATTGATGTGGACTTGGGCCGGGGATGACTTGGTGGAGGCCATACTACGAGCATGGGTTTATAAACTATGAACTTTATTTAAATTACTTATTTTAATTACTATTATGGGTTGATGTAATAAGGCCTCTAATTATGTTTTTATGGATTTTATTGTGTGGATGGATTTAATTTTGTTTTAAGACTTTTAATATGGGCTTATGTTAAATTTATAAAGTTTTCTTAAAAATGTTGTGTTTTATAATATTTTGAACACCTAAATTATTCATAAAATTCTTTCAAATTCTTTTAAATTTTTCTTAAGGTTTTGACTTTTATATTTCAATGATAAGTTTTCAAACAAGTATTTTCTTAAATCATCAATTTCAAATCCTCGTACTAAATTTTTATTAAACTCTATTTTCAAAAGGTTTTGTAGCACTATTTTACTTTACTCACTCGAGAATAAATGAATGTTTGGTTGGTGTGACAAACCAAACTTTGTCTAACGCATAGACCTGGTTTGGGGTGTTACATAATGAGTGCTCTCCACAAGAAAGAACATCTACTACGTGATACCGTTTGCAACCCCATACTTAGCACGAAGAACCTGAACCCAAAGGATTTTAAAATAAGTCACAAGTTTAAAGCTCAACTTCATCATGAAGGAAGTATTATGATCCAACAGCTTTCGAAAACCAAGCCCGCCATGACTTCGAGGCTGACAGGTATCCTCCCATCTAACCAAAGCCACTTTTCGACCACTGCTCGAAGATCCCCGAACAAACTGGCACGCCAAACGTTTGGTTTCCTCACAATGCCCTTTGGGAATCAACATTGACTGCATGAAGTAACTGAGGATTGCCAATAATACAGATTGAGCTAGAGTAGCCCTGCTAGCTAAGGACAACAATCTTGCCTCCCAACTTTGTAATTTGCTCTGAACCTTTTCCACAACAAACCGCAAAGTGCTATTGGTTACTCTGTCATGAAACAGAGGTACACCCAAATAACTTTCAAGATTTTGAACTCCACGAAAGCCAAGAATACGACACAAGATACCTCCTAAGGCATCACTTACACCACCTGAGAAGCATACATTCGTTTTATGTGCATTAATCTTGTGTCCAGAGTAATAACACGTATTATGCATGTTGTCAAATAATAGTATACTAAATTCATTTAATAAATTCTAGGGTTAAAATGTAAATTTGCCATCATATTATAGGTGGATAATAAAATTTGTCATTATACTTTATTTTTATTGATATTTATTATTATATTTTGAAAATATGAGTAAATTTGTTACACAACTTTTATGTGTTTGAATTTTACTATTAAACTTTAAAATTTATTAAATTTTTGTATCCAACTTTGATTTTTTTTTTTAAATAACTTTTACTAATTAATATTAATTTTAATATTTTGAAAACATAACTTAACAAGAAAAATATTTCAAATATTTTATTTTAATGGATAACAACAATTTAATTTATAAATATTAAAAATTGATAAACCCAATTATAATTTTATTTAATGAATAAATAGTTGAAAAATAAAAATACACATATAAAAATAATTTATTTTTATGAAATTATCATTTTATTAATTTTAATATTATATTAATTAATTTATTATTTTTAAATATTAAATTATATATAAAAATAGTTTTATGAAATTTTGTCTTTAAATTATTTGAAATAAAAACTGAATAGCAAAAACACAACAACAACAACAACAAAAAAAAATAATAATAACTTTAGTGGGATTATTCAATAAAACAAAAGTAAGAGACAAAATTTAAGGTGAATGTATTTGGGAAGTCCCTTTATTATAGGAATTATATCAAATTAGTCCCCCTATTATTAAATGGGTCAATTTAATTCATTTACTATTGAAAAGAATTAAATAAGATCAAATTGGAATAAAGTTAACATTTACTATATAAAAAATATCATTTATTGTTTAACCAAGTTAATATATTTAAAGCATTTATGGTTTTGTAAATGAAATTTTTTTATTTGGAATTGAACTGAAAAAAATAATTTTCAAGACTTTTTTATAATTTAGACTTATTTAATTATTGATCAATTCAATAATAAAGGCATTAATTTGATATATTCAGGGACTTCGCATATACTTTAACCCAAAATTTAATATAAAATAAAAATATAATGATGAATTTACTTTAATTCATATGTATAATTGCAAATATCAATAAAGTGAAATATAGTGACCAATTTTAATTCACACATATACAGTGACAAATTTGGGCATTAACCCTAAATTTTATAAAACTATAATATATTACATCAATATGAATTTTAAATTTAATTCTAAAATATAAATAAAATAATAAAAATTTAAGGGAATAAAAATAAATATGCAATATATTATGATAACATTTTAAAAACGTAGAATTTTTAATTTAGTGTAATTTGATTTTTTAAGTATAATTTTTAATATATATTTTCCATAATTAAATACTGAAAAAATAATTATTGAATTTAAGTTATAAAATTGTTTGATATATTACTTAAAATTAATTGTTGAATACAATTAGATTGTTTGATAAATGTATATTTTAAATTATAAAAAGTATATTCTACACTTTATCCTTAATTTTTAAACATTTCACCTTATTCTAAACAAAAATCAAATTTTAGCTGTAAAGCTTTTATAGGATAATATTATATTAAAATAAATTAATTAAAATTAATAAATTTAAAATATTTTCTATTAAGTGATAAATAGCTCTTACCTACTTATTATTTTCTACGTTTTTTTTATAGAAAATTCCTATCAATTTGTTTTATTTTAGATTATCAAACATTTTTAAAAAATTAAATCTGAAAATATTAATTTTCAGTTAAATAAATTCTTACAATTATAATTATAAAATATAAAAAAATTATACTCAATTATTTATTTTTATGTTATATCATTTATTATTTTATATATAATACTTTCACACATATTATTGTTATAACACAAAAATTATTTTAAAAAATAATTAGGGATTTAGGCCATTTTTTTCCCATATTTAAGGAAATAGGTTGATTTTGGAAAGAAACAGAAAACACACTGTCAAGCTCCCTATTGCCACCTCA
Organism: Gossypium australe; assembly: GCA_005393395.2. Classification (NCBI taxonomy): domain Eukaryota; kingdom Viridiplantae; phylum Streptophyta; class Magnoliopsida; order Malvales; family Malvaceae; genus Gossypium; species Gossypium australe. The sequence goes on along the minus strand of CM016614.1, from coordinate 127,361,416 downwards.
ACAGAAAACGCTTCTTGCAGGACACGTTTTCTATTTCTAAAAAAGTGTTTTTTTGTGTTGGAAATTTGGGAAGAAAGATTTATTTGTGTTTGTGTTTGTGTTTGAGGTAGACATTGTGATAGTTTTAAGGTATGTTTGAGTTCACAGTGATGTGACGACGCTCAGAGACGCACACATTTCATCTGTCGTGTGGGGATGGAACCATCACCTTAGAAGCCCATCGTATTGCAACTCAAGCTTCCAGTTCCCGATGGTTATACGATCACGGGTTGAATTATATAACTAGGGCTTCCAATTGGCGGTGGTTATGCGATCTAATAGGGACTTTCTAGGTCTACAACCCAAGTGCAAGTTATGTTCAAGTAATAAAATCTTGGGAGTCTGAGGTCCATTCATAGGGAAGTTGATTAGAACTTACAAGATTACATGTATTATGCTAGAACAGGAATTTAACACTTAACTTTGGAATGAGTATCGATAATGAAAGTAGTAGCAAGAAATACTAGAAAAAACTAAAAGTCAACACAAGAAATTAACTAAAAAAAAACCAAATACATGGAAGTAAATATGTTAAGGTTAGAGGATCAACTCTTAGTGTCATATTAAGATTTAAATTTTAGTACTCAATGTTATTACTCAATTAGAATCCACACAAAAACGAAGGTCCCAATTGGATAATTTATCAATGTACATCCAACAATTAATCATATGAATCCATAAACAAAGGTATGTCCATCAAAGGAGTGTCCAAAATGATTGCCCAATAAGTCCAAGAGTTTAGCAAATGAATCCATAAGCAAAGGATGGTGCAATATTACAGTTCAACTATTTAAGTTCAGTCCAAAAATATAACATATGGTATTATAATCACTTGATAACTTCAAGACTTATAAAAAATATTTCAAATATTTATTATGTCAATTTTCATGTCTACAACAAATCAAGATTATTTTATCCAAGCATTCATTGTGCCATATATTATCTATAACAAATAAAATATCTTACTTAACAAGTATGATTATAATAAGTGGTTGATAATTAATTCTAGCTCAAATGATGAGTATGGAATTTACCTTAATACTTCTCAAGAGTTTCACCCTTTCACCTCAGCTAATGAAACAACAAACACTTAACAAGAAAATGATCTTGATCTCAACTTCAAGATGCCTCCTATTCTGAAACAAAAGGCCATTTATAGAGGTTTGTGAAGAGGAAAATGACAATGCCTTGCTAATAATACATTTCTAGGTCTACTTTTTTGTCATCTTTATGGTCATTTTTCAATTGTTAAATGATGACTTCTTTTGTCCAAGTTAACATCTCCCAATGGGAAAAGTCCAAGGAAGTTGACTGATGGTCTGCATCTTGTCTATTCACTGTAGAATTTTCAACTCCAAACTCCTTGTATGTTAGGAGATATGACCCAAATATGAAAATGTGTCAAAATTATCCATCAATGTGAAACTTGTAACTTTATCTTTACTTTTGGATTTCTTTCTGATTTATTTTTTATTGGTGTTCCAATATTTGAATAGATATTCAAATTCCCTTTCCAACGATATAAAGTACACTCAAAATGGAGTCTTGAAGCTCAAGGCATGATCGAAACACTAAGAAGTGTTCCAACTAGAAGTTCTGAATGTGTCCAAATTAAAAATTTTAAATCTTTGAGCTTTGAGCTTTCACCCATCATCTTGGATCAACTTTAGGCTTAGTGCATTTAATCTTATGGTTCCATGTATTGACATCTTTTCCCCAAACTTGTTTTACTTGCAAATTCCACATGAAATATTTTATTGAAACTAAAAATACACAATAAAGTCAAATCATTAAAATTAATTTAAAATATATAAAAATACTCAAGAAAGCAAGAAAATTTAAGATATATTCCAAAATAATCATATGCTAAGGACTCATCATGGTCACAGGTTGAAGTACAACTTAGGCCCACAGTTGACAATGGTTATACAATCAAGGGTTCAAATTTTATGATACATGTAACACCCTAAACCCGGCCTAAACGTTATGGCCGTATCTGGCAATGTCACACGATAGTGTTTTTCAAACCTCGTTGTTACGATGAAAAAATTCCATGTTATTATCTTTAATAAACTTTTGTTAGAACTTAGGAAGTCGTCTTTATTCATTTAAAACATTTGTTTTGAAACATTCTTCATTGTGGAAGCTTTAATAGAACAGTCTAGGTGATAATGCGTTTAGAAATTACTTTAACTTTTTGAAAACCGAATTTCCTACGACCAGAAGGCATAAATCAATAAAGTAAAATAAATAAATAAAAACCCAAATTTAAAACCAAAGTCCCAGAGGGTCCTTAAATTACAACCCAAATAATCAATAATAATCAAATCATAAATCGTAAATTGAAAACCATGAAGTCCAAAAATTATTGTGGTCACCGCTGAGCCCTTCGTCGCACCAATCCGTCTAAGTTTGGGGGTTACCTGTGCACATTAAACAAAAAGGGTGAGTTTACGTAAACTCAGTGTGTAATCCCGAAGAAACAAACAAACAATCAGTGTTCACAGTGCACAATTGAACAGTCTTGGGCCTAAGCCTTTTTTAGTATCAGTGACAGTTTGGGCCTTAGCCCATCTCAGTACAGTGTCAAAAATGCAGTAGGGCCTTAGCCCATCACAGTATCAGTAGCAGTAACAGTTATGCAGTAGCAAAATCCTACCCAACCAGCCTCTACACACCATCTCCGTCCAACCCTACACTCCATGTGGGGATATAATCAACCCACCCATCCCTACACTCCAAGTAGTACCGAATGCGGCACAATACAGTAGTTTGCAGCTGAGCTGCCAGTAAATTAGGCTTAAAGCCTTTCAGTACACTTCCTCCGAATAATAACCCCCAACCCAATGCAATGCAACACACAATGGATGACATGCTATTATGCAATTTCAGTACATATATTCAGTTCAGATATTAACATGCCCAGTACATATATCATTCAGTCAATTTCACATATTTAAGGGTCTAAGTAGCGCTTACCGACCCTACAGTAGGTTCACAGTCGACTTGGGCGACCCGTGCAACCTTAAAAATATTTCGGTAAAAATGGGCCCACACGCCTATGTGATTTGCCCGTGTGGCCCACTCGGCCCAAATTGACATTGGCCGTGTGATCCATTTTTAAAGTAACCCATGCTAGCTCAATACTCATATATGTTTTCACTATTTACTTATAAGTTCATTTAAAGCTGTCTACTTGAGTCATTATCACTAAATTATTTATATATTGAGCTACAGAATTCCAAATTAAGATCCGCTTGATGTTTTTGAAACTAGATTCAAATAAATTTCTACCATAAAATCTTTAGAATTTATAGTTTATCAAATAAGTATAGTAAAATCTTTAAAGTTATCCCTATTTTGCTGTTTGACAGCTTCATCCTTTCCTTACTAAAATTTATTTATCTCTTAGTACGAAATTTAGATGATGTTTCTGTTTGTTTCTCTTGAAAATAGACTCACTAAGGATTTAAACATATAAATTTAATCCCTAATTTTTTTTTTTACAATTTTTTATGATTTTCCTAAGTCAAAACAGGGGAACCCGAAATCATTCTGACATTGTCTCACAAAATTTATTATATCTCATGATTTACAATTCCATTGCTTACACTGTTTCTTCCAAGAAAAACTAGACTCAATAAAATTTAATTTCATATTTTATTCAACCTCTAACTCAATTCCCACTATTTTTGATGATTTTTCAAAGTTAGACTACTGCTATTGTCCAAAACTATTTTAGTGCAAAATATTGATTTCCAAGTTTATAACACCCTTATTTTCCTTTCTCTACAATTTTTCGCATCATTTTCTCTTATTTCTCGACAGCAAGCAATTTTAGCTTTTCGCTGAATCCCGTTTTCTGTGTTTCGGGTACATACCTGGTATCGTTTCTGATGCGTAAGCACACCTAAGCCTTCAGAACCTAAATATCAACCAACATATCTCCAGATTAATCACTTAATTCATTTTTTATCAACCAATTTCGGAAGGAACTCGACTAAAAACCTAGCAAAACCCTTACCTCGCTTGAGTAACCACGACTTCGCACAATCACAGTGTCGATTCAAAACCACCGGCCCCTTGATTTACTCCTAAACACCAAAAAAGGAATCCCCCTTTTAAAGATTAACCAAGAACGGTTAACAATAGACAAAATCGTTACCTACCGAACACGAGCAACCAACGATGAAAAACCGAATCAATTGGAAAAAATAAGAAGAAAGAAACGGAAGGGGAAAAATAATGGAAATTTCGGCAGCAACTAGGGGAAAGAATCGATAGAGGAGGGAAAAGAAGAAGAAGAAAACGTCAGAAAAAGTTTGGGGAATTGGAGAGAAAACCGAAACTCTACTCTATTTTTTTGAAACAAAAAGATAATCAGATTATTTTCTGATAACCTCTCCCCAATTATCTCCTAAATCCACTCCTTATTAACCCACTAAAACACAACAACTCAGAATTTTGCCCTAACACAACTCTTAGCCGAAATTAGAGCAAAAATATTGTCTCCACACCATCACAGAGAATTGAACACAGGACCTCCAACACTCAATCACTCCACTTAACCACCAGACCAGCAAGCCCATTCTGATATAAACTTACCAACAATTAAACTTAAGCCCTTTGCATAAGGTTAAGGCTTGAACTTGAGACCTCACACACACACCCAGAACACATAACCACTGAAGCAGATAGACATTGTGTGTCACACATGCACGAAATCAAAAATTAAAATTTTTGGGCGTTACACACTCTTTTCCTCTTCTCTTCTCTCTTCAATTTTCTTCCTTTCTTTCTTCCCTTGTGTGCTGCCACCCAAGTCACCAAGATTCACCATCAATTTCTCTTCTTTTTGCAACAGATTCTTGCATTAGTCTTTTCCTCTTCTTGCTGTCATTTTATCATAAAATTTCTAGCCTTAAATTTGAAATTTTAGCGCTCAAGATCGACCTCCATTGATGCCCCAAAAGAACTCCTTTGTCGCCCCTATCTTCTTGCTTGAGTAAGTGTCATTTTATTTTGTTTTTCTTGATGGATCTTTCAATAAAATACCAAAATTTTCAGATCCGTAGTTGGGTGATATTTAAATATTTAATGGGTAATTTTCCATCCTTTGAAGTGATTTCAATTGTGGTTTTAAATCAACCTCGATTTCGCCACCGTTGGTGGTGGTGCGCCACGCCTAGAAGCACAAAAACGGGCTGTTGTTTTTTTTAATTTTCCCATATATTTCCAAAAAAATATTGGGTTCTTGAACCCTTCCTAATCAGCCTTTAATCATGTGTAATTTAGGAAAAATCAATCTTGATAAATCGGCGATTCAGATATGATAATTCGGGAAGCGTAAGTGTGGTTGATTATGGGCTAGTGTGTAGTTTCGATTTTGATGTTGGGGAAATTGTTAATTGATTGTATTAAAGATTTTAAATATGGAATAGATACTAGTTTTTCAGTATTCAAATGTGTTATGTGCCAACTTAAACGCCCCAAATCAACAGTGAAGCTGTTAGACGTTCGCGCGTACAACTTGCATAAAACCAGTGTAAGAAACCTAGCTAGTTGGGATCTGAAAAATCGATATAACTGTAACGATAGGATTGAAACCATAAGAGGGTGATTAGGGGCTATTTAAGTGGTTTATTAATTTATTTAAATGATTATTTTTAATTTAGGTTCATTATAGAGTCTTAAAGAGAAACCGCTAAATTTGCAAGTGTGCTGCAGTAGAACGTAATTAAGGTTTGGGTCCTAACCCGTTAAATTGAATGTTTTAATATTATTTTTAAATGATTTAATTAATGACTAAGCTTGTTGGTTGGGCTTGGCTAAGTGAATAAGTAATTAAATTGTAAGTGGCTGAACCAGGTATGTTTCGAGCCCTAATTGTTTGGCATGTTAGCAAAAATGTGAGAATAACTGAATAATTGTTTGATTGTTATTATTGTGGATGATTAGTTGATATGATGTATTTTGACTGTATGTATAGCATGATTCTGAATGAGAATGAGGCTTAGGCATGATATTTTTGTATGAATGATTTGCTATGAAATATTTGAAAGACTATTATTCATGTATTCGGAAAAGAATTGTAAGTTATATGTAATTGTGATATGTTGAACGACACCATCTTAATGGTGAATTAAAATTTGGATAAATGATCTTATTTACTGAAAGTATTTAATAATATGAGGGTGTGTTGTCATGCCAAAGAAATGTGAAAAGTTTTGAATTCATGACTATGTGATTGTATGACATCTTGCATGTGCATTGGGTTGGGATTGATATTATGGTTCACGGAGGAGTTCCGTGGAGATTCCGCGGCATATTAATTCCACATTTATTCGCAGTCAGTGCACTGTACCTTAGATTTGAGGAGATTTGGCGATTTTATCTCATTTATTTGTTAAATGGAAGATTTTTTGCAATTATGTTCATTCGGTGGTTTTACCACATCGAGCTTTGCTCGCATTCGTTGGAATTTGCTAGACAGGTTTTGGGGAACTCGTGGTGTGTAGCGGATGGTTTGGGTAGGAAATTTTGCATTGCATCATTTGCATCACCCTACACTCATACACCGTTTGACATCTATTTTATAATGGCTATGTAATGATATGAAATTCCAATGATAGTTCTTTGTTCTTTTGTTAATGCGAATATGCTTCATTGTATTTGATATTTATGTCTGTTTAAATAACTGTTTGACTCATACTGAGCTTTCATAAGCTCACTCTCCCATAGTATTTAACTTTTCAGGTAAACCTCGAAACTAGGATCGGACCCGACATATGGAGAATCACCTTGGACCTCAGATCATTTTTAATAAATATTATTAAGTCTCTATTGGTTTTGGTTTCTAATTTTTAATTATTTCTGGTCTGTGGCTTGGTAACTTTTCATTTGGAGATTTTTGCATACATGGATTGCTCAAGCATAATAACCAAAAAATGCATGATAGTTGGCTTAAGTAAAATTTGACATTGTTCCCTAATTTCCACTGCATTGCAAAGGAACCATTTAAAAAAACAAACCGGTAAGGCAATTGGATTTCTAAATGACATGAATAATGGTTTTTTTTTCCACTGCATTAGTTAACATCAAGTTTTACAAAGTAAAGCGATGAACAAATGATTTTTCTAAAACAACACTATCAATAATAAAATGAATTTTAAGTACAGATGACCTAATAAATGAATGTTTTTAAACTAACTCAAAGTACAACTACAATTTTTCTCTAAAATGAGTTCATTTAAGGTCTTCAAAAGTAACGTAAGGTAGCTTAGCCATTTCGGTGGCTAATGTAGCGTTCTCAATCTAGCCATAACGTCTAGTTCGGGTTTGGGAGGTTACAACATCACCCGTTCTTGTAAACCCTATGTTAAAACCAAAATTACTTACGGATTGCCTACTGGTATAACTTGGTGGCATACCCATATAAGTATTTTCAACATAAAACACTGATGTTTGAAAGTTGAAATCAAAAGCTCTCACAGAAAATCATGTTGGGGTGTCAAAGTTTAGGTTACCAACTAACCCCGACTGTTGGATGAACTGTGCGTCAAAATTGAAATCGAGGGCTGAAACCGATGAATGCTTTCCCATTGCTGATTCCAACATTTCATGATAGGAGCTTTGTAACAATCTTGTGAACCCACCACACAACTTTGTAGTTAGACTTTCTACTCTCTTTTTTTGCAACAAAAAGATAATCAGATTATTTTCTGATAACCTCACCCCAATTATCTCCTAAATCCACTCCCTATTAACCCACTAAAACACAACAACTCAGAATTTTGCCCTAACACAACTCTTAGCCGAAATTAGAGCAAAAATATTGTCTCCACACCATCACAGAGAATTGAACACAGGACCTCCAACACTCAATCACTCCACTTAACCACCAGACCAGCAAGCCCATTCTGATATAAACTTACCAACAATTAAACTTAAGCCCTTTGCATAAGGTTAAGGCTTGAACTTGAGACCTCACACACACACCCAGAACACATAACCACTGAAGCAGATAGACATTGTGTGTCACACATGCACGAAATCAAAAATTAAAATTTTTGGGCGTTACACACTCTTTTCCTCTTCTCTTCTCTCTTCAATTTTCTTCCTTTCTTTCTTCCCTTGTGTGCTGCCACCCAAGTCACCAATATTTACCATCAATTTCTTTTCTTTTTGCAACATATTCTTGCATTATTCTTTTCCTCTTCTTGCTATCATTTTATCATAAAATTTCTAGCCTTAAATTTGAAATTTTAGCGCTCAAGATCGACCTCCATTGATGCCCCAAAAGAATTCCTTTGTCCCCCCTATCTTCTTGCTTGAGTAAGTGTCATTTTATTTCATTTTTCTTGATGGATCTTTCAATAAAATACCAAAATTTTCAGATCCGTAGTTGGGTGATATTTAAATATTTAATGGGTATTTTTCCATCCTTTGAAGTGATTTCAATTGTGGTTTTAAATCAACCTCGATTTCGCCACCGTTGGTGGTGGTGCGCCATGCCTAGAAACACAAAAACAGGCTGTTGTTTCTTTAATTTTCCCATATATTTCCAAAAAAATATTGGGTTCTTGAACTTGAGACCTCACACACACACCCAGAACACATAACCACTGAAGCAGATAGACATTGTGTGTCACACATGCACGAAATCAAAAATTAAAATTTTTGGGTGTTACATACTCTTTTCCTCTTCTCTTCTCTCTTCAATTTTCTTCCTTTCTTTCTTCCCTTGTGTGCTGCCACCCAAGTCACCAAGATTCACCATCAATTTCTCTTCTTTTTGCAACAGATTCTTGCATTATTCTTTTCCTCTTCTTGCTGTCATTTTATCATAAAATTTCTAGCCTTAAATTTGAAATTTTAGCGCTCAAGATCGACCTCCATTGATGCCCCAAAAGAACTCCTTTGTCGCCCCTATCTTCTTGCTTGAGTAAGTGTCATTTTATTTTGTTTTTCTTGATGGATCTTTCAATAAAATACCAAAATTTTCAGATCCGTAGTTGGGTGATATTTAAATATTTAATGGGTAATTTTCCATCCTTTGAAGTGATTTCAATTGTGGTTTTAAATCAACCTCGATTTCGCCACCGTTTGTGGTGGTGCGCCACGCCTAGAAGCACAAAAACCGGCTGTTGTTTTTTTTAATTTTCCCATATATTTCCAAAAAAATATTGGGTTCTTGAACCCTTCCTAATCAGCCTTTAATCATGTGTAATTTAGGAAAAATCAATCTTGATAAATCGGCGATTCAGATATGATAATTCGGGAAGCGTAAGTGTGGTTGATTATGGGCTAGTGTGTAGTTTCGATTTTGATGTTGGGGAAATTGTTAATTGATTGTATTAAAGATTTTAAATATGGAATAGATACTAGTTTTTCAGTATTCAAATGTGTTATGTGCCAACTTAAACGCCCCAAATCAACAGTGAAGCTGTTAGACGTTCGCGCGTACAACTTGCATAAAACCAGTGTAAGAAACCTAGCTAGTTGGGATCTGAAAAATCGATATAATTGTAACGATAGGATTGAAACCATAAGAGGGTGATTAGGGGCTATTTAAGTGGTTTATTAATTTATTTAAATGATTATTTTTAATTTAGGTTCGTTATAGAGTCTTAAAGAGAAACCGCTAAATTTGCAAGTGTGCTGCAGTAGAACGTAATTAAGGTTTGGGTCCTAACCCGTTAAATTGAATGTTTTAATATTATTTTTAAATGATTTAATTAATGACTAAGCTTGTTGGTTGGGCTTGGCTAAGTGAATAAGTAATTAAATTGTAAGTGGCTGAACCAGTTATGTTTCGAGCCCTAATTGTTTGGCATGTTAGCAAAAATGTGAGAATAACTGAATAATTGTTTGATTGTTATTATTGTGGATGATTAGTTGATATGATGTATTTTGACTGTATGTATAGCATGATTCTGAATGAGAATGAGGCTTAGGCATGATATTTTTGTATGAATGATTTGCTATGAAATATTTGAAAGACTATTATTCATGTATTCGGAAAAGAATTGTAAGTTATATGTAATTGTGATATGTTGAACGACACCATCTTAATGGTGAATTAAAATTTGGATAAATGATCTTATTTACTGAAAGTATTTAATAATATGAGGGTGTGTTGTCATGCCAAAGAAATGTGAAAAGTTTTGAATTCATGACTATGTGATTGTATGACATCTTGCATGTGCATTGGGTTGGGATTGATATTATGGTTCACAGAGGAGTTCCGTGGAGATTCCGCGGCATATTAATTCCACATTTATTCGCAGTCAGTGCACTGTACCTTAGATTTGAGGAGATTTGGCGATTTTATCTCATTTATTTGTTAAATGGAAGATTTTTTGCAATTATGTTCATTCGGTGGTTTTACCACATCGAGCTTTGCTCGCATTCGTTGGAATTTGCTAGACAGGTTTTGGGGAACTCGTGGTGTGTAGCGGATGGTTTGGGTAGGAAATTTTGCATTGCATCATTTGCATCACCCTACACTCATACACCGTTTGACATCTATTTTATAATGGCTATGTAATGATATGAAATTCCAATGATAGTTCTTTGTTCTTTTGTTAATGCGAATATGCTTCATTGTATTTGATATTTATGTCTGTTTAAATAACTGTTTGACTCATACTGAGCTTTCATAAGCTCACTCTCCCATAGTATTTAACTTTTCAGGTAAACCTCGAAACTAGGATCGGACCCGACATATGGAGAATCACCTTGGACCTCAGATCATTTTTAATAAATATTATTAAGTCTCTATTGGTTTTGGTTTCTAATTTTTAATTATTTCTGGTCTGTGGCTTGGTAACTTTTCATTTGGAGATTTTTGCATACATGGATTGCTCAAGCATAATAACCAAAAAATGCATGATAGTTGGCTTAAGTAAAATTTGACATTGTTCCCTAATTTCCACTGCATTGCAAAGGAACCGTTTAAAAAAACAAACCGGTAAGGCAATTGGATTTCTAAATGACATGAATAATGGTTTTTTTTTCCACTGCATTAGTTAACATCAAGTTTTACAAAGTAAAGCGATGAACAAATGATTTTTCTAAAACAACACTATCAATAATAAAATGAATTTTAAGTACAGATGACCTAATAAATGAATGTTTTTAAACTAACTCAAAGTACAACTACAATTTTTCTCTAAAATGAGTTCATTTAAGGTCTTCAAAAGTAACGTAAGGTAGCTTAGCCATTTCGGTGGCTAATGTAGCGTTCTCAATCTAGCCATAACGTCTAGTTCGGGTTTGGGAGGTTACAACATCACCCGTTCTTGTAAACCCTATGTTAAAACCAAAATTATTTACGGATTGCCTACTGGTATAACTTGGTGGCATACCCATATAAGTATTTTCAACATAAAACACTGATGTTTGAGAGTTGAAATCAAAAGCTCTCACAGAAAATCATGTTGGGGTGTCAAAGTTTAGGTTACCAACTAACCCCGACTGTTGGATGAACTGTGCGTCAAAATTGAAATCGAGGGCTGAAACCGATGAATGCCTTCCCATTGCTGATTCCAACATTTCATGATAAGAGCTTTGTAACAATTTTGTGAACCCACCACACAACTTTGTAGTTAGACTTTCTACTTCTTGTTCTCGATAGGCATTAATTGGAACTGTTGTCAAACTCGAAGCACCTTCATTGACGTTAACAAAGTGGGCATATAACTCTAGTATAGCTGGTTCACTAGGGTAATGTGAATTGAGCATCGCCTTAACCTCCATGTCTCCTCTTAGCTCAAATAATCATAACTAACGGGGTTTAATGATGTTAGATATCTATATTTCAAGCTCGAAATTCTTCTCCGGCTTGAACTCGCCACTTTCCTTCTAATTTTTTACCGAAGCTCATGTAATTTTATGCTCCGGTTGCATGTGAATTCTGTCGATTAGGTTGATGCAAAAATGACCCAAATTTTAGTGTCACAAATTTGATTGTTTTTAATAAATAACCGCTCTAATTCGTCTACTCATTTTCAACCAAATAACCAATCTTTTGCTTATGCAAATCTCCTTATGAAAACAACCTGCTCAAAACTTCAATAGCCAATTCTACATAGAATGTTTTCATTTTATAGCAAATTCTACCCCTAGATACTAAGCAAAAAATTTGGGATGTGATGTCTAAATTTTATTCGGGATTCTCTAGCTCGAGAATCTCTGATTTAATGTTAGGGTAACAATTTTGAAAAGTTTTCACGGGTTAGGGTAGAAAATATGAGGGAAGAAAACGCACCCTGCAGTAGTGGTGAGCAAAACTAGATTTGATTCGAAAAAATCAGAAAAAGATTCCAATTTTGAATTACACGAATCAAGTTATTCGAATTAATTAAGTTATTTGAGTCAACTCGAATTTTTTTCGAATTTCGAGTTCGAATCGAGTTTGGTTTTCGAATTTGAATAACTCGAATAAACCGAATATAAAACTATAATAATTTACATTATTACCCCAAATTCCTAAACCTCTTCACTTTCCTCCCAAAACTTTTACTCCCTCCTACTTTCCCCCCATAACTTTTGCTCCTCTCCCATCCCACCCCCCATCTACCCCAAACCCTCCTCCCCCTCCCCCCCAAATTTTTTTTTTGAATATTTCCCTCCCAAAATTGTACTCCTCCCATTTATCCCCCCCCCAATTTTTACTCTCTCAACCTCCAACACTTTTTATTTTCCCCCTAAACTTTTACTTCTCACCCTTTACCCCCAAATAAAAAATTAAAATCATCCAAAAAATTCCTAAACCTAAATAATAATTTTATTTATATATACTATTTATATTATTAAATTAAATTTTAGATTTTATACTATTTATATTATTGAATTGTTTTATCATATTGAATCTTTATAATTTTTTGCTAAAATTGAATTATTGATGATGCCATAAAATATTCGTGTTAAATTTTATGTTGATATCAATTTCATATTTTATCTTTAAGATAATTTTTGTTAAAAAATCACATTTTTTACATTTAATATATTTTTTAATTTTAAAATGTATAGTGACAAGAATCAGAAGATAATTAAAATAACTAAGCAAGTAAAGAAGTTAACCTATATATAAAAGATTAATAAATAAATTATAAGGGGATGAAAGGTAATAACAAATTTGATTACGGTGGGTGACAGTCATTACAAGGACCTAAAATATTTTTTTTTAATTTAACTCGAACAAATATATTCGATTCAAATTCCATCTCACTCGACTTGATTCAAGAAAATTTCAAATCGAGTTAGGATGATAAGATATGATTCGTCAACTCGATTAACTCGAAATTTTTCATTCGATTCAATCCGATCGAACGCTTACCCCTACCCCGCAGGAGGTATTTTCAACTGAGGTGGTAGTAGGGATGTTGAAAGTGCACTTTGTAGGACGCGCTTTCAGCCTGCATGACATCCACCAAAGTTGAAAACGCATTCTACAGGGCACGCTTTCAGCGTCTCTTTTGCCACCTTAGTTGAAAATGCCTCCTTTCTTCCCTCACATTTTCAACCCTAACCTAACCTATGAAAAATTTTCAAAACTCGAGAATCTTAGATAATTTTCAGACATCCCATCTTGGGAATCCCAGACAGTCATGGGCTCCCACATAGTTTTTTTTTTTTTTAAAATTCCCCTCGATTGCCTATATAAAAGGGGCTTTTGCTCCCCCTACTCCATTAACTCTCTCGTCTATTATCCCTTCCAAAATTTAAAAAAAATCTCTTCTAAATTGTTTTATTTTGTTGACCGTTGAAATTTTTGGAGGAAAATATTTATTTGTGTTTGTGTTTGAGGGAGAGAGTGGGATAGTTTTAAGTTGTTTTAAGTTCACAATGATGCGGTGGCACTTAGAGACCCACACATTTCATCTACTATGTGGGAATTGAACCATCACCTTAGAAGCCCATCGCATTGCAACTTGGGCTCCGAGTTCAGAGTGGTTATACATTCACAAGTTCAAGTATAACTAGGGCTCCTAGTTGGCGATGGTTATGTGATCATGGGTTGAAGTATAACTCAGGCCCCCAGTTGACGGTGGTTATGCAGTCAGGGGTTCAAGTTTAATGATATCGAAAGAGGATGTTTATAAACCCCATACATAAGTTTGAGACCATAATCATAGGGAAAAAATAAAAGGCTTTCCATGTAATCAATTTATTATTTTTCTCCATCTCCACCAAAGGTAGTATACTTAACCTCTCTATGTCCGAAACTTATGACAAAGTTAGGGGCAAGAAGACTCTCAAGGGGAGGAGTGACTGTGGCACTGGAGAAAAGTTGAAACGCGACTCGGGGCGACATCAATTGTTGTGATTAAAGAACTCATTAATAACTACAACCGTTGCTGCCCAAACTCGAGTTTCAACTTTTTCTCCATTGCCACAGTCACTTCCCCTCTGAAAGTCCTTTTGCCCCCAACACTACCATAGGTTTCAAACAATGAGGTTAAGGATACTACTTTGGTGAAGATGGAGAAAAAACATAAGTTGATTATATTGGAAAGCCTCTAAGTTTTTCCCTATGATTATAATCTCAAACTTATGTATGGGGTTTATAAAGTATCCTCTTCTTGTATTGTAACGCCCCAAAATTTTAATTTTTCATTTCGTGTATGTGTGACACACAATGTCTATCTGCTTCAGTGGTTATGTGTTCTGGGTGTGTGTGTGAGGTCCAAAGTTCAAGCCTTACTTGGGCAATTTTTTGTATTTTTATAAATAAAGCCTTAACCTTGTGCAAAGGGCTTAAGTTTAATTGCTGGTAAGTTTATATCAGAATAGGCATGTTGGTTTGGTGGTTAAGTGGAGTGTTGGAGGTCCTGTGTTCAATTCTCTGTGATGGCGTGGAGATTGTATTTTTGCTCCAATTTCGGCTAAGAGTTGTGTTGGAGCAAAATTCTGAGTAGTTGAGTTTTAGTGGGTTAATAGGGAGTGATTTTAGGAGATAATTGGGGAGAGGTTATCAGAAAATAATCTGATTATCTTTTTGTTGCAAAAAAAAGAGTAGAGTTTCGGTTTTCTCTCCAATTCCCCAAACTTTTTCTGACGTTTTCTTCTTCTTCTTCTTTTCCCTCTGCTGCCGAAATTTCCATTATTTTTCCCCTTTTATTTCTTTCTCTTTTTATTTCCAATTGATTCAGTTGTTCATCGTTGGTTGCGAGTGTTTGGTAAGTAACGGTTTTGTCTATTGTTAATCGTTCCTGGTTAATCTTTAAAAGGGGATTCCTTTTTGGTGTTTAGGAGTTAATCAAGGGGCTGGTGATTTTGAATCGACACTATGATTGTGCGAAGTCGTGGTTACTCAAGCGAGGTAAGGGTTTTGCTAAGTTTTTAGTCGACTTACTACCGAAATTGGTTGATTAAAAACAAATTAAGTGATTAATCTGGAGATATGTTGGTCGATTTTTAGGTTCTGGAGGCTTAGGAGTGCTTACGCATCAGAAATGATACCAGGTGTGTACCCGAAACGCAGAAAATGGGATTCAGTGAAAAGCCGAATTGCTTGATGTCGAGAAATAAGAGAAAATTATGCGAAAAATTGTAGAGAAAGGAAATAAGGGTGTTATAAACTTGGAAATCAACATTTTTCACTAAAATAGTTTTGGACAGCAACAATAGTCTAACTTTGAAAAATCATCAAAAATAGTGGGAATTAAGTTAGAGGTTGAATAAAATATGAAATTAAATTTTATTGAGTCTAGGTTTTCATGGAAGAAACAATGTAAGCAATGGAATTGTAAATCATGAGATATAATAAATGTTTTAAGACAAGGTCAAAATGATTTCGAGTCCCCCTGTTCTGAATTAGGAAAATCATCAAAAAATTTTAAAAAATAATTAGGGGCTTAAATTTTTATGTTTAAATTCTTAACGAGTCTATTTTCAATATAAACAAATGGAAACATCATATAAATTTCGTACTAAGAGATAAATGATTTTTAGTAAGGAAAGGATGAAGCTGTCAAACAGCAAAATAGGGATAACTTTAAAGATTTTACTGTACTTATTTGATAAACTATAAATTCTAAAAATTTTATGGTAGAAATTTATTTGAGTCTAGTTTCAAAAACATTAAGCGAATCTTAATTTGGAATTCTTTAGCTCAAGATATAAATAATTTAGTGATAATGACTCAAGTAGACAACTTTGAATGAACATATAAGTAAATAGTGAAAACATATATGAGTATTGAGCTAGCATGGGTTACTTTAAAAATGGATCATACGGCCAAGACCAATATGGGCCGAGTGGGCCACACAGGCGTGTGGGCCCATTTTTACCGAAATATTTTTAAGGTTTCAGAGGTCGCCCAAGTCGACTGTGAACCTACTGTAGGGTCGGTCAGCGCTACTTAGACCCCTAAATGTGTGAAATTGACTAAATGATATCTGTAATGGGCATGTTAATATCTGAACTGAATATATGTACTGAAATTGCATAATAGCATGTCATCCATTATGTGTTGCATTGCATTGGGTTGGGGGTTGTTATTCGGAGGAAGTGTACTGAAAGGCTTTAAGCCTAATTTACTGGCAGCTCAGCTGCAAACTACTGTATTGTGCCGTATTCGATACTACTTAGAGTGTAGGGATGGGTGGGTTGATTATATCCTTACATGGAGTGTAGGGTTGGACGGAGATGATATGTAGAGGCTAGTTGGGTAGGATTTTGCTACTGCATAACTGTTACTGCTACTGATACTGTGATGGGTTAAGGCCCTACTGCATTTTTGACATTGTTCTAATATGGACTAAGGCCTAAACTTTCACTGATACTGAAAATGGCTTAGGCCCAAGACTGTTCAATTATGCACTGTGAATACTGATTGCTTGTTTGTTTCTTCGGGATTACAAACTGAGTTTACGTAAACTCACCCTTTTTGTTTAATGTGCATAGGTAATCCCCATACTTAGATGGATTGGTGCGACGGAGGACTCAGCGGTGACCACAATAATTTTTGGACTTCATGGTTTTCAATTTACGATTTATGATTTGGTTATTATTGATTATTTGGGTTGTAATTTAAGGACCCTCTGGGACTTTGGTTTTAAATTTGGATTTTTGTTTATTTATTTTACTTTATTGATTTATACCTACTAGTCGTAGGAAATTCGATTTTCAAAAAGTTAAAGTAATTTCTAAACGCATTATCACCTAGACTGTTTTATTAAAGCTTCCACAACGAGGGATGTTTCAAAACAAATGTTTTAAATGAATAAAGACGACTTCCTAAGTTCTAACAAAAGTTTACTAAAGATAATAACATGGAATGTTTTCATCGTAACAACGAGGTTTGAAAAACACTATCGTGTGACATTGCCAGATATGGCCATAACGTCTAGGCCGAGTTTAGGGTATTACAGAGTGAACGACTAGGGTAGGGAAAATTGACTTAAAGGCTGAAAATACAAGAAAAATTTGTATTTATACCTAGGCTTGGGTGGCAGAAAATAAGGAGAAAGAGAAATTTTAGCAAAAAGCTATTAGCAATAGAAGGGAATCAAACTTGGGACATTAATCTAATTTCCATGCTTTCTCATATTTCTTTTAACCACTGGGTTATTTTCTCATTCGTGAAATAGTTTTGCAACATTTATTTTAAAAACAAGGCGTGTCACATACTAGGGTTTGATGCAAAATTTGCAAAATATTAAAAATGGTAAGAAAGAAGGGATTTGAACTTGGGTTTTAAGGAACTTTTCACTAACACTTAACCAAAAAACCAATACCTCATTTATTTACTAAAAATGCAATGATAATATCAAAAATTAAGGCATTACCACTCTCCTTGATTCACAAACCCGATTCTACTAATCCTCGATTTTTTAGATGTGACATATGTACTGCCTACAACCTGCACTAAAGAAGGGACATCCAACCCTGGACATGCAATTTGGGTTGATAACAAACAGGGATCTGAGAACGCAGAGGGATCTGAAATCGATAATGATCCAATTCAAGAGTCCGAGCCAGATGGTTTGGAAATTGCATTATTTTCTGAACCAGAGTCGATTCCTACTAAACCAAAAGAGAGTGGTTCTGACGGTGAAGGTTCAAACAATACTAGAGGAACCCATCCAAATTTCACGTATAATGTCAACCTCTATGCTGAAGGTGAGTTAGAATTTCCAAAACTTCCTCACAAAAGACCAGACCGAGCAAGTTATTCATTAAATATCAATTATTTACAAGTTGGACTGGAGTTTTCCTTGAAAGATGTTTTTTTGTTGCGATGATGCAGTATAGCATAAAGCATGGGGTTAACTTTCATGTTACAAAATCCCAACCAGAAAATTTTGAGGCCAAGTGTGCAATACGTGAAAACAGATGTCCATGGAAAACCATGACATCTGTGAGAAAGAAGGCGGGGTTCTAGACAATTAAAAAATATAACACTTCACATACATGTGTTGTCGTAGGTATGTCACATGATCATCCGAGATTGGATTCTAACATTGTCTTACTCATTTTGAAGTACTCATTTCGTGTTAGGTATTCTACAAAATCATTCCAAATTGGATTCTGACATGATCCCTGACATTATCTTATCTATTGTGAAAGCAAGTCCTAGGATTCTCGTGTTGGTTTTGCTTGCCAATATCTGTAGTCAGTACGATTACACCGTGTCTTACTACAAGACATGGGTTACAAAATAGATTATGGAAAAAATGCATAACAAGTAGGATAAATCATATAATGATTTGTGGTAATGGTGTCAGGTGCTAAACCAATACCTCCCAGGTATCGTAATCGATCTGCCAACGAAACCTACGTTTTAAATTGATTAATTGGCCCAAGGGAAAAGAGTTTTACATCATTTTTTTGGAGATTCAAGTAATGGATTACAGCATTTCGATATTGTAAGCCATTAGTCTAAATTGGCAGCACATTCATGTCTGGGAGATATGAGTATCGATTATTATTGGTTGTTGCATAGGATGGTAATAAAAAAACCTACCACTATATTTTACAATAACAAAAGGAGAATAAGCTAATGATTGGGATTTCTTCTTAACTAACTTGAGAAGACATGTTTGTCACAACCCAATATATGCATAATTTCTGATAGAGGACTCGAAATATAGGCTAGAATTGAATAGTGTGGAAGCTTCTAGGACCGTACACATCATAGATATTGTATACAACATATAGGGTCTAACTACATAGGCTGATATCATAAGGATGTTGAGCGACAACATGTTATTAACATGGGTACATTGTAAGTATTGTTTTCTATATCATTCTTTAACATATACAATGTTTGTATTCATGGATACACTCTTTATTTTCTTCAATTGGGTGCGTGTTCATCCAACATCAATTCCATGAAATGTTGAAGAACTTGTGGGCTATAAAAAATACGGTTCCAATTACCTTGATAGGATACCCAATGAGCAGTGAACTCAATCGTATGATGGAGGCCAATAATATGGGTACATGATAACGAACCCTGCGGAATGCATAAATTTCATATTAAAGAGGACGTGTCATTTGTCGATGATATACCGTAATATAAACATATTTTAATCCCACATTTAGCACATTTTTGGATGATTTAAGCCTTGAATTATGGAATTTGGTGCTCTTAATCCTTTGTTTTCATGTTTTATACTTAGGAAAGCACCAAAGGATGAAAAGAACGAGAAACGGGCCTAAAACGGAGTAAATGGGCCATATCACGAATCAACACGGCTTGGGCCCAAGCCACACGGCCGTGCCACCTTAACAGACCCGAACACAGCCTGGCCACGATTCACACGGGCGTGTGCCATGGGCATGTCCCTGTCGTGACAAAGAAGAGTTTCATTCGGATTAGGGTACTTAGAGGCAAAGAAAGCCATTCTAAAAGCTTATATAAACACCCTAGATGCCAACCTTCAGGGAGAGTCCAGTTAGGCATCGAGTGAGGCTGAAGAGCCGAGCCAGAGAGGTTAGAATTGTGGGATTTTACTCGAAGAAAGCCAGTTGATTCATCTCAAGAAGTCGGAGTTATATTCAAGACAGAAGATCTTCTCTTCAATTCCTTCAGGGGGTTTTAGGGTTTTTCTTATGTTTTTTTTTTATATTTACTTCTGAGATGTATTCTTTTATGATTATGAACTAAACCCCTCAAATACCTGAGGGGGATGAAACCTAAGACGAA
The DNA here is from genome assembly GCA_005393395.2 of Gossypium australe. Classification (NCBI taxonomy): domain Eukaryota; kingdom Viridiplantae; phylum Streptophyta; class Magnoliopsida; order Malvales; family Malvaceae; genus Gossypium; species Gossypium australe. The sequence goes on along the minus strand of CM016614.1, from coordinate 127,341,216 downwards.
TCTTGTTATTGTTTTCTGAACTATATGATAAATACTTGATTTGTTCTTAATTATGTGTTCTTAATTCTTGCTTTGATATTTCAGGATATTAATTCAAGTATTGATGTGCTTAAGCAGTGGAGCAAAAGTCCCTGTTTAATAGTAGATCTAGCATAATTGAGCGAAGTTGATCACAGCCCTAGAAATAGGATGACGAAAATCTGCCGGATTAGGGTCAAACCTAATATGGGAGTCCATAGATCGAGTTAATACAATTCTAGGGGTTTTAATTAGAAAGAGATTTCAATTAATCAACCTAGGGTTAGACGTTAGTAGCCTCGAAAGAGGTATTAATATAAATTAGGGAATCCTACGGATCAAGTCAAGTGAATAAATCGTCTGGTTCAGAGTTAAATAACAAGTGAAGTCTAGGTGGATTCTTCCTCGGGTATTGTCTTAATCAATTGGTTTTTCCCACAAGTATTTTCTCCAAATTCGTTCTCTTTGTCTTAGCATCTTTAGCTTAATAGTTAGTTAATTTTAGATTAGTTAATAATTCCCTTAATTCTTAGGATAAATAATAGAAAGAAAGTTAGTATTAGTACTTTTAGTTCCTTTGGGTTCGACAATCCGGTCTTGCCGCTAAACTATATTACTTTTCGATAGGTGCGCTTGCCTCAATCGTTGTCATAGTTAGTTTCTAGGCTCGATCATTCTTTTTATAAATTTTTAAGACTCTGACATAGCGATCAAGTTTTTGGCGCCGTTGCCGGGGAACTAAAATATTAAGAACACTCAATTTTTATTACTTTAACCATTTACTATTTTTGCAATTTATTTTTTTTATATTTTTATATTTTTATTTTGCTTCTTCTTTTATTTGTTTCTAGCAGGTACCTCTAGTTTATGACTAAAAGGAACCCGACAGGACCCCTAATTTACGACAGTGATATTGAAGGTACTGTTCGCAGAAATCGTAGAGAGATAAGGCGAAGCTTAAATTACATACAAGAAGAGCAAGAGAACGAAATTAACACTACTGAAGAGATGGCTGAAAATAATCCGCTACCTCCAGATATGGTTGAAAATCATGCTCCTCGAACTATGTATGATTATGCTAAACCTAATTTAACAGGAACTGAGTCAAGTATTGTTAGACCTGCTATTGCTGCTAATAATTTTGAACTCAAACCTAACACAATTCAGATGATACATCAATTTGTTCAGTTTGATGGTTGGCAGGATGAAGATCCAAACAATCACTTGGCGAATTTCCTAGAATTTTGCGATACCTTCAAAATAAATGGCGTTTCTGATGATGCCATCTGTCTTCTATTATTTCCTTTTCTTTGAGGAATAAAGCCAAACAGTGGTTGCATTCTCTTCCACGAGGGTCAATTACTACCAAGGGACAAATGATCGAAAAATTTTTATTAAAATATTTTTTGCCGGCTAAAACGAACAAGTTGAGAAATGATATCTCTTCTTTTGTGCAGATGGATTTAGAAACACTTTACAATTCATGGGAAAGATACAAAGATCTATTGAGAAAGTGCCCACACCATGGATTACCCTTGTGGCTATAGGTCCAAACTTTTTACAACGGTGTGAACCCCTCAACTAGGCAATTAATTCATTCAATTGCCGGCGGAACCTTGAATAACAAAACACCTGAGGCTGCCTACGAATTCATTGAAGAGATGTCACTGAACAACTATCAGTGGCAAGTTACAAGGACCAAGCCAACAAAAGCAGCTAGTGTTTTCAACCTCGACGCAGTAACCATGCTATCAAATCAGGTAAAACTGATAAACAAAAAAATTGATGGTTTATGTGATTCTTTGCAGATACATCCAGTTATGCAGTGCAATACGAATGGAGGTTGGAGGAACAACACAGATTATCCACCATACAATCCGAGCAATGAAATGGAACAAGTTCACTATATGGGTAACAATTTTATACCTCAAAATAACCCTTATAGTAACACTTACAATTCAGGTTGGAGGAACCAGTCAAATTTCTCGTGGGGTAGCCAAAGAAACCAAAGACAACAATCCTACCCACAAGAAAAGAAGCCAAACCTTGAAGAAATGCTGACAATATTTATAGAGGTGTCAGAAACCCATTTCCAAAATACCGAAACAATATTGAACAATCAGCAAGCATCAATTCAAGGGCTTAAGGATCAAATTGGACAACTAACCAAGTTAGTTTCTGAAAGACAACTAGAAAGTTTACCTAGTGAAAAAGAGCAAGTGAAAGCAGTTACACTAAGAAGTGGAAAGGAATTGATTGAAACAACGAAGAAGATACCACATGAAACAGATAAGGAAAAAGATGAGGGAGTTGAAAAGGTAACACCGGTATGCGAAGAATGTAAACCACCAATCCCATATCCGGCAAAGAGTAAGAAAGATCGATTAGATGCACAATACGGTAAATTTCTTGAACTTTTTAAACAGTTACATATTAACTTACCTTTTTTTGAAGCTATTTCACAGATGTCGACATACGCAAAATTTCTAAAAGAGCTTCTAACGAATAAAAGAAAGTTTGAAGAGATATCAACTGTGGAACTTAATGAAGAATGTTCAACCATCCTCCAAAACAAGCTACCAACCAAATTAAAATATCCAAGAAGTTTCACTATTCCCTGATTAATTGGTAGTTTAAATATTAAGAAAGCACTAGCTGATCTAGGCGCCAGTATTAATTTAATGCCTTATAAAATGTTTAAGCAACTTGGTCTTGGGGAACCAAAACCCACTAGGATGAGCATTCAATTAGCTGACAGATCTATTAAATATCCTAGAGGAGTTATTGAAGATATTCTGGTAAAAGTTGATAAATTTATATTCCCTGCTGATTTTGTTGTGCTTGACATGGATGAAGACATTGAGGTACCTTTAATTTTGGGGCACCCTTTTTTATCTACTGCTAGAGCTGTTATTGATGTAGGTGATGGTAAACTCGCATTAAGGATAGGTGACGAGGAAATTATTTTCCAAATTTACGATGCTATACGGTATTCTAGAGAATAAGATGATTCCTGTTATTTTACTAATGCCATTGATCATTTTATTCAAGATTCTTTGCAGGAAATCATACATGATGACGCGATGGAACTGTGTCTTGCCCAAGGTGAGGAGGAAGATGATGATTCTGATGAGTTGAATTCTAATACATCTACCTCTAGACAAAAGAAAGAGGAGGACATTGAAATCAATGACGAATTTAAACAAAAACCTTCTATTGATGAGCCACCGAAGTTGGAATTAAAACAATTGCCAAAACACTTAGAGTATGCATTCCTCGGGGATAATTCTATGCTACCAGTAATTATCTATTTAGAACTGGAACCCGAAGAGAAAGACAAGTTGCTAAAGGTACTGAGGGAACATAAAAGAGCCATAGCTTGGAAATTTTCTAACATTAAAAGAATAAGCCCATCATTTTGCGCCCACAAAATTTTAATGGAAGATAAGTATAAACCATGTGTGCAACCTCAAAGACGATTGAATCCCAACATGAAAAAAGTTGTTAAAGCTGAGGTAATTAAAGCCCTAGATGCTGGAATAGTTTATCCTATTTCTGACAGTACTTGGGTAGGTCTTGTGCAGGTCGCTCCAAAGAAAGGAGGCATGACTGTTGTAGCCAACGAAAAGAATCAATTAATTCCTACAAGAACAGTCACAGGTTGGAGAGTATGTATTGACTATAGAAAGCTGAACGACACCACCAGAAAAGATCACTTCCCTTTGCCCTTTATCGATCAGATGTTGGAAAGATTATCTGGGCATATGTACTACTACTTCTTGGACAGACTCTCTGGCTACTTCCAAATCCCAATAGCCCCTGAGGATCAAGAAAAGACAACATTCACATGTCCATAAGGTACGTTTGCTTATCGTAGAATGCCTTTTGGATTATGTAATGCTCATGCTACTTTTCAGCGCTGCATGTTGGCTATCTTTGATGAGCTTGTGGAAGACATTATGGAGGTATTTATGGATGATTTTTCAGTATTTGGTAATTCTTTTCATCTGTGCCTTAAAAATCTAAAACGAGTTCTAATGAGATGTGAGGAAACGAACCTTGTTTTAAATTGGGAAAAGTGTCACTTTATGGTTCGAGAGGGGATTGTGTTAGGACATAAAATTTCTAGTAAAGGGATTGAGGTAGACAAAGCAAAGGTTGAAACTATAGAAAAATTACCTCCTCCTAGTTCAGTTAAGGCTATTAAAAGCTTTTTAGGACATGCTGGATTTTATAGAAGATTTATTAAGGATTTTTCTAAAATAGCTAAGCCTTTAACGAAACTACTAGAAAAAGATGTACCTTTCAATTTTGATCAGGAATGTTTAGATGCATTTAATATCCTCAAAGATAAATTAATAAATGCTCTAATTATAATTGCACCTGATTGGAATTTACCCTTTGAACTAATGTGTGATGCGAGTGATTTTGCAGTAGGTGCAGTTTTGGGACAGCGAAGAGACAAGCACTTTCAGCCGATCTATTACGCTAGCAAGACATTAACGGCTGCACAAGAAAATTACACCACCACGGAAAAAGAATTGCTAGCTGTGGTTTTTGCATTTGATAAATTTAGACAGTATTTGATATTATCTAAAGTTGTCGTTTACACTGACCATTCAGCTCTTCGTTATCTTTTAACAAAAACTGATGCAAAACCTCGACTCATAAGATGGATTTTACTCTTGCAGGAATTTGATCTAGAAATTCAGGATAAGAAAGGAGCTGAAAATCTTGCAGCAGATCATCTATCTAGGCTTGAAAATCCACATATCAAAGAATTAGATGAGAAGGATATAAATGACTCGTTTCCTGCAGAACAACTATTTGCTATTTCTAACTCCGAGGCACCCTGGTTTGCAGACATTGCAAATTACCTAGCTACTAACATCCTACTAGAAAGGTTAACACATCATCAAAAGAAGTGATTCTTTGCTGATGCAAAAAATTATTTTTTGGAAGATCCTTTTCTTTTTCGTATATGTGCAAATCAAGTAATTCAAAGATGTGTTACGAAAGCAGAAGCAAGAAAAATTTTGGAACATTGCCACTCAGGACCTTTAGAAGGACATTACAACGGAATTAAGACAACACATAAAACACTTGAATCAAGTTTTTATTGGCCCACCTTGTTCAAAGACGCTAACAGGTATGTTGCTTCATGTGATAGATACTAGAGAACAGGTAATATCTCTAAACGTAATAAAATGCCTCAAACATACATACTATCATGCGAAATTTTTTATGTATGGAGTATTGATTTTATGGGCCCATTCCTTAGTTCATTTGCGAATAAATATATTTTAGTAGCAGTGGACTATAGGTCAAAATGGGTGGAAGCTCAAGCTTTACCTACTAATGATGCCAGAATGGTAGTAAGATTTCTTACGAAATTCTTTTCTCGATTCGGAACACCCAGAGCAATTATTAGTGATATGGGTACTCACTTTTGTAATACTCAATTTGATAAAGTCTTAAAAAAATATGGAGTACACCACAGAACAGCTACCCCTTATCACCCTTAAACCAGTGGGCAAGTAGAAGTAGCAAATCGAGAGCTTAAGCGTATTCTAGAGAAAACAGTTGAATCAAATAGGAAAGACTGTGAAACACCCCAAACCCGGCCTATGCGTTAAGACCAGACTTGGCATGCCACACAATTCGAACTTACATCCAGTCATCAATGCTTTTGATGAAAACAATTTTTCAAAACGATTTTGAAGACGGAGTTTATCAAAAATCAAGATTTATTTGAAAACCATGATTTTAAAACATGAGAGTTTACAATTTGATTTTTAGAGAAATAATTGGTTAAAAACTTAAATAATTAGTTGAAATAAATTTATAAAAGAGTTTTCACGGAAATTTTACGAGTGAGTGATATTTAAGAAAAACCCTTTTTATACGTAAGTTTAAGAAAACATTTATAAGAATTAAACAGCCCCATTTAAGTAACTAAAACATATTAAAGTCCATCCACGAACAAAAATCCATAAAAATAATACCAGAGGCCTTATTACATCGCAATTGAAATAGTACTTAGATAAAAATACTTAAAAGAAGTTCAAAGTTTTTATAACTCATCATTCGTAGTATGGCCTCCACACGAAGTCATCCCCGGCCCGAGCCTCCATCAATTACCTGAGAAGGTTAAGAAAAACAGGGTGAGTTACTAAGAACTCAGTGTGTAACCCACTTACCGTGATCATTGGGCCAAAACCATTTAAGCATTTAATTGGGCTTGAGCCCATTTACAAATGTACAATATATATAAATCAAATAATAAAAATAATGCATGTGATATGCAATTCCCAACCAAGCCTAATTTCCATCCGCTACACACCACCCGTACCAACCAACACACCTGTGGGGATCAAGTTAACCCACTCCGCCAACACACCAATAGCAGGCATTAAGCCAATTATAATATTTGTGGCAGAGCCAACGAACTAAATTGTGACAGAGTCACCGAACTAGAAGCATTAAGCCATTTAAAATATTTGTGGCAGAGCGACTGAACTAGATTTTTGCAACAGGCCTTTCTTCTCTTCGTCAATTATCCCAACGCATGCAGTCATGTATATATATATATATTCATATGATAAATTTCAACAAAAATCCCATAATACAAGTTATCAATTTGGCCCATTATTCAAATTAGCATTTTAGCCCATATATCGATCTAGCAATTTTGGCCCATATAACAAATACCAAGCGGTCCATATAGCAACATATCACATTTGGCCCATAAAGGGTATTTTCGTAATTCGGTCCGTAGGGACATTTCATAATTCAGCCCATTAGGGGCATTTTCGTAATTCGGCCCGTAAGGGCGTTTTCATAATTCGGTAATCGTACCCACTAAGGGTAATTCGGTAATCTCGCAACCCAAGGGTATTTCATAAATTTTACCCACCAAGGGTAATTCGTTTGGGCACAAAAATTGAAACTGTCCATCTGCGTTATGCTGACTAAATTGACTATAACTTGAGTTAAAAAACTCGAAATTTAGATCCGTAAATTTTCCCTGAAACTAGACTCATATAAATTTTTACTTTAATTTTTCCATAATTTTTGGCTTAGCCAATTAGTACAGTTTATTCTTCAAAGTATCCCCTATTTCACTATTTGATAGTTCTACTGTCTCTTCACAAAATCCCAGATATCTTATTGTACAGAACTCAAATACTGATTTCATTTGATCCAAATAAAAATAGACTCACTAAGGATTCTAATAATATAAACCATGTCCCGTAATTATGTTTCTACAATTTATAATGATTTTTCCAAGTCAGAACAGGGGATCACGTATTCATTCTGAACCAGTCTTACAAAAATTTAAAAATCTCAAAATATAAAAATCCTTTGCTTTCTCTGTTTCTTTCATAAGAAAATAGACTCAGTAAGATTTAATCTGATATCTTATTCACTTTGTAATTCCTTCTATCCTATTTTTCATGATTTTTCAAATACACATCACTGTTTCTGACCGAAATTGTTTTATTACAAAACATGATTATCACTACCATCATACGCACGTCCGAGTGATCACGGATGCCGGTTATCGGTTTTCTTAGATATTTCTACCAAATCACAGAATATTTCATGTAAACTTTCAGAGAGATGTGAGATTTACTCACCATTTCAAACATATATTCGGAAGGGTATGGGATTACACACCTGATTACGGTAAGGACTAAACCTTTTTTATCGTCGGCACCTACGACACCCACTATTTCCGAAGGATTAACAAATAGAGAATATCGAGTGACTTTGTCCCTAAAAAAATAATCGATTAGTCAAAACTTCGATCCGATTTGCAACATAGCCGAATAGAGATATAACGAAAAATTCCAAGAAGAACTCCTTACCTTAACACTTCGATTTGATTTCTAGCGAGTCACGATGATTACGAATACTCCGAGTTCGGCCTTCTTTATAACACGATTGCTTAAACGAAGGTTGAAAGAATAATCAACAAAACAATATAGATGAAAAGAAGATTCGGCTTTGAAGGAAAATTAGAGAAAATGGTGTTAGCACCATTCGGCTAAGGAGAAAAGTAGAAGAGAGAAGATGTGCTTCGGGTTTTCAAGGATGAAAAAGAAACAAAGGGAGGGATTTGGGACAAGAGAACATTCGGCCAAAGAGTAGAGAAGAAAGAAAAGAAAAAAAGACATTTGTGTTATGGTGATTTCGACACTAGAGAGGAAAAAGAGAAGAAAAGAAATGGCAAAAAGAAACAATTGCTTCCTTGAAGCTTATGGCACATTCGGCTAGGGAGAGGGAGAATTGGAGAGAAAAGTTTTGATAAAAGCTCCAATGACCAAATGGAAAATGTGCTCATCAAGCACCTAATCCCACCAACTAACACCAAAAACTAGTCACCCCCCCCCTTTAGTCCCCTATGCCGTCCAAGTACTTGGCCACCAAGTCAAAGTTTGGCCACTCCAAACTTTCCAAAAAATCTTCCTTGTTTCATGCCTTATGCCCCCCCACTTACATACCTTTTCCTTAATTCACTCTTAACCATACCTTTTTCCTTAATTCACTCTTAGCCATACCTTTTTCCTTAATTCACTCTTAGCCATTATACCATAAAAATAAAAGTCTAACCTACCATAAATAATAAATACTAGCTTGACCGACACATGCTAGATGAGTGAAAAGAAAAAAAAAATTTAGTCACAAAAATGCATACCAAGGGATTCGAACCTCTTCCCTCAAGCAAACATACATGGCGTCATTTCCACCTTGCTACTAGCTCATCTTATGCTAGTTTTTGACACTTAAATTACTTTAAGCATCAGGATCACTTGATCCACTTCAATAAAATTCTCATTACTAAAATTTATTCTGGCTCCGAAAAAAATCCCGAGCTTTCTCGAAACTATATTAAGCACACAAATTTAATCATTCACAAGCTAATCGCCAAAAACATGCAACATTTCGATACTCATATTTTTAGGATGTTACAGACTGGGCATTAAAAGTAGACGATGTGTTATGGGCTTATAGAACAACATTTAAAACCCCCATAGGGACATCCCCATACAAACTTGTCTATGGAAAAAGTTGTCATCTACCATTTGAGTTAGAGCACAAAGCTTTTTGGGCTATAAAATTCTTAAATTACGATCTTAAAACCGCAGGTGAGAAAAGGATGATGCAATTAAATGAGCTTGACAAATGGCGAGCCAATGCCTATGAGAACTCAAGACTATATAATGAGGCAACAAAACGACGCCATGATGCTCATTTAAAGCAATCAAAGCAATTCGAAGTAGGAGATTTAGTCCTGATATACAATTCAAGGCTCAAATTATTCCCTAGGAAGTTGAAATCAAGATGGTCAGGCCCTTTCGTGATCAAAACTATCTTTCCCTATGGCACAGTCGAGGTAACTCATCTGAATTACGGCATATTCAAGGTAAATGGTCAGCGACTGAAAATTTATAATGGTGAAGATTTTAAGGATATAAGAGAAGAGCTTCAGCTCTGTGAACCTTAGGATATAAGAGAAGAACTTCAGCTCTGTGAACCTTCATTTAGAAATGAAAACAGGGAAAGTCTAACTTAAGACTATAAACGAGCGCTTCTCGGGAGGCAACCCGAGTACTAACCCCATAAATTTTTATTTTTCCTTTTTAGCATCTAACTATAAACTAACAAAAAGTGTAGGTTTCTCTACCCACACGACCTCACACACGACCGTGGTCGTGGCCGTGTGGATACCATGAACAGGTACATGGGCGTGGCAAAGATGGTGCAGAAATAGGACAAAATTTTCCCCAAGCCACGGGCTCCGACTAAACGACACGGCCGTGCGATGCGACCATGGTTGAAACTGGCTAATGGACAAGGACGTGTGACACGCCCATGCATCCAACCCGTGCTCGATCCTGAGTAAAGGACACGGGTGTTAAACACACCCGTGCTCTAAGGCCGTGGACGACACTGACTTACGAACATGGGCGTGGGACCATTGACACGAGCGTGGGAGAAGCGAACAAAGCTAGGCACGCCCATGCGATACGGGCATGGGACACAACTTATGCGCCCCAGACCCTTGAACATTCGAAACACACGGGCTAAAAACGATTTACACGGGCGTGTGACATGCCCGTGTACCCTTATTTCTATATAAACCCCTCACTATTCATCATCTTTTTCCCCCAAATTCTTCTTTCCAAACCCTAGCCGTTTTCTTTTTCTCTCCTCCCCTAAGTCCGGCCACTATCCTCCCCCTCCCTTCTTCCTTTTCATTCTCTTTTCCCTCTATTTTCCCTTTCTATTACACAAAACACGCAGCCACGCCCGTGCACAGTGACCACAGCCACACCCGCTCACATAAGGAACCACAACCGAGCCATTGCCCAGTTCATACGGCTGCTTCACTTTTAGACATCTCTGCACGCCTCATTCAATTCGAGCATTACTATACTCAACAATTCAATAACACTGCTCAACGATTCGATGGCATTGAGGCGACTCTTCAGCAGATTTTTCATCACTTTCACATATCGCCGCCTTCACCACCTCGTGACCCAGCCGATGACGAGGACCTTTGAGTCCTTTGATTTTATTTATTTTTCAGTTTTCATTTTTAGTTTATGTTTAGCTTATTTTCGTTTTTAATTAAAACTTTTTGCCTTTCTTGTTTAAAACTCTTATTAGTACAGTTTTATTTATTTTATCACTGCCTGTCTAATTCTCGAGTATCTCTAACAACATTCATTAAATAAATACTCCCTGAACATCTAACTGATAAATTCGTAGTTTAAAAGGTTCAATTTGCCACTCCAAGAACGAACACATCACCGGAGTATTCACCACCACATTCACACATGCCTCAATCATCATCACTAGCTATCCTCCACGGATTTCATCCAACATTCAAGGAGTTTCACTTCTCTCTCTCTTTTGATTTTCTTACTCTATGATTATCATATATATCTTTGTACATCGAGGGCAATGTACATCTTAAGTGTGGGGGGGGTGAATAATTATTTCGAGAAAGTGCCTATGATAAACCATAATATTAACATATTTTAATCCCACATTTAGTATGCTTTTGGATGATTTAAGCCTCGATTTATGTACAAAGGTGCTCTTAATCCTTTCTTTTCATGTCTTATACCCAAGAAAGCACCCGAGGATGAAAAGAACATAAAACGGGCCCAAAACGGAGTAAATGGGCCATATCACGAAATCGACACGGCCTGGACTTAAGCCCACACGGTCGTGCTGCATTGATAATCTAGAACACGGCCTTACCCTCGATTCACACGGCCGTGCCTCATTAAGGAAGTCTAAACACGGCTTGAAGACTAGTCACACGGGCGTGTGACATGGCCGTGTCCCTGTCGTGGCAAAGAGCAATTTCATTCGGATTTGGATACTTTAGGGTGAAGAAACACATTCCAAGAGCCTATATAAACCCCCCAAGTGTTACCTGAAAAGAGGGCAGTTAGCTAGGCCAAGGAGCCAAGCCGAAAAGGTCAGAGTTGTGAGAATCACTCGAAGATAGCCAGTTGATCCATCTCTAAAAGTCGGAATTCTACTCAAGACGGCGGATCTCTCCTTCAATTTCTTCAGGGAGTTTTAGGGATTTCTTATGTTTTGTTTTATCTTTTCTTCTGAGATGTTTTCTTTATTTGATATGAACTAAACCCTTCAGATACTTGAAGGGGATGAAACCTAGATGAATCTTGTTATTGTTTTCTGAACTATAAGATAAATACTTGATTTGTTCTTAATTATGTGTGCTTAATTCTTGTGTTAATGTTTCCGGGCTATTAATTCAAGTCAGATGTTCTTAGGTGGAGGAGCAAAAGTCCCTATTTAAGAATAGATCTAGCATAATTAAAGCGGAGTCGTTCGCACGCCTAGAGATAGGGTGACGCGATTTTGCCGGATTAGGGTAAACCTAATATGGGAATCCATAGATCGAGTTAATGTGATTCTAGGGGTTTTAATTAGAAAGAAATTTCAATTAATCAACCTAGGGTTAGTTATTATTCGCTTCGAGAGATGGTTTAATATAACTTAGGGAATCCTACGGATCAAGTTAAGTGAATAAATTGTATGGTTCAGGGTTAAATAACAAGTGAAATCTAGGTGGATTCTCCCTGAGGGTATCGTCTTAAATCAACTGAGTCTTTCTTCAAGTTATTTCCCAATTCATTCTTTTTGTCTTTGCTTCTTTAGTTTAGTAGTAGTTAGATTAGATTTAAACAACTTCACTTATTTTAGGCTAGATAATAAAAAGAAGGTTAGTATTAGTACTTTTAGTTCCTTTGGGTTCGACAATCCGGTCTTGCCTAAGCTATACTACTGTTCGATAGGTACACTTGCCTTTAATCGTTGTCAGAGTTAGTTTGTAGGTTTGATCATTCTCTTTATAAATTTTAAGACACTGATTCTAGCGATCAGCCTAACTTTCTGCATTATTCTCAAATCCCTGAATGATATCTTGTCTTTAAGTAATTTTCTCATATTACTACTAGAATGAAATTTCCTGTGATTTATGATTTTTATTGATATGTTTCGAATTAAATCATTGATAATTGTGCAGTGATGATTTAAACTTTAGGAGACTAGAGAATCAAGCATGATAAGTCCATTTTCAAAAATTAAAATTTTGTTAGGTTATCTACCTGAATCTAATTATTACCTTGAAATTTGAAATTTACAGAGTTGATATCAAAAACCCATAATTTTTGTGTGATTTTGAGCCTTTTAGAGCATACATTCTTTTCTTACTCATTTTATTAATTATGAGTGTGTCAACATTGAGCTGTTATTCTAGAACTTACTTCGATTATACATGTCGAGACCACATTAATTGATTTGATATACTGAGATGATAAAGGCATTTAGGATTTAACTGATTCACTCCACTAAAAAGCCTACCCTCACAATTAACCCCTAGTGAACCCCTTTGATCCTAACAACCCTTTTTATTGACTCACCCACTAATATTAACCCAAAAACCCTGTATGTATTTGTTATCACCATTCCTCTTGACCACCCTTATATCGAGATTTGATTTGATCAGTTGCCTGATTATAATCTTTATTTCAGTAGTTAAATTCATCCTTTCATTTGATTTGTTCTTAAAAAAAATCGAAGTATATTTATTAGTTATATTTAAGAGAGATTACATGTTTAAATTCCATATCTTGAAGAAAAAGCTCATGTTATTAGTATTTCATATTTTCAATTGATGTAATTATTTACGATTAAGTGATTTTTCTAGTTAGGTAAATTGTCAATTCAATCTCGATTCTAACCCTCTAATTCAGCCTTTATCCACACCTTTAACCCGAGCCCCATTACAACCCTTTTTAGACCTTTTGATTTATGTATCATCTTATTTTACAATGGTGGAGATTTGATTTTTAGGCAAGCCTATGGGATTAACTTTTCATGTTCGACTTTTGAGTGCTTAATTTTGAACCTTAAACACTTTGAGCGATTTGAGTGAATCTTTAGTGAGGATGTCAACTCTTGTCGATTTTGAATTAAGGGTAATTATTTAGGTAAAGGGAAAACACCTATGTTTTCGTGCTACAAAAACCATGAATATCAATGTATGAATTATCTATGAATTATGACGAAACATTATTGATGAATATTATGAATCAAGGAAGTTCATTTTAATTGTGATTTGAGAATTTTGCTTGAAGACAAGCAAATGCTTAAGTGTGGGGGTATTTAATAAACCGTAATATAAACATATTTTAATCCCACATTTAGCACATTTTTGGATGATTTAAGCCTTGAATTATGGAATTTGGTGCTCTTAATCCTTTGTTTTCATGTTTTATACTTAGGAGAGCACCGGAGGATGAAAAGAAAGAGAAACGGGCCTAAAACAGAATAAATGAGCCATATCACAAAATCAACACAGCCTGGGCCCAAGCCACACGACCGTGCCACCTTAACAGACCCGAACACTGCCTGGCCACGATTTACACGGGCGTGTGCCATGGGCGTGTCCCTGCCGTGACAAGAAGAGTTTCATTCGAATTAAGGTACTTAGAGGCAAAGAAAGCCATTCTAAAAGCCTATATAAACACCCTAGAAGCCAGCCTTCAGGGGGTAGTCCAGTTAGGCGTCGAGTGAGGCCGAAGAGCCGAACCAGAGAGGCCAAAATTATGGGATTTTACTCGAAGAAAGCCAGTTGATTCATCTCAAAAAGCCGGAGTTATACTCAAGATAGAAGATCTTCTCTTCAATTCCTTCAGAAGGTTTTAGGGTTTTTCTTATGTTTTGTTTTATATTTACTTCTGAGATATTTTCTTTTATGATTATGAACTAAACCCCTCAAATACCTGAGGGGGATGAAACCTAAGATGGATCTTGTTATTGTTTTCTGAACTATATGATAAATACTTGATTTGTTCTTAATTATGTGTTCTTAATTCTTGCTTTGATATTTCAGGATATTAATTCAAGTATTGATGTGCTTAAGCAGTGGAGCAAAAGTCCCTGTTTAATAGTAGATCTAGCATAATTGAGCGGAGTTGATCGCAGCCCTAGAAATAGGATGACGAAAATCTGCCGGATTAGGGTCAAACCTAATATGGGAGTCCATAGATCAAGTTAATGCAATTCTAGGGGTTTTAATTAGAAAGAGATTTCAATTAATCAACCTAGGGTTAGATGTTAGTAGCCTCGAAAGAGATATTAATATAAATTAGGGAATCCTACGGATCAAGTCAAGTGAATAAATCGTCTGGTTCAAAGTTAAATAACAAGTGAAGTCTAGGTGGATTCTTCCTCGGGTATTGTCTTAATCAATTGGTTTTTCCCACAAGTATTTTCTCCAAATTCGTTCTCTTTGTCTTAGCATCTTTAGCTTAATAGTTAGTTAATTTTAGATTCATTAATAATTCCCTTAATTCTTTGGCTAAATAATAGAAAGGAAGTTAGTATCAGTACTTTTAGTTCCTTTGGGTTTGACAATCCGGTCTTGCCGCTAAACTATACTAATGTTCGATAGGTGCATTTGCCTCAATCATTGTCATAGTTAGTTTCTAGGCTCGATCATTTTTTTTTTAAATTTTTAAGACTCTGACACACGATCAGTCGATAACCTCAGTGGTCAAAGAAACAAATTACCACTTAGTAGCCTTATTTCCAAATTGAGCAGAAAAATATATTGGATAGATAAATGGCAGTCACGTTTGGTGCGAAGAGGTGATGAAAGAAATTAGAGAAAATACAGAAAGAGCAAACTCAATGTCTGCAGTACGTCACTCACGTCCAAATCAAAATATTTTGGGTTACAGAGTTCCAAAAACCCGATGAAGGTATTATTAGGGGATCGTACCGTATATACATAGGACGAAAGACCTGCGACTTTGCGAGACTTCAAGCACATCATTTTTCAAGTGCACTGTTGAATTTGGTGCACTGATTGTAGTTTATTCTTTTGCAAATCGGTAAATTTTTCGAATAGATTGGTTAATAAAAAAATTTATTGATTACATTAATATACTTTGTATGATTGTCCTCAGATGGTTTTTGCACGCAAAGTAGAATGAAAACAAATGTTGCTTATTGTTGTCTAATGTTTAAATTAATACTAAGTGATATTACATGGTTGAATCATAATACGAAAAGACAACTTATATTAGTAGATGAACCTAAACATGTCTATAGTCTAATCAAAAATTAGCAAATCGATTAAAAGACTAATATGTGGTCTATCAAGTTCAATTGGGGAGATGCTTTGTTTTGGGAATTGCAGCGAATGACTCCCAGAAGATAGAGACATAGATTTGACTGACTAGACTGACAATACATCGAGCTGGACCCAAGAAGAATAGATCCTGATTCCTTTTATGGATTTATTCACTTGTGACATTCATAGTGTCGCACACCTAAATCCTGAGTAAATGATGAACAATGTATG
Source organism: Gossypium australe (assembly GCA_005393395.2). Classification (NCBI taxonomy): domain Eukaryota; kingdom Viridiplantae; phylum Streptophyta; class Magnoliopsida; order Malvales; family Malvaceae; genus Gossypium; species Gossypium australe. The sequence goes on along the minus strand of CM016614.1, from coordinate 127,325,273 downwards.
TGTGACTCGTACACTTTGATGTAAGTAAAAACCTGAGTTCGAATAGATAAGGAACTGAAAGTTGGTGCATTAGGTGTATGACTTTTTCAGTATGTAACATCATTCACAATAGTGAAATTCATAGCCTGAGACATGAGTAAATGATATCCTCTCATTGGCATTACATGGTTGATGAAAAGTAAACATGGCCACGGTCGTTCGTCTTTGTGATGGATGACTTGATTATTATTTGATAGTACTTAACTTTTCATGAAAGAAGATGTAATGGTTATCATGAGATAAAACAGGATCATATTGGGAGAACGGATAGTATCATAAAGAGATTAAAGATATCCTATGAGGGTAACACACTTTTTCATGAAAAAGTAATAAGAATGAGAGGTGTTAAGCTTTTTATCATCCTGGCGTCGAGCTATTTTGCCGCAGGACCTCTCCTACAGTATCGTCACCGCAGTAGAGTTTAACCACCAAGTTCGGGATGGATTGGTGTTGTTCCTCTATGCCTAGGACACCAGAATATCGAACCATGAACGAAGAAAGGCGTGCGAGAAAAGGAAAAGCATATTGGCTAGTGATTATGAGGCCCCAATTCTTGACTGGAGGGGACACCAAAGGCCTCCGCCCTTCCATCCCATGAGCACTAGTCGAGTTGCTTTCATAACGGTATGTTGTTGGGGAGAGCTAAGTCACGATACTATAGTGGAATAACTTCGTGACTAAATGAGTTTATAATTAATAAGTGAAAAGGTGGAATATAATTATAAATAATTTGAGCCTCAATTGCATATGTCTAATCGCTCCCATCGTTAGCTCGTTGAAACCAAAAATAAATTGCATGTTGAATCAAATGAACAGAAATGAACAAAAATGAATAGAAATGGTGAAATGAAGAAATAGGAAACATTTGGAAATGATTAAGGTTTTCTCCAAAATGAAAATGAAAATGAAAATGAAAATTACCCGAAAAATGAATTTATGTTTTTCAAATAAATGAATTTCAAAAATGGAAATAAATCATTTGGTCATATTTTCTCATAGATTCTTTTATGGTAAAGTCATCATGATTTTAACGGAATCAGAATTAGGTTGAGAAAATTACTTAATTGGAAATATATTGAAGTTTATTTTTTGGAAATAGAAAAACATATATTGGGTTGGATCAAATTATGAAGTATTGGGTTAAAAGCCTGAAAATTACTTGTAATTGGACCCGATATGGAAGAGGCTCAAAAGCCTCTTATGTAATAAATGGGTTATGACAAGCCCTAATACAATTAACTATGGTTGTCACCCCTTACATCCTAGTTGAACTAGGATTTTGTTTTTCTAATTGAAATAAACTTCTCTAAATCAACAAGGGTTCTATCTTCTCTCCTATAATAGCCGATTTTTCAGTGATATCAGAAATAGTGGTTTTAGAACCCCATTTTATGATGATCAAGTCCATGAATATTATTATTTAAAATTTGTAAGTATATTATAGTATTATATTAAATTTCGGTTTAGTAATTTTATTGAACGAATAGTTAATTAAGGTGCAAGGACTAAATCGTAAAAGTGGTAAAATTTCAATCACTATACTCAATGGACTAATTAAGCGATTAGACACTTTTGTTTTTATAGATAGTGGAGAATGGTGTATGTCCTCATTAGTTTATATTAAACTTGATTAAGAAATGTTAATTATAGTTTAGTTAAGTTAAGTACAATTAATAAAAGTTAATATATGTATATATATTAAATTAAAAGGGAAAATCAAAACAATTGAATATTCATATTCTTCCTTACGAAAGAAAAGAAAGGAATAAGGGTTTCAATGTTTTCAATCTTAAGCTCTCAATTAGTAAGTGATTTTTAGTCCTTTTTCTTGTAATTTTTTATGTTTTTGAGATTCCGGGAGCTTGATTTAACTGACCTATGTATTATTTTGCAAAACTTTTAAAGTCTTCAAAATTTACCATTGATGATTTCTTGAAAATTTTGGTATTAAATTGTTAGATTTTAAGCTTTGAAGCAAAAAAGAACCAATTTGTAAAGTGAAAGTTGTTAATTTTGAACATATGGACTACTGTATAAAAATTTTAAAATTGATATTAAATTTCTATAATTTTATATATTGGCGGGCCATAGAAGGATGGAATTGAGATCGGTTTTAAAATTAAAGCCCAAATTTGAGGTTTATAGCAATTTCGATTTTAAGGATTAAATTGAAAAAAATGTAAAATTTTAGGGAACATCTGAAAAATGAAATCGAGCTATCATATGCATAAAATAACATGTTATAAAGTATTTGAATTGATAAATTGGAATAAATTATTCCTAACATCTTGTTATTGCAGTTTCTGCCAAGTAAGTTCATATGGTGTAATTATATGTAATAGTAATTTAAATATGTTTGATTTATGAAATTGTTTGTGTAAATGTAATTTTGAACTTGTTATGATTTGGTACAAAAAGGTGAGGCATGGACTAAATTATAAATAAATGTTTTATGTTTGGATGATATGTATATGATGACACTACAATGACTAAAATGTTACGAACACAGTGTTAATGCTCGCGTGAACTTAGTAAACGATTAAGATACGGTTGACATGCCAATAGGGTTATTTGCGCGCTTGTATGAGTTTAGAAATTTTGTGCTCTCTGTTCAGTACTTTGGTACTCTCTATTCAACACTTCATTCTCTCTACTTAGCACTTTAGTACTCTTTGCTTAAGACTTCTGTGCTATCTGTTTAACACTACAGTGCTTTCTGGTGTGGTTTAGTTACCCATGTATCCAAGTTTATTTAGTAGAGTTCATCGGGCTAGTTGAAAAACAGAAAGAGAACTGAAAATGACATGTTACGAGCTTAATGCTCATATGGTATATGATGATCTGATAATGTATATGGTGTAGAAATGTGAACTCTATGTGAATGGTACTAAGTTGATTAGCTTATTGAATGTTGAATTTCTATATGACTCGATTTATGATGAACTCACCTATTTATTGAATATGATATGTCAAGTATATTATGTCACATTATTTAGTTTAATACAATTAATTGTATATCGAGGTAAGTTTTTGTTTTTTACCTATGAACTTACTAAGTATTCGAAATGCTTACCTAGTTATTTTTACATTTCTATAGATTGTTGGTTTGCGGAACTTGTCAATTGGATTACCACGAAGATCACACTACCCAGCCTCTGATTCGGTAGTCTTTTGGCTCATTTCAATCTTGGTTATGTGGCATGTACTAGGATGTTATTATAAATGTGTTAATTTTGATGATGATTTGTTATGTATCTTGGTTAAAGCTAAATTATGGTTGTTAATGGTTATATGAAAGTATGCACATGTTTATTCGAATGTCAAGTTTAAAAGTCAATTGGCATGACTATGATGAGAATATGAAATGATGATATAAATATGAATGTTTAAGACTCTTACAAGTTAGAATTGGTATGTTTTGATCTTGAAAATGGTATAGTTAATATGTGGCTTCAATGATATTAAATTTATAGATGAAAATGACATATCTAAGTGTTTAGTTGATGTTAATGTTTGGTTGATTGAGAAAGTATTGATTTGTGGTATTTGGTAAGATTTTATTTGGTTTTTTGCAGGTTTATAGGGTGTTTTAAGCATTATTTTAGTTTACTTTGGTTTTGGGCATCAAAAGGGCCAGAATGGAAGATATTGACATATTTGGCATTGAGGTATCAATACCACGAGTGAAGGTATCAGTACTTAGTATTTTTAAGTAAAATTTTCAAATATCGAATTTCAAAACGATATCGATATCGGACTAAAGTATCGATACTTTACATCAGGGTACTGATACTTTACAAAGGTATCGATACACATGGCTTTTGATAAGTTTTTACAGAAGAAATAGAATCACAAAACAGTATCGATACTAGAATTTGGTATCGATACTTATAAAAAGAGTATCTGTACCAAAATTCTAGTGCCGATACATGTTAATTTAAGGGTGAATTCTTCGAAACTAATTTTGGTATCGGTACCTTTCATGGGATATCGGTACATGTTCTGAAATTTTGAAATTTCACAATTTGGTCCTATCTCATGTACAGATTATCAATTAAGTTTTTGTATGTTTGATTGAGTTTCGGGAAAGTTTATTGATCATGTAATGACTGGAATTTTTAAATGTTTGCATGTTTGAATGGTTTAATTTCAATGTTTTCGTCAATAGTTTCTCCGGCAACAGCTACCACATTCCGTAACTCGAACCCGACGACTAGGTCAGGCGTGGGGTGTTACATCTCCCTATAAATAGATGGCACCAGTAGGGCAATACACGTGTAACACCCCCTAACCCTTATCTGTCACCGGAACAGGGTTATGAAGTATTACCAGACTTTTCAGATCAATTACGAATGTTACACGTTTATTTAGCATTCATATCATAATATAATCATGTTGTCCCTTTCATGGGTCCACGCGGCCCAAAATATGTATTAGGAACAAATCGGGACTCAATCAGAAGTTTATAAAATTTTTCACGAAATTTCAAAATTTTTCCTAGGTGCAGGGCTCACACGCTCGTGTGGCCAAGGGACACACCCGTGTGACCCTATGACATGCCCGTGTTTCAGGCCGTGTCCTACCCCGTGTGCCTCACACGGCTGAGATACACGCCCGTGTCAAAATACCTGAACATTTTGTTTTGTGAAATTTAAGTAGCAGGGGACACACGGCCGAATCACACGCCCGTGTGTCTTGCCGTGTGGACTCAATATGAGCCTTAAACAATAAGTTTACCATACCCTGCAAAATTTTGATATCAAACAACTCAAAAACCATTCGTTCAATCACTTCAAGACACAATTAACACACTCAAAACATATCAATTAGACTTTTTAAGAGCCTAACTAATGTAACATCATAAGTATTCTACACTTATTAACGAAACAATCCAAGAAGTACCACTTAAGACCAATTTCAAAATTATGCCATTTTCAACCCAAATTCTCCTATTTCTAACCCTTCATGCATCATCCTAATATTCCACATTCAACTATTACTTTACCTATCATTATTCAATTACCTCAACATTATAAGACAATTACGGAATTATCACAATACCAAAACTCAAGGCAATTACATGACTAATTTCAATCAAAATGACCTATACATGGCATTATAACTAGAAATAAGTCATCCATAATTACCTATAGAACCAATGGATAGTGTGATATAGCTCCAATATGCTTTCAACCCGTTCGAGCTTCCGATAATCTATAAGGTAAAAAAATAAAACAATTATGTAAGCAATGACTGCTTAGTAAGTTCGTATAATCTTTAATCATAATAATATATTTCAATTATAAAACTTTACATATAAAAAAATAACCCAATATTATTACCATAATACTTATAAATTATTCTCACTAATTCATAAGGTGAACTAATCCATAGTATCACACATAAACATATACCCTCAAGCTTAGTAAATTTTTATATAACTTTAACTCTTCCGCACTTATTCCATATGCATGTCATTCAATCACAATTACAAATTAATGCATTTAACCAAAGCATTGTTCTAATTAAACACGTAACAAATCGTTCTATAAGAAATTGCATAATCTAAATCTTACCATTCTTTCATGAATACTAATTTATTTCCACTTAAATACTTACCATTTCAGTGCTTCAAACAAATAAACATACTACTATTCAATCAATAGCTTGGCACTTGCCTAATCATCAAGCAACAACAATAGTTAGTGTACTAACACATCTTACATATAAATTCAATATTGATAAACTTATTTTCTCGACATATCACACTTGGGTTTAATACTCATCATCATATACATAGTCTTCTTATATCAACATATTAAAGTTAAACACATATATATATGTCACTTTTCAATATATATTAAATAAATATTATTCCCATGTCACATTTCAATATATATCAACTAAATATCATTTTCCAAGACACGTTTCAATATATATAAATTATATATCAGTATCGAGTATTTTAGATATAATTTCATAAATATACCATTCATAACACTTTTAATTCTCATATCGTACTATTTCAATCTCATAATTGCTATTCAATAGCTTTTCTCATTAGGATACACAATGCAATTTCAATATCCATTTCATGAATCCATGATTCATGCAATTTCATGCATTTCAATTGCATTTTCATTTCATTGTCCATTCCAATCCATATTCAATATCACTCAATATCAATCAATTGGCTAAATCATTTGTTTACCCCTATTAACACGACTCGGACTCAGACGGATACACGAATCCAACCAAAACACGCCAGTACGGCACTGACTACCTCATCGGATAGTTCGAAGCAATAAGTTGACACCCAGTGTCTCATCGGCCATGCCGAAGTAAGTTGGTACCCATTACCTCATCGAATCTATCCGAAGTAATACAATGACACCCAGTGTCTCATCGACTCGAAGTCGAAGGAACCCTGAACACTTCCAATCCTATGGCATGCCAACTATATCCGACTTAGCCCCACTAGTTAATAGGGTTTCCAAATCACTTTTCAGTTTCCAATCAATACACATTTCAATTAATCAAATATATTCATAATTCAATACAATTCAATTCACTTTTCAATAACAATCAATATTTATTTCAATTCAGTCAGTCAATATAATCAATATATATATACCAACTCAATCAATATAATTTCAATAAATTCATCACTTATTAAATATATATGTTTCAATATATCCAATATTCAAATATCACTATTCCAAATACATTCAATTCAATAACAATCAATATTCCCTGTACCGTTATTCTCATGAATTTCGTATGTATTTATTTTGTTAACAATTCATATTTATAAATTTTCCATGTTTTCAACATATAATATAAATAAATACATAATATCATACATAAACTCAATATAAATATCAAATTTAGATCATACAAACTTACCTGGGCCTATTTCTAAAATTTGTAGAAATTCGGGGACTAGTCTATTAATTTCTCTTTTCCCTGTTTATCTTCGATTTCTTGATCTATAATATAAAATTACTCATTCATTAGCATCTATTTCATTTCTAATTCAATTTACAATTTATACCCTTCAATTTTTGAAATTACACCTTTACCCTAAATTTTACCATTTTTACAATTTAGTCCTTATGCAATTAACCCATCAATTGAGCTAATTTTTCTCAATTGAAAATTGACCTAATTATTTTAGGTTACCATACAGCAATTAATATTCAGAATTTTAATTTCAAACCCTAATTCTTAATTTTTTCACAATTAGGTCCTAAAATCAATTTCTATTGAAATTACTTGATAAAATCATCATATAACAAAATTAAAACTTCAATTCCATGTTAATTCATCATAAACATCCAGCACTCATCAATGGTAACTTACAAGATTACCCATAAATCAAAAACTAATGAATTAGATAGTCGGACCTAATTGCAAAAGTCTTAAAAACACAAAAAATTATAAGAAAATAGCAAGAAATAAACTCAAATGGTGCCAAAAATATGAGAAACCAGCTTCTTGGAGACCTTCCATGGCATTTTTCTGAAGAAAAATGAAGAAAATATCTAGATTTCTCATGAAAATTCAATTTTACCTATTAAGTTTACTTGTTTTCCAATTTTGCCCCTTGTTCACATTATTTCCTTGCTTATTTTCTTTGCCCATACCGTCCAGCCCATATATTTTGGGTCTAATTTTCTTTTAAATCCTTCCTTATTAGACACTTAAGCTATTTAATCACTCTAACAAGTTTTTGCACCTTTTACAATTTAGTCCTTTTTAATTAATTAACTATCAAAACGTTAAAATTTTCTAACGAAACTTTAATACTAACTCAATGACACTCCATAAATGTTTCTAAAAATATTTATGGCTTGTTTTATAAATTCGAGGTCTCGATACCTCGTTTTCGACCCAATTTTCCTAATAAATTCTTTTAAATCACAAAATTTACTAATTCAAAAATACTTCTAAAATCACACTTGACTAATATATTAATTTATTAAATTTTTGAACTCACTTGTCGAATTTAGTGATCCCGAATCACTGTTTCCGACACCACTAAAAATCAGACTGTTACAAACGCAACTTTCAGATATTGTTATTCGGCCCGAAAATAGAGAGATTTTTCTTGTCTATGAATTAAATATATTTTTTGAAATAACAATTCTACCAGTTTCGATTTTGAAGAGAACTTTTGTTTCAACCCAAAAAGAAAAGAATTATTATTATTAGTTTCTATGTTTGATTCGTTTTGTTTGAGCCCGTACTTGAAGCAATTTGTGTACGAGAATAGCGCAGAAGATTGTATGGTTGGAAGTCGGGAACGAAAATGATCCGTCTATTCGAAAACACAGGTACGATTTTGGTATAGGATTTATTGCTATAAATATCACAAACTGGGTCGGTTTTCAAAATTTTAATTTTTTGTTGTACAAGAAATCTGTTTTCAAATCGGATTTTTTCCAACAGCACACACAATTGTTGCATGTGCCTCGGCATGTCTGGATTGCATGAGCTATGTTCACAAACTGTATAAACTAAAGTGCATATATAAATATGAATTCCTATCGATCCCAAATGAAAGTATATGGCAATCTGTCTTGAGTGCCCCATTCGAGTTGGTACCGAATATTATGTTGCGTCACTAGCCAAAAGGTCGGCCAAATTCTACTCAAATACATGACAATATGAATATTCGGGAGATGATAGAGCAACCGAATTTATGGAGTTATTGTAGGAACCCAGGGCATACTAAGCCAACATGTGCACACTTAGGGACAACATTGAGAACAAGACCTAATTAAAATATTTATTTTTTTATAGAAATACAAAAAGAAACAAACAAACAAATAATTTGTTAATTTTTTTCATAGCTTCTATTTTTTGGTAAATTATATATTTATGTAAAATATAGTAGAATACAATATAAACAAATTTTTTTATTCTTTTTCATAGATTGTAAACAAGTATATATTATTGATATTCGATGCAATAGAATACAATACAAACAATTTTTTATTTTTTTTCATAAGTTGTAAATGAGTATATTATTGATGTAAAATACAATAGAACAAATTTTCTTATATAATTGGAATAAGTACATTATGGATGAAAAATTTTAATACAATACAAATTAAAATTTAACAAAGTAAATGATGGTTTACATGGAAAAATTTTAAAAAATCATTGGCGTTATTGACCCGAATGTATGCTAGAATTTCTTCGTAGTTGGGGTTCCAGCTCCTCATCTTCTTCATCTTTATCTTCACTATAACACCTTATACCCGGTCTGATCGCCGAACCCGTGCTATGGAACACCACATTAGCCACCTAAGTGAATCCCTATTACCACCCAACCTAACCTCCAACACACCACAAGTTAGAATAAAACAACATGTATGGGTTTAAGAAAGCACAAGCTTGCGAACTCACTTCACTTGCTTCATGATATGCAACGGTAATAACATGTGAACCTACTTCACTTACAAGGACCTAACTTACAATTTTCTTGAAGTCATAAATATTTGAAAAAAGGAATTATAAGAACAGGCAAACCCTAAGTTCGTAAAATAATATACGGTTGTTCATTGACCTGACATTGGGGTTCGCACCCTTGCTTAGCTCGCGCATTCTAAGTCTTCGTAGGTTAAGACTCTTTAAACAGGGTAAGTCTCGCGAACCACCTCTTAAGTACTTAGATACTGCGAACACAGTTCGCAGGGTTCTTCCTATATAGTTTATCAAAACTCACTAAAGGTTCATACATAGTAGTTTGCCAATCGCTACAGTTCGTACTTAGCATAATTCAGCAACCCTGTCATTTCGCAGAAAATTTGGCAAACGCTACATAAGTTTGTCAGATTAGAATATTTCAGGTTATAGCATATGGCGAACATTATGTTTAGAAATTAATTGCTTAAATAGGAACTTGTAAAATTAAGAAAAAATTAAACAATCCTGGACTACGTTAATATTCTTAAAATTTATATGTGTTTAGAAAGTATTATCGGTTCGTAAATAAAAACATAAAGAAATCATAAAAATAACTAAGTCTTAGAATAATTGGCGAGGTCAACAGTACTCTAAGCCCAAGCAGATTCCCACATTATCTTTAATTTAGAGTTTGCTGGTTTCACCTTCTTAGTATTTGTGCTTTGCCTGGATCACTAGCCTTGCTATTACTCACCGTGTGATCTAACTATCTGCAGTGTTTAGAAAGGAATGCGTGAGCTCTTGCAAACTCAGTGAATATGCCGGAAAGAATAATCACACAACACGCACAAAACATAAGTTTAAACAAAAGCTTTTGCAAGGTTACAGAGCTGCGAACTGGGTTCGCCATACCTACGCGAAACTTGGTTCGTAGACACTTACTATCAGATGGCTTAAAAATAGTAAAACACAATATTTCAGAAATTATAATCTTATTCACATGTTCTTTCCTATTGGATAAGTGGATCTCCTTATAACGCTTCAGAATGACTCAATGAGTCTTAACATGTCTCATAAGTGTAACATAAAGCTAAGCACTCTCCAAACACACCAACATGTCCCATTGAATGGAGCTTAGCTCGACATTCCATTATCTCTCTAACCTGTTCTAGAGCCTTTTGCCCAAAACACAAAACATAAGGTGAGTACTCACAATTCTATGGCATGCCGTTATATCCAACGGTTTCAAAGTATTATAGTGTCCAAACATATACTTAAAACATAGAGCTCGCATACCACTGTTCATAAAAACACGTATATAATCACAAAAAAAAGTTTTAAAAAAACTTACTCTCAGAAGAATAAAAACCTAAACTCTTAGTTTACTTTATAATTCGCACATACATGTAGCGATCCCTATACACTCACCAATTTGCTAAAACTTTAAACAAGCTTCGCTTTTCCCTTGTCTTTGCTTGTAGACGATTCTGTCAGGTTCTCAATTTCACAAAAATACACAAGCCACTAACAGACAAAACACATTAAAACTCACACATAGACACAAGCGTACCTAGGTCCGCACATGCTAGTCTTTTGGCGAACCTAGTTTCTTTTGTTACGAACCTTCTTAAGAGTTCTAAAGAAACATAGTCTTACCTTAATTTCTAATAGCTAAGTTCTGGGTTCTGGATTTCGTAGAAACTTAACAACAAGATAATCGATGAAAGAATTTGAGAGAATTTTTTCATTCAAAAAAAGATGATTTTTTTAAGGAAAACGCTTAATTTATAGACACTAAATGTTTTAATGTTCTTAGGATACCTAGCCACAGTAGAAGTAGGAAAGAGTTATGTGTATTGATCGTATTTAGAAGAGAAAAGTAAGTTGTCTCCTTAATTTTAGTATAATTACCCTTTGACTACTACTTTTGACTTTTGGCCCAAAACAGAAACCACAACTTGCTAGGCCCACTGGCGACCCCAGCTCGCTAGGCTTTCTGGCGAACCCCCTGCTCACCAAGCCTTCTAGCGAACCCTTGCTCACTAAGCCTTCTGGTGAACCTCTGTTCACCAAGCCTACTGGAAAATACCAACTCGCCATGCCTCAAACACCTAGGACATATTATGGGATATTATATTCACCTCCACCTTCATCTCTATCTTCATCTCATTTCATCGTGCTTAAGTGTCGTGTTGTCCTAGGTTGCCATCGTTTATCGCCCTTTGTAGTAACAAGTGGTTACGAAGATGAGCCACCTCAGTAGAACAGTGAGTTTGAGAGTGTTTACGACACTATCGGAAGATAAGTGTATGGTGTTGCATAACTTGATTGTAGATAAAATATTGGAATTGTCAGAGATGGTGGACACTTCAGTGCTGTTGTCGGCATTGGCGTGTAATATGGTGTTGGGGATAGAGGTGGTGTACCCAAAGATGCCTCATATTGGGTTGGAGCTGATGATGACTCCATCGATGCATGTACTCCTAACCTAGGATTCATATGGGTCATCTTAGCCTCCTACGACGACGTTGCCTACTCCTTTCCTCCTCCAACAGTAGATATGGCTTACCGTTAATTCTAAACCATGTCATGTAATCCAGATGGAAGCATTGGTTTGTGCATAGGAATGAAATCGTATCTATTCTCCCAAATGTAGATATATTTGGCATGGAATTTCACCAAATCTTCATTGGTTCTCCACCGCAAGTCAATCTTGTGCATTTTTTCAATGTCTTGGGGTGAAAAATGAATACTTTGCCTAAACCTGAACTGGTGCATCACTCAATCGGTTTCGTGCATCTCAACTGTTGCAAAAACTATCAATGGCACCTTGACGTGCCGATATTGCGATTGGACAAAAATTCGATCGGGATGCATTCTAGAATTCTTGTATCAGCATATGGCATCCATTCAAACTATAGTACAAAATTATAAATTTTATTAAATTCCTAATATTAAATTTCAAATCTTTACGTAAATATTATATAATTTAAAAATTAAAAAATAACCTTGGGTCCCAATCATTAATCTAACAATACCCGAATATCTTCAAGCTCGTCCGCTATACCCACATGACTCGCCTCATTGTTCCACTTATTCAAATAATATGTTATTTCAAAAATATAATAATGAAAAAATATTATGATAATTATATTGTCAAATTAATTTTACCTTATTACAAGTAGGAATATATAGGGGCATTTACTCAATGGCGTAAAAATGGTAGCCGGTAACATGCCCATGATTAAAGAAGGAGTATGTAATCATCTATTTTAACTTTTTATGGTTTCATCACCCGACACATCTCTCAGTACAATGTCGCCAACAAAACTGATCTCCAACTGAGTTGTCTTGCTTCTTTCAAGTCGACGAGTTGTAGTAGCCACCTTAAATGTACTAGATTTCGAGATTTTTCGGGCATCAGAAGACTCTCGATAACCTCAGGATAAATGCTCGATCATATTGTTCTCTTTCAATGACACTCGTAAAGTTTTTTATATAATTGAAATTGTCTTCCAACAACTTCATCTCTATCTAGCTATCACTAAACTTGTTTGGCACATTGCCTAATAGTTGCTAGCAAATTGCGCTCCAATACTAACGCCTATTGCCCCCATAAGGACTATCCATCCATCGATAAACTGAGTTGTAAAGCTACATCCTCGAGACCACACGGAAGATGAAATAGGTGTGTCTCGGGTCTTCATCTTTCCACCAAAGCGTTGATAAGTGCAGGATCCAATTTAGTGTCCTTGAGCATGAGACACGTACAAGAGTCTTACCTCTTGGAAGTTGTAACAACCCTTACTCGACCCGATAATTGGGTTCGAGCTATAGGATGTTATATTCGTTACTAGAGCAACTACAATCAGGTTCATAATAAAATAACCATTTTCACATGCATTCGACATCAATCATTATTAAATTATAATAATACCTCATTTTCGGGTATTATTCGAGCTTACCAAAGTTTATTTGTCAAACCGGCACGAAACAGGATCAAATTGCAAAGTTTTAGAAATTTAGGGCCAATGTCGTGACGTCATCTTCCCTACATCATGACGTCTCCAAACAGATTGTCACATTGTGACCTTAGGTCACTCGACGTCACGACATGACTCACTATCGGCCGATTTTGCGACGAGGTGAATTGGTCGTCAGGACGAGATCCCTGTTTTTGGCAAAAATGTGCAATTTGGTACCTATTACAAAGTTTCCAACCTAACCCATAAATGTATACACCAATAACTAACTTCACTTAAATCAAAACACTCCAAGAACATATCAATCAAGTTCAAATAACCACATTTAACTTCTTAACAACTTTCATTACCTATTCAACCATTAGATTTAACATTCCACTGTCATGGCATACATATGAACCAAATTATCCAAATACAAAGTCTTTACCTATATTAAACCATCTTGAAACATGCCAATTTAAATGCCATACATATTCCAAGCACATCAATCAAAATGTACCAATTCAACTAGGCATCAAAAATGCCAATTCATGCATTTCTAAATCACATACTAAGATCAACATCCAAATCACCACAAAGCAAGTTTAATACCATTTTCATATGGCATTCATTTAGTTATAAATTATCACATCATCAAGCATGAAATGCATATATATTCATCTCTATATATGAATTCAAAACACCAAAACATCACAAGTTACCAAACTCATCAAAACATCCTATACATCAAGGTACATACCAAAATACTTGTATACATGCCACAATGTAATAACTCGTTTTCAGTGAAATTGGAACAGTGGTTTCGGGGCCACAAATCTGAGTCAGAAAGAAAATTTATTTTAAAATTATTGCATGGTCTGCATCATGATAGGAAAGACGTATGAAAATTTCGATAAGAAAATTTTACAGATTTAATGTTTAATAATAGAAAGGACCAAATTGAATAAAATGCAAAAGTTGAGTTCTAGTAGCTATAAGTATCAAATAGCTATGGAATTCAAAAATTAAGGTGCTTATATGGCAATTAGACCATTAAGAAAAGTTAGTAGATATTTTTGATGATTTATCCATGGAAAATTAGAAAAAAATTACTAAATTGGAAATTAAAATAAATAAAAGATGATAAATAAAATAAATATCAAATATCATCATTTTATATCATCTTCTTCCCCAAATTTTATGGAAACCCTAGGAAAGAGAAAGAAAATCAAGCAAGCTTAATTGGGTAAGTAATCTTGTCCTATTTTTAGTAATTTTTATATTTTTTATATCGGAATAACCTAATCTATCTATTTTGGGGATCAATTGGAAAAGATATTAAAGTATTGAAATTTTTCCATGGATGAATATGCTGAAAATTTGAAATTTATGGTAGAAAATGAAAGGTTGTTGATAGATAAACAACTTTTGTAAAGTGAATTTTCACAAAATTGTGATTTTAGGACTAAATTGTAAAGATGTAAAATTTAATGAAAATTTCTAATTTTTATGAAATATATGTGCTGTAAATGTTATATGTAAAAATCGGTTAGGCTTGGAATAAGGATTAAATTGCATGAATTTCATTTTCTGAGCCTAGGGACAAAATCGTCATTTATGAAAAGTATAGAGGAAAATGGTAATTTTGCCTAGGATGTGAATTGAATTAAATTGAATATGAAATAGATTAAATTAATGTTAATTTCATTCATATAGATCCGGATAACTCAAATACGAAGTTAGATCAAGGAAAAGAAAAAGTGTCGGATTAGTAAATTTCTGTATACGAACAAGTGACGGGGTAAGTTCGTGTAACTAAATTGTGCATTTATATGTTTTAAATTGAGTAATATGTATGTGAATTGTATCATTTTCATGAATATGAAATAAATCTTATATCCGACAAAGCCCGATACATGATAAATCCCGTTTGAATAATGGAATTCGATGGATACATGATTTCCAGATTGGTTGTGGTCTTCCATATGTTGCGGACACACCATAGCTCTTATAAGCATCCTGTTATAAGCGTTCTCGAGCTTCCTGATACATGGTTCCTGCGAGCATCCTAATTGGTAGTGATCTTGCATGTGTTGCGGACTATCGCAACTCTTTGTGAGCATCCTGTTAGATGATCGGTTGTGATCCTGCATATATTGCGAACACAAACACAGCTCTTTATGAGCGTCCTCATATAGGCTCTTTGTGAGTTTCCTAACATGGCTCGCTTGAACATCCTGTTATATGGCTATCTGGAGCTCCCTAATAATAATTATTTGGAGTTACCTGTTAAGCTCAATGAGCTTCATGTTCTAAACTCTTATGAGTTTCCTGTTATAGCCGGGATAAGGTTCCTGTTATATGGCTCGAAAGAGTGCTTCCTAATTATGTGCCCTAATCGGGTACCCCTAAATATAAGTTTACGGCTTACAGTTTTGTACACTTTAAGTGTACTACATGTGTATCCATCGATATTTCAAATAAATTCAACTGGAATAGTTTTGACGTGGTTGAATTGAACTTAAAATAATTGATTATAAAAAAAATGCACATGTTATATGAAAATATGATATGAAAAGCACATGTTTATGAAAGTTATTACATGAAGAGCTCATGTTTGATTTTTGATGTTTACACTATATACCTGACTAACAAGTTTCTTGAGATCATATGTGTTTAGGCAAATGGCCATAATGATTTGGATGCACGTTTGTATACTTATTTTGAATGTACATGATTGGTAAGTTAAATTCTAGTTATACAAACTTACTAAGCATTTGAAATGCTTACTCGGCTTTCTTTTCTCTATTTTATAGTGCTCGGAAGCTCGTAAAGGTTGGAACCGGTCGGAATATCACCATACTATCCTTCAACATGTTTATAAATAGCAAACTTATTTTGGTATAATGTCATGTATAGGCTAACTTGGCCAATGTTGGCATGTAAATGGTTACTTGTAATCTAGTCATTGGAATGGCTAGTAATGGCATATTTAGTGAATATATACTTGAGGTTATAATATGGTTAATATATGTGTGATTGATATGATTAGATTGAATTATGGAAAACATATGTGTCTTAAAAAAGGTGAGTTTGAATACATGTGATGATATATCATGTAAAATGTTAATGTTGGCTTGGTTTTAATGTCTTGAATTAGTTGTTATATGTATGCAAGTATTAATGTAGGTACAAGGCAAAATTTGGGTGAGAAATAAGACCAAAAAATGGCCTTATTTTCTCCACACGGGTGTCTCAACCGTGTGTGACCATGTGCACAGGCATGTGGTTTGGCCTTGTGTCATCTGTATCTTAAAAATTTAAAAACAGAATGCTCAGAATTGGTCACACGGACAGAGACATGGGCGTGTGTCTCAGCCGTGTGAAACACACGGCCCAACACACGGGCGTGTGTCTTGGTTGTGTGAATCTTGCACCTATTTTTGAAAATTAAATTATCCACACGGCCTAGCACACGGGCGTGTAACTGGCCATGTGACTCAAGTCAGTAGCTACCTTAATTTGAACACGGGTTGGGACACGACCGTATGCCTCACATCAAGTACCCACACGGCCTAAGACACGGGCGTGTCACTTGGTCGTGTGAACTACACGGCCTGACCACACAGACGTGTGTCCCCTACAACTAAGAAAAATTATGAAATTTCGCGAAAAATTTTCTAAGTTCCCGATTTAGTCCCAACTTGTTTCTAATGTATAATTAGGACCTCGAGGGTCCATTTAAGGGACAACATAATTGAATTATGATTTGTTTCAGATATGAATAGTAAAAGACATGAAATAATTGTATTTGTTCTGTAAACTCTGGTAATGCTATGTAACCTTATTTCAACAACGGATATGGGTTAGAGGTGTTACACACAATCCCTAACTTGAAATGACCAAAAAGCTATAGATTCCAGGATAGGATAATGTGAGATTTGTGTTGATCCGGCATGAGGTGTTCCACAATTTGCCAATCTACATGGAAAAGGGAAAACAAACTAAGTAAGCATATAAAATGCTTAGTAAGCACATATGGAAACTAAAGTTTACCTTGATCATTAAAGTAAAAAATATTCTATTTGGCTACCAAATTATCTTTCCTTGGCACATGAAAACATATTTATACAAGCAACATAGCCACAAATCGAATACGTTAGTTATGTTCTCGAATATAAATACTCTCAACATTTAAAACATAATCATATCTATATGTCAAGTATCATCAATATAATTTCATTTTCAATTCATGATTTAAATTTCATTTCCAATCAAATGAACATCGCCCGATGGAACTGTAGTAAAACAAACTCAAATACACAGGAATGTAATGCTCACACAAGCTAACATTATTTCAGGGTTGCTCACACAAGTTGACATTTTAACGGAATTGCTCACACAAGCTGACATCATATCGAGGTTACTCGTCTGGGCTAAACCAATGATATGTATAACCTTAGAATCTGAAACAAATGCTGTAACACATGTCACTTGGCCTGATTGACGGACTCAAGCAACAGGATGCTACAACAAACATCAAATCTTACAAACATGCTCACACAACTTCAATTATGAACAACAACTACTAAGTTTAAGCATTTATAGAAGTGTTCGTGTCTAATTTACACAATACGACATTAGAAACAATTTAATACATAATTAAGGCTCGTTTATTAAAATTCCAAAGAAATCAGTGTAGGTATCGATACAAAATTGCAAGTATCGATATTTAGTAAATTAGGTATCGATACTAATAAGAAAATCAATACAAAATTAGCATTCTACCAAATTTTGATTCAAAACATTTTACCCAATACTTAGGCATCGATATTTCTTCCATGAGTATCGATACTCGTGAATGGGTATCAATACCAAATTAAGCTACTATTTTTCCTACAAATACATTCCAACACCGAAGTATCGATATTTATTCCTCGAGTATCGATACCTCTGTACAAATAAGCAAAAACACAACAAAACAAGGAAACATTCATGCACAAACATTATTCCCTTCGAACATGCATTATCAAACACAATATCAGTCATCAAATTATTCATAAACATAATCCCAAGCAATACCAATACTTCAAAAGTCCAGAATCATAGTAAACCAATAAAAAATTATGATGAAAACCAACCGAAACTCTAACCCACATTTGTCATTATTCAAAATACCCAAAATTTATGACACGACCTACTCAAATGTTTATTCCCTAACTTCGATCACTTCCTTGGTCGCACCGCTCACACTGACAATGCTAACTATCTACAAGAATTTAGTGAGGAGTGTATGAGCTTAAACAAGCTCAGTGAATGTATCAAAAATTACCACAAGCATACACATCAACACTGGTTAAATCAAGAACATTCTCAAGCACATACGTAATAAGAAATTTACCATGTTCATGCATCATTAACTCAAGTAATTAGCTTTCATTTTTCATGAATTTACATATATCATATTTTATGTAAAAATCATTTACGATAATTTGGCAACTTGAGACTTTGAAGCATAAAAGTGAGCTCTATCACCACACATTGAATACACGAATCTCAATCACACCAATGACTCAAAAAGTCAAACATATCCTATAAGTGTAGCATCAAGCTAACATTCTCCAACACACCAACATGTCCCGATGAATGGAGCATATCTCACATTCCCTTATCTCTCAAAATTGTCCCAGGCCTCAATACCCCAAATCACAACAAAATGGTGAGTACTCACAAATCTTATGGCATGCCAACTACATCCAACGGTCTCAAGAGACCACAAGGCCAAAATATCCACTAATAAACACATTTTTACTTACCATTTCAATGCACATTTTTACTGTTCTTAATCATTTTATACACAACACTATCACTTCCACATAGCATGCTTACCATACTTCCTATTTATGCACTCACAAGTGTTAAAATAAAGTTCAATAAGCTATAGCCATATTAAGTTACATATATAAGCATAAGCCAGTAATTCCAGATCACATGCTCACAATTACACATTACTTGCTGCACTAATATATCATGATACTCATTTCAGATCACACAGTCACAATTTTGCAAAATGACAAAAAAAAAGAGTAAGAAAGCTTACACTCGGAACTTAGGATAGGTGTTTAAGCTAACCTAAGCTCCAATTTAACACAATGAATCGTGCATACTAGTAGTGACTCCAAAACACTCACCAATTGCGTTTTCGCTTATTAGCCGAAAGCTCAAAGTAGTTTCTTCTTGCCTTTCGCCCTACTTGAAGAGAGCTCCAACGGTTCCAAATCTTTAGAAATGTTAACCACACAACATCTCAAATCAAACAAAAATGCAGGTTTAAACTAGCTCCTCTTGGGACTAAAATTTTTGACTAGTATAGTCGTAACTAAAATTTCTTACCTTGAACTAATTCCATTTGCTTAAAATCAATTCTAATCATCTGACTACTCACTTAAGAACAACGCTCATCCTTTAAAACAGCCAGAATTTCTCAAATTTATGGTTTTGGAAAATTTTGAAATTTATGGTTCTGGAAAATTTTGACTTCCATGGCTACTTTTACTGAAAAATCAATATAATCTTCAAATCCTTTAAAACAAGTTTAAAAAATTTCTAATCCCACCTAATCAAGTTGAAAAATACGTAGAAACAATAGTTTCGTTTAAAAATCTAAATTTTGCCATTAACAACCCCAATTTAAACTAACACACAAAATTTATGATTCAACGGATTAAAACTTAATTTGAAAGGCTACACTACATCAAAAACTACTAAAAAAGCAAAACCTTACCCCCGATTGAGGAAAACAATGAACGGTTGATTGAACTTCAAGAAAACCCACTTGGAAAAAATTAATGAAATTAATGATGTTCTCCTTTGAATTCAAAGGAGTTTTAATGTTTGAAAGATGATAAAAATCAAAGGGATTAAAGCAATGGAGACAAAAATTGGTGATTGGTATTTGGGGATTTCAATTGACAACAAAAAGTGATGGGAGAAAGGGAGTCGTGCGTCTACTATAGGGTGCAAGGAGAAAATAGGTTGATTTTAAAATTTTGGTATTATTGCTTTTAAGCTACTTTCAAAATTAAACCCCTTTACAAATCAATCCTCTTTTAAAAATTGAAAGCCTTTTCTCATTTATTTCATAAATTGATTTTATTTTCAAAAGCCATTTAATGAAAATATTTTCAAGTTACCACATTCTAAATTTCCAAGCCCAAATTCGGGCCATAAATTTCAAAATTAATGTCGAAACTTCTAGGCCAAATTTTGGGATGTGACAAATGCTAGATCACGTGATAACATGTAAATCCCTAATTAATTGTGCGTATAACCCTAATGGCATGTCATACATATCCTAACCTTTTACTAAGTTCACTCAGGCATCATTTCCGTGTAATAGACATTATCAATTCCTGTACACAATTTCTTTTCTCTTTATGAGGCATATATTCAATCAAAAATCACATTTACATCCAGTACTATTTCCATATAACCAATATTTACATGAATTTAAAATTCAGTCCGTTTCAAGCTATAAGTGTCAAATTCATTAATTTTACTTAATTCATATATATAAATATACAAGCATAAATTCAATATCATTCCTACACAAAGTAAAAATTCATTGGTAAGTTCTAGGTGAACTTACCTGGTCAAAGCAACAAACAACTGAATCTTCAGGGACTAAACGATAATTTTGGCTTTTTCTCATTATCACCAGTTTGATTCAATTATTAATCTATATATACAATTATTCCATTCAATCCATGACATGAATGAATCTAAATAATTTCATTTTTGATACACCTAAAGTTTTAAATTTTATTCAATTTAGTCCCTGAAACTGAAATAGCCATAACTATCAATTTGAGCCTTTGTTTGAAAACTGATTCCAATCACATCCCTTATAGGGACTCCCTACTATCTATCATTATAGAAATTTCACATTAATTTTAAATTTTATTCACTTTAGTCCTTATGAAAAAACTAACAATTAAACATTATAATTTTGTCATTTTCACATCTAAGCTTAAAATCTAACAGTTTACACCAATTTCTTCAAGAAATTATCACTGTCAACTTTCAAAAACTTTAATAATTTTGCAAATTAGTACATGGGCTAACTAAATCAAGCTCCCATGACCTCAAAAATATAAAAAATACAAGAAAATGACCTAAAATTACTTACCAAATAGTGCTTGGATGCTTGACACATAAAAGGGGATTTTCTTTCTTGAACATACGAAATGAAGAAGAATAGTGGAGAAGATGAATGAAAATTCAGTAACTTAAGCCTTTTATACCTTAATTAATCCTTAATCACTTAATTAAACTTTAACTAATTAAACCTTAATTACAATTAACCAAAGTTAGTGGAAGTTAACATCATCCTCCACTATTGATGTAACAAAATAGTTTTTTAACATTTTGAATCTTTAGCTAATTAAAAATCTATAGTAATTGGATTTTTACAATTTAGTCCTTGTACCCTAATTCAGAAATTAATTGAAAAAATTACCGAGCCAAACTCTAATATAGTTTTATAGAGACTTTGTAAAAATTTAT
The DNA here is from genome assembly GCA_005393395.2 of Gossypium australe. Taxonomy (NCBI): domain Eukaryota; kingdom Viridiplantae; phylum Streptophyta; class Magnoliopsida; order Malvales; family Malvaceae; genus Gossypium; species Gossypium australe. The sequence continues at coordinate 127,303,293 of CM016614.1, read as the reverse complement.
GTTTAATATTTAAGGACCCAGTTTACAAAAATGAGGTTTTGAAACCACCTTTTACGACATCACTAAAAATTGGGCTATTACACAAGTGTTGTTCATGTAACGCCCTGATAAATTTGTTTCTGTTTCTGTAAATATCTGTCACAAATTTGTATTTACTTCAATGGTTAAGTGTTTTGGGTGTGTGGGTGAGGCCCCAAGTTCAAGCCCTACATTTGGCAATTTTGGTTATTTTTAGGTCCAAGCCTTACCCTTGTTGAGTGGGCTTATATTGAATTGCTTGAAAATTCATACCAGAATGAGCCTGCTGGTTCGAGTGGTAAGCGGGTTAGTGTGTTGGGGGTCTTGTGTTCGAGTCCCTACGCGAGCCTGGGTGATATTTTTTACTCGATTTTCTGATGGTGTTTCAGTAGAGTTAAAAGTTTGAGGAGGTTGTGATTTAACGGGTTAGTGGGAGAAAATTAAGGGATATGTTATCATATCATTTATTCTTTTTCCTTTTTATTAATTTTCTTTTTCAAAATCTCGGTTTCTTTCCCCAAAATTCTGATGTGATTTCTGCTTCTTTCTCCATTCTTTTCTTTTATGTTCTTCCTCTTCAATCTGTGCCCTCATCTGTTCTTCCAAAATCCATATTGCGATTCCATATGCTCGTTAATTGGCTTGGTAAGTGAAGTTGGGTTTTTATTAAATTTTGGTTTTGAAATTTTAGGGAAAACTTATTGATGGCTGATTAATGGTTGTAATCGAAGGATTTTTTAGTGTAGGAGAAGGCGATGAGGTAGGGGTTGTCGTTTCAACGGTTTAGTTCATTACGTGTGGTCGTTTTCTACGGTGGTAAGTTTTTGGGCATCAATCGATTTAGTTTTATTAACTTTATTTTAGTCGCTAAAAGTGTTGGGTATTCTTATTTTAGGTGTTAAGGGTCTCAAAGGTGTTGTTGCGTCGAAACCGTACCAGGTGTGTTCCCAAAATGCGAAATTTTGAGTTTCAACGAAAGCCAAAAAACTGCACTGTCGACGCCACACGGGCCTGTGGTCGTCCGTGTAAATGGCTGTGTGTGAGACACGGTCGTGTGGTCAACGAAGGCATGGCCGTGTGTATCACATGGCAGTATGGTGGCTCGAGTGTGGCTGTGTGGGCCACACAGGCATGGCCAAGTTGAGTGTGTGGGCAATACGAGCGTGTGGGCCCACACGGGCATATCATACGAGTGTGTGGACTTTGGGCCAGGCCGTATGGGCCACACGAGCAAAAGACAAATTAGACGTGTGGGCCCACACGAATATGTAGGCTCAAAATTCTAAAATTTTACCTAGGGCCGTACGGGTCTCTCCGATCGACTGTGGGCCTACTATAGGGTCAGTAAGGGCTATTAAACCCCTATTTGTTTACTGTGATGTTCTGATAGATTGATCTGAGTAGGATGCTGTATGTATGCCTAACTGTACTGTTATACGTATAACTGCTATCTGTATATAAGCATGTTGAGAATGTTTACTCTGTTATATTTGTATCTGATTTTTTGTATCTGTTATTGGGGTGGGATTCGTATATGAGGAGGAAGTATTCTATTCGGTGTTAATCGCCTATATTCTGGCAGCTCGACTGCACATATATTCTTATATGTGTCTTAATGGCACAATGTGGTGTGTAGGGATTGGTGGGAGTTTTTAACCCTACATTGTGTGATGGGATGGTCGGAGATGGTGTGTAGAGGATAGGGGTAGGATTTATGCATATCTGCTTCTGTAATCTGAATCTGGATCTGATTCTTAATTTAAAATTGTATATGTTTCTGACTATGCATATAATTATGTATGTTTGCATGCTTAATTCTGCTGGGTTACACGCTGAGTTTTCGTAAACTCACATTTGTTGTATGTTTTGTCAGGTAACCCATAGACTTAGGCGGATTGGTGCGACGGAGCCCCTCGGTGACCACGAGTTCATAATCTGGTTATGTTTTTGTAGTTTTTATGTTAAAAATTATTTCTAGACTTTTGTAACAATTGGACTCTCCAGACTTTTTGGCTGAATTTCTTTTGGATTTGAATTTTCGTTTTAGTACTTAATTTGTGACAGATATTTAAAAACAAAGGTTTTCTAAAAATACGAATTGATTTCTTGAAACATAATGTTTTCGTAAGCTTCCGCTATAAAACACGTTTTAAAACTAATTAATTAATTGAATAAACGTTTTGACAATGGATAAAGACAAATAAGAGTTTTAAAACAAAAATGGTTTTAACGTGTAGAGTTCGATATCAAAACCCATTCTTTGTGACACCTCCTATTTTGGCCATAGCGTCTAGGACGGGTTTGAGGTGTTACATTTAGTGGTATCAAAGCCTGGTTGTAAAACTCGACTGTAAATTTTTTGTTCCAAAATTGAGTTTTAAAAAGAAGTGGTTTACATATATTTTTGATAAATTGAAAAGTATATGGTACACCGAGTCTTCAGTGCCGATCATGTAAGTATTTCTGACATTTTGATAGAAAACTCTGAAAACACTGTAGTTAGTACTCTCTAAAATTGAACTGAATAGTTAGAGACTAAAACTTTGGAAACAAAACTGAACTGAAACTTTGGAAACAAAACTGAACTTCTGATAATTTATGCATAAAACATCTGCTAATAAATATTGAAACTGATGCATAAAACTTTTAATGTAGATTAAAACTCAAATTTACGATGAGTGCACGTGAAACTCGCGAACGTGGTATTAGAGGTCGTGGTAGGGGCCGTAGGGGGTTCGAGTTGAGTCTTCTTCTCTGGATAGTATGCCAAACTTGGATACGAGTGAGACACCAGTTTCAACTACTACGGAGACTGGGGCTCAAAGTCGTTCGGCTGGGGATGACGCACTGTCCTAAGCCATGCCGAGGATCTTGGAGAGGGTTGCTGGACCCCATTCTGGAGCTAAGGACCCAGGGTCGATAACTAAATGACTCTGGTCTAATGGTGTTAAGTTGTTTAGGGGCGTCACTGGAGTCATCCTTAATGTGGCCAAATATTGGTTGGAGGCCACTGAAAAGATCATGAATGATCTAGACTGCGCTCTTGAGCAGAAACTGAAAGGTGCAGTCTCTTTACTTCGTGATGAGGTTTTTCAATGGTGGTTGACAGTTGAGGAGAGTATCCAGCCTGACCGTCTGAGTTGGGATTTCTTTAAGACTAACTTCCAAAGTAAGTATGTGGGAGCTAGTTATGTGGATGCTCGTAGGCGTAAGTTCATGAATCTCACGCAATGCGATAGATCTGTAGCCGAGTATGAGGCCGAATTTTTGAGGTTGAGCCGTTACGCTCGAGGCATGGTGGCATCTGAGTATGAGATGTGCGTTCAGTTTGAGAACGGTCTGAGGGATAATTTAAAGGTCTTGATTACTCCACAGAGGGAGTGAGAGTTCGCAGTTTTGGTAGAGAAGGCAAAGATCGCTGAGGATGTTAAGCGCGTGGAGCGCCAGAATATGGATCGAGAGAGGGGTAAGAATAAGAGGGATTCAGAGCTCTCTAGTTCTGTTTAGAGGCCTAAGAAAAAGGCTAGACCTGGTGGGCCTATCAGAGTGGGGGCCTCTGCTGCTCCTACTAGGTTACAGCCATGCAGTGATTGTGGTAGGCGCCATCCGGGCGAGTGTTGAAGGAGGATAGGGGCTTGTCTGAGATGTGGGTCTTTAGAGCACCGTATTAGGGAGTGTCCACAGAGGGCTGATTAGATGTAAGCTTCAGCATCTGGTTCTGCGCAGCCTCAATGGGTAGTTCAACAGCCACCTAGGGGCCGTGGACAAGCTAGAGGTGGTAATGGTATGGGTTGTGGGCAGAAAGCACAGGGCAGAGATGCTGGTCAGACTAAGACGATGCAGCCTGCATTGGTTTATGCTGCACGACGTCGAGAGGATAAAGATGCTCTTGATGTCATAACCAGTATGTTCCTTATATTTGATGTACCTTATACTACTCTGATAGACATAGGTTCTACACACTCATATGTAGCTAGTACTGTATCTGAAACTCTAGGGATTTTTGTTGAGAGCACTTCTAGTGAGGTTATTGTACTGAGTTCGTTGGGGCAGTCTGTTCGGGTTAGTAAACTTTATAGGGACGTTCCTCTAATGGTGCAAGGGGCTGTTTTTCTAGCAAATCTGATGGAGCTTCTGTTTGGGAGTTCGATCTAATTTTGGGGATGGACTGGTTAGTTGAGCACTGAGTTAGTTTGGACTGTGTATCTAAAAGGGTAATTTTGAGAACTGGGGAGGATAATGAGGTGGTTGTGATCGGTGAGCACCAAGATTATCTATCCAATATGATCTCCGTGCTTATGGCTGAGAAATTGGTTTGTAATAGATTTGAGGCGTATTTGGCTTACGTCAGTGTTTCTGTTTCTAAGGACTCTTCTGTTGGGGATATCAGATCAATGAAGAACTTTTCGGATGTCTTTATTGAGGAGTTACCGGGTTTACTTCTAAATCGAGAAGTTGAGTTCGAAATTGAGCTTCTACAGGGTATAGCTCCGGTGTCTATCGCTCCATACCGTATGGCACTGAAGGAGTTTACGGAACTTAAGGCTCAACTATAAGAACTTCTGGATCGGGGTTTCATCCATCCTAATGTGTCTCCGTGAGGAGCACCAGTTCTGCTTGTTAAGAAGAAGGATGGGACCATGAGACTGTGCATCGATTATCGGCAGTTGAACAAGTTGACTGTGAAGAATAAGTACCCGCTTCCGAGGATTGATAACTTGTTTGATCAGTTCCGATGGGCTTCAGTGTTCTCTAAGATAGATCTTCGTTCTGGGTATCATCAGCTGATGGTTAAGGATGCCGATGTTCATAAGATTGCATTTAGGACTCGTTATAGACATTACGAGTTCCTAGTGATGCCTTTTGGTCTGACGAATGCTCTGGCTGCATTCATGGATCTGATGAATTAAATTTTTCAGCCATATTTAGATCAGTTCGTCATGGTCTTCATCGATGATATTCTGGTGTACTCTAAGACCGAGGATGAACATGATGAGCATCTTAGAGTAGTACTTCAGATTCTGCGTGAGAAACAACTTTACTCTAAGTAAAGCAAGTGTGAGTTCTGGTTGCGAAAAGTGACTTTTTTAGGGCATGTGGTTTCAGCTAAGGAGATCCGTGTTGATTTGAGGAAGATTGAGGCCGTACTTGATTGGAAACAACCTAGGAACATATCTGAGATCTGTAGCTTTCTAGGTTTGGCGAGATATTATCGACGGTTTGTCGAGGGGTTCTCTTTAATTGCAGCACCATTGATTAAGCTTCTACGTAAGGGTGTTCCGTTTGTCTGGACTGATGTACAGCAATTGAGCTTCGAGAAGCTCCTGTTCTGACTCAGGCTCCTGTTCTGATATAACCTGAATCCGGTAAAGAGTTTATGGTCTATAATGATGAGTCACATGTCAGTTTGGGATGTGTATTGATGTAAGATGGGAAGGTTGTGGCTTATGCGTCCCGTCAGCTTCAGACACACGAAGGGAACTATCTTACGCATGATCTTAAGTTGGCTGTTGTTGTTTTTGCGTTAAAAATTTGGAGGCACTATCTGTATAGTGAGAGGTGTATCATCTACACTGATCACAAGAGTCTCAAGTACCTCTTTACTCAAAAAGAGTTGAACCTTAGGCAGCGCCGATGGATTGAGTTGCTCGAGAATTATGACTGCGCGATAGAGTACCATCCTGGTAAAGCCAATGTGGTGGACGATGCTCTAAGTTGTAGGGTGATGTCTGATTTGATAATGATGTTCGCTCGACTAACAGATGATGGGAGTTTGTTTGGTGAGTTGCAAGTTAAGCCAACTTGGGTGGAGCAGATTCGAGATAAGCAGATGGGGGATGAGTCTCTGGGTTTGCGGTTTCGTCAGGTTAAGAGTGGCAGTACTTTGGATTTTGGGCTGAATAGTGATAGGGTTCTGTGTTTTTTAGGACGGATCTGTGTACCGAATGATACTGATTTGAGACAGTTTATTCTGAGGGAGGCGCATAGAAGCCCTTATGCTATGCATCCCGGCGGTAATAAGATGTATCGCGATCTCTCTGAGTTGTACTGGTAGCCAGGTTTGAAACGTGAGGTTACGGATTTTGTGGCTCGATGTCTGACGTGCCAGCAGGTGAAGGCTGAGCACCAGTTGCCTTCAGGGTTGTTGCAGCCAGTTAAGATTCCCTTATGGAAATGGAAATATGTGACGATGGACTTTGTTAGTGGGTTGCCCTTGACACCCACTAAGAAGGATTCAGTTTGGGTCATCGTAGATCGATTGACCAAGTTTGCTCACTTTATTCCGGTTCAGACGGATTATTCCTTCCAGAAGTTAGTGAAACTCTACATTTCTGAGATTGTAAGATCGCATAGGGTTTCTGTCTCGATTATTTTTTATAGAGATCCTCGCTTCACTTCTCGATTTTGGAAGAAATTGCACGAAGCTTTGGGGTCGAGGTTGGACTTCAATATTGCGTTCCATCCTCAGACCAATGGTTAATCTGAGAGGGTGATTTAGATACTGGAGGACATGCTTCGGAGTTGTATGATAGATTTTCGAGGTAGTTGGGAAGATTATCTGTCACTAGCTGAGTTCGCCTACAATAACAGTTTCCAGTCTAGCATCCTGAGTTGGTTTCTAAGATCGAGGATAAGGTTAGACTGATTCGGGATCGTCTGAAAGTAGCTTCTGATAGACAAAAATCTTATGCAGATCTGAAGAGGCGTGATATTGAGTACTTTGTGGGGGACTTCATTTTTCTTAAGGATTTTCCGTGGAAGAAGGTTCTGAGATTCGGTCGTAAGGGCAAGTTAAGCCCTAGGTTTATAGGGTCATATCGGATTCTAAAGCGTATGGGACCGGTTGCTTATCAGTTGGAGCTACCTCTGAAGTCAGACCATATCCACGATGTCTTCCATGTTTCGATGTTGAAGAGGTATCGGTCTGATCCTTCTTATGTTGTTTCTATTGAGGAGATTGAGGTTAAGCTGCATTTGACTTTTGAGGAGAAGCCGATGCAGATCTGGACTGTGACATTAAGGTTCTAAGGATGAAGTCCATCCCTTTAGTGAAAGTTCTGTGGCGAAACCATGGTACCGAGTAGGCCACATGGGAACCTGAGGACTCGATGCTTCAGTAGTATCCTCATCTATTCTGATCAGGTAAATTTCGAGGTTGAAATTTCTTTTAGGGGGTAAAGTTGTAAAGCCCTGATAAATTTGTTTCTATTTCTGTAAATATCTGACACAAATTTTTATCTGCTTCAGTGGTTAACTATTTTGGGTGTGTGGGTGAGGCCCCAAGTTCAAGCCCTACCTTTGGCAATTTTGGTTATTTTTTGGTCCAAGCCTTACCCTTGTTGAGTGGGCTTATATTGAATTGCTTGTAAATTCATATCAGAATGTTGGGGGTCTTGTGTTCGAGTCCCTACGCGAGCGTGGGTGATATTTTTTACTCGATTTTCTAATGGTGTTTAGTAAAGTTAAAAGTTTGAGGAGGTTGTGATTTAATGGGTTAGTGGGAGAAAATTAAGGGATATGTTATCATATCATTTATTCTTTTTCCTTTTTATTAATTTTCTTTTTCAAAATTTTGGTTTCTTTCCCCAAAATTTTGACGTGATTTCTGCTTCTTTCTCCATTCTTTTCTTTTATGTTCTTCCTCTTCAATCTGTGCCCTCATCTGTTCTTCCAAAATTCATATTGCGATTCCATATGTTCGTTAATTGGCTTGGTAAGTGAAGTTGGGTTTTTGTTAACTTTTGGTTTTGGAATTTTGGGGAAAAATTATTGATGGCTGATTAATGGTTGTAATCGATGGATTTTGTGGCGTAGGAGAAAGTGGCGAGGCAAAGGTTGTTTCAACGGTTTAATTCATCACGTGTGGTCATTTTCTGCTGTGGTAAGTTTTTGGGCATTAATCAATTTAGTTTTATTAACTCTATTTTAGTCACTAAAGGTGTTGGGTATTCTGATTTTAGGTGCTGAGGGTCTTGGGGGTGTTGTTGCGTCGAAACAGTACCAGGTGTGTTCCCAAAACACGAAAATCTGAGTTTCGGTGAAAGCTGAAAAACTGCACTGTCGATGCCACATGGGTGTGTGGTCGTCCGTGTGGATGGCCGTATGCGAGACACGGCCGTGTGGTCCACGAAGGCATGGCCGTCCGTAGCACACAGCCGTGTGGTGGCTCGAGTGTGGCCGTGTGGGCCACACTATCATGGCCAAGTTGGGTGTGTGGGCCACACGGGCATGTGGGCTCACACGAAAATGTCACACGGGCGTGTGGACTTTGGGCCACACAGGTAAAAGCCAAATTGGGTGTGTGGGCCCACACGGGTATACCACACGGGCACGTGGGCTCAAAATTCTAAAGTTTTCCTTAGGGCCGCATAAGTAGCTCCGATCAACTGTGGGCCTACTGTAGGGTCGGTAAGGGCTATTAAACTCCTATTTGGATGCTATGATGTTCTAATAGATTGATCTGAGTAGGATGTTGTATGTATGCCTAACTATATTGTTATACGTATAACTGTTATCTGTATATAAGCATGTTGAGCATGTTTAATCTGTTATATCTGTATCTGATTTTCTGTATTTGTTATTGGGGTGGGATTTATATATGAGGAGGAAGTATTCTATTCGGCGTTAATCGCCTATATTCTGGCATCTCGACTGTATATATATTCTGATATGTGTCTTAATGGCACAATGTGGTGTGTAGGGATGGGTGGGAGTTTTTAACTCCATATGGTATGATGTGATGGTCGGAGATGGTGTGTAGAGGATGGGGGTAGGATTTATATATATCTGCTTCTGTAATCTGAACCTGGATCTGATTCTGAATCTGAAACTGTATTTGTTTCTGACTGTGCATATAATTCTGTATGTTTGCATGTTTAATTCTGCTGGGTTACACACTGAGTTTTCGTAAACTCACATTTGTTGTCTGTTTTGTCAAGTAATCCACAGACTTAGGCGGATTGGTGCGACGAAGCCTCTCGGTGACCACGAGTTCATAATCTAGTTATGTTTATGGTTTTTATGTTAAAGATTATTTCTAGGCTTTTGTAACAATTGGACTCTCCAGACTTTTTGGCTGAATTTCTTTTGGATTTGGCCATAGCTAATTATTTAAAGCTAATTATTGAACTGTAACACCCCAAACCCGGCCTAGACGCTATGGCCAAATCAAGAGGTGTCACAAAAAGTTAAATTTTGTATGTACGTCTCTAAACTTCGATCTTCGGCTTGATTATATAAACATAAAAAATGATAAAATTAATAATGTTAACAACGAACTTAATTAAAATTAAAGAATTTAATAATAATTTCTTACAATTTGTAATTGGATGCTAGTAATGTGTTCGTCATCCAAACGAATAAGTAGAATTGCCATTATAAAAACCAAATAAAATCAAATAAATTACAAAATATAAAATTAAAACAACAACATTTTGAGAGACATTGAATGAAAAAAATGAGAACTAAATAGTTGAGAGAATTGGATTTAAATGCAAAAGAAAGAAGATGACTTAGATTTATATAGCAAATAAATTAACCCTTTTTAGCCTTTTGAAAAAAAATTACCATTGAATTTTTTAATTGTTAAAAAATTACTGTTAAAGGAAACGGGTACCTAAATATAAGAAGAAAAAAAAGGTTCTATTTCCTCGTTAACTTTCAAAATCAGCCTTTTTGGCTAATTAACCCTACAATAAGTGCAAATCATATTCTTAACTTTAAATTATTACTATTTATGTTAAATCTTACAAACATAAAAGGTAAAACAATAAAAAAACAAAGTAGAATAATTAATATATAATTTATTTTAAATCTAATAAAATAAATTGCAACTTTTTAAAACGGGACAAAGTTAAGTACCCTACTTATAGTATTTTACTCTCGATATAAAAAAAAGACTTAAATAAAATTTACCAATACTTTTTTGAAAATTATTGTAAAAATCATTGAAGTTAATTGATATGTGAATTATTTTATATATATGGAAAGAAATTTAAAAGGATATATTAATTTTAAAAATGCAAGTTGGTTGATTAATGATTAGTTAAGACAAATTAAGGTAACATAAATAAAGGAATGAATATATTAATATTAATGGTGTAAAAGCGGTGGGAAGTTAATGGAAGGCAGCACCATTGACTTTCCTTTTTTTGGTTTTTCAATCAAAAACCTGGAGTTAATGTGTGAGGGACTCTCACGCTCAACAACTCTCTCACATGTATATATGTCAATGCTAGAATTTTTATTTTCTTAGTCAAACCCATTTTTACTAACCTCCGTCTCTCTCAAACCTTCCCCCTTCTTAGGGTTTCTCCCTTTCTCTTTATTTTTTATTTTTATTTTTATTTTTTAAGTTCATTTGTTGTTATTATTATTATTATTATTATTTACATTTCTTCATCAAGGAACCTTTTTTTATCCTTCTCTCCGTTCAAGTTTCGTTATTGGAATTTCCTAACCTGAAAATCTTGGGAGTTTCAAGACACCTCGAAATCGAACCAAAGATTGGCGTTTCGGCTTCAAATTGTGTGAGCTTCACTTTTATTGGTTTCCTCCAGCTTCAAAATCTGCTCTTAGAAAGATTCCCACTTTAGTTTTTGACCTGCGTAAAATGTACGAACTCTTTTTCATTTTTTTGTCTAATATGAGCTACAAGTTTTCTTTAGAAAACTATTTTTGGTCCTTTTTAAGTTTTAGGATCTAGCTTTTTGGGGTGTGTTTGTTCAGTCTGAACAATATCTGGGTTTTGATTGAATGTTGTTAATTTCTGAAAATTGGCTAATTTTCTTCTTAAATTGAGCTAACTGGTTTTGGTTGTGATTGTTTCTGGAAAGATTATGAAATTGCTTTTCTTTATATATAAATTTCAATATTTGAGCTATTTATGAACTTATCTGTTCTGTTGTAGTAATATATACTTTAAAAGGAAATTTTGTATACGATGATTTTTGTTCTGTTTTTACACGTTCAGCTATTTGTAGAATTTCGATTAGTTTTATTTGTGTAAATGATTGAAACAATGTTGCTTTATTTGGAGTGTACTGTGTTTGGTTTGAATAATTGAATCTTGTGTGAATTTGGTTCCAAATTTGGTGAAAAAGAGTGATGCACTGAGCAATGGCGCTTAAGAGTACAGCTCCAAAGGCGGCTGAGATTGCCATAGGGTCCATTGGATGTGGATATGATATTGGAATGGATCTTCGGCTGAAGTACTGTAAAGGGAATTCAAAAGATTCATGTCTTATTGAGATTCATGAAGATGGACGCCATGAGATTGTTTTACCTGGTGGAATTTCAATACCCAATGTGTCCAAGTCAATAAAATGTGATAAAGGAGAGCGCACGCGGTTCAGGTCTGATGTCCTCTCCTTCCAGCAGGTAATAGTGTATTGTTTGTTCAATGCTATCTGTATCCATATATGTATCACTAGTTTAATTGTTGTAGCATGAGTCAAATCCTGTGAAGGTATATGAGAATTGCTAGTCATGTGGCAAATTGGTTATGTTTTCATACTCTTTTGTCTGTCATGAGAGTGCTTTTTTTTAATCATTCCTTTTGTTTTACTTTCTCCAGATGTCAGAGCAATTCAACCAAGAAATATCTTTGACTGGAAAAATACCTTCAGGCCTCTTCAATTCCATGTTTGAATTCTCTGGTTGTTGGCAAAAAGATGCTGCTAATACCAAGACACTTGCTTTTGATGGGGTTTTCATCACCCTCTACTCAGTTGCACTGGAGAAATCTCAAATTGTGCTACGAGATCATGTCAAGAAAGCAGTCCCATCTACATGGGAACCAGCAGCATTAGCAAGGTGAATTGCCATAAATAAGACCTTTGCATGTAGGGGGCCTTTTCTTCCTTATGCAATGAATTGGCTCCAGCCAATGTGTGTTTCTCGCTCCCTCTCTTTGAGTTCTGTCATCACTTGGAGAATAATTCGATGATCAAATTTCTTTTATTTCTTTTATTGATGGCTATGCATTTTCTGATTTCTATTGCCTGCTTTGTTTAATGTTATTTACTTTCTGATGCATCGCATTTGAGTTTGATATGTATTTTTATGACATCCCAGGTTTATTGACACTTATGGAACCCATATAATTGTTGGTGTGAAGATGGGAGGGAAGGATGTTATTTACATAAAACAGCAGCATTCATCTACTCTTCAACCTGCTGATATCCAGAAAAGATTGAAGGATATGGCTGATAAAAGGTTTTTAGATGCCAATGGACATTATAACTTGGCGCCTGAGCAAGTCTTCCAGAGTGACAAGGTTTTCAATAGAACTGTTTTGATTTTTTTTTTTTTTTTTTTTTGTCTAATCTATTGCTGCATATCTAGATAAATCATGCTTCTTGTTGAGATGGAATGAAATCAATATTCTTTTAGAACAGTGTACAATCTCCTTGCATATTGTTGCCAAAACTTGTGTTGAGAAGCACTGTTATCACTATGTCTTAACATAATAAAACGACAACCCAGTATCACATTAGTATTATATGATTGCTAGTGTGATACCAGCTAAATATTTGCCAGAGAAGACCAAAAGTCTGCTACTGTTTTGAATGTTTAGGTTTTACACCAGGCTTTGCCACAGTTTTATCAGGACAGTGTTATTTTCTAGGCCTTTCATCTAGGTTGGCAGTTTCTCTTTTTAATTTGATTGCTTTCGTACTCTATGCTTTGATTGCTGGCCTTTCAATACTAGAGATTATTTAATCTCTATGGAATAGATAAATTATGGCTATTCTTCATATTTCTGATCTGCTGCCTCCTTTGGTGGTAAAACCGTATTTAATTTAATTTATCTGTCAATCATCGTTATAGTAAACAGTTGGCATAATTTGTGTGGTCCCCCCCACCACCACCCTGGGGGGGGGGGTATCTAATCTAATTATTTCTGTTTCAGTTTGAAATTAGGGAGCAGCGGCTAAGGTTTGCTAGTAACAGTCCATCAAGTTCATATTCACAGAAAGAGGTTTGTTTTCTTTCATATGGTGTCGTTTGCTTAATAGTTAAAGCTCCTTGATGAAGGTTTAAGTTTCATTCCCGATATAGATGTTAGTAATTACCTAAAAATTGCAGGATATTACAAGCGTTTACAAAAGGAGAGGTGGAAGTGATAATAGAAACCTTTCCCATAATGACTGGTTACAGACGGTTCAGTCAGAGCCTGATGTAATCTCAATGTCCTTTATCCCTATTACTTCTCTATTGAATGGAGTTCCTGGTAGTGGATTTCTGAGCCATGCCATAAACCTATATTTGCGATGTAAGCAAGATCTATTGTTCGTTATGTCTACCTAATGCTTTTCTTATTTTCTTTTACTGCTTCAAGTTATTGTATCTCCTCTTCTCTGAACATGCCTCATACTTATTATTTTCTGAAAGAAGCATGCCTAATACTTCTGTTTTTTATTTTATTTTATTTTAAATCTTATAATTTGTTATACTGAGACACTATAAGTTCGCTAATCAACTTATTATCATGTAATATAAGGCAACCAATACAAGAGTTATGAGCTTATTTTGATTAAAGCCTTTGTTAAATTATCATAAGTTGTTAGTAAGTACCAGTTTTGTTATCATGATATCCTTAACTAGCGGTGCTTGAGTTGAGAGACATTTGGAACCAAATAATTGATAGGTATTTCTAGCTTTTCATAAAGTTTGTCATGAAACAATGAGAATTTGTTGTTGGACCTCATTTTCATTCACTTTGCCTTACTGCTGCAAGTGATACTTATTTTATAGCGAACAGTCTACACATATTTCATCCGTAAGCTATTGCTCTTACAGATAAACCACCAGTTGAAGAGCTCCACCAGTTTCTGGAATTTCAGCTTCCAAGACAGTGGGCCCCAGTTTTCAGTGAACTTCCTCTTGGTCCACAACGAAAGCAACAAAGCACTGCCTCTTTGCAATTCAGCTTCATGGGGCCCAAGCTTTTTGTGAATACTACTCCGGTAGAAAATCTTCTAAATTTGGAATTTTTTCTGGCTTTTGTTTGTGTGCATCGAGTATTTGACCGTGTAGGCTTATGCATGTATGTGTTTGAGTAGTTTTTATTAGCCCTTCAGCTACATAAACTTCGAAACGTATTGATATGCTGGTGTTGGATTTATAGATGTTCACTAGAGTCTCTTCAGCATTTTAACTTTAAAAACTCTGTGCCCTAACAACTGTATGTTAAAAAGGAAATAGCATTTTGTAGCAAGATAAGATTTATCTATAGTTCCATCAAAGAAAATGCTCCTAGGGAACTAATATAAGTAGTACTTTATCTAAGACTTCGTCTTCTTTTGGTCTCCTGAAGAGCCCATAATTATACTTTGTCACATAGTGTGGATATAAAGTTGGAAACTGATATTAACACTCGGATCATTGAGCGCAAACCTATTTTGGGAGTCTTTGCTCTATAGCTAATTTTAAGTTATATAATTTAATGACAGGTTGACGTGGGTAAGAGGCCTGTGACTGGCCTCCGCCTATATCTAGAAGGTAAAAGGAGCAACCGCTTGGCCATCCACTTGCAGCACCTTTCCTCCCTTCCAAAAATATTCCAACTTGTAGATGATCCAAAAGGGAACTTCTGCCAAGAGTCTTGTGATCGTAAATACTACGAGAGAGTTTATTGGAAGAACTACTCTCACGTATGCACTGCTCCCATTGAATCTCAGGAGGAACTTTCAATTGTAACCGGAGCCCAGTTGCAGGTTGAGAATCATGGTTTTAAAAATATTCTCTTTTTACGGCTACGCTTCTCGACTGTCTTGGGAGCGATGTCTATTAAGCATCCAGAATGGGATGGATCACCTCGGTTGGCACCTAAGTCTGGACTCATATCCACACTAATTAGTCATCACTTCACAACAGTTCAGAAACCACCTCCTGGGCCAGCTGACGTGAATATAAACTCCGCTGTTTACCCCGGAGGCCCTCCTGTACCTGTTCAAGCTCCTAAGCTTCTGAAATTTGTTGATACAACAGAGATAACAAGAGGACCACAAGAGGTTCCTGGATATTGGGTTGTTTCTGGGGCAAGATTAGTCGTCAAGAAGGGAAGGATCTCTCTCCTGGTAAAGTATTCTTTACTGACTGCAATATTACCTGATGAAGATGACATTGATGAACACTAGCAGATTTTCCCTTCCACTTATCACCTTGCTTTCTTTGCCCGCTATGTTAGTAAATATTAATAGAAAGAAGTTACTGAAGATGAGTATAGAGAATGGGGAGTGGGGAGTGGAAACATAAGAAGTCATATTTACAGGGATAAAGTTAATGGGAATGGGTGAAAGGAAGGGAGGTTAAAGAGCTTAGGAGATATAAATTCTTCAAGTTGCATTTCTTGTAATGTAAATTTTATCATTGCTTGTTTCTAATATAAATTCTTCAAGTTTCATGCTCAATGATGATTATAATTTGCAAGGGATTGTTTTCTTTGCATGTAGAATAATAATACTTTTGACACTATAGCTAATTAAATTGCAAGTAATTGATCTTGCTTATTTTGGAGGTCTGGATTCTTTATCCGACTCAGTTGTCCAAAATTGAGATTAAAACATCAATACATGATATAAAATTATTGATGCAAGGATTGTTCAATTGAAACATAATACCAATGAAAACTTTCTAGCAAAAAGCTCTAAATTTGTAACAGAGGAATTTGCATTTTCCAAATAGGTCATCTGTGATATTTGACAGATTTTCTCCAAAAATGAGGGCTGGCAAACCAGCTTCAAGATGTAATAATATTTCATTGGATAAATAGTATAGAAGAAAGGAAGGTTGATTGCTGATAAATATACATGCATCATTCATGGATGATGTATGTTTAAGGATATACAAAATTATGTTCATGGGGAGGCCAATAGATGCCTTCCCTTGGGCAAGGGAGGGGAGCAAGTTGAGCTATATAGGTAGGATGTTGTTCTCCTGGCATCACTACTGACAAATCAGTTGCATATGATGTCGATACCTGCCATCACAACATTCATCAAACACCTGTTTCAATAGTGAATGAAAAATATAGAGCATGTTTTAGACATACAATATATGTTTTACTTTTATATCATTCTTCCATAACCAGACATATATTATATACAAGGTGAACAGAATTTACAGGCTGCATTTCCTTAATGTGGTTCTCATCCTAGCTCTGAGAAATTGGTAAGTCATTCAGAGGGCCAAAGGGTTTTTAGCTTAGTGGACGATTATCTGTTTGAAGTTCCCTTGTTCTTAAAGGAATGCTGCCAAAAGAGCATGCAGACAACGCAAAACAAAAAGAGAAAAGGAAATTGGGGTATGTAAAAGTACCATGAAAGTCATTGTAGTAAGACTCATTGCATTTTCTCCTTTATTCAAAAAGTGGGCTAATTAACCTTTATATGTTATATAAAAAAATAAATTAATCTTTTTTTGTTAAAAGTTTGTCCATTTTTACTGTTAAAAACTAGCATGATTGACAGAATAACCAAACAATTAGAATTGATGCATATCATTTTGAGGTGAAAGCTATTGTATGGAGACGAATTTGCTCATGTTGAGTAAAGGGAGCAAAATATAATCCGACTCCTAAGGACCTATACGGTACTTTTACCACAGGGTATATTACAACTTTACAGTCTGAAGAGATAGAAGCTTACTCTTTGTGGATTCCCGAGTTTTTCAGCTGCACCAGATCCTACAGCACCGTCTTGATTTGGGGAAGAAAAAGCAGGATTTGGCTGAAAAAGGTGTTCAAAGATGGCCATGATAACAAACATTGATATCAAGATGGCAGTAGCAACAAAGCCAAAGGAAATGGCATTCATGGATGTCCCCAAGTTTTTCAATGGAGTTTCCTTATCAACTACTGGTTGAGATGGAGTCGTATCTGAACTTGGGTACATGTTCCATGGCACTGACCTTCCAGTTCCAAACTCATTCATGGCTCGTTTTTGTAGGAACAAACAGTACTTGTGAAATAAAGCAGATTTAGTAGTAGTTGCAGGTTATTCTTTTCAGAAAATGCCCTTCCTCATTAATGACTCGACATAGTCTCTGTAAAAGATTGACAAAGGTAATCATTAAGAATCCTTAATACACAGAAATTAACATAGTTTTGAATCCAAGAAATCATAGACGTATGATGAAAGACAGTGATTAGAATCCCAGTGGCGCATCATTACAAATGAAAATAAACTTATCAGTAGGTACTTACCAAGAGAGGAAAAACCAGCAGAGTTTTTTAATGAGATTCTTGAAACGAGTTATAAAAACTTGGGTTTTGGTACTCGGAATTAAGAGCTGCAAACATCAACTTATCCCTCCCATCCTATACACCTCTTAACACTGCCCTAGAAAAATAAGGCAGCCACAGCCACCATTTGTAAATGAAACAAAGCAGAGGCTGAGACCAGCTAGCTTTATACCCAATTGCAAATGTAAAGACAAAGATATATGATAATCCCAGCAGTACACTTTTTCTTGAATTGGAATGATGGTACATGATCCTGATGATGCCTAGCTTAATCAATACTATACCTTGTCCCAACAAGCAAACCTAAAGGAATAAAAAGCATTGGCCTTCTTGTCTGGAGACCCTTAAAAAAAGAATGGCCTATTGGTTTCCTTTTTTCAAACTGTCACTTTTTAGTTGCTGAATTTAAATGTTATGTTGGGAATTCTGAATTTAATTAAATCTGGGTCCTAATAGGATGATACCAAGCCATCATTTTTCAATATCTCCAATATAATTATAATTATTAACAGCAGTTTCTAAGGTAAAAAAAAAAAAAGGGTTCAAAGATTAATAATTGTTTCCACTAACTAATATTTAACCAAGTTTTCACTGATTATAACTATCATTAAGAATTAGTACATAATATTTGAGGAGGTTACACGAGGTAGGCTGCAAAGATCTACTATGTATCATTTATGTCTGTCCAACATAATCATGGGAAAGATAGCCAAATCTACCATAATCTCCAATTAAACCAAATAAAAAAAAGATAAAAGACTCATGCAAGGTTAAACTATCTGTTAATATGTCATATACAATTGATTATAGTATCAATTTTTCTAGAAAAGAAGAAGCTGCAAACACAAGAAGAACAAACAAGGTAGAAAGCACATGAAAAAGAAGAACAAGAATTGACTTGAAAGTTTAGGAAGAAAAGAGGTGATTGAGAGAGAGATGTAATGTTGGGATACCTTACAACCAAGCATATGCAGTGGCAGATATGTCATGATTCTAGAGTTGAAAGAAAAATGGACCGTGGCTTAAAGCAAAGAGCTTGAGAAAAAAAGGGGGAAGGGGTGATTTAGACCACAATTATTATTCCTCATATATATTTTCTTTTAAAGTTTTTAAAGCAAAACCTGGTGAGGTGACTCTGAGAGGAACGCGTCACTTTTGTCAGAAACACTAAAGCTAACAACTTACAAAATTACCTCTATTATTTTGTAAAAATGGAAGATTCTATTTTTATTTTTATTTTTATTTTCTTCAACATACCAACATCGCTTTCTTATTGTTTCTTCCATGAAGCTTAGAATTCATATAACTAGAAAAAGAATGAAAAAGAAAGAAAGAAAAAAACTTGAAGCAATAATTACTTACAGCAGAAATAATGAGGACCCTTGAAAAAGAAACAGGTTCTTCTACCTAAGTAAGGACTATTTGTCAAACAAGATAATCAAAATGTCTGAGAATGATGTGAAAGCTTATCTAAGGCCTAACCAAAAATAAGATAATTTCATAAAGCTTTTGGATTTAAAACAAGTTATAATCTTCTAGTATTATAGTTCATAGATAATGACATCCTCAATTGATAACAAAACCTTAACAGAAACAAGATTTTTTATTTTTTATTTTTTTTACACTGAGGTTTTTAGTCGTCTAGGAGGAGAGTTATAGGGAGCAAATATTCATTCCAGAGTTCTAGAAAAGATAAAAAAAAACAATAATAATAACAAAAAGCAAGTAGCTTTATCCTCTCTTTTTTTTTTTAATTTTTTTATTAAACAAGTAAAATATATTTAAAATTGGAATATATCCTTATATACAATCGACATTCATTCAAGTGGAATTTTTTGCGATACCAATTACAATTTCATAATCAGGCGTAAACACACATTTCTAAAAGATCACTGTTTCCCATTCCCATATAAGACAAGAGGACCCCTTTGAAAAGGAAAGCACACTGAAGCATGTCTTGGAAAAACCAAAGCTGTTATTTATCTCCGTAAATTCTTTTTATTTTCATAACCAGGTCAGCCTACCTTTTTCCTTTTCCAACAATTTTACCAAGAAAATAAATAAATATATTAAATGGAAAAGAGCAAAGATTTTACATGCAACAACATACAACTTCCTCCATCCATCAAACCAATTGAATCCAATCCAAAATCCGGCAAAAATCATTTGATACAAACTAATCAAATTCTATCTACTTTTTAATAATTTATGTGATTTAAACCAAAAACCCAATTTGACCATTCCAAAAACACTGGTTCTAGCCGGTCCTATATGCAGACCAGTGAGCTTGAAAGTCGAAAACTGTACTAAACTACAGTATTTAGTGGGTCCCAACTAAAAAGAAATTAAAAGTTGTAGTCAACCATAAAAAGAAAAAGTGTGAACATTAACATTGTACCAAAAATAGAAGGCAAATAAATGTGGATTTGTAGATTAGCCATTTGTCGAAACTATTTTTTTTAGAAAATATTAGGTCGATTTTAAAAATGAAAATAAAGTTGCCACTAATATTTTTTTCGAGGTGTGATCGGATCATCTTTAGATTGATCATTAAAACATTTTGATTTATTAAAATAATGATTTTGACCTACAAAATTCGAGAAAACGGGTTCGGGAATAGGTTACACACGAGGAAGGATTAGCACCCTCGTAACGCCCAAAATTGGTACCGAATTGATTGATTAACGTCTTGATGTCAAAATTTTGAAAAGATTTTAAAATATGATTCTCTTTGTTTAGAAGAAAACTTGAATAAATTAAATTGGATGCTAAGACCCTCTTATTTCAAAGAAGTAAAATGTCACGCCCAGTGAGTTAGGATACGACATTTCGAATCCTCGAAACTAAGCTTGTCTTTTGACTTTTAAAACTCGTGCATTTAAATTTAAGAAGGATATTCGGTTATTTGGGTCAAATGAAAAATCGAAACCCAGTAAGTTAGAGCACAATTTCTCAAAATTCCAAATACAGAGTATTGCCTTTGTTTTTAGAAATTCTTACCTCGAGAAAACAAAATGTCACATCCAGTGAGTTAGGACACAATATTTTTGAATTCTCGAGAATAAGTTTTTTATTTAACTTATTCGCTTGATTTTTAAAAAAGATAATCGGTTCTTTAGGCTCGACGAGAAAAATAAAAACCCAGTAAGTTAGGGTACGATTTCTCAATTCTCGAATTACAAAAAAAAATTGTTTAATAAAAAAATTTGTATCGGACAAATATTAATGTAACACGATTTTATAGTAAAATGCAAAAAAAAAAAGAATGATGGAACTAATATGCATAATGAAAGAATAATAAATTCATCATTGTGAATAATCTTAATAAGGACGGTAATAAAATAAAATAAACAAGCAGAAAAATAAAAAGAAAAATAAATAAATAAACACGAAAAGGAAATATGATTATAATAGTAAAAAAAATAATAGCAAAAATAATAGTAATAATAATGACATAATAATAACAGTAATAGGAGATAAATAAAAAAATAAAAATGATAATAGTAATAGTAATAATAATAATAATAATAATAGTAATAGTAGTACAAAATAATAATAATAATAATAATAATAATAATAATAATAATGAAAATAATAATAAATATAAAAGAAATAAAATAAAAAATAATAATAGTATTAGAGTAATGATAATAATAATAATGTTAAATAATAATAACATTAATAGTAATAATAATAAAAATATTAAATAATAATAATAATAATAATAATAATAATAATAATAATTGCAAAATAACTAAAAAGGGACTAAATTGAATTTAAAACAGAAGCTCAGGGCAAATTCGAAATAAATAAAAAGAAAAAGGACCACATTGAAAGCGCAAATAATAAGGAGGGACCAAAAGGGAAATTAATCCTCGTCCTCCAAAACGACGTCGTTCAAATATGGGCCTAATTGAAAACCATAATAAATTATGGGGCAAAATTACAAATAAAATAAACTGAATTGTAAAACCATAAAAAATGAAAGGGCTAAAAGCGCAATTAGCCCTTCCATTAAAAAATGCTCGGATCCTAGGCCGGAGGGGGTCGGATCGGGTCGGGCCAGGGCAAAACAACGCCGTTTTGATGCCTGAAAGGCCTGCCCAAAACGACGTCGTTTTGGAGGCCTATTTAAGGCAAATCTTTTTAAAAAAAATTTCATTCTCCTTTTCTCAAAAAAAAAAAAAAACCCAAGCATTCTCTCTCAAATCCTCTCCCTCCTTCAGAATCCGGCCACCAGACCGGTCATCAGCCGCCGCCGTCCGCCACCGTGCATGGCAGCCGGAGCTCAAAAAAGGTAATTTTTAATTTTTTTTAAAAAAATCTTTTAATATATGTGTATATATTAGTTTTAAAGAAAAGAAAAAAAGAAAAAAAATGTGTATAGGTATATATGACAGTTTCGGGAAATGAAAATAAAAGAAAAATAACGAAAATAGATAGACCTTGGCACTTTTGAATTTGTTTTTTCTCTTCAATCTGCTTGATTGTTGTTTATTGCTTGAATCTTTGTTTTTTTGTATTCAAAGAATGTCCGAAAAAGAAACCCAAAATACATGGGGTTTTTTCATTGATTATATAGCCAATTTTTACATGATTTTGTTGTCATTTCTCCTTTTAATTTTTACAGGTGGATGGGCGGTGGGGAGGGCAGTGGCCAGTGGAGGCAGTGGGAAGGTGTGCCACTTGCGCTGATGATGGGACGGTGACGACGCTTAGGGTTTCAGCTTTTCTGAAACCCTAATTCGGGTTAGTTGGGTCTAAAATTTTGGCCTACTTGGGTTGATAATTGGTTCGGGTCTGTTTTGGGTTAATTTGGGTTGGTTTGGGATTGAGCTTAAACTGGGTTAGGTTGGTTTTGGGCTGATGGTTTTTTTAATTGGGTTTGATTTGGGTCTTGGGTTTTAGTGGGCTCGGGCCAAAATTGGGTTGTACAGCTGCCCCTCTTTGCTCATTGTCGTGTAACGGGAATGGAGCAAAGACTTTTAAGAAATACAAATTTTTCCCGGTCTCGCCTAGTCTTGACTTCTTTGGTGCTTCTCTTCTTCAGGTAGCCTTGTTTCTGTCTATTGTATCTTGTTGCTTTGATCCACTCCACCGCCATTTCAGAGAGATAGGATTTTGTAATTCCAATCTACTGCAACTTTAGAGGTATAAGATTCATCATTTTAATCCGCTCCACTGTAACTTCAGGGAGATAGGATTAGTAGCTTCAATCTGTTTCGTTACAACTTTAGGGAAATAAGATTCGCTGTCTTCAGTCTGCTCTGCTGCAACTTCAGGGAGATAAGGCTAATGGCTTCAATCTGCTCCACTGCAACTTCAGGAAGATAAGATCCGCTGTCTTCAGTCTGCTCTGCTGCAACTTCAGGGAGATAAGGCTGGTGGCTTCCATCTGCTCCACTGCAACTTCAGGAAGATAAGATCCGCCATGATTTGTAGCTTTAATCTATTCCACTGCAACGCTAGTGAAATAAGAATCGTTGTCTTTAGTCTGCTCTGCTGCAACTTCAGGGAGATAAGACTTGCTATGGTAAATTCAATCCGACCTACTGCAACTTCAAAGGTATAAGATTCGTCGTTTTAGTCCGCTCCACTACAACTTTAGGGAGATAGGATTAGCTGTCTTCAATCTGCTCCACTGCAACTTCAGGGAGATAAGACTTGTGACTTCAACCTACTCCACTACAACTTCAGGGAGATAAGATTTATTTTGATCAGCTCTACTGCAATTTTAGAGAGATAAGATATGTGATTTATAGCTTCAATCTGTTCCACTACAACTTCAAGGAAACAAGATTTGTCATGATCTGCTCTACTGCAACTTCAGAGAGATAAGATCTGTGATTTATAGCTTCAATCTGTTCCACTGCAACTTCAGGGAAATAAGATTCGCTATCTTCAACTTGCTCCGCTGCAACTTCAGGGAGATAAGGTTAATGGCTTCAATCTGCTCCACTGCAACTTCAGGGAGATAAGATTTGTCATGATAGATTTGATTCGACCTACTGCAACTTCAGAAGTATAGGACTTGTGGATTCACCGATCTTGCTACACCGTCCTCTGGGGGACACAACCTGTAGAATTGATTTTATGGACCTATGCTTATGCATAATAATTAGGATGCAACGATCAGGATGAATCAAGTGCTCCTAACTAGATGTGTAGTGGATGATATTTGTATGAATGCAGAATGTCATGAGAATGATCCATTTTTTAATGTCTGGGTTGTCATTGCTCATTGTTCTTCAAGGTTGTATCACTGACGTAATATCCTGTTTTCTTGTTCAGTCGATATTTTTTATAAGAAATCTGAAGAAATAGTCACTATTTGGAGTTTCTTTCTCAAATATTTCCAATCCTTAGGCTTGGTGAGTTCTAAATAATAGTCTTGTTTCAGGTTCTCGTACTATTTAGAAGTTTCTAGAGTAATATGCAAAACTCCTTTTGTGAAAGTATTATTAGTCCAGTAATCGTTATTCCAATACAAAATGCTTGAAGATGATCAGAATGATAGACAAAACTGAAATTTATCAGGAACAAAATCTCAAAAGAATGGGTTAATTAAAGAGAGCAAACATTGCTGGAATACAAAATAGTGAAAGAAAAAAAATAGGTGCCCCAGATATCGCAGCCTGAGCTTCTCTGTATGAACTTTTTGAAGACTATTTTAAGCTTAATATGTGTTCAGGAGATCTTGAGTACTTTGTCGATGCCCCAAGATGTTGCATACCTTCTCTTCGTTAATTTAGGTATGGCAAAATCACTGCATGCCCCATCTTTTATCATAATTTGAGCCGCTCTTTTCAGGTTTTTGACTCAAAATCCCTTTGGTCTCAAGGCGCCCTTTGCGGGTTTTCACCTTGGCCTCTCCGTTTTTTTTAAGGAAGGTCTCAAAGCGCCCTTTGCGGGTTTTCACTTTGGCCTCTTTTCTTCTTTAAGTATAATACTTCTTGACTGAATCCGAATTTACAGGATTGGGCAAGTTTTTCCCATCCATTTCGGTCAAAATCAGTACTCCTCTGGAGAAAGCCTTTTTTACCATATAAGGTCCTTCCCAATTTGGCATCTATTTCCCTCTGAAATCCTTTTGCACGGGGAGGATCTTTTTCAATACTAGGTCCCCCTCGTGAAATTCTCTTAGTCGAACTTTTTCTTCATAAGCTCGCATCATTCGTTTTTGGTACATCTGACCCTGATGAATAACCTTTAGCCTCTTTTCCTCAATCAAATTCAACTGATCATATCGAAACTGGATCCATTCTACTTCTTCTGACTTTAGCTCTGACAAAACTCGAAGGGAAGGTATCTCTACTTCAATGGGTAAAACCGCCTCCATTTCATAAACCAATGAGAAAGGCGTTGCCTCGGTGGAAGTTCTGATAGACGTTCGATAAGCATAGAGAGCAAATGGTAACTTCTCGTGCCAATCTTTATAAGTTTCAGCCATTTTCCCCACGATTTTCTTAATATTTTTATTGGTTGCTTCTACTGCGCCATTCATTTTTAGGCAATACAGTAATGAATTGTGGTGTTTGATTTTGAATTGATTGCAGACCTCCGCTATTGTGTTGTTGTTCAAGTTTAATTATTGTCAGATATGATCCTCTCAGGCATTCTATATCAACATATGATTTCCTTTTTTAGGAATCTACTGACTGCCGCCTTTGTGACATTGGCATATGAAGCAACTTCTACCCACTTGGTGAAATAGTCGATGACTACAAAGATTAATCGATTTCCATTTGAAACTTTTGGCGAGATCGGCTTAATGACATCCATGCCCTACGTAGAGAAAGGCCATGGGGAAGTTATAACATGCAAAGGCGAAGGAGGTACATGAATTTTGTTATTTGTGACATCTCTTAGCATAATTAATACAGTCTCCCTCCATGGTAGGCCAATAGTATCCGAATCCTATAATTTGTCTAGCCATTGTGAAACCATTAGCATGTGTTTCACAAACACCCTCATAGACTTCTTCTAGAATTTTCTTAGCTTTAACAGCGTCCACACATCTCAATAGTACATGATCCTTTCTTCTTTTGTACAGGACCTCCCCGTCTAAGACATAGTCACAGGCTAATCTTCTCAATGTCCTTTTATCATTCTCGGTTGCCTGATTAGGGTATTCACAATTTCTCACGTATCGTAATATATCATGGTACCAGGGGTGATAATCTCTTTCTTCTTACTCCATGTTGTAACAATAACCTGGGGCCTCATAAATACTCATTTGAATGGGTTTTACATCCTCTTGTTTGCTCACTTTGATCATGGAAGCCAAAGTAGCCAAAGCATCTGTCATTTGGTTTTCGTCTCGCGGGAGATAATTGAAAGTAATATCATCAAACTCCTCAATTAACCCCAGGACTATCCTTCGATAATTAATAAATTTGGGATCTCTTGTCTCCCATTCACCTTTCAGTTGGTAGATTACCAGTGCAGAATCTCCATATACTTCTAGCGCTTTAATTTTGCATTTTATGGCGGCACGGAGTCTCATGATACATGCTTCATATTCTGCCATATTATTTGTACAATCAAAGTCTAATTTGCATATGAATGGATAATGATCTCCATTTTGGGATACCAAGACTGCCCCAATTCCATTACCTACAACACTTGATGTTCCGTCGAAGTTTAATTTCCAAGTGATCTTTTGTAGCGTCTTCTTCAGTGGCTGCCACATACATTAGTTCTTCATTGGGGAAGTCAAAGTTCAGAGGCTCATACTCTTCTAGAGCTCTTCTGGCTAGAAAATTTGCTACTGCGCTTCCTTTCATGGCTTTTTGGCTCACATAAACTATGTCAAATTCAGAGAGCAGAATTTGCCATCTAACCATCCTTCCATTCAAAGCAGTTGACTTCATCATATATTTTAGAGGGTCCAACTTCGAGATTAGCCAGGTCGTATGGTACAGCATGTATTTCCTCAACCTCCGAGTTGTCCAAATCAAGGCACAACATAATATCTCAATTGGCGAATATCTCATTTCACACTCAATGAATTTCTTACTGAGGTAGTATATCGCCTTTTCTCTTCTTCTCAAATCATCATGTTGACCCAACACACATCCCATAGAGTTATTAAATACTATCAAATACAGTATTAATGGACTATCTGGGCATAAAGGTGACAATACTGGAGGACTTGGCAAGTACTGTTTAACCTTATAAAAAACTTTCTGGCATTTATCATCCCACACACCTGAATTGCGTTTCTTAAGAAGACGAAATATAGGATCACATTTCTCGGCTAATTGTGAAACGAACCGAGAAATGTAATTTAGCCTTCTAAGGAAACCTCGAATTTCTTTTTGAGAGTGCGGCGGAGGCAATTCTTGTATAGCCCAGACCTTGTCTGAGTCAATCTCAATTTTCCTCTCGCTAACTACGAAGCCCAACAATTTTCTCGATCTAGCTCTAAAAGTACATTTTATTTGATTGAGCTTTAATTGGAATTTCCTCAGTCTCAAGAATAACTTCCTCAAAACTTGGATATGTTCCATTCTGTTCGGGACTTTACGACCATATCATCGACATAAACTTCGATTTCTTTGTGCATTATATCATGGAGCAAGGTCACCATGGCCCTTTGATGTCGCTCTTGCATTTTTCAGCCCAAATGGCATCACCTTATAACAAAATGTCCCCCACAAGGTTATAAAGGTGGTCTTTTCCATGTCTTCAGGATGCATTTTTATCTGATTGTATCCCGAGAAGCCATCCATGAAGAAAAACAGCGAATAGCCTGTCGTATTGTCTACTAGAGTATCAATGTGAGGCAAGTGGAAATTTTCTTTTGGGCTGGCCTTATTTAAGTTTCTATAATCTACACACATTCGTACCTTCCCATCTTTCTTAGGGACAGGCACAATATTGGCTACCCATTCTGAGTATTTGACCTCCTGCAAGAATCCGACATCGAATTGCTTTTTGACTTCCTCTTTTATTTTTAGCACAATGTCAGCCCTCATTCTCCGGAGTTTCTGCTGAACCGGCCTGCAATACTCTTTTATGGGGAGGCAGTGTATAACAATGTCAGTGCTTAACCCAGGCATATTGTAATACCCCCTACCCGCATTCGTTGCCGGAATAGGGTACGAGGCATTTCCAGAGTTTACAATTTTTTTACTCAATATAACCCCTTTATAAATATCTAGCCTTCCCTGCAAATTTTTGAACCGAGACCAATTCACATCAACCAATCCAATTCAACATATTTTCAAAATAGATCCATGCATATTTATAAGATAACCTCGTTACATACTAAAACTAAAATTTGTTAGCCATACCAATGGCTGACCTTACATTCATTTCATATTAACATCTACTTTATTAGCTTATACATGCCATTGATTTTCAAAATAAAATTTCTTTATATACCGGAATCTTGAGGTTGATAGTGTGATGTGTCTCCTACCGAATCTGACCTCCGAGCTCTTAACACTACAAAACAGGGAAAAAGGAAATAGGGTAAGCACGTTGTGCTTAGTAAGCCCATGTAACAAGAATTATACTTACCTAATATTTTTAATACAATGCAATAAACATTCATATATCCATTCAATGCACTATTACCCTAACATGCACAAACTCAACTTTCAAGTTAGTCCAATAATTTCCATGTATCAGTAATATATACCATGATTGATAAACTCATCAATACCATGATTTCCATTCCCTTATTATTTTTCCATATTTATCCCGTTGAATTTCTTAGAATTTTCGATGGATTTTCATAGGTACACTTTTAGTGTACAAATTCAGGTCCGTCAATTCATATTCATGTGCGCACATTTCCATTTCAGAGAGCACACTCCCGCGAACCTCATCCTTATAGTGGGATTACCAGTCCAGACTAAATCCCCTGTAATATAAACTCATAGAGTATTGTCGGAATTACCAGTCCAGGCTAAATCCCTCGCAACGACAATTACTCTAATGAGCATGGATCTGAATTACCAATCCAGGCTAAATTCAGACCCTAATTCAGATTACCGTCCGGGCTAAATCCATTTTCCATATATTCTTCGGGAGGGCTATATCAGGATAGGATCACCCGTCCGAGCTAGATCCTTTTTACCGTCAATTCATTTTTAGAGATCCATCGAATTTTCCTTTCATTCAACCAGGATTTCTTCCCATTTTTATCAAATATATCAATGTTTCATCAACTTTCATACAATGAACATTCAGATCATATTCACATCAATAACATACATTACAAGCATTTAAGAATATAATTCAAGTTACACGAACCTACCTCGATACTAGTTCGTATATAAAATCTACTAATCCGGGACTTTTTCCTTTCCTCGATCTAGCTTCGTATTTGAGTTTTCCTAATCTAAATAAATAAATTCAATCATCAATTCAATACATTTCATGTTCACATGTAGTATTCACTATAATTCTATTATTGTTCATAGTTCATTCAAAGCTGTCTACTTGAGTCATAGTCACTAAATTATTTTTATCTTGAGATACAGAACTCCAAATTAGGATTCGATAATTTTCCCTAAAACTAGACTCATATATATTCTTACCATAAAATTTTCAGAATTTTTGGTTTAGCCAATAAGTACAGTTTATTCTTTAAAGTCACCCCTATTTTGCTGTCTGATAGTTCTGACCCTTCTTCACTAAAAATTAATTGTCTCTTCATACAGGATTTGGATGATGTTTCCGTTTGTTTACCTTGGAAATAGACTAATTCAGGATTCTAAACATATAAATTTAAGACCCTATTTATTTTTATTAAATTGTTTATGATTTTTCAAAGTCAGAACAGGGGAACCCGAATTCATTTTGACCTTGTCTCACCAAATTCATTATATCTCATGATTTAAAAATTCATTGCTTACAGCGTTTCTTCTATGAGAAACTAGACTCAATAAGCTTTAATTTCATATTTTGTTCATCTTCTAATTCAATTTCTACAATTTATGGTGATTTTTCAAAGTT
Organism: Gossypium australe; assembly: GCA_005393395.2. Classification (NCBI taxonomy): domain Eukaryota; kingdom Viridiplantae; phylum Streptophyta; class Magnoliopsida; order Malvales; family Malvaceae; genus Gossypium; species Gossypium australe. The sequence continues at coordinate 127,274,057 of CM016614.1, read as the reverse complement.
AGTCTACTGCTGCTGCCCAAAACTGTTTTAGTGCAAGCTGTTTATTACCATTTTCCCCCTAATCTTTTAATAAATAATAATTTCGTCCCTACTCAATTAGCCTCTCAATTGAGCTGAATTTTCTCAATTAACACTTTATTCTATCACTTTAAATTACCTTATAACCATTAGGAATCAGAATTTCAGTAATAGACTTTAATTCCAAACATTTTCACAATTAGGTCCTAAAAATCAATTTCTAATGAAATTACCTAATAAAATCTTCTCATAAACAATTTAAAGCTTCAATTTCATACTATTTCATCATAAACTTACAGAACTCAACCATGGTGACTTTCAATTTCATCCATGAAATCAAGGACTAATGAATTTAATAGTAGGACCTAGTTGTAAAAGTCTTAAAAACACAAAAATTACAAGAAATAGGCAAGAATTAACTTACTTGGTGAAAAAATTATGAAATATCAGCCTATAAAACCCTCCTATGGCGTTTTTGGCTGATGAGAATGAAGAAAAATGAAGAGATTTCTAGATATCCCAAATTAGTCCTAGTTTTATTTAGTAAATTTTGTTATTTTCCCATTTTACCCTTCTTTCATTAATTCTCCTGATTTTTCTCCGCTTATGCCGCCCAAAATATCTCCTTTGGGCTTATTTTTTTTAGATCCCTTCTCATTTGACAATTGAGCTATTTAATCCTTCTAATAATTTTTACACCCTTTTCAATTTAGTCCTTTTCATTTAATTACCTACCCAAACGTTAAAATTTTCTAACGAAATTTTAATACTACATTACTAACATTTTATAAATATTTATAAAAATATTTTCTACTAAATTTTATGAGAACAAGGTCTCGATACCTTGTTTTTACCCAATTCCTTCAATAATTCCTTTTTCTAACTAACCACTAAATCGGTAAAACTTTTCTATCGATATTTTAATACGATTTTCTTATCATATAAATGTTCATGCAAAAATATTAAAATAAATTTCTCTTTAAATCGGATTTATGGTTACGAAACCATTGTTCCAATAACCTTGATTTTAGGCCATTACACATATCTTGGTATGACCACACGAAGACATCGTTGAATTCTTGAAGTAACTTTACGAGGTCTCGCTTCGTTTTTTCGGTTATGCACGTTCCAATTTTCACTACATTTCCTTCTTCCAAGGTCACAATCTTTATTGTCTCTTCATGAGGTAGAATTTGTTTTTCCTCTTGTTTTACCATTCTTAACAAGTTCGGAGATAAACCATAGTCTATGTCATCTTCAAAGTCCTAAGATCCCTCTAAACACATGTCTTGCTCAAAAGGAGGTTCTAATTCCTTAGCAGCATTACTTATAGAACTTGTCGTAGATAGAAAGGAATATGAAAAGAACAAATAAATTTAAGAATAATTATTTGTATGGTATGATTTTGAATGAGATGAAAGAATGATTTGGAAATAGGTCCAAGGAATGAAAGAATGGAAGAATCTAAAAGAATGGAAGAATATTTACTCAAAATGATATCAAACATGTATTTCATAATGATGTTTGGACATAAACCTATTTCACAAAAGAATTCTTATTGCTTCTAGGCTTAAAGCAACAAGTGTGTTTTGAACATTACTCTGAGTAAGCTCTAAAAACTACAGGAATTTCTTCTACAGTCCAATTGTTCAGAACACTCCTAGGTTCATAAGGGAGGATATCTGACAAGGTCGCTCATTCAGTTGTTTCTTCACATATAGCATTGATGTGAACAGTTCCGAACATTTCTTCAACACTTTCCTTCCTTGTCGTCCTTCGCACAGGATGAATAATCCCTCCCGATATGAAAGTTTTGGATATGTAGGGAATATCACTGGTTCCCATTTGATTTCTTCCCCATTCACACGTGTCCTTCTTCTTTCTTGCCTCTTTTCCAGTTCCTTCCTTCTTTGTCTCGCATATGGCTTATACCCTAAGCCAAAACGGTCATGCTTGTCCTTCAGCATTGGAGCCTCAATTCTTCCTTGAAGATGTCTCTCTAGTCCTTTTCCCAGTAGAGCTTCCTTTACTACCATCAACTGTAATCCTATCCTAGTAGCCTTGGATATTTTTGACGTTGGAATCCTGTTTCCCTTAGTAATGGATGTTGCATTCACAAACTCCAAAAACCGGAAAGAACATTCACCTCATCATTTTTCTCCAAGTACAGCGCATCACTAGTTACGGTTGCGATAATATCTTCTTCAGCATTTATCGTCACCAGCTGACCTTCTGATACTAGCTTTAACTTCTGATGTAGTGACGAAGGCACTGCCCTTGCCGAATGTATCCAAGGTCTTCCAAATAAGAAATTGTAGGAAGGCTTTATATCCATCACTAGGAAGTCCACCTCATAGGTAGTTGGGCCAATCAACAAAGGTATTTCGATTCTTCCCTTGACCCCCCTTTCTGTGCCATCAAACGCCCTCACTATATTCTGGCATACCTTCATGTGTGAGCTATCCATAGGTAACCTATTAAGTGTGGATAGGGGTAATACGTTCAGTACCGATCCATTGTCGATCAGGACCCCTAGCAATATATACCGTTTGCATATGGTAGTGATGTGCAGAGCTTTATTGGATCCCATATCCCTTGGTGGTATTTCATCATCGTTAAAGAAGATGAAGTTATCGGCACTTATGTTATTGACCAGCCGATCCAGTTTATTGACAGAGATATTATTGGCCACATACGTCTCGTTCAACACTTTCATCAATGCACTTCGGTGTACCTCCAAACTCAAGAGTAAAGTTAGTATAGATATGTGAGCTGGCTATTTATGCAACTGTTCCACAACACTATACTCGCTGTGCTTCAAAAACTTCAGGAATTCCTTGACCTCCTCCGCTTTTACTGGCTTATTAACAAGCGGCTCAGGTCTGACTGCTCTTTCTTTCTTTTGCTCCACCATTAAGGTCTTTTCTTTTACGGGTTTCACTCGAGCATTTATCAAATCGTAACACCTTCCACTGCGCGTATGAAAACCTACATCTTGATCCTCTTTTGAAGCGCTGGCTGAGTTCTCCTTTCCCATGATTGTCACGTTGCAATCATAATTCCAGAGGACCCTTTTGCTATCTTAATAAGAGAAGACCGTTGGTTTTTGTATTATGATCTTTGGTGACATCTGTACTCCAATTTCGTTGTTTTTAGGTCGCAAAATGATGACCACAGGATGATTAACTTTTGGGACCTTCATTGTTGATTCTGACGCACATATGCTTCCTTATTCTTTAACTCATTCACAGAACTCTATCTCTTTATTGTCCATCAGACCTTGCACCAAGGCTCCGAATTCTATGCATTCTTGGATCTTATGCCCCTCTTCATGATGGAACTCAAAGTAGTTCCTTATGTTTTCACAACTCCCTTCGAAATTCGAAATGCTCAACCCCCTTTTTACAATATCCATCCAGACCCATCTCAACGAAGTCTTTACTTCTGCAATATCGGTCTTGATTCTTCTCCCTACTTTTTCGTCTATCGTATTTACCCCATTATCAGTGTGATTAGGTAGCGAATTTTCGGCATTAGGTGCATCATCAAATTTCACGATGCCCATTGTAATAAGTCTTTAGACTAGTTTTTAAAGGCAGTGCAGTTTTCTATTAAATGCCCCGAAATTCATGCATGGTAGTCACATTGAGCATTCGCATCGTATCATTTGGGATATGGAGGCTATAATGGTTTTAGGTAAAAAATGGATACTACGTGTGAGTCAAATAAGCTCTAATACAACTCCCTATATGTAATTGAGATTGGTGTAAATTGGAGCTTCTCAGTGTTTTGCTTTATGCCGGACTCTTGCCTTGATAAACCTTGTTGACCAGTAGCCACCGTTTTGGTTGATTTACAGTAATCGATTTTGAGTAACCCTTGTTATATGTACTTGTGTTGTTCACCTCGTTTTCATTTTTCCTCGAGGTTGACCTTTTGTTACTCTCTCATGTATCTATCTTTCCACTTCTTATCGTATTCTCGATCATTTCACCAGTCATCACTATGTCTAAAAAACTTTTTGTAGCGCTTCCTATCATGTGAGTGATGAACAGGGCTTTTAGGGTGTTGATAAAAAGTATCGTAGTTTCTTTTTCTATGAGCGGCGGCTGAACTTGTATGGCAATTTCCCTCTATCTCTGTGCATATTGCCTGAAACTCTCACTCGATTTCTTCTCCATGTTCTGTAAAGTAATTCTATCAAGAGTCATATCCTTCAATGACTATACTACTTTATGAATGTTTGTGCTAAGTCCCTCCAGGACCCAATTCTAGTACTGCTCAATTGGTTGTACCATTTGGATGCTACTCCCACCAGACTGTCTTGAAAGCAATTTATTAGTAGTTGATCGTTGTTAACATACTTGGTCATCCGTCTGCAAAACATGGTGATGTGAGCTTCGGGGCAACTGGTCCCGTTGTACTTTTCGAATTCTGGCATTTTGAACTTGTGGAGAAGCACTAGATCTGGGACCAAACTCAGATCCTTAGCATCGATTCTGTGCTGACTATCAACGTTTTCCATTGCCTTAAATTTTTCCTCCAGCCATTTACATCGGTCCTCTAACTGCTTTGGCAATTCTGTACTTATCCTTTCCTTTTCTGCCATTTCATCAAGGTCAGAGATAACAGGATTAGCTGCGTTATCCCCTGGGTTAGAACCTGATCCAGTTTGAAAGTTCATCGGTACCGAAGCACCATCCTGAAATTGTTGAGGCCTAATCGTGACAGATGTTCTTCAAGGATACACCTCAGGCTGTGTTACAGTAAAACCCGACGGATAGAAGGGTTCCTCGTTATCTTCTCCAGCATTAACCATGGGCCCTTTTCCTTTATCTGTTCCTCCAGTCAGTAGTTGGGTCAACTGAGTCATCATATTTCTTTGGGACTCCAACATTCGGTCCATCATGTCTTGCTGGATTTTTGCCAGTTGCTCTTGCATTTGCAATTGTAGTTGATCTTACATTTCTTTTCGGAGTTGTTCAAGTCTTTCCAATCTTTGATCCATGTCTTTTGTCTTTGCTCGGGTACCGTAATGATGTTTGGTTGGTAAGTTTTTGTTGGTTTCCAGATTAATTCTAAAATGATTTTAACCAATTAGGGTCTTCCCATGAAATTTAATGCACATGATGTTATGCAATGTGAATGCATGAAATGAATGCAAAAAGGCGTCGATTCTGATTCAATTTCATTTAGAAAACTTTACTAGAAAACAAAATTCTTTACATAAAATGGATTACAAATATGGCTTTGCCCTAATGCTCAAAGTTTTAACTTTCCTAAGCAACGAAGCTAACTGTTGGCCCCGATCTGATTCTAGCTCATACTTCATACTTAGCATATCGGCTTGAATCGCCAAAGTCTGTCAATGATCGGCTACCTCCAGAATCTAAGCCACAGCTTCGCCCATAATGTAATCTATGTTCCTAACTTGATTCTGAGAATGGTGAAGTTGTTCCTTCCAACGTTCGTCACTTACTTCAAGAAGCTCTACCCGGAGCTCACAGTTTTGTAATGCAGACTCTAGTTCTTCTATCTTTCTTTTCATTTCTTCAATCTTGTTCAAACTTGCCCTCAATTCAACCGCAGAATTACGATTTCTGTGCTGATGAAGTGATTTTTCAAGTTCTGCCACTCTAGCTTTTAATTCTCTTTTATCACTTTGGGTTTCTAACAAACTCCTTTCTATGTCCTCTTTCTGTGCATTAGCCTCTTGGAATTTTCTTTTCTACCGATCGGCTTTGGTTCTTTCTTCTTGGACCTCTTGTCGCTATTGTTCCAACGTTTTTCCCAATCCGACAGTTCTCATCTATAGACGCAATTTCTTGTAATCCGTCTTCAAACTATCCAAATTTTCCTCGGCTTTATTCTTTCATTTCCTTAATTTCTCGGCCTCTAGCTATTGAACATCAGCATCTAACCTTAAATGCATATTTTCTTCCTCCAATTGTTCTATATTCTTTTCAAGTTCCAAATTCCTCCTCTCGAAGTCTTGCTTTATGATTTCTAGTTCTGACGGGATCACTTGTAAGTACTCTTCCATTAGTCGAACGCCTTCTAAGTTCGGCCCAGGGATATTATCATTAATTCTTTTACTCCACCATCCACTATACTCGAGAGTCGTCATTGAACCTACGGCCAGTCTTTTCATTCGACGAGTCTGATTCCAAGCGTTAGAAATCTCTTTTACTCTGATTCCAAGTGTTAGAAATCTCTTTTACCCTTTTTTGTAGTTATCTCCCCTGTACGAAAACTCACATTGAGCTAGCCCATGCGTTGTCGATATTATTGGTGTCGTCCTCTTGCTCTTCTTGTATGTATTATAGGCTTTGCCTTATTTCTCTTCTGTTTCTGCGAGCTGTACTTTCGATTTTACTGTCAAAAAATAATGGTCTTGACAGGTTTCTTGTAGTCATAAACTAAAAGTTCCTGCCAGAAGTAAAGAAAAGAAAAATTAGAAAAGTAAAAATAAAAATAAATAAAAATAATAGCTAAAGTAATAAAAATTGAGCGTTCCTAATATTTTAGTTCCCCGGCAACAGCGCCAAAAACTTGTTCGTAGTCTGAAAGCTTTAATATTTATATAATGAATGATCGAGCCTAGAAACTAACTATCACCACGATTGAGGCCAGTGCACCTATCGAACAGTAGTATAGCTTAGTGGCAAGACCGGAATAACGAACCCAAAGGAACCAAAAGTACTAGTATTAATTTTCTTTTTATTATCTAGCCTAAAATAAAGGGGATTGATATTTATCTAACTAATTACTAAACTAAGGATGCTACGACACAGAGAATGAATTGGGAAAATACTTTTAAGAAAACCAATTGATTAAAACAATACCCGAGGAAGAATCCACCTAGACTTCACTTGTTATTTAACTCTGAACCAGACGATTTATTCACTTGACTTGATCCGTAAGATTCCCTAATTTATATTATTATCTCTCTCGAGACTAATAACGTCTAACCCTAGGTTGATTAATTGAAATCTCTTTCTAATTAAAACCCATAGTGTTGCATTAGCTCAATTTATGGACTCCCATACTAATCCGGTAGATTTTCATCGTCCTATCTCTAGGAGTGCGATCAACTCTGCTTAACTATGCTAGACCTACTCTTAAGCAGAGACTTTTGCTCCTCTGAATAAGCACATCAATACTTGAATCAATATCCTAAAATATTAACACAAGAATTAAGAATACATAATTAAAACAAATCAAATATTTATTATACAGTTCAGAAAACAATAACAAGATCCATCTTAAGTTTCAACCCCCTCAGGTATTTGAGGGGTTTAGTTCATAATTATAAAAAAGTACATCTCAGAAGAAATTAAATAACAAAACATAAAGAAAACCCTAAAACCCCTAGAAAGAAATTGAAGGGAAAATCTTCAGTCTTGAGCGTGATTCCGGCTTCTAAGATGGATCAACTGGCTTTCTTAGAGTAATTCCCTGTATTCAGCCCTCTCTGGCTTCGCCACCTTTTAGGTCATACTTAGGGTGTTTATATAGACTTCGGAATGTCTTTCTCTGCCTTTAAGTATCCTTTTCTGAGTGGAATTAAAACAGGTCACGACAAGGACACGCCCGTGGCACACGCCTGTGTGAATCGAGTCTAAAGTCGTATTCGAGTTTGCTAAAGTGGCACGGTCGTGTGGTGTGGTTCAGGCCGTGTTGATTTCTTACTTTGGCCCGTGTTATCTGTTTTTGGCCCGATTCTTGTTCTTTTCATCCTCTTATGCTCTCCTGAGTATAAAACATGAAATTAAAGGATTAGGAGCATCAAATTCCACAATTCAAGGGATAAATCATCCAAAAGTATGCAAAATGTGGGATTAAAATATGTATATATTACGGTTTATCACTTTTAATTCTTGAAGGCTATTTTGTGTCACACTGATACGGGTGTAGTCCCATAATTCTGACATGTACCCCTCGGCTAGACTATCTCCTTTCTTTAATTGTGTTTTCTCTGGCCATATACGGGCAGCAGCATTATCTTCCACTTTATCAAGAAATTCGTTCTCCATGACAAGCTCTCTAATTTAGTAATCGAACTCGAATCTACATTATTTCAAATATGAAATGACATGTAAATATAAAAAAACACAATAAGTCAGTACAATATACAAAAACTCAAAGTAAATAAAAGAGAATCAAACACCTATCTAGGTAACTGCTAGGGTTTCTCACAGTACTATTTGGGATGGGCTCCTAGGGTCTTCTACATGCGGTTTGCTTCTAAAGTTGAGGTACCCAAACCAGCAGATTCCTCGATCCTCACCCATTATATGCTCATACGGATCGAGTTCAGTTCAAGAGAATACATTTCCCTATGGCTGCACAGAGATGAAAATCTCACGAAGACGTAGGTACGGATGTATCCCGAAAGCGACCCACTATCCTGCTCGGAGGTGAAAACCTCACGAAAGAGTAGCTTCTCACTCCCACTTAAAAGAGGTAAGACCGAACGGTCATTATGCAATATGATGCTAAACTACTCTACGAGACTCAAACCACAACAATCATATGAAATAACACAAACAAATGCAATAAAAGGATCGTAGTTTTTCAAATCAGATTTTCAATTTTCGACAACAGGACAGAAAATAATCAATTTTACGTCTTGACTCTCCTTAAAGTCCCCAGCGGAGTCGCCAAGCTGTCGAAACCATTTTTTTGTTGGAAAACATTGGGTCGACTTTAAAAAAAAAATTGGAGTCGCCACCAATCCATTTTCGAGGTGTGATCGGATCACCTTTAGGTTGATCATTAAAACATTTTGATTTATTAAAATAATGATTTTGGCCTACAAAATTTGAGAAAACAAGTTCGGGAGTCGGTTACGCACGAGGAAGGATTAGCACCCTCGTAACGCCTAAAATTGGTACCGAATTGATTGATTAACATCTTGATGTCGAAATTTGAAAAAATTTTAAAATACGATCCTCTTTGTTTAGAAGAAAACTTGAATAAATTAAATTGGATGCTAAGACCCTCTTATTACGAAGAAGTAAAATGTCACGCCCAGTGAGTTAGGATATGACATTTCGAATCCTCGAAACTAAGCTTGTCTTTTGACTTTTAAAACTCGTGCATTTAAATTTAAGAAGGATATTCGGTTATTTGGGTCAAATGAAAAATCGGAACCCAGTAAGTTAGGGCACAATTTCTCAAAATTCCAAATACAGAATATTGCCTTTGTTTTTAGAAATCCTTACCTCGAGATAACAAAATGTCACATCTAGTGAGTTAGGACACAATATTTTTGAATTCTCGATAATAAGTTTTTATTTAACTTATACGCTTGATTTTTAAGAAAGATAATTTGTTCTTTAGGCTCGACGAGAAAAATCAAAACCCAGTAAGTTAGGGTACGATTTCTCGAGTCTCGAATTACAAAAAAAATAAGAATTGTTTAATAAAAAATATTGTATCGGACAAATATTAATGTAACATGATTTTATAGTAAAATGCAAAAAAAATGAATGACGGAACTAATATGCATAACGAAAGAATAATAAATGCGTCAGTGTGAGTAACCATAATAAGAACGGTAATAAATAAAATAAACAAGCAGAAAAATAAAAAGAAAAATAAATAAATAAACACGAAAAGGAAATATGATTATAATAGTAAAAAAATAATAGCAATAATAATAATAATAATAATAATAATAAATATAAAAGAAATAAAAAAATAGTAATAGAGTAATGATAATAATAATGTTAAATAATAATAATAATAATAATAATAATAATAATAACTAAAAAGGGACTAAATTGAATTTAAAACAGAAGTTCAGGGGAAATTCGAAATAAATAAAAAGAAAAAGGACCACATTGAATGCGTGAATAACAAGGAGGGACCAAAAGGGAAATTAATCCCCGTCCTCCAAAACGACGTCATTCAAATATGGGTCTAATTGAAAACAGCAATAAATTATGGGGCAAAATTACAAATAAAATAAATTGAATTGCAAAACTATAAAAAAGCGGAAGGGCTAAAAGCGCAATTAGCCATTCCATTAAAAAACGCGCGGATCCTAGGCCAGAGTGGGTCGAGCCAGGGCAAAACAACGCCGTTTTGGTGCCTGAAAGGCCTGCCCAAAACGACGTCGTTTTGGAGGCCTATTTAAGGCAATTTTTTAAAAAAAATTTTTATTCTTCTCTTCTCAAAAAAAAAAAAAAAATCCAAGCATTCTCTCTCAAATCCTCTCCCTCCTTCGAAATTCGGCCACCGGACCGGTCATCGATCGCCGCAATCCGCCGCCGTGTACGGCGGCCGGAGCTCATAAAAGGTAAATTTTAATTTTTTTTAAAATCTTTTAATATATGTGTATATATTAGTTTTAAAGAAAAGAAAAAAAAAGAAAAAAAAAGTGTATAGGTATATATCACGGTTTCGGGAAATGAAAATAAAAGAAAAATAGTGAAAATAGATAAACCTTGGCACTTTTGAATTTGTTTTTTCTCTTTGATCTGCTTGGTTGTTGTTTATTACTTGAATCAAAGTATGTCCGAAAAAAAAAACCCAAAATACATGGGGTTTTTTCATGGCTTATATAGCCATTTTTTACATGATTATGCTGTCATTTCTCCCTTTAATTTTTGCAGGTGGATGGGCGGTGACGAGGGCAGTGGCCAGGAGGCAGTGGGCAGGTGCGCCACTTGCGCTGACGATGGGACGGTGGCGACGCTTAGGGTTTCAGCTTTTTTGAAACCCTAATTCGGGCTAGTTGAGTCTAAAATTTGGGCCTACTTGGGTTGTTAATTGGTTCAGGTTTGTTTTGGGTTGGTTTGGGATTGGGCTTGAACTTGAACTGGGTTTAGGTTGGTTTTGGGCTGGTGGTTTAGGTTGGTTTTGGGCTGGTGGTTTAGGTTGGGTTTGTTTTGGTAATTCGGGCTTTGGGTTTGAGCTGATGGTTTTTTTAATTGGGTTTTAGTGGGCCCAAGCCAAAATTGGGTTGTACACCCTTCATAACTTGAAAATATAATATTAAGTCCCTCGTCATGCCTTGAGCTTCCCATAGAATTTGGCCTTCTCCTGTGTTGTTTGGAAGCGTCCATGCCCAAACTTGGATGATGTATCAATGAACTTGAGCTTGATCTCCTCAAGAGCGACCCTTGAAGTTTGAGTCACCAGGGATTGCCTCAAAGTCAGTACCCGTTTCTTTGGCCCAACACCCCCCCCCCCCCTTTGATCACCAAATAATCCTCTTTCACCACACCATAATGGGGGAATCCACCCATTGGGGTAATCTCCTTCTCTGTCCTGAAATTAGCAGAAGACGGAAGCAATTAATAATGCCCTGTGGCAATCATAATCCTACAAAATAAATAGCAAACTGAGTAGAGGGCACTTGGCTAACCTGTCATAGTCAGTCATGGCAGCATGCGACTCATGTCTAGCCTTTCCAAGCTTGTATACTTTCTTATTCATGTCTGTACGGTGATGGCAGCCATTTTGCCCAGCCCTGGCAACCGTAAAAGAAAGCCTGGCTGGATGCCATGCACCAATACAGGCAACCTTGCGAAGACCACGATGGGTCTTGCGTGGGACACGGGTGACGCCCCATCTGGTCACCACACCTTCACACCCTTTACCCTTGATCACCCCAATGATATCGATCATCTCATCTTTCTGGAACACGGCATCAACTGGAATATGTTTCTCAAAAAAACCGTAAGCAAAGTCAACTTTCTAAGCAATAGTTCCACCATTTACTTGAATCTCCATTAATTGGGCCTTCTTCTGCTTCAAGCCCTTCATCTTTCTTATCTACAGAAATATGTAATAAAGGACATCAAAGAAATCAGGAAAAAAAGAAAAACATAGCAATTAAAGCGTTCAATCATCCAGAATTGGAAGGACTAAAACATAACTACAAAATATAGAACTGCTTGAGGGGGAAATACCTGAGTGTTGGCCAAAACACGAATTACAGTGCAATATTTTTTCAATTTTTCCAGCTGCAATTGAATGTCATTTTTACCATCTTCAGTTTCAAACTTCTTTGAGTACTTGGTAAAAGGCTTCTCCTTAGACTTGCACCAGTGCTTATAGAACCTTCGTTTCACCTTTCACTCAGATGCGGAGCCCACAGAGAGCCCAAAGTACGAAGACCACGAGGTGTTTTGACATATCCCACAACTCCAGAAACCACCATGGGTGGTGTCTCAATGATAGTAACTGCTTCACATGTCTCCTTCTTGTGAAGTCCTGGAAGAAAAGAACATATAAATACATTATGCTATCCACTTAACCATGGAGGAAAGTAAACAATGCAAGAAAGCACATAAAAGGCACATGGTTATCCACTTAACCATGGAGGAAAGTAAACAATGCAAGAAAGCACATAAAAGGCACATGGTTTTATTTCATATAGCAGCAGATAAGCAACAGACTATCTAGTATTCCAAAATTTACAGATGATGAGTCAGAAGAGAAAAATTTACTTGAACCAGGCTTTTCAACCTCCCTCACTATATGGGTCATTCCAGCTTTATATCCCAAGAACGCAGTTAATCTGCATGGCTTAGTAGGATCATCCTTTGGGAATGCCTTCACTGAACAACCGTGAAAGAAGAAAGAAAAATCAGAAGATTTTATAAAAAAAACATTCATAGAGGGAATTAAAGATATATCCTGAACAAGCTAAAAATCTTAATAATAAGGGAGCGTGCTAGCGATTACAACTTCAGGGATTATATCAAATCTAAAAGGCAAACTACTAAACTAGAAAAGATTATACTTGGTCACAGCTAATTCTGCATCAGTATGATTGGTTAAGATGCAATAAGCCATTCAAATAGTAGAATAATCTAACAATATTTACTAAACAAACATAGCAGAATCCAACTATAAACAATTGAAGGGAAAATAGGAGAAACCTTTTCCTCTATGGCGGGAGGCTCTTTTGCTTGGGAGAAATCCCAAAGAGCCATGCCTTAGATGCTCAAATTTGCGATGAGACATTTTTCTTCAATATTAAGTATCCTGCAAAATTCCAATCAACTCAATTCCATTATTAACTTAAGCTTAAGTATAATGCCAACAGATTCAAGCCGCCAATTAGAGTCCTAAACCAAGGTAAAATAATTGGAATGTATAAAACAAATCAAACAAAATAAAGGAAATACCTGCTGAATGATAAATATTACAACAATTATAAACTGGCACATGCTCAATTGATATTTCTTTGATAAATGAAATTATTACTCGACTCCCAAATCCTCATCTCTTATGTTCAGATAAGAAACTTGTGTGCACAAGATTCATAAAATCATACAAGCAAAACATAAATCAAATCCCTAAATTGAGCACTGAAGTTCATTAATAAATTAAATTATAACTCGACTCCCAAATTCTCATCTCTTTTTTCAGATAACAAACTTGCGTCCACAGTATTCATAAAATCATACAAGCAAAACATAAAAATTGGGCATTGAGGATTTCAATCAGGGCAGAATAACTCAAAGCATCATAAGATAAGAAAAAGAGAAACAATAAAAATCAATTCAAGTTAATAACATAAGCAGTATAAGATAAAAATTAAATCTGTTAAGTAGAGCAGTAGACCATTCGATCAAGTAAAATAAGCCTTGTTTCAGCCAAAGCAGAATCATAAAGAGCAAGCCTGAAATTCTGAATGACAGAATCAATGTAAGAACCATAGAATTTTCTTCTAAAAACATCAACTAGATAAATGTAAATGAAAAACAGTCTAAAAAGAAGTTAACCCTAGTTGTAGAAACATATGTATCATAGCAGATCTAGCGAAGTGAAAGAAATGGACCCCAAGACCAAAGGCCTATGGCTTGAACTGTAAGCATGCCAATTCTCGGGCTCTTTTGGTATATCTTTCCAAAACCCCCTGTATTAGGGTTCAGGCGAGAAGCGCCCGTTTCGAGACTCCAGCCTTGATTTTCCCAGCAATGTCTTTTCATGGGGAAATCCATCTCAATCATCGCCAGAAACTGAAGTTTAATCAATATGTTTCAGTTTCACACACCAAGAGCATCCACCAAAAAACTAAAGAAAAATTCAAAATTATATTTTTAAAAAAAAAAAAACCTTATATGTGGAAATCGAAATGAAAATCTGAACGCAAATACCCAGACAAGTTATATTTTAATTATTTATGATATTATTTTGTTAACAAATCATCACTCTACTATTAAAATCTATTACCTCCTAATAACAGTCTAAATAGATTTTAAATGTTAACGTAAATGTTTAATTGTTTGAACCCTCGTAATATAATTCAAACTGTCCAGTAACGAAAAATGGGCTCCGTTGATAATCTTTCTTGGTTCAAAGAACTTGAAAAATGGTCGTTTTGTTCTACAATCCATCATGGCCACCAAGTTTTAGGATTTTATATCGAAGTCAAATCATGAGCCCTTAAAAATATTTATTCAATTGGATACTTCAAATCGAAGCAATTGGATGTCAGACTCGAGCCTATATAACATGACCGATCAATAGAACTACTCTAACACTCTACCTTTGTCATATATTCCATACATCACACTAAATAGATATCATATTCATGGAATATGATTCATTTTTAAAATGCCTTGGTGGTGAATTGGTAGACACATGAGACTCAAAATCTTGTGCTAAGGAACGTGGAGGTTCGATTATAAAATATAGGGACTAATAACATAATTTAAACTAGTCTAATTTACATGGTACCTAGATATTTATGTAATATAAACATATTTAAGGTGTAAAAAATGCCTAAACTCTTTAGGAATAAAAGGGTATACTACCTAAGTGGTACCCAAGTATTAGGGTGTTTCTATTTTGGTCAATGACTACTTAATTTAATTTCCACTTTAGACTTAATTATTTAATTAATTCATCCAATTAAACAATAATTCAAATAAATTAAATTAATTCTAAGTCGTCCCTTACCTTATCGAGAAATGCAATTACTGTAGATAGTAACTCATGCAATCTATTTCTCTCCGTTTGATTTGCCTATTAGTTTTATGTTCATACATACAATATGTTTAGAGTTATAATAAGTTAGTGGAGGAATTGATTAAATATATATAATTAGGGTTAAAATAACTTGTAATTAACTTTGGACTCTTTGTTTATTAGCTACAAGGTTATTTAATAATGAAGTTAAACCATAAAAGTACTATGATTGAACTTCCCAGAATATTCCATCACGAAAGCTACTTATATTATTAAGCTTTAGTCTAGTAACCTTGTCATATGTGTTACCCTTATAGGATATTCATAATCCCTAAAGACTAAATTTGTTCATTTGATTTGATCTCTTTTATCTACCTAATTTGATCTCTTTTATATAATGGTCACCACTATGATGGAAATGATCATTACTATACCGGTGATTATTAAATCATTTGTCCCAATCAAATTGTTAGCTCAAATAATCAAAATCGAAATTATCAAGAGAGGGGTGAATTGACTTTTTAAAATTTTGTGGATGCTAGAGAATAAGGATAGAAAGATTGAACATAAGAATTTAGAGTGGTTCGTTCGACCCCAATTGCCTACTCCACTACCTTAGCTTTCTACTATTGAGGAATTTTTCTAAATTCACTAATTTGACAACCTTTGAGGATAATGTTTAACCTTACAAACTCCCTTAGGGTTTCTACCCAAACCTTACAACACAAACTCTCTCAAAAAGATACAAATAAGCAAACAAAGAAATAACCATCGCAAGATCAGAATGTTTGCAAATTAAGCTCAATTACAAAGAAGAACACTTGAATTGAAAGAATAACAATGAAGCTCACAAGTGTATATAAGAAAAGTATAGAAAATTTTTAGCACAAAGGTTGTTTGATTGATCTTTAAGCTTGAATATTCTTTCTTCTTGTTGTTGTAGGACCTTTGGAGGCTGGAACTTATACCTTCTAATTCATTTCCAACCGATGTGGTTGTTGACAAAATAAATAGAGCCATTGGGATGAAAATACTAGATCATTAAATTCACCTGCAACAAAAGGTATTGATATTTTTTTTCTACGAGTATTGATACTATTAGCATTTAACACATGATTCAGTGACTGTTAAAGTTAGTTTACAACAATACCAAAGATGTTTTATCCTGGTACAATGTATCGATGCTTTTTGTGATTGTTTGAAAATCATCAAGTCAGAACGCAAAAATGGTATCGATATAAAAAGATGGTATCGATAAAAATACAATAGGTATTGATATATTTTGAAAAGTATCGATACTTTTTGCTTTTGTTCAATTTTTTTTCAAATCAGTAAGCAGGTTTGGTATCAATATAGAAAAGGGTATCAATAAAAATTGTATGGGTATCGATATTTTTTGAAAAAAATTGATACTTCTTGTAAGGAGCAGAGTTTCAATCGATTTAAAAATGTTTCAATCGAGTTAAAGAGTTTAAAACCGTTTTGAAACTTTGTTCAAAATTTTCTAAGTGTTCAAAACATTTTATAAGATGTTTGGAAGTCTTGAAATGATTTTTATACTTTAAACTTTATAATTTCTTTGTTCAAAACCAAACTTTATTTAAAAATATTTTTGTTTGTTATATCAGAACAATTTATCAAATAAAGTCAGTTTAACAATCTCCCACTTTTTTATATAACAAAACATGTAAATTTGTTTTTGAATTTGTTACTCCCCCTTGTTAAGATCAATTTGAATCAATGACTTGATTTTATGAATTTGAAACAAAGACTTGATAGTGAAAAAATAGTCACTTAGGTGTTGGCATGAAAAGATTAGTCATAAAAAATAATCAACCAAATACCAATCAAATTTACCTTTCTCTTCTCTTCTCCCCCTTTTTGTTATATCAAAAATCAACAAATACTCTTTTTGTTGTTTCAAAAATCAACAAATAAAACTTAAGAGAAACTTTGGTTTTAAATGTATAATGATATAGGCATAGGGATGTTCAAACTTCGTTTAAAACCGAATTAATCGACCGGGCCGATCTAATTCAGTTAATTGGTTGGTTAATCGATCTAGTTCGGTTGGAGGTCAGTTAAAGGTTTTCTGGAATTTCGGTTAACGGTTAACTTGGTTCAAAAACAGGTAATTAACCAAATTAATCGAACTTAATAAATAATATTATATATTATATGTATTAAGCTATTACTAATTTGGTTAATTTAGTTAATTCGGTCAAATAAACATTATCAATTTATTTATTTTATATGTTTTATACTTGTTTCAACCAAAAAATAAAAACCAAAACCTATAAATTTTGGTTAATTTAGTTAACCGACCGAATCAACCGAAATATTTCGGTTCGCTTAATGGTTGAATGATTAAAAAGTTCGATTAATTAGGTTAATACTAGTTCGATTTGGTTAACCAATCAGTTAACTATTTGAACACCCCTATATAGACAGATATTGTTACCGTACATAATCCTATAGGAATGGTGCTTGCAATTGTATTCTTAACATTAATTTGGCATAGACATATGTTAAATTAGTTATAGGATTGAACATAGTGACTTCGAGAGAAGCCTATAAACTATTAATTCTGGATTAATAAAATGTCGCATTGCCGCATCATGGCTACCAATAATTGCATATTAGGGGGAATAATTATTCTGGCTCTTCAATTCATTGATATCAATTTGTGTTACTATTTTTAAATTGCTTTGTATATTTATTTGAATCCAATCATACTTTTATTTACTTTACAAATTGTCATTTGTTAATTTTGCAATTTCTATTTTAAAATCGATCCTTGTGGAGATGATAACTCTAGTATTTATTACTATATTATTCGTGAGCGACTATACAAACTTGCACATCATAAGAAAGTTCGTGACAATATTAAATAATCATTTCGAAACTCCATTTAATCCAATTAATTCAAAATATTATAAGTAAATCAATAATGAAATAACTACACTAAAGGCACAAATCCTAATATAGCCCTCATAAGGCTAGGCTTTCGTGATTCCTTTAGGTTTTATCACTTTAAGATTACCTTTGACCAAGTTCCATTTACATCAACCTTATAATGCCTTTAAGAGGATACCTTTAACTCTTGATGAGAGTTATGCTTTTGTATATAACACATCAAAACATACAAGTCATACATTTGTAGTCATATACTTACTCAAGATTAATGTTAAACACACAATGAACATCATAAACGATCAATTGCTCTGCAAACAGATTTAAGGTCATTAACTCAGCATTCGGCCCAATGCATTGCTAGTCTAATCTATTACGTGTATGCCTCTACTCTAAAGTCGTTTCTGTTTTGATAACCAAGACAAATTATTTCATCGTAGGGACTTTAAATAACATAATAGTTCTCATATAATTTACTTACACTTTGTAACCCCATGAACTACAAAAATATTTAGATTACCAACTATAGAATCTCCTCTTTTGCATTAAAAAAAAAATAATAAAAACTCCTTTTATGCCACTTTCTCATTATTCAGAATAAGTAATCAATCAGCCATGTTTGCTCAAATCATTTATTTACATGCAAACCATTTGAGGATAATGTAGCACATAGATGATATTATGTGTATATTCTCATGAATAATCAATTCAAATGCTCAAGTAGTTTACATCAAATATGGCTAAATTAAAAACTAATGACACAATAACCTAACACATATAGTTGAGGATATTTTAACAGAGAATAAGAAGTAGGAAGAGACTGAGTCCCCCTGACGGAGTAAAAGCTTGTACTGTTTAGACAAGTCAACATTGAAGAGAACTTGGTAGGAAACTGTGGTAATGCACTACAAAATGGTTCTGACCCAAGAGTCCCTAAAGCCCAACACCTCAAGAACCGCTTGGATAAAGTTCCCAACTGATTCCGTCACATGCTAAGCTTTGTTGATATCATCTTGAAGGCTACTAGGGTTTCTTTCCCTTTCTTTTTCCTGTAGATCGTATTAAGGATTTTAGCTCCAAGCATTGAGTTGACACACACATAACTTGCAAAAATATGTTGAAAGAAAATGTTAGGTTTATCATCAATACCAAGGGCCTTGAATGGGCCAATCTAGAAGACAACATCCTCACTCCTCTTTCATCAAAAACAGTATGTGTTGGGCTAAGTTTAGTGATGTCGAGATGATTTGGTCCTCAATATTGTTGGTTTCCTCAAATCCAAAAAGAATTGTTTTGTTCCATGTGGATTTTCCACCCACTTGTTATTACAATCTCGTACATGCCTAGGATTTCCTATCTCAATTTTCTCCTTGCGACAGCTCTCTTCTGAATCGAGGTTGAGTTGAGCATAAACAAGCTCAAATTCAAGATTTGACTTTCTCTCCTTTAAGCAGCCAAGAACGTTTTTGTTCCATGCTTAAGGTGCATTGCATGTAATTTTGAGTGATGTGGAAGACAGCATCCTCAACCTCGTTTTTCCAACAACGGCCTATGAAGAATATCCCTATATGCTGTTCTAAGTTTAGTGACCTCGACATGAGAGAGTGGATACTGTACTGATCATATCTAGTGCAAAAAGGATATTGAGTGACATTAATGATGATTCAGAAAGACAAGGAGTAGACAATCCCACTTGAATATGACTTGGATTTCCATCAATGGCTTCCCCCACATGCCAAAATCATTTCCATTATGTCAAATGGGCCACATGCCTATAATGCGAGCTGAGCTACTCGTAGTATATTTTGCAGAATGCACCTGACCTTGCTTCTAGGTTTTCTTCAAATACATGCCACTTATATATTATAGTATATTATATACACACACGTATATCAAACCCTTTGCTTCCACCTTTTTTTCTTTTTCATGTAAAATTTCAATTGATAAGTTTGCCTTTTGACATCCTCGTCATGATACATGCTAAAGAAATGAAGGTGCTGTTTAATTTAATGGACAGCAAGAACTTCTCACAATAAAAAAAATGACCTAAAGATTTTTCTTTAGGGTTAAATATATATATATATATATATATATATAATATTTGATACACCATGCAAACCACATCAAACTGCCTCATCAATGAGCAAAAGAAAAAAAAGTATTTGAGGACTTATAAATAAATACTATTAAGTTTATTTCAATATAATTAAAATTGATTAAATTTATTATTTTCTCATCCCTGTATATCAACCCAATAGATAAAAAAGCTTCTTTTAGGGTTTTCTAATATCTTGAAAAATAAACTACACTGAACTAAGGCAGTTCTTTCAAGATAAAATTAATCTAATTGCTTCTGCTTGTTTCTACTCCTATTTTCTTGATAAAAAATGTGCTTGATAAATTACATCGTAGGGTTATTGCTCAATGGGCAAGGATTGTATAAAACAGAGATATTATCTCTTTTCAATAGTTTAATATCATATCAGTATTTTCATCCTGAATTTCAGCATTTAAATAAATCAAATCCAAATGAAAATTCTGAAATTCAGGATGAAATTACTAATGTGGCATTACACTATTGAAAAGAGATAATATCTCTATTTCATACAATCCTTCCTCTCTATGAATTTGTCTTACTGATGAAAAGTAAAACAAGAAAATGATGGGTTCAAGAGCTAGCACTTAAATTATTTAGCTCCAACTCAAAATAAAATGTGAGCTCAATTTAATAATCAAAAGGATCTTATATAAGAAAGGGTGTCAAGTATGCTAAACTTCCAAAAAATCTGTTGACATATTTTGACTAGAATAAAACCAAATAAATAATGACAAAATTGGGAAATTAATTAGAATCATTGTGTGTATTTTGAGGTATATATATGTTTTTTACTTTTGCTAGAAAAACTGTGTAAAGAATATCCCGACCGATTCTTAGTAGATTTCTTTTTGTAATCTTAAAAGATATGCATGTATATGATCAAAGAAACAAGACAAGTATTTGCGGATTATGAGGTTTCTTTTTGGTATCTTTGCATGTATTTTGAGATGCTTAATGACAAACTTGTAAAGACTCTCCCACCATCAATTTCTTGTCTTATTATATATGCAACAATATTAGTGGTTTGTTCTTTTTAGAAATTGGATTTTGATAATCCGATTAGAGAAGAATATCCCCCAAAATCCCCATAAAAATCCTAAATGCCAACGTCCATGGTGCTCTCCTTTAATTCAGATTCTAATATTTATTTATAATATAAAACTCAATGGTATTTTTGTTTTTAGAGTTGCATATATATGATTCTAACTCAAATTTTAAAATATTCTAATTTAATTTTTAAAGTATTAATTTTTTATCAATTATAATCTTTTGTAAGCTTAGTTATTAGCTTGAGCATTAAATTCCTGCTCAAATTTGATGCAGAATATATTTAAAACATATGGATCAAATTGTAAACATATGTGTCCTTATTATATAGAGAAACAACCCTCATAATCTTGAACGATGTTATTTCTTTTTTAACATGTCAAATTCAAGTTAGTCATGCAATAGATACATAAGTGTTTACAATTTGATCCACGTGTCTTAAATATACTTTGTTTCATATTTTAATAGACATTTATCTCTCAAATTAGACGGCTTAAAAGTTTAGAAATCAATTTAATACAAAATTTGATACAATTTACTTTATAATATATCAATACAATCTTGGGTTTTACTTTCTATAGACTTGCTTGATGCTTATAACTCAGTAATTAGTTTCTCATATAAAAATAAATAAAAGTTGTAGCAACTTATGCATTGGTTCATCCAAAGCAAAAGCTTTACTCACGAGTGAGGGAGACAGGATACATACATACATATATATATATATATATATATACTTTAGTCTGGCCCGACAGCACAATATATATATATACACTTTAGTCTGGTCCGACAGCACAACAAGTGCTTAAAGACACTTTAAGAAGCAGTTCCAAAGTTGTAATAGGCCATGGAAGTGCCATAAGACGAAAGGGAAACAATAAAAAAAAAAAAAAAAAAAAAACCCAATCACTCAATGGTAACTCATTGAGAACTTCAAGTCATTGCTGTATATCTTACTAGGGAGCTGTGATTTATGATCTAATTATCATCAAATAAGAGTTAGTCCTCAAGGCACTGAGAAGTGGGAGACTACGAATTTTTGGTGATGTCATTTGGACTTACCAACTCCTCATCATCAGTTTAATCTTTTATGCGTGAGGTATTTAAAAACTATTTATGAAAGTAAATAATATGATATCAGATTTAATTAAATTGTTGACTAATTAAAATACATTTAGCTTCTCACCAAATGAAATTCTATGTTCTTTGCATGTAAGTTAGTGATGGCTCTTCATTTGATAGTTAGTTAAGTTCTATGTTGTTTTCCCTCTCTTTTTCATGAAAAAATACGTTGTATCTTCAAATAAATTATAATACAAAATAATTGAGACCTAAAATTTTGTAATATATACAAAATATGAAGATCTTTTATATTATAGATTTCGAATTAATGTGATATTTGTTGCTTGCATGCTTGTGGGATTTATCTTGTGAGTATGCAACATTGCTATGTTGTTAGATTAATGTTGTTCAAAAAGGATTTGAGAATCATTAAAATCCAAAATTTTGTCCTTTTTATTACATTTGAGTTCTTTTTATTATTATTTTTTTAACTTTTAACACAATTTTAGGATGATCTTATAGTGCAATATTGTACCCATTTTAGCTCAATTTATTAATTTATGCAATAATAATGATAATAGTAGAATTTGTTTCTTTTTATCCTAGATTTAGTTAATTTTTTAAAATTATTTTTAATATATTTTATAGTTGAACCAATCATTAATGGTACAAGTATACAATCCATTTAACTACCAATCGCCTTAAAAGTTTTTACTCACATAACTAATAAATGCAAGATATTTTAGTAAAGTACATTGCATTATAATAAATAAAAAAACAAGTTTAAACCTTTAAAATAATATTATCAAAAGAAATAGACATGAAATATAAAACTAACATAAAAGATGAAAAAAAAAAATATTTACCAAAAAGATGAATGCTGCATGCTTGAGTTTACTTACAGGACTAAAGTAAGTATTTTTGAAGGTGGTCTTTAGTTTGGTTCTCCTATTTATGGACCCTTTGCCAAAAAAAGCAAAAGCAAAATAATACTTCTAAAGCTTGTGAATAAAGCAAAGATCTGCTCTCATTTGTCATTCGACTTATGCCCAGAATCGATTCTCGTGGAATTTTAAAAATATAATGATTTATTTAATCTTCAAATTTTATAAAAAAAATATTTAATTTTTTTATTTAATGTTTTGTACTTTTTTTTTGTCAAATCACTATAAATAAATAGAAAATTAATATTTTTTTTAACTTATTGATGTTATTGTATTGATAAACCATAAAAGTAATACATTTTAATCCCATGCTTAGCATGTTTTTGGATGATTTATTATATAATTTAGTGAACTTCATGCTCCTAATCCTTTAATTTCATGTTTTTATACTTAGGTGAGCATAGGGAAGCGAAAGGAGTGAAAAACGAGCCAAAATCGAGCAAAAAAAACCGATTTTAGTATCACACACGGGTTGGCCACACGCTCGTGTTCCAGCCCGTATCGATTTCTAACCCTTTCAGTACGGTACACGGCCTGGGCATTCTTACACGGGCTGATCACACACCTGTGTCCCTATCGCAACCTGTTTCATTTTCATTCGGAAAAAGACAATTTTGAGGTATTTTGAGCATTCCAAAGTCTATATAAACACACTAGAAGAAGACCTAAAGACACACGCGGAGTAGAACGAAGAAATTACTCGAAGGAAGCCGTCGGAATCATCTCGAAAGCTGATCCACTTCAAGATTTAAGATCTCCAGTCGAATTTGCTTCAAAGTTTTATTGGGTTTTTCATGTCTTGTTGTTATTCTTATTTTGAGATGTTTTCCTCTATTAGTATGAACTAAACTCCCTAAAATACCTAGGGAGGATGAAACCTATGATGGATCTTATTATTTAATTATCTGAATTACATGATAAATACTTGTTCTTGTTCTTGATTATGTGTTCTTAATTCTTGCTTTAATATTTTTAAGATGTTAATTCAAGTTTGATGTGCTTATTCAGTGGAGCAAAAGTCCCCTTTTAAGAGTAGATCTAGCATAATTGAGCGAAGTTGATTGCAATCCTAGAAATAGGACAACATAAATCTGTCAGCTTAAAGTCAAATCTAATAAGGGAATTCATAGATCGAGTTAATGCGACAATAGTGGTTTTAATTAGAAAGAGATTTCAATTAATCAACCTAGAGTCAGTTGTTCTTAGTCTCGAAAGAGATATTAACATAAATTAGGGATTTCTACGGATCAAGACAAGTAAATAAATCGTTTAATTCAGAGTCATAAATAATAAGTAAAGTCTAGGTGGATTCTTCCTTGGGTATTGTCTTTGTCATTGGTTTATTCGATTACTTTCTTCACTCTTTGTCGAGTTCACAGTTAATTAGTATAATTTTAGATTAAAAACAATCCCCTTAATTATTAGGCTAAATAATAGAAAAATAGTTATTACTAGTACTTTTAGTCCTTGTGGATACGATATTCCGGACTCACCATAGCTATACTACCATTCGATAGGTGCGCTTGCCTTTGTCGTATTTTAGTTAGTTCGTGACGTCATCAAGTTTTTGGCACCGTTGCCGGGGACTAAGATATTAGGAATGCTTAATTTTTATTACTTTAGCCATTTTTATTTTTATTGCAATTTATTTGTGTTTTTATTTTAATTTACTAACTTTTCTTTTATTTGCTTCTGGCAGGTATCGTTAGCTTATGACTAGAAGGAACCTATCAGGACCATTACTTTTTTACAGTGAGATTGAAAGTACCGCTCACAGAAACCGTAGAGAAGTAAGGCAAGGTCGATAACATATAGAGGAAAAGCAAGAGGACGATACCAATATTATCGAGGAGATGGCTGAAAATTAGCATAATCCGCTACCTCCTATGGTTGCCGCGAATCCTGTGAATCAGAATCCCGCTCCTCGTACTATGTACAATTATGCCAAGCCCAACCTAACTGGGGTTGAATCGAGTATTGTGAGGCCTACTATTGCTGCTAATAACTTCGAATTAAAGCTGAACACTATTCAGATGATCCAACAATTTGTTCAGTTCGATGGTTTACAGGATGAGGACCCAAATACTCATTTGGCCAACTTTCTAGAATGCTGTGACACTTTCAAGATTAATGGCGATTCTGATGATGCCATTCGCTTACGGTTATTTCCCTTTTCATTGAGGAATAAAGCTAAACAGTAGTTGAACTCGTTACTACGAGGTTCCATCACTACTTGGGAACAAATGATCAAAAAATTTCTATTAAAATATTTTTCGTCGGCTAAAACGGAAAAGTTGAGGAATGATATCTCTTCTTTTATGCAAATGGATTTAGAAACTCTTTACGATGCATGGGAGAGGTATAAGGATTTATTGAGAAGGTGCCCTCACCATGGGTTACCTCTATGGCTACAGGTTCAAACCTTCTACAACGGTTTGAACCCCTCAATTAGGCAACTAATTGATGCAGCCGCCGGTAGGACTCTAAATAACAAAACACCTGAAGCGGCTTATGAGTTTATAGAGGAGATGTCACTGAATAATTATCAGTGGCAAGTTATGAGGATAAAGCCTATGGAAGCAGCCGGTGTTTTTAATGTTGACGCGGTCACCATGTTATCAAACCAGGTTGAACTCTTAAATAAAAAGATTGATGGTTTATATGGTTCTACGCAGGTACATCCGGTGATGCAATGCGACGCAAATGGAGGAGGGAACCATCTAGAAAATCTATCCTACAACCTTAGCGTAGAAAACAAACAAGTCAACTATATGGGTAATAATTCTAGACCTCAGAATAATCCATATAGTAACACTTATAATGCAGGTTGGAGGAACCATCCCAACTTCTCTTGGGGCGGACAAGGAAATCAAAGACCGCAACCCCCTCCAGGCTTTCAACAACCACCTTACTAGTAGGAAAAGAAGCCGAACCTTGAGGAGATGTTGACGAAGTTTATTTCGGTGTCAGAAACTTGCTTCCAAAACACCGAAAAAGCACTCAAAAATCAACAAGCGTCAATTCAAGGGCTTGAAAATCAAATCGGTCAATTGGCAAATATGATTTCAGAACAACCACAAGGTAGCTTGTCGAGTAATATTGAAACTAACCCAATGGAGCAGCTTTATGCAATCACTGTTCGAGATGAAGAAGGGTTAGTTGAACCTGAACCAGAACCGAGGCAAGAAATTGTGGTAAGTAAAGGTAAGGTTGAGGTGAGCCACAATGCACAGAAACCGATAAGTAAAGAATATAAACCTCATGTGTCATACGCCAACGCGACGAAGAAAGACCATACCAATGAGCAATTTGGTAAATTTCTTAAACTCTTGAAAAAGTTACATATTAACTTACCGTTTATTAAAGCTCTTTCGCAGATGCCCAACTCAATTAAATTTTTAAAGGAGCTTTTAGCAAACAAACGAAAGTTAGATGATGCGTCGCACGTGGAGCTAAATGCAGTCTGCTAAGCCATTTTACAGAATAAACTACCCAAAAAATTGAAAGATCCAGGGAGTTTTACTATTCCTTGTTTAATTGGTAGTTTAAATATTAATAATGCTTTGGCTGATTTAGGGGCAAGTATTAATGTCATGCCCTATAAAATGTTTAAGCAACTAGGTCTTGGGAAACCTAAACAAACTAGGATAAGCATTCAATTGGCAGATAAAACAATTAGATTTCCTAGAGGTATTGTTGAAGACGTACTTGTGAAAATCGATAAATTTATATTCCCAGTGGATTTTGTTGTTTTAGCCATGGATGAGGATTGCGATGTCCCTTTAATTTTAGGACAGCCCTTTTTAGCGACTACTAGAACCATTATAGATGTTGGTACAGGTGAGTTGACACTTCGTGTAGGTGATGACATGATCAAACTCCAAGCTAGTGACTCTGCTAAAATATCTAGTGATCAGAATAATTACACGAGTTATGTTAATATGAATAACATCGTGCCTAAACTTTCTTTGCAGGAGACCTCTAGGAAGAACATGATGGAGCCACATTCTAGTCCATGCGACAAAAATAGAACGAGTCATGAAGAACGAAGACTACAGATCGATGAACTAGACGAATGGCAGACATATGTCAAGAAGAAGCCAAAAATACATGATGCAGAACCGAAACAAAACCACGACTAACATAAGGATGGAATGAGTCAATTTAAGATTGGGAACTAGGTATTATTAGATGAAAAGGACCCTCGAATTGCCACTTCAGAGCTTATTCCAAACGCAGCAACTCTTCTTACGGTACTAAATGTTTTTCCATCACTCTAAATTTTTCACTTTTAAGGTAAATACTACTCGGCTCAAACCATATGTTGATAATAGAATTGATAGTGAGAAGGAGGAGTCTCGACTCCGCGAACCACCGTAACCGAGCGAAAATGAGGTAAGTCAAGCTTAGACTCTAAACAAGCGCTTCTCGAGAGGCAACCCTAGCACGAACACTACTAATTAGTTTATTTTTACCTATTTTTCATGTTTAGAATGCAAGTTTTTTAACTCACACGGCCTAGAAACACGGGCGTGTCGCTGGTCGTGTGAACCCCATGACCTAGACACACGGGCATGTTTTCAGCCGTGTAAATTCTCATGACTTAGTTTCAAAAATTTAAGAAAATCGACAGTGTTCCACACGGCCTGGACACACGGGCATGTTCTTGGCCGTGTAGAAACATGATTTAAATTTTTTTCCAAAAATGACAGAGACACGATTTATGATTAATACCCACGGCCTAGACACACGGGCGTGTCTCAGGCCGTGTGAACCCTGGAGCTAAACTTCCTAAGTTTTAAATAAGTCAGGAAGAAACACGGGCAAAACACACGGCCGTGTGCCAGACACTGCCTAAACCTACGGGCATAGAAAGAAGTCACACAGGCGTGGGAGAAGCGAAGGTGATTGCGCACGACCATACGACATGGACATGTGAGGAACACGGCCCGGACACACGGCGTGTCCAAGGCCATGCGACAGACTGACTTCATTCATTTATTATCAAACACGGCCTAAACAAGACACCACATGGCCTGGACACACGAGCATGTCTGAGGCCGTGTGAAAGACTGGGTTTAAAGTTTTATCACACACGGGCTATAAAGAAAACCACACGAGCGTGTGACAGAGTCGTGTGGCCCAACACTGGCTTCACACAACCGCGCCCATTTTTAACACCCAAAACATAATTTTTATCCCAATTTTGTCTTCTTCTTCACACTTTCACCCTAGCCGCCGATTGTCCCAAATCCACCCCCTTCTCCGGCCGCCACACCGTCAACCCCCCACTCTCTTCTTCCCCTTTCTTTTTCCTTTGTACCACGAACTCCTCCACCTCTCCCTTGCGCGCGCACCCCAGCCCCGACCCTCCTCTTCCTTGCGCAGCCACACCCCCAACCCCCATGCCTAAACCCTCCACCGTCGGCCCCCTCTCCCCTTTCTCCATTCCTTTCTTTCTCCACCAGCCTTTCCCCCTAACAACCATGCCTTCCAACCACGCACATCTCCCCCAACCAAATCCCATTTCCCTTTGTCAGACCACCATCCTTTCTCCCCCAACCAAACCCCGCACCAGACCCGCCACCTTTCCACGGCACCACCACGCCCACAGCCACCGTTAGACACCCTTCCCTCTAGCCATATTTCTCACACCGTCAGTTTCATTTTTCTTCCTTTTTCATATTATTTTTATTTATTTATTTATTTGTTTGTTTGTTTGTTTATTTATTTGTTATTGGTTATTATTATTATTTATTTGTTAATTATTATTATATTATTATTTCTTTATTAATTCTTTGTTATCATTATTTTATCTTATACTTATTTTGTTAGTTTTAGATTTCTAATATGGATTGATTATTCGTTAAGTATATTAGGATTTTCTTTATTTATCTACTTCTTTTTAATCTTTTGTGCATTGATGTGTCCCTGTTCGTTTAGTATATTAGTTCGTTTTGCTATTTTGGTTGATTAGTTTAGTAGGCTGTTAGTTTAGATTAATAAGCTGTTAGTTCTTGCATGTTTAGGTATTAGTGCATTAGGAACAGATTCTACATCTCAGCCATTTTAAATTTTATCACACTAAGAATCCTTCAAGTCATGTTCCTACTTCATTCACATGTTTCTCGATGCATTTGGATGGTGATATTTTTGCTCTTATTTTACTGAATTTTGGAATATTCTATTTTTCAGGTACACTATGACAAACACACGCGGTAAATACAAGGTCGCTGTCCCCACTTCGAAAAAATGGAAGGATCCTGGCGCGACCTCTTCAAGCGAATCTACCGAAGATCGCCACCCTTATTTGCGATTCCCAGCGGGACCTCAGGATGATTTATTTCAACTTCTTCGCGCACGACCACTCAGCGTGGGCCGATGCATAGATTAGGCCGCTTTGGAGCAGGTCTACCTTGCTGACCCCGTTCGGACCCTTCTGACTACAGCTTCATGGGACCGCTTTTTTTATATCATCGAGCCCACTTTGGAACTTTGCTCGACATTCCAGATGCATTCAGTCATGTCGAAGCATGATTAGCCAGGTACCATTACATTCTGACTTGGCAGCTTAGTGCGCCAGCTGAGTGTCCCAGAGTTCGGAGTTGCCTTGGGGCTTTATACGGAAGAGTTTATGGGTACCGAAAACTTTCCTCACCTCCACTGCCATATTCATTACCCACCGTCCTCTTGTTGGGTGGATTTTTCGCCACTACGAGCCCCTATGATCCGAGTCGCTCGAAGGCGACGTCTCTCTCTCCAGCTCTACGATACCTTCACGCCATATTAGCCCACACCTTGGTAGGTCGGCGAGAGAGCACCGACGTCGTCAATACCCATGACGCTTATTTTTTATGGAGCATGGTGTAAAGGCATGTATTCGACTTGGCATATTTCATTGCCCTCGCTTTTCGCCATCAGACCGAATGCCACAGGAAGGGCCCTATTACTTAGGTCCTTATGTGACTCGTGTCGCCCGACACTTCGGCCTTTTAAACACACTAGCGTAATTCTTTTACTTACATTAGTCTGTCGAATGTCCCCGCAAGGCCTATCAACCATGATCCACATGAGGATGATAAAGCGACGTCGTGGAATGAACCCTCCTCAGTACCGATTGTCTCGTTTTGATGCTCAGGATGAACCCGAGGACATCACTGATGATGTTCCTCCCACTCACGAGGACCAACCTTATCCTTCATCTCTAAGTCACCGACCTCTCCCATCTGTTGCTACTTTGACAGACATATCCGAACACCTCACTCACTTTGAGCAGCAGTGCTTTCAGCAATTCGACAGTCTTGAGGCTACATTGCAACAGATTTGCCATCATCTTCATATTTCATTTTCGACGCCGACGACTCATGACGAGTTTAATGATGGGGACTATTGAGTCCATTTGTCTTTATTTTTATTTTTATTTTTATTTTTTATCTTTCTTTTTCTTTTTATGTTTATGTTTATTTTGTTTTTTTTTCTTTTGAACAATATTTTTCTTTCTAATATTTATTCCTAACCGAGTTCTAATCATTTAATCCTCTTCAGTATTTGTGTTTATTTTCTTATCCGTTGCTCAGAATCATGCTCTATATTTAGCTTTGTCTACCATTCCGTTTTTCATTATTCTGGGAATTTCATCCATTATTCAGGGCAGTTTCAGTTTTCTCCCTCTCTTATGATATTTTGTTTATACTGTGGTTATATTGGTTTGTACATTGGGGACAATGTACATCCTAAGTGTGGGGTGGTTATTTATATGATTATTTGAAAAATCCCTGAATTTTGTCTTGTGATTAAGTAAATTTCTCATATTACTATTAGAATGAATTCCTATTAATTTGTGATTATCATGGATATGTTTTAGATTAAATTCATAGGTAATTGTGCATTGATTATTTAAACTTTAAGACATTAGAGAATCAAGCATGATAAGTCTATTTTCAGAATTAAAAATTTGTTAGGTTGTTTCCCTAAATTTAAATATTACCTTGAAGTTTGAGATTCACAAGATTGATATCAAGAAAAACCGTAATTTTTGTGAGATTTTGAGTCTTTAGAGCATATACTTTTCTTCCTCACTTTATTATTGGTTATAAGTGTGTCAATACTGATTTGTTATTCTAGAACTTGCTTCGATTATGCATATCGAGACCACACATTTGATTTGATATACGGAGATGATAAAGGCACTTAGGTTTTAACCCACTTATCTCATTAAAAGCCCACCTTCATTAATTAACCCTTAGTGAACCCCTTTGAGCTCAATAAACCATTCTTGATTCACCCATTAATATTAACCCATAACTCATTTTTGATTCATTTTTCCCATTTTGTTGACTCCCTTTTTGTCGAGATTTGATTTGGTTAAGTTGCCTAACTATGTTCCTTTGTTTCAGTTGTTAAACTCTCTCTTATTATTCAACAAAAAAGAAAAAAAAAGGGTGGAAATATATTTATTCATTTATGTCGATTATTACTAGTTCTTAAGTTCGAGCTTAAGTAATTAATTTTATTTTCTGAGAAGAAGCTCGTGATTTTCTTCAATGTAATTATTCAGTAGTAATTTATTTTTTTAGTTAGGTAATTTATCAATTCGATCTCAATTCTAACCTTCTTTTTCATCCTTTATCCATACCTTTAACCCAAGCTCCATTACAACCCTTTAAAGACCTTTTGATTTGTGTATCATCTCATTTTATAGTGGTGGAGATTTGATTTTCATGCAAGCCTGTGGTAATAACTTTTCATGTTTGACTTTTGAGTGCTTAATTTTTGAACCTTAAACACTTTGAGTGATTTGAGTGAATCTTTAGTGAGGATGTCAAATCTTGTCAGTCTCGAATTAAAGATAATCATTTAGATGAGGAAAAATACCTATGTTTTCATACTTTAAAAATGTGTGACTTGGATTGTTTGAATCTTTAGTGCTCTTTTAGTTGAACTATCAATGTGTGATTATTTGTGAATTATGATAAAACATTATTGATGAGAATTATGAATTGAGAAAGTTTAATTTTAATTGTAAATTGAGGATTTTGCTTGAGGACAAGCAACCGCTTAAGTGTGGGGATATTTGATAAACCATAAAAGTAACACATTTTAATCCTATGTTTAGCATGTTTTTGGATGATTTATTATATAATTTAGTGAACTTCATGCTCCTAATCCTTTAATTTCATATTTCTATACTTAGGTGAGCATAGGGAAGCGAAAGGAGTGAAAAACGAGCCAAAATCGAGCAAAAATAGCCGATTTCAGTATCACACACGGGCTAGCCATACGTCCATGCTCTAGCTCGTGTCAATTTCTAACCCTTTCAGTACTGCACACGGCCTGGGCATTCTTACACAGACTGATCAAATGCTCGTGTCCCTATCGCACCCTGTTTCGTTTTCACGCGGAAAAAGACAATTTTTAGGTATTTTGAGCATTCCAAAGTCTATATAAATACACTAGAAGAAGATCTAAAGACACACGTGGAGTAGAACAAAGAAATTACTCGAAGGAAGCCGTCGGAATCATCTCGAAAGCTGATCCACTTCAAGATTTAAGATCTCCGGTCGAATTTCCTTCGAAGTTTTATTGGGTTTTTCATGTCTTGTTGTTATTCTTATTTTGAGATGTTTTCCTCTATTAGTATGAACTAAACTCCCTAAAATACCTAGGGAGGATGAAACCTATGATGGATCTTACTATTTAATTATCTGAATTACATGATAAATTTGTTCTTGTTCTTGATTATTTGTTCTTAATTCTTTCTTTAATATTTTCAAGATGTTAATTCAAGTTTGATGTGCTTATTCAGTGGAGCAAAAGTCCCCTTTTAAGAGTAGATCTAGCATAATTGAGCGGAGTTGATTGCAATCCTAGAAATAGGACGACATAAATCTGCCGGATTAAAGTCAAATCTAATAAGGGAATCCATAGATCGAGTTAATGCGACAATAGTGGTTTTAATTAGAAAGAGATTTTAATTAATCAACCTAGAGTCAGTTGTTCTTAGTCTCGAAAGAGATATTAACATAAATTAGGGATTTCTACGGATCAAGACAAGTGAATAAATCATTTAATTCAGAGTCATAAATAATAAGTGAAGTCTAGGTGGATTCTTCCTTGGGTATTGTCTTTGTCATTGGCTTATTTGATTACTTTCTTCACTCTCTGTCGCGTTCACAGTTAATTAGTTTAATTTTAGATTAAAAACAATGATCTTAATCATTAGGCTAAATAATAGAAAGATAGTTATTACTAGTACTTTTAGTCCTTGTGGATACGATATTCCGGACTCACCATAGCTATACTACCATTCGATAGGTGCGCTTGCCTTTGTCGTATTTTAGTTAGTTCGTGACGTCACCATGTATACATATAGATTGACACGTTAGCATTTAATTAATTTTTTAAAATTTAAAAATTTTAAAAAATGCAAAAACTATTTTTTAAAATTAAAAATCATTTAAATTATAAAAAGAATATTTTTAATATTTTTAAAAAATTTTAAAAATTAAATTAAATATTGACATGTCATCTACATGGCCAACCATATGTATGCCACGTCAATAAAGTTAACAAATATCAACTTTTTAATCTATTTTGAAATGATTTGACAAAAAATATAAATTAAAAAATTAAAAAATTAAATATAAGCCAAAAATTATTATTATGCCTATTTTAAAACATCAACACATTTTTGTTTTCAAAAATAATGGTTGAATCAGCATTTTCAATTGAAAAAACAACCTATTTCAAAGTAATATATATATATATATATATATATATATATATATATATATATATCACATCATCACCTCAAAAAAAAACTCAAGACAGGATAAAAAGTAGAAGATTAGAATCTACACCATAATTTAAACATCATAGGTAGGTTAACTCAAAATTAAAGGATCTTGTCAAAACTAAATTTAGTAATGCATATATTCAAAATCTTAAAAAATAAAGAAAATTAAGTAATGACAAATATGATTATTGGTATCGCGCCTATTGGTGACTGCATTACTCACCTCAAAAACTTGTCATATCTTGTGTTGGTAAATTTTTATGTTGGCAAATTTTGGTAACACAATCTTCAGACTTTAATTTTTACTGATACTTTTGATGGTTGCAAGCCCATCTATGATATCAGAACTGTTTATAACAACATATCTTGAAGATTAGTGTCAAAACTATTTTTAAAGTTTTGGTAAAAACGGGAATCGACTTTAAAAAGACGAAAATGGGAGTCTCCACCAATCCCTTTTTACTTAGGTGTGATTGGATCACCTTGAAAATCGTTGTATTTCAAAATACTGATTTTGGTCCACGAAAAAAAGAAAAATGGGTTCGGGAGTCGGTTACGTATGAGGAAGGGTTAGCACCCTCATAACGCCCAAAAATTGGTACCTAATCGATAAAATCATGTCCTAATATTGTAAATTTGAAAAATTTTAAAAATAAGATCCTTTTATTAGAAGAAAAACCAAGACTTGCCTATATCAAATAAATAAAATACTATACCCAGTAAGTTAGGATATAACATCTCATGACTTCGAAACTAGACACGTCTTTATTTTAGAAAATTCCTACCTCGAGACACAAAATATCATATCCAGTAAGTTAGGACACAACGTTTTGAATTCCCAAGAATAAGTCTTTGATTTGAAATTTGTAAGTTTCAGTTTTAAAAGAGAAGGGATATGTAATACCTTAAGTTCTACGAGAAAAATCGAAGCTCAATAAGTTAGGGCACAATTCTTCTCAAAGTCCCCAAATATCACATATCACCATATTTTTAAAATATTTGAATAAAATGCTCTAATTCAAAAGATATTTTTATAAAAATGGTTTGAGTAAGACATTGTATGAATACATTACAACATACATATTTAATAGCAATTCTACGTAACTACAAATTATTCTAACAATAAATAATAAAAGAATATTACATGAATGAATATATAAAGAACTATATTAAGCGATAATAAAGATTAAAAGGACATAAATAAACAAACATGGGATAAAATAAGTAGCAATAATTAAGATCTTCATAAAATAACAAAATCAAACGAAAAGGGAATGATATATTTAAACATTGAATGAATATTATAACAAAAAAATGACATTTTATAAAATGATTTCATGTATATATATATAAATAATATTTTAAATGAATAATAAAAAATTAAAGTATATATATAAAAAAATAAGAATATTGATAGCAAATACCTAATTTAATAATTTAATACGTACATAAATAATTATACATAATAAAAACAATTAGTAAACAATATAATAATTTTATAAAAAATATAATATGCTAATCAAAATTACATATAACAATATAAATAAAATATATTATATAATACAAATAAATTTTGTAAAAAAATGTATAATGTAATAAATAATATACTAATTATAAAATAATGTATAATATAAATAATATTAAACCACATAAAATAAATAATAATTAAATATATCAGGTTAATACATATAAAAAAATATATAAATTTTATACTATAAACAAATTAATATATAAATAATAAAAATGATATAACATATTTAATATGATAAAATAATTTAAAATAATATTAAATTAATTTAAAATAAAATGAAATGAAAAAAAGGTTTTAAAAATAAATAATAATAAAAATAGGATCAAATAGCAAATAAAAAAATATAAAAGGGGTTAAATTAAAACGCGACAACACTGCGAGGGGTCAATATGGCAATTATGCCAAACTTTCAAAACGACGTCGTTCGGATATCCACCATTAAATAGCCCAAAGGACTAAATTAAAGTAGAAACAAAACTTCCAGGGCCAAATTAAAAAATAAAGAAGGATTAATTTGAACAAAATGAAAGTGCGGAAGGGCTAAAGAAGCAATTGGACCATTTAATAAAACGCGCGGATCCTCCCCTGGATATTGGGTCAACACGCGGATCCTTTCATTAAACGATGTCGTTTTGGCCTTTAAAGGCAACCGCCAAAACGACGTCGCATAGATTACTTATATAAACTAAAAATATCCCCAAAAATTCATTTCATACAACCCTTTAAAAAAAAAAAGATGCTCTCCAGGTTTTCTCCCCCACGGCCGGAGGCCAGAGTCTGGCCAAAGCTCCGATGATGGCCCATCGCGCGTGTACCCCACGCGCCGCCGCTAGCGACGCCACATACGGCGGCCATAGGTCAAAAATTTCGCCCTTTTCAGCACGAGTCGAAAGGTATAATCCGTCTTTTTTATTTTAGTAGCATTTATATGAAAAAAACAAATTGAAAGATAAAAAAAAAAAAGAAACGCGAATAAATTTTTGAAAAATAACCTCTGTTGTTGTTTTTTTTTTATTTTCCTTTTCTCTGAATATCTATGTGTATATTTCGTGTATCTCTCTGTGTGTATCCATTACAAGTTATTCTAGGGGTTTTTATAACCCAAAACAAATAAAAAAAAAAAGGAAATACAATCTGTCACGTTTGCCAGTTTGCTACTTTTTCTTTCCTTCTTGCAGGCAATCGACGAAATCAACAGCGAAGATGAGGGCTAGACGAGGGGCTGTGCGGCGTGACTAGTGGTTGGAATTTGGGGCTTGCGGCGCCTAGGGTTTCAGAAACCCTAGGTCCTGATTCTGTTTGGTATTTGGGCTCCTTTGGTATTGGGCCATTTAGTTGGGTCTGAGTGTTGGGTCAATGGGCAGTTTGTTTTAGGTTCGGGTTTTGAGGATGTAATTGGGCTAATGATGTAATGGGTCACTGGGTTGTCTATTTGTAAATGGACTGTAATTATTTGGACTTTGGTTTTATTATTTTTGTTTTTATTATTTTCTTTTTGTTTTGGATTTTGTATGGGCCTGGGCAAATTGGGCCTATTACAGCTAGTTTGGTTTTGAATCATGAAAATCGACTTCCTAATGGATCGGTTTGGGTAAAATTGGAAGTCTATCTTGAATATTTGAAGACTTATCGTCGACACATTGAAGATGCTCTCTTTGCTGACTTTCCTGTTGTTTAATTGGAAAGATAGATTGTAATTATTATAGTATGTTAGCAAGTCTTGATTCTTTATAAATTTAGGAGATTTGTATGGGTGATGTAATAATTGGAGAGCACTAATTCTTGTTCACTGGAGGAATTTTTATTGTGAGTGCATTAAGTGCAAAATCAAGTGTTACTTAATTTTGTCCTAAGTTTTCAGGGGGAGCTTGGAGGAGAGTTGTCTAGATCTTAGATACAAAAGTGATGAGTCTAATCAATGAGTGTTAGAGGTTGTAATCACTCATTGCACAAGTTGCTACGATAGTAGATTATCTCTCTAAGCAAGGCCCCATAGACATAGGAAAATCAAATAACGTAAACATATCGTGTGTTGTTTGTTTTTTCGGCCTTGTTCATCACCAATGCCTGAAGCAATCGACACTACTCTGAAGCAATGCTTCTAGAAGTGTTTATATTTACTTGCAAGTGTCATTTTAAATCTTTTAGAACTCAAAGTAGTTCCTCGTATAGAAAAAGCTATTACACGATATTGTAATAATAATGCTACTATAGCTAATAATAAGGAAAACGAGCATCAAGAGAAGACAAAAACACATTGATTGCAA
Organism: Gossypium australe; assembly: GCA_005393395.2. Lineage (NCBI taxonomy): Eukaryota > Viridiplantae > Streptophyta > Magnoliopsida > Malvales > Malvaceae > Gossypium > Gossypium australe. The sequence continues at coordinate 127,236,445 of CM016614.1, read as the reverse complement.
ATACCAATTTTTTAGAAAGGTAGTAGATGGTGGATTAGTAGATACAATCAAAGTAGCATCCAATGACAACCTTACGGATTCATTTACAAAGACTCCAGTAGCTAGGAGTTTTGAGAAAAATGTTGAGGGTATTAGAAAGTGAAATATGACCCATTTACTCCACTAGGATAAGTGAGAGATTGTTAATATTTGTGCTCATATAGTATTCTAACTTCGCCATAAATTACTTTTAATATTCCGAACTGCTTGAATTAATAAAATTTTCACATGTTTATTTAATATTCTTTGTATGGTTGTTTTCAATAATTTTGCATGTAAAGCAAATAGTTAAGCAAATATTGAATCATTGATTATGCAAGGTTTGACTAATATTAAGTTTGCTGGAAACCAACTAAAAAAATATAATTTAGTTGGCCAATGAATTTTGTTTTTTAAATGGACCCTGTCGAGATACCTAAAGCAAGGTGTTGAGGTTGCAAGGAGAATCCTAATTCGTAAATGTTGCCTAAGAAGGTGCTTGGACTTTTAGCTAAGCCCGTTTGCTAAGCCTAGGCTCGGCCCGGCCCGAAAAATGGGTCTAAAATTTTGCCCAAACCTAGACCAGATAAAAATGCTAAAACACGGGCCTGGCCTAGCCCGTATTAATTTTTTATATAATTTTTAAATATATAATACATCAAAAATACTAAAAACATTAAAATAAATATTTTCCCAACAAATTAAAAATAAAATTTAAATAATATGTATACTTAAATTACACTAAGATAGATGCAACTTAACAAGCAAATGTCTCTAAAATAATAACAAAATTGACAATAAAACAAGTGTTATACAATATCTAAATAATAACAACAAAACAGTAGTAACATAATAATGAAATTGTAGCAAAAAAAGGAGAAAACGGGCTAAAAATGTCTTACCCGAGGCTCGGCCCATTTTTAAAACGGGTTTTTTTTTTTCCAAGCCCATTTTTGGGCCTATATTTTGCTCAAACCCTCCCACTTTTCGAGCGGACTTTCTGGCCGGCCCATGAACAAGTCTAATTGAGATTAAGTATTATTGTTAAGGTTTTTTTTCATGTGATGTTTTCATAAGCAAATGGACTTTTAAGATGTGATTTATGTATATGATTCATTGTGTCTCATATTCTTAGCCGAATTTGGAGTCTTGAAAAGGTTAAGATCAACTTAACTTTGTGGATAAGGCTTGTGCTTATCTTTTGAACTTTTTTTGATAGATTTATAAGCTGTTTTTAAATAGATTAATATTATTTTATCTTGAGATGATATTGGAGCCTATTTATCTTGGTTATTTTATTGAAGAAGAAGAGATTATATTAGACTATGATAATGGAATAGACTGCCATATTAAGCCTATAAATAGGCCGCAAATATGCATGAAAGATACTTCGATTTAAAGGATTGATGTGCTTATTTGATTAAGTTATCTTTTGTTATTTTTTTCTTGTATTTTTGCACTCTATTGTTAAGTTTTCTTTGTGAGATATTGAATCTTTGTATGTGAGGTTTTGGGTGAGTGGTTCTAACAAGTTGGGACTACAACTTTGTGTAAGGGTAGATTGAGCTTTAGCAATAGGTGGTTGGATAAATTGCAAAATGAAACCATTCACAAAGAGTAGGATTGTTTTCGAATTGCGTTAACAAATGACTGTGTGCAAATCACTCTCTACTTTCTTTGTTTTTCATTTTTGTTTCGTTGATTAATCAATTATGTGACTTAACACGATATTGAATAGACAGATTATATCTATAGCAATCTGACATGTTTTTTCAATTACAAGTCCAATTTAATTTATATTGTCATATGGTTGAATTTATCGATTTTTAATTCAACTAATTAGAGTGAAGATTGCCAAAGCTCAAAGGTGTTTCAAAAGAGTTAAAGGCATGATAGCCCCCTTACCTCCAAAGATCTTTGTCTGTGATCATGCTTTCATTTCATCAATTTGAGGCGCCCCTTGAGTAAAAGGATAGTAGTGTTCTTTATATCCCCCTATACTGATTTCATAATTAAATGACAATAATTATGTTGTCTACTACCCTTAATTAACCTCAAAGTGTCACCCATGTTCATTGCTTCCCTTCCTTTTTCTTCTTTTGGACCCTCTGCATCTTTTAAACTTTACTTTTTGCCATTATCCTTTAGCACCACTCCATTTCTAACTTTGTCAACGACTTCATTATCATCAAGTTTTGGCTCCATGGGTTAAATTTTGCTTTATTTATAATAATAAGGGTAAATTCCACCATTAGTCACTAAATTATGAGTAAGTTTTTGTTTTGGTCACTTAATTAAAAAAGTTGTTACAATTTGATAAATTATTTGAAAGTTTTTATTTAAGTCACTAAATTATTCAAAATATTTGATTTAAATCATTGTGTTATTAAGTTTTTTCTTAAAAAAAAAATTGTCAGTGAGTTCCAAGCGACGATTCGACGACCGGTACGGTGGATCAAAATCCATTGACAAGTAGAATAACATACCTTAGATCCAAGTCAATTTGATAGTCAATGTTGAAGATTGGAAAAAAAAAGTTGTTTAAATTTTGGTTCGAAAACTCATGATGTCCAAAGTTATTTTATAAAAAAAACTAAAATGGAGAAGAAAAGAGAAAAAGAACTTTTGATAGGTGTAGACAGTGTGGATAGAGAAAGTCATACAGTATTGATTTTAACAACCTAATAACTTAAATAAAAACTTTCAAATATTTTAATGATTAAATTAAAACTTTTGTAATTAAGTAACTAAAACAAGAACTTATTCATAGTTTATTGACTAATAATGTAGTTTACCTTAATAGTAAGCAGGTAAAAAGATGATTAATTCAGGTTTCCTTGTAAGAAAAAACAAGCTTTTATTTTATCATCATCATGGCTACCAAACAGCAACAATTCCATGTCACATTGCCATATAAGTACTCAATGAGTACTACAAAGCAGGAAACTGGTGCTCCTGAGGTTGTCATCTTTTCATCTCCATTTTTGTGAGTATTGATGCACGGCAAGGGACCAGGGTGACATGGATATGCATTTTCATTCTTCTTCCTCAACTGCTTCTTCATCATGCTGTACTCTGAAACATTTTTATGACAGTACTATGATTTTATATCTGAAACTTCGTTATTGGGATAGAGAAAGAAGAAAAAGAACCCAGAATATTTTGGGGTTAGATTCCACCAGATGTCCTAAAAATATTAAATACTCCACAACATTTTAATTAAATCCTCAAAGTATCAAAATCATATTAACTAGGCCTTTTAGTTAGTTTCACTGTTAGTTTGAGCATTAAATGTCACGTTGAATTTGACATGTTTAAAAAAATTGAAATAGTCCTCATAAGTTTGAGGCATAATGATAAATTTAGCTCTTCAACCTTTTAAAAATAATCAAATATAATCATTAACATTTCGAAAAAAGTCAAATTGTAGTTTTTAACAAAAATATTAACTAAAACATTAAATTTTTAAATGTGATGGTTCACGTGACAATCCATATATATTTTATGTCATTTTTTTGAATATTTTTATAAATTTTAAAATATTTATTATGTAACATATAAAAAAATTAGTATAATGTTGAAATAATATAAACGGTCACATGGATTGTCATGCCAACATCATTAAAAAAATTAATATTTTTGTTAAAAAAATAATTTCACTATTTTTTAGAAATTATGACAAAATTTAACTTTTAAAAAAAAAACTATGAACATATTTACAATTTGATCCAACACTTCAAATTCGAAAAACATTAAATGGCCAAATTCACAAATTGGAAATGGTAAGGAATGTTATTAGCTGACAGTATGAAAATGTGCAGAGAGATTAGATTGTGAAGTATAGTGCCGCCGAATAATAAATAAACAAAACATGTAGAATGGAATCAAGTTTGACAACAAGTCGCAGAGAAAGCAAATGGAACCTGGTTCTATCTTTCAAGATGCTCTGCCATACTTCTATTATGATGCAAAGTCAACTATTATTGCTCCTGCTTTCCATTTTAATCTTCTTTTCCTTATTCTTGCCTGCCTCATCTTATTTTATATATTATTTTGTTTTCCACTATGGTTTTCAGAATGTAACTTTATTTTTTTTTCCTCAAATCTGCAAAGATTTTACGTGATTTGAACCCAAATGGTCCCATTTGCCCTGGATTTTGTCAAAAACCAACAACTAATTAACAGGGTTTAGGATTGAAAATCTTAGGATTACCAATCATTTCCCTTTGGTTTAACCAAATGCATAACATTGAGGGTCACACCACATGAGGCCGTAAGAGAGGCCAGCCAAAGGGACAGTGACCCTTCAAAGGGGCCACACCTTCCCCATCGATAAGTCAGATAGGGACACCTCAAAAGCTCAAATCGGTTGCCTTATTAACAGTTGCAGTAATCAAGCACAAGTTGGAGCCAGCCAATTAACTATTATTATGAGAAAGACAGAGAGAGAAATGGACAACAACAGTCAAAAACAAAACATCAAGTTATTACAAAACAAAAGCACTCTTTCCCATGTAAATGGTATGTCATAGTTTTTTCTTTTTATGAAAGATAACGGTGATATTTGAGTTCAAATTAATACAACAGCAGCACTCTTTTCCATGTGAAGTTGAGGGTCCTAGATTTTTCTTTTTCTTTTCAAGTGGAAGATCAAAAGCAGGTTTATATATATATATATATATATATATACACACACACACATATTTGCTTTTACTTTTCAGCCCTCTCTTTAAGACTATTCCATCTTCCATTAAAGCTCAAATTTGCACATTAATATATATACAGTTGGTCCCAGCTCTGTAGGACAAGTTATCAAGGACATATTCAATTAATATTTTTTTAATAAAAGATAAGGAAAAAGATTGTTCAAGAATGAAATTCGAGAGAGAAAAAAAGCTTCCAATGGTTCCTTCCTTTCATGCAACATAATTATATATTGATCATTCAACAAACATTGTAATGATATATTAATAATCATCATCTTTTTTAATCCTTTCGACCTGCTATGTTGCAGGCACATGTTCCCAACTCAAAGATTGAAAATCTCACTCTACTGCTTCGTATGTAAGATTACCACTAGATTGTCTAAACACTTCATGGGAATACTCGAACAACATTTATATATCTATGCCTTTTAAACTTTAAATCTATTTCTGGTCCAAACTATGGTTGAGGAGATTTATGAGGCCGTCACGTTGTCATGACAATCGTCAGTGAAGACCCAAGAGTTTAAGACTAACAGAACTTTGATATTTATTGTGAAATCCCTTTTAATTGGGACGTCCATGCATGCATCATTCAAGTTTCTTTTATCTTGGTCGTGCATATTATTGTTGATTGAATTTCTTTGTTGAATTTGGTTATCCGCCAGTTTTTTAAATTTCTATTAAGAGAATTAAGTTATACAAAATGTTGGAATAAATTAAGGTGATGGTTCACTTCATATGCAATGCAGAGAGTTATTAAGGACGAAATTAGTTTAGGATGGTTAAAATTCATATTTAAACCATTTTTTATATTTACAGTATAGGTTAAACTGTAAGTTTTTGTACTTTTTTAAAAATTAAAAATTTAGTCCCTCTAGTTTTATTTTCATGAATTTAATTCATCTACTTTTCAGATTTTAAAATTCAGGTTCATTACTTAACATTATTAAATTTGTTAGTATATCATTTTAAAATAATAAAAAACACTCACTCGATAGCTATATAATTAAAAACGACGTTGTAATGAACTTAAATTTAACAAAATATAATAGTTGAGCCTAAATTTTGAAATCTAAAAAACGGTACTAAATTCTTAAAAATAAAAATATAAGTACTAAATTCTCGACTTTCGAAGAGTACAAAAACTTATATGGCGTATTTTAACCTATGATATATAACACTAATAACTTGATGTGCAAGAATCAAGATGATGAAACCAATGTCAAAAGGAATATTTGAGCTCCATTTTCTGATGAAACTGATTTGAAGTTTAGAACCCCTGTACTCATCACAGAAATTATATATAGATTCTGATCATTTACATTTGTTTAATGCTAAAACTAACAAGAACCCAGATCTGCAACAAATCCAAAGAATAAAAAGTAGTTTGAAATAGTAAGAAATGGAATCTTTTGATCTGAAGATCCTTGCATTGCTGTGGTAAAACCCATGATTTTGAAACATTCTCAAGACTTTACTATCTAACTACTATTCCACTTATTTCCATTGATAATTGGGATAAACCAAGATGGGATTACATGGTTGTCAATTAATGAAAAGCAACAGGGCAATTGAGCCATTTTAAAATGATTGAAACTTCAATTCTATCATCTCTCATTCAAAGCAATAAAGATCATTGTTTTGATTAAAGCTAAAGGGCATTCTTTTTTTTTTTTTTTTGTCATATAAATAAAGGAAAGAGTGCATCAACTTTACCTCCTTTCTTTTTTGGCTTCCTCTGTAATCTCAACTTTAAAATTCTGTTACTGAAACTCCCTTTTTTCCTTCTTTCCTTTAAATTTTGTTCCCATTTCATTTTAAAGATTGGTTAAGGACACAATCAGTTTGTAAAACCCTTCAAAACAAATCCCTTGTCTTTCCTTTTTGTTCCACTTTACTTAAAGAAGCTTAAGGTAGAGAGATAAGAAGGAATAGCTAACACCTTCCATGACTAGCAGAATTTCAATCTCTCTGAGAGAAAAGAAAGGAAAAGAAAAGAAAAGAGGAAGAGCAAAAAAGGAGAGGCTTAGCTTCTATCTTGTATATCAAGACTCTTTCTATCAACATGTCTGATTCTTTAAGCCTATATACACTTGAAGTTTCTCAGATTCCCTTCACTTTTCCCTACTTTTCTAGAAAATCTTTTAATGTTGGAAGGCTTAAATCCCTTTGTCTTTGCTTCAACTCCTTCCAAACTCAATCCTCTTGAAACATATTTTCTCAAACCAAACATGTTCCCTCTCATTGTTTTCACATTACTCTCTCATCTGACCATTTCTTCATGTTCTGCTTCATTACATGCTGATTTTCATGTCTTGGTGGCACTTAAGAATGAATTTCAGTTCCCTGAACCCCTGTTAAGCTCATGGAATTCTTCGAATCCGAGTTCGGTTTGTTCCTGGACCGGCGTACAATGCTATGGGGGACGAGTTGTTTCATTGGACTTGACAGATATGAATATGTGCGGCTATGTTTCACCTCAGGTTTCAAGGCTTGATAAGCTAACCAACCTCTCCCTTGCTGGCAACAACTTCACTGGCAACATTGAGATTGCCAATATAAGCGACCTTCGGTTTCTCAACATTTCCAACAACCAGTTCAATGGTCACCTGGATTGGAACTATGCAAGCATCAGCAACCTGGAAGTGTTTGATGCTTATAACAACAATTTCACTGCTGTTCTGCCGGTTGGGGTTGTTGGACTGAAGAAACTCAGGTACTTGGATCTTGGCGGCAATTATTTCTATGGCACAATCCCACCAAGCTATGGCACGTTGGTGGGGTTGGAGTATCTTTCACTAGCCGGGAATGATCTTAATGGGAAAATTCCTGGTGAGTTAGGCAACCTGGTCAACTTGAGAGAGATCTATTTGGGGTATTACAATGTTTTCCAAGGGGGTATCCCTTCAGAGTTGGGTAATTTAGTAAATTTAGTTCACATGGATCTTTCAAGCTGTGAATTGGATGGTCCAATTCCTCACGAGTTGGGGAAGCTGCAGTTGCTTGATACTCTGTACCTGCATATCAATCTACTCTCAGGTCCAATTCCTAAGCAGCTAGGCAACTTGACCAACTTGGTGAACCTTGATCTCTCCCACAATGCACTCAGTGGAGAAATCCCACCTGAGTTCATCAATCTCAAGCAACTCAGGCTTCTCAATCTCTTCATGAACACACTACACGGCTCTATTCCACATTTGGTAGCTGACTTGCCTAATTTAGAAACCTTGGGGCTATGGATGAACAACTTTACTGGTGTGATACCTGAGAATCTTGGTCGAAACGGGAGACTGCAAGTTCTCGATTTATCGTCCAACAAGCTCACCGGTACGATCCCTCCACACTTGTGTGCTTCGAATGAGTTAAGGATATTGGTCCTGATGAAAAATTTCCTTTTCGGGTCCATTCCTGAAGAATTGGGGAGATGTTATAGTCTCACTAGAGTAAGGCTGGGGCAGAATTACTTGAATGGTACCATTCCAAATGGCTTCATTTACTTGCCCCAACTAAACTTAGCAGAGTTGCACAACAATTACCTTTCGGGAACATTGGCTGAAAATGGTAATATGTCGTCTAAACCTGTTAAGTTAGGCCAGCTCAATTTGTCAAACAATCTCCTTTCAGGTCCATTGCCATCTTCACTTTCCAACTTGTCTTCTCTTGAAATCCTTCTACTTAGCGGAAACCAATTCTCGGGTCCTATACCACCTTCTATAGGAGAACTCATGCAAGTTTTGAAGCTTGATGTTAGTAGAAATTCACTTTCTGGTATTATCCCACCAGAGATTGGGAACTGTTTTCATCTCACCTACCTTGATATGAGCCTAAATAACCTCTCTGGCTCAATTCCACTTGAGATTTCCGATTTGCATATCCTGAGTTACTTGAATGTATCGAGGAACCATTTAAATGAAGGCATTCCCAAAAGCATTGGATCAATGAAAAGCCTCACCGTTGCCGACTTCTCCTTCAACAATTTTTCTGGGAAGCTGCCGGAGTCCGGCCAGTTTGCCGTCTTTAACGCTTCATCTTTTGCAGGCAATCCTCAACTCTGTGGTTCTCTCCTCAACAACCCTTGCAATTTCTCTGCAGTTACAAGCACCCCAAGAAAGGCCCCTAGGGACTTCAAGCTAATCTTTGCACTAGGCCTTTTAATATGCTCTCTAATATTTGCCACTGCCGCCATCATCAAGGTCAAGTCATTCAAGAAGAACGGTTCGAATTCTTGGAAGATGACAGCATTCCAAAACCTCGAATTCACCGTTTCCGAAATCCTCGACTGCGTCAAGGATGGCAATGTGATTGGAAGAGGAGGTGCAGGCATTGTTTATCATGGCAAAATGCCTAACGGTATGGAAATCGCGGTAAAAAAGCTTCTCGGCCTTGGCACAAGTCGACACGATCATGGTTTCCGAGCCGAAATCCAAACATTGGGAAACATCAGACACCGAAACATCGTCAGGTTGCTAGCATTTTGCTCCAACAAGGAAACCAATCTCTTGGTCTATGAGTACATGAGAAATGGAAGCCTCGGTGAAGCATTACATGGCAAAAAGAAAGGTGCTTTCCTCGGATGGAACTTGAGGTACAAAATTGCAGTTGAAGCAGCTAAAGGTCTTTGCTATCTTCACCATGATTGTTCTCCATTAATCGTTCACCGAGACGTAAAATCAAATAATATCTTGCTCGATTCAAGCTTCGAAGCACATGTTGCTGATTTCGGATTAGCCAAATTCTTGGTGGACGGAGGTGCATCGGAGTGCATGTCCGCCATTGCAGGATCCTATGGCTACATTGCTCCTGGTATGTACCAAACTTCTCCCCTCTTCATTTTAAATAATTATTTTCCCTGACATTAATGCTATTTTCTTTTTAATCTCAGAATATGCATACACATTGAGAGTAGATGAAAAAAGTGACGTGTATAGTTTCGGAGTAGTTCTTTTAGAGATGATCACCGGACGAAAACCGGTGGGTGAATTCGGAGAAGGTGTAGATATAGTACAATGGGCTAAACGATCGACAAATTGTCGAAGAGAAGAAGTTAGTAACATCGTGGACCGGAGGCTAACATCAGTGCCTAAAGACGAAGCAATGCACTTATTGTTCATTGCACTGTTGTGCGTACAAGAAAATAGCATAGAACGTCCCACCATGAGAGAGGTAGTTCAAATGCTATCGGAGTTTGCTCGACATTCACTTGACTCGCAATCTTCATCTTCCTCCTCCTCCTTCATTCAAAAAAAATTTTGAAACAAATAAATAAATGAAGAGATTTGAGTTTTAAGCAACTTCTGTATTTTTCCTTTTTACTGGTGTTTTGGGTTTGTTCTTATATAGCTTGCTATTTGCAAAGCATTCATCTCTAATTTTCTTTCACAAATTTTCAGTTTACTTTTAGGAATAGCCCAATAATAATTAGATTTAGGAATAATTGCATGTATGTACTCCGCCCCTTTCTTTGTATTTAAATGCTACACTTATCAATTCACATTAGATTATATTATTTGTGTAAATTATAATATTACTTTTTCTCTTTAAAATTCGCGCCCACATCTATTTTACAGAATGCGAAATATTAATTATTAAATTAATTTATTTGAATATTAAAATTATTAAAATTTTACTTTTATTCTAATAAATATTGTAATATTTGATTATCTTTAATTGAATCTTTCTATTTCAATTTGGAATTTGCGTTTATGATAACCTATGGCATGTATAAACTATGTCGCATAGGCTCCTCTTGTTATAATATTTATATGATTTAATTATTTTTTATATATTTTATTATATAATATTTAAATTAGAAGCCTCTATAAAAAATGGAAATAATTTTATTTGAATAGCCTAAAATTTTGATATGTATACATGTTGGAAAGTATGGACATCACAGATATAATAATAGTAATTACATATTATTTATTTTCATAAATTATTAGCTCAAATTAAAAGTGATCTAATTTGATTAAGGTTTATTGAGCTTTTATTATTAAATAAAATATGGGTCAAATATGTATAGATACTCTAAAAGACCTGTTCACGATCCAAAGGCTTGTTTATCCAAAGGCCGACCCATGAACACCTCTATAGTAATTAATTTCTAATGGATGATGAGCTGATTAAAAATTAGGGTTAATGTTCCATCTTTAGAAAATAGAAAATTATATTCTCTGAATTACTTGTGTGCTAATTTGGAAAATTAAAAACCATAAAATTCAAATATTTTAATAAATCAATTGATTCAAATATACTTCCACATCTAATTTTATTTATGATTTGTTTTTAATAATCCGACATGATGTATCCTGATTTGTTATGTTTTATATTAGATTTTGTTTTATTGTTCTCACGGTATATCCTTATAAAGCAGTCGTGAAATCTATTTCTGCTACATTCTATATCGAGATTAATAGTTGCACCATGGAGGTTTTGTTCCAAACATGCACTTTGGATCTCAGTAATAAGAATGGTGGACATCTACCATGGAGGATTTGGATTTGCAGTTCCATAAGAAGTTGTTGATGATGGGAAAGCTGAGTGTATAGAAACTTTATGGAAGAGAAGAGGTTGAAAAAAGCTTTTAGAAGAAGGAAATTGGAGATTGTGAGAGAAAAAAACAAGGTTCAAGTGAAAAAGAGGAAAAGGAAAAATAAAACATTACTATTATCCATCACCTCAATTTGTTATTATACCATTAAAGATAATTAACAATTTATTGATTATAATATAATAAAGCCATAATGTAACTTTTTTTTTAAATTTGATATCCTTTTCCAATTGTTTAATAATATATTAGTAAGTTTTTCTATGTCATTCATATATTATTTGGGTAATTTTTTTTTAATTTGAACTTTGAGTTTGAAATTTTAAACTTTAAATCTGAACTTAAACTCGAACTCTGAATTCTAAATTTTAAACTTGATTTTTTGGTTTATAATTTAATGTTTGAATTTAAAGTTTGGGGCTTGAGATTTTATGTTCAAATTTAAAATTTAGGATTTAATATTTAGGATTAATAATTTAAGTTTAGGTTCACCATTTAAGTTCGAGATTCAAAGTCCAAATTTAAAATTTAGGATTCCAAGTTAAAAGAAAATATGTACGAGATAAAAAATTACTGAAATACTATAAATAATTGGAAAGAGACTGGATGATGTAACACTCAGCTTATGCAGTTCCCAATAGAAACTCACCTCAAACATGGATGACTCACTTGAGTGATAGGGACTATTATTCCTGCCATGGATTTGTAGTGAAAGGGCAATCATGATTTTTTTTTTCTTCACCAGGTATTCGTATGCACAATCGAGTAAACAATATAGGTGAGTTTAAATTAGGGTCAAGCCAATAACAAAAGATAGCAGTAAGTTAAACCTGCCATTTTTGTGCCAAAAGGAAGCTGCTATTTGGGAACGGTATAAATACCGTCCAAAGTCACTGAAAACCCTTTTTAAAACCCACAACTCTACCGTCTCGGACTGTTGTTTGGAGGCTGAGAAACTGAGGGAAAAAAGACTAAATGAAATGACGGGAAGTCCCACTGAATCCAGGCCTTCTAAAATACTTAAAACCCAAGATCACACCGACCAAGATAAAGAAGATAAACAACTACAAGACTTAAGCATGAGCAAAAACCCTAGAATCCAGCGCTATTTAGTAGCTATTGAGTACATCGGAACTCGCTTCTCTGGCTCGCAGCAGCAGCCCAATTGCCGCACAGTCGTTGGCGTATTAGAGGTAGTACCTTGGTCTCTGTTTTCTTTTTAATTGCGAAACTGAAATGAAAAAGGAAGGCTCTGACATTTCGAATTTTGCAATGGCATTCTGTTTACAAATTGTATTATCATCGATATAGCACCTTAAGATTTATGTTTTCTTGGATTTGGTGCCTTTGTTTCGTTTTATTGCAACGTAAACAAATTCTGGTTGTGATAACAATTAGGTATTGTAAATTTTGATGCTTTGGTTTTGTAGGAGGCTTTTCATAAATTTATAGGTCAGCCGGTTTCGATCTTTTGTTCAAGTCGAACTGTAAGTCTTCATCCTTTTGCTTACTACACTGTTATTATATTCTTTAATCATCTTCTCCATTGCTAGTTAGTAACATTTAATTTAAGGACTACTTTCATGGATTAAGGGATGCACTGACATTTTGGTTAAACTAAGGGTGTGGGATTTTTCAAATAATCTTTATGAAGTCAATCAGTAATGTTACTAAGAAGCTCACTTGTAGTTATAGATATACAATCAACTTTAATCTGCTTGAATTGGACAAATAGTTCCATTGCCACTATCCAGTCTGCTATTGGAAAACTATTTTATGAGAATGTCATATAGATTTTTAGTTTTTCTTTTCCCCGATTCCAGGACGCTGGTGTACATGCCTTATCAAATGTTTGCCATGTAGATGTGGAACGCATAAGCAAAAGAAAGCCTGGTGAAGTGGTGAGTATTTACACATAATATTTACTTCTTGGAGTATTCTGCGAGTAACTTAATTTTAAATTAGTTTATGACTGCTGCACAATTACTTCTCATGCTAAAAATGCAGTTACCGCCTCATGAACCATCTGTTGTTAGAAGAGCTGTGAACCATTTCTTACAGGTGTGTTTTCTAACGATCTTTCTAGTTTATGCATTAAGATGAATAAGTCGACTGCTTGTCATCAACCCAGGATTACCAACTTTGTTCTTTAAAGAAAACATTTTTACCTTGATTATGTTGGTGTTGTGTATCTAATAATACATTGTTTAATTTGGTTTACCTTAGAAGAATGAGGGTGATATTTCAGTGATCGATGTCCGATGTGTTCCAAATGATTTTCATGCAAGATTTAAAGCTCAGGAGCGCACGTAGGTATTTTTTGATCTTCATTTCTCTATGTGGAGACTCTAACCATGTGGCTCAGCCGACAAATACTTTTGGTGCTATAATTCTCTGTTGGATGTTAAATGTTACTTCTGGGACCTTTCAAGTTTAACCTTTTCCCCAATTACACAGAATCATGATTAATTAGAATGCAAATCAGCTCTTGGCTTTTCCTTGTGTATTGAAATGGACCTTGGCACTCGAGGACTTGGGCAAGTATAACATTATATGAAAGGAACAAGTTGCTGCATGTTAGGATTCAAATTATTCTGTCAGCTTGTCTTCATATGCTAAGCATTTTTTCTGAATTCATTCTTTTAAATAGTAATTTTTGACCACAATATGTTCTTTATTGAATTTTCCCACCTCTAAGAGGTGCAGCTAGTACAATTTAAGCAGATTTCACCCGATATTTTAGGTACCCTATTTATCTAATGCTATATGCAAGAAGACCCCTTGGTACAATTTAGATGCACATTGATGATTTTTTATGGTGCTCTAAAAGTGCAAGACAATGATTTTGATTTCTTGTATTTCATAAATTGAACTGTATAAGGTAGACATCTCAATTTGTGAGAAATAATCTTGTAGGTACTTTTACCGCTTGGTTTCTGGCTCTGAACCTTTGTCTACCTTTGAAAAAGAGCGGGCATGGCATGTACCAGAGAAACTAGATCTATATGCAATGCAGGTGGGTCTGTTTTTTAATTGTTTCCCCTAATTTGATTTAATTATTGATTTACTCCAAAAATGAGAACTTAATTGATATACTTGTAGGAAGCATGCAAAGTTCTTGTTGGACATCATGATTTTAGTTCCTTCAGGGCAGCAGGTTGCCAGGTGGTTACTTTTCTCATGTGCATAAAGTATCATTATCATATGTGTTGCAGGACTTTAAATGTAGATGTACACATACACGCATGTGTATGCCTACATGACATAATCACACAAACATTATTTCCATCTTCCTAGTTTTCTTGACTACCCAAAGATGATGTGTGTTTAGGCAAACTCACCAATCAGAACTTTAGATGAACTCCTTGTCTGTGAGGTACCTGCAACTCCTTATTTCCCATCAATCACAGAGAGGGAACAGAATAATTCAAGCTTGAAAGATTCTCATACAGGCTCTGTTAAGCCTGAGGTTGAGCTCCCCATTAATTCATTCTCCAATACTGACGATATGGTAGACACGAATAATGGTAAAAGTAATCTAGAAGAATTTGGAATAAGGAGGCGACATTGCAGCTATGTGGTAACAGCACGGGCACGCTCCTTTCTTTACCACCAGGTTTCAGTTATTGCCTTTTTTATATATGATTTTGATGACCCATCTGTTAGTTGTTAAGTTCGCTACTTTGTGCAACAATTTTCAACCTAGTCCAAGGGAGACAACAATTGAATAACATTCATCTCTATTTGATGTCTCCTTCGTCTAACTGATAAATAATCTTTGTAGGACATTAGCTGTTCAATCATTTATATATATATATATATAATATGTCAATCTTCTGCTGGATTTCATGCAGGTCAGACTGCTTGTTGGTGTTCTCAAATGTGTTGGCACCGGAGAGTTGACAACTTCTGATGGTATTATTTTCATTTTATGTTCACTTTCATGTGCATGCAGACAATTGTTTATTCTAATCGAGTTTTTTAACCCCTTTTTTTCTTTTTCCGGGACGGTGTTCATGCATTGAATCGAATGAATTATTTCAGTGGAAAGAATTCTGAATGCAAAAACAGTGACTGCCGCAAGTCCAATGGCCCCTGCATGTGGTTTATACCTTGGACGTGTGAAGTATGACCTACCATGATCATGAGATGCTCAAGCTGTTGTTTCCTACTACATGAGCCTCTACTTTGGTCCAGGGACGGATTCTAAAATGGGGCCTATCCCCCCCCCCCCCAAAACTATTACGAATACAGTGATTTTAAATGTCTTTATTGAAATTTCAGTCGTAATAAGTAACAAGACTATTTGGATAGGTAGTTCATCACTCTTTCAAGAAAGTGCATTTCCAAGAAATTTCTGGTAATGGAGTTAAATACTTGAACATTCTTTTCTCTTTATTTTTGTATTTTTTTGGTCAACAAATTAAACATTCAAAGCATACTTCAGGCAAGCAATCTCCTGCCTTAACCAAGGAGCAAACATTATTTACAACATCAATCAAAACATGCAAGGATATGCAATTTATTAATCCTGATTAATTTTTATATTTTAATTTTATTAATTTAATTTTAGTTTTGATCTAAATGATAATAGTTAAATCTATTAGGTCAAATTTTGTTACTGTTTTGTATTATGGCATAAATTGTAATTTTTTTTTTTCAATTTGATCTTTCTGGGATCATTTACTCTTCAAATTTTAAAAATAGTCTAAACTCAAATAGTAGTTGTTGAATGAATTAACTAAAATAATAATGGCTTTTTGTGAATATCAAGTGGAAATGACAAATAGTTCGATAATATACTTGTGGCATTAAATTTATCAAAATGGTTTGATCATAATTTCAATTTTTAGAAAAATACGAGAATTAAAAATAATTAAATTAGAATATAATATTAAATTCATAATTTACTTATAATACAAGTACTAATAGTAAAATTTTGACAAAAAATTTATATACAATAAAAAGACATGGAACACAATATATATATATATATATATATCTTTAAAAAAATTACAAAAACACCACCATAAACAAAATATGATATATCTAAGAATTAGTGTTTAATGCATTAACTAATGGCATGACATAATATTTAATGATGAAACCCTAATATTAGGCCTGTTAATCAAGGGTGCTCACCATATCCCAAAGCCATAATAAGATTGTGCTTGCGTTATAATTTAAATGAATGCTTGTGAGTTTTAAATTATATTGTATAAAAAATTAATTATATAAATAAAAGTTTCTAACGGGAAAAATAAAAATCATTAATGGTCTTGAAGAAAAGAAGGAATCAAGAATAATTTTATTTAGGACTAAAAATAATGTTCTAGAAGTTGTTATTCACCTTAATGAGGTGTGAGATTGTAATTTACTAACATTGTATATCATATTTAATAATTTTTATATTTGTGGTAAACAGCCACAACTATATTTGACAATTGTGGGGTTAAAGTTTGATGAGATGACCTAAAAACACAACCAAATTTGATCCATACATTTTTTTTTCTCAAAGCAAGACTCCAAAACATTAATAGACATGACAAACTAATATCATAGTTCTCCACTCCTCACCTAGAATTCTTATTTTAAACATAAAAAAGTAGATGAAGAAAATGATTTTAACACTTTATCAAGAATGGAAGACTATAGTTATATGATAAACGGAGGAATTAGACGAAGGATACTTAGATTAGAGGAGTAAGCCACAAATGTAGATCAGATCTAGCGTCAGAGCATTCTGTATGCTTAGCATCTAATAATTTACAACGGTATTATGTAAATCACCTATTTCACCTAGACAGATTTTTCCAGGGTTATGTCAAATACCTCTTGACAAAGGAAAGAACCGCAACAAATCTCATAATCTACTTCATGAATGACTCGATAGCTGAATGAACTAGACTAGTTTGAGAATCCCGATTCAGAACCAATGAATGACGGCCACTCCAAACAGACTTCTTATTGTCAGGAAAGAGAACTCCACATAATTTAAGAAGCATGGGATTCTCGAAGCGGAAGCTCTCCAACATTTTAGACCTTTGTTGCCTTTCTTGAGCCTCCTGTAATTACATGAACACCATTAACTCAGTGCATGACCAAAATACATGGTAGCATGTCATAGAAATGCAAAATAAAAACCTTGAACTCTTAAAACATCACTATACCAAGAACTTTACAAGGTGTTTAAACCATGTTCCAAACAAGTAGGAATGAAGTTTGTGCAATGGAGGAGGAACAGAATAGATTATTACATTTTAGAAATCAGAGTACATTGCAAATGATGCAAAAAGAAAAGGTGGGGAGGGAAAAAAGGGAAATGGGAGACACAAATACCTTGTATCTCTGTTGTTGAACTGCTTTACTTTCTTCTTCGTTTTGTGTTGTAATTCCTTTCTGGTTTTGGGCTACTGCACCAGACTTATCCACCGTTTCAGGCTGTGATTTTCTACCACGCTCCTCTAACAAGCTATCTCTGAACTGTGATTGATCTTTCGTTTGACCTTCATCTTTGTTAATAGTCTGTATCTCATTTTCTTCCTCATCCTCCTCTTCCTCTTCTTCCCCATCATCTTCCTCCTCCTCATGCCTCTCCTCCATACGGCTATACTGATGCTCAGACACCTCCCCTTTCACCTTTTCTCCTTCACCTTCCACCTCAGCATCTGCATATGGGTCCACTGATTCATCCATATTTAATGATGAATCTTCACCATAAGGACTACCAACAGGTGAAGATTCCTACAATCAAGAAACAGAAAAGAGAAGGCAATCTTCTGTTTAGAATATTAAAAGTAATTCTTTTGCCGATCAATTTAGCCTTAAACCTAAGCATTAGTCCAATAAATTAGCAGCAGCTTACCTCTTGCTGGATATCCAGGACTCCAGAATGACCTTTAGCCATTCTAGCAATTGCCTCACGCTCTCTCTTGCGTCGCTTCAAGACGCAAATAGCACATAAGCAATCGCTTTTATGGCGCCTTCTGCAAAATGAAGGATGAAAAGCAAATACAGAAAATATATGTTTTGTTTAAAAAAAAGTTTAATGCGGATGAAACTTTCCAGAAAGCACCATCATACGGAAGAGAGAAAGAGGAAAACCACATGACAACATACCCGTGTTTTCGATTTTTCAGTTTTGATTGACCAGATTTTATCTGCATTTTCCCCTGGCTGGAATCCTCAACATCACCCCCTTCAGCACCTGATACAAAGGAAATAAAAACTTCTAGTACAGCCATGTCTATGATACCAAAAAATCCTCAGCTCCACATAGGAAAACAATTTTTATGAGAAAAATGACCAATATTACGAGGTTTTGTTTTTAACACAAGGATCAGAAAGGTAAATAGCTTCATAGATGGGATAAAGAATACTCATAATTTTAAAAACCTTCCTCAGAAACTAAAAATGACAGATGCATAAGCAAATTCAGTATTAAAAATAAAAAGGAAAATGCATCAATTGCTAGGTAGCACAAGTCAGCATCAATCCTCACCATTTGCTCCTTTTGAATGTTCAGTGTATAATCCTGCTGCTGTCCAATACTTCATGAAATTCTTCTTCACTCGTCTCATTAGGTCCAAGATAGCATCACCTTTGTTGTTGTACTTGCAACAATTATCCCAAATGTACTGTACATCCTTAAATACATCTTCTGAATCCATGTACTTGTCCCCACTTTCAAGATTATTGCATATAGTTCCAAAATCCATTGGTGTGTCTATGATATCAAAATAGTCCTTCATTTTGATACAGAAAAGAATTAAAGAAATAAACATATCTTGGTAGACCTAAGAAATAGGAATGAGAAAGCTACATGGCATACAGCAAGACATAAATGTATCATCCAAGTCTGCAGAACAACAAATAGAGAAGGCATTGGCTTCCCTACAAAAAAACTCTCTTAGGTAGTGTTTGGTAATTAGGATTTGGATTTCAAAAATATTGTAAATTGAGTGGTAAAATATCTAGAAACGTCACATTCATGATCATTTCTAAAATCCATGGATTTTTTAGATGCCTATTTAGTAATGAAATTGAAATTTTCAAAATCTTTTTGGATTTGATAAATCCATGTTTTTATACTTTTCTAATCTACTTTATATTGAATATCAACTAATTTGTCTATAACATAAGCATTTCATTCTTACAATTTACATAATAAATGAAATCCAAATCCAAATTCTGAAATCCATGTTCCCAAAAGGAGCATTAAGATATTAACTAACTCCCTAAGGAGAACAATACCAATAGCCATAATACTACAAATGCATTGATCATCAAGACCTGAAGAAATAATTAATTATTTACCATCTAAAGACCTTTTGAATAATATAAAGAATAAAATGCTGCAAAAGCTGGAAAACTTTAATATCCTTAGGCTATAAATATAGCTTGTTATTCACACTTACAGGTATCCCCAGAGCTTCAGGGTTGACAGGCTCATTGAAGGGAGCAGCTGCTTCCATTTTCATCACTTTCTTTATCACCTAGGAAGAGCAAACAACAAACCACAATGAAAAGATGAGACAAAACAAAATAAATGCTAATGGAAACAAAGTTAAACCTCCAACATACCGTCAGAGCAGAATCTAATTCTTGCTTATTATACCGAGAACCCAAACGAGGCATCTTTACTTCTTTCTGGAAAGAAGACTCACGTTCTTCTCCTATAACATTACCACTCTTATCAGCATTTGACCCAGCCAACATCCTAGATGACTTAATCTTGATACTTCCAGCTTTCCTTGACACGCTACAAGAAACACCTATTTTCATCTCTGCAGATGAATTAGCACTGTCTTCCATTTTCTCATAAACCCCACCTTGTCTCTCAAACCCTACTTGTGGACTACTCTTATCGGTATCACTATGCGAAGGGACATCAGATTCCAACACTTTTGATGATGTCTTGAGCTTCACCTTAACACGACCAACGGACTTACCAACGGCCTTATCCACAGAGCTATCAGGATTTACGCTGGTGACATTGAATGCCGGATCGGTTCTGGTAGATGAAGGAGTATCAACTTCCATCCCAGATTCATAATCATCATTAACAGAATTATCATCAGTATTTACACTCGCAACATTGCCAGTAGCCTCATTGGGAGCCACCAAAGCAGCAGCATTGGCTTTAGCTTTGTTTCCTTTCTTATGCCCTCTCTTTCGTTTCATTTGTCTAAACAAAAATTCAGTCTTTTCTTACACACTACAACCAATCATAAAATAACAGAAAATTAAGTTAAAAACATTTCCACCAATCCAAAGATCACTTGTATTTTCTAAAAAAAATTGAAATTACACAGAAACCCAATTCCCAAAAACCCTAGAAAGTTGGGATGTTTTGTGAAAAAGAGAGAGAGTATGTTTGGTTACCTTTTGTTTGTGAGAGTAATTAACGAACGAACGTTAGGTATTTGGGTCGGAGATTTTCTAACGGAGCCGGGATTTTATTTGATTTTGAGTTTCCAACGTTCTTCCTTCGATTTTCCTCCGTAAACTGCTTCCCGCAACAAAATAAATCAGATTCGCTGAACCACGACGTCGTATTTATATTTTAGATTTAAGTACCCTATCTATAGGGTAATTTACCTAAAAATACCCAAAATTTTGAAAAATTACGAAAATAGGCCAGTTTGTAGAAAATTTACAGGAAAGGGCCATTTCCCCCAAATACGCATCCACGTCAGCGCGTTTTTGGGGATAAGGGGCTAAAGCGCGCCCTGTTGGACGCGCTTTTGCCACCTAAGCAAAAACGCGTCCACGTAGGCGCGCTTTTGCTGAGGTGGCAAAAGCGCGTCCTACAGGGCGCGCTTTAGCCCCAACGGTCAAATTTTTTTGACCGTTGGGGGGCCAACGGTCAGGAAAAAAAAAGTATAAAACCCCCCACCTTTTATTTTTTTCACATTTCAATACTTTCTTAATATTCTCTCAATTTTCTCTCAAATTTCTCTCAAGGTCCTTGAAATTTACGCTCAAATTTCAAAATAGTCCTTTACTATTTACGAAAAAGCCCTTTATAATTTTTTTAATATATTTTTTTTGAAAATTTTTAAATCGGATTGCAATGGCTGGGGAATTACGTCGCCTAGACAACAAACACATCTCCGTCGAGCAAATGAAAATGGTAAGTTTTAATTTTAATTTTTCAATATTATTTAATTTTTTTTCAATTATGCAATTTTAACTAATTGTTAATTTTATAATTTTTTAAACAGTCTGTAGATCGGGTGTTGGAATGTTATATTCGCAATATGCATGGTCCCCCATCGCCCTTGATCGAGAATTACCTGCGGGAAGCGGGTTTTTGGCACGTGGCCACGATAGGCCGGGGGTTCAAGTTGGAGCCGCCTTTGATCAATGCGTTGATAGAGAGGTGGAGACCCGAGACCCACACTATCCATCTGCCATGCGGAGAGTGTACCATCACTCTAGAAGATGTGCAATTGCAGTTGGGATTATCGGTGGACGGGTCGGTAGTCACCGGGTCTGTAACATCTACCGATTGGATGGTCGTATGCTACGAGCTTCTGGGTGCCATTTCGGATAGAATTCAAGGAGCTCGATCGATATGGCGTGGTTACGAGACACATTCCCGGAGCCGAATGAGGGTTCGACCAAAGTAGAAAGAATACGGTATGCTCGGGCATACATTCTTCAGATAATTGGAGGCTATCTGATGTCGGACCTCTCTAGAAACCTCGTCCACCTGAGATGGCTCCTGAAACTTGTTGATTTCAGAGCAGCCGGTGAATTGAGTTGGGGGTCTGCCGTGCTATCGAGGTTGTACCGGGAGATCTGCGGGGCGACGCTGCCGAGTAAAGCAAAAATCGGAGGTTGCCTGTGTGACACACTGTCTGTCAAACTCCGTGACACGAAACCATAGGCTGTCGCGATCGTGACACACTGTGTGCATGGTGTTGGCCCGTGCCTTCCCACGGTTTATTTCTTGCAAGACCTTCGGGCTCCATACATGGCCTCCTTGCATTTGCCCTCTATAACTCGCTGCTCTCTTCGAAAATAGTGCCGCTAATCGAAAATATGTCTCTCGCACAACCGATGTAATCGACAAATGACGGGTTCCTTTCAGAACAAAATTTATGCATTCAGCCAGGTTTGTGGTCATATGACTATATCGTAGGCCGCCGTCATATGCTTGTGTCCACTGTTCAAAAGGAATATTGCACAGATAGCTTGCGCCTTCGGCTTTATCTAAGTGCAAATTGGCCAGCATCTCGTGAAAACGGTCTTTATTAATCTCATACCCTGCCAATATACGTTAATAGCGAATATTACATACCACTCTTCAATTGAGAATAAATTGAATATTACAAACGAAAATATATTAATAGACATTTCATACCCATATCGGTCACTTGTTGTTTCTGTCTTTTAGATCGATGTTGCCCATAGTAGTTGGATGAAACATGCCTCAGGCAATATCGATGGTGTGTGCGATGCCACATGCTTCCCTGGCGTTCTATTGCCGCAAGTATTCCAGGGCCCCGATCCGATATAACGCATATCTCAGGTTGGGGGCAAACATGCCTCTTTAACCTACATAGGAATAAGTCCCAGTCATCAGCTGACTCCCCCGGTGTTATTGCGAATGCAATCGGAAGGATTCTCCCACAGTCGTCTTGTGCCACAGCTAGTAATAGCCGATGCGTATATCTACCATACATAAAGGTACCGTCAATTTGTACCAATGGCTTGCAGTATATAAAGGCATCTCGGCATTGCTTAAATGTCCAGAACAGACGCTTGAACATTGCGCATCCACGGAGCAGACGATCGTTGTAGTACGCAGGTTTCGTTTCAAGGTCTGTCGTGCTGCCTGGGACATATCTCTCCAGCACCTGACACCACTGCCACACTTCATTATATGAAGTGTCCCACCCACCGTGTAACTTTTCTAACGCCTTCTGCTTGGCTATCCAAGCCTTTCTGTAAGAGGGCGTGTACCCCAATTGGCTACGAATACTGCCAATTAAGGCTGGCACCGTAGTCTTGGGATCGGCCTTCACCGTCGGGATTATTAGGTCAGCCAACATGTCTGAATCCATCTTCGGATGATCTTGTGTTACACCTGTCAATGAAGTACGTTAAACAATGCAACATTACATATTATTAGTGTTATTCGAAATCATTGAACACATAGTGGTACTGTACTGGCAAGACATGTATGTCGACCTTTGTACTTTTTTATCTCCCACAACCCTGTCCTTTTCCTCAACGACGCCAAGATTTTCCATGAACATGTGCCGTCTTGCACTGCACACTTCGCCTCGAACTTATCGAGCTTGGATTTAACCACACTGTAGTTAACCCCGTTCTTAATGCTGTATTGTTTCAATGCAGCAAGAAAAGTATTCTTGTTGAAAAACTGGTTACCAACTTCTAATTGGTCCGAATCCAACGAAGAATCTGTACGGTCACGCGTCCGGTATGGTAGTTCAGGATACTCCAATGCATCATCTTGAGAGAGATCGACATTATGCATGTGGGCTGGAGGCGAGTACGCCCTGAATAGCGGATCTTCTTCTTCTCCATCTGAACCGCCCTCAACATCTTCAGGTACAATTGGAACGGGCTCCGATTCAGAAAATAATCCAACTTCTGCACCGTCGGGCCCTGGCTCCCGAGGTGGATCCACATCGAATTCATCGTCCGACCCTCCATAACCTGCAACAAACGAGGGCCCCTCGCCGGTGGATGTCGTCGGGAGTACATCATCCCTCCTTAAACATCTTTCGTAAAGATTCCAATCATATGTGGATTGCCAACCACTAGAAGTTGACGACGTCCCCTAATACGTATTTCTATTATCGGACGTCGAATCACGGATATGCATGTCCCATCCACCAACCGAGTGTCGTGCAGGGGTTATGTTTTCCATACTACCACCGCACACGGGCACTTCTGTGTTTTGCCTCCCACTTACAGAGTGTCGGCTTGGGGTCGTGTATTCCCCTCGAACGGCAGTAGATGTCGAGGTCGCAGAAAGATCACTTGGAGATGAAAATTCTACATATACCTCGATATAGGGTGATCCACTGGCAAGATGAGTCTCCACCATTGCCTCAAAGCCCCGAGCACCTTTGATGTCGAACGACTCATATCTCACCGGATCAACCGAGGCGCAAAATCTATACTTAATACACTGAACTTTCATTGGCGTTGTTCCGAATATTTTACGCCTAATTCTTTTGCGAAGTTCTACCAAATCTATGTTCCGATTAAAACTCAGTCGCGCTGTGTTCTCCGATAAGAAAACAACGCCATTTTCGGTGTCACGAACTTCACCGTCGTAGTAAATAACAGCATTAATACGTTCACTCATTTTCAGTTTTTTTTTTCCTTTTGCCTCAATTTCCCTTATGCAACCTGAGAATGAAATTCGGCTGATTTATAGCCTAATTTTGTCGGAGACTACTGTAGCAAAAGCGCATCCACGTGGGAGCACTTTTCAGTATGCATGCTGACAGTGCACCCTGCTGGAAGCGTTTTTGGCCACTATTTGTTCAGAAATGTCTCCTCAAATTAATTTTGCCGGAGACTACTGTAGCAAAAGCGCGTCCACGTGGGAGCACTTTTCAGTATGCATGCTGACAGTGCACCCTGCTGGAAGCGTTTTTGGCCACTGTTTGTTCAGAAACATCTCCTCAAATTAATTTTGCCGGAGACTATTGGGCCAAAAATTCAATAAATTTTTCATAGCAAAAACGCGTCCACGTCAACGCGTTTTTGGGGGAAACTGACTAAAAGCGCGCCCCTGGGGAGGCGTTTTTGTCCACCTCAGCAAAATCGTGTCCACGTAGGCGCGATTTTGCTGAGGTGGACAAAAACGCCTCCCCAGGGGCGCGCTTTTAGTCAGTTTCCCCCAAAAAAGCGCTGACGTGGACGCGTTTTTCGGGGAAATGGCCCTTTCCCGTAAATTTTCTACAAACTGGCCCATTTCTGTAAATAATCAGATTTTTTGGTATATTTTGGATTTTTGCCCCTATCTATATCATATAGCACATGGGTGGGAAAAAATTATACAACAGATGTATGGTGTTTTCACTCAACATGCTTTCCAAAAAATAATTTACTTATATTTTTTTATTATAAAATATTTTTTATTAAAAATATTTCATAAAAGTCATTTTCAATTAAACAAACATTCTTTTGAGATTTTTTTATTTTTTATTGTTTAATTTAATTTATTTTTATCTATAATTTTATATTTTACATTATTTTTGCATATATTAAAAATTTTATGTTAATTCAGATTCATTGCAATGTCATTTTTTAATTACATGATTACCAAGTGAGTATTTTTTATTTAAAAATGTGATATCAACAAAATTGACACAAAAAAATGTAACGATGTCAACAATTGGACTTGATTTTCAAATTTGAAAAGTAAAGGGACTAAATTCTTGAAAATAAAAGTACAAAGACTAAATTTCAAATCTGTGAAGTGTACATAAACTTATAACATATTTTAACCTTTATACTACAAAACATTTATTATTAATATATTTATAATTGTAATAAATATTTATTATTAAAATATTAATATTGAATATTTTCAATAATATGTGAATAATATTATTTAAAACTATTATTTTAAAATTTATTAAAATAAAATTAAAATATTAAATAATTTATTAAAATGATAAATTATTTTTATTATATTAATAATTTATTATATGATTAAATATAAATAATTAAATATGTATGTTTAATACTATTGAAAAATATATTATTTTAATATTTTTAAATATTTAAAAAATAAAAATAAAACGTATTATCAATATAATAATATTAAGCTTGATTTAAGTTAATTTTTTATAAAAATAAAATTATCTATAGAGGAGTACTTTTCACTTACGTTTTTCAAAAGGGTAAGTCATTTTACAGGAAAAAGAGCTTATTTTATATTGACATGTAAGTCATTTTCTGTTGACCAAGTTGTTTTCTGTGAAACAAAAATTTAGAAAACATTTTCCGTAAAACCTTTTACGTATAAACAAACAGACCCTAAATATATCAAAAAGAAATTCTATCACCCGTGTATGCGTGTTGAAATTATGTACTTCTAATACATATATTAAATTAAAATTAACATTCAATAAATAATGAAACGTATTGTTTGGAAGTAATTAATAATAACACATTAAATATTTACAATATTAAAAAAAAGATTAAAATTGATGGAGTTAATAAAATATGTATAATAAAATTAAAATATAAATATTAAATTATAATAAAGCTTTGGTTTAATGGTAAACAGGAGCGAAGCCAAAAAAAAATTTTGGTAAAAATGTAATTTTTACCATTTTAATAGCTTATATCTTTATAATTTTAAATGATTAAATCAATTTTTTATCATTTTTGGGGACTTAAGTACACTTTTACCATTCTAATTTAAAATTTTATAAATTATAAAGAGGTTTAAATAATAAAAAATTCATTTTAGGGGGGCTGGGGCTCCTGCCAGCCTCCTAGCTTCGCTACTGATGGGAAGGTTAATGTTTTATCTCTATCTATATATACATTATACATAAAAATACAGGTTGAGAAAAACTTTTGAAAATACACTTTATTTTCTATCATATTTTACTAAATTCACATTTAAAATTAATTATAGTATTTAATTTAGAATTATTAGTTTAAAAAGTCAAAATAAAATAGAAGTTGTGATAATTATACATCTAACAATAATTATAATTTAATAGAAATTGTGATAATTACACCTTTAAAAATAATTAGAATTTAAATTACAATTATTAGTTAAAAAGAGTTGTGCTAATTTTCAAATAAAGTTATTACTTAAATAGAACTCTAAGTATAAACTTTTGAATTGGTGACTATACCCTTTATTTTTCATCATATTATTTTGAGCAAGGTTACTTTCCATTAATTACCTAAAGTAAAACTATATTGTATGTTTATTATGAAAAAAGTACTTTAAATATTATTTGCAAATTTTCTATTATAATATTTGTTTTGATAAGTTAATATGTTTTAATTATATTCAATAATTCAATTAAGAAATATTATTTTAAGCTAATTATTGTAATTAAAATACAATATTTAAAAACTAATTAAATATTAGATACGTAAAATCACATGTAATACATATGACACTAGAAACAGTTAATATAAATAGGACGAGTTCTGTAACAGCCCAATTTTCAGTGGTGTTGGAAACAGTTGTTCGAGACCATTAAATTCGACGAGTGAGTTTGAAATTTTTATTATTTATTATTTATGAGTTAAATGTGATTTTAGAAAGATTATTGAATTAGTGATTTGTGTTTTATAAGGAATTAATATGTTAAGTGATTTTAAAAATGAGGTATCGAGACCTCAAATTCATAAACCGAGCCGTAAATATTTTTAGAAATATTTATGGAGTATCATTGAGTTAGTATTAAAGTTTCGTTAGAAAATTTTAACGTTTTGGTACTTAATTAAATAAAAAGGACTAAATTGAAAAATGAGTAAAAATTTTCTAAATTGAGTAAATAGCTTAAGTAGTAATTAAAAAAGGACCAAAAAGGCAAATATACAATTATTAAAAGGCTGGACGGCATTTGGGTAGAAGAAATAGACAAAACTAGTGTAAACTAAGGGCAAAATGGTAATTTGGTTAAAATTAAAAATAAAACTAGTGACCAAATTGAATTCTAGACATGTATTCTTCAAATTTTCAGTCCAAAAACGCCATTGAAGGTCCTCTAAGCTGATTTTTCATATTTTTGCATCATGTTTGTTCAATTTTTGCTCTTTTCTTGTAATTTTTGTGTTTTTAAGACTTTTACAATTAGGTCCAACTACTTATTTCATTAGTTTTTGATTCTATGGATGATTTTGAAAGTTACCATTAATAATTTCTGGATTTTTATGATGAATTATCATATATTTGAAGCTTTAATTTTGTTATATAATGATTTTATTAAGTAATTTTGATAGATAATGATTTTAGGACTAAATTGTGAAAAGGTTGAGAATTAGGGTTTGGTGTTGAAATTATGAATATTAAAGGCTGTATGGTAGCCTAAAGTAATTAGATAAAGTGTTAATTGAGAAAAATTAGCTTAATTGATGGATAAATTGATGAGGGACTAAATTGTAAAAAATGTAAAAGTTGGGGTCAATGTGTAATTTTGAAAATTGAAGGACATAAATTGTGAAGTAAATTAAAATTGAGCTAGATGCTGATAAATGAATAATTTTAAATTATAGATCAAGAGCCTGAAGAAAATCGTGAAAAAGGGAAATTAGCTAAGTAGTCCCCGAATTACTATGAATTCTACAATTTAGCCCAGGTAAGTTTGTATGGTTAAATTTTAATGTTTATATATTTAATTGATTATTTATATTTATGTTTATTATTAAAAATAAAATTATTGCTAAAGTTGTGAGAAATGAAGTGAAAATATAAAGTAATTAAAACGCGGGATTGAGTACAGTCGTTCAGTGCAAGAAAGGAATTGACGGCAAAATTACCCAAGTAAACCGAGGTTCAGCATTTGTTGCGAACTTCTGCGTTTGCTTTTAGTTTAGCTTTCATGAGCTTCAGTTAACTCATATGAGTTTTCGTTTAGCCCTAATGGGTTTCCGTTTAGCTCTTTGAGCTTCAGTATAAACCTTCTGGGTTTCAGTTCAGCTCTTTCGAGCTTTAGTTTAACCCTCATGGGTTTCCGTTTAGCTCTTATGAGCTTTTGTTCAACTCTTATGGGTTTCAGTTTAGCACTTATGTGTTTCCGTGCAGCCTTCGGGCTTTTGATTACGATGTACTCAAATCCATAAGTCGTTCTTTGATTGACAAGAAGTGGCATGTGTTTTATGGAATTAATGTGGAAGAATTTAGGGTATTGATATTGAGCACAAATAAGTGAATTCATTGATTAAAGTTGTGATTGGTAGGAAATGTGTAATGAATGATTTACTTAAATGACTTATTATAGTATGTTCAGTAAGATTTATGTTTTAAACCAACGAACTTACTAAGCTTCATTAAGCTTACTTGTGTTGTTTAATGTTCTCCGTAGATTTTCAAGAAATTCGGAGGATTGGATCAACACATCGAGTCACACTATCCAGATTTCTTCAGTAGGTTTTGTTGTACATTCTATGGTTTATATGGCATGTATAGGGATGGATTTAAAAGGGCTAAACTTGAAGTATAAATATGAATGACAATTATATATGTGTGTGTGTGTGTGTGTTTGTATGTATGTAACTAGAAGTAGGTTTTGCTAAATCAATGAAGAAGTTAGTTTGGTAAATTTAGGCAATTGAGTTTCTTTGTTTAACATTTTATTTTAAAAACGTGAATTTTTTGCTTGTATTGGTTGCTTGGTTGGGATATATTGGTGTATTTCAATGTTGTATGTAGGTTGTTATTAAAAAGGGTGAGAAAAGTGGCCTTGAAATGGCCTATTTTCGTTCAAACGGGCAGAGACACGGGCGTGTGTCTCAGCCATATGTGACACACGGCCTGGCACATGGGCATGTGATCTGGCCGTGTGTCCCTGCACCTTGAAATTTCAAAACAGAATTCCCAGGTTTTTACACACGGGCGTATGGCTTGGCAGTGTGACCCTTGCACTTTGCACACGGCCTAACACACAGGTGTGTGGTTGGCTATGTGACACAAGTCATAGAGTTACACAAGTAATGACATGGACTGGGACACGGCCGTGTGCTTCACATCGAATGCCCACACGGCTTAAGACGTGGGCATGTCTTTAGGCCGTGTGAGCCACACAGCTTGGCCACGCTGGCGTGTGTCCCCTGTTTCTAAGGAAAATTTTGATATTTCGCAAAAAAATTCCTGAGTGTCCGGTTTAGTCCTGACTCAATTCTAAAGTGTATTTTGGGCCTCAAAGGCCCATATAAGGGACAATATGAGTATTGTCATAGCCCAAATTTGCCCGGGCTGATAAGGCCCAATTACAAAGGCTGATAAGGCCCAATTACAAAGTCTAATAAGGCCCAAAACTAAAAAATACTAGGAAGAAGCTAGGGTTTTGGAAACCCTAGCAGCGCCGCATGCCCCTAGTGCGCCGCACGAGCCTCCACTAGCCGCCTCCCCACTTCTCTGTGTCCCCATGACCTGCAAGAACAGACAAAACGCAACAATACCAGAAAGCAAAAGAAAACAAAAAATAGCAGTAATCTATTGTATTTTATTTTTCTTTTTCTCTCAATCTCGGATATAAAACCGAAGGGATGAACAATGTTAAGGGGAGGGGAAATTTTTGATGAACAGAATACAAAAAAACAACTTTCAATCCAAGCAAAAAAAATCTACAGATCAGTAGCATTTAAAGGTGAATTTCACCCTTTTCTTTTTTTTCGGCCGGCTTATTATTTGATTTTTTTTGTTTTTTTTATTATTTTGAATCAAAAAAAATCAAAGAAAAGAAGAAGAAAAGGTTACCCGAGATCTCCATCTCCGTTTCGGGAACAGAGGGCTCCTCCTTGCGCCACCTTGGCCGCCCGATATGCGGTGGTGCGACGAATGGTGTGAAAGGCCTGACCATCGGGCATGAACGAGGAAGAGAGGAGACTCCCTCTCTGCTCCTGTTTCTGAAACGAAAAAAAAAGGGGAGAGTTTTAAGGTTGTTTCTCATCTTGTTTGCCTAGGAAATTAGTAGAATAAAACTTGGGGCTGAGAGAAATTAAAACGGTGTCGTTTGGGGTACCAGGAAACCGTGCATGCCTCCTTAAATGGGACATTTGCACGATGAATCCCTCCTTCTTGTGGCGCCGTTTAATTGAATCCTTTTCACCATTCCCGTTTTCTTTTTAATTTTGCCCCATTACTCTGCTTCATTTTTAATTTAGTCCTTACTTGGTCATTCGAAACGCCTCACAATCAAGGGCTGGGTAATTTTCTCATTTAGTCCCTAGGAGTCCTCGCGCGTTACAATTTGGTTCTCATCCTCTTTCTTATTTTCCAATTTTTAACCCTAGAATTCCGTTTCAATGTCAATTCGATCCATTTATGGTTGATGTGCGTTTTTATTCTGTTGTTGTTATTATGCACTATGTCATTATATTATTATTATTATTATTATTTATTATTATTAATTGTTATCATTATTATTATGTTTAATATTATTATTGATCATTATTAATATTGCTATTATTATTTTGTCCACATTTTATATTATTATCATTTTACCATTATTACCATACTATCTGCTATTATTATTATTATTATTATATTTTCTATATATATAATTACTATTATTTTGTTTAACTAACTTTATTATTGTTATTATTATTAATTATTATTATCACTATATTAGTATACTGTATGTATTTCGTATCACTGTCATTGTTATTTTATTTTTATTATACTGTTATTATTATTATTACTACTGTTATTGTATTATTATATACTACCTACCATTATTACTATTATTATGTTGTATTATTGTATTATTATATACTACTTACTATTACTATCATTATTATTGTGTTGTACATGCTTTGTAGTATTATTATATATTCATATTATTATAACTATTATTACATCTACTATTATTATCATTATTATATTTATATTATTTTATTGTACATTCTTCGTATCACTATTATTATTCTAGTATTAGTACTATACTATTATTATTATTAATTATTATTATATCAGTATATTGTACATTATCATATTTATATTACTATTCTATGTTATATATATTTCGTATTATTATTATTATTACTACCATTATTGTTATACCCATTATTATTAACATCGCTTTTATTTTGAACTTCTTTGTTATCATTATTGTACCTTATTTCCTTGATTTTGTCTTTGTTATCGGGCACTTTATTATGTTTTGTTTATTCTCGTTGTATCATTTCATGTAGATTGGTGACTTTGAACGCATTTCAATATTTTCTCGTTTTTAATTCATAAAAAATGGGGTTTCACAAAAGGTAATATTCATGAATTTGGGAATTCGAAAATTTGTGCCCAATCGTGCTGGGTGTGACTTTTTGTTTGACCGAACAAGTGGATAACCTTTCAAATTTTGTTTCTGTTTTTTTAAGTAAGGTGATATTTGCGTGTTTGGAAGTTCGAAAGGATCATGCCCAATCGTGCTGGGTGTGTTTTTTTTTTGTATGACCAAATGAGCAAATACCCTTTCCAAATTTCAAAAAATATGTACTTGGAGAATTTTGGAGACGATTTTGGATTCAAGGACTTAGTTTATCGCGTCCAATCGTGCTGGATGTGAAACTCTATTCCTTCGAAACAAGGGAATATCTTTATTCAATCAAGTCGTTTAAAAACAATAAAAAAGCAAGATTTCAAAAATCATTTCAAGCTTTTCGACATTAGGACATCGAATAATCAATTTGGTACCGATTTTCGGGCGTTGCGAGGGTGCTAATCCTTCCTCGCACGTAACCGACTCCCGAACCTATTTTCTCGAATGTTCGTAGACCAAAAACTCCGTTTTAGTAAACCGAAATGTTTTATTAAAACAAAGGTGATCCGATCACACCTAATAAAAGTTCGGTGGCGACTCCCATTTTATTCAACTTTAAAACCCAAGTTCGATTTCCGTTTTGTCAAAAAATGGTTACGACAGCTTGGCGACTCCGCTGGGGACCAATAAGAGAGTCATGCCGTAAAATTGATTATTCTTTGTCCTTTTGTCAAAAGCTTGGAAAATCATTTTGAAAAATCATGTTCCTTTTGATGCATTTGCTGGTACTATTATTGCAATAATGTCGAGTCTCATAGGATATCTCCGCATTCATGTTTGCATGACCGTCATGGTCACACCCTTAAGTGGGAGCGAGAAACTATGCCTTCGTGAGGTTTTCACCTCCGCATGGGCTAGGGGACCGCTTCCGGAATACATACGTACCTATGGTTTCGTGAGGTTTTCACCTCTGCATGGCCATAGGGAAATGTATTCCCCTGAACTGAACTCGATCTGTATGAGCCTATAATGGGTGAAGATTGAGGAATCTGCTGGTTCAGGTACCCTTACTTTAGAACCAAACCACATGTAGAGAGACCTAGGAACCCACCTTGGACAAAACCACGCTAAACCCCTAGTAGTCACCCCAATAGATGTTTTATGTTTGCTTATGTCTCTTGCACTAACGTTTTTGTGTTTGCTTATCCCCTCTTGTATTAACATGTTTTCTCTTGTTTTGATTGCATTGCATGCATTTTCACATTAAAAGGTGTCGATCTCCGTTTGGTTACTAAGATAGAAGCTTGTTATGGGGGATAGATTCCTTGATAAAGTAGAGGATAATGCGGCCGTGCGTATATGGATACAACTCGAGAAAGGGGATAGTCTAGCCGAGGAATATACATCGGAGTTGGGGGACTTTACTCGCATCAGTATAACACAGAATCTAAGAGGTTCAAGCACAAAGGGATGCTCTGAGGAAGACTGCAAGTGAGAGCCAAAGGGAGAATGAGACACTGAAAGCTCGATTAACAGAACAAGAAAAGACGTTTGGCCGAAGACGCGACTCTACGGCAAAGTTAGAATCAAGCCTAAACCAGATCGAAGAATTAAAAGGGAAGGTGGTAGAGCTCGAAATGACACTGCAAGGTAGTGAGTTCCGGATTCAACGATCTCAGAATCAGGTCAAAGAGAGAGATTATGTCAGGGGCAAAACTGTAACACAAATACGAGAAGTAGCTGAACATCTACAATCCTTAGCGGTCCAAGCTGATGTATTAAGTGTAATATATGAATCAAAGTCGGACCGGGGTCGAGAGTTAGCCTCGCTCTTCGAGAAAGTTAAAATACTGGGCATAAGGGGCTAGGTCGCATATGTGACTCTATTTTATGTAAAGGATTTTGTTTCTTAAATAAGCTTTCTATAAGAAATTAAATGGGAATCGACGCCTTTCGCATTCATTTCATGCACTTGCATCACATTTGCATCATCAAAGAAAGAAGGTGTTGATTAATATTTGATTGCTAAATAGAGGAATTTTTCATAAGGAAACGAATTTCTTGATAAAGTGGATTGTAATACGGTTGCCCAAATATAGTCCAAGTAAACAACGAGTCCATAGAAGAGTACAAGACTTTGCTCGATGATTCAAGCTAACAAGGATTATTCAAGAGTCGTCACGTCTTGACCTTTTTAAAGAAAATTATGGACACCGCGGAGGATAAGCGAGTACGGCCCGAACCAAGCTACAAGGAGCTAGAAGAGGCATCTACGAAGAAGGTTCACAAGACATGGCCATGATATCTGGCCACGAAGAAAAAGATTAGTGTTTTGCTTGGACTATGAGGACAAAACCGTATATGCAATCCGTTTTATGTAAAGAGCTTTATTTTCTAGAAAAGTTCTTCTAATGGAATTGAATTTATAATCAACGCCTCTCTTTCTTTTTGCATTCATTTCATTTGCATAGCATTACATCATCTTAGAAAGGGGGTGTTGATTCGCGTTTGATTGCTAATGGAAGAATCTGTCATAAGAAAATGTGCTACTTGATAAAGTGGAATACGATACGGTCATCTGAACATAGCCTAGGTAAACAACGAGACAAGGCATTACTTGAAGATTCGAGTCGACGAGGATTGTTTGGGAGCCATCCGAAGATTATGAGCACCACCGAAGGTAAGTGAGTACTGAGGTCAAGCAACAAAGAGCCAAAAGAAGCGTCTATTAAGAAGTTTCATGGGACACGACCATAACATCCGGATACGAAGAAGAGGATTTGTCTAAAGATTCAAGCCGACAAGAATTGTTCGGGGGTCATCAGAGGATTATAAGCATCAAAGAGGTAAGTGAGTGATGAGGTCAAGCAACAAAGAGCCAAAAGAAGCGTCTATTGAGAAAATTCACGGGACATGACCATGATATTCCGATACGAAGAAGAGGATTGGTGTTTTCACCTAGACTATGAGGAAGAGGCCGTATATGTGGTCTGTTTTATGTAAAGAAACGTGTTTTCTAGACAAGTTCTTCTAATAGGAATTGAATTCATAATCAGCGCCTATCTTTCTTTTTGCATTCATTCCATGCATTTGCATTGCATTTCATGCATTGGCATTACATCATATCACATGCATTAAAATTTGTAGAAAGACTCTGACAAGGCGAAATTATTTCAGTGACCTAGAAAACATGGAACAAAGGTTGGAGAGATTAGAGGAAAGACAAATATTGATCCAAGAGCAATTGATCAAAATTCAACAACAGATGCAAGAGCAATCAACCAGAATTCAACTAGAGATGCGAGAGAAAATGCGAGAGTTCCAAGAGAATATGATATGCCATCTAAACCAGCTACTAGTGGGAGGATTTGAAATAAGAAGGGGCCAAGTGGTCGACAATGTGGAGGAATACGAAGAAATTGTTTATTCCCCGATAAACATCCCAACTCAACCAGACGCGCGATCGCATGGGGGACCCGTCACTATCAAGCCCCAATATCAGGCTAATACCTCGACCCCGTTGAACTTCTTGGCGGGATCATGTTTTAACCCTGAGGAGAGTCGGACTAAACCAATGGTCCAGGCAGAGGCAAAAGAAAGGAGGGAGTGGACAATGAAGGCTCCAAGGAAAAAGGAAAAGGAAGTGGGTAGTGCAAGTAGGGATGACCGAAGACCATTCACCGTGTTCCCACCTAATAACACGCCTGCTCCAAACCAACTCAGAGACGAACAAAGACCGGCGAGCCCAACCCCGAGAAACCTCGACTCATCTCTATTCCTGTGTCACACGGAGAACTGTGCCTGAAATTGTTGGAAAAACAATTGATATCACCACATTATATCGCACCGTTGAAGCCTCTATACCCAAAATGGTACGATCCTAATGCTAATTGCATGTATCATGCGGGAAACCAGGGGCATTCTACGGAAAATTGCATAGCTTTTAAAAGGAGGGTTCAAGGTCTTATCGATGCGGGGATTTTACAATTTGACGGTACTGGTAATACGGTTGGAAATCTGCTCCCGAACTACCTTGAAGGGAACGTGAGTGCAGTGACAAAAGGGATGATGCAATTAAAGAGGTTTCAATGATACGCCCTTGTCTTCTCGGGTTTGTTTTGAACAATGAGACTGCGAAGGGATTCATGTATTTTAGCTAATCTAGAGTAATATTCAAAACATGCTTGTTGCTTTAAGCCTAGAGGCAACAAGAGTCCTTTCGTGAAATAGGCTTGTTTCCAGAATTGTTATTTCAATAAAATGCATCTTTATTCTCACTCCCTGCATTTCATACTCTACATCATTTCATTTTCATATCATGCTTTTAATTTTCTCCCACAATGGGGTTCCCAGATATCAATGACATGAGCGATACTGTTACTGACTCCCTTTTAGAGAGATATGTGTCTAGAGGATCTAAGAGCTTGGAAGATGACAGAGATTGCAACTTGTTTCCTAAATTGTCAAGAATGGTAGATCCCAGCTTACGAAGTGCCAGCAAACACTACAAGGGAGATGAAGATAAAAGCTTAGCTTCCTACAGGAACAAGGCAAGGAATCATTGAATTATCCCCAAGAGTTCAAAGATATTTTCGTGTGATCACGTTAAGACACACCGGGACTACTGGGGCACGAGTATGTTGTCAAGGCTAAGGAAGTCACAGAAGAAGTCCATAAGGATATTTGAAGACCACATGCTGATGGGTCTACCCTAATTAAGCCAATCAAGAAGTTCGAGCCATTGGTCTACCCAGAGTGGAAAACTGTGTCAAACGCCAAATCGAGGAGAACAGAACGCGTGGGGCATGGACGTTATCCAGCCAGTCTTCCCGAAAGCTTCGGATATGAATCGATTCATTTTTGTGGATGTCGTTCTCTTCACTAAGAGGGCAAGGGTCACTTCATATGGCAAAAAAAAAGTGGGGGGCAACAAAACAAAGATTGTTAGGAAGATAACCTAAACTTGTGAATGTTGACATATAGAAGTTACGTACCCTTTTATACTCATTAAAAGTCAGCCAGGACCTCTGCTGGGACGACGCGTTTCCGGGGCACGGGCCAAGCTAAAATTGGGTGAGGCAAAACGGATCCCGATGTGATCAAGTGAATGTATAGAGAAGATGTTGAGAGATGTCTGTCACGATCAGATGAAGTGAGTTTTCAACAAAAAAAAAAGATCGCCTTAGAAAACTTCATGATAGGGCTTTGAAGAAGATCCTTTCCCATGCAACAAGGATTTCAGAAGAAAGAAGATGCCAAGCCAGGAAGGACCTTAGGAAAGAGGGCCCGTTCTAGGGAAGCAAGGATATTGTCTGAGATAGATGACAACGACCTGTCCAATTCGGTGAATCTAAAAAAAAACACGAAAAAAGAAGAAGAAGAAAAAAAGAGAAAAGAAAGGAGAGGCCAAAGTAAAAACCCGCAAAGGGCGCTTTGAAACCAAAGGGGGGTTTGATTTGAAAACCAAATGGGGCATACAGTTGTCTTGTTACGCTTGAAATAACAATGAAGAGGAATGTTGCGCCTTGGGGCATCAACAAAGTACTCCGGGTCCCCTAAACACATATTGAGTTTAGAAAGGTCCTAAAGAAGTTAGAACAGAGAAGCTCAAGCTGCGATATCTGGGGCACCTAGTTTCCATTTTACCCATTTTGAGTCTGCTATCTTTGTCTTTTCAAAATACACTCTAAATAAATACTGCTTCTTCATCGCATATGCTAGCTTTGATTAACTTGTTTGATTCGAGATATACTCCCAATAAATTCCCACACCATCCATCATTTTGGTCCTTTTTTTGCATTTTGCATTGAAATAACGATTATTAGACTAATAAAACTTCCACGAAAGGAGTTTCACATATTACTCTGGAAACCTCTAAACAATACAGGAGTCTGAAACAGGATTATTGCTTAAAATTCACCGAGCTTAAGGGTAGGAAATATCTGAGTCCAAATTAAGGTGATTGGACAAAATGACAAGGTACCGCGTCAGTGACACAATCCTGACAGAAAATGGGCATTGTTAACCCAAGGAAATGTCATTCTGCATTCATGCGGGCATCACGCACACACATCTGGTTGGGTCACCCAAAGAATGATCGTCGGAAGAAAGCTGATATAGATCCTGTACCTTTGAATAACAAGAGCGCGAGTGGAAGGAGGGACACATCCTATGTTTTGGAGTCGCAGTGGGATGAATGGAAGATGTCCAAATCTGATACCCCAGGACACGATAACCTGAACCCCGAAGTTATAGGGGGCAAAAGGGTGATATAGGAGAAACGCAGATTACTCTTGAAGTTTGAAGGATGGGTACAAGACCTGAAAAAAGTCAAGAAACGAAGCAATGAAGATGGGTCATCATGAGGACAAACCCAAGATGCATAGTCATGTAGGCATAAAAACATTTAAGACAAACATGTGCATATCATGATAACATCACACATGACACATACAGGTACGCCGGTAAAATAAAAAGTCTTGACGATAATTATACCGAACCAAGGAGAAAGAAGACATTCGAGTTCCACCAGATGATACGTTTTCAAGTACAGTTTTTCAAAAAATATCAGGTCATAATGCGAGAGGTGAATTGAGCCTCAGGTCACACGCTGAGGTGTTTTCAATTTCTGTTTATTTCTGTTAAAAGTAGATCTTGCCTTCCTAAGCGAAGCTGATCGAAAAACAGATCTTGCCTTCCTAAAGCGAAGCTGATCGAAAAATAGATCTTGCCTTCCTAAGCGAAGCTGATCGAAAAACAGATCTTGCCTTCCTAAGCGAAACTGATCGAGCGTGGCAGATCTTGCCTTCCTAAGCGAAGCTGATCGAAAAACAGATCTTGCCTTCCTAAAGCGAAGCTGATCAAAAAATAGGTCTTGCCTTCCTAAGCGAAGCTGATCGAAAAACAGATCTTGCCTTCCTAAGCGAAGCTGATCGAGTGTGGCAGATCTTGCCTTCCTAAGCGAAGCTAATCGAAAAACAGATCTTGCCTTCCTAAGCGAAGCTGATCGAAAAACAGATCTTGCCTTCCTAAGCGAAGCTGATCGAAAAACAGATGCCTTCCTAAGCGAAGCTAATCAAAAAACAGATCTTGCCTTCCTAAGCGAAGCTGATCGAAAAACAGATCTTGCCTTCCTAAGCGAAGCTGATCGAGAAATAGATCTTGCCTTCCTAAGCGAAGCTGATCGAACAACAGATCTTGCCTTCCTAAGCGAAGCTGATCGAAAAACAGATCTTGTCTTCCTAAGCGAAGCTGGTCGAGCGTAGCAGATCTTGCTTTCCTAAGCGAAGCGAACCGAGGTATTTTTAATTTCTGTCTTTTAATTTCTTTTCAAAATATCAACTCATATTGAGAGAGAGGTGAGTTGAGCCTCGGGTCATACCCTGAGGTGTCTTTTAATGTCTTTTCAAAATATCAACTCATATTCAGAGAGAGGTGAGTTGAGCCTCGGGCCACACCCTGAGGTGTCATTTAATGTTTATTTTTCAAAATATCAACTCATATTCAGAGAGAGGTGAGTTGAGCCTCGGGTCACATCCTGAGGTGTCTTTTAATTTCTTTTCAAAATATCAACTCATATTCAGAGAGAGGTGAGTTGAGCCTCGGGTCACACCCTGAGGTGTCTTTTAATTTCTTTTCAAAATATCAACTCATATTCAGAGAGAGGTGAGTTGAGCCTCGGGTCACATCCTGAGGTGTCTTTTAACTTCTTTTCAAAATATCAACTCATATTCAGAGAGAGGTGAGTTGAGCCTCGGGTCACACCCTGAGGTGTCTTTTAATTTCTTTTCAAAATATCAACTCATATTCAGAGAGAGGTGAGTTGAGCCTCGGGTCGCACCCTGAGGTGTCTTTTAATTTCTTTTCAAATATTAACTCATATTCAGAGAGAGGTGAGTTGAGCCTCGGGCCGCACCCTGAGGTGTCTTTTAATTTCTTTTCAAAATATTAACTCATATTCAGAGAGAGGTGAGTTGAGCCTCGGGTCACATCCTGAGGTGTCTTTTAATTTTTTTTCAAAATATCAACTCATATTCAGAGAGAGGTGAGTTGAGCCTCGGGTCACATCCTGAGGTGTCTTTTAACTTCTTTTCAAAATATCAACTCATATTCAGAGAGAGGTGAGTTGAGCCTCGGGTCACACCCTGAGGTGTCTTTTAATTTCTTTTCAAAATATCAACTCATATTCAGAGAGAGGTGAGTTGAGCCTCGGGTCACACCCTGAGGTGTCTTTTAATTTCTTTTCAAAATATTAACTCATATTCAGAGAGAGGTGAGTTGAGCCTCGGGTCACACCCTGAGGTGTCTTTTAATTTCTTTTCAAAATATTAACTCATATTCAGAGAGAGGTGAGTTGAGCCTCGGGCCACACCCTGAGGTGTCTTTTAATTTCTTTTCAAAATATTAACTCATATTCAGAGAGAGGTGAGTTGAGCCTCGGGCCGCACCCTGAGGTGTCTTTTAATTTCTTTTCAAAATATCAAAGTTGATGCATCGGGTCACACGCTGAGGTATTTTCAATTTCTACCTTTCAATTTCTGTTTTATTTTCAATTTCTGCTTGCAAAAATTAGTTCATATTACGAGAGGCCGAAGTATTTTCAATTTCTGTTTTCAAGTTTCTATCGAAAAAAAAAAAACTTTCTCAGGTGAGTTGAGCCTCAGGTTGTACGCCGAGGTATTTTCAATTTCTACTTTACAATTTCTGATGGTTCAAAAAAAAAAACTCATATTATGAGAGTGTGGTTGAGCCTCGAGTCACACGCGGAGGTACTTATAGACGGAAGACTGAAGTCGCTTTGAGCAAATTGGACGAAGAAGTTCCAGTGGACAAAGAAGATTGAACAAGAGCAAGATGAAGCTATGGGCTATATCTCTCAGAAGTAGCAGTGGAATAGAATGAAAATCGAATCCTCCCCGAAGATAGCAAGGAAGCAGACTGAAGACAGAAGATCTGGCACTCCGGATGTCGCGAGAGCAGATTGAAGATAGCAAGGAAGCAGTTTGAAAGGTTTAGATTTATTTCTTTGAAGTCCCGGTGGAGAAGATCAAAGCTACAAA
The DNA here is from genome assembly GCA_005393395.2 of Gossypium australe. Lineage (NCBI taxonomy): Eukaryota > Viridiplantae > Streptophyta > Magnoliopsida > Malvales > Malvaceae > Gossypium > Gossypium australe. The sequence goes on along the minus strand of CM016614.1, from coordinate 127,195,164 downwards.
CCTCATCGAAGCAGATCAAAACGCTAGTTACTATGCTCTGGAAGAAGCAGTGGAAATATTATCTCCCTGAAGATATAACGAAACAGTGAAGCGGATCAAAGCAACGAGTTACAGTGGAGTTTGAAGCTGTTTGAAGAGTACGAGAACCAAAGAAGTCCAAACTCAGTGGACCCGGACAAATTCGGCCTTCTTTATGTCTTTGCTCTATTCTCGTTACACGACAATGAGCAAAGAGGGGCAGCTGTCATAGCCCAAATTTGCCCGGGCTGATAAGGCCCAATTACAAAGGCTGATAAGGCCCAATTACAAAGTCTAATAAGGCCCAAAACTAAAAAATACTAGGAAGAAGCTAGGGTTTTGGAAACCCTAGCAGCGCCGCATGCCCCTAGTGCGCCGCACGAGCCTCCACTAGCCGCCTCCCCACTTCTCCGTGTCCCCACAAGAACAGACAAAACGCAACAATACCAGAAAGCAAAAGAAAACAAAAAATAGCAGTAATCTATTGTATTTTATTTTTCTTTTTCTCTCAATCTCGGATATAAAACCGAAGGGATGAACAATGTTAAGGGGAGGGGAAATTTTTGATGAACAGAATACAAAAAAACAACTTTCAATCCAAGCAAAAAAAATCGACAGATCAGTAGCATTTAAAGGTGATTTCACCCTTTTCTTTTTTTTCGGCCGGCTTATTATTTGATTTTTCTGTTTTTATTATTATTTTGAATCAAAAAAAATCAAAGAAAAGAAGAAGAAAAGGTTACCCGAGATCTCCATCTCCGTTTCGGGAACAGAGGGCTCCTCCTTGCGCGACCTTGGCCGCCCGATATGCGGTGGTGCGACGAATGGTGTGAAAGGCCCGACCATCGGGCATGAACGAGGAAGAGAGGAGACTCCCTCTCTGCTCCTGTTTCTGAAACGAAAAAAAAAAGGGGAGAGTTTTAGGGTTGTTTCTGATCTTGCTTGCCTAGGAAATTAGTAGAATAAAACTTGGGGTTGAGAGAAATTAAAACGGTGTCGTTTGGGGTACCAGGAAACCGTGCATGCCTCTTTAAATGGGACATTTGCACGATGAATCCCTCCTTCTTGTGGCGCCGTTTAATTGAATCCTTTTCACCATTCCCGTTTTCTTTTTAATTTTGCCCCATTACTCTGCTTCATTTTTAATTTAGTCCTTACTTGGTCATTCGAAACGCCTCATAATCAAAGGCTGGGTAATTTTCTCATTTAGTCCCTAGGAGTCCTCGCGCGTTACAATTTGGTTCTCATCCTCTTTCTTATTTTCCAATTTTTAACCCTAGAATTCCGTTTCAATGTCAATTCGATCCATTTATGGTTGATGTGCGTTTTTATTCTGTTGTTGTTATTATGCACTATGTCATTATATTATTATTATTATTTATTATTATTAATTGTTATCATTATTATTATGTTTAATATTATTATTGATCATTATTAATATTGCTATTATTATTTTGTCCACATTTTATATTATTATCATTTTACCATTATTACCATACTATCTGCTATTATTATTATTATATTTTCTATATATATAATTACTATTATTTTGTTTAACTAACTTTATTATTGTTATTATTATTAATTATTATTATCACTATATTAGTATACTGTATGTATTTCGTATCACTATCATTGTTATTTTATTTTTATTATACTGTTATTATTATTATTACTACTGTTATTGTATTATTATATACTACCTACCATTATTACTATTATTATTATGTTGTATTATTGTATTATTATATACTACTTACTATTACTATCATTATTATTGTGTTGTACATGCTTTGTAGTATTATTATATATTCATATTATTATAACTATTATTACATCTAGAGGTGTGCATGGGCCGGGCCGGGTCGGGTTTGGGTTGGGCCCAACTAAAATTTTAGGCCCGTTGATTGGGCTCGGGCCGGGCCGGGCCCAAAAAACGGGCCTAAATTTTTGTCCAAGCCCGGCCTATATAAAAATACTAAAACCCGGGCCCGGCCCGGCCCGCACGTATTAATTTTTTATATTATTTTATATAGTTTTTAAATATATAATACATCAAAAATATTAAAAAATCAAAATAAATATTTTTCAACAAATTGAAAATAAATTTTAAAAAATATGTAGACTTAAATAACACTAAAATAGATGCAACTTAACAAGCAAATGCCTCTAAAATAATAACAAAATTAACAAATGTCTTTAAAATAATAACAAAATTAACAATAAAATAAGTTTTATATAATATCTAAACAATAACAACAAAATAATAGAAACATAATAGTAAAATGGTAGCAAAATAAAGAGAAAAATAATAAGAAAATAATTTTTAAAAAAAAAATTTTTGCCTTTAATGAACTCGGGCCGGGCCTAGGCCAAAAATGCCTTACCCGAGCCCGCCCCATTTTTTAAACGGGCCTTATTTTTTTGTCCAAGCCCATTTTTCGGGCCTATATTTTTGCCCAAACCCTCCCACATTTCGGGCGGGCCTTCGGGCCGGGTCGGGCCACCCAGCCCATGCACACCTCTAATTACATCTACTATTATTATCATTATTATATTTATATTATTTTATTGTACATTCTTCGTATCACTATTATTATTCTAGTATTAGTACTATACTATTATTATTAATTATTATTATATCAGTATATTGTACATTATCATATTTATATTACTATTCTATATTATATATATTTCGTATTATTATTATTATTACTACAATTATTGTTATACCCATTATTATTAACATCGCTTTTATTTTGAACTTCTTTGTTATCATTATTGTACCTTATTTCCTTGATTTTGTCTTTGTTATCGGGCACTTTATTATGTTTTGTTTATTCTCGTTGTATCATTTCATGTAGATTGGTGACTTTGAACGCATTTCAATATTTTCTCGTTTTTAATTCATAAAAAAGGGGGTTTCACAAAAGGTAATATTCATGAATTTGGAATTCGAAAATTTGTGCCCAATCGTGCTGGGTGTGACTTTTTGTTTGACTGAACAAGTGGATAACCTTTCAAATTTTGTTTCTGTTTTTTTAAGTAAGGTGATATTTGCGTGTTTGGAAGTTCGAAAGGATCGTGCCCAATCGTGCTGGGTGTGTTTTTTTTTTGTATGACCAAATGAGCAAATACCCTTTCCAAATTTCAAAAAAATATGTACTTGGAGAATTTCGGAGACGATTTTGGATTCAAGGACTTAGTTTATCGCGTCCAATCGTGCTGGATGTGAAACTCTATTCCTTCGAAACAAGGGAATATCCTTATTCAATCAAGTCGTTTAAAAACAATAAAAAAGCAAGATTTCAAAAATCATTTCAAGCTTTTCGACATTAGGACATCGAATAATCAATTTGGTGCCGATTTTCGGGCGTTGCGAGGGTGCTGATCCTTCCTCGCACGTAACCGACTCCCGAACCTATTTTCTCGAATGTTCGTAGACCAAAAACTCCGTTTTAGTAAACCGAAATGTTTTATTAAAACAAAGGTGATCCGATCACACCTAATAAAAGTTCGGTGGCGACTCCCGTTTTATTCATTTTCAAAACCCAAGTTCGATTTCCGTTTTGTCAAAAAATGGTTACGACAAGTATTATATGAATAGTTTTTTATATGTATACTAAATGTTATGAAATGATCGTGTTTGATTTCGAAAGGTCCGAGTAATGCTTCATAACCCTATTCTGGTGACAGATAAGGGTTAGGGGTATTACAAGTTCAGATCCAATCAAATACAAAATTTTAATTCGAATAATATAATTTATTTTAATTATTTATCTCAATATTGTATCAAGAGAAAGAAATAATGTACCAAACTTTTTCCGCTAATGATCTTAGTACTTTTCAAACATATTTTTCTTCAAACATACATCTCACTGAAAGCATAAGCCTTATTAACAATACCATATAACTTAAAATAAAAATAAAAAATAGATTCAGATTCAGATTCAAACATGCCTAAAGTTTCAAGATGGTGGTAAATCTATGGAGCTTTGACATATTCACACTTGAAATTCCTTCATGGGCAACCTTTAAAATGTTATAGGCCTCTCTTATAGATGCATATTAAGAAATCCTTCGAAATTTCTCTAGATCCACTATATTGAAGATAGCATATAAGGTTTTTAAATTGTAATTTTTTGATTTATCTTCCTTTATAGTCCAAGTAGTTTCAGGTTTGGGGGTCTTCTCAATTGTTTATAGTGGTTCTCGTTTTATTAGAACTGCTTTTCATGCCCTTTTATCAATAGATTTGATAAAAGTTTTCATTTAGCTTTCCAATAAACGTAGTTTGACCTATCTAGGAATAATAGTCTAGTTGTTGATCCTCTTCCTTTATAGCTTCCATGTGAACTGGTCAGACATAGGATTTGTATGTCTGGCTAGGTTGTGGGATGAGTTGTGGGCACAATTACTAAAACAATCGCAAAAAAATTAAAACATAGAAAAATTGTTTATGTAATTCGAACTTAATCTACTTCTATAAGGCCTTACTTAGAAAATAAATCCAATAAAATTCACTCTGTGTAAAGAACTCAATGATTTAAACCCAACTCCTTCACTCAAGTTACAACCTTGTCTTTGTACATCTTAAGATATCTCTCACACGTTGCTATCTCAATCACTTAGCAAATGTTGTCTAACATCACCTTTATTGAGCCATCCTAAGTTTAATATCTATATTTTTTATCAACTTTATGTCTTATTTTCAATTTCAAATGCACTCCCAAATCAAAATGTCATTCTTTCCTCATTATCTGTATTTCAAGATAATGCTAAAATCTTCAAATAACATGAGACTTTTTTTCATCTTCCTTTATTTGAACAAAATGTTTTCCTTGTGTCAATATCTGATGAGTCTTTAAATGTTCATTTACCCAAGTTTAAGTAGATATTCTTTGTTGCATTTTTACAAAATAAAAAAAATACAATCATAAAAAATGGGCAACTAAAACATCATGTTGTGGCAGGTGTGGTTCTTTATATTGGTACAACACTCCACAACATGTATCTTAACACATAACATAATCGAAGAAACTAAGCACCATCCAACATTTGATCATTCAACTGAGTTGTCTATGTAACATCGTTAGCCAATCCTGATCGCTAAGACTGAGCTACAGAATACTACAGTACAAAACAGAACAGTTACAGACCTTTAACAGATAATTCGAGTCAGAAATTTTCTATCATAACATAAGTCATTTAGAACAAATTTAAACTTTTACTGAGCTTAATACGAGCTTACATGAGCTCTAAAATTGACCCGAAATCAAACAATGACCAAATTGCAAAGTTTGAAAAATACAAAGCTAACGTTATAACGAGATTTTCTCCATGTCGTGACATTGCCAAAAAATATGTCACGTCACGACATAGAACCACTTGACGTCAGGAAGTCACAAACTGTTGGCCGACGTTGCGACGAGGAAAGATCGACGTCGGGACGAGAAACCTATTTTCGATGTAATTTGGCCATTTTGGTACTTGCTTCAAACTAATCATCCAAATAGGTCAAATAATGCATTTGATATCATTTGAACATGTTCAAAACATACCAATTTCATGCCAAAACATAACATATAATCATCTAATCAATCCACAAAATCAATATGCCACATTAGACACCAAATCACAATAAGGATACATGAATCATTCCAAACCATTTCACCTATTTATACCGTTTCATATCACATATCCATTTAAAACAACAAGTTGATTCAAGCATACCAAACTCATTATAATTACCTATCCATATATGCATATCAATATACCAAAACTATGAACATGAGCAAATTAACATCACCATATGTGTTCAAAATCAACTATGACTCAAACATGTTTAACATTACAAACAACTTGTCACTCTTAAGTACATGTCACATATAATCGAGTTCAAGCGATCAAAAGTCTACCGAACCAGGAGATGGATAGTGTGAGCTCCTTGAGGATCTGATTGATGCATTCCACAAGTCAAGATCTATAGAAAGAAAGGCAACCGAGTAACGATTACGGAATGCTTAGTAAGCTAATACTAAATTTCACTTAACTTACCTAAATTTTATATCAATTTAATTAATAGAAATACAAATATGCATATCATGACATTTCTTTGATATCCTTAAGCATTCTTGTACTAGGCATAATAAAATCAAGGTATTCAAATCACAAGCACGTACCACCATACTAATTATTTTTATGTATTTCCCTCATATACATTTTATAAACATATCAATTAAGTTCACAATCACGCTTTCCAACCATTTGCACCTTTAGTGCATTTGTACACTTCCAAACCTACTTAAAACATGTTCAACACATTCCAACAATGTAATTTAAATAGTTCAATTAAATTGAATTCAATATCAACTTTTCAATAATATATGCGTAATCAATTCAAAATTTAACCACTTTAAAATATCAAATTCATATCATACACAACTATTTTGTTACCTCAGTTTTCAGAGCTGAATGAATATACAAACATACGTCAAGTTACCCATTCGGGCTAAACCTTTTAAACGACATCAGATTACTCATCCGAGCTAAACCTATGTCCCAAATATTTTCAATATATCAATTGCTCATCTGATTTGAACATATAATCATATTAGGTTACCCGTCTGAGCTAAACCTTTATCGACACATCAAATAGCTTGGTTAAAGCTGTAATGTATAGGTCAGGTTACCCGTCCGGACTGAACATTTAAACGACCTCAGGTTGCTCGTTCGAGCTGAACATATATTAGTGTCAGGTTACCCATCCGAGCTAAAATTTTATTGACACATTAAATAGCTTGGCCAAAGTTGTATATACATGTAAGGTTACCTGTCTGGGCTAAACCTATAAAACGACATTAGATTATTTGTCTGAGCTAAACCTGTGTCACATGTATCTTTGAGTCTGTAACAAATGTTAGATCTCAAAATCATCAAAACCAATTTGTAACCATTTGTACGATACACTTACCAATTTTCATTGGAGTAATTCCATCTTGTAAGTTCATGTTATTCCATTTAAATTTAATTCATTTTCACCCTTTTGTACTAAATTATAAGCAATCCAAAGTGCACTAGAATTTATATACATTCTTACAATATAAAATGCATTAGAATCAAAGCATTATTATGCCATATGAATTTACCTGACAAAAACAACAATTGCTAATGTGCCAGAGACTAATCCGTAATTTTCTCTTTTCCGTAATTTTCATCCATTTGGTTTAAATCCCTATCTATATCATAATTTAATTAAATTATCAATTTCAAACATCAATTACAGCCTGCTATAGTTATGTAACAGTTCAATTTCATCTATTTTTTTATTCCCTCAAGTTTTGCATTTTATTCAATTTAATCTCTAGAACCGAAACAATTATAACTTTCACATTTAAGCTTCATTTTTCAATCTGGTTTCAATTTCATCCTTCTATGACCCTATATTGTCTATAATTACATAAATTTCATGTCAATTTCAAAATATTTACATGTTAGTCCCCAAGTTCAAAACTAACAATTTTCACTTTACAAACTAGTCCTTTTTCATATCTAAGTAGCAAATCTAACCAAATAAGACCAAAAGCTTCAATATTCAACAATGAAAACCTTTATAAACTTTAACAATTTTGAAAATTAACATACGGGTTAGCTAAACCGAGCTGCTACAATCTCAAAAACATAAAATTTATAAAAAATAGACTCATCTACACTTACCTGTAAGGGCTGAATGTTCTTGAAGCTCTTCTCAAGCTTTCTTTGGTGTTAAACGGTTGAGGAAGATGAGAGAAATAACGATGGTACTTTTTGTTTTATTATTTCTAACATAAACATATAATTTAATTAAAATTTTAACATAATATTAAGAAACATTGCACCAACCGTCCACACTAACATTAAAATGGGTAATTTCCATTTTAAATCTTAGCTTAATTATTAAATAATCCCTTTAAAATTTAAAAATTAATAACGATTAATTTTTACGATTTTTATGATTTAGTCCTTGTACCTTAATTAGTCCCTAATTTGGCAAAATTACTTATCTAAAATTCAATTCTCTTGTACAATAACTCCTTAAATATTTAATAAAAATATTTACAGACTCGGTTTATGGAAACGAGGTCCCGATACCTCATTTTTCGAAATCACTGACTTTAGGGTCATTACACTTGTACATTAATTAACTATCTCATTAACAAAATTAAAGAAACAAATTCTAATTAAACTTCATATTAACTTCATAAATATTAAATAATAATATTTATGGACTTCATCATCGAAAATGGAGTTCCGAAATCACCGTTTCTGACACCACTAAAAAATAGACCGATACAATCATCCTAATTTTCTTTAATAATAAGATAAATTGAGCTTTTGTTGTTTAAATGTTTGTAGACAATATAATTTTGGGGTTAATTATTAACAACGCAGTCACCAACATTTATAAAATCTTGCAAATTGCTATTGTTTGTCATTTGAATGTTGGGAAGTCTAGCCTACTTAATGCATAGAGCAAAAAGTACATAGTTATCCTTCCTTTCTTCCTAGTGCAAAATTTGTTTGAATTGACATTTCTCAGTTTTTAACCCTTTTTTTTTTTTCAATTTTAAACCTTTCATCATTCATCTCATCCGTCATTTCAATTTTTCTTTTAAGTTTTGAAAACATTGCTCAATAACTTTCAATAGTTATTGCTGCCTCCCTGTGTTTCCTCCGCAATGCTTATGAATTGGTTTCCTTAGACAACTTTTCTGAGTGGCTTCGCACTGTGCCCTCCGCTTGGTTATGGTGAGGAGATTTACCTTAGGAATGTGTGATTTTTTAAGTACAATCATATTAATTGGCAAACAAAATGGTAATGTAATTAAATTATTATAATCAAAACTAATCATTATACAAATCAGACTTCACCTAAATGGGAATAATTATAAACAGACTAATACATGGCAAGATTAAGCTAAAAATAAAATCCTACGTATAGTTTACCTAAGGTGAATCTCAAACATAAGGTCCCAAGACTTCAACCATGCCATTTTAACTACTCTCTCATTGGATATTACTTCAAAGTTTTAAGCTAAAAAAGAAATTGTTTAATTTTTGGTGTTTTTATTATTGGACTTTGCACATTTAGAGGTGATACATTTATCCCTTTCTACATGATTTCCAAAATTTCATATTTCCTCTCTAACAGCACAAAAACTAAATCAAGTCTAAAAATCGAAAAACTTTTACTAAATGCTCATACATGATACTAGTTAGACATATGTTATCTCTCTATGTATATATATTCACACATACATATGGATGATATAATATGCATAGATGGGAATAATTGTATGAAATTTTGAATACTTGCCTTCCCTCATCATCGACTAGCTGAGTGGCGACCACAAGGCCAACCATCGGCTTCTTTCTTCTCCCCTTCTCCATCTTTTCTTCCTTTTTATTGTTTCCTCATTCAAAATCACCAACGAAGCTTAGCTACTGACAGTCTGACACCCATTTTGTTGCCAATAACAGTGCTCGCCTCCATTCCTCATTTTCTATTTGCAGATCGTCACCCCACTTACCGCCCTCCTCCCCCTTCGTCTCATCTCCTCGTTGACCATCCTCCGTTATTGAAATAAAAATTTAACGTAAGATTCAACCCTTTACTCCTCCCAGGAGGAAAGAATTCTGGAATTTGTGAATACTCAATTTTCTTAAATTCATAGTGAAATGATTTCTCAAGTCCAAATGAACTCATTTTTGTACGAGTATGGTTTAAAAGAGTTTATGTTTTCAGGTTTTCCTAGAATGACAAGATTGTTGATGGCTGATCCAACGCACCAATTTAAAGAGTTTTTTTCTTGATGGTTGACGCCCAACATTCTACTGATGTTATTTCCTAGAGTCAGCCGTTTCCCACACTATGGTTCAACTTTCAATCAAGCGTATATACCGTTTTCTTTGGGCTTTAGTGAAATGGGATCTTTGTTACTACTTTTATTCAATTGTAATGATTTATATATAAACGAAATTTCATGTTCGAATATAATGTGTGTGTATATATATAAGAGACAGCATACATGCAGAAGCCGGGCTCCAAAACCATGTCAACTTGAAAGCTGAAACCAGTTAATTGCAATTACCTTACTGAAAATATAAACTCTCCAACTATATTCCATGCTCACATTGCAAGTCCGCTAATAACGAAACCCAGGGAGGGGAAAAGGAAAGGCCCCAGATAAACAGTTTATCTCATCCGACGGGGGTGCTGTTCCAATTTCCCCCATTTTGCTTGATAACTTCCTACTCTCATTCAGACATAAAAAGAACTCTTAATAACTGCATTCCTTTAATGGTTCATGTTTTAGAATTTCAACGTAAAAACACCATAACATCATAATGCCACGTACACTAAATAGGTAGGTGAAGTCCATTAAGCATCATCCTCTTCTGGGTCTTCCTCCTCATGATGAGGCTGGAAGAGGGAAAAAGAAATCAAGTTATTGGCAGAACAGGATTTATAAATAGCCTAACCTGATGTATAGCTAGCCTGACAAACTCTTTCTGTACACAGACTCCGAAAGGTCAATATGTTACTAACGATGAAAATCTTGTTTTCCTTAGCTCATTAATAAGTCAATGCAAGCAAGACAGGTTGCATCCATGGAAGGCAAGATCAAAGGTGTAGGATGTCAAACAAAACATTTTTTCAATGTCATATACTGCTAATTCCTAAACTATGCTAATCATATTGAACACATATACAACCAAACTCCTGACATGCTACTTCCTGTAATATGGCTATTCTGCAATCATTTTTGTTTTTGACAGTTGAGATAGGGTCCCTAGGTTTTTAAATTTTACCATCTAATTAAACTACAGGTACTTTTCATGATACATAGGGGAACCCTATAGTAGCCTATATGCTTAAAACCTCCTTATTTTGCAAACTCACTTGATCACAGCATTGTGCTTTTATTACAGCTTGATGCATTTCCAAGTCTAAGCTAATTAGTTAAGATGTCCATAAAAGGTCTGTCCCTAATAACTATGTAGAAGACAAATGCGGAGAAAACGGAAACCATTAAAAAAAAAAAACTCAGTAGGTTGTAGCTTATTTGTCTACTTGGGACATTTAAGAGTATCATGCAGCAATTATGCAAGCAGCAAAATAGTATAGCATAAGACAAAAATTAAATATTTGTTTTCCAGGAAAAAAAATAAACTACCATTAAGTACTGGTATAAGAGAAGGTTACCTGCTCAGAAGCCAAAATATTTGAAGATCCCCCAATCTTCTCGAGAAACTTTTCCATGTTTGAAGTCATTCTAGCTATATTCTTTTCCATAAGGGCATATTTTTCCTCCATGGCCTCCATTTTCACTGCCATCTTGCGCACCTCTTCATTTGCAGATCTTTTGGCCTTGGAAGCCATCCTTGCTAGGACAACACGACCAGGTCTTGGGCCAAAAATGCCAGTACGATTGGGACCCATTCCATAAGGTCCCACATGTTTGCCTTGTTCTTCTCCCATAACTTGACACAAGGTGTCATTTGATTCATCACTACATTGTGAGGCATTCTGTTTCTTAGCTTCTTGTTCGCGGATCTTTGACTGCAAAAAAAAACCCAACTGTTTAACTTGCAAAATTTATCAAGAGCAGATGTACAAATATTTACATATAAATCTGCAACTCATAAAAATCAATTGCTTATACATACAATTAGTTTTGCTGCGGTATCATCAACAGGCTGTCCATTCTTGCGAGTATGTGTTAATATATAAAGCTCAGCTCTAGTTGGCTTCTTCCCATCAGGCCTCTTGTTTCGCTATTTCCATAACAAAAGCATCGACTTCTTTCAATATGGCCAAAGCAGAATAAGAAACAAGTGAAAAAAAAAAGAAGGAAGAAATTACCTCCTCCTCACATATCCTTGCGTAACTCTTGGTCCCTGATGAATGTCCACACGTATGTTTTTGACGGTTAGCCCTATTTCTTGCACAACGCTTCTACAAACGGCATATATAGACAACATGTTTCCACATTGTAATGTAACAACCAGCAAAATTTGCATCAAGATAGAGGAACTTAAAATGACAATCAGTGCTCAGTATGTACCTTTGAGTCTTCAGAGTTCCAATATGAGATAAGGCTTGGCCATTGGTCAGGAACAACCCTAGGGTCACTTACTTTCAAGCGCTCTTCGTTTGTATTAAGAGAATCATAATACGTTGCCTTTAAATCTGCTTTCCAGTCCCTCCATTTTGTAGCAATTGACTGCATGACCCAAGACTTGCCAGTTGGATCAATGTCAAACTTTGTCTATAGCACATGGAAGAGATAAAATGTCATTAAAAGGGAAGCAATATGACATAAAAAGACAGAATAAATGTTTTATCATGCCTGAACATATTCCCACATATCATCTTTGTAAGAATCTGGCATTCCCCTCCAGTCTATAAAATTAAGTGGTGCCCTGTGTCCATTCCGTGCTACAGTGCCCAGGAAGCTGCTTAGCTTGGATGAGTTTGGACCAACAGGCTGTCCAAACTTGTTGATGCGGACAAATATCCGCTCACCATCTGCCAGATCATTTAAGAAGAGGCAGCGGGTAGGACCTCTTCCTTTCCTCTTCTTTGTGAACTGTCGCTCTTCGGGTCTCTGTAGGCTCTGCTCAGGCTGGGATTTGGTGCAGCCCAACGGTCCTTGATTTTCTTGGTTAGATTTGTTAGTTTTAGGGCTGGCAGAATATCTAAGTGCACATCTGATACCCCTCAAGGCAGAATCAGTAAGTGACGTGTGTGAATGTTCTGCAAAGAAAGGGGGGAAACCAGATATGCCACCCAAAATCAGAAGCTAGTATAAAGAAGTTACATCAAAACTGAAAGTTTCGATGCATTTTCACATAAAGGAAAACTACAGACTTTCACATCCCCAAAGCAAAAAAAAACTCTTAGCTGATGCAATTTAACAACTAACTATAGTTATTCCTGATAATCATGTTTAGCTTTTATTTATCTGTGTTACTGCTTTTCTACTGGTGCTGATGTTTAAGTTATCAAATAGAATAGAAGACAAAATCATCCATACAATTTATATAAACACAAGGGTAAGCAGATGGTTCATAGACTGACAAAAGAAACAGTGTATAGACGGTACCAATATCTACATTATGTTGCAGCTGTGATGACTGAGGCTGGCAATGGCTTGCCTTCAGTTGCCGTTCCTGTGACTCACTAGATTCCCCATTGCTCAATCGGGACTGTTGGGGATGTGATTGGCGAGGAACAACCATGGGATCCACCGGATAATAGGGGACATACCCATGGGACCTTGTATGATCTGATTGAGGCAGAAAGTGAGAGTGTTCTAGTAAATAAAAAGAGAAAATTGAAGATATGTGAAGAAAAAGTCTTGAAACTCCTCTAAAATGGAATTTTTATATTTTTTATTTACATGTGATTGCAACATGCTATGCAGATCCTTTGGAGAAAAAAGAACTTCTATAGAGACAAATGAATGAAGAAATTAAATCTGAGTAGTGCAGAAAAGAAGCTCACTTCTGAACTCATAACCAGTAATGATGGTTTATAAAAATAAACATAAAAGAATCACTGAGAATATAATGTACCGATTACAAGATTAAAGGCAGTAAAGGATCATTGTGAATCTGAAAAGCTTCACTCACTTACCACCATCTACAGCACCCTGCAATTGAGAGGATTGTAGCCGGTTGATGCTCTGTTGGTACTGCTGCAGACCATATGGCAGCTTGTAACTCAAATGAGGCTGTTGTGACTGGCCTGGTGGCCCACTAAGAATGGAGGCTGCAGGACCTGTAGATGAGTTCTTTTTGTGTTTCTTAGATGCCTGATTTTTGTGTTTTGGGGCTACGTCTCCAGGAGGCTGAAAATGCGAATATCCTACAACAATTTAAAAAAAAAGAGAATGAAGAAACTAAATCTCAGAGTAATGCAGAAAAAATGCACGCTTCCAAACCCAGAACCTGCTGTAATAATGGATTCTAGAATAAGGAAATAAAGAACCATTTAAGAATGTAACCCCGATTACAAGTTAAAAGGCAGTGCAACAGCATTTAATTTGCTGATGCTCTGCTGCTGCTGCAGAAGATATGGCTGCTTGTGGCTCAACTGTTCGCTGTTGCTCATCAAAACTGCAGGAGCAATAGATGCATCCTTTTTTGTTCTGATGAAGATGCATATTTTCGTGTTTAGGGGCTATGTCTCAAGGTGGCTAATAATGCAAAACCCTACAAATTCATTATTGGTGTGAGAGAGAAAGAAAAAAAGCTCAATGGGTAGTTTTCACATACTAGTGGCAGATAAGATTAAGATCAACAAAGTTTAGAATCATTCAAGATTATTTTTCTGAGTTAGTGTGTTACTCATGCAAGATCAATATGCTAGTTAAAAATATACAAAGATTTACATGTATAACATCAAAAGATATATACACATATATGGGTAGATTTCAGGCATGTATATGTTTTCATTGAATATTATGTTATCCATATCTACAAATTCACAGCATGACAACACAATCCCTTCTCGATGGAATGGTTTGAAATTGAAATAAAATTAGTACGAGTTTTGAGCAGGCAGAAAGGAAAGAGAGATTATAAGAAGTCATAGCACCCATCCAAGAAAAAAATGGCAGAAATGATGAATATATTACCCGTGTGAGATTGTAATTGGGAGAATTGTGGCTGGTTGGTGCTTGGCGGTGGATGCTGTGACTGATGATGTTGGTGATAACTCACTGGGGACAACTGGGAAAACTGTGGCCATGTAGTGCTTGGTGGAGGTTGCAATAATTGATGAGGTTGGCTATAGCATGATGAAGGGAAGTACAGATGGTGCAGATTAAAACCCAATTGACCCTGCTGCATCTGACTGGCACCATCTGCACTGCCCACTGGATAGAAAGGCTCATGTCCCCTATGCCTTGTAGCATAGTCTGTTGTAGATGGCTCGAACGAAGTTCCCACTGAAGGAATAAAACTAAAAGATAAATATTTAAACACCAAAACAAAAATAATCAAAGTATTCATGATTGAAATTTGAGAATCCAAGACATACGATATTAGCATTAGATGCATCATCATTGCACATGTACTATAAACTTCCATTTCTCAACGGTAGAGTACTAATTACAGAAGTACCTTCAATTAGGTTTACCAGATAGATGCTATCATTTCATACCTAAGAAAAGTTTAATGTCCTAATGTAATGTACGCTGAATGGTATCTACTGAAATTTCCCATTAAAAATAAAATTGAAACATTTTAGATATCAGTAAACCCCAAAACCGACTATCTATATGTATCACTGGTTAATTCTTCAAGGTGAAAATTCAAAAAATGGTTCAGTAGTTGATATAACACAAAATCTCATTTCACAAAGCATCTAATTTTTGTCCACTACTTTTTGCATCTCTAGCATAAAAACTTTAATAAATTTTCGAGATGCCACCTGAATGTAAGAAATAAGTAATAATTCTGAACCCGTACCATTACTCTTCCCTGATTGTTCAATGCTCAAGCCAGCAGCTATCCAGTACTTGATGAACTTTTTCTTCACTCGTTTCATTAGATATACTATATACTCTCCCTTCTGGTTGCACTTGCAGCAGTTCTCCCAAATGTATTGTACATCATTAAACACGTCTTTTGTGTTCATGTACTTTGTGCTATTTTCTAAATTACTACATATAGTACCAAAATCCATTGGTGTGTCGATTACATTAAAGTAATCCTGTTTCCGGTAAACCACAACCCAAAGGGGAGAAGGGAGGAGAAGAGAGGAGAGAGAAAGTTAGCAAGATTAATCTATATAATTGATAGGGCTGGAGAAGTATTCAAAACGTGCAGTGTGCATAATAAATGATAACTGTGTAACTGAATCTTTTATTTTATGCTTTTCAGGCAACACAACACAACTGAATAACGTGAAACCTATACTATCAATATCATTATAATGACAGCTTAGGGAAAAGATAAATATAAGGGGGCAAGTAGGCAGGCCATCACATTAGGTTATATCCAAAAGTTGACCCTAGCCCCACTAAGATTGCTAGAATAGAATCAACCCACAGCACGCTGCTATTGAAGATAATTTGGCAATGCATTCATAAATCACATAGCAATATATCCTTACAGATTTACCCAACGCAACAGGATCTACAGGAACACTGAACGGTTGAGCCTCATCCATCTTCATAATTTTCTTAATCACCTAATAAGTTGAGGAAAATGGAAATAAGTAGAAAATGCATTAAATATTTCAAAAATATTGGAAACGCTAAACCAAGAATTGTTCCATTAGTAACTTGAAAGCACCTTTCTTTTCCTTCCCGAGCATTCAAAGTGTTAATCAAGCCTAAAAATTAGTATTAATAACTGACTCTCATCATACCTCCAATGCGGCTTTCAGTTCTTTCGTATTGTAACGAGGATCCTGCTCGGACATCTTATATTCATCATGCTTTTTACCGAAAGAGCTCAAAACCCTGGACGAGTTAACATCATCTTTCCTCCCTTTATTTGGTAATTTACTTGCTTCCTGCTTTCTATTACCATGCCTTTTAGTCGATTTCCTTGATCTCCTATCCACCGATGATGAGTCATCGGAGATACTTTCTTCAGCACTAAATGACTCATCACTGTCACTTGAAGACGATGGTAAAGATGAATTACTCTTGGCCTCATCAGAGTCTAAGTCAACTACTTCCAGATCATTTGAGTCTGCAGAAACAGAATCCCCTTTCCTATTTTGGTTAATAAAACTTAAAAACGCTTCCTCACTTTGGTTCACTATTCTTTCATTTTGGTTCACAGCCTTTTCACTTTGGTTCACTGCCTTTTCACCTTGCTTCACTGCTTCTACATTTTCGGCCAATGCAGCTGATTTTCGTGCAGGCGGTTTTCTGCATGCTCGTTTTCGCTTCGTTCTCATTCTCTTTCAACTACTTACGAGCTTCAAACACTTAACTCTTTTCACTTCAAAGATTGTTACAGAACAGAGATTGCTTTAAATCTAGCTCATAGTTGTACACTAAAAAAAATAGCAACAAATTCAGTAAGATAACAGAAAAATATCAAAAATCATTAACCAAAAAAGAAGCAAATTTTAATCCAAGGAAATAAATTATTATAAACTAATAAAACCTGGAAAAAAGGAACCCATAGAAAGCAGCAATTTCTTGCTAATTGGTTATCTTAAGAGCTTCAACTTTCAATAAACTGAATAATTCATTCGATGATATTTTACATTGAATTGGAAGAGAGTGAGAGCGAGAAAGAGTTACCTTAATCTCATGAAATGCGAGTGAAACCGAAGAGGGAATGTTAGGGCTAAAGTTTTAGAGGGAAACGCTCAGTCGTGAAGAGAAAGACGATAGTAGAATTCAGCTGATAATGGTGACGATCATGGAATCGCGGCGCCGCTAAACGTAAAAGAAAGGCAACGATTTCCATGCCGACGAGGAGATAAAAGAATATAAATATAAATGGGACAAATATCTGACGGTCATGATTGATTGTTTCAGTTTCCCGACGTGATTTCTCTTTTCACTGACAAAATGAATTAGTACCCTACACGTTGGAGAAAGGGTAAAGCAGGAAAACAATACTTTTCTTTTAAAAGGAATGGTAAATTACACGTAAGTTCACTAATTTATTACTAAGTTCATGTTTTGGTCACTTAACTTCACAAAGTTACAAAATAGTCACTGAATTGTACAAAAATTTTCATTTAAGTTACTGAACTATTTGAATATTTTTATTTAAGTCACTAGGTTGTTTTTTTTTTAAAATTCAACTAGTGAACTCCAAATGACTATTTGATGAGCAATACGGTGGATCAATACCCATCAATGAGTAGAAAAACATATCTTAGACCCAAGTTAATCTAATGATTAATGTCAAAGAGAAGAAAGAAGTTATTTAGATTTTAGTTCGTAAATTTGTGACGTTCAAAGTTGTTTCATAAATAAATGAACTGTAGAAGAGAAAGGGAATAAAAGCTTTTGATTGGTGCAAGTGGTGCAAATATAGAAGGCATTACATTAGTCATTTTAATAGCCTAGTAACTTAAATAAAAACTTTCAAATAGTTCAATGACCATTTTGTAATATTTTGAAGTTGAATAACCAATACGTAAACCTACTAATTGTTTAGTGATATTGTGTGTAGTTCACCCTTTAAAGAATGTAATAAAATTTGGTTAAACTACATTGATAGTCACTCAACTATTAGTGAGTTTCTTTTTTGGCCATCCAACTATTCAACTTTTTCTTTCTTGGCCACCGGGCATTAAATGACTAACAAATTTTAAAATCGGCATAATAATAAATTTAGTCCCCAACATTTACACATTACCTTATGTTATCCTTTTTACATGAAAAAAAATATTTTCAATATAAATTAGGAATTAAAAAAAAAAACTCTTACTTATTAAACTAGATAATCTCCAAATATATTGCTCTCTTAATACTTTAAATGGTTGAAAACTTAACATCTTTCAATGACAATTATTAATATAATTACTGATATAGCACTATTTATGTTTATATATTGTATAGGCATATAATTATATTTATCTAACATAAAAATAAATTGATGTATTTATTTCTTTAAATGTGTATAATTGAATCAAAATTAAAGTTACATTTACACATGTGAACCACAATCAAAGTTACTTGTGTATAATTTCATCGAATTAAAATTCATGTATCAAATTACACATTAAATCAAAATTTATGTATAATTTTAAGATTTATCCCTAAAAATGAAGATGTTTGTACTTAAAATCTAGTTGAATTAATGATGTGGGTAATTTGTTTATTTTCAATAAATTGAATTGGGCATTTTTCAAAATTTAGCTTACTTTGTTTCTTGTTGTTATTCTTCATTTTTTTCACGAAGTCAAATGCAGGGACGATATTACAAAGGGACAAGTGTCGAGATTATTTGTGTTCACATGAAACAATAATAACAACAATACCAAATTAAACTTGGCTGAAGCAGCATCGATTTATTCAAGTGCAAATCTTATGAAACCGATGAGGAGTGAACTGACGAGGATCAAGTCATCTCAACTGTTAGTTTTCAATTTAATGATAGAGAATCGAAGTATCAAGAGAAAAGAACAAGAAAATGTGAAAATTATGATATTGGGTTTTTAGATGTTTCAATTTTTGGTGTATCCTCAATCAAATTTAGCAGATAAATTTATTTTTTTTAAGCTTGTTAAGTGTAAGGGTCAAAAAAAAAAGTAAAACTACAAAAAAAACTAAATTATACAATGTGTAAATGTTGATGATTAAATTTTTTAAATAAAGATTAATTTGATATAATATATAAATGTTGAGGGCTAGAGTTGTTATTGTGCCAACTTTAAAAGTTGTCACACTATCTTTCTATTAATCAAGTAACAAAAAAAAAAAAAGAAAAGAAGAAAAAGTCAAATAATTAGTGATTATTTTAAAACTTTTCATAATTAGATCATTAAAAGAAAATTTAATTAATAGTTTGACGTCTATCAATGTAGTTCACCGTAAATGTTATTGATTATTTTTCATTTACTTCAAAATTAATATTATTTTAAATATTTATAGAAATATCTTTAAAATTTATTAAATAACATCCAAAATAATAAAATGAAGTTCACTCTTTCAAAATAAATCCAAAATAAAAAAAAATTAAACCAAATTAAATTACGACGAATCGAATCCAACTGATCTCACATCTCCTAAAGATGATGTCTTGGGTAATATTTACACTATTAAATAGTTTGACTTGAATTAAAAAAAAATCAAATTAACTTTCTATTTTTAAATTAAACAAAAACTATTAACTAAACAAAGCCTACCTAATTAAAAGAACTTATCCTGAAGCATAGACGTGTACCATAAGGCATAAGCTTCTTTATCATCTGACATCAAGCAATTAATTTGATGAAATTGGTTTATGGTTAATATATGTTAAAAGTATATGCACTTTTTTCAATTTCAGAATTTAGTCCTTATATTTTTAAGATTCAGATTTTAAAATTTAAGTTTAATTGTTAATTTTGTTAAATTTATTAATGTAACTAAAGAAATAATGTTGTAGTGAACCTAAACTTAATAAGAGAACTTTAATTGTATTAAAAAAAAAGAATTTGCATTTTTAAATATGAAAATTCCTTAATAGAAAAGTAAGGGACTAAATTCTAAATATAAGAAAAGTACAGGGACCTAGAGTACATTTTAACCTTAATTTAAGTATGCCAACTTTGACATCAAGTTTCGTCATAATGTCTATATAGGCAGTTAAACAACTAACAGGAAATTCCGTGGAAACAACCAGTTCTGAGCAAAAAAAAAAAACATTCAAGCAACAACCCCAAGGCTTTCTTCAACTTTTAAGCAACAACAACCTTTAGCTTAACAAATACTTTGCGCAGTATCCCGTCGTAACAACCGCCACCGCGACCATTTTACATCGAAAATCTAGTGAATTTATTGATTTCCGGTGATGTCGGAAGCGTCTCTTAGGCCGAGAGCTGTGATTTCCAAGCAAACATCTCAATCAGAACCACCAACAATAAGCAGCGCCACCGAGAGTGAAAGACCAAAACCCCAACCAAGGCCGCCGACTTTATCTCAGCGGGCGATCTCACAGACCTTAGCAAGCACCGCAAACTTAGCCAACCTTCTTCCTACAGGTACCGTCCTAGCTTTCCAACTCTTAGTGCCAACTTTCACCAACAACGGTTCGTGTGATGCCGCCACCCGCTCCATGACGCTCATCCTCCTCCTCCTCCTCGCTCTTTCATGTTTCCTCGCTTCCTTCACCGACAGCGTCAAGTCATCCGACGGTCAAATATATTACGGTTTCGCCACATTCAAAGGGATGTTCCTGTTTGACTATCCCGATTCTAAAGAGTCTGACTTACCGGATTTGAGCAAGTATAGGATCAAGTTTATGGATGGAGTTCACGCTGTTTTGTCTGTGCTTGTGTTTGGTGTTGTGGCTTTGAGAGACAAGAATGTGTTGAACTGTTTCTATCCGACACCTAAACACGAAACTGAGGAGGTTTTGAACATTGCACCGGTTGGAGTTGGGCTCATTTGCAGCTTATTATTTGTGGTTTTTCCGACAAGAAGGCATGGAATTGGCTACCCGGTCACGGCTGGCAAATAGTTGCTCCTCTCTTCAATCTTCCCCTTCTTCTGTCTCCATGTTTAATTATTTATTTGTTTAATTATTTTCTTAATCAATTACAGTCTGTGACACTGAAATTTGAGCATTGATTATTTGGTGAATGGAATAAAGTTGACCTTCTTGTTGTTTAATGTCTGCTTTTATGTTTTTTTTTCTTAATTTGTATGCTCGTCTTTTCTAATTTATCTTTAAAAAATTTTTAAAAAAATTTAAATGAATATTTTTTTAATTTGAGTTTAAATCGAATTGAGTTTTTGAATTCAAATAACTCAAATAAGTTAACCGAATACCAAACTATATTATTATTTAGTTTAGGTATTTTACATTTTTACCCTTCTACTTCCCCTAAAAAACCTTTTTACTTTTCTCATCCCCCAACCCTCCAACTGTTTGCCCTACCCTCACCCTTCAACCGCAAATCGGGAAAATCCCTAAACTAAGGCTTAGTTTGGATGGGCGGTGTGTTTACCTCCGGTGAGGTTAAAAACAGCGGTGACGGTGAGATTAGTTACTGTAGCGGTGAGATTGGACACTGTAGCAGTGAGATTAAAAACAGCGGTGGAGTGTGTGTTTGGATTCAAACGCAGCTGTAGCGGTGAGGTGAGAATATAAAATGACTATTAAGGATATCAAATTAGAATTGATATATAAAGTTTTACAAAATTATTAAAAATATGTTAATTTATAAATTCATTTAATAAAATATTAAAATGTATCTTATGATATTTTATTATAAATATTTTAATTAATTATATAATTAATTTTTATAAAAATCCAATTAAAAATAGTATTTAATATCATGAAAATACAAACAATATTATTATAATGAAACATTATTTTTAAATTTAATAAAACTAAAATTTTAAATATAAAAGAGATTGGGATAAAAGATAAAATGAGATATATTTTATCAGAGTTCTATGTCGTGTTGTGTTGAAATCATGAAATGCAGATGTTACCGGTAGTATTTTCTTGTATTTTCCATCTCTGGTTTTAATCACATATGTTTTTTTGCTAACAATGGTCAATGGAATTCCTCATGCCATGCAGAAATTTATGGCTAAAAGAGAAAGGGAAATACTTGCAGCAAATTGTATTAAAACTTGGGAGGTAATTATTCATAAAGTCACAATGATACAAAGAAGATAACTAACATTTACTTTATAATTAATAAACTTGATAAAATAACAATTAAGAAATACAGCTCACAGTTTCCTTAATAATGTTATATTTCATTAATATGGAAATTACATACTAAGTTCTGCATATTAACAAAAACAAAATAAGAACACTATTGTTTTCCTTTTATCTATATTAAGAAAATTCTGAAAAATCCAAAAATATCTAAAAGCAATTTTTGAGTATTATAAAGCTAGCAGTGTGCCATAAAAGGTACAGAGCAAAGAGACAAATGGCAATTGACAAAATTGCATTTCAAGATTTATGAACTAAAAGTACAACTTGTTACCATTATATGATCAAACACACAACTGTTAAAAAATACATAGTGAACAACAAACTGCTATTCTAGTGGTGCAGAACACAATCAAACCTTAGGTAAGTATTCTGTAACAATTATCATTGGACCGCTTTGAGTTACAGCACCCAGAAATTGGACAACATTTGGATGTCGTATCTTCTGAAGCAATGCGAGCTCATCTCTGAATGCCTTTCTGAAATTCCAACAAGACATCAAAACTCCAGAAACAAATGAAATGAAATCACAAATTAGATTTGATAAAAATAAATTGGAGATAGAGGACCAACACTTAAACATACACACATACACAAAAATCACAAATAATGTTAAACAAACCCACACTTTTTCCTCATCAGTAAAAACTTCCTCTCCCAGTGTTTTAACAGCAACTTTAATGCCTCGCCAAGAAGCTACACGAAATGTTCCCTGTGTTAACATTCAACAATTAATATTTAGTGATATATCATTCTTGTTCATGATCAATACAGTATCCTATACAAAAAGATTTTACCAAAGTGCACCGTATACATAAAGATGGGGAAGTTTGTGTACAACTTCAAGACAGCATTACAACAACTTTAAGTCTCTCAAATAACTCACTTATACAAGAAGAATTACACTCAATTTTGATTAAAACTATGGAAGTTCTTATTAGAATTGAAAAGGATACATGTCTTCATGCATTAGATGAAGAATATTTTAGTTAAACAGAAAGCCAAATACCTAACTCTAGCACACAAACATATGTACTTCTCGTCTCAAGTTCAATGATAATGTAAACCAAGGTAGAGAAAGTAATATCAGAATGCATCAAAAGCATAAATTACAACAATTGACAAACAAAACAACAAGGTTCATAGGTTACCTTTGTGATATTGACACTGTTAGAAAAGTCGAGTTCACTAGGATCAATCTCATACTCTGGCACTTCCCGAGAATTTTGAACATGCATCGGGGCTATCTAAAATCAAAGAGACTAGAGACTTTTAAATATGAAGCTACACTTGATAATTTAAAAAGAAACTAGACAAATTTAAGAGAATATCAATAGCTGCAGGAACAAGGTCGATTAAATACCGGAGGCTTTGCACCATGCTTCTCCAAAAGCTTGATCACATCTTGATTCTTATAGTAAACCGCATCTGCAAGTGGCTGTTTAGACAAAATCATCCATTCAATAGTTCTATTTAACAAAGGACAACATCACCCAAGTAGTTCATTTTTCAACGATTGTCCCCAAAGAAAGAAAACCAACAATTTCGGTTAGCTTTTGATTATTGCTTTTACTACTTTTCTTTTGGATGCCAAAAAAAAAAAAAGAAAATAATATGTATGTGTGAGGGAATTTTTTTTTAATGAAAGTATAAAATGCAACATTTCACTGTGTACAGAACAATAATTCCACTAGAACTAGAAGTAGTTTTCCACTCCAGCCATTTCTTTCTTTTCATTAATAGTAATTCTACTTCCTATTGGTTATTATTTATCGAAATTCTTTTGCAACTGGCAAAATACATAAAGAAACTGAATTTATAAAAAGAAACAGAATAAGAACAGAACAAATAAAAATGCTCAAGAGTAGAAGAAAATCATGCAGTAATTTGGTCTGATGTTATTATAGATCACAAAATTAGGAAAAGTAAATTAATTAGGGGGCAAAAAGAACAAATCAAATTTCTAAGTGTTGCACTAGTCCTAAATTAACTGTCAGAAAATAGTGAATATGATATACTCAATTGTACCATACTTGTTAAAATAAACTAAACACAGAAAAATGTTCAGTCTCAAATGGAAGACCAGTTTCTTAGTGCCACTGGATCTGATATACCACAATCAGATTCTTACATCAAGCCACAGTCCAGCAGTTAAAATAAAATTTACCTAAGACTATTAATAATCTAAAGCAAATTAAAACTTTCAACACATAAGCAACTGAATTTCTTTTCCATTACAACATGATAAAAGTGAACCAGATCAAAACGCAAGGAAAAGAAGAAATGCTAGTATAAATGACTCCATCATTTAAATCTAGTTTCAACAAGAAATAAATCCTTTCCATGTTCATCTTAAATATAGACAAGTTCTTGCAGACATGAACTTCTTGTCAGGCTCATAGCACCGCACACCAGTGTAGAGCATTAAGGCTTGAGAGGACTATAAGAGAAGTCTAAAAGGGTAAGAGCTTAAAGTGTGACAAAAGCCATTAGGAAAATGGTTTGGTGGAAAATTTTTGAGTGGTCCAGTAAACAATAGTTTAGGGAGATTGCAAACAACAATAATAAAGCTAACTAACAACTGTAGCACTAGCAACACAACAACAATCTCCAGTAATCAAGTTCTGTGAACTAGCAAACCAATGCAATCAAAAACTATCTCATTCATTTAGGAGGAGGCACAGTCTCACACCTTCCTGAACCTTAATTAATATAAAGCACTATGACTTGCTTGCTTATCAGGACGTAAAAGATAGGTAAATAGAAGCGTGTGTCTATGTTTCTAATTTGCTTCATAACAACAAAGAGATGGACGGCTGTTGAATGGTATATTACCTATCTATTTTCATTTCGGTTGCATTCTTCACTTGTTCCAAGAATGAGAATACGGATTGTCTGTCTGTGCCGGGATTTTTCTTTCCCTGCAAATTAACTGAACAAAAGGCATTAAAATCTAACTCAATTGAACCAATTCTTCCAGTGCTGTTAGTCAATTGTGGAACAAACATTTTGGAAACAATAAATACTAGTAATGATCACTAAAACATATGGCAACCACTTATAGTAATCCTTTCTTTTAAGGGGATTGAAAAGACAGTTTGGCATCACTGAAAACGATTAAGTGAACAAAATTAGCAGTATAGGTGTAAAATTTTCAGCTTAAAAATATTATGGATTGTAAATTTTGTTGTTTTTTTGGCCAATACGGCAATAACAATCGATGAGAGATTGAGAACAAAACAGGGAAAGAAGCAGAAAAGAAAACCAGCATTCTTGTTCATGGAAAAGAGATATGACAACAACCAGAAACAGTTCGTGATTCACATGTCAAATGAAATCATTAGAACGAAAGGCAACAACAGATAAAGAAAAAAACAATCTTCAAGACCGATGTGAACTAACAATTAATAAAATAAACTAGACGAGTCAAGTAAGCTTATGCAAGCATAAGATAGATCAGAATAATAATAAAATTCAACCTTTTGAAAAAGTACAGGAACCTCACGGCAGAGTACAAAGGCTAGCTTCAACCAGTGTACTGTTTTTGATAACTGAACTTTGGAAAGATCACAGCAATCGATCCTGTTCAGAATATAAACCAAAACAAGAGGAAAATAAACAAGTACTTGATACAAAAGATATAATTCATAAAGCTGATACTAGAAATTTACTACCGTACCAGAGTTACCCTACAGCAACATGAACAGAAGAAAATCAAAGATAACATTATTGAAGCAATTGAGCAGGCTAAAGAAAATCAAACTGCAGTACGAATATGTGTTCTAACCTATAACAGTTCTAATGCAAAGAGATAAAAGAAAGCATGCACTATACCAGTATACTGATCGCTGCTTCCACTGCAAAAAAGAAGGGAGAAACGACTGAGTTTTTCCCAAATCTGAAAACATATAAGGTTGGGAAAGAAACTATTTTAACTTTCATAAATAAAAGTATGGGTATTTTTGTCTGATGAAAACATCAACTGCTCACTGACCTTTAATTGCTGCTTTCACTCCCAGTTGATTTTCAGCAGACCAGTGCGGTGGAGATGAATTTTCACTGAACCTTGCCGTACTCACCCATCTGAGGTTAAACCATCCTTTTCTTCATTATTTTATAGTACTTTCCTGAAAATTTATTTGTTCGGAGTTCGAAAGTCGTTGATATGGATAAGGTGAAAGGAGTCCTTTAAAGTATGAGGTTTTTTTTCGAACTTTAATAAGTTTTTATTTTGGTCGTTTTCATATTTTACTCTCATTTTAGTCTAACTTTAATAAGTTTTCATTTTAGTTACTTATTTTATCTTTTTAAAATTATTTTTTTTAAAAAAATTAATATTGTATAGGAAATTGAGTTATTTAACTAAGGAGAAGAAGTCTAAATTTTTTTATTTGTAATTCAATTCTTTATAAAAATCTAGGTTCTCCTAAAGTTGAAAAAACTAAACTTAGGCTTCCTTAAAGTTGAAAAAGTTAAAAAACAATTCTAAAAAAATAATAAAATAAAGGAAATGAAAAACATAAAATGGTTTTTCCTATAAAAACCCAAAGAATTTTCTATGGAGTCTGGACTTTTCCTTTTTACTGGAAAAACTAAAATTAATTTTTTTTTTAAAAATAAAGTAAATTAAAAAGATAAATTAGTTTTGCCCTAAAAAAATAAGATAATTCCTTGTAAAATCTCTTTTTTCCCTTTACTAAAAAACTAAAATTAATTCTAAAAAAATTTAAGTAATTTAAAAATATTAAATGATTTTCCCTTTAATAATCCAAGATATTCTTATAAAACCTGTACTGGAAAAAAATTAAAATTAATTCTAACAAATAGAAAAATAAAATAAAAATTTTAAAAGCTAAAATGAGTGAGTAAAATGAAAATTTATTAAAGTTGGGTGACTAATGGCTAGTTTGACAATGCTTTTGAAAAGTGCTGTGGAAAAGTGTTTTTGAAAAGTTTGCTTTAAAATTTGAGTGTTTAGCATTGCTGTCAAAAAGTGCTTTTGAGAAATAAAATGTTCATTTTAGACATGTTATTATCAAGTAATAAATATGCATTTAAATAAAATTTAAATTAGTTAATATTATTATATTTTAGTAAAAATATAAAAATATTACTATAACTTGTTAATATTTTAATATATGAAAAATAAATTTTAAATATTTTTAAGTAATAAATATTAATTACTTATAAAATTTAATTAGAATATATAAAATACATTTTAAATATTTAAATATAACCATTAAATATTTGTAATTAGTATTTTAAATTTTTTTAATTAATGATTTTAACACATTTGTAATTAAGCACCAAGAAAAAAAAAGTACTATGTTATTGGAGGGGTGAAAAGTAATTAAGCACTAAAAGTGCTTTTGGAAGAAGAAAAGCTAAAAATTTTAGCTCCTCCTTTTCAGAAATGCTTTTGAAAAGTATTTCTGAAAAGCTAAAATTTCATCCAAAAGCAACTTGTTCTGCACAACTTTTCTTCTAAAAGTGTTTTTAGAGCCAGAAGTATTTTTTAAAAGTATAGAAGAACTAGCCCTAAAATGAGTGTAGAAAACATTGAATTAACGGTGGGTTACTAAAATGAAAAATGGTTGTCAATGATAGTGCCCAATTTACAATTTTTTTATTTTATAGTGACCAAATTGAAAACTTATGACAGTTGAGTGATGAATTATATAATTTACCCGTAAAGAAAAAGAAAGGAAGAATTTGAAAGCCTTTGGATTCACTGCACCCTCAGTAAGGTACAACTTAATGCCCAAATTTTTTACTTCAATTTCAAACGCACTCCTTTTTGTTGGATGCATGTTTCAGTGGGATTATTTTCACACTGACCCTTAGATTTCTAATTAGGGCCCTTTGAATGTACAGTGCGTTTGTTCATGATTAGTGTAAATATAGTGGTGACAATAAAATTAAATATTATAGCGTGATACAAAAAGAAAATTGAACGCATCACGCTGAGAGTAAACGCCGTTCTTAAGGATGAAGAAGAGGTCCAATGAGACTCTTGAAATTATTGTTTTACCCTTCCTTCTATTTATTTTATTTATTAACTTTTAACATTTTCAAATTCATTTATATCTTCTTTAAATAATATTATAAATTAATAGTGTGTGATTTTTCAAGTAGTCAATTTATTTTAAATTATTTTATTTAAAAGTTTAAATTTATATTTTAAAATAATAAATAGATTTATAATGTAATTAGTTGATTAATTAAAATATTTAAATAAACACTATTTTATAAATTTAAATTATTAAAATTATATAAAATAATATAATGATACATCTTTTGAGTAATGTCTTTAACTGTCATTTTCTATTATCATCTCATCACTATCATTACGTTTAAATTCAAACATATATGTCATCACTGATTTTAATCACACTACTGCAATAATTAACCTCACAACCACCATTGTTTTTAATCTCACCATCCATTAAAAAAGAGTCGAAGATATTAACCGTAACTTTTTTCCATTAAGTGGCAGACAGAGAAAGAAATAAAAATATTATATTATAAATGTTCAATTATACCATTTTTTTAAAATAAAGTTACTTTTTATTTATCTTATGGATATTTTTTAAATGAATTATTTTAAATAAATTAGAAAAATATCGATTCATAAAACTAAAAGGAAAAAAAGTAAATTTGAATAAATATTTTCATTTTCCTTATATGTTAGTGTTTTCTTCATTTAAAATAAACGTTTATAAATTCAAAAAATAAAAAAAATTAATGCTTTAGCACTAATGCTTTAGCACAAATTAAAAATTTAATACAAATTGGTTTATTAATGAAGAAGTATAAATTTAAAGGTATAATTGATAATTAAGTTAAATATTATAATAATTATTTAGAAAAATAAAATATATTATAAGGGTATTATATTTTTGAAAAGTTTTACAACTTCGCTTTCCTTTGAGTTTACCCTACTTTGGGGCCATTAATCCTGTGTTTGGATTGTACTAAAACAAGGTATAATTGATAATTAATACGGTAATAATTGAATGGAAGTGTAATTATTAGGGTAGTAATTATATTTTTTTTTGTAATTACAAAGAATTGTAATTTACTATATCATTTTTGGTTGTACAAATTGTAATTACATAGTTGCATAATTTATATTTTTAAAAATATCAATTACTATAAAAAATTATTAGTATGATAAAAATAATTTCTAAAAATGTAACAAAAATTAAAATTAAATCATCATATATATTGCGTTGGTCTATAAAAAAGTAATCAATAATAGGATTATTACTAATAAAAATAACAAAAAAAATCATATGCAATTTTGTCCGGTTGTTCACGTGCATATTTGTTGGGTTATTCCCTCTTTAATATTTAACATATGCTCATTATTATTATTTGTTAGTCATTGATTGAGTTCATGTAACGACCTAATTTTCAGTGGTGTCGGAAATGGTGATATGAGATCACTAAATCTGACAAGTAAGATTGAAATAGGTAGTAATTTAATATTTATGAGTCAAGTGAGAATTTAGAAGAATTTTTGGGATTGGTGAATTTAGTGAATTAAAAGAATTTATTAGGTCAAATGGGTCAAAAACGAGGTATCGAGACCTCGAATTTGACAATCGAGCCATAAATATTTTTAGAAATATTTATGGAGTATTATTAAGTTAGTATTAAAGTTTGGTTGAGAAATTTAAATGTTTGGGTAGTCAATTTAATAAAAAGGACTAAATTGTAACAAATGCAAAATTGCTAGAAGAATTAAATAGCTCAAGTATTAAAAGAAAAAGGATTTAAAGAGCAATTAAACCTAAAAGTGAGAAGGTTGGACGGTAAAGGCAAGGGAATCAGCTGGAGATAAGGGAAATAAGGGCAAAATTGGAATTTTGTAATTTTAACATATGTATTAAGATAAGATTGAAAATAATCTAGACAAAATCTTCACATTTTCTCAGCCAAAAACGTCAGAAGAGTTCTGGAGAAAGCTGATTTTCATACTAATACATCCTGTGAGTTTAATTCATGCTTTTTCTTGATAATTTTTATGCTTTTATGACTTTTACAATTAGATCCACTTATAGAATTCATTAGTTTTTGATTTGGTGGGTAAAATTAAAAGTTACCCTTGCTGAGAAATGGAAGTTTATGATGAATTATTATGAAAATTAAATTTTAATTTCATATTAAGGTGGTTTTATTAAGTGATTTTGATAGGAAATGATATTTAGGACCTAATTGTGAAAAAGTTGTGAATTAGAGGTTTCTGTTGAAATTTAGAATATCAAAGGTTGTGAAATAGTTTGTAATGATAGAATAAAGTTTTGATTGAGAAAAATTAGTTCAATTGATGGCTGAATTGAGCAGGGACTAAATTGTAAAAACTGTAAATTTTGGGGTAAAAGTGCAATTTCGAAATTTGAAGAGCATAATTTGTGAAGTGGAATGGAAATGAAATATGCTAATGAGTGAAAATATTTTACAATTATAGATCGAGAACCCGAAGCAAGTCGAGGAAAAGAAAAAGTAACTGAATAGTCCCTGAATTTTCTCAAATTCTGCAAATTGACTCAGGTAAGTTCATATGGCTGAAATTTAGTGATTAAATGTAAATTTTATGAATTATATCATGAATGATGAGATATATTTGTTGATGAGTTAAGGATAAAATGACAATGCGAAAGTGATTAAATAATCAAATTGAGCGGAACATCGGATTTGAGTACTTCTGATCAGTGACAAGTGAAAGTGAAAAGTGGTAGCTTCGGCTGCCTGATCAGTGAAAAGTGGTAGCTTCAGCTACCTGATCAGTGAAAAGTGGTAGCTTCGGCTGCCTGATCAGTGAATCAGTGAAAAGTGGTAGCTTCGGCTGCCTGATCAGTGAAAGTGGTAGCTTCGGCTGCCTGATCAGTGAAAAGTGGTAGCTTCGGCTACCTAATCAGTGAAAAGTGGTAGTTTCGGCTACCTGATCAGCGAAAAGTGGAAGTGAAGTACTCAATTTTCCGTAACCGTTCCCTAATTTGATTAAGGATGGTAAGTGACAGAAAGGGCCCAAAAGAGTTAAAGTAAATGGATAAATGGTAGTGAGATTATACGAAAGCACTCACCAAATTGTGGTTGACAGGTGAATTTAGTAATTGTACATAATGTATAAGAGTATGAATGTTTGGTAAGATTTATATTTTATGCCTATAAACTTACTAAGTTTCTATAAACTTACTTGAGTGTTTTCAATGTCTCATGTAGATTGACGTGTAAATATACGGAGGATCGGATCAACACTGAGGATCACACTATCAAGATTATCTCCGGTAGCTTTTGTTTTATGTTTAAAGATTTATATGGCATGTATAGAGTTTAAATGAGATGAAGTAAGGATGTTTTAAACTAGTTAATAATATTTTATAATGAACCAGTTTTTGAATTACTGCAGTAACGTGATTTTGAAAAATCACCAAAAATAGAAGAAATGGAATTAGAAAGTGAAAGAGATATGAATTGAAAGCTCTTTGAGTCTAATTTCATATAAAAGAAATATGGTAAGCAAAAGAAATGGAAATAATGAGATATTTAAATTTTAGTGAAACTGGTTCTGAATGAATTCGTGATCCCCTGTTCTATCTTTTAAAAATCATTAGAAATTGCACAAAATAATTGTGGAGCAAAGTTTATATGTATGAAATCCTGAATGAGTCTATTTTCAAATGAAATAAATAATAAGGTCATATGAATTCTGTACAAAGAGTAATTTGATTTGTAGTGAAGAGAGGTCAGAATAGTCAAACAGTAAAACAGGGGAAACTTTAAGAAAAATCTGGTATTGATTGGCCATACCAAAAATTCTGGAAAAATTATGGTAAAAATATATATGAGTCTAGTTTCAGGGAAAATTAACAAATATTAATTTGGAGTTCTGTATCTCCAGATATAAATATTTTGGTGACTATGACGCAGATGGACAGTTTTAAATTTTATGCCGAATTAGTAATTAAGTTTAGTAATGCCTCGTGCTCGACTCCGGCAACAGTCTCGGGTAAGGGGTGTTACATTTATTGGTATCAGAGCCCGGTTTAGCCGGTTCTCGGAACAATTGTGATGTATAAAGTGTTTAGAAATACATGCCATATAAATCTGTGATAGTGTGACGTGCATGATCCGATCTAATATTTGTTATTTTATAGATATTTTCCGATTATAAAGATGTCAGATAGACCTGAACGTACTGAGCAGGAAGAAGTTAACAGTAGAATACAGATTTCCGAACGAGCAACAAGCAGTGATGTTCCGATTTCTTTAATGCGAGAGCAAGAATTAAAGAATATGATTTATGGGATTATGAATCAGTGGTATACTGAAACGATGCAAGAAAGAAATCAGGCTCAGCCACCTCCTCCTACCACTGCTCCATCAGTGGTACCCTCGGTTGCTCCTCCACCTCCTACAACGACTGAATTCAGTAAGCGTTCTCCATTGGAAAGGCTTAGAAAACTTGGGGCCGAAGAATTTCGGGGAAGGACTGATGATGACCCCGTCAAAGCTGAATACTGGTTACAGAGTTTGATAAGAATTTTTAAAGAAATGGCTTGCTCACCAGATGATTATTTGAGATGTGCTGTGTCACTACTGAAAGAAGAGGCTTATAGTTGGTGGGAAACGATTGAGGCTGTGGTACCAGCAGAGAAAATATCTTGGGAATTTTTCCAAAGTGAATTTAAGAAGAAATATGTGGGCAGACGATATTTGGATAAAAAGAAAAGGGAATTCCTTGATTTACGGCAGGGAAATAAATCAGTGGCTGAATACGAAAGAGAATTTGTCTACCTCAGCAAATATGCCCGAGACATTGTACCTACTGAAGAAGAAATGTGTATCAGATTTGAAGAAGGGTTAAATGATGAGATTAGAATAATGATTGGGGGTAATGAAATACGGGAGTTCGTTGTTCTGTCAGATCGTGCTCAAAAGCTCGAAGAAGTATATAACAGAAAAATGCAGCGGGATCGAAAAAGTAAAGAGTCATTCAAAAGAGGTGCTTCTAAGTCATTTTCAGATTTGCCGGTAAAGAAATTTAGAGAAGAAAGTAGTCGAACTACATCAGTGCCGGGAAAATTGAGTAGAGGTAGATCAAGACAATCCGATTTCAAGGTGTTTGATAGACCTGCAGCAAGTGTGAGCAGTGTTCAGGATGCTCCTCGACCTAAGTGTCAATATTGTGGAAGACATCATTTCGGTGAATGCAGGATTAAGATGGGGGCTTGTTATAAATGTGGGGCTACTGATCATCTTATTCGAGATTGTCCCCAGCTGCAGAAAAATGAAGTGGAACAGAAAGAGATACAGAGGATCACTCCCCAAAGAAATAGACGTTCGGGCCAGAGCAGTGCTACAGGGACTAACCGTTCGGGAATGAGAGATATTGTAACCCGATCAGAAACAAGGGCACCTGCACGTACATATGCTACTCGGGCAAGAGAGGAAGCTTCTGCTCCAGATGTGATAGCTGGTATTTTCCATCTTTTTAATGATTCTGTGTATACTTTAATTGATCCTGGATCTACGCATTCATATATTTGCACTGCATTAGTGTCAGAAAAGAAAATGACTGTTGAGTCCACTGACTTGATATGCAAGTCACTAATCCGCTAGGGCAAAGTGTGTTAGTTAATTTAATATGTCGGAAGTGTCCACTGAAAATACAAGGCTGTGAATTCTCTGCTGATTTAATGTTGTTACCTTTCCGAGAATTTGATGTTATTCTTGGCATGGATTGGTTGATTAAACACGATGCCATAGTGAGTTGTAGAGAAAAACGGGTTGATTTAAAATGTCAGACAGGGGAAATAGTTTCAGCTGAGTTTGGAGATAAAAAGAATGATACCAAAATTATTTCAGCCATTACAGCTCAGAAATTGATTCGGAAGGGTAATGAAGCATTTTTAGCTTATATTCTTGATACTCGGGGTTCTGAATTGAAGATGGAACAGTTGCCAGTTGTTAATGAGTTTACTGATGTGTTTCCTGAGGAATTACCTGGTTTACCCCCAGATCGTGAGGTTGAATTTGTAATTGATGTAATTCCGGGTACAGCTCCGATATCAATAGCACCGTATAGAATGGCACCAGCTGAATTAAAAGAGCTGAAGACGCAATTGCAAGAGTTATTGGATAAGGGATTCATCAGACCGAGTACATCACCTTGGGGAGCACCTGTTTTATTTGTGAAAAAGAAAGATGGCTCGTTGCGATTGTGTATTGATTACAGACAGCTGAACAAGGTGACAATTAAAAATAAATATCCATTACCTCGTATCGATGATTTATTTGATCAATTGAAAGGTGCTTCAGTGTTCTCAAAGATAGACCTTAGATCTGGGTATTATCAACTGAAGGTTAAAGAGTGTGATGTGCCAAAGACTGCTTTTCGAACTCGGTATGGTCACTACGAATTTCTGGTAATGCCTTTTGGTTTAACAAATGCCCCTGCTGCATTTATGGATTTAATGAATCGGATTTTTCAGCCTTATTTGGATAGATTTGTGGTGGTATTTATTGATGACATATTGGTCTATTCAAAGACAGAATCCGAGCATGCACAACACTTGAGAATTGTATTACAGACTTTGAGAGAAAAGCAGTTATATGCAAAATTTAGTAAATGTGAGTTTTGGCTTCATGAAGTTGGATTTCTGGGTCACATTGTATCAGCTGAAGGAATTCGTGTGGATCCAAGTAAAGTTTCAGCAGTGGTGAATTGGAAAACACCGAAGAATGTAACTGAAGTGCGAAGTTTTCTGGGATTAGCAGGGTATTATCGCCGTTTTGTAAAGAATTTTTCCATGATTGCTTCACCAATGACTCGTTTGTTACAGTTCATCATTATCTGGATTTAAATTTGTATAACTAAGATCATCAAGGTCTCATTGAAGTATGGATAATCTCAATTCCAGATATGATTGAAGTTATAAAATATATAATATGCTAGTATGATCCAACATTATTTTTTATGTTATGTCAAGGTGATGTTGTTAATACAAGAAATAATTTTTCTTACGAACAAATGTATTCTCAACCACATTTCGAAGCCTTAAATGTCTAAAATTAAATAGTTCGTGAATTGTCTATAGTGCTTATGTTAATCATTATCTCAAATGGTATCACATACGACTATAATTAAATAATAAAGAAGGGATAAGTTGAAAAAAGAAAAACAACTCCTCAAATGTTAATTGGTTGGTGAAAATAAAATATCCCAGAATATCGGGATTAATGGTCTGTTTGTTTACATGTAAAAGGTTTTACGAAAAATGTTTTTGCATTTTACTGTGTTTGTTTCACAGAAAATAGCTTGATTAACGAAAAATGACTTGCCTTTTGAAAAGCATAAGTCATTTTCCGAAAAAGAGCTTCCCTGTAGATAATTTTATTTTTATATAAAAATTAACTTAAATCAAGTTTAATATATTATATTGACAATAATTTTTTTATTTTAAAAATATTTTAAAATTATTAAAATATTATATTTTTCAATATTATTAAACATACATATTTAATTATTTATATTTAGTCATATAATAAATAACTTATTATTTTAATAAATAATTTAATATTTAATTTGATTTAATAATAAATTTTTAAAATAATAATTTTA
Organism: Gossypium australe; assembly: GCA_005393395.2. Taxonomy (NCBI): domain Eukaryota; kingdom Viridiplantae; phylum Streptophyta; class Magnoliopsida; order Malvales; family Malvaceae; genus Gossypium; species Gossypium australe. Next base: position 127,159,106 of record CM016614.1, on the reverse strand, counting down.
AATAATATTATTCACATATTATTGAAAATATTTTAATAATAAATATTTATTACAATTATAAATATTAATAAAATGTTTCGTAATATAAGGGTACGTTTGGTTCACTGTAATGGAATAGGGTTGTAACTGAATAGAGCTGTAATTGAATAGAACTGTAATCAGTAATTCAACTGTTTGGTTGAATGGAATGGAATAGAGCTGTAATAGGATTCTTATGTTTGGTTGAATGGAATAGATGTTGTAATAGTATAAGGAAAAATGTTTAAATGACCAAAGTACCCTTAACAGAATTTTTGTAAGTAGATGATTATTGTTATTAAATTTTAATAAGATTATTGTTAATATATTTTAATAAAAGTAAACATAATAATTTAATCATATTGTGACATAATTATTATTAAATACAATTTAATAAAATAATATATAATTTAATAACATTCTTAATATAATTATTAATAATATTTAATAATAATTTTAATATAATATTAACATTTTATTTTAATAGTCAATTTTAATAGTAATTTTATTTTAATAATAATAGAAAATGAAGTTTAACACACAGTATGATAATCCTCTAATAACATTTTATTTTAATAGTCAATTTTAATAAAAAACAAATTTTTTATATTTATTTTATCATTTTAATAACATGATAACAACAAATTGTTCAACTGCTGCAACCGAAAACTACTGTAATGGGTAGCCTTTGATCGAACTATGAGGGCGTATTAACCATACATGATGTGTTCCAATTATTATAAGACTTTTCTATTACATTTAAACTTCCATCTTTTCTATAAATTAATTTGTTTTGGTTGTTATTTGATTTTATCTGTCTATTATTTCAGTATTTTTTCTACAGAATTTTGTTATGTATACAAACATTTTGTTTTCAATTTACTTCATATTTTTTATGTTTCATATTAGTGTAAGTAAATCCCTTCGTGTATATTGTTGGCTTGAAACAAAGAATAATCCTTACCACTTGCTTGCAAGAAAGAGCAGTCTCTAGCTAGTTATAAATATAAAATTTACAAACAGATAGACTTCAAAAATTTACAGGAAATTTTGTAAGTTCTCTTTATATCCATGAATCTATACTTTCTTTTTGTTTCTTTTTTCTTTTTCTATCTGCCTGTCTGTATGTACGTATGTATGACTTACAAGGGAGATTTCCATTTGTTTTTCATCTAATTGGAGTACGTTGTTTGGGTTGCAATGCCACAGACATTTGGCGCAACCTGTTTGTTATCTCTGTAAATGATGGCCTGCTTGCTGGCTCAAACAACCAACACTCTTCCATTAACTTTCTCCATTTTGGATCACAACGTTCCGGTATCCGAGGCCTCATCGTATTGTTTACAATTGCACCTTCATTCACAGTTCAGAAAACTAATTATTTGTCAATGCTAGGATGATAACATAATGTAAAAAATCATGAATGTGGCTGAGACATAGAGATAGGAAAAGAGTCATAGATGCTGGAATTTGAACGTCACACTTAATAGATATCACCTTTTAAAGGTAGTTGCATGACTCGAGTAGATTGTATGAACTAAAGTGAACTAGGAACAAATTTCGAGATATTGAAGTATCTAACAAAATCGAGTTTCACTGGTGCAAAAGCTAGTTGTAAGCAAGATACTGTTGTATAATATTTAGCCTTAAGTATTAAGGATGTATAGTAATCAAAAGTATACCAATGATTGCACCACAATGCATACTTGCATATGGCTCTTCTCCCGTCAAGATTTCCCATAATGCAATACCAAATGAGAAAACATCAAACTGCAAAAGCAATGAACAAGCACATAATGGTCCTATTTATTCCTCTTCGAATAAGTTATCCATTCCTCCATTTGTGTGTATAATCATTGAGAATGAGTTATAAGATTAGCAGGTGAACAAAGAAAAATGAAGCATTAGAATGAGTTATAAGATAAAGTAAACAATGCAGCTATAGTACTAAACAAGTACCATATGTAATAACCATAGTTCTGTCTTTAAGTTAAGGGCCTTCATAGAGCAAATGTGCAACTTAAACTTGAAGTCCTTTAGAAAATTGCAAGATGTTGCAAATTTATTCTTGACTTAATTAAGGATGTATGTCGATCTCAAGGTGTAGCTGAAGCTTGCTATCTATATAAAGCATTACAATACTGGAGGCAGAATATAAGTTATTGTTATCCAAGTTATATCTAAATAATATATTTTCGATATTATAACTAAGTCCAAAAAACAAAATACGGGATGAAATAACACTAGGAAAGTTTAAAATTAATGAGCTAAACTTATTTATCCTACAGTTTCCCTCGTAACCAATAATGATATCAATCTTATAACTAAGATCAAAGTCCAAGCATTGAAATGAAAAAAATAAAAACAGTTGACAATTAAGCGGTGACTTATTTATCCTATGCAACAGTATCCCTCTTCCAGCCTTCATTTTGATGTATTAACATTTTCCAAAAAAAAACTAAAAAGTACAGAGATATAATAGAATTGTCCCTTTATTGCAGTTCAATTTGTATCAAGTCCTTGTTATATTCAATAACAAACGCAGCAAATAATGGAACAAAAAGAGAATTAAAATTATTAGAATAGAAAAACAACCAGATGTGTATAATTAGTGCAACCTGCTCGAGTTTAGTATGGTGAGGGGCTAATTCACACAAGGTATGCAAAATTCGGATGCCACATAATAAATATCAGAGCAGAGCTTCATCTCTATCAGATGACACAAGCACTGCAATAAGGTGCAAAGGAATAAATCCTGCAAGTTTTTCCACGTCAATCTGAAAGATAACACAATGCAATACAAGATGTTTCAGTGGAAAAGCAGAAGAATGATACCATGACAATAATGAAATGAGGTACTTGTACCTTTACATCTAAATCATTTCAGTAACAAAGTGAATGGTAAAACTTTCAGAGTCTCTCAGCAACTTATTCAGCTCCTGTGAGTTAAGCCTATGAATCTCCTTAACCACTGAAATCAAGTCAATTGCCTGCTCATAAAGCAAAACACATCTGAGAACCTGATGGACTCAACTTTCTTTTTTCTTTTTTATAGGTTAAAACACAGAACCAAAAGAGATGATATGCAAATTCAACATTCAATTTGGACAAGAACACCAACCTATTCAACAGTGGATATTGCTTCTCCCTCGCCTTGCCTCATGTTAAAAAACCTAGCAGCAAACAATGTATGACTAAAGGTTAAAGAGCTTAGTTGGTACAAAACATGAGGTTCGTCCACATAAGACAACTACAGAGATTGTATTCCATTATTTAGAAGAGCTTGAATAGTCCCTAACAAAGAAGACAAGACAACTATAAAGAATTCTCCACCATTTCTCAAACTAGCCAGCCATTGAAACTTAATAGTGCTCTAGAAAGTAATCCCTACTCCATTTTCATCATTCACATGTTCTTATTTTCACTACTACTACTAATAAATCTTTCAAGAATGCTAAACATGCATCATACACCCAATGCAATCTAAAAAATAATATCACCAAAAAGAAAAAAGCAATGTGCTACATGGTAAAACCATTCAATTACAAGGAATTCCTCACTGTTGCACCACAAACCAACCATTGCTAAAAAAATTCAACCTTGCAAGATTCAACATACTTATAATATAGCGTTGAAACTTACAAAAGCATCCAAAATCAGTCCCTAACAATAAAAAATAAAAAATAAAGAAAGCCCTCCAATTCATCATCCCCGTGTTTTTTTGTTTCACTAAAACAGCTTCCAAGATTTATAAATATGCATCTACACTAATTAAACCTAAAGACAAAAACATGTCATTGACCAAAATGTCAGCGTCTTGAAAAAAAATTAGAACCCAAAACCTAAAATCATTCAATACTGAAAATGATTTCGAAGAAATGATACATTCAGCAAACAAAAGTAAACCAACTCATACCCCGAATAAAACAAACAAGTAAATGAGAAACCAAGCCGAATGTTAAAGGCGAACAGAAACAATAGCAGTAGATAGGGAAATAAGAAGGAAAAAACAGGGAAATAAGATGAAGGGAAATAAGAAGGAAAAAAGGGAAACGCAAATATGGAAAGGAAATGAGAAGATGAAGCTGAGGGCAAAAAAATGAAAATAGGAAAAAAAAATTAATACCGTGGAATGAAATGACTATTCAGTGGTGAAGGAAGGGAATGCCTATTCAACATTTTCCCATAATAGAGCCTAGAATGAATTCAGGCTATAATACCATTACAGCCAACCAAACTAACGTTTGGTGGTGGGCCCACCGAATTTGGGGGGAATACATTCCTATTCCCCTAACCAAATATGCTGTAAATATTAAAATATGTCATAAGTCTATGTACACTTCATAGATTTGTAATTTAGTATTTGTACTTTTATTTTCAAGAATTTAGTTCATTTACTTTTCAAATTTAAAAATCAAGTTCAATTGTTAACATCGTTAAATTCTTTTTTATCAAATTTATTGATGTCACATTTTTAAATAAAAAATACTCACTTTGTTCTGATATAATTAAAAAAAGACGCCTGAATTAAACATATATTTTTAATATATGCAAAAACAATATAAAATATACAATTATAGATAAAAGAATTCAATTAAACAAAATGAAAAAGAAATCTCAAATGTACTTTTGTTTCATTGAAAATAATTTTTATGAAATATTTTTAAGAAATCTATTAAATAATAAAAAATATTTTACAATTCATTCAAATACTCAAAAAAATTAACTTTTTCAGATAAATAAGTTCAAAAATCATTTTTAACGAAACTAACAAAATCTAAATTGCAGTTTGGAACCAAAATTTCCCGGTTACCGCCCGCTGTCCAAATTTCAAAACTTTCCTTAAAAAAATAAAATAAAATTTTCCACTCCTTTTTGCTGGCACACTCCAACGTCTCTATTTTCTTTTTCTCTCTATCCAAGCAGCAGCAGCCAAAAAAAAAAAGAAAAAAAAAAACAAAAACTGAGAGAGGCTTTATTCTCTGAAACTATGGGTAAAGGTTCGAAACGGAAGCATCAAAAGAAGATCGATGAATCTATTGATTCGGAATCCGAAACCCAAACCCAGGGTTTGACTACTTTGTTGGATCCTCCTAAACCCAAAAAAGCCCGAAAAGTTGTACCCGATTCCGACCTTTGTCTTGTCGGTCCACCCATTGTGCCCGCTGAAGCACGACAACGATGGCCACATAGATATCAGTCAAAGGTTAGCACCATTAGAAAAAAGGCAAAAGATACTGTGCTTTCTTTGTCCCTTTTGGCTGCTTTATATTTTGGTTTTTCATTTGTGGGTTGCAGAATAAGGTTAAGAAGCAAGCTGTAACCGAGGCTTCAAATGAGTAAGTTCCTTTACTCGTAAAAGCTGAGCTTCTTTCCGAAATGATAAAACAGCAAATTACAAGCGAGAATAACGGTACACTCATTTGGTAAATCTATATTGAGTAATGAATAAAACGTTCTGCTGGGCTTAACACTGATAAAAGACCTCACTTGGAAGGTTTTTTTCATCGTCCCCAAATACTGTAGTTTAACTAGCTTACTAAACGAAAATCTAATCATGGACCATGTTGACTTATCCCCTTCAAACAGCAGACCGTTGCATGCATAAGCATGTAACATTTTGCCAGTCATTTGCACTAAGTTGAATTTTGGAGTTATTATTGTTAGGCGGGCTCCCAGCCTGAACAGATTTAGGCTCAAACTGTAAAACGAACAAAAATATCAAAGAAAATACATTCTTTGGTCACGTGTAAAAGCAATTGTTGAAGGTTCATAAATTAGATACTTAAATTGCGAGAGTCCCACAAAGAAGTATATACATAAACTGTCTCTGCCATCTCTTTCTTTGAGGCACTTTCCATACTGTTGTTACTTTATCAAAATATCTTTACTATCTTCTAGTACTCAACTTGATACCTACCCACCTCTATTAGGCTTTCAGCACCTCCATGCAAATCTCCGTCCTCATTCTTAAACTTTGTATCAACAAATTTTATAGATATTTTTGTTAACTTCTATAACTACAAATGAAGTTAATGGCAGGGATTCAGGTTTTGTTTATATTGGTTTAATATTATTAGTTACTATCTCATATCTTTTAAAATGTTGCTCAATCAACGTGCTTCTTAAAGCCAAAATTAATTCATCAATCATGTCCGGCTTAATTAATGAACAGTGGAGTGGAGTAAGTTGTATATATGAAACATAATTTTCCTTCTATTGGTTGATTTTAGGTGTTAATCTTTTTACAAGAGTGTATTATAGTTGTACCCTTGATGCTTATACATGCTGTTAATTTGTGGTTTTTGTTTCCTACCCTCCGATTATAAGTGAGGAGAATGAGGTACTACAAGCAAGGAATCATTATGTAGAGGCTATAGTTGATGGCTGTCGCTTCAAATTGGGCGATAATGTGTATGTTAAGGTATGATTTTGTAAGTTAACTGCGTTCTATCATTTTCCTTTTGAATTGAATTGAGTATTATGAATGATCTTTTGCTTGCAGGCAGAAGATGGCAACCTTGATTATATTGCTAGAATTGTTGAATTTTTTGAAACAGTTGATCAGGAGCCATTCTTTAAAGCTCAATGGTTTTATAGAGCTGAAGATACCGTAAGAACAATTTTTTGAAGCTTGGTGGTTCAGTGATATTTATCTCTTTTTCCTTTTTTTAAGAGCACTCATTATTCGATTTATGTGGAAATTTTTAGGTTATTAACAAGGATAATTCCCATTTGATTGATAAGAGACGTGTGTTTCTCTCTGACATCCATGATGACAATCCGTTGAACTGTATTATCTCCAAAGTAGAAATTGCTGAAGTTGCACCAGATGTAAGACTGACCCTTCTTCTATGCTAATTGTTTACTATATACAGCTTATATAAGCTTAAACCTTTTTGTTTCTTATCTCAGAATGACTCAGCTGCTAAGGAGAGCAGAATCCCAGATTCTGGTTTATATTACAATATGAAGTACTCGTTACAACACTTAACATTCAAAAACATATTCACTGGTAAAATGTCATAGTTTTACTGAATTTGGAGATTATTTCCACTTCCAATTATGAAAAAAACTAAAAGTTAGCTATATAATGAGTATCTTTTATTTCTTTCATTGATGTTGTTGCATTTTTTATGATTATTTGATTGACTTGTTTTATTAACTATTAGAATTGTCTTGATAATTGCAGAAATATCTAAAAAAGATAGTGGTACATCTTCAGTTGTTTCCAGTGAATGTGGTTCTAATAATACTAGTTCAGAAGTTCAGAGGTTTGATAAGTCACAGAAATATTTGCTAGATCTGTATTCTGGTTGCGGAGCCATGTCCACGGGCCTTTGCATGGGGGCCTCCTTGGCTGGCATAAAGCTTGTCACTGTGAGTGAATAGTGAAGTTTCATAACATTCACAATACATTATTCATTTATTGTTTTTTTCACTTCTGGTTTATTAGGAGTATGTTCCCTACTTTTGGTTTTGTAGAAGTGGGCTGTTGACATAAATTCATTTGCTTGTAAAAGTTTGCAATGGAACCATCCTGAAACTAAGGTAAACTGTTTCTTATTGGATGGTTATTAATGTAATATCAGTTATTTAGCATTGACTATATATTTCCTGTAATAACTTCTAGGTGAGAAATGAGGCAGCCGAGGATTTTTTATGTTTGCTGAAGGAGTGGGAAAAGTTATGCCAAAAATTTTCCTTGCTTGAGCCAAACAAACCATCTGAAACAGTTTCTAGTGAAACTGGTGAGGAAGATGATGACGATGATGATGGCCAAGGATGCGAAGAAGAAAAAGAACAAGAACAAGAAGAAGAGAGACAAGATGATAGTGGCTCTGAGGATTCCTCTGAAGAATTTGAGGTTGAGAGATTGTTGGACATTTGTTTTGGTGATCCTAATAAAGCGAAGAAGAGAGGATTATATTTTAAGGTATCATTATATCTTCAAATAATGAATAATTGCTATAGTTTGTAGTCATAATTTGTCGTTTTATCAGTTCACTGGTGGATTTTGGTAAAATTGTATGCACTAACTAGTTATTGTTTGTAAGTTTTTCTTTCTGGATTAAAATCTTTTACAATTTTTATCATTTTATCTTAAATATAGGTGCGTTGGAAGGGTTACGATAAAAGTTATGATACTTGGGAGCCTATTGAGGGCTTGAGGTAATCTATTTTATTGCATTTACATACATAAAAATTCTCTTACCTTATCAATAAATTTATTTAATGTATTTTTGTAATTTCAGTAATTGCGAAGAAAGACTGAAGGAGTTTGTGAGTAAAGGGTACAAGTCAAACATATTGCCTTTGCCTGTAAGTTCTATTTTGGTAATATACATTTATTAAATTAGTATTGTATATGCAAGGTAACCTTTTCTATCCACATTGATAGTCTATTTCATTTTTCTTTGTTTTTGCAGGGAAGTGTTTATTTTATATGTGGAGGGCCCCCATGTCAAGGTGTTAGTGGGTTTAATCGTTTTAGAAACTCAAATGCACCTTTGGAAGATGTAAAAAATAAGCAGTTAGTTGTATATATGGATACTATAGAGCATTTGAAACCAAGATATGTATTAATGGAAAATGTTGTGGACATATTAAAGTTTGCTAAGGGTTTTCTGGGACGGTATGCCGTAGGCCGTTTAGTGTCTATGAATTATCAAGCTAGAATGGGGATGATGGCTGCAGGATCTTATGGGGTTCCCCAATTCAGAATGAGGGTTTTTCTATGGGGTTCACATCCTTCAGAGGTAAGTATATTTAAATTTGTATTATATGATGACATCAAATGATAGTTACTTGTTTAATACTTTCTTTTTTTTTTCTCCTTCAGAAATTGCCTCAATATCCATTGCCAACTCATGAGGTTTTTTCTAGAGGAGGTGTTCCAAATGAGTTTGAGGTATATATGCTGCTAAAGTTAAATAATTATGGTTTCTATAGAAGTAAAATATTATTACTAGATACTTTTTTGTTTTGTTCTAAGTTGAATCTATTTATTTTTAACCTAGGAAATACATGTTACATATGATAAAAAGGATTCTTGTCAGTTGGAAAGTGCTCTCACTCTTGCTGATGCAATTTCTGATCTTCCACAAGTATGGTTTCCTCCCCTTTATTTGTAATTGAGTTGACTTTGGAATGTATTATTTAGTTTCTTCTTTTTCAAACATTCTTTTAGGTTAACAATGATGAGAGTCGAGATCAGAGGAATTATGGGACAACTGCTCGCACAGAATTCCAAAAGTTCATCAGATTGCGGAGGAAAGGTATGTTTCCTTGCATTGCTTGTTGTTCATGTGCTATGAAATATCTTACAACCAAGTTTTTGCAGTTATAAGTGTAATTGACATGCATCATCCTTAGGAATGCTGTATGATCATCAGTGTTTGCAATTAAATGCTTTATAGAATTCGATCTTGTGCAAGTATTTAATGTATTATCATTGAAGTCAAACTGGTGTTTATGTGCTTTGTCATATCTTACAGTTAAGTTTTTGCACTGTGTAGATGTTATAAATTTAACGGTTGATTCTAGACATGCACCATCCTTAGGAATGCTATGCGATCATCAGCCTTTGCAATTGAATCCTGATGATTACAACCGTGTTTGCCACATTCCCAAGAAGAAGGTATGTGCAGTTCACTTGTTTATGGTTCTTGGATTGAAATATTTCTCTTTCTCAATAGCTAAAATATTGCTTTTCCAGGGTGCAAATTTCAGGGACTTACCCGGTGTAGTAGTTGGTGAAAACAATAGGGTAGAGTGGGACACAGCAATGGACAGAGTGTTGCTCAAATCCGGAAAACCATTGGTATTATGTTGTCTACAGCTCTCTTAGTGATTATTAAATTATTTTTCTGTTCAAGTTTTCTCAGTTCATTATCTGTATAGGTGCCGGACTATGCCATGAAGTTTGTCAAAGGAAGATCAACCAAGTAAGCATTGTATAATAATAATTACAGGTGACTTTTTATTTTTGCAACAATGTTGTATCCTTGCACAAGCTTAAATGTGAACTGGAATTTAGGCCATTTGGTCGTTTATGGATGGATGAAATTGTAAACACAGTGGTAACAAGAGCTGAACCTCACAAACAGGTTCTTTTTCTTCTCTTTTTGTCTTGGGTTGCAAGGATGTTTGTGTGGGTAAAAGTATCATGGAGGCCCTTATACTAAGAGTTAGGTTTTGCCCTTGTATGTCAGTTTAAAGAGTAAATTGGTCTTTTCTGTTAAATATTTCGTGCATTTTTATTGTTATAAACTGGCGTAGCTGACTGAATAACCAAATAGTGTATATGTTGTGTCACATGTATTTCATGTTGATACATAGGGATCAATTTTTAATAGTAGAAATAGATGAAATTTTTAATAGAAAGATCAATTTGCTCTTTAATCTAATATACATGGATTAATTTCCCTATTTTTTGAGTAGAGGGGATAAAATGCAATCTAACTTTTAGTGCATAGGTCTTCATGCTACTTTTACCTGTTTGTGTGTCATCTAAACATATTGAATTGCTTACATAAGAAGCAAACCTTTTTTTCAGACCGTCATTCATCCTTCCCAAAATAGAGTACTTACAATTCGCGAGAATGCTAGATTACAGGGATTCCCCGATTGCTACAAGCTTTTTGGAACTATTAAGGAGAGGTATGCTGACTTAAGTTTATAAGATTATGGTGATGAATCATCATTCATATTTGTTTGATGCCCAAGTCTGTTCTTGCTGTATTCAGGTACATACAGGTTGGAAATGCTGTTGCTGTTCCAGTTGCAATTGCATTGGGATATTCATTTGGTTTGGCATGCCAAAATTTATGTGGTGATGAACCCTTGATGACCCTTCCTTTCAAGTTCCCAAATTGTCTTGCAAGGTCTTCACAAATAGAAGGGGGTGATTCTGATTGAGGAACAAAGTTACAAGGAAATACCATTTTGTTAACATCACTGTATCGATTTGCCTTTCAATTCAATGGAGCAGCTCTTTTCATGGTGTTCCCCACTTCCCCTTGATGACTTGAATGAGTTTCATTTAGATTATGTAGTGTTGGATGTGCCTTATTCTTGATTTCCTTTTTTTTTTTTTTTTTTTTTTTGGTTTAATGATTAATTTAAAGCTGATGTTTCAACAAACATCAAGATAATGTATGCGCTGAGTTTGATGGATTCGTTTCCAATCAACATCATCGTGAGAGCTAATTTATGTGTTGTTGTTGGGTCTTACTTGAATTATACAATGGACATAAATGGAAATTGAGAAAATTGGATACAAATATTTATGTGAAAAAATCTTTTTGAAAAGTATAAAAAATTATAGATTAAAAAAACTTCATTAAAATGACAAATTGAAAAGAGGAGTACAAGAATAAATCTTGAATTTGAAATATAAAAATTTCTCAAAATTCTCATAAACTCTCTTAAGTGTTGTTATTTTAAACTATCTAGTGTTGCTAAGAGGTTTATTTATAGGTTGAAACTAGGAAAATATAACAGAGTTTAATTAGGAGAAGAAACCCAATTATGTAAAGACTTGAAATTTACACGGATATTGGAAAGTGCATTTTCGGATCACCGTTTTCGTAAAACAGACTTGTAAATATTTATTAAAAATATTTACGAGGTTAGTTGTGTAGTTAATTAGGTTTTTGTTAGGTGAATTAGCTTGAATTAAGATTAATTAGGTATAAGAACTAAATTGAATAAAGGGTGAAAGTTTAATTATAGATTAAGGAAAAAGTGAAGGGACTAAATTAGTAAATAAATCATATGTAACACTTGTATAGTAAAATGTATATACAAGTGTATGGTAATTGTAAAATATATGTGTAATAAATATATACATACATTTGTAATACATATATATTTACTTATTATTTAAGAAAATAATATTATATTATATTATATATTATATTACTATTATAATTAATAATAAAGAATAAAAAGAAATAAAACAAAGAAAAAAAGAACATAAGCAGAAATGGAACAGAGAGGGGAAAGAAAGAAAGAAAAAGGGAAAGAAAAAGAAGGATAAATTAAGGTTTTAAGGTTCGAGCTTAAATTGGTAAGTTAATTTAGTCCATTTTCTTATAATTTTGATGTTTTTGGAACCTTAAAACAAAATATTACTTGATTTATGTTGAAAATTTGAAAGTTAGTTGATTTTTAGATGTAGTATATGTTGAATTAATTGAAGAATTAGGGGTTAAATTGATAGAATTTTAAGTTAGAATTGAGAAAATGATTGAATTGTAAAATAAATCATAAGTTTTAGGTCGTAGGGACTAAATTGAAAAAAATTTGAAATTAGGGATTTACTGTGAAAATTAGTTTTAAGTGATAGTTGAATGAAAAATAAAGAATAAGTTGTAAATAAAATAAAGTTAGTTTTACTTAGGGATTAAGTTGGAATTTAGGAAAAAGTTGTGTATAAATTGAAATATTCAATGTTAAATTGTGCTGTATTGATGATTTTTAAATTGTTTTAATTTCTGTAGTTAACATTGTGCCGGAGACCTCGGCTAATAAAGGAAAATACAAGGTTAACGAGGAGTAGCTCAGAAATTACGGTTTGTATTTCTATAATCCGAAACTAATAATTATTTATTGTATTTATTATTTAATATGCATGGTAAGTAGAATTGAGATGAGTATTGGTATTGTGATATTAAATTGAATTGAATTGAATTAATTTCATGAGTATATGTGATTGTTGATATTAAATTGAATATATGTGAATTCGTGATTGATATGATATTTGAATATTGGAAAATTGTGGCATTGAAAGTGATTTGAAAACCCTATTAATTGTATCGGGCTGAGTTGAATATAGTTGGTATGCCATAGGATTGGAAGAGTTCAGGGATACTTCGACCACGAGTTGATGAGACACTGGGTGTCAAACTATTTCTTCGGATAAATTCGATAAGGTACTGGGTACCAATTTACTTCGGCATGGCTGATGAGACACTGGGTGTCAACTTATTGCTTCGAGTTATCCAATGAGGCACTGAGTGCCATACTGGTGTGTTTTGGTTAGATCCCTGTATCCGTCAAAGTCCGAGTCGTGTTAATAGGGGTAAATAAATGAATTGGCAATAAGATTGATAGTAGATATGAATTTGAAATTTGATATTGAATTGAATTGTGCAAATGAAATGTATGAGCCAAGGGTTCATGAAAAGAGAATTTCTATTGCTTTATGTTACGTGAATCAAAGTGAGAAAAGCTATTTGAAATAACTATTGATGAGAATTAAATGTGTGATATATATATGATTTATATGTGAATTGATTTTGAATGGATTTGGAAATCATATGAATTAAATGTGCATGTTTAATTATTTTAATTTAAAGTATTCGGATTATAGAAATACCACTGAGTTTATGTTCAGCGTACGTTATTTTCCATGCGCAGGTTAGGTTAAACTCAGATCGTTGAATCAGCATCCAAAGCCGATCCCGAACTCAAAGTGGTGAAGTATATTTCTTTTGGTAATGGCATGTACCTAAGATGTTTATGTAAGTCATTTTGGGAAAATGATTGTAAATAATGTTATAAAATGATATTAGTTACTTTTATATATATATATATATATATATGAATATATGTTTGACATGTTAAGTTATAAAAAAAGGTATGTTTAAGTTAATGTAAAATGAGTATGAATTAGGTCAAAATTTGGGTTAAATTGATATGTTATTAGAATTGGCTAGAATGAAATAATGTTGTTTAAATTTTGATAAAAATATGTAAAGTACCTATATTGGTATGTTGATTAGATCATTAGATTAATTATTTGACATGTTTTAAATGTAGTTGAACGTGTTTTGAGCCTTGAAGATTCATAAAGGGACTATATGATTTAATTATGATGTTGATATGTGAATATTTATGAATTGTTCGTATTTGATCTGTAATGTCCGGTAATGCTCCGTAACTCTGTTCCGACAACGGATAAGGGTTAGGGGGTGTTACAAGTTAAGTAGGGAACATGACGTCACAATGTGATGTTGCTATCGGCACGTCGGGACATCCATATTCATGTTGTAGAGATGTGGCGTTACTTCTCGTTGGGACGTCGTAATCGCGTTGTCAGGACAACGACTCTTCCTTGTCACGACATTAACTTTGTTTCGTTTGAAATATTAGGCACACTCTAGAAATCTCCACATTGACTCGTATTTTTAAAATGTCTTTTTTGCTGAGCCTCACCAGGAGCACTCGATCTCTGTCGAAAGTTTACCAAGTCTAAACAATGTCTAAACTTGAAAATTGTAAGACTCTTCGTCATCATGTTTGTTGGATTGTTCTCTGTGCTAATTTTAATAATTTGAACATCTCATTGAACGATCACCTCTCGAACAAAGTGGTACCGAATATCTATATGCTTTGTTCTTTTGTGATGCATCTAATCTTTCGTGAGATGTATGACACTTTGACTATCATATACGACATTATTGTCTTTTCTATCAACCAGCTCCCCAGATAAGCCTCTTAACCAAATGGCCTCTTTCACAGCCTCTATGATAGCCATATATTTAGCTTCGGTAGTCGATAAAGCAACAATGGCTCGAATGGTGGCTTTCCAACTAATAGTGTTATTTTTTAATGTAAACAAATAACCTATAAGAGAGATATTCTATTGTCCAAGTCTCCAACATAATTTGAATCTACATAGCCGACAGGACCTTCTAAACATCTTCCGAATTCCAAACAAGTATTGAAAGTCCTTTTTAAATATCTTAGAATCAACTTAACAACTTGCCAGTGTAATTTTTCGGGTTTGACCATATATTTACTTTCTACACTAACAACACGTGAAATATCGGGACGAGTACAAACCATTGCATACATTAGGCTTTCGACTGCACTAAAATAGGGAACCGATGACATGTACTTTTATTCATCTTCGATTTGTGGTGAATCTAAAGTCGTAAGTTGCCATTTATCGTTCTTATTGAGAGACTCCATCTTTTCTTCCATGACAACAACCCACTTGCTAGAATCAAAAGCCCAAATTGCTTTTAAATAATTCGAAGTGTCGACTGAATCGATGCTCTCTGCAACACTTAGAGCATATGCCACGAGATTTTCTTCACAGTATTTTTGTGGTAGTTTGATCTCACTTCTTTTTTTTTTTGTCCTGGGCTAACTTATAATTTTGAAGGGTCTTAGGTTTGGATGGAAAAGCCTCGGAAACCTTTTGCTGCATCGAAGAAACGTCAGTTTCATAATTTTGACGATTCTCCTCTTTGGGTTATCACCCCTGTTTGTCATGTCGTTGCGACGTCATGACGTCACTGTCTGTTTTTGTTTTTGGCTCCACCTTGCTTGAAACACTCGACCTTTTAGTGTTATTTTGACCCGGTAGCCCCTTTTGTGACAAAATCATCAATGTTTCATCAAATGTAACATCTCTACTGACGATGATCTTACTCATTTCTGGGCACCACAACTTGTAACCTTTTATCCCAATTGCAAAACCTAGAAAAATACACTTCACCGTCCTCTGTTCAAGCTTTCTTGACTAACTCAAGCATAAGCAAGACAATCGAATACTCTAACGTTAGAGTAGCTAGGAGGATTAGTTGACCAAATCTCTTCGAGGACCTTTCCAACCAAAACTCGGTGTAGAGATTGGTTCACCAAATAGCTTGAGAGATTAACTGCCATACATCGGGCTTTTTCAAGTAATGTTCTGTTTATCAGTTCGGCGACACCATACTGCTGCGGAGTACCAACAACTGTGCGATGTCTTTCAATTCCTTCCTGTCTGCAGAAATCATTAAATTTGGTTGAACAAAACTTGAGCCCTTTATCCGTTCTGAATTGTTTACGGACTTCTCAGTCTATTTTTCAAGTAGGGTCTTCCATTGCTTAAAGATCCTGAAGATTTCGTTTTTGTGCTTCAGGAAATACCCAAACTTTTTTGGAGTAGTCATATATAAAAGTTAGAAGATATCTGCTACCTCTTTTGTAAATGACTAGAGCCGAACCCCATAAATAGGAATGAATGTAGTCAAGGGTCTTTTTAGTTTTGTGCACTATCGATCGAAGCTGACTCGAGTCAGTTTTCAATAAACACAATTCTCACAGAAATCTAAGTTTCCAACTCTGGTACATGTGAGAAGACCTCTTTTACTTAAAACGATAATACATTTTTCACTCATATAACCGAGTCACATGTGCCATAGCTGGGTTGATTCAGAATCCAAAACAAGCAAATTTTGTCACATCGTCGTGACGTTGGGAGAGTCCTTATCGAGACGTGGCGACAGTTTTATTCTTTTTTCCATAATTGCTGCTGAACCGGAAACCGTTGCACCTTGTGGAATGTAAAAGCTGTCAACTTTCTGCCCTCTCACCAGAACAAGGGCTCTATAAGATCCTTTTAAGCCGTTTGACTCAATGATGATCTTGCAACCATTCGAGTCTAGAATTCCCAAAGAGATGATATTCTTCTTTAAATCAGACACATGCTTGACATCTCACAATGTTCTGACCATCCTATCATGTATATTAATCTGAATGATATCAATGTCGATTATTTTTGCAGGGTGAGCTATCTCCCATAAGTGTAATCTACCTTCAATTGAACTATATGTGGAGAACCAGTCTCTATTAAGACACATATGATAGGAACACCCTGAATTCAAGATCCACTCGGATGTGAACTTAGAACTTTTGGTCGCTGATACCAACAAAAAATCATCACTATTGTCCTCTGCTACATTAGTTTTCTACTTCATTCTCTCTTTGTTTTCGACAGCCCTCTTAATTTTATTCTGAAGTTTATAACATTTTGTTTTGATGTGACTTTTTCTTTTTACAATAACCACATTCCTTGTCGCAGTTCCTTGACTTAGATCTTGCCCTTGGTCTTCTCTGACCCGAATCCTTAGATTGTTGCCTTCCTCTAATAACCAAAACCAAGGCTTGCCTATCTGACTTGTTCTTTGAGCCTAACTCGTTATCAAATTTATCCTTACTCAAAAGATTCCATTCACATCCTTAAACGAGAGTCTTTCTCTATTGTAAATCAGGGTTTCCCTGAAAGTTTTGTATGGAGGGGGAAAAGAAAAAAGTAGTAACATTCTTCAGGTCATTTAGGAGAGTTACAAATTGACTGATGTGAGCCCTAATAGACTCATATTCTGCCATGCGGAATGTATATAATTGTTGTTTCAATACCAAGCGAATTGTGAAGGACTTTGTCATATATAAGGCTTCCAATTTCCTCCACAAGGTTGCTGCCGTCTTCTCCAAAACCACCTCATGCAATACATTGTTAGTGAGACACAACTAAATTGTTGACACTGCCTTCTCATCAAGTTCCTCCCACTCTGTCTGATTTGCATTCGCAAGCTTTTTCCTTGTAAAGACTTTTTTTGATACCGTTCTGAATTAGAATTATTGTCATCCGAACTTGCCACAAGCTAAGATTTGTAATCCAAACGAACTTCTCGATATCGTACCTCATTGCCATCTCTGAACGGGTTGAATGCAGAAACTGAACCAAGATCTGATACCAGTTTGTGGGTCAAATCCGAATTATACAACGAACATGAACGAAAAACGAGAAAATTAGACAAAAATATTTATATGGAAAAACCCCTTTGAAGAGGATAAAAAACCACAAGTAAAGAAAACTTCATTTAATTTAAGGCTAAGTCAAAAAATAATATTTTTTTATATTATAAAGATATTATAGTTTTTATAATGCTTTAAAAAAAATTGAATATTGGATATTTGATTTTTTTCACACAAAAAATGCTATAATGGCTACGAGAGGAGAGAGAGAAAAAAAAGAGAGAATTGCATAGTGAGTGTGATTTCATTAAAAAAGTAAAAAAGAAAAATTGTAAAATTAGTATTAAATCTCTATATGAGTTGGGTTATTTGTTTAAGTTTGAAAGTTCGTTCGAAATTTGGAATGATATGGGTAAAAATATTAGATTCAAAAAACAGATTTGGGCAAATAAATTAGGTTTGTTTAAAATATGGGTTGTGCTTGGGTTTGAACATTAAAGGCTTGAGCTCGACTTGACTTGTTTTTAAATTTGTAATGTTTTATATTATATTATTTAATATATATTATGTAATTTATAACCTATAAAAACTAAATTCATAGTAATATATAATACTATTATAATGTAAACATTAAAAAAAATTAAGAAGACTATATATAAAATTATAAGAAATAAAAAATATATGAAGTTATTAAATATTAAAATATAAATATATTTTTTAATTTTAAAAAAATATAGGTGGGTCTAAAATAAGTTTGAGTTAGTCAATTACAAATATAGATTGTTTGAATAAAATTTTAGACCCATATTTCAAGTCAGGCTAGCTTGAATAAGAATAAAGTGTTTTAATATCATACTGAAGTTTAACTCGAACTCGGCTCGATCCATGAACACTTTTAGCGAATATCTAATTTGTACTTTTTTATATTTAAAAACTAGATAAAATTATATATATATATATATATATATATATATGTTTAATAAAAAAGTGTTGTCAAATTTTTTGGTACTTCTACATCTTGGGATTAGACTGATTTTTTAGTCTCAAGATACGCGAGTACTAGATAAGGGTGTTCAAACGGTTGGCTTGATTAATACCCGAATCGAATTATCATTAACTGAATTACTCGAAATGTAAAAATTTTTAACTATTAACCGAACCAAAGTTTTTTTCAAATATATTAGCCGAACCGAAATATTTTGGTTATTTCGGTCGGTTAACCGAATTAACCAAAATTTATATGTTTTTTGTATTTTGGTTAAAATAAGTATAAAACATATAAAAAATACATTGTTACGGTTCATTTTTTTAATAGTTTAAAAAACTTTAAAGTAGAGGTAAAAACAACAAATAGAACATTAAAAATACTACATAAAGTCTTGAAAGTTAACAACCAAACCAAAATAAAAATAAAAATTTGAATTATACATAATCTCACTTCCATTAGAAGACTCCCTTGAAAACCAAGAGTGCTCTCAATAGAGTCCTAGAGAGAACAACTACTTTTGTTGCTTGGGATGGATGAGGGTGGTGGCGTGGAGAGGGAGAGCAGTAAAGAGATTTCATTACTAGCAGATGAATTAATTCAATTATCAATCAAGAAATCATTAGTGGTGCCGACTGACAAACCCACTTTGATTTGTTCGGTTTGGACAAAAAAATTTTCAATACAGAGAGTTTTAGGGCGCAATTGAAGAGTATATGGAAGACAAAAAGGAAATTTGAAATTAAGATGGTGGGGCAGAATCTTTTTTCAATAGTTTTCGACCTAGAAGAGGATTTGGAGCTTATTATGGAAGGGCGACCATGGTTATTTCGACCATGTCCACCAGAATTTGATAAGAAGGATTTACTACATGCGATTGGAAGCACTTTTGGAGGAGTTCTCAGATCTGAGATCAGCGGCAATTTATGTAAACTCAGGGTCAACTTGGATGTTCAGAAACCTCTGCGTAGAGAAATTTTTGTTTCAAGCGAAAATAGTGTAAAATCCTGGATCCCCTTTAAATTTGAAAAATTGCCATTTTTTGCTTTGGGTGTGGCAGATTAGATCATGTTCTTAATGACTGCAAGTTGTCAAATCCTGTAGAAAAAATCAAAATTAGAGAAGACCCCCTTATTCAATTACGCTAAAAGCAGAATCGAAAGTACTGGGTAAAGAGAGTATGAAATTCAATGCCTTTGTTAAAAAGTTGGGCTCGCAGAGTAATTACATAGGAAAATCTAAAGTGGTGGAGGAACAGAATATGGAGGATAAAATTGGTTTCATTAGTGGAATCGTTTCAGGGGGAAAATTCTAGCAAAATAGGAGGAAGGCTTGCAGGATCAGGAAGATACGTCTATTATGAGGGAGAATGAACTGCTGAATGAAGGAAATAACATAGGGGAGAGCTGCTTAAAAGGTCCAAAAAAGTCAAGTTGGAAGAGGCTACTTGAGAAGATTCATCAGAGTCTAACAAACAAACAAGCGTTGGGGCTAAAAGGAAATCCCCAGAAGAAGGTGATCATAAGGGCTGTTTGGGACTGACAAATAGGGAAGAACTAAAGAGGTTTAGATCTGATGATATGAATGACAAAGGAGTCGAAAGTATGGAGGTTACGTTAGATAATTTGGACCATTTTACTGTTTCAAACAAGTTAGGATTGGCGGCTGCCATTGAGCAAGCCGACCGGTCATAATGAAAAACGTATGTTGGAACGTCCATGGGTTGGGGTGTCCACGGGCTGTGAGAAGGCTGCGGCATTTATGCAAGCAGCACAATCCCCAGATGGTCTTCTTGATGGAGACTAAGCTAGATCAAAAGCGGATGGAGAGGGCTCGAAGGAGTTGTCGTTTTATTAGTGGAATAGATATGGCAGCAGAGGGATCTCGTGGAGGACTATGTTTAGCTTGGAAAGGAGGGATTGAGATTACCTTGAGGAGCTTTTCTAAATGGCATATTGATGTAATAGTGAAGGAAGATAATGTGCAAGAGGAATGGAGGTTCACGGGATTTTACGGTTCACCATATCTGAAAGATAAAAACTTTGCATGGAGTTTGTTCAAAAGACTAGGCCAAGAATGTAATTACCCATGGCTAGTAGCTGGAGATTTCAACGAGATTATGTACTCTTTTGAGAAAAGCGGTGGAGTGCTATGAGATCATCGAAGAATGGAAGCTTTTAGAGAGGTATTAGACGAGTGTCAATTGATGGACATTGGGTATTCGGGATCATGGTTTACGTGGAAGAGGGGAAACCTTCCAGAGAGAAACATTAGAGAGCAATTGGATAGATGAGTGGTTAATGATAAATGGTTGCATCTATTCCCAAGAGGTAATGTTCAACATCTTGCCTATTCTACTTCTGATCATTGCCCTATTCTTATAAGCACAGATAGTGTAGTCAGTCCTACTAGAAGCCGAAGATTCCATTTTGAATCATGGTGGATCTTAGAGGAATCATTCGAAGGTATTATCAGAGAGTTTTGGGATTCTTCCTCAGCACCGTTAGTTGTGAAATTGGAGATGTTGCAAGCTCACATGAAGAAATGGGCATATGTTACTAAGAGTATGAAAGGGGGTCTAAAGAAGAAGTTAACTAAAGAGCTTGAAGTTTTGTTACAGAATGAAAGGGATGATGATACAATGACAAGGATTATTGATACAAAAATCCACTTGAATATGGAGATAGATAAAGATGAGATGTATTGGGAACAGAGAGCTAGATCTAATTGGCTTAAGCTGGGGGATAGAAACACAGCCTTTTTTTCACAAATGTGCAACAGTTCGAAGAAGGGCTAATACTGTTAATAAGTTGGTTTTGGATGATGGTAGGGCGATTACTAATAGTATTGAAATTACTGAGGCTGCAACGGAATTTTTTGAAGATCTTTTTACGTCAAGAGGCTGTGGAAACCCTTATAAGGTGTTGGAGGTCATTGGAACAAAAATCTCACATGAGATCAACGACAATTTATTAGCTTCTTTCAGGGAAGAAGAAGTATGGTTAGCATTGAAGGGAATGGGGCCAACAAAAGCTCCGGGCTCGGACGGTTTTCTTGTACTATTTTATCAGAAATTCTGGCACATTGTTGGTAAGGAGGTTATGGAGTTTTGTTTATGCATATTGAATAGTGGCAGAGGGGCTGAATAAATAAATGTTACGGAAATTGTGCTTATCCCAAAAATTACAAATCCTAGTCTATTGTGAATTTCAAGCCTATTAGTCTGTGTACAGTTCTCTATAAATTGTTGCAAAAACAATTGCTAATAGATTACAAGATGTTATGGGGTTATGCATTGATGAGGTTCAGAATGTTTTTGTCCCAGGCCGCCTAATAACAGACAATGTTCTCGTAGCATATGAAATCTTGCATACTTTTCGAAAGAAGAGGACAGGGAAAAAAGGGTACATGGCCTTGAAATTGGATATGAGTAAAGCGTATGACAGGGTGGCGTGGGACTTTGTTAAGCAAGTGATGATCCGAATGGGGTTTGCAGAGGACTGGGTAAGTTTGATTATAAAATGCATTACTTCAGTCTCTTATGCCGTTAACATTAATGGTTATAGGGGCAGACTTTTTCAGTCGACTAGGGGATTGAGGCAGGGTGATCCATTGAGTCCATTCCTTTTTCTCTTTTGTAATGAAATTCTCTCTTCACTAATGAGAACAGCAAAGGTTAATGGTGCAGTTAAAGGCGCAAAGGCGAGTAGAAGAGGGCCAGAGATTTCTCATCTTCTGTTTGTAGATGATTGTATGCTGTTTAGGGAAGCAACAGAACAGGGGGCTAGGAGCATGAAGAATATTTTACAGGAGTATGAAAACTGTTCAGGTCAGTGCGTTAACTACAGCAAATCGATAATTTTTTATAGCTCAAATACGACAGAAGAGGCAAAAACAGTGGTGTCATCAATGTTAGGAGTTAGGAGTTCTTTTAACCCAGAGAAATACCTGGGTCTTCCAAATTTGGTGGGTAAACGGAAAAAAGAAGCTTTTCAGAATTTATTAGACCGGATTAATATGCGTATTGATGGCTGGAGCACCAGATTGTTATCTCAAGGAGGGAAAGAAATTTTATAAAATCAGTTTTAAAGGCTATTCCTACTTATGCCATGTCGTGTTTTCTTCTTCCAAAAACTTTTTGCGAGAAGATTGAGAGTAGTTTCGCCAGGTTTTGGTGGCAAAAAGGTACAGGCAAAAGAGGAATTCATTGGAGTCAATGGAGATACTTATGTCGTCCAAAAGAGAAAGGTGGGTTGGGGTTTAGAAATATGGCACAATTTAACATAGCCCTTCTTTCAAAACAAGGGTGGAGATTGCTTCACTATTCGGAGTCCCTAGTCGCAAAAGTTTTTAAAGCAAAATATTTTTCAGATAGCGATTTTTGCAATTCACTTTTGGGGAACTCAAGTTTGTATGTGTGGCGTAGTATTTGGGCATCAAAGAAGTCAATGGAAAAAAGGTTTAATCTGGAGAGTTGGTACGAGTAAAAACATTTCAATTTTTGCAGATGTATGGATTCCAAATTATGCTAATCAAAGATTAATGTCTGATGATGTTAATGCACATTTTGTTAAAGTAGCGGAGTTAATCAGCAATAATGAACGTATTTGGAATAGAGATCTGATAGTGAATACCTTCCCAGTTGCAGAAGCAGACTTGATCCTCCAAATCCCCTTGGCGATAGAAGCTCATGATGATATGCTTGTTTGGAATGGCGAACCGTCAGGAGAATTCTCAGTGTGGAGTTCCTATAAACTATTACAAAGCTTCGATCCTACAGCTTACGCTTTACAAAACATCTATAAAGAATTTTACAAGAAGCTCTGGCGTATTGACATCCCAGCAAAAATTAAAATTTTTGTTTGGAAAACATCCTAGAACTATCTACCCGAATAAATCTACATTTCAGAAAATTAGCATCCAACAGTGTGTGTCCTCGGTGTCAGAATGGAGAGGAGATGATGAATCATCTCTTCAGAGAGTGTCCTGTTTCGATGGCAGTTTGGAGGGAGTTAGAAGATTCTGTTTCTATTTTGCTTCCATTTCCAGAGTTTTTGGAATGACTTACCAAGGTCATGGGTCTTCTTTCTACGGAACAATCTAGGCTCTTTTGTATAGCGCTCTGGGTCATCTGGGGAGACAGGAACTCTCAGATCCATGACAAGACAAACAGATCAAGTAAGGAGATGGTTAGCTTTGTTCGCAGTTACATAAAGGAACTCGACGGGGTTAAAGAGGAAACTCAGATTACCTCTAAAGTGAAAACGAAATGGCAAAACCCATCTGGTCCGATAGTTAAAATAAATTTTGATGAGGCTTTTGATGAGCGAACCAAACAGTTGGCGTCTGGAATAGTGGCTAGAGATAGTAGTGGGCATGTTCTCATCTCAAGCACAGATCTACACCAAGGAGTGGCCTCCGCCTTTGCTGCGGAAGCAATAGCTTACCGAAAAGCAACTCAAATAGCCATAGAAATGCAGAAAAAGGAAGTTATTATAGAAGGTGATTCTCTGACTATAATAAAGAAATGCAACAAAGGAGGTTTAGACAGATCGTTAATTGGACCCTATATAAACGATATCCACAGACTAAAATCCAGAGTTACAGGACTAAGGTTTGAGTTTGTTCCAAGATTTGCGAATACTTTAGCCCATATCTTAGCAATTGAAGCATTGAAGAGGAAGGAAGGGATTTACCTGACTGATGGAGTTCCATGCTATGCCGAATCCCAGGTGAAGAACGATAGCGTGCGAGAACCAGATTAGGAAGAAGAAAGATCAAGGATGGGGAGAGTTTAACCTTAGGAGAAATCAACAGTCTGAATGAGCTATTAACTCCCCTCGGTATAAGGCATCACCATTAATGGAGAAACTGATAGATGGGATATGACATGATTGGCGAAATGATCTGATTGGGCGTATAGGACGGTGCTGTCTGTTTTCAAATTTTTTTTCTTTGTTATTCTAGAGTCTTCTTTTCTCGGGCCTGGTTTTATTTTTTTATGTGATTTGTTACCTTTTATTTTTAATTAATCAAAGCCCAATCTGTTTTCATAAAAAAAAAAAAAAAACAACCAAACCAAACACTATATATATATATTATTTATTTCGGTTAATTAATTAATTTGATTAATTATTTAATTTCTAACTGAATTAATCAATAATTAAAATTCTGAAAAAATATTAATTAACCTTTAACTAATTAACCGAATTAATTCAGTTGAATTAATTAATTCGATTTTGTTCTAACTGCGAACACCCTGGAAGATTTCACAATACGTGTGTTGAGTTGATTATGCATACCTCCCATCTATTTTTTAAATTGTAAAACCTGATATTTTTTTTTGCCTAATAATCCCACTCAAAATAAAGTATTTTTATATTATAAACCCGTCCACAACCTCAACATCTCACCCCACGACTTCCCCAATTCTCTCATTAGTTTTTTTTTTAAAAAAAAAAAATTAGATTTCATTCTCATAGTAAATGGTAAAAATTTTATTATTTTATTATTTTTAATTTAGTTTTAAATAATATAATTTTGATGGCCTGCTTCTTCTTTCTTTTACCTTTTACTATGAGAATGAAATTTGCTTCTTCTTGTTTGAGATAATTGACTGAGGGGTAATAGAATAAAAATAATAAATTTTAGTTAAGATATTATTTTAATAAAATATTTAATTTTATTTAAAAATGAAATTACAGTTATAAATTTTATTGAAGATATAATTTAAATTTCACTAATTAATATTATTAATAATAAAATAATTATTTTTAAATTTGAAAATAAAAAGTCAAATATAATCTAAGATAGTGTTTGGTACATTTCAATAGAATATGATTTTTGCTAATGTAATTACTAAAAATATAATATTATAATCTTTGGTATATTAGGAAAGAGTTACTTAAAATTCTAAGACAGTTATATTTATGTGTTTAGTTCACTAAGCATTTTACTGTGAATGTGATAGTAAATTTTGAAATTACCCTTATTAAGTAAACTATAGATTTGATTAATTTAATATTTATTATTAACAAATGAGAATTTATTATTAACAAACAAACAAATATTTTGATCTATTTATTTTTGAAATAAAATTTATTTTAAATAAAAATAAATTAATATATTTGTTTTCATTTTAATTTGTGATTAAATTGAAAATAAAATTTAAATATGTTATACATATTAAATAAATAATAAAAGAGATAATTTTGTCTCAAAAATAAAGTTTAACTTTCAAATATATGGGAAAGTTACTTTCCCACTATTATTCAAAGGAATTGCATTTCCATAGGTGAAGGAAAATAACTCTCATAGAAGAGTTACATTTTAAAGAAAGTAATTTTTAGTATATCAAATGCTAGAATTATTTTTTTCACTAATTAAATTCGTAAAAAAGTGATCATTTTTTATCATAAGAATTTTTTTTTTTACATAATGTCTAGAATTATTCATGATCTTTTTTCAATCCATAAATAGAAGGATAATGCGTTTCAGCGCACTTAATCTCACGCCTTCTTACATTGGTAACAATATCCATATCAATCGAGTTAAGACTCAATCGATAAATCTCGTTAATAAATATATAACTATGTTTAATATATATAGGGAGAAAGAGTTGTGTTAAATGAAGTGGGTGCCAGACTGTAAAAATTGATAGGGAGTTGCTTTCCAATTCCCTGCATGGAGTGAAAGGGATTTGATTATGACAATGAAAGTAGACAAACATTAGGAAATAATGGCAACACAAATACAATAATATGCCCAAAAAAACACACAACCAAAGTGGGTTTGGCTGAAACAATCCAGTGGATGTGTCTATTTTATTTTCAGTGAAGGAGGTAAACCCCAAAAAACATGCTTTGCAATGCCCAACAACCATCCCATTGATGTATTGTCTTATGCTTATGACTCAGTCTTGCTACTACAAGTTATAAGTACATGAATAAACAATTCATTTGGGACTTTGTCTTTCTTTTTGCCACTTAAATTTGTTAATGTTTTTTAAATTAGACTCGTGATCAAGTAGATCAAGTTATCGGTTAGTCGGTCTGCATTGAAAGTTAATTTTTTAAAAAATTTCTATTTAATCGATTTAATTGTCAATTCAACTAATTTTTTAACTAGTATAATTAATTCGTATTAATTATCGATCTAATTAGATCAAAATCAATCTTCAGGTTAACACTCCAACTAATTCTTAGTCTAACCGATCAATCCAATTTAATTCAAACAACAACTTATTATCAATAAATTAATATATATTTTAAAAAAACATTAAAAGTAAATATATATATATATATATTATATTTTTTAATAGGCGATTATTTTAATTCAGTGGCAATGCATGAAATTTTACAACCCCATCTTGGGAGTACGAGAGGATGAAACCATTTACTGTTTAGGCCTAAACTCAGAAGATAAAAAGCCTAGTCGACATAGTTGCATGGAGAAAAGCTTGCACTTAC
Source organism: Gossypium australe (assembly GCA_005393395.2). Classification (NCBI taxonomy): domain Eukaryota; kingdom Viridiplantae; phylum Streptophyta; class Magnoliopsida; order Malvales; family Malvaceae; genus Gossypium; species Gossypium australe. The sequence continues at coordinate 127,132,094 of CM016614.1, read as the reverse complement.
TTGTGGTAATACCATCTCTCTCCACAAAACAACACGTTAAACTATACATAAACTAACTCAACTATTTATAAATTTACATTTCTATCATTTTATTTTAAAAAATTATAAAATATCATTGAATTATTTAAAAATTTTTATTTAAGTAATTAGATTGTTTAATCTTTTAACAAAGAGATCATGTAGTTATTAAATCAATATTTATCATATATAATATATATTACCCCACGTAAATTTTATATTATTTAAAAAAAAACTAGTTTTGGGTTTTTTTTTATCATTTTATGAATTAACTCAAATTACTTTGTTTTAGATTTTTTAGAGAGTTCTTGGCCTAAGTAGTGACAGCCGTTGAGTTTTAAACCCTAGTCTCTTCTTATTTTTATCCTATGACATTCTCTATTCATTCCAATAACACCAATCAAGAACTCTCCAACTTCTCTTCTCTTTTATAATTATTTAGAAGTAATGTGAAAATTATATGGCTAATATATATTATACCATATATGATAAACAATGGTTTAACGATCACATCATCTATCCTTTAGAAGCTTAGCAGCCTAATGACTTAAATGAAAATTTTTGAATAGTTCAATAATTATTTTTGTAATTTTTTAAAATAATATGATCAAAATGTAAACTTACTAATAATTTAATATTTTACTTACCTAAAAAGTTAAACCCAATTTAGTAGCCATCGAAAAGCCTGCTCTCCCATCATCATCGTCCCACGGCGTTATTTCCAATCTTTCACTTTACTTTATCTTCCGCACAACATAAAGCCATCAACTTAATCCCTTGGAATTTCAGCATTCGTAATATTTCTCTTAGTAGTAAGACAAGTAGAGAGGTGGTCACTCACTCATCACTTTTCTCACTTCAGGTAAACAAATCTTTGTTTCTTAGTTAACCTAAATACAAAGGTAGGTAAAGTGTGTATATAATACACTAATACAGTCAGTTTGGGCAACACATATATGTATGTTACTAACTGGTCATTGGATATACAGAAGTCGTTTGCCAAATGAAGTTTAAGGAGGCAGAAGAGGTTAGATATAAGAGAAATGAGCATAACATCATGAAAGGGTCAAAGCCAAGAAATGAAATGTCTCACAACATTGATTTGTTTAGAAAATATCTTCTCAGCAAATCTGAAAACCATAACGTTGGTAAAACCAACAAGGAAGAATCAGCTGTGATGCAGCACAGGTCCTCACCACCTCTTACTCCTTTAATAATGCCACCTAAGTTTGCTTCCAGCATTTCTCGGCCCCTTTCTCTTCTCGAACGACGTTTCCTTCAACCAGCCAGGTATTTACAAGTTATAAATGAGTGTACCCCAACACAATTTATACTTAACTATTTTGAAGTTTAGGGTTAATTCCACTAAACATCCTTAATATCGGATTTTAATTTAGTTTTGGAACTTTAAAATATTCTACTTGAATCTTTAAAGTATAGGTATTGTATCAATTAGGTTCTTCCATCAGCTTAGTCGTTAATTTAGACGTTAAATGCTAGTTTGAATATGATGTGAAACATTTTTGAATCACGTGTACACCTACTTTATAGACAGCTTAGATTTGACACGCTAAAAAGAAATAATATTTCTAAATTCTACTAATAAAGTCATGATATTCTTCGTACATTTGAAACTTAGTAATTCTACTTTTTAAATTTAAAAATTTAAATCCTTGTGTTAAATTTGTTGGTGTAATATTTTAAAATAAAAAAAATTACTCATTTAGTAGCCATTTAAAATGAAAGACATAATAATAAACCTAAATTTAATAAAAGAAATTTAATTATGTCAACACTTGATCTTTCGTTTTTAAAGTTAAAAAGTAGGAGAAACTTCATATTTTAACTTTTCATATTTCAACTCGTCAAATCCAAGGAATTCATGCAATACATACGCAATGCATGTTTTAAATATGCATAACTCCTGTTTGAGAACACAAAAGCTAATAGTGAGATTAATAGAAATATATTAATATTTTGAGGATTCAATCAGAACGTTTTGAAGTATTAAGTATCAATTTAGAAGCTGGGTAATAGTTTGCATGGAATTAATCCAATTAGTAAAAGTCCTTTTTATTCTTCTGAAATAACATTGGAAGACTGCATTTTGGTGTGTTTCACACAGGAATAGTGAAGAAACAGGAAAAAGTTCAAACTGTGGTGATGAGAAATCTTCAACAACACAACTCACAATTTTCTATGCTGGGGTTGTTAACGTGTATGATAATGTTCCCACTGATAAGGTGACAAATACTTTGATATTCTACCTTAAAACCATGCATGTATTTTTGTAATAATTGAAAGATTAATTAGGCACAAGCCATCATGCTTCTGGCGGGAGAGAGTTGTTTGAGAAAGCCTACCGCAAAAGAAAAGACATTAGTAGAGGCAAAAGCATCACCCAACCAACAACAAGCCGTGGGTAATAACTTTAACATCCATTTATTTTGATAGACATTAGCTATTTCCCATTTCACTAATTAATCACCATTTTCAGTTTAAGAAGTAACCATCCAGTTTTGCTACCCTATTTCAGACCTTCCAATTGCAAGAAGAACTTCACTCCGTCATTTTCTTGAAAAACGCCGGCGCAGGTATATATACACACACACATTATTCATTAACCCCCTTCATTAACAATGGATGAAATGATTTCAATTCGCTTTTTGTTTTATTTTTTCCGATAACATTTTTTTTAGGGAAATAATTGTACGAAATAGAGACGCCACATCATCTTGTATCCTGTATCTCTTACCAATTATTTAATGTCATTTTAGTATATTTTTTCATGTCATTGACACATCATTTTGGTAATTTTTTAAACTCGAATCTTGGATCTTGGATTCTAAACCTTGAATCCTAAAGTTTAAGGTTTAGGGTCCAGGGTTTTAATCAGAATCCAAGGTTCGAGTTAAAAAAAATTACCAAAATGATGTGTCAATGACCTGGAAAAAAACATTAAATAATTTGTAAAAAATACACGATGATGTCATACAATTCTTTACTTTTACTTTAAAAAAAAAATCATAAAATGGGTAAGTGCTGTTTGTGCTTTAAATGGGGTTTTGTTTTGCAGGATAGTAAACAATTCTCCTTATACAGCAGCTATTAATTGTTGTAAAAATAATAGAGATGAAGAGAAGAGGAAGGAGCTAAACTTAGAGCATCACATTTCCATGCAAAATAATCCTAGTATTTCTTTTTCACCATTACCCTACATTTTAGCTGTACCACCTAATTGACCTTGCCAGCCTTCATCATTAGAGTTCTAATTTGTTAATAAGTATATAGTTTTATGAATAAAGTTTATTTATAACTATTTGTAGTAGTAATTTTATATTGCATGCAATAATTGATAAGTCTTTACCATTGCCCGAATTAAGGTCTAATAGACACTGTACATTTGCGAGATAAATTTGATCACAAATATAACTAAAATCAGTTAAACAAAACATTAATCATATATAGGGGTATGAAGATTATTTTATAAAACATTCATAAGTAAGAGTTGAAAATAAGTTGTAAGATAGAGACTCAAAATTAATTTTAATCGTATCTCTATTTAGTAATATAAAAAAATAATAATAAATCGACACTTCTTGAAATGTCTAAAGCAAAATAGTAAAGTTTAAAATCATTACTCTTAAACTTCCCTCAACAAAATTAGAATCTCTAAAAATATTGAAAGAGCGAGTGGTTAAACTGTTGAAAAATAATGTACTGCAAAAACAAATCTGTTAGCATTGATTGATTGAAAAATAAAATAATGAATTATGAAACTGCATCGTGGTAAATTTTCTGCCTTAGAAACGAATTCACCCTGATTGATATAATTATGTAGTGGACGTTATCCCTTAAGGTTAACACAGTGCTTCGATATTCATATACATGAATATGGAAGATGGAACTCGATTGGTGTTGCTCTTCTCAGGGAAATCACAATAGGATCGATTCCCAGTAAAGTTTGGAGGGGTCACAGTTAGTCCCGCTTAAAACCCAAACTCCTAGACAAAATTATTTCTAAAGTGATTTAGGAAAAAATCGACAGAGTTTATAAGGAAATCGAAAAGGAAGGCAAAGGAGAAAAGTGTTTTTCAGAGAGGGTTGTGTTTTCTGTTCTGTGTGAAAAATGAGGAAATCAGCCCTCTATTTATACTAGTAACGGAAGGGAAAAACGATAAATAGGTAGGGGCAAAAGAGTAAAAAATGCAGGAACAATTTTGAAACTGCCCCACTATTTTCGCGTCTAACAGCCAAAATATATATCAGCGGAACAGTGAAATTTTTCTGAAAAAATAATAAAACTTTTATCCAAAAAGATATACATGCGGTACGTGCCAAAGGCACGTGTTAACACGAGCAAGAATGTGTTAACATGGACTAGACCGGGCGGGCAGCGGCGTAATAGCTTGTACTTAACCAATGTAAGATACACCCACTAACAACAACCCTTTGCATTACCAACATAAACTACTCAGGAAGTATATGATATTTCCTTTAATTGAGTTAAGCAAGCACCAAAAAGAATATTTATGTCAAATTATTTGATTGAAAATATGTAATTGCAAAACTTATGGGTAATCAGTAACATATAAAGAAAACATATTTTATATACCAAAATATAATTCAAACATATAGTTTGTGAATTTTAAAGCCATACTAGCATGTTTAGTGTAACACTCCAGATCCGACCGAGTTGGTTCGGCCCGAGTTTGACGTACCATATTAGCCACTGAAGTGATTCTCTATTAACTTCCAACCTATCCTCCAACACACCACTTGATTATAACATAAAATTTGCTAAGTTATCACACAACAACAAAATAAACTTATACATAGTATATAAAAAATGTAAGCTTACAAAAGAAATAAGAGAAATGTTTGAATGTCAAACAGTAAAAAGACTTAAGAATTCACAAACATCAAATAACATAAGTTCACATAACAACATTCAACATGAGTTTGCACAATAGCATAAGTTCTCATAGAAGTTCGCAATATACAATATGGTTTCAAACTAAACAAACTTTGCCAACAAAAGAATCATGCATGCATGGGTTTTCATACTTTGATAGCAGAAATACATGGATTCGTATACCTATATGGGCTCGCACAATTTGCCTAGGTTTGCTAAATAGAAAAACTATCTCTACAGTGGGTATGCATGTAATTTTCGAGGTCACAGAAAATAGTACTAATAAATTTGACTCGCGTATTATGACAAAAGGAAATACACATAACACTTATGCATGAGCAAACATTTATTCGTAATAAAGGATAATAAAATATTTTAAGACATGGTTCACAAAATAACTTAACTTCAAAGAAATTATTTCAATAATAGAGTCAACTATTAATAAATCCAATCCCATGTAAAATAAAACCCCATCGCCTAATTCCAGGTTCACCAATATCTGTTCAAGGATAAGCCTCGCCACCACTACCATTCGCGACCTACTTATTTGTGAAGTAAGAGAAGAGTGGGTAAGTTCATTGCGAACTCAGTGAATAATAAAGAATCAGTAGGGTATGCTTAAACATAAGGTTTTAAAATAGACAGAAGACTTAGTATGAAAATCATGTTACGAGCTGGGTTCGCCGTGAAGATGCGAGACCCAGTTTGTCGTTTTGCATGTTTGTTAGAAAAACATATAAGTATGTAAAAATAATTTCAGTTGTGCTTGTAGAAAAATCATACTTGAAAACTTAGCTTGTTCTTGTTTAAAAATGGATCTAAAAATAACATGAAACATGCTCGCACACTTGTCTTATCAAAATGGCTAAGAAACATGAAATATGTTCTCGCCCACACTTATCTTATCAGAATGGTAGAGGAACATAAATATGTTCTCGCCCACACTTATTAGAATCTTGTCTCGTTGGATATGCATATCTTCTTATAACACCTCAGAATGACTTAACATGTCCCATAAGTGCAGCGTGAAGCAATACACTCTCCAGTACACCAACATGTCCTAGTGAATGGAGCACATCTCAACATTCCCTTATCTCTCCATATGTCCTAGAGCTTTAATGCCCAAAATCACAAAACTGAAAGGCGGGTAGTCACAATCCTTTGGTATATCAGTATATCTAACATAAGTCTCACAAAGGAGCACGCACAGAGACTTATCACATAAAGCTCGCATAAACACTTGCTCACGTAGAGCTTGCACCAAAATGCGTAAAAATACAATTTATAAAACCGTACTTTAAAAACACATATTAAAACATAGGCTTGCATATGAGCTCACATAAAACATATCTTTAAAATCATAGCTTAAAAATATATCTTGAAAACAGAGTTTCAGAACTTAAAAATAGAGGTTTGAAGAAAACTTACTTTTCGAATTAAGTTTTAAAATAAAGCTTTTAAAAGCCATAACAGTTTGCACACAAGTTACGAACCCTAAACATTCATATTGGAAAACATGGTAGTTAGCACACTTAGGCAATTCATAACCACTCACCGATAAAGTTGATAAACTAAACAAGCTTGGCTTTGCCTTTATCCCTGCTAGTAGATGGTCTGGCTGGTTTACAATATAAACAAACACACAAATTACTAAGTAGATAGAACTTACAAAATTCACACATGCAAGCGAAACTAGTTTTTCTGGGTAATTAGCCCTAACAGGATAGATACTTACCTTTGTTGCTATGAACTTGGTTCAGAAAAAAGACCTGATGAGAGAATTCTCATGGAATAAGCGTCGTATTTATAGGCACTAAGTGTCTTGAAAATATTAGGAAACCCTACTTGACTTAGGAAATACGTTACTTGCACGTAAAGTATTCCTAGATACACCATATCTTTATTTCCTAATTCAAGTCTGACTTAATCTTTGACTGGCTAACATTAGCTTTCCAAACAGACTGGCGAACCCCCTCTTACTACATCTTTTGGCATATACAGCGACTCTAAAACACTTGGCGAACACCTTGAGGATACTCATGTGACGAACTCCCCAATTCGTCGAAGCACTAACGAACACCTAGTTCATCGAAACATTGGCAAACCCTTACTTTACGAGGTCAAAACTTCCAGACCCGGCCTTGAGATGTTACATTTAGCCCGAGTTTCATAAATCATAGACAAAAATATCATATAAAATGTAAATAACATAAAACATTCAAGATTAATTTTTTTAGAATTAAACACGTCACTTACTTGATTCACTAATTTGGTATGTGAACAATGATTTACAAAAATCTCCTAATATTCTAAAATTTAAGAATGAAATTTGGAAATCAAAATTTAATCAATAAAATTGGAAAATTAAAAGGTACGCATCTTTTTGGTAATCCTAGGACATTTCAATGGTATAGCAACCTCCTAAGAGTAAAGTTGAATAAATTTATCTTTTTAGTGATAAAAATATAATAATAAATTACATACTAAAAATATAAAATCACAATCTAATAAGATTTTTGATTAACTAAAATTACAATTTAAATGAAATCTTATTCATATGTTTGTATAAATTCCTATAAACTTTTCACCTTAATAAGTAAGATTAAAACAATTTAATAATATATATGAAAATTTAATCAATTTTTTTAAAAAATTGAAAATGATATGATTTTTAATCAAATAAAATGTAATTGGACAAATAATAATAGCTCTGTTGGCATCGTTGTTGTTGCAACAATTTAGAGGATGTGGATTCGAACACAGTTAAATATGTAATATCTTTTGCTTTAGGGATTGGAAAGGCTATAAACGATTTATGCATTATATAAAAAAACAATTAAAATCAAAACTTCGAAATTTTGCATGTTATCCATGGGCTTAAACAAGCCCCTCAACAATGACATAAAAGAACTCACTAAAGTTTTGATGCACACCGACTTTGCATTTTTTATATGATCATGACATATAAACATCTAAATAGGACTTTGCATTTTTGGAAAAGAAGAATAAGAAGAAGAAGAGAGAATTGGAATTAGGAGGAGGGAGTTATGTAGATTGATATTTTACTGGTGATACTTTTTGATTTTCATTTCTAGTTTATTGGTGAACTTTTAATTTGGGCATGTACTTGAATGTTGATACTACTTACTATTGCTAAGTTATTATATTTTTCTATTATTACTTTTATTTGTTCTATTGCATTAATGATTGATTTCATAGTTTACTTACATAGTTTTCATATTGAATTAAAGGGGGAAATTGTTTGTGTGAGTTGAATGACCCAAATGCAACGTCAATTGCAATTGGGTTGTTGTGCACTTGTCATATTTGTTGGTATTAGTTTGACCTAAAAAATATTAAAAGATATTAAGTAGAAATTAATTGTATTAGATCATAATGAATATTAATCAAGTAAGGACTTTTGTGATTGAATTTCCTTAGATAAAGAGACTCAATTTCTAAAAAAAGCCTACTCCTAAAAGATCTATGCATATTTGACTCTTTGTTGTAGACTTATATGAGCATTGTTGAGGCAAGATGTGCTGAAAGTTGTTAAGTGACACTCGGTAGTGCCAATTACAAACTGTCACTGAGGTGGTTAAATACTTGTTTTATTTGGTTTGGCAATTCAATGAATAATCATTGGACCTGGTTATGTGTTGTTTAATTAAATATTTTTTGGTCCATCCATGGAAACCAATCCTTGGCTTTTAGAGATTGAATTGGATTCAAGTGAATCAAATCAACCATTGGAATATAGAGGATCGATCAAGATTATGCTCCTATTTTGGAAGTTATATCTCCGGTTGATTGTTCTTTGATTAGTGTGATTGTATTAGCTATTTTCAATGAGCTACTTTGTATTCACTTAGATTTTATGTTAGAAATTCGAATAGAATATATGTGGAGAGGTTTGTATAGGTTTTGTATGAGAGCTTATTGGGCGCATTTAAATCTATTCATTAAGGAATGCTTTTGTGGAAGAGTGCAAACTGTATTGTAAACATTATTGAGAGTGTTTACTGCCCAAGTTCTCAAAGGGAGGATTTGGGGGTGAGTGTTAGTCTTTAGGAACAAAGGTAGGATCTTTATACTTGGGGAGTGATAGAGTGTTGTATTCGTGTTCAAAGATAGTGGAATTACTCACTGAGCTAGGCTCCGTAGACGTAGGGAAACCGAACTGTGTAAATAAAACTCTGTGTTATTTCTGTTTTGTTTGCACGATTTTTCTCAGTGCAAAGTCGTAGTGGTCACTGCAATCTAACACTTCCATTATAGTTTTGCATTTAAGCAAATAAGCAACTTAAGGTAGAAACAAAGACAATTGAAAGGGATTTAAGTTCACACTAATTGAAGTTCTACAAACCTAAAATGCCTATTTAAAGAAGGCTTGTTAATTTGATTTAGTACGGTTAGAAGAGAGCACTTACTTGACTAGTGTTAGGCACTTGTTTTGGTGCAATCACTTCTTAAACTAATTATTTTTCATGTTAAGTTTATAACTAAGTTTTCAAAGGAAAAACCTTATGCAACGATCCGCTTTTTACCAATGTAGGAAAATATGGTTTCGAAGTCGAATTTTGTAAGCTGAGATAGTGAAATTATGAATAGAATAATTTATGTATTTAGTAAAAAAAATATAAGTGGACGAGAATAATGAAATTAAGAAAATCGTTTATTATAGCACAGGGATTAAATTGTAGAAGTGAAATCTATATTGAGTATTAACGTAGAAAAATACTTGAGGTCTTAATTAGTAATTAAGAAAGGGACTTAATGGTTATTTAACCATTACTATTTTTAAGTTAGTGGATGAGATCAATCCTGTCCATCCATGCTCACCATACTTGTTAATTATTAATCCTAGCCTTTCATTTGTGATTAATTAAGATAATCAATTTAATTAATCATTTGTACATATATACATATTGTGAGTGGGAGAAAGAACAAAGCATTTATCTTTTCTTCCTTTTGTGTCGTCCATAGCATTAGAAAGAGCAAAAGAATTCTCAAGTTTTCTTAGTCACTTTTGGATCATAATCAACCAAAGTAACCAAGCCTTTTCTTTTAAATTTTCATAGATTTCTTATCAATTAAGCTAGCCCGTGCTTTAGATTTTTTAATTATCAAGTGTATGTTAAATTACCATTGTCGAAACCATTTTTTTGTTTGGAAAACGGGCCGACTTTAAAAAGGAAAACGGAGTCGCCACCAATATTTTATTTTAAAGTGCGATTGGGTCACTTTAGAAAATATTTTGGTCTATGAATTTCAAGAAAACGGGCTCGGGAATCGGTTACGCACGAGGAAGAATTAACACCCTCGCAACGCCCAAAATTGGTACCGTATTAATTGATTAATGTCCTAATATTGAAAATTGGAAAAGATTTTAAAATATGGATCATTTGGAAAATGTTTGGGTAATTCAAATTTGGATATCGAAATTCTCTTTTTCCGAAAGGATGAAATATCACATCCAGCACGTTAGGATACGATATTTCAAACCTTTGATACCAAGATCATTCCATGGCTTCCAAAATTTAGGCGTCGTCATTTTAAAAAAGGGTATTCCATTATTTGGTCCAACGAAAGAACCGAAACCCAGCACATTAGGGCACGATTCCTCAAATTCTCAAACATAAAATATTGCCTTATCTTTTGAAGTTGAGAAAACACGATCAGAACTTTAAAAGGATATTTAGTCCTTTGGACGAGCGAAAAATTGAAACTCAGCACGTTAGGGCACAATTTCTCAAAACGTCCAAGCACAAAATATTGCCTTGCTTTTAATTTAAAAAAGCGGACACAGTTTTAAAGGATATTTAATGATTTGGTCAAACAAAAAACTGAAACCCAGCACGTTAGAGCACGATTTCTTGAATTTCCAAAACATGAAACATTGTCTTGTTTGAAAAACCTTTTTATGAGCTTTGAAAAAAAAAACTAACGAAATAGTCACAAAAATATAAGAAACAATAATAATAATAACTAACGACACTAAATAAAAAATATAAAATAATAATAACGAAAATGGCAATAACAATGTTGATAATAAAAAAATCAAAACAAAAAAAATAAAAAAATAAAAAAAATTATAAGAATAACATATATAATACAATGGTGATAGTAGTAAAATAATAGTAGCAAGAATATTAGTATAGAATAGTATAATAATAAATATAATAAATATAATAAATAATAATGGTAGGTGTAATAATTAAAATAATACTAATAAAATTAATGAGTATAGTAACAATAAAAAAAGGGTAAATATAATATCAAAATACTAGGTATAATAATAGAATAATAATAATAAGTTAAATAAAAATATTAGTAAAAAAATAATAGCAAGAATAGTAAAATAATAGTATTAATAAAATATAGTAGTAATAAAAAGGTAACTTGATAATAATAAAAATAATAGGTATAATAATAATAATAATAAAGTAAGCAATAATATACATAATAATAGTAAATACAATAGAAAGAATACGGTTATAATAATAATACGCATATAAAAAATAGTTGTAATAAAAACATTAAAAATGATTGATTTAATAATAAAAACAATCAAAAGGGCTAAATTGGATCAAAATCAAAATATTTGAGGCCAAATTTAAAATAAAACAAAACTGCAAAGGGATGCAATCAAAATGGGGGCACAAAAGAGAGGACCAACTGCGCAATTTACCCATTTTGGGTAAAATTGCGCAGATCTAGAGGCGTCCCCCCATGTGCAGCGTCCTTTCTTTATTACTTTAAAACAAAAGCAAAAGAAATTTCTTAATTTCCTTTGTCAGATTCATTTTAACCAAACAAGAAACCCTTTCATTTCTTTCTTTCATCACAAAACAGAAGGCCAAAAAACCCTACCCCTCCATGCGCCGCCGTGACGCTACTAATCAGGCATCCAGTCGTCCGCAAGAACAAAAACCCGGTAAGTTTCCTCTTTTTATTCTGTAGATCTATTATATTAAATAGTTTTTTTTGAAAAAAAAAGGGGGAAAGAAACTTTACATAAATAACGGACTTAAATAAAAGAACGAAAAGGAAAAAGAAAACCTTTTGATTCTGTTGTATTGATCCCTTGTAAGACTGTTTGCTCATGTGTTTTTTTATAGAATCGTGTAAAAAAAAGATAGTGTATTGCCTCTGTGTAAATCGTGTAAAAAAAACCCCATTTTACAATGATTTTCGAAGGCTTTTATAGCCTCTTCGGAACCCCCCAAAAACTAAAACTCTAGTCCTCTATTTGTTGTGTTGTTGTGCTGTTGTGCTCCCTTTTTCTCGCAGGTACGTGGGCACGAGCCGGTGTTGAAGTTGCGCACGTTGCGGAGAGGGCTGCTGGGGCATGCGGCGCTAAGCACGGGACAAGGCTAGGGCTTCTGGTTCTCTTGTTTGGGCTTTGCAGGCCTCGTTTAGGATTTGGGCCTGCTGTATTTAGCCTTTAGATAATTTATTCTTGGGTTCGAGCATAAATTTGGGCCCTACAGCTGCCCCTCTTTGCTTATTGTCGTGTAACGAGAATGAAGCAAAGACTTCAAAAGGACCAATTTTGCCCGGTCTAGTTAAATATTGATTTCTTGCAGCTTCGTTTCATCCACTGCATCTTCAGGGGTATTGGAATTTTGTTTCAATCTACTTATGATTTGTAATTTTCAGCTTGTTACCCTACTGCTTAGGGGGTTAAAGCTTATCGTCTTCGATCTGCTCCACTCCTGCTCAGTGGAGATAAGATCTGCTATCTTTAGCCTATTACCCTACTACTTAGGGAATTAAAGCTCGTCGTCTTCGGTCTGTTGCACTCCTGCTCAGTGGAGATAAGATCTACTATCTTTAACCTGCTCCACTCCTGCTCAGTGGAGATAAGGCTAGTGGCTTAAATCTGCTCCATTGCCAATACATGGAGATAAGATTCGCCATTTTTGATCTGCCCCACTCCTGCTCAGTGGGGATAAGATCTGTAACTTTCGATCCGCTCCACTCCTGCTCAGTGGAGCTAAGATCTGCTATCTTTGATCTGCTCTGCTCCTGCTCAGTGGAGATAAGATCTGTAATTTTCAGCCTGTTACCCTGCTGCTTTGGGAATTAAGGCTCATCATTTTCGATCTGCTCTACTCCTGCTAAATAGAGATAAGATCTGTTGTTTTTGAGCCTACTTCACTCCTGCTCAGTGGAGATAAGGCTATGATTTTCAGTCTACTCCATTGCCGATACATGGAGATAAGACTTGCTGTTCCGATCTGCTCCACTCCTGCTCAATGAAGATAAGATCTGCTTTCTTTCAGCCTGCTCCACTCCTGCTCAGTGGAGATAAGGCTATAATCTTCAGTCTGCTCCATTGTCGGTACATGGAGATAAGACTTGTTGTTCGATCTGCTCCACTCCTGCTCAGTGGAGATAAGATCTGTAATTTTCAGCATATTACCCTATTGCTTAGGGGATTAGGCTGGTGGTTTGAATCTGCTCCATTGCCGATACATGAAGATAAGATTCATCGTCTTCGATCCACTCCACTCCTGCTCAGTGGAGATAGGATCTGCTATCTTTAGCCTGCTCCACTCCTGCTCAGTGGAGATGAGGCTTCAGTCTTCCGATCTGCTCTACTCCTGCTTAGTAGAGATAAGATCTGTTGTCTTCGATCTACTCCACTCCTGCTCAGTGGAGATAAGATCGGCTATCTTCTGTAGCTCCCATCAATTTTGCTACATTGTCCTCTGGGAAACCTATCTGTAGAATTGATTTCATGGGGTCTGTGCTTATGTCAAAGGATTAGTATGTCATGAAAATGCTCCTAACCATATGTATTATGAATGTTCTGAATGGATGCAAAATGTCATGAGAATGATCCATTTTTAACACTTGGGCTGTTATTGCTTACTGTTTATTAAGGTGATCTCTGACATGTGTTCAACTGATACTTCTAACAGAGAATCTGAAGATGTCGTCACTGCTTAGTTCTAAAGTGCTCTGAACCCTTTAAGCCTGGTTAGTTCTAAATAACTGTCCTGTTTCAGCTTCTTGTATTATTTAGAGACTTTCTGAGTAATGCACGAAATTTCTTTTGTGAAAGCATTATTAGTTCAGTAATCATTACTTCAATATAAAATGCTTGGAAAAAGATTATAGAAATGAATAAAACTACAATTTATTCGGGATAAAACCCGTGAAGAATGGATTGAGCAAAGAAAACAAATTCCACTAAGGTACAAAAAATGAGTAAAAATGGCATTGATGCCCCAGATGTCACATCCTGAGCTTCTCTGTACGTACTTCTTGAAGGCCATTCTGAGTTCAACACGTGTCTAGGAGATCCGTGGTACTTTGTCGATGCCCCAAGACGTAACATACCTCCTCATTGTTAATTCCGACGTAGCGAAACCACTGTATGCCCCACCACGAGTTGATCATAATTTGAGTCGCCCTTTTCGGGTTTTCGACTCAAAGCCCCTTTGGCCTCAAAGTGCCCTTTGCGGGTTTTCACCTTGGCCTCTTCATTTTTTTTGAACTCAAGATGCCCTTTGCGGGTTTCGCCTTGGCCCATTTTCAAGCGAAGTACTTCTTGACTGAGTCTGCATTAATTGGATTTGGCAGACTTTTGCCGTCCATCTCAGCGAGTATCAATGCTCCCCCAGAGAAAGCCTTCTTTATAACATAAGGTCCTTCCCAGTTAGGCATCCAATTTCCCTTGAAATCTTTTTGCATAGGGAGGATCTGTTTCAACACCAAGTCTCCCTCATGGAATACTCTGGGGCGGACCTTCTTGTTGTAGGCCCGCATCATCTGCCTCTGGTACATTTGACCATGGCGAATGGCTCTTAGCCTCTTTTCCTCAATTAGATTCAATTGATCATATCGAGATTGAACCCATTCTGCTTCGTCCAACTTCATCTCTGACAAAACCCGAAGAGAAGGAATTTCAACTTCAATAGGCAAGACTGCCTCCATCCCATAAACCAATGAGAAAGGAGTTGCCCCGGTAAAGGTTCTAACCGATGTTTGATAGGCGTAGAGGGCAAGTGGTAACTTTTTATGCCAATCCCTGTAGGTCTCAGTCATTTTCCCCACAATTTTCTTGATATTTTTATTAGCTGCCTCAACTGCGCCATTCATTTTCGGGCGATATGACGACGAGTTATGGTGTTTAATGTTGAACTGACTGCAGACTTCCACTATCAAGCTGTTGTTCAAGTTCAAAGCATTGTCAGATACGATCCTTTCAAGCATACCGTAGCGACATATGATTTCTTTCTTCAAAAACTTGCTAACTGTCGTCTTCGTGACATTGGCGTATGAAGCTGCCTCTACCCATTTGGTGAAGTAATCAATAACCACGAAAATGAATCGATGTCCATTAGAAGCTTTTGGTGAGATCGGCCCAATAACGTCCATGCCCCACATTGAGAAAGACCACGGAGAAGTCATAACATGAAGAGGTGAAGGAGGCACATGGATCTTGTCTCTATAAATCTGGCACTTGTGGTACTTCTTGGCATAACGGATGCAGTCTCCTTCCATCGTGGACTAGTAATACCTGAATCTCATGATTTGCCTGGCCATTGTAAACCCATTGGCATGCGTTCCACAAACACCCTCATGGACTTCTTCCAGGATTTTCTTAGCTTCAACAGCATCGACACATCTTAGCAACACTTGATCCCTCATCTTTTTAGACAGGATCTCTTCATCTAGGACATAGTCACTGGCAAGTCTTCTCAATGTTCTCTTATCATTTTCAGTCGCTTGATCGGGGTATTCACGGCTCTTTACATATTGCAGAATATCATGATACCAAGGATGATCATCTCTCTCCTCCTCTTCGTCAATATTGCAGCAGTGAGCCGGATTCTCGCAGATGCTCATTTGAATAGGCTTCATACCCTCCTGACCATTTAATCTGATCATAGAAGCTAATGTGGCCAAGGCGTCAGCCATCTGATTTTCATCACACGGGAGGTAAAAGAATGTAATATCATTAAACTCCTTGATTAGCTCTAAAACTAACTTTTGGTAACTGATCAACTTGGGATCTCTTGTTTCCCATTCTCCTCTGAACTGATATATTACCAACGTGGAGTCTCCATATACCTCTAGCCACTTAACTTTGCGGTCTATGGCAGCTCGGATTCCCATGATGCATGCTTCGTATTCTGCCATGTTGTTTGTGCAATCGAAGTCCAGCTTGCAAGTGAATGGATAATGCTCTCCCTTTGGGGATACCAGGACTGCCCCAACTCCATTACTAACGGCATTTGATGCTCCATCGAAGTTCAATTTCCAAGGATGATCTTTTAGGGTATCTTCTTCAGTCACCGCTACAAACATCAGATCTTTATTAGGAAAATCGAAATTAAGAAGCTCATAATCATCTAGCACCCTGCTGGCTAAAAAATCTGCTATTGCACTCCCCTTCACCGCCTTCTGGTTCACATAGACTATGTCGAACTCTGAGAGCAAAATTTGCCATCGGGCCATTCTTCCATTCAGGGCGGTTGACTCCATCATGTACTTAAGAGGGTCTAGTTTCGAGATTAACCAAGTCGTATGGTATAACATGTGCTGCCTCAACCTCTGAGTTGTCCAGACCAAAGCACAACATAACTTTTCAATTGGTGAGTATCTCATTTCACACTCAGTAAATTTCTTGCTGAGGTAGTATATCGCCTTTTCTTTTTTCCCTGTTTCATCGTGTTGGCCGAGCACACATCCCATTGAATTATCAAATACCGTCAAGTACAGAATCAATGGTCTATCAGGACTGGGCGGCATTAGCACTGGAGTATTAGACAAGTACTGTTTAATCTTGTCAAACGCCTTCTGGCATTCGTCGCCCCACATGCATGGATTGCGCTTCTTAAGGAGATGGAATATCGGATCACACTTCTCAGTCAATTGCAAAATAAACCGAGCAATGTAATTCAATATTCCTAGAAAACCTCGGACTTCCTTCTAAGTGCGCGGCGGAGGCAATTTTTGTACGGCCATGGCTTTATCTGGATCTACTTCAATTCCTTTTTTACTGACCACGAAAACAAGTAGCTTTCCTGATCGAGCCTTGAAAGTACACTTGGCTGGGTTGAGCTTCAGCTGAAAATTCCTCAACCTCAAGAACAGTTTCATCAAAACTTGTACATGCTCCCCTTCCGTTCAAGACTTTACGATCATGTCGTCAACGTAGACCTCAATCTCCTTGTGCACCATGTCATGAAACAAGGTTACCATAGCCCTTTGGTATGTTGCTCCCGCATTCTTTAACCCAAATGGCATCACTTGGTAACAAAAAGTTCCCCATAAGGTTATGAAGGTGGTCTTTACCATGTCTTCAGGATGCATCTTTATTTGATTGTATCCCAAGAAACCATCCATGAAGGAGAAAAATGAAAATCTCGTCGTGTTATCCACCAAAGTGTCGATGTGAGGCAGTGGGAAGTTGTCTTTTGGGCTGGCCTTGTTTAGGTCCCTGTAATCGATGCACATTCGTACTTTTCTATCCTTATTAGGGATAGGGACAACGTTGGCTACCCATTCTGAGTAATTCACCACTCGTAAAAACCCAACATCAAATTGCTTCTTGACTTCTTCCCTTATCTTTACCGCGACATCGGGTCTCATCCTTCGAAGCTTCTGTTGGACCGGCTTACATTCTCCTTTTATGGAGATACGGTGTACCGCAATGTTAGAACTCAACCCTGGCATGTCTTGATATGACCACGCGAAGACATCTTTGAACTCTAGCAGAAGTCTAATGAGGTCCTGCCTTGTTTCCTTGGTTATGCAGGTGTCAATTTTCACTTCTTTCCCATCTTCTAGAAGTACATTCTCAATTGTCTCTTCGTGAGGTAGAATCAGCTTCTCTTCCTTCTCTACCATCCTTAACAAATCTGGGGATACACTACAATCTCCGTTATCTGTAAAGTTCTGAGGTCCCTCTACGCACATGTCTTACTCATCAGGAAAATCTGGGTCCGTAACAGCGTTGTTCATGACATGGATATCTGGGGACCTATGGTAGATATGAAAGAGTATTCAATGAAAATGAATTTAAGAATGACTTATTCATGCGTTATGATTATGAATGGAATGGAAAAGAAGCAAAAGAATAACTGCACGGTATGAAAGAAAAATACACTTTTATTGAAAGTAAAAATGCTTGAACATGAGCCTATTTCACAAAAGATTCTCGTTGTCCCTAGGCTTGAAACAACAAGTGTGTTTTAAACATTACTCTATTTTAGTCCTAAAAACTACAGGAATTTCTTCCGCAGTCTAGTTGTCCAGAACACCTCCAGGTTCGTATGGGCGAATACCTTCCAAGTTTTTTTTCTTCTAACTCTCTTCAGTCACTGCACTGATGCTCAAAGCTCTCATCCTATCATCAACCGTTTCCTTATTCATATTCCCCAGTCCTAAATGGATAATTCCTCGAGACACGAATGTATTAGATATATGGGGAAAAGTCATTGAACCCCACTTGATCTCAGCACCATTCAATCGTGCCTTTCGTCTTTCACGTTTCCTCTCCAGCTCCTCCTTTCTCTGCTGGGCATCTGGTCTATGCCCCAAACTAAAACGATCATGCTTGTCAACTAATCCTGGCACTCTGACTGGCCCCTGGAGATATTTTCCGAGTCCCCTCCTAGGCAATGCTCCTTTTCCTATTGTCAGTTGTAGGTCCATCCTTGTTGCTTCAAAGATTTTGGGCACCGGGATCCTGCCTCCTTCACTGATGAAAGTCGCATTTACAAACTCCAATGACCTGAAGGAACACTCTATAGCCTCTGTATCATTCTCTATGTACGGTGCATTACTAGTAACGGGTGCGATGATATCCTCCTCCGCATTTATGGTTATCAACCGGCCCTCTGTCACCAACTTCAACTTTTGGTGTAATGATGATGGTACGGCTCCCGCTGAATGGATCCAAGGCCTCCCCAATAAGCAATTATAAGAGGGCTTGATGTCCATCACAAGGAAATCTACTTTGTATGTATTTGGCCCGATTAGGAGGGGTATATCAATTCTTCCCATTACTTTCCTTTCGGTGCCATCAGATGCTCTCAATATATTGTGGCATGATTTTATATGAGAGCTGTCTACCGGCAACCTATTCAGCATAGATAAGGGAAAAACATTCAGTGCCGACCCGTTATCGATTAATACCCCCGGTAGTGTGTACCCTTTACATGGGGTAGTGATGTGCAAAGCCTTGGTGGATCCTATGCCTCCTGGTGGAATTTCATCATCACTGAAAGAGAAGAAATTGTCTGCGCTTATATTACCAACAAGGCGGTCTAACTTGCTTACTGAAATGTTATCAGCAACATAAATCTGGTTCAGTGCTTTCATTAGTGCACTACGGTGTCCTTCTGAGTTTAAAAGTAAAGCCAGTACCGATATGCGTGCTAGCTGCTGGTGTAACTGTTCTACAACACTGTACTCACTGTGCTTCAGGAACTTCAAAAACTCTTTAGCCTCATTCTCTGTCACTAGTTCATTAACCGTTGACCCTGTTTTCTCTTCTTCCCCTCTGATCATAGAGGATTCTCTTTCAATGCGTTTAGCTTCTAGGTTGGGCATGCTGGCCAAACTCTCTTTCCCGGAAACTGTCACAGTGCAATTGTAATTCCAAGGTACCCTCTTATTATCCTTATAAGAAAAAGTCGCGGGTTTTTGAATTGCAACCCTCGGTGTATCCTTATAAGGAAAAGTTACCGGTTTTTTAATTACAACCCTCGGTGTATCCTTATAAGGAGAAGTCACGGGTTTTTGAATTTCGACCCTCGGTGCCATTTTTACTTCTGCATCGTCGACCCTTGGTCGTGTGATAATCACTATTGGGTGATTGACTTTAGGGATCCTTTCTGCAGACCCACCCTCTATGGCGCATACATCCTCTTCTTCGGAAAAGTCAAAGAACTCCAGCTCTTTATTATCCACTAACCCTTGTACTAAGGTTCTGAATTTATTGCACTGCTGGATCTCATGGCCTTCCTTGTCATGGAACTCACAGTAGTTCCTTGCATCTCGAGATCTGTTCACATTCTCTTGCAGAACTAACCCCCTTTTCTGTATTGCTTTCCAAACTTCCCTCCATGAGGTTTTGACCTCAGCAACTTCCTGCTTGGTTCTCCTCCCCCTGTTCTCAACTATCACGTTTACCCCATTATCTATATGATTGGGTAACAGATTTCCTCCCCCAGGAGCGTCATTGAACTCTACCACCCCCGCCTTGATAAGTCTCTCGACTAGCCTTTTGAATGAAGTACAATTTTCTATCGAGTGACCTACCACATCCGCATGGTATTCACACTGAGCGTTTGTGTCATACCACTTAGGATGCGGAGGTTGCAACGGCTTCAAGTAGAACGGGGCTACAGCGTGCGCATCGAACAAAGTTTTATACAACTCCCTATAGGTCACATGTATGGGAGTAAACTGCAATTTCTCGGTCTTCTGCCTCGTGTTGGGCTCTTGTCTTGGTGGGGCCTGCTAGCCCGCAGTCACTGCTCTTGATTAATTAACAGTAATGGGTTTGGGATAACCCGAGCTTACATTACCCACTTCACTCACCCTTTTCTTTGGAGCCGATCTTCTCATTCTCTCTCCAGCTTCTATTTTCCCACACCTTATTGCGTTCTCTATCATTTCGCCGGACATCACTATGTCTGTGAAACTCTTAGTCGCGCTCCCCAACATATGATTGATGAAAGGTGCCTTTAAGGTATTTATGAAGAGCATGGTCATTTTTTTTTCTAGTAGCAGTGGCTGGACTTGCGTAGCGACTTCCCTCCACCTTTGGGCGTATTTCCTGAAACTCTCACCTGACTTCTTCTCCATGTTTTGCAACGTGATCCTGTCAGGTGCTATATCAGTCACATGGCCGTAATGTTTCATGAAGGCCTGTGCCAAATCTTTTCATGATTTGATTTGAGTACAACTGAGCTGATTGTACCACTTTGCTACAGCTCCAATTAGGCTATCCTGGAAATAGTGGATCAATAACTGGTCGTTGTTGACATATCCCGTCATTCTCCGATAGAACATGGTACTATGGGCCTCAGGGCAGCTGGTCTCATTGTACTTTTCAAACTCCGGCATCTTGAACTTCGGAGGAAGTACCAGATTTGGGACTAGACTCAGCTTCCTAGCATCCACCTCGCATTGGTAATCAGCAATTTCCAATGCTTTAAACTTCTCCTCCAGCCATTTGCAGCAATCCTCAAACTCTTTTGGGAGTTCTGCCCTCGTTTTTCCTCTTCTACTGCATCATCAAGATTAGGGGCCATCGTCTTTGCCAAATTATCTCCGGGGCTAAAGCTCGAGCCTGTCGGGAAATTTGTCGACGCTAAGGTACTGGTTTGATGCTGAGGTCTGACATTGACAGACACTTTCGGAGGTTGTGCTTGAGAATTTACCGGGGCTAAGCCTGGGGGATAAGCAGAATTTTCATTTTCATCTCCGACATCGACCATAGGGCCCTTTCTTTTATCCTGCGCTCTAATCAACAAATGCGTTAACTGGCTCATCATACTTCTCTGGGATTCCAGCATTTGACCCCTCATGTCCTGTTGGATCTTAGCCAACTGTTCTTACAATTGGTCTTGCATTTCCTTCTGCATCTGTTCTAACTTTTCCATCTTTTGATCCATTGCTTTTGTTTTCCTTCGAGTGTAGTAACGATGTTCCAGGATAACTATAATACGACCTCTAGTTAATAAGGTTCTTTTATGATATTTAATGCAAATGATGTGATGTAATGCAAATGCATAAAATGCAATGCAAATGAATGAATGCAAAAATAAGAGGAGTCGATTCTGATTCAATTTCTTTTAGAATACTTATTAAAAAAAAACAAAATCCTTTACATAAAACAGAGTCACATATACGACCTAGCCCCTATGTCCAAAGTTTTAACTTTCTCAAGAAGCGAAGCTAACTCTCAACCCCGGTCTGACTTTGACTCATATACTATACTTAACACATCAGCCTGAACTGCTAAGGTTTGTAAATGATCAGCCACTTCTCGTATCTGAGCCACAGCTTCGCCCATAAGGTAGTCTCTTTCTCTGACTTGGTTCTGAGATCGTTGAAATTGTTCTTTCCATCGCTGGTTATCTGCCTCCAATAATTGGATCCGAAGCTCACTGTTTCATAGCATCGTTTCGAGCTCTACCACCTTTCCTTTCAACTCTTCAATCTGGTTTAGGCTTGATTCCAACTTCATCGTAGAGTCGCGGCTTAGACACAATGCCTTTTCTAGCTCTGCTACACGAACTCTTAACATCTCATTCTCGCTTTGGCTCTCACCAACAGTCTTTCTCAGAGTATCCTTTTGTGCATGAGCTTCATGGAACCTCTTCTTCCACTGATCCACCTTGGCCTTCTCTTCTTGAATTTCTTGACGCCATTGTTCTGAGGTTTTGCCCAGCCCAGCAGTCCTCATGGATAAATGCAACTTTTTGTAATTGGTCTTCAAGCTGTCTAAATCTTCTTCGGCTTTCCTTTTCCTTTCCTGAGTTTCTCAGCCTCTGATTTCTGGACATCAACATCTAACCTCAAATGCATTTTTTCTTCTTCCAATTGCTCTATCTTTTCAGCTAACTCTGAAGTTTTACTTTCAAAGTCTTGTTTTATGATTTCTAACTCGGAAGGGACTACTTGCAGATATTCATCTATTGGTCGAGCACCATCTTGTGTCGGTCTAGGGATATTATCATAGATTCTTCTATTCCGCCATGCATTATACTCGAGGGTTGCCATCGGGCCTACAACAACTCTTTTCATTCAACGAGTCTGCTTCCAAGCATCAGAAATCTCTCAAACTTTCTTCTTATAATGATCATCCCTATACGAAAATTCAAACTGAGCTAGCCCAAACGTTGCCGGTATGAACTGTCTTGATCTGTACTACCTCAACACAAGCAAAAGAGCGTACCCAACGCCTTCCCAAATTCCTGACAGAGGACCCAATCATAACTCCCACACTGATAGAGGATTTCGGCGGGAACCAACCAAGGAGCTCTCCACTCAACGTCCTCTTCTTTGAAATTTTGAAGGAGCGCGATCCAATTTTCTTCTGATACGTCAGCTTTTCTGGAAGTGGCTGCTAATTCCCTTAGCGGTGAGTAATTCTTGGAAAAAACTCGATAGGAGACTTTATCCACCTTCCAAAAATAGCTATGGAACCAAGTTAATAATAACTGTGCGCACCCTATGAATCTGCCCTCACCGGCTCTCCTGCATGCATTCAAAGATCTAAACATCTCGGCCAAGATTGCAGGAACAGGTGTGACCCCTCTATCAAGTCGGTCGAAGAGATCCGAGACTGCCTCATCTACATAACCCAATGCCCTAGGGAAAACCATTAAGCCATATATGCTCAAAGCGAACATGTCAACTCTCCTCTTTGTATCAGGATGCACCAGAATCAAATCCTTCAAAATCCTCCATGGGATGCATTTGCACTCACCTTTTTGCTTGATCCTCGCTGCAACCCACTGTTCACTCATCCCTGTAATATTTATCAACCTCTTTAAAAAGGTTGGGCCACAAGTGGCTTTAATATAGACCTTGTCGACTTGGACCTTCGGGCAGCGAAGCAAAACTGTATATTCTTCTATAGTGGGTACCAAATCTACCCCTCCAAAGGTAAAACAGCTATATGCAGGATTCCAATACTCAGTGAGGGCCCGGAATAAATGCTCATCTATATTAAGGCCAAGTAAGTGAGGCAAATCCCCATAGTTCCCATAAAACAACAGCCTAGTCTCTTGATCCCACTGGTCCCATATTTCCTTTAATTCCCGAAGATCATTTTGCGTCACACTGATGCGAGTGTAGTTACATAACTCCGATGTATATCCCTCAGCTAGGCTGTCCCCCTTTTCCAGCTGCGTTCGCTCTGACCATATTCGGACGGCCGCATTATCCTCTACTTTATCAAGGAATTCGTTCTCCATGACAAGCTTTCTAAATTAGAAATCGAACGTGAGTCGACACCTTTTTAAAATGAAATGACATGCAATTACAAGAAGATGCCACAAATTAATACCATGCACCAGAAAAAATATAAAGAAAAACAATATATCACTCATCTGGGTAAATACTAAGGTTTGGCGTAGCTCTACCTAGGGTAAGTTCATAGGGCTCTCTATATGCGGTTTGGCTCTAAAGCAAGGGTACCTGAACCAGCAGATTCCTCGATCCTCACCCATTATAGGCTCATACGGACCGAGTTTAGTTCAGGGGAATACATTTCTCTATGGCTGCACGGAGGTGAAAACCTCACGAGGACATAGGTACGAATGTATCCCGAAAGCGATCCACTATCCTGCACGGAGGTGAAAACCTCACAAAGGAGTAGTTTCTCACTCTCACTTAAAGGTGTGACTACTACGGTCATGCAATATGATGCAAAAAGTACCCTAGACACTCGAATCGTAACAAACATATGCAATGGGAAAAAAACAAAGTCAAAATCAGATTTTAATTTTCAATAAAAGGATATTAATCAATCAATTCTACGACTTAACTCTCTTATTGGTCCCCAGCGGAGTCGCCAAGCTGTCGAAACCATTTTTTTGTTTCGAAAATGGGCCGACTTTAAAAAGGAAAACGGAGTAGCCACCAATCTTTTATTTTAAAGTGTGATTGGGTCACTTTAGAAAATATTTTGGTCTACGAATTTTAAGAAAACGGGCTCAGGAATCGGTTAGCACGAGGAAGGATTAGCACCCTCGCAACGCCCAAAATTGGTACCGTATTAATTGATTAATGTCCTAATATTGAAAATTGGAAAAGATTTTAAAATATGGATCATTTGGAAAATGTTTGGGTAATTCAAATTTGGATATCGAAATTCTCTTGTTCCGAAAGGATGAAATATCACATCCAGCACGTTAGGATACGATATTTCAAACCTTTGATACCAAGATCGTTCCATGGCTTTCAAAATTTAGGCGTCGTCATTTTAAAAAGGGTATTCCATTATTTGGTCCAACGAAAGAACCGAAACCCAGCACGTTAGGGCACGACTCCTCAAATTCCCAAACATAAAATATTGCCTTATCTTTCGAAGTTGAGAAAACACGATCAGAACTTTAAAAGGATATTTAGTCCTTTGGACGAGCGAAAAATTGAAACCTAGCACGTTAGGGCACAATTTCTCAAAACTTCCAAGCACAAAATATTGCCTTGCTTTTAATTTTAAAAAAAAGGACACAGTTTTAAAGGATATTTAATGATTTGGTCAAACAGAAAACCGAAACCCAGCACGTTAGGGCACGATTTCTTGAATTTCCAAAACATGAAACATTGTCTTGTTTGAAAAACCTTTTTATGAGCTTTGAAAAAAAACTAACGAAATAGTCACAAAAATATAAGAAACAATAATAATAACTAACGACAATAAATAAAAAAATATAAAATAATAATAACGAAAATGACAATAACAATGTTGATAATAAAAAAATCAAAACAAAAAAAAAATAAAAAAAAATTATAAGAATAACATATATAATACAATGGTGATAGTAGTAAAATAATAGTAGCAAGAATATTAGTATAGAATAGTATAATAATAAATATAATAAATATAAGAAATAATAATGGTAGGTGTAATAATTAAAATAATACTAATAAAATTAATGCGTATAGTAACAATAAAAAAAGGGTAAATATAATATCAAAATACTAGGTATAATAATAGAATAATAATAATAATAAGCTAAATAAAAATATTAATAAAAAAATAATAGCAAGAATAGTAAAATAATAGTATTAATAAAAATATAGTAGTAATGAAAGGTAAGTTGATAATAATAAAAATAATAGGTATAATAATAATAATAATAATAATAATAATAATAATAATAATAATAATAATAATAATAATAATAATAATAATAAAGTAAGCAATATACATAATAATAGTAAATACAATAGAAAGAATACGGTTATAATAATACTAATATGCATATAAAAATAGTTGTAATAAAAACATTAAAAATGATTGATTTAATAATAAAAACAGTCAAAAGGGCTAAATTGGATCAAAATCAAAAATATTTGAGGCCAAATTTAAAATAAAACAAAACTGCAAAGGGATGCAATCAAAACGGGGGCACAAAAGAGAGGACCAACTGCGCAATTTACCCATTTTAGGTAAAATTACGCAGATCTAGAGGCGTCCCCCCATGTGCAGCGTCCTTTCTTTATTACTTTAAAACAAAAGCAAAAGAAATTTCTTAATTTCCTTTGTCAGATTCATTTTAACCAAACAAGAAACCCTTTCATTTCTTTCTTTCATCACAAAACAGAAGGCCAAAAAACCCCCACCCCTCCATGCGCCGCCGTGACGCTACTAATCAGGCATCCAGTCGTCCGCAAGAACGAAAACCCAGTAAGTTTCCTCTTTTTATTCTGTAGATCTATTATATTAAACAGTTTTTTTGGAAAAAAAAAGGGAAAGAAACTTTACATAAGTAACAGACTTAAATAAAAGAACGAAAAGGAAAAAGAAAACCTTTTGATTCTGTTGTATTGATCCCTCGTAAGACTGTTTGCTCGTGTGTTTTTTATAGAATCGTGTAAAAAAAAGATAGTGTATTGCCTCTGTGTAAATCGTGTAAAAAAAAAACCCCTTTTACAATGATTTTCGAAGGCTTTTATAGCCTCTTCGGAACCCCCCAAAAACTAAAACTCTAGTCCTCTATTTGTTGTGCTGTTGTGTTGTTGTGCTCCCTTTTTCTCGCAGGTACGTGGGCACGAGCCGATGTTGAAGTTGCGCACGTTGCGGAGAGGGCTGCTGGGGCATGCGGCGCTGAGCACGGGACAAGGCTAGGGCTTCTGGTTCTCTTTTTTGGGCTTTGCGGGCCTCGTTTAGGATTTGGGCCTGCTGTATTTAGCCTTTAGATCATTTATTCTTGGGTCCGGGCATAAATTTGGGCCTACAACCATTATAGTAGTTTAACGAATTTAAGCTTGTTAGTGATGAGATTGTGAATAATATGTTTATATTATGATAGGACTAAGTTAAAAAAATGAAGAAAAGTATTGGATTTAATAAGAAATTCAACTAAGCCCTATAGTTAATTTTATGGCATTAGAGACTAAATTGAATAAAGTGAAAGTTGTTGAAAAATTATGTTATAGATTGAATATTTGGAGTTCCTAATGGAAGAATATGAAATCGTATTGTGATTCAATACTAGATATCGAAAAATATGAGCATGTCAGATATTAAAGCTTATAAGGGCTAAAATGAATAAAATGCAATTTATGTATAATTGATGTGTTCCTTGAGTTTTATGTGATACTAATACTATTTCTAAAGTCGAATTTACCGTTCATGGTTAATGACGACACTAGGACGTTGAGGGTTAAAGGGAAGATAAGGGTCCTAGACTGGTAGCTTTTATCCGGTATGTGCAAACTTAATATTCTCTTATTCTATGCTTAATTTGATATTTGATTATAAACTCAATGTTATTATAAATGAAAGTATAGCTTGTTTCTTATGTTGTTGATAGACACTTAGTAGTGTGAAAGTTAATGACAATTCAAGGTATGATAAGTGTACAAGGTAAATAACTATGTTCTATGTTATGCTTGAATTTATATGGTTACTAATGCCATGTTTGAATTATATAAATGACTTTGAGAATGCTTGATACCAAGAAAGAATATAAATGAAATAGGAACAATGTTATGGAATATAACAACTTACTCGAAAGGTGAAATCAAGATGTAATACCGGAGGACACATTGATATGTTAATATTCGAATTAGGAAATTTTAGTGTGTTGAGTTAATTAGATAATTAAACTTTAATACTATTGTTACAGTTATTTAATCTATGTTTATATGCTTTATTTTGAATTATGATAGAACCACTGGGTTTCTTGCTCAGTGTATAATTTTGTTTTTTTCCATGCGCAAGTTTTGACTAGATCTTGAAAGCTCAAAGGGGTCAATAGCATCCAGGACTCAAATCTCAGCTTAACAAAGTTTGTATAGTTTTGTTCACTTTGTTGTAAAATGGCATGTACTAAGGTCACAAATTGGTCTTTGAGTCCAACTTAATGTTTTGGTACCTATAAACTAGTGAATTGTGACTAAAGTGTGGTTACATGAGAATAATGATAAGTAAGCATGTAATGCTATACCTATGAAGAAATACATGACCTTAATAACAAATGAATAGTAGATTACTCTCTAAACAAATGACCGAACGGGGTTGCAACTCAACAAATGAATTAAAAGATAAATAATATATTGTACCGTGAATTAATAGTAGATTACTCTCTAAACAAAAAATCCCATACATAAAAAAGTCTTCCAAACAACAATTATTTTTATGTAAATCTTTACTTTTTACTCTTCCAATCAATTAAATGTGTTTCTAATGAATCATCATTAGGCCAAAAAAATATGTTACTAAAATATAAAAAGTAAATAAACAATTGAATTGATAAAGTATGACAAAATATAAAGTTACACTTTATACTCATTTGAATTACGATTTCATTGTAATTTAAATCATTAAAATCTATAGATAATTAATATCTTATTATAAAATATTCTAATTATTTATATTACATGACTTAAAAATAATCAATCATTTATCTTTGAATAATGAGTACTTAAATTCATTAAATGAAATAAAACATATAATTAATTAAATAAAAATAATTAAACATGTAAATATGCGTGCAACATACATGATATAAGAAACTAGCTCAATAAAAAAGTGATTAATGTAAGTTACCAATACTAAAAATAATTAAAATATTAGAATTAAATAATTAAAATAATTTCTTAATTCAAAAAAATAATTATAGTTATATATATAAAACCTTTTAATATGATGTACTCTTTTATTACTGTATGACGAACAAGATAAGAGTATAAACATATGGATGTTATTAACATCAGTATATTCTTTCTTTACAGATCCAACTTCCTCATTTTTACAATGTTTTGCACTTGCTATAAGGTTTATCCTTAAGACTTGTGAATATTGTGATGATAACCCCCTGTAGTCCTTTACAAAGACCAAGTGATCAACAAACTTCCACAATTTTACCAATGCATCACCACATTCAAACAAAAGTTTTGTTCAATTCATTGAATCAGTTCTTATAATATTTCTGGCAGTAGTAGACAAAACTTTTACACTTGGTCACTCTGTTATCTCCAATGTGTGACCTTATATTGTTCAATGGATAGTACCAAGATGCTTGTGCCTGCTTACACATTCAACACAGAACAGCATCATAATAGAGTGTGAAACTTAAAAAGCACAACTGTATCTTGTAAATACTAGAGTAAGCATCAACTAATTGTAGCCTATACAGCCACAAATCAAAAATTAAACATTCTTATCCAGTCAAAGTCATTACCCAATTTCAGACCATTGCGTTCACATCACTTGCACAACTATCGTCCCATCGTCTTCCCTGTTTCACAATTACTTATATTAACTTCAAAAATCAACATTCTGAGAAACTGAGCATCCTTCTAAGCCCATGTCTGGTTTTATGCTTCTTTCTTTTGCATAGGTGCAGTTCAAATACATTGATAGGCAAAGGAAGTGCACGCAGTCATGCTTGCTCTAGCAGAATTCTCCTTGATATCATATTTATCTTTATTCATATATTGGTGTATCCTTTACAGACTATATATCCATTACCTGAGCTTTAAAAGGCTCATCATCAAAACCATCCTTAGATCCCGAACCAGACAAGAAGTTTAAATCCTTATTTTCCTCCACACTCCTATCATCTTCTTTTGTAACTTCCCCTTTATCAGCATTTGACATAACCTTTCTTTTCCTCCTAAACAATGGAACACCATCACTTTTTCGAAACTTTTCCGACTTATTCATAAGATGAATATACCTAAACCGCATACCCATCAATGGATGCTTCTCCATCAAGAAATCTTTCCTATAAGCTTCCTTAAGCACCACGGTCTGTGTCCTAATCTTATTCGAAACATAAAATATCCCCGGAAAATGCATCACCGCCTTCTTAAACCGGTTCTCGAACCCTAAATACTCTCCCAAACAAAACACATTCTTTCCTTCAGTCTTCTTTGACACCAACAGCCACAACAACTCGTGAAGCACTGCCACAGTCCATTTCTCCGCCTGGTCACTATTAGGCCCTAAATGAAATGAATTTTCGTAAGGTGAAATGTAAGGCAAATCTTGCCATGTGTCAACCCAATTCTTCACCTTCTTCTCTAAATCAAACCCATTAGGTAATTTCATCGAAAACCTTAACGGCAATCCTTTTTTCAATTTCACACTGTCAGAAAAAGAAGCTCTCTTTTCCATTTCGGAAATAGCAAGTTCATTCCTCCAAGAAATAAGCTCTAAAAAAAGGGTTTCTTTTCCATCAGAATGGTTTTTATACTCACAAATTTGGAAATAATCAGGATAATCAGAAAGAAGAAAGGTAATATAATTAGTGGGAAGGCCGAGATCAAATTTGAACTTGTCTAAGATATGTAAAGGCAGCCTACCTGCTTTAGTCAGCATTAAGAGCTTAGCCAACCTGTTTACGACGTCTTTTCGATGAGGGGGAGAGTTGTGAATAGCTAGCTCCTCTTTGTGCAGAGTCATGGCTTGAGGGGTGAGCTTGACGTAGAGAGGAAGAGAGGGAGAGGGTTGGAAGGGGGAGAAAATGGAAGGGTAGTTTTGAAAGACCTTGGAAGTAGAGGTGGGGAGATTGAAGTGGGATTTGAGAGGGGAGAGAGAGGAAAGGGGGAGGGATTTGGAGGGAGAGGAGAGGATTTGGTTTTTGAGGGAAAGGATTTCTTTGAGGTTTTTCTCTCTTTCGACGGCAATGTCTAGGTATGGGTCACGAACCCACTTGATCCTGACGTCAACGAAGCTGCGGATTAGAAGCAGCCGGTGAGGGACTCTTCTCCAGGGCGCCATGCTTAGCATATCAATGCAGTTTGCATTTGAACTGGAGAACTTAACAACACCATTGGTAAATTTTTGTTTTGACAACTTAATTAAAAAAAAATTTTAATTTGATGCTCACTATGCTATTAAGTGGTACTTTTTAAATTGATATAATAATATTTTAGTCTGACTCTTATTTTTATAAAAATTGTAAAAATAATTCAAATTTATTGAAAAATAGAAAATTCTATATAAAAATTTAGAAAAATAAAATCTCAAAACTATTGTTGTTAAAAAATTAATTGAGAAATAAAAAAATGCCATCCAATAAAATTCAATAACAAATTAAAAATATAACAAAATAAAAAAATTTAGATCATTAAATACTTCTTCCTTAATATTTCTCTCAAAACTAAATTACTAATATCTTCAAATCAATTTCTATACCTATGAAGAACATCTAGAATTGATATTATAGAGACTTATGAAATTCATTCTAATGCCATTTTTAACACACACATATATATCTATATATATATATATATATAATATACCACAAAATTTTCTTTTTAGATTAATTTGACCGCTTGATTCTACTAAATTCCTATAAATCAACTTTGATGCAACAAAAATAATTATAATGTTTTTTCTTCACTTTAAGCTTGGCATGAAAGATTGAAGATCATATAATCAAAAGAAATTTGTGTTTTGTAGACCATTATAAAATTTGTTTTAATAGAGTTGATTTTAATTTGGAAACATAAAATAAAGTTTTAAATTTTAGAAAGAGATTAAATTGAATAAATTTATTTAATTGATTTTGATGTTTTGAAATTAATTTATTTATTTATTTAACAAAATTTTCAATTTTATATTATAAGTCCTTGTATTTTTCATAAATTTGAAATTTAATTTTTTTACTTTTTAGATTTTAAAATTCAAGTCCAATTATTGATGTTGTTAATTTTTGGTTAAATTTATTGGTGTCCATTTTGAAATAAAAAAAAATTTATAACTAAATAATAAACCTAAATTTAAAAAAATAATTAAATTTTGAAATATGAATAATAAATGCATATTTAAACCCCAATTAATGGGAAAAAGTCTACACGTAATCATCTTCGCTACCACTGCCTCTCCGTACTCAGAAAAATACCCTCCGACAAAATTTTATCTTTGAGATATTTTTATAGATTTAAAATCTAAACAGAAAATTTTCAAGCAGGCCGTCTTAGCTCAGCCGGTAGAGCGCGTGGCTTTTAACCACGTGGTCGTGGGTTCGATTCCCACAGACGGCGGCTCTGTTTTTTGTAATTTTCCTTCTAAACAAACTTCACTGAAATCCCAACGTCATATGTTATCCATATACTCATTGGATTTTCCTCTTCTTTTTTTTTTTTTTTTTTTATTTCTTTGTCCCTCTTCTCATTGGATTCATTTCCAAAATCAATGGATTGGGAACGGTTAGCTGCAGCAAAAGCCTCCATCTCTCCCTACGATCTGCTTTTCCAAGCACTTGCTTTAATCCCCTTCTCCCATTATTTCTTCGCCGCTTCCTTTCTCTTTCTCATATTTCTTTACAGTTTTTTGGAGATTCATTTTCTTCACGATTTACTCACTCTTTTCAGAGGCGATCCCGTTACGTTAACTTACAACTCCTGCTCCGAACTCGCCCAATCAGTCGTCGCCAACTGTAAGATACTCCAAGGAAGGTAAATATTATTTTTATTTTTATTCCTGGATTTCTCAGTTAATCAGTCGAAACTCGAATTCACATCTTCTACTTGTTTACGATTTGTTCAACAATGGCGCAGGTACTTGGCCACTCCATGGCTTTCTAGTCCGCATCTTCAGACTGCTTTCTTGAGTTTTCTGGGAAGGCCTCCTCCACTTACTTATAGACGGTCAGTTCAATTCTTTTTCTACTCCTTTTTCAATTTTTTTTTTTTCAATTTCATTTTCTTTGGATAAATGTTAATCTGCTAAGCGTTTATTATCCTTAGACATTTATTCCGTGCTTATGATGGTGGAACAATTGCTCTGGACTGGCTAACTTA
The DNA here is from genome assembly GCA_005393395.2 of Gossypium australe. Lineage (NCBI taxonomy): Eukaryota > Viridiplantae > Streptophyta > Magnoliopsida > Malvales > Malvaceae > Gossypium > Gossypium australe. The sequence goes on along the minus strand of CM016614.1, from coordinate 127,099,189 downwards.
CACGGATGGTCAGATTTTATTCATCTTCTCATGATTTTATTCTTCTATTTTTAATTTTTTAAAACATTCATGTGTGTTATTCAAATTTAAGAATGGGAGGGAATTCCTTCTTTAAAGTAATATATATGGCTTAATTTTTAATATTGTGCATCTGTAACTAATAACAGTTGTGGGTGGTACCTCCTGCATGCTTGATAGTTCCGCTGCTCCTAAAGGTGATAAAACTCCGATTGTGATTGTGATTCCTGGCTTGACCAGCGATTCTGCTGCTGCGGTAAGTTATTTTTTTCTTTTTAAATGTATAGATATTATATTTATATTTGTTCTCTCATATTGTCGTTGAAGTAGTTAAAGAAGCGTTGCTGCGTGTACAGTATGTGAAGCATCTTGCGTTCAACTTGGCAAGACAGGGTTGGAATGTTGTTGTAAGCAATCATCGTGGACTGGGAGGTGTATCTCTAACGGTGAGTTTTGTTACGGAACCCTTTTTCTTCCTAGATTTTGAATCATCTAAGTACCATTTTCAAACTTGTCAATTCCACCTAAATGAACTTATTTTCAGTCTGATTGCTGTTATAATGCTGGATGGACTGAAGATCTACGGAAAATCATTGACCATATACGTTGTGAATATCCAGAAGCTCCTCTGTTTGCTGTTGGAACTAGCATTGGTGCCAATATTCTGGTATCTGAATTCTTCTGATTATGTTTATGAGCATCACGAAAGTAGTTGAGTGTTAGAACTTGCACGTCATTTAGAAATTTTCCTTGGATGTGATAATGCTTCTTCTATTTTTTTTCTAACTGTATCACCTGTGAAGATATTTATGTACTTTAGCTGATTTATTACTCTAACTTTCAGATGAATATTTACTTTTTGTTTCATCTGCTGCAGTCAGGTTAGGTAAAAGAAATGTCAAATCTAATTCTGGGTTTAATTTTGAATTATGAATATAAACCCATTTTCTGTTCGTTCCTAATGCACAATATTTGCTATAAAAGATAATTGTGGTTCAGATCCAGCCTTCTAAGTTCAATGTATTTTTAGTAATGTCCTTGTCCTGTTTGACAAATGATGTCCATATTGCTAAATTCTTAATATTTTGTTTTTCCACATATAGAGTTGTTTTAGTTATTGTTTGCAAGCTCAAATATATGCTTTCTCCTTCCACTATCAGGTAAAATATCTTGGAGAGGATGGGGCAAATACTCCTCTTGTTAGTGCTGCAGCTATATGCTCTCCTTGGGACCTCTTGGTTAGTATTTTTATTGCTATCATACAACCAAGACTCCGATCTCTATTTCATCTGCATTTTTCAAATTCTATATCCTCTTTTGCTCCCAAATTGTGAAAGCTTCTATTGCACTAAATTAAGGTGTTAAGCTCACGGCTGATGGATCGAGTCACCAGGTGATTCACAGGAAAGTTCGCTTTCAATTGAGGGAGCTTCCCTATGTTGAGATTTGTAGCACGAGCCTAACCTATTGTTGAAGGGGGCTCCTAACCTTAGGTTAGTTAGGAAGGGAGTCTTAAACCTTGGAATTGAAATAAAATTCTAACTTGTTTTATTACTCAGAATCATCCTTCTTAAATGGAGGTACACAGGGTTTACTCTTTAGAGTAGGAAACCAAAATTAAGGAAACTAAAAAAGAAGGGCTTTTAGTAATGCAATAAGATACTTGCTAAAATAAATTATTCTAATTAGGAGTATTTCTAAAACTAAGATTACTTGTCTTCCTTTTCGTCTTCAACGCCTTTGACTTCTAGCGGCCTACGCCTCACATGTCTTGCCCACAAAGGCATCTGTAATTTAATACATCCACTTTTGGCCTAAAATATAGGAATAGAAAAGAGAGATAAAGGAGATGGATGATAAGAGGACTTAACTATCCCTGTTGAGAATAAAGTTCCATGCATTTGTTGCGAGGTAATTGCTTTCCTAAACCCCACCAGAAGGTTCAAGTTTAGAAGAACAAACAGGGATAGTCAACTGCCATTACGTTGATCTGGTCCCACATGACCTAACCATGGAACCAAGTAATTCCTTGCCTTATATAGGTGTATCGGTTGAAAACATGCCTGTTTCTTTTGAGCTTAAATATGACGGCATTTCCTATTGCAGATATAAGGGAGAAACCTTCTGCAATTATGCTACTGCCACCATTGCCAAGTCTGTCATGGATGGCCAATGGCTGTAGTGGCATCTTGGACCACTTCCTGCTTAAATCAAATCTCACTTACTCTTTGTCTCTCATGAACTCTTAACTAAAGTGCTGCCACTTTGTCTTCTTTTTGGAAAGGTTATGTACTAAATCTCTTCCTTGCAGATATGTGATAGGTTCATAAACCGTCGACCTATGCAGAAATTATATGACAGAGCACTAACAGTTGGCCTGCAAGGTTATGCACAATTGTACGTATTCATTACTTCATTTTGCAGAATCAGTTTACTTACTTTCGAGGTACCTTTACATAATATACTTTGTGCTTTTATTTAGGCATCAGTCTATCTTGTCTCGTCTTGCAAATTGGGAAGGCATTGAAAAGGTACTCAAAAATTTCCTACTGTATGCGAGAACAAGCATGTCAGTCACATAGTTGAAGCATCTTAGAGGGATAACATTGCTAGCTTTGACACAGATAGTACTGGTTTGAAAATAGATGTAATATGTCCTCAAATGGCAATAAACTTCCACCAAATCAAATGCCTCATCTCATTTTATGTCATCCTCTTTACTCCCAACATTGTTTCAAAGAAATTTTCAGTTTCTTTTTTCCTAATGAAGAATCTCCTAATTCTTTTCTGCTTGTGTTTTCACAGTCAAGTTCTCTTAGGGATTTTGACAACCATGCTACTCGAGTTCTTGGGAAATTTGAGGTAAAAAATTATTATTCTATTTCCTTTCCATATTTCCATTCTGATAATGGCCACCATGCGTTTCAGACTGTGGATACGTATTATAGGAGATCAAGCAGTACTAATTATGTAGAAAATGTGTCAGTGCCTCTCCTGTGTGTCAGTGCTTTGGATGATCCAGTGTGCACCAGTGAAGCTATTCCATGGGATGAATGTAGGTAAGAAGTCACTCTTCATTCTCCAATAACCTCTCTTTAAAAGCCTTCTCTGCCCCATTTTTTGGGACACTTGGACAAATAAACAGTGTGCTACTTCCTTTAGATTCAAGTGAGAGGAACCATTTGATTCCTTAGTTTTATTATAGGTTTATGTGCATTAAATTTGCAGTTCCACTATGAGCATGACATATTTTGTTGTATGAAACTCTTTATGTGTTCAAGCTTACATTGCATCTTATCTTTTTATACAATTAACATAGCAGTCACAACAAGGAGGGGTTTATGAGCAGAGCATTTTTATTCCAACATCAAGTAAAACCTAAACTACTAGTCTACACTGCCAACACTGAAATGTCTTAACATGTCGGTAGTATACCTTGTTGATATTGCCAAACTCTCGATTACATTCTCCACTTGAATGGTAAAGTTATACGTCTTACCCCTGTTTCATGTCATCATCAATATTCCATCTCTAACAAGGACAATATTATACTTGACTTCCTTCTTTTTAAAGCTAACCTTCTGTTTGGTTTACTTCTAGGCTCAATGAAAATATTATTCTAGCTACTACACCGCATGGAGGACATCTAGCATTCTATGAGGGGATAGCAGCATCTAGCATATGGTAATAATTGGCATCTTTGATACTATATACATATACATACGCAAACAAAAGCTTATCTTTGTGTGTAATATATATCATGTTCACAATTTCATTTATCTCACCTCAAAACTCACATTCAAGTTTCTACTTTACACCTGAGCTCCCAGTTTATGATTCGCAAGGATCCTAACAGAAGAATTTGATAGAATTGGTGGGGTTGAAAAATAACCCGTACTATTCATGATTGAGGATCTCGTAAGACATGCTATGACTATAATTTCATATATTTGTTGTACTAGCAGCTGTGTCTGATTATGTAACAAGTTGTAATATAAGGTTCATTGTGTCAAGTTACACGGTTTCTTATTCATTGAATTGCAGGTGGGTAAGAGTTGTTAATGAGTTCTTTGGTGTTCTAAGGACTAGCCCACATATAGAAGGAAGAAAGAAGGTAAAAGTTTCAGTTAACTTATTTTGTAGGAAACTGTTGTACTTTATTTGAACAAAATGGAGATATCTGCACCCATTTTGTGATGATAAAGCAGTCAGGCACTCCTCCAAAGTCAAAAGCCTGTGAATTAAGATTCTCTTTTAGCAGCTAAATAGTTAATTCTCCTACCTCATTTCGTGCTGCCTGAACCAACCTAGCAAAATTTCTCTCGAGTGCCTCCCAGCAAGGCAGCAAAATATGTGTCAAACTAGTAACTGATTAGCGACCATCGGGATCTGATCAACCCCATTAGAATTCTTTATGTTTAATGGGAAAATTGGTTAACTTGGTAACAAGTTTCTTAACAATTGTGGTGGGAAGAGACTTCTGTGTAAACTAACTGCCTGTTTCTACAAATTCATTCAACTTTTATGTTTTCTTGCAGATGCAAGGTTCTACTATGCCCAAGCCACTGCAAAGTTCAATTGATCAGGCACCTTATTTGAATGTTATGGATGATGGAATGGTGACTGCAATAAGCAATGAACAAACAGATGCTTTTGTAGAAGACATTTCAAACGAGCATACAACTCACAGTAAGAAGGATGAAGGTACAATTTCTGATAAGGGAACAAGTGTTGACTTGACAGATAAACTAAACCCTGAGAAGCAAATAAAGCAGCAAGTGGAGCAAAATGTAAAGGATTTGATTGTCCCTGTTCAAGGACGCATTGATAAGCTTTCACGGCGGAGCAGACAATCAATCTGGTTGCTTGTGTACATTTCCATCATAACAACTTGGCCGTTTGTTGGCTCTGTTCTTCTTTCAGTTCTTAAGAGAAGGTTCAAAACTTTTAAACCAGGTACGTTGTTTAGAAAATAAAGTTACTTAGCAGGGGGTTTAGGGTCAATCATGAACAAATACAATCTATAGAATATCATTGATGCCCTAAATTGAGGGATAATAAAAGATGCTAACTGCTCTGATCAGTAAGTATCCATTGTTGTAGTATTTCAAGAGGCATCCTCCTTGCTAAACTTGTAATCTCCTTGATGATATAATTAAATGCCTTAAATATGCTTGAGGCCATTTCAGTAATGAACAAAACAGGCCCTAAATAAACCTAGTATACATAACTTGATTAGTTTTCATTTTAAGGTGTGAACAAAACAAAAACTTGAATATTACTTAGGATCCTCTTGAAAGTAGAATTATTTTTTATAATAATATTATTGGAATATAAGATTATTTAACATGGTTATTCTTTTTGAATAAAAAAATATTTTCATTAATAAAAACGAAAAATAACACTAATATAAAGACTTGATATACGGTAGAGATATTGCATAAAAACACTATAAATTATTGCACAATGGAGGAGAAAATTTGATAGTAATCACAGCATTGAAAGGTTTAAAAATTAGTTAAAGATGCATCACATTGATGACCAAATAGATACAGCAATGTGTTTGCTTCAGTAAATTTTGAATATAAGCTAGAACACATCTAGAAATAAGAAAAATAAAACTCTAGAACTAGACTTGAAAATAAGATGGATTGAAATTATTATTTATTTAAGCATATCTAAGTTGCTGTGGGAACTACCGTGAAAAACAATATCAGAAAAGAGAAAATAAAAGAAATTGTTTAGTTTAGACTTGAGAGAAACTACAAAGTTTTAAAAATCAGAATTGGAGCGAATGTAAAATTGACATTGGAATGGGAGATTTTATTAATTTATCTCTAATTATAGAAGTTAACTATGAAAATATAAATAAAGACAGTATCAAAATACAAAATTCCTCAGCTAATAATGAAAAACATACTTAAAAATAATTAAAAATTAAGTTTTAGTACCATTAATATCCAATCTCTTTGTCCTTGATATATTTCTAAATTCATTCCCCGATTGGCATGGTGTATATTACGATAACTAAAACAAAACTGCTCAATTCGATGGACAAAATCAGCACATCGAAATCATTACTTGGGAATTGCGTTTAAAATGTCATCCATGGAAGAAACTTTATCAAGTTCCTGGAGCAGTATCTTCAGGAACATTCTGAATCGGTAGTTGACAACTAAAAATACATTCCCAGTGACATACAGAAACCAGGGAACTAATAACCTGCAATCTGCAGATGAGTAAGCATTCATATTACTAATGTCCACAGCCATCTAATGTGCGCGGGTCATCTTCATTCTTGGCATTCCCTTCTTCATCTGCCGAGCACGATCTTTTGCTTCTCTCTTGCGAGCCGCTTCTGCACTGAGCTTTGCCTCTGCCTCTTCTAACATCTTTTTCTTCTCTGCTTTCTTTCTCTGCAATGCTTCTTGCCTTGCATTTTGAAGTTCTTTGTATGCTTCTTGGGCAGCCTTCACTCTTGCAGCTTCAGTTTTGGATCGAGCCTGCAATAAGAAAGAAAAGAAATCGAGAAGATTACCAAGTTGGACATGTATTTGACAATTTGATATATAATCCAGTGTCCCAGCTGAAGCACCTGTGAGCTTAGCTTGTACCGCCCAATTAAGTCAATGTAGTATGGTACAAGAGCTACCAAGCGAGTGATGTCAGCCATGTGGTTGGCATCAGGGAGGGCAAACTTAAACAACATCATCTTCCTGTGCATACCAGGATGTTGATCTGAAAAATGCATCGAAATGAAATTCTTTCCATATTTCTCAAAAGCTTTGTCCCCAAAAACCTGCAGGTTATCAATCACAATTAATTCTGCATGTTAAATCTGCCAAGTAAATTTGAAGCAAACCTTAAGTGGACAATAAAAAGGTAGTTACAATGGGCCACAAAAATTAGTATGAGCAACTGAACTATTCGCAAGAACCACATAATGTACTGGATAACATGGGTCATAATCTCTTCAAACTTAATATAAATTATTGCATTCTCCCACTCTCTGAACACCCTCAACCAAAAAAGACTACTAACTTGCACCTAGAAGAATTTGAAAATTTTGCCTTTATCCATAAGCCGTGGAGTTTAAAAGGAACTTCATGCCATGATTCTTATTAATAAAAACTTTGAAGAGACAAAAGAAGCGGAAGACAATCTATATAAAAATCCTTGAGACAAACTGTCACAAGCTCGCAGCCATCCCTTCAATCAAGACCTTAAAAAGCTAGGAATCTAACAGAGAAGAAATCCTTGATAAAATCTGATCACACGAGCTTCAGTACAAAATGGAACAACCAGTAAATTTAACACCCAACTTGTGATTTTTAGCTACTAATGTAGCAATGTTCCATTCTTTTCATCCTACTTGCACAAATACATGTTTCAAAACAAATTAAAGCAACTGCTCGCCGGCAGCCTGAACCATGTACACAACACGCTTAAGGTTTAACATGTACAGAAGCTCCCATCCACGCAAAGGAATGACAAACTAACAATTAAAATGGTTATGAATTCCACTTCTACATTACCTTCTGATCATTTTCAAATACATCCATCTTCATTAATGTTTAAAACATAATGGATCAAGTAGGCAAATAAACCCTACCAACTCTAACTAGGTATTTATCCAAAATGACTTAAAATTAATGATATGCCCCTAAATCTTTTCAAAACTATGCCCCTAAATCTTTTCAAAACTATCATAAAATCATGCATTGCTTCATTCAGCATTGACTTTATTGTTCCTATACTAATGAACCTCTGAGTACACAGAGTGCAACAAGAGAGATCAGAGAAGAATTTCATAGAACTGTATGCTACAAAAATTCAACCATATGAATCAGGCTTGTAGCCTGCCACTTTAAAGTACTAAAACCCTCGAATCAAAACCTATGACAAACAACACTAATGCATTAGTCCCCATAAATCCAATTTCTTTACCAATCAACTAATTCAAATGAATAACAAAAGGAATCCAAATCATGCTACGAAGTGGCAGATAAAATTATTCCATTAAATCAAACAAATAATTAAGGAAACAATAAAATCAACATAAGTCTAAAGCTTTGACCAACTAACCTGCTCAAGCACAGTCTCGGTAATCAGATCCCCAGCAACCTCCTTTGACTCGGAAATGACGGATAGTTCATCCACCACCCATTTTCTTCCACTAGGAGTCGGCATCAACCCGGCAAATCTTTGTAAATCTCTCACATCTTTTTGCATCCCTTTGGCCGCTTTCTTCTTTGCCACCGCGAAAACTACCTGATCCATTGCTTCGTCATTCATATAAACTTCAAAAGTAATTTCATCTTTACACGGGACCACCAAATTAAACAATCTCGATATAAGATCATGTCTGCTCTTTAACTCCATCGTTGCCAGCAACCCCTGGCAGTATCTTCGTCCACTCGCGTAGAATTTGAATACGGTTTGCCCTTCTTTTAACAGTAACGGCGAGTCCTCCCCTTCTCCCACACCCAAAAGACTGAAATTTTTCTCAAAGATAGAACCTTTTGTAGCGAATTTGGCCGCCCATGCCAAAGCAAGGTTCTCGTTTTCACGTTTACCGGTAAAGTAATTGACTATAAAAACAATCAAGAAACACCCACAGGCAATCTCCACCGTGAACGATTTCTTCGGAACCGTAGCGTTTTGGGGTTTCGAGGTTGTTTTCGATTCTGGGTCATCGGGAGTAGCGGTTTCAGTAACTTTTGGAGGTTCGGGTGGCGGTTGTTCGATGGGTAATCCCTCGAACTCGTCCTCATCCCAGTAGTCGAAAGAAGTAGTGGAGGGCTTCTGAAGATCCGATTGGGACGGAGGATCCGAAGTGGGGACAGGATTCGGATCAGTATGGGATTTGGTTTCAAGATCTGAAAGGGGCTGTGAGTCGGACTGAGTTACAGGAGGCGATGGGATGGAATGGTGATGTAAGATGTCATCTTCAACAGGGTCATCCTCTTCGGCGTCAAATCCTTCGAAGTGGGAATCAGCGAGGACATGAGAGAAAGAGAGATGGGTTACGAAAAGAGAGAGGAGAAAAAGCAAGCGGAAGGAAGAAAGGTCCATTTTTGGAGTTGGGAATTTGCTGTTCTTTTTGGGCTCTGATTCGTTATATATAGAGAGATGGATATTATAAAGATGTGAAAAAGCAGTAGCAGTGTTTTGTTTTGCGGTGCGGCGGGCTATATGGTAATGGTAGACACTCCAAACTCTCAAACGTTGAACCGTCGACTATCATAGGCTAACTCTTGGGAAATGCTATTCCTCATAGTTTAATTAAATAAGTTATTAATGAATTTACAATAAAAATAAAAATTTCAATTCTCTTTAATTAGTTTATATTGATTTGTTGGTTAATCAGTAAATTTTTTTAAAAAATTAATTTACCAATCGAGTTCTAATCTTATGAATCAAATTAGGTTTCAACAATCTTGAAATTATTTGTATTTGTTTCAAAAGTCAATATGAATTTACACATTTCGTACCAAAAATTAGTATTAAAAAAATAAAAATTTAAAAGTTCTATTTTTTTCGTTACAAAATCTTAATGAAATTTCTTAATATTATTAGAAAATAATTTTTTTTACTCTAAAATTACATTTCTCATTTCAAATCCTCGTCTTGAAACTATACAAAAATTCTGAGACCATACAAAAAATTATAAGAGTGTACCAAAAATTATGATTATGATAAAGTATCAAATTTTTTGACGGATTACAAAAAATTCTAAGGAAGTACAAAAAATTATGAGGGATGATGATATTAGTGTTTAACAAGGAGGAGAAAGGGAGGAGAATGTGGTAGTTGTTTGGAGGTCGGTTCACTTGTGATAGGCTGAGAGTTAGAGTGAAAGGGTAAAAAGAGAGGAGGAAACAATATCATATTCCCTGTAAAATAATAAAAATAACAGTAAAGGGAAGTAGGGTCGAATCCTCAGGGACCGGATTGTACGAATGCTTGTTCTTCAAAATCCTGGGCAGAGTCGTGCCCAAGAAAACCTGCGTTCCTTGAAAAAAAAATAAAAATAACAGAATTAAAAGTTTGGATCTGGAAACGAAAATAAAATAAAATAAAAACAGAATTGAGAAGTCAAATTTAAATTGCGAAAATTAAAAATAGAAAATAGAGTTGAGATAAAGAAATTCTTATGGGAGATTCCAGCCTCCGGTTGCCTCGATCCGCCTTGAGCTCAATCCTTGGCTTTTAGATGATCCTTCTCAAACCGAATAAGCCAGTTATAGTGGAAGAGGATGCCTACAACCACCAGCTCCAAAGATTTAGACTTCAATTTAGTGGAACCTGACTCTAGCCAACAATCGCTCTTGTGGGATCATCTTATGCTAGATCAACGTTTTTCAATGGCGAATCCCACGCCATTTTGTCTCTTGGGCTTGCCAACCTCTGACGCAGTAAGCTAACGAACCGACGGTGCAATCCTTCCAAATCATACAAAGTGGCCGCCTTTGCATACATTGAAAAGTTTACTTTTTAAAGGACATGGACGGAACTGTCAGCCCCGTAATGCGGAGAAATGATGAATACCCTGTTGAGAAGTCTAAGTACGGATTCTAAACCTCAAGAACCCTTTTGGGGATTTTCGGCAACCTTTGGCTAGAAGGGTTTTAGTGGCTCACAGTTGTGGTGGAAAAAAAAATATATAAATGGAGATTTTTTATTAAAAAGAAATATGGAAAGAACAAAAGATTTTTGGGGAGAGAGTTTACAGAAAAATATGAACAACCAAAATGAGTCACTTCATCCCCTATTTATAGTGCTAAGATAGATAGACTAGTCCTACTCAAACTCCCAAAGATAATTACAATTAATCAAAGATAAATAGAGATAAATAAAGAAATTAAATAATCCTCAATAATTATCTAAATATTAATTATCCTAATATAATTAAAATAGAGTCTAATAAAGCAAAGTCTCTTCTTTTTGCATTTCAATCCTTCTGTCCTCCATGTTTACACTTTTGGCACCATCTTTTCCCTTTGTTGCACATTGGTCCATTTTATCTTTAATTTCTCATTTTTGGCCCTTAATTTCACTTTTGCCTTCAATTTAGTCCCTACAAGATAAAAGACCATAAATAGCCCAAATTAGTAGAATCATACTCAAAATAAATATACAATTAGCACATAAAAATATGACATTTTAGAGTATTATCAAAAAAACTTACGAATATCTGGAGAATAGGAAGTTGTCTGAGTATGGGTTATTTATAGGGTGCTTCTAAGGGTGGAATGGATCACACACACACACACACACACACACACACACTGTGTGTGTGTGTGTGTGTGTGTGTTGGGGTATATGTAGGGGAAGGTCCCCTTGCTTGGTAGTGTCATGTCATCGACAATACAAACGGTGGCTTACTTGTAACAACCTAATTTTCAGTGATGTCAGAAATAGTGATTTGAGATCATTAAATCCGACGAGTGAGTTCGAAAATTCTATTATTTATTATTTATTATCTAAGAGTTAAATGTGATTTTAAGAAGACTTTTGAATTAGTGATTTGTGTTTTAGAATGAATTATTAGATTAATTGGTATTGAAAACGAGGTATCGAGACCTCAATTTCTTAAATTAAGCCGCAAATATTTATAAAAATATTTACAGAGTATTAGTTAGTATTAAAATTTTGTTAGAAAATTTTAACGTTTTGATAGTTAATTAATTAAAAAGGACTAAATTGAAAAAGGTACAAAACTTGTTAAAATGATTAAATGGCTTAAGAGGTAATTAAGGGAGGACCAAATAGGAAATTATACATTTATTATAAGGCTGGACGGCATGTGTGTCCAAGAAATAACAAAAATTAGTGTGAGCAAGGGGTAAAATTGGAATTTTTGTAAAATTAAGCTTAGAAATTGAATTTACAAGAGAATTCTAGACAAATTCTCTTCAAAAACCTCAGAAAAATACCATAGAATATCCCTAAGAAGCTGGTTTTTCATATTTTCATTTCATGTGAGTCAATTCTTGCTCCTTTCTTGAAATTTTTGTGTTTTTAAGACTTTTACAATTAGGTCCAACTGTCTAATTTATTGGTTTTTGATTCTATGAGTAATTTTTAAAGTTACCATTAATGAGTGTTATATTTTTATGATGAGTTAACATGGATTTGAACCTTTAATTTTGTTATATGATGATTTCATTAAGTAATTTTGATAGATATTGATTTTAGGACCAAATTGTGAAAATGTTAAGAATTAGGGTTTGGTGTTGAAATTATGAACATCAAAGGCTGTATAGTAGCCTAAAATAATTAGATAAAGTGTTAATTGAGAAAAATTAGCTCAATTGATGGGTTAATTGATCAGTGACTAAATTGTAAAAATCGTAAAAGTTAGGGTAAATGTGTAATTTTGAAAGTTAAAGAGCATAAATTGTGAAGTAAATTAGAATTGAATTAGATGCTGATGAATGAATAATTTTATATTATAGATCAAGAACCCGAAGACAAACGTGAAAAAGGGAAATTAACAGAATAGTTCCTAAACTACTACAACTTCTACAATTTATCCCAAGTAAGTTCATATGGTTGAACTTTCATGATTAATTGTTAAATTAGGAATTATATAATGTATTATTTCATATTTTTGTTATTGAATTATGATTATTGTAAAAATATGAAAATTGAATTGAAAGTTTAAATTAAGTGGAACGCAGGATTGAGTACGATCGTTCTGTGACACAAGATGAATTAACAGATAAGACCATGGTTGGGCCATGGAAATGTTTAAATGTAAGACCATAGATGGGCTATGCCATTTTAATGAAAAGACCATAACTGAGTTATGACACATTGGATGTAAAACCATGGTTGGACCAGGGTAGCATATATATGTGTAAGACCATAGCTGGGCTATGGCATCCGAAATGATTAAGACCATAACTGGGTTATGACACTATGAATGTAAGACCATGGCAGGGCCATGGCAATACATGTGTAAGATCATAATTGGACTATGGCATAAAGAAAACGATGTACTCAAATCCGTAAGTCGTTCTCTAATTTGACAAGTATTGGTAAGTGTCATATGGAATTAACATGGAAGAATTTAAGTAGTTATTGATATTGAGCTCAATCAAGTGAATTTTATTAATTGAAATTGTGATTGGCAGGAAATGTTAGTGAAATGCTTATTTAATGAATTATTGTTGTAGCATGTTCGGTAATATTTATTTTAAAGCCAATAAACTTACTAAGCTTCATTAAGCTTACTCGTGTCATTGAATGTTCTTTGTAGATTTTCAAGAAGTTCAAAGGATCGGATCAACACATCGAGCGACACTATCCAGATTGCTCTGGTAGACTTTGTGATACATCTTATGGTTTGTATGGCATATATAAGGTTTAATCAAAAAAGACTTAAACTTGAAATATGGTTGTGAATGATATATATATATATATATTTGTATGCATGTAGTTAGTAGTAGATTTTAGTAAATCAATGAATGAAGTAGTTTTGGTAAGTTTATGCAAATGAGTTTTTTGATGATATATTATGTTTAAGATATGATTTTTAGCTTGTATTGGGTTGCTTGGTTGAGACATGTTAGTGTATTTAAATGTTGTGTATAGGTTGGTATTAAAAAGGGTGAGAAAAGTGGCCTTGAAATGGCCTATTTTTGTCCACAAGGCGTGTGTCTCAGCCGTGTGTACATGGGTGTATGATCTGGCTGTGTGTCCCCTGCACCTTGAAATTTCAAAACAAAATGCCCAGGTTTTTACACACGGCCTAGCACACGGGTGTGTGGCTTGGTCGTGTGACCCCTGCACTTTGCACATGGGCATGAGGTTGGCTGTGTGGTACAAGTCAGAGAGTTACACAGGTAAGGGCACGGGTTGGGACACAGCCGTGTGTCTCACATCGAATGCCCACACGGTCCAAGACACGGGTGTGTCTCTTGGCCGTGTGCGTAACACCCCTCACCCGTATTCAACACCAGAATAGGGTCACGGAACATTATTAGAATTACGAAACAATTAAGCAACTATTTAACATACAAATGTTCAATTCAATTATTTATCATTCAATCTCAATCAATTTGTCCCTATTAAAAGCCTACGAGGCCTTAAACATGCTTTGAGAGTGGTTCGGGACTAAACCGATAACTCAGGAAATTTTTAATACTTCACAAAATTTTCTTCAAATCAGGGGACACATGCCAGTGTGCCAGGCCTTGTGTCCCACACGGCCACCAAACACGCTCGTGTCACAGGTCGTGTGAAATAGGGGGTACATATTTACTTGGGTAACATGGCCAACCACACGCTTGTGTGTCTAGCCGTGTGCCTTTCGAAGTGGCCACACATGCCCGTGTGCCAGGCCGTGTGTTAGGCCGTGCCAAACCTGTAGGGTATACTGACTTATGCAACACGGCCGACCACACGCCCGTGTGTAAGATCGTATGGAGTATACTGAATTTATTTCAATTTCAACACCAGGGGATACATGGTCGTGTAACATGACTGTGTGTCACACATGGCTGAGACACATGCCCATGTCTCCGCCCGTGGGGACAAATATAGGCTATTTACCAAGCCATTTTGCCACCCATTTTGCACATACCTACATAAGTACCAATGGTACCAATTTAAGGCACTAATATACATCCAAATACCATCAACCAATGTTCAAATCATACTCATTCGTTACCATTAATACAATTTACAAATATGCTACAATTTGCCTTCTAATTTCATACCTAATTCACATATTCAATTGAATCAACTAAACCATTACATACATACATTATTAAGCATCAATTCTCAACATATAGCTTCCCAAATTACCTAATAGTATTAAGCATTATAAATTCTACCTCCACCACACAATATAGATCAATTACCAAACTCAAAATAGAACCATTTGCACATTTAAAAACATCATCAATTTCATTATCATAAGCCAACTCAAATGGCCCAAAATACATGTTCATCAAACATACCAAAATGACTCAAGCCTACATGCCATAAACCATATATACATAACTCAAAAGTACCAAGTAGATGGTTGGATAGTGTGATGTAGTCTCTGACGATCCTCGTATCTGAGCTAGCTTTGAATTCACTATAAAACACGGGAGAAACAAACAAGGTAAGTTATAAAGCTTAGTAAGTTCGTACTAAATATATTCAACAATTCATAATACACAAATCATCAATTTGAACTAATTAACATCTAAATCATGATAACCAACAAACCTTCCTCATACTTACTCATGTGCTTATATACAAATTCATAACTTCATCTACTTGGATTTCATACTTTACATGAACATACCTGTACAAATTCATAACGAACTCATACATTTTCGTAATACTGTCGAATACTCGATATCTCGTACACTAAGTGTCAGTATATAGCCGGAGCTATTATAATCTTGCACACTAAGTGTCATATATAGTCGAAGCTGTCTCAAATCGCACATTAAGTGCCATATATAATTGAAGCTATTCCAAATCTCACACTAAGTGCCATATATAGCCGAAGCTATTCTGAATTGCACACTAAGTGCCATATATAGCCGAATCATCGTCAACCATGACTACAATCTCATATACACAATTTATGCAATATCAAAGCATTCAAAGCATAATTGTAATAATGCTTATTACATACGAACTTACCTCAGATGTAAAACCGATAACGCAGATCAACTAATCCGACATCTTGTTCTTCCCTCGATCTAGGTCCAAATTCTGTTTTTCTTGATTTATATATATTCAAAAATTAGCTTATTTAATCAATTATTCATTCAATTTAGTCCAAAACATACTTTAGGGCTATTTTATACATTTGCCCCTAAACTTTCACTTTTTTGCAATTTAGTCCTTATTTCACAAAATCACAAACTCATGAAATTTAAAATTAACCCACGCTAGTCGAATTACCATTTTACCCCTAGAAGCCCATATCTTTCATTTATTTCACATTTTAACCACACATTTCTCACATTTTACAATTTAACCTATAATTTGCATTTTTCACCAAAAATCACTTAACAAAACTTGTTTAACTAACATCAAATGTTCATAATCTATCATTAAACATCAAAACTCATACATATTCATCAATGGAAACTTTCAAAATCTTTAACGATTTTGCAAATTAGTCCCTGGGCTAGCTAGTATAAGCGGTAACGATCTCAAAAACGTAGAAATTATTAAAAACGGGACAAAATCATACCTTAATGAGCAAGAGAAGCTTGGTCGAATATTAACCCTAGCTATGGCTTTTTATCTCTTTAAAATTCGATGGAAAGATGACATGAAGAAGATGATATCTAAATTTTTATGTTATTTTACTTAAGTTATTTATTGAATTACACATTTAACCTTTGTTATAAAACATTAAAATCAATTAATGCATGTTCATAAATGTCCACTTAAGCAACCAATAGTCTAATTACCACTTAAGGACCTCCACTTTAATATTCCATAGCTATTAGACACCTTTAGCTAATAGAACACAAGTTTTACACTTTACGCAATTTAGTTTTTTTTATCAAATTAAGCACTCAGACGATAAAATTTCTTAACGAAATTTTCACACAATCATATATTCATACTGTGTACATTAAAAAATAATAAAATAATTATTTTGACCTCGTATTTGTGGTCCCAAAATCACTATTCCGATTTGACTAAAAACGGGCTATTATAGTGTGAACCACATGGTCTGGCCACACGGGCGTTGATAAACCGTAAAAGTAACATATTTTAGACCCACATTTAGTATGCTTTTGGATTATTTATCCCTTGTTTTATATAAAAAGGTGCTTTTAATCCTTTCTTTTCATGTCTCATACCCAGGAAAGCACCCAATGATGAAAAGAACACAAAACGGGCCTAAAACGGAGTAAATGGGCCTTAACATGAAATCGACACGGCCTGGCCCAAAGTACACACGGCCGTGCCTTGACTAACACCTAGAGCACAGCCTCAACTCAGTCACACACGGTCGTGCCTCAAGAGAAATCCGAACACGGTCAGGTCTCGATTCACATGGGCGTGTGACATGGCCGTGCCTCTGATGCTGGAAAGAGCAATTTTAGTCGAAAAAGGATACTTAGGGAGAAAGAATCGTGTTCCAAGAGCTTATATATATCCCCAAGTATCACCTGTTGAAGGGAGAGAAAGCGAGGCCAAGGAGCCAAGCCGAGAAGGTCAGAGTTAGGGAATAACGCGAGGATAGCCAGTTGATCCATCCCAAGAAGCCGGAATTATAATCAAGACGGCGGAATTCTCCTTCGATTCCTTCAGGGGGTTTTAGGATTTTTCCTATGTTTTGTTTTATCTTTTCTCTTGTGATGTTTTGTTTATTCATTATGAACTAAAACCCTCAGATACCCGAAGGGGATGAAATCTAGATGGATTTTATTATTTGATTTTTAAATTATATGATGAATTACTTAGTTTGTTCTTAATTATGTTGCTTAATCCAAATCTAATGTGCTTAGGTGGAGGAGGAATAGACCCTGCCTAAGAGAAGATCTAACATAATTAAGCGGAGTTGATTGGGCGCCTAGAGATAGGGTTACAAGATTTTGCCGGATTAGGGTGAAACCTAATATGGGAGTCCATTGATCGATTTGCTGCTATCTTGAGGGGTTATTATAAGCGAACGAGAGTTTCACTAATTAACCTAGGGTTAGACGTTATTCGCCTCGAGAGAGGGTTTAATATAGGTTAGGGAGTCTTACAGAGCAAGCTAAGTAAAGGAAATCGTATAATTAAAGGTTAAGATAATAAGAGAAGTCTAGGTGGATTCTTCCCGAGGGTATCATCTAAATCAACTGAGTTTTTCCTAAAAGGTTATTTCCCAATTCGTCTTCTTTGTGTCCTTAGTCTAGCTACCGTCGATTTAGTTTAAAAAGTAATCTTCACTCTAACTTTAAGACTCAATAATAAGAAGAAGGTGAGTATTAATACTTTTAGTTCCTTTGGGTTCGATAACCGGTCTTGCCTAAGCTATACTAGTGTTCGATAGGTACACTTGCCTTAATATCGTTGTCAGAGTTAGTCTCCAGGTTTGATCATTCTTTTATAAATATTTAAAACTCTGGTTTTACAGCGATCAAGTTTTTGGTGCCGTTGCCGGGGAACTAAAATATTAAGAAAACTCTATTTTTATTACTTTAGTCCTAATTTTTATTTTTTTCAATTTATTTTTCTTTTCATTTCTATTTTTTTCTTTTGTTTTTCTTTTTGCTGAAAATTTTCTCTCTTTCTTTTCCAACAGGTAACTCTAGTTTATGACTAGAAGGAACCCGAGGGGACCTGATGCGTCGTTGAAAGCACCAAATATATCCTACTCTCTGCAAAATAATGAAAATAACAGTAAATGGGAAGTAGGGTCGAATCCACAGGGATCGGATTATACAAATGCTTGTTTGTCAAAATCCTGGGCAGAATCGTGCCCAAGAAAACCTGCGTTCCTGAAAAATAAATAAAAAAAATGGAATTAATAATTTTTGATCTGGAAAAATAAAAAAAATAGAATTTAAGACGAATTGAAATTACGAGAATAAATTACGAGAATTAAAATGAGAAAAATAAAAAGAAAGGGTTTAGAGAAAAAGTTTCTTATGTGGAGAGATTCCAGCCTCCAGTTGCCTCGATCTGCCTTGGGTTCAATCCTTAGCTTTTAGATGATCCTTCTCAATCTGAATAAGCCAGTTATAGTGGAAGAGGACGCCTACGACCACCAGCTCCAAGGATTTAGATTTCGATTTGGGGAACCTGACTCTAGCCAACAACCTCTCTTGTGGGATTATCTTATGGTAGATCAACATTTCTCAATGGCGAATCCCACGCCATTTTGTCTCTTGGTCTCGCCAACCTCTGACGCAGTAAGCTAACGAACCGACTATGCAACCTTGTCAAAATATACAAAGCGGCCGTTCCTTACACACGTTGAAAAGATCACTTCTTAAGGGACATGGACGGAAGCGTCAGCCCCGTAATGCAGAGAAACGATGAATACCCTGTTGAGAAGGCTAAGTACGGATTCTAAACCTCAAGAACCCTTTTTGGGGATTTTTGGCAACCTTTGGCTAGATGGATTTTAGTGGCTCATGGATAGGATGTAAAAGAAAATAATTATAAAAATAGAAAAGGAAATTTTATTAAAGGAAAATATGGAAAGAACAAAGATTTTTGGGGAGAGAGTTTACAGAAAAGATCCCCCCCATTTGAGTCACTTCATCCCCTATTTATAGTGCTAAGATAAGTAGACTAGTCCTACTTAAATTCCTAAAGATAATTACAGATAATCAAAGATAAATAAAGATAAATAAAATAAATCCTAAATTAAATAATCCTTAATAATTATCCTAATATTAATTATCCTAATATAATTAAAATAGAGTCTAATAAAACAAAGTCTCTTCTTTTTGCATTTCAATCCTTGTGTCCTCCATGTTTACACTTTTGGCACCATCTTTTCCCTTTGTTGCACATTGGTCCATTTTTATCTTTATTTTCACATTTTTGGCCCTTAATTTCACTTTTGCCTCCAATTTAGTCCCTACAAGATAAAAGACCATAAATAGCCCAAATTAGTAGAATCATACTCAAAATAAATGTACAATTAGCACATAAAAATATGTCATTCTAGAGTATTATCAGATTCCCCCCTACTTAGCCCATGCTTGTCCTCAAGTATGGTTCTTAACCACTGTGAAGATTAGATCCTGAAAGAAATTCCTCTCCAAAGTTTTATAAAAATTAGTCAAAAATGCATATGAAAAATAAGAGAACTTCTAAGCTTGCTTTAAGTAAAACAGAAAAAGTTTTCTAATTAACACACATAAAAATTAAAATCGTCTTGAATTATGTCATGCTATTTAGGTAAATTACCAAACCTACTAAGACACTCTATTTATTTCCGCTTTTAGTCCTCAACTGAAATTTTATTAGTACTGTATTTTTTCTTTTCTTTTCTTTTTTTCTTTTTTTCTTTTTTTCTTCTTTTTTTTTCTTTTTTCTTCTTTTTTTATTTATTTAGAAATATATTTCCGGTTAGCGGAGTTTTACTCATCACGTCACACAACCTTTTGACGCGAAGTAGAATGACAACCCAAGTACCCTACCCCGGTTACTCAGTCAGTCACGTTCTGAGCCGCACTCATAACCTTGGTTAGCGGAGTTTTACCTATCACGTCACACAACCTTTTCACGCGAAGTAGAATGACAACCCAAGCACCCTACCCCGGTTATTCAGTCAGTTACGTTCTAAGCTGCACTCATAACCTTGGAAACATTTATTAAATAAAATTTACACGAAATTTTAATTTTAAGAGGACTTAAGAGAAATAATCAAGTGTCGAAAATAAGTTTTAGTAACCACCTAATAGACATGAACATAATGTAGGCATGCAAATGTATTAATTGTCCACTTGATATTAAACTTGATCAATTTTACAAAAAGCAAGATAGAGTTAACTTATTAATCATAATTATTTTTAGCCTAATAGAAATAAAACAGTGGAGATAAAATCAAACAGACAGAACCATAACTAACTCAGTAGCCAAGAATCATGCATGTAGGTCAAACAGTGGCAAGTCGTGGTCAAATTCTTGGGCATGAAAAGCAACAGAATATTCTTTAAAAAAAATGAATGGACAAAATGGAGCCTCAAGCAGCAAACATAAATCACAGCAGAAGACAACAGTAATACGAAGAGTACCTCCCCCTACTTAAAACACATTGTCCTCAATGTGGACGCAAAAGAAATAAATAGGTAGAAAAGTTTAAAAAAACTCCCCGTGTAGCTACTGTCGATTGGGGAGGACTTGTGCGTGAAGGGGACGATATGGCTAGAATAGGCTTGTTTGGTTGCAGGGATATGACATTCTGGCTCACTTTCTGCCTCTTTTTCTTCGTATTTTCGCTCCATTTTACCTAGATGGAAGAAGAGAAATTTATTTGAATAAAATAAAATTGAAAGAAATTAAAAAGAAAAGAAAAGAAAAGAATAAATAATAACAAAAATGAAAATAAATAATAAAAGAAAAATAAAGATTGGGTTGCCTCCCAACAAGCGCTTGTTTTAACGTCATTAGCTCGACGACTTAAATGGTTCTACGGTGGCTCAAAATAAATCTTTTTAATCATGTGAGCTTGGAAATTTCATTTTTTATCACATCCACCATATTTGGGTTTAATCGTCTTTGCGCCTTTTTCATTGGTTTCATATTTTCCTCCAAGGGGTCAATCCCTTTTAATTCGGCAATGGTCTCATCATCGTCTAAAAATGTGAATTTGAGATGCTCGAGAGGTGGTTTTAAATTTGGATCTGATGCCTGCACAATAGAAGGTAGAAGTTTAGTATCCATAGGAGCCAATAATTTATTAACAGATTCAAAATCATCAAACATCATTTTAGATTTATCTCCATAAATTGACTCAAAATTTTCTTCCACTAAAGAGTCAATTATGTCGACACAATTTACGCTCAAGATTTCACTGGGATGGCTAATGGCGTCGTAGACATTAAACTTCACAATCTCCCCATCAAACTCCATCGTGAGAGTTCCACTTTGAACATCGATTTTAGTATTAGCCGTACTAAGGAACGGTCGTCCTAACAAGAGATCTGAAGATCCGGGTGCACTATCCTCCTCCATTTTTATCACATAAAAATTTGCAGGAAAAATAAGTTCGTTAACTTTTACCAACACGTCCTCGAGGACTCTTTCGGGGCGGACAACGGACCTGTCTGCCAGTTGAATGATAACACCTGTTTTTGTCAAAAAATCGGCGTTAAGTGATTCATAAATAGAATATGGCATCACATTTATGGAGGCTCCTAGATCACACATAGCCTTTTTAATCCCCAAATGACCTATTTTGCATGGTATTGCAAACATGCCCCTTATCCTTACATTTTGCCGGCATTTTTCGCTTTAACACTGCGGTCACATTTTCACCCACATTCACCCTTTCATTACCTGTTAACTTCCGTTTGTGCAAAGCTCTTTAAGAAATTTAGCATACCTCGGTATTTGCTTGATGGCATCCAACAACGGAATGTTGATCTCAACGTTCCTAAATGTTTCGAGGATTTCCTTGTCCTCCTTACCTCTTCGACATTGGTGGAATCGTTCTGGAAATGGAGGTTGAATTATGGGTAATGGGGGTTTCGCTCGGACCTGTTCTTCTTTCTCTGGCTTTTCCTGGGCGATTTCTTAGGCATGATTTCTGTCGAGAATCGATTCCAGTACCTTTCCACTTCGCAGCGTCACTGCATTTGCGTTTTGCCTTAGGTTTGGTTCTGTTTGTGACGGCAGCTTCCCTTGAGAGATCAATTTCTCAACTGATATGGTCAGTTCTCTTATAGATGCCTCGGTTTTCTGTTAAAAATCCTTTATTTCTCTTTGGAAATTAAGAGTTTGCTGTTGAAAATCAAGGACATTAGCTGCTAATTTATTGACCATGGTTTTTAAGAAATTACCTGAATCTCGAGGCTGTTGTGGAAGCTGATTTTGGTATGGCTGGTTATTTCGTGGATTGGCCCCATAACTCAAGTTAGGATGGTCCCTCCACCCTGGGTTGAAAGTATTAGCATAGGGATCATAACGCCCTTGTGGTGGGCCAGGAAAGTTTCCCACGGCATCCAAATGAGCCATAGTGTCATCAATCAAAATGGGACATGCATCAGTTGTGTGCTCCGATGTAGCACATATTCCACATAACCGAGCTGGTTTAGCTTTTTCTGCAACAAGAGAGCTCACAATATTAGTAAGTCTATCAAGTCTATCTTCTATGGAAGAATTACTTAGCTGGTGAACCCTTCTAGGGGGTTCAGGATTGGCTCGGAATTGCTAAGAATTTGCAGCCATTGTGGAGATTAAGTCCCTTGCTTGTTGGGGGGTCATGTTGACCAACGCTCCTCCACTAGCGGCATCTACCATATTCCTCTCCATCGGTTTCAAACCTTCATAAAAGTACTGGAGGAGAGATTGCTCTGTTATACCATGTTGTGGGCAGCTCGCACACAACTTCTTAAACCACTCCCAATAATCGTAGAGAGTCTCTGCTTCTTTCTGTCATATTCCCACGATCTCTCTTCTAAGCTCAGCTGCTCTAGATGCTGGAAAAAACCTGTTGAGAAACAAACGAGATAAATCAGCCCAAGTAGTAATAGATCCAGGAGGTAAATAAAATAACCATTCCCTAGCTGAATCTGCTAGGGAAAAAGGGAAAGCGCGCAATTTAATTTGATCCTCAGTTACGCCTTGAGGTTTCATACTCAGACAAGCCATATGAAACTCCTTCAAATGTTTATGGGGGTTTTCATTTTGTAACCCTCGAAAAGTTGGCAGCAACTGAATTAACCCTGATTTTAGTTCAAAATCGGTATCCATAGTAGGATATGCGATGCACAGTGGCGTTTGTTCTGTCGGAGCTTCGGCCAGTTGCCGAATTGTTTGAGCCATTGGTTGAGGTGCTAAATTAGGGTTTCCGTCAACCCTATTTTCAAGCGCCTCTGTAGGTGAATCGACTTTTTCTGCTTTACTTTCAAATGTTTGAGTAGGGTTTTCGTTAACCCTAGACTCTGCTTCGTCGTCGATTCTGATTTCTAGCGGTGGATTGCTTTGAGTCTCAACCACCGCTGACTGCTTTTTCCTTAGCTTTGTTTCCTTGCGATTAGCATTTGCAGTCTTTTCAATTTTTGAGTGAAACGCAAGAGTGCCTGGAGCAGATCTGGTCATAGAAAACAAAAAACAAGATTAGTACGTTACCGGTCCCCGGCAACGGCGCCAAAATTTGCTGCGTCGTTGAAAGCACCAAATATATCCTACTCTCTGCAAAATAATAAAAATAACAGTAAATAGGAAGTAGGGTCGAATCCACAGGGATCGGATTATACAAATGCTTGTTTGTCGAAATCCTGGGCAGAATCGTGCCCAAGAAAACCTGCGTTCCTGAAAAATAAATAAAAAAAATGGAATTAATAATTTTTGATCTGGAAAAATAAAAAAAATAGAATTTAAGACGAATTGAAATTACGAGAATAAATTACGAGAATTAAAATGAGAAAAATAAAAAGAAAGGGTTTAGAGAAAAAGTTTCTTATGTGGAGAGATTCCAGCCTCCAGTTGCCTCGATCCGCCTTCGGTTCAATCCTTGGATTTTAGATGATCCTTCTCAATCTGAATAAGCCAGTTATAGTGGAAGAGGACGCCTACGACCACCAGCTCTAAGGATTTAGATTTCGATTTGGGGAACCTGACTCTACCCAACAACCTCTCTTGTGGGATTATCTTATGGTAGATCAACGTTTCTCAATGGCGAATCCCACGCCATTTTGTCTCTTGGTCTCGCCAACCTCTGACGCAGTAAGCTAACGAACCGACTATGCAACCTTGTCAAAATATACAAAGCGGCCGTTCCTTACACACGTTGAAAAGATCACTTCTTAAGGGACATGGACGGAAGCGTCAGCCCTGTAATGCGGAGAAACGATGAATACCCTGTTGAGAAGGCTAAGTACGGATTCTAAACCTCAAGAACCCTTTTTGGGGATTTTTGGCAACTTTGGCTAGATGGATTTTAGTGGCTCATGGATAGGATGTAAAAGAAAATAATTATAAAAATAGAAAAGGAAATTTTATTAAAGGAAAATATGGAAAGAACAAAGATTTTTGGGGAGAGAGTTTACAGAAAAGATCCCCCCCATTTGAGTCACTTCATCCCCTATTTATAGTGCTAAGATAAGTAGACTAGTCCTACTTAAATTCCTAAAGATAATTACAGATAATCAAAGATAAATAAAGATAAATAAAATAAATCCTAAATTAAATAATCCTTAATAATTATCCTAATATTAATTATCCTAATATAATTAAAATAGAGTCTAATAAAACAAAGTCTCTTCTTTTTGCATTTCAATCCTTGTGTCCTCCATGTTTGCACTTTTGGCACCATATTTTCCCTTTGTTGCACATTGGTCCATTTTATCTTTAATTTCACATTTTTGGCCCTTAATTTCGCTTTTGCCTCCAATTTAGTCCCTACAAGATAAAAGACCATAAATAGCCCAAATTAGTAGAATCATACTCAAAATAAATGTACAATTAGCACATAAAAATATGTCATTCTAGAGTATTATCAGGACCTTTGGTATTGGACAACGAAATCGAAGCTACCGCTCGTAGGAATCGTCGGGAAACCAGGCGAGCCCTAGATTACACGGAGAGAGAGGAAGAAGATAGATCCAATCCTACTGAAGGGATGGACGAAACCAACCCACCACCACGCGATATGGGTGACAACAATGCTCCACGCAGAATGTTCGATTATGCAAAACCGCATTTAACAGGAGCAGAATCTAGTATTGTGAGGCTTACTATATCTGCTAACAATTTTGAATTAAAGCCTAACACAATACAAATGATTCAACAGTTTGTCCAATTTGATGGTTTACAGGACGAAGGTCCAAACACGCACATAGCTAACTTTCTAGAGTTCTGTGATACCTTCAAAATAAATGGTGTTTCTGATGATGCCATACGTCTTCGATTATTCCCTTTTTCATTAAGAAATAAAGCTAAACAATGGTTAAACTCGTTACAACGAGGGTCAATCACTACATGGGATCAGATGACCGAAAAGTTTTTGATGAAATATTTCCCACCGGCCAAAACGGCCAAATTACGGAATGATATCTCTTCTTTTGTGCAGATGGATGTAGAGATGCTATACGACGCATGGGAGAGATTCAAAGATCTCTTGAGAAGGTGCCCACACCATGGCCTACCCTTGTGGCTACAAGTCCAAACCTTTTACAACGGTGTAAACCCCTCAACGAGACAACTTATAGATTAAGCCGCCGGTGGAACACTGAACAACAAAACCCTAGAAGCAGCCTACGAGTTCATTGAGGAGATGTCATTAAACAATTATCAGTGGCAAGCTTCAAGGACCAAACCGACAAAATCGGCAGGAGTTTTCAACATCGATGCCATGACCATGCTATCAACACAGCTAGAGATGATGAATAAAAAGCTTGATAATTTGTGTTCATCACAGGTACATCCAGTCATGCAGTGCAATGCAAGTGGAACTATGGCGAATCCTGAGTACCCACCCTACCAACCAGGAGCAGAAGATGAACAGATGAACTATATAGGTAATAATTTCCGATCTAATAATAATCCTTATAGTAACACTTACAATCCAAGTTGGAGGAACCACCCAAATTTTTCGTAGGGAGGATAAGGAAACCAAGGAAATCAAAGGCAACAACCTCCTCAAAACTTTCGAAATCAACCCTATCCACAAGAAAAGAAACCATCCTTCGAGGAACATCTTCATGAAACTGATAGAGAAGTCAAAAGTAACAAGAGACGACTCGATGAAATTGCTAAGTCAGTCAAGGAGGTGACTAATGCAGTCGAACAACTCGCAAAACTAATGTCAGAACGACCGCAAGGACGTCTACCAAGCAACACTGAAGTTAATCCTAAGGAGCAAATTCAAGCAATCACAGCTCAGGACAATAACGAATTAGTTGAACCAAATTCAATACCGGAAAAGAAAGTAGATGAAGGTAAAACAGAGGTACCACAAGAGAAGCCAAAACCGGTAATTAAGGAATATCAACCTCGCATACCTTATCCTGAAGCCATAAAAAGAGACGATTCAGAGGAACAATTCGGTAAGTTTCTTAAACTTTTAAAGAAATTACATATTAACTTACCCCTTCTTGAAGCTCTTTTTCAGATGCCAGATTCGAGAAAATTTTTAAGACAGCTCTTAACTAACAAACGCAGAATAGATGAAGAACACCATGTGGAACTAAACGCAACATGCTCAGCAATGTTACAAAACAGACTACCACAGAAACTAAAAGACCCAGAGAGTTTTACAATTCCATGTTTAATTGTTAGCCTACATATTGACAATGCGTTAGCTGATCTAGGGGCAAGCATAAACGTCATGCCTTACTCACTGTTTAAACGACTAGGTCTAGGGAAACCCAAACAAACTGGGATGAGTATTCAATTAGCTGATAAAACTGTTAGAATTCCTAGGGGCATTATCGAAGATGTTCTTGTAAAAATCGATAAGTTCATTTTCCCAGTAGACTTTGTTGTCTTAGACGTGGATGAGGATAATTCAATCCCTTTAATTTTAGGCAGACCTTTTCTAGCAACTGCCAGAACTAAAATTGATGTTGCTACAGGTGAGCTCATACTTCGTGTAGGAGATGAATCAATTAATCTTCAAGCTCTCGACTCAGCCAAGAACACAGTTGATGAAGACAATTTAGACAATCAGAAGACAGAAATCAAAAGAGAGCTAGATTCACACGAAGAAAAACACGAGGAACCACAAGAAGAGCTCATGGGGACATCGAATCACTTCAAAATAGAAGACCAAGTACTGTTAGACAAAACCAATCCCCAAATCACTACCACAGACCTGAAAGCAAAAGGAAAGATCCTTCTCAAGGTACATGATATCTTCTCAAACGGCATAGTCGAGGTAAGCAATACAATACTCGGCACTTCCAAAGAAAACGCTTCTCGACTTTAACATTGTCGAGAAAACGGAACTGTAAGCATGAGGGAAGATATTCAAACCTTTAAACCTCCCTAAAATTTTCAAAACACGAGGAAGTCTAGGTTAAGACTATAAACGAGCGCTTCTCGGGAGGCAACCCGAGTACTAACATTATTTTTCCTTTGTTTTTATCTATCCTTTCCTTTTTCTTCTCTTTTTCCTTTTTCAACTAACAAAAATATGCAGGTTTTCCAGTCCACATGGCCGTGTCCGTGGCCGTGTGGACCACCTAAACCACCACACTGACAGGGCACGGGCCGTGCAGTCAGCCCAACCACCCTCCCCAACATCACGGATCCAACAAACCCTCCCCACGGGCACCGAGAGATAGGGCACGGCCGTGCCAGAAACCGTGTAAAGCCACTGACTTGCATACCACCGACAGAACACGCCCGTGCCGGAAACCGTGTGAAGCCACTGACTTATCGAACACGGAAGAGACACGCTCGTGTAGCACGACCGTGCCAAAAGAAAGACTTCACAAACACGGGCATAGGAGAATCAAGCACGGGCATAGGGTGACAACACCCTCTATAACACGACCGTGTAAGGTGGCCGTGTAAATCGACACAACCTGTGACCACAGCCGTGGGGGAGCACAAAATTTAAACTTCTATTTAAACCCCTCACCCCTTCCCCTTCCCTCCATCTAATTTCTTCTTTATTTTCTCTCTTTCATCTCAGACTCTTCAAAACTCTAGATCCTTGAGCAAATCAACACCATGCCGAAGAAGCGGAAGAAGCTACGCATAGACTCCTTAACAAAGAACGATCAACATGAGTTCATGCTGGCAACTTCGTCTCAACACCAAGCCAAGGGTCTTTGAGACCAATTAGTTTTTATGTTTTCTTTCTCTCTTGCTTCAATTTTCTGCTCTTCTCCTTTATTTTCCTCATCTAAGCTTCTCTACTGCTATTTTCGTTTAATTTTCTTTTGGTTTCTTAATGTCAGGTTCGCCAGGCTGCTAGGGGATCCCGCCAACCACCACAACAACCTCACCACTCTCACAATCGCCACCACATCCTCAATCTTAGCATTGATTCCCACCTCGCGAACCATCCTTTAATAAGGACTTCATAGTCCATTAAGTATTTTCTTTTCATTTCAGTTTTCTTCTTAGTCTCCTTCACTTTAGCTTGCTTTTCTTTAAATTCATGAGTTCCCCAATTTCTTCATCTAGCACAAAGCTCGGGAACCACCATCACCACCATACCGACGCCTTCGCCGTATCCTCCACGACCCCTACTCTCCTCTAAGGAAGCAGCCCACACCTCAGGGAGTATTCTATCCCATCCCTTTTAATTTTAAATGCATCATCTATCTTTGTACATTGAGGACAATGTACATCTTAAGTGTGGGGGGGTAAAAAGACCTAACTATTTTCATTATTCTCAAATCCCTGAGGGTAAAAGTGGAATAAAAGAACCTAACTTTTTTCATTATTCTCAAATCCCTGATTTAATCTTGTTTTTATGCAAAGTTGTCATATTACTAATTAGGATGAAATTTCTGATGACTTGTGATGACTATTAACATGTTTTAGAATAAGTCATAGTTAATTGTACATTGATGATTAAATTTAAAGAATAATATAGAATCAAGCATGACAAGTCTATTTTTCAGGAATTAAAATTTTTTGCTAGGTTATTGATCCAATTTTGAATATCACCTTGAAATTCGAATTTTATAAGGATGATGTCAAAACACCCATAATTTTTGTGAGTATTTGAACCTTATAGAGCATACATTCTTTTTCATGCTCATTTTTTGATTATGAGTGTGTCAACTATGAACTGAACTTGCCTTGACTATACATGTCGAGACCACAGTTATGATTTGATATACCGAGATGATAAAGGCACTTAGGTTTTAACCCACTTACTCCACTTAAAAGCCTACCTTTATAATTAACCCCTAGTGAACCCCGTTGAGCCTAACAACCCTTTTTATTGACTCGCCTACTAACTTTAACCATAAAAACCCTTTGTATTTGTTATCACCAATTCTTTCAACTACCTTTTTGTCGAGATTTGATGATTAAACAAGTTCCCTAACTATGTTTTATATTTCAGTTGTAAAAAAAATTCTTTATTACTATTATGTTAGTTTGTTCTTAAAAAAATGGGATTTAATATTAGTAGTGTGAAAAGAGAGCTTACATAATCAAAGTTTGTTTTTCAAAAAGAAAAAAAAAACTCGTATTAGTAGGATTATTACTTTTCAGTTAATGAAGTTTAGGAAAAATTTTTGGTAGGCACTTGTCAAGTCAATCTCGATTCTAACCCTCTAATTTCAGCCTGTGACCACACCTTGTACCCTAACCCCATTACAACCCTGTCAAAGACCTTTTGGTCTGTTTGTCATCTTATATTACAGTGGTGGAGATTTGATTTTCAGGCAAGCCTATGGGATTAACTTTTCAGGTTCGACTTATGAGCGATCTTCTTCTGAACCTTAAACACTTTAGAGTGATTTGAGTGAATCCTAAGTGAGGATATCAATCCTTGTCGATTTTGAATTAAAAAGGTAGTTATTTAAAAGAGGGAAGACACCTATGTTTTCGAGGTACAAAATTATGACTTATCTCTTTTGAATCTTTAGGACGCTTTGAATTAAATCATCCATGTATGAATTCTCTATGAATTAGGATAAGACATTGTTGATAAGAATTATAGATCATGGAAAGTTCGTTTTAATTATAAGTTGAGAATTTTGCTTGAAGACAAGCAAAAGCTTAAGTGTTGGGGTATTTGATAAACCGTAAAAGTAACATATTTTAGACCCACATTTAGTATACTTTTGGATGATTTATCCCTTGTTTTATATAAAAAGGTGCTTTTAATCCTTTCTTTTCATGTCTTATACCCAGGAAAGCACCCAATGATGAAAAGAACACAAAACGGGCCTAAAACGGAGTAAATGGGCCTTAACACGAAATCGACATGGCCTGGCCCAAAGTACACACGGTCGTGCCTTGACTAACACCTAGAGCACGGCCTCAACTCAGTCACACACGGCCGTGCCTCAAGAGAAATCCGAACACGGTCAGGTCTCGATTCACACGGGCGTGTGACATGGCCGTGCCTCTGACACTGGAAAGAGCAATTTTAGTCGAAAAAGGATACTTAGGGAGAAAGAATCATGTTCCAAGAGCCTATATATATCCCCCAAGTATCAGCTGTTGAAGGGAGAGAAAGCGAGGCCAAGGAGCCAAGCCGAGAAGGCCAGAGTTAGAGAATAACGCGAGGATAGCCAGTTGATCCATCCCAAGAAGCCGGAATTATACTCAAGACGACGGAATTCTCCTTCAATTCCTTCAGGGGGTTTTAGGATTTTTCCTATGTTTTGTTTATTCATTATGAACTAAAACCCTCAGATACCCGAAGGGGATGAAATCTAGATGGATTTTATTATTTGATTTTTAAATTATATGATGAATTACTTAGTTTGTTCTTAATTATGTTACTTAATCCAAATCTAATGTGCTTAGGTGGAGGAGGAATAGACCCTGCCTAAGAGAAGATCTAACATAATTAAGCGGAGTTGATCGGGCGCCTAGAGATAGGGTTACGAGATTTTACCGGATTAGGGTGAAACCTAATATGGGAGTCTATTGATCGGTTTACTGCTATCCTAATGGGTTATTATAAACGAACAAGAGTTCCACTAATTAACCTAGGGTTAGACGTTATTCGCCTCGAGAGAGGGTTTAATATAGGTTAGGGAGTCTTACGGAGCAAGCTAAGTAAAGGAAATCGTATAATTAAAGGTTAAGATAATAAGAGAAGTCTAGGTGGATTCTTCTCGAGGGTATCATCAAAATCAACTGAGTTTTTCCTAAAAAGTTATTTCCCAATTCGTCTTCTTTGTTTCCTTAGTCTAGCTACCGCCAATTTAGTTTAAAAAGTAATATTCACTCTAACTTTAAGACTAAATAATAAGAAGAATGTGAGTATTAATACTTTTAGTTCCTTTAGGTTCGATAACCGGTCTTGCCTAAGCTATACTACTGTTCGATAGGTACACTTGCCTTAATATCGTTGTCATAGTTAGTCTCCAGGTTTGACCATTCTTTTATAAATATTTAAAACTCTGATTTTACAGTGATCAGACGTGTGTCCCCTGTTTCTAAGAAAATTTTTGACATTTTATGAAAAATTCTCGAAGTCTCTGGTGGAGTTCTGATTTACTTCTAACACCTATTTTTGGGCTCCGATGGTCCATATAATGAACCGTATGAGTGTTATATAAATGAGTTATGATATGTGTATTAAAGATTATGAAATGTTCGTATTTAATCCGAAAAGTTCGGTAATACTCTATAACCTTGTTTTGGCAACAGTTATGGGTTAGGAGTGTTACATTTATTGGTATCAGAGCCAAGTTTAGTCGATTCTCGGAACGAATGTAATATGTAAAGTGTCTAGAAATACATGCCATATAAATCTGTGATAGTGTGATGTGTATGATCCGATCTAATTCTTGTTTTTCTTACAGATTGTAAAGATGTTAGATAGATCTGAACATGCAGAGTGTGATAAAGCTAATAGCAGAGTACAAACATCTGAGCATGGGATAAGTAGTAGTGTCCCAATTTTTCCAATGCAAGAACTGGAACTCAAAAATATGTTTTATGGGTTTATAAACCAATGGTTTGATGATTTTATGCAAAAAAGAAATTAGGCTTAGCAACCTTCTTCCCTTACTACACCATCTATAGTACCCCCGGTTGTACCTCCACCTCCTCCCGTGATTGAATCCAGTAAACGTACTCCTATAGAAAAACTCAGAAAGTTTGGGGCTGAAGAATTCCGGGTTAGGTCAAATAATGATCCAGTGAAAGCTGAATATTGGCTTCAAAATACAGTGATGAGTTTTTGAAGAAATGCCTTGTTCCCCAGATAATTATTTGAGATGTGTACTGAAAGAGGAATCATATAATTGGTGGATGACTATAGTGGCTTTAGCACCGAAAGAGAAAATCACTTGGGAATTTTTCCAGAGTGAATTTAAAAAGAAATATGTTGGCAAGAGATATTTGGATAAAAAGAAGAGGGAATTTCTTAACTTGCGACAGGGTAATCGATCGGTAGCCGAGTATGAAAGGGAATTTGTATGCCTCAACAGATATACTCGGGAAATTGTATCAACTGAGGAAGAAATGTGTATTCGGTTTGAAGAAGGACTGAACGATGAAGTTAGAATGATGATTGGGGGTAATGAAATAAGGAAATTTGTTGTTCTGTCAGATCGTACTTAGAAAATAGAAGAGGTGTTCAATAGAAAAATGCAACAGGATAAAAGGAATAAAGAATCTTACAAGATAATTTTCTCTAAATCATTTTAAGCATTTCCGGCTAAAAAGTCTAAAGATGATTTCAGTCGACCCACCTCAATGCCAGAACGATCAAGTAAGAATAAGGCGACTCAACAGGATTTCAGGGTAACTATTAAACCTACAGCTAGTGTGGGTAGTGTACAGAATGCTTCTAGGCCTAAATACTAGTATTGTGGGAAAAGTCAATACGGTGAATGTAGAGGCAAGGCAGGAGCTTGTTACAAGTGTAGGGCCACTAACCATTTTATTCGAGACTGTCATCAATTGCTAAAAGATGTGGGAGAACAAAAAGAAAAGTAAATAGTCGTTTCTCAAGGAAGTAAACGTTCAGGCCAAAGTAGTGCTACTGGGACTACTTGTTCGGGTATGAGAGATTCGGCTGCCCAGTCAGAGGCTAGGGCACCTGCACGTACTTATGCTATCCGAGCGAGAGAGGAAGCTACAGCTCTAGACGTGATTGCTGGTACATTCTATCTTTTTGATGTTATTATGTATGCATTGATTGACCATGGGTCTACACATTCTTATGTTTGCACTGCATTAGCATCAGAAAAGAAATTGTCTGTTAACCTACTGATTATGATATTCATGTCACTAATCCATTAGGTCAAAGTGTAATAGTAAATTTAGTGTGAAGTGATTGGCCACTGAAAATAAAAGGTGTGAATTCCCTACTGATTTGATGTTACTACATTTTCGGGAATTTGATGTTATATTGGGAATGGATTGGTTGACGAAACATGATGCCATAGTAAATTATAAGGAAAAACGGATTGATCTGAAATGTCAGATAGGAGAGATGATTACTGTTGAGGCTGAAAATCCGAAAGAAATAGTTAGAATTATTTCAGTTTTTTCAGCTTAGAGGTTAATGCGAAAAGGTAATGAGTCATTTTTAGCTTACATTCTTGATACTCAGGTTTCTGAATTGAGGTTAGAATAGTTACCAGTTGTTAATGAGTTTACTGATGTGTTTCCTGAGGAATTGTCAAGTTTACCACCTGATCGTAAAGTTGAATTTGTGATTGATGTGATTCCGGGACAAGCTCTGATATCAGTAAAACCGTACAGAATGACAGCAATTGAGTTAAAAGAATTAAAGACACAGTTGCAAGAGTTATAGACAAAGGGTTCACCAGACCGAGTATGTCTCCCTGGGGTGCGCCTATCTTATTTGTAAAAAAGAAATATGGTTCTTTGAGATTGTAACACCCCTAACCCATATCTGTCGCCAGAGCAGGGTTAAGGAGTATTACCAGAGTTTACAGATCATTTACACATAATTCATGTTAATTACTATTCATTTTCCAAGATTAGTAATAACATCTCTTAATTGAACCCTCGAGGCTCAAAATAAACATTAGAATCGAGTTGGGATTAAATCGGGTATTTTTCATGAAATTTCACAATTTTTCTCATATACAGGGGTCACACGCCCGTGTGGATAGGCTGTGTGGCTCACACGGCCAAATGACATACCCATGCCCTAGGTCGTGTGGTATATGAAACAGGTCACACGGTCGTGTCCCCAACTCGTGTAACTCTCTGAGTTGCAAAACATTAAGGTGCAGTTTTTACACGGTCAAGGCACACGCTCGTGTTCTAGGCTGTATATCACACACGGCTGAGACACACGCTCGTGTGCTCAATTCTGGGCATTCTGTTTCTCAATTTTAAGTTGCAGGGGACACAAGGCCAGACTACAAGCCCAGGTGTATGGTGACACACGGCTGAGACACACGTCTGTGTCTCTACCCATGTGGACGGAAATAGGCCATTTTAAGGCCACTTTTCTCACCCTTTATAATAACCACATGCATACAACACTTTCATATACTAATACATCCCAACCAAGCAACCAGTACAAGTCAAAAATCATGATTAACACAAAATATATCATTATAAAACACATTTACCTAAACTTACCAAAGTAACCTCATTCATTGTTATACCAAAATCAATTACTAAGTATATGTATACGTATATATGTCATTCACAATGATATTATAAGTTTAATTCTTTCCAATTAAGCCTTATACATGCCATATAAACTTGAAGATGCATAACAAAATCTACCTGAGTAATCTGGATAGTGTGAACCGAGGTGTTGATTCGATCCTCCGAACTAACGTCAATCTACAAGGAACATTAAACACACAAGAGTAAACTTATAGAAGCTTAGTAAGTTCATAGGTTTTTAAATATAAATCTTACCAAACATGCTATAATAAATCATTAAACAAGTATTTCACTAATATTCCCTGCCATTCACAATTGCAAATGATGAACTTACTTGATTGAGCTCAAAATCAATGACTACTTAAATTCTATTACTTTAATCCATATAACAATTACCAATCTTTGTCAAATTAGAGAACGTCTTACGGATTTGAGTACATTGTTTACTTGACGCCATAGTCAAATTATGGTATTACACAATTGCCATAGCCTTGCCATGGTCTTACACTCGTAATGCCATAACCCAGTTATGGCCTTATCATCAGGATGCCATAGCCCAGCTATGGTCTTACACATAACCATGGTCTTACGTTCATAGTGCCATAACCCAGTTATGGTCTTTTCACTGAAATGCCATAGCCCAACTATGGTCTTACATTTAAATATTGTCATGGTCCAACCATGGTCTTATCTTTATCCGTCAATTCATCTTGTGTCACGGAACGATCGTACTCAATCCTGCGTTCCACTAAATTTGAACATTCAATTGAATTTTCATAATATCACAAGAATAATAATTCAATAAGATATGAAATAAGACATTATATCATTCCTAAATCAACAATTTATCATGAAAATTCAACCTTATGAACTTACCTGGGATAGTTTGCAGAAGTTGTAGAAAATTCAGTAACTAATCGACTATTTTCTCTTTTCCACAACTTTCTCTGAGCTCTTGGTCTATAATATAGAATTTCCATTCATCATCATCAAATTCAATTTTAACTCATTTTACAGTTTATTCCCTTAAATTTTCAAAATTTCATATTTACCCCAAATTTTACAGTTTTTACACTTTAGTCCATATTCAATAAATCTAACAATTGAGTTATTTTTCTCAATTAACACTTTATTCCATCATTCTAAACTACTACACAACCTTTGATAACCAAAATTTTAACACTAAACCCTAATTCTTAACTTTTTCACAATTAGGTCTTAAACTCAATTTCTATTGAAATCACTTAATAAAATCATCACACAAACAAAATTAGAACTTAAAATCCATATTAATTCATCATAAACTTCCAGAATTCAACCATGCTAACTTTTAAAATCACTCATAGAATCAAAAACCAATGAATTCAATAATTGGACCTAGCTGTAAAAGTATCAAAGTCACAAAAATTATAAGAAATAAACAAGAATTGAACTTACTTGGAGAAAAAAATATGAAAATCAGCTTAAGAAACCCTCCTATGGTGTTTTGCTGAAGTTTTAGAAGAAAATTCTCTAGAATTCTCATGAAATTTCAATTTTAAAGTTTAATTTTACAAAGTTTCCAATTTTAACCCTTATTCACATTGTTTCCTTACTATTTTCTTTGTACCAACCGTCCAGCCTTATAAATCTTAGGTCCAATTGCTCTTTAAATCCTTCTTATTTATTATTTAAGCTATTTAGTCACAATTTCCTTAATTAGCAAGTTTACACCTTTTCAATTTAGTCCTTTTTATTTAATTGACTATCAAAACATTAAAATTTTCTAACAAAACTTTTAATACTAATTCAATAACACTCTGTAAATATTTATAAAAATATTTATAGCTCGATTTATGAAATCGAGGTCTCGGTACCTCGTTTTCGACCCAATTTACCTAATAAATTCTTTTAATTCACAAAATTCACTAATTCAATAATATTTCTAAAATCACATTTGACTCATAAACATTAATTTATTAAATTTTTAAACTTACTCGTCAGATTTAGTGATCTCGAATAACTGTTTTCGATACTACTGAAAATTAGGCTGTTACAGGGATTGTATATAGATTACAGACAACTGAAGAAGGTCACAATTAAGAGTAAATATCCTTTGCCTCGTATTGATGATTTATTTGACCAATTGAAGTGTGCTACAGTATTTTTGAAGATAGACCTCAGATCTGGGTATCATCAATTCAAAGTTAAAGAATGTGATGTGCCAAAAACTGCTTTCAGAACTCGGTATGGTTATTACGAGTTTTTGGTAATGCCATTTGGTTTGACCAATGCTCCTGCTGCTTTCATGGATTTGATTAATCGAATTTTCCAACCTTATTTGGATAGGTTTGTAGTTGTGTTTATTGATGATATACTGATTTATTCCAAGACAGAATCCGAGCATGCCCAACACTTGAGAATTGTGTTACAGACTTTGAGAGAAAAACAATTGTATGCAAAGTTCAGTAAATGTGAATTATGGCTTCACGAGGTTGGATTTCTAGGTCATATTGTATCAGCCGATGGAATTCGAGTTTATTCAAG
This sequence comes from Gossypium australe, assembly GCA_005393395.2. Lineage (NCBI taxonomy): Eukaryota > Viridiplantae > Streptophyta > Magnoliopsida > Malvales > Malvaceae > Gossypium > Gossypium australe. The sequence continues at coordinate 127,061,746 of CM016614.1, read as the reverse complement.
TAAAGTTTCTGCAGAGGTGAATTGGAAAACTCCAAAGAATATAACTGGAGTGCGAAGTTTTCTGGGTTTAGTAGGATATTATCGTCGTTTTGTCAAGAACTTTTCGATGATTGCTTCGTCGATAACTCGACTATTATAGAAGAATTTTGAATTTGTATGGTTTAATGAATGTCAACAGAGCTTTGATCAATTGAATAAGATGTTGACAGAAGCTCTAGTATTAACCCAGCCAGAATCGGGTGTACCGTATATTGTGTACAGTGATGTGTCATTAAATGGATTGGGTTGTGTATTGATGCAGTCTCTCTACAGTTAAAACTGCATGAGAAGAATTACCCTACACATGATCTTGAGTTGGCTGCGATTGTGTTTGCTTTGAAAATATGGAAACACTATTCATACGATGAGAAATACTATGTATACGCAGATCATAAAAGTTTGAAATTTTTGACATTTTACGAAAAATTCTCGAAGTCTCCTGTTGAGTCCCGATTTTCTTCTAACACCTATTTTTGGGCTTCGAGAGAGGGACCATATGAGTGTTATATGAATGAGTTATTATATGTGTATTAAAGATTATGAAACGTTCGTATTCAATCTGAAAAGTCTGGTAATGCTCCATAACCCTGTTTCGGCAACGAATATGGGTTAGGGGTGTTACATTACTTGTGTGGTCGGCTAGGTGGCATGTTCATTATATGTCAATTGTTGTCAAGCATAGTATTGTGTGACTCTGCTCTGACATTCCCTCTGTTGAGGTAGTACAAAATTGTTATGCCTCAATGGCCTCCTAATAGTTCTTGTGGACAATTAGTAGTGAGTGGTTGAAAAGTGGGTGGTCGAAAAGCGGGTGGCATGAAAAATGCGAGTGTGACTAGCCGAGTTCATAACTAGCTAGACGGCCTCAACTAATAGAATAAGACAAACTGTCCATGGGTGCTTTCTAAGTTACCTCTCGTGCTGCCACATGTCAACTAAAGGAGGGGTATAACAAGGGAATACCAAAATTTTTGAGAGAATATAAAAAACATCTGAGGAAATATAAAAAATTACGAAGGATACAAAATTGTAAGAGAATATAAAAAAAACACACGAGAAAGTACCAAAAATTATAAGGGACTATAAAAAATTATAAGTAAAAAAAAAAAATAAAGGAATACCAATTTTGGTCGGTCTTATTAAATTCGTTTCATATATTTAATATTTAATATTTTTTAAAAAAATTATTATGAAATATAATTTTTTCCTTACAAAATTTAGCATGAAAATAATAATTTAAAAGCAATCAAAATTTTCAGTTACATATCTCATTAGAATTTCCTCATAATTATAAATAATATTTTTTTACTCTAAAATTATATCTCATATTAAATTATTATTTCGAATCCATACAAAAAATTATGGAAATATATCAAAAATACAAAAAAATTACGAGAGATACCAAAAAAATATATGAGGAAGCATTAAAAATTATAAGGGAATACCAAAAAATATGCCAAAGTATCAAAATTTTTGAAAGAATATCAAATAGCATGAGAGAATACCAAAAGTTTCTTGTGATATCAATTTCTTAACATTTAAAAATAATATTTTTTATTTATTTCAAAATTATATCTTCTACCAAATTTTCTTTTTCAAAATGATACAAAAAATTGTGAGGGAGTACAAATAAATTTGAGGGAATACAAAAAAAATATCAGAGAATATAAAAAATTATGAAAGAATACAAAAAATACAAGGAAGTATCAAAAGTTTTGAAGGAATTCCAAAAAATATGAGATACCAAAAACTATGAGGGTACCAATTTTGGTTCATCTAGTAATTTCTTTTTTCATTTATTTAATTTTTCACATGTTAAAAAAAGTTATCATGAAATAGAATTTTTCAGTCCTTTATTTAATTATTCACATTTTTAAAAAAATTATATGAAATATAATTTTTCAATACCAAATTTCAGCTTTAAAATTTATAATTTAAAAATTACAATTTTTTCTTTACAAATTCCCATTGAAATTTATTAATATTTAAAAATAATATTTTTATTTACTCAAAATTATATCTAGTACCAAATTTTCTTTTCAAAACAATACCAAAAATTATGAGAAAATATCAAAAAAATGAGGGAATACTAAAAATTATGAAGATGAACCAAAAATTTATACCAAAAATTATGGGAAAGTATTAAAAATTATAAGAGAATATCAAAAAAAATACAAAGAACAAAAAAAAAACCATGAAATAGTACCAAAAATTATGAAAAAAAATACCAAATATTAGGATCGGATATCATTTTTAATTCGTCTTAGTAAATTTATTTTATTTATTCATATTTTAAAAAATGATCATGAAAAATTAGACTTTAATTTAAACATTTATAATTTATCATTAAGTATTTAACAACTATATTTTTCAACAAGGGTAAAGAGAAACCATATCAATGAGGTTATTAAGCAATAAATGCCGCACAAATTTTATTATAGTTAGCAGTTGCTTGAACTTAATGGAGTACCTCATGATTCATTGAATTGCATGTCTCTACATTTTCTTTTGGTGATGTAATACAGCGATGTCATTAAATTAGTCTCTATGGATAAATTTAATTTTTATATTATTAAAAAGAATAAAATAATACTAAATTGGAAGAGTTAAAATTTACTGTTAATATTTTTAAAATTATTATGGTTGAATCTTTTGTTTGAATTGAAGTGCAATTCAAAATAAATAAATTTCTAAACATTTTTAGACTTCTTTGATTATTTTAATTAATATAATAATTAAATTGATCTATTTAATTATAATTATAATTTTTTCATAGATCAAAATAATAGTCTAAATATATTAATTTTTAATTTCATCATTTTTAAAGGAACTAATAAAAATTTTTCTATCTTTAGAGGGGTTAAAGTGTAATTTTACTATATCTTAATTTATAATTTTTTATTTATAAGATGATTAAATTGAATTTTTTTTATTTTGAGGATAAAGTGTAATTTTACTATATTAATTTATAAATTTTTATATTTATAAGAGGATTTAATTAAAAAATTTTAATTTTTAGAGTCCAGATACCTGCCTACCTTTCAGATTTGTCACTATCGACAAATCAAGTATGATAACTGTATTTTTCTTGCTGCTTGTGTAGCAAGTAATGTAGCAAATAGTGAAAAAATCTTATTGGTAGGTCAAGTTTTATCTTTTAATATGAGTTTACTAGGGATGGCAACCGACGTAAGGTAAACAAGGGCGACATTAAGGGGCAAAAGGAAGCTTTTGACCCCCTTTGATTTGATAAAATTATTTTTTAAATTTGTAAATTTATAGTTAATAAAATAGAAAATTTTGTATGTTAGCTTCAAAAAATTTACGATTTAATTTCAACTCTAAATATAAAAATTTTAATTTTACCGTCAAATCTTAATATATATTTTAATTATATGTAGTTGAATTTGTTTCATTCTAAAGTTTACTTTTTTTTTTAAAAAAAAAAAGTCAACCTAATAAGATTGAACTTGATCGATTGAGTTGATTTTTTTTTCTTCATTCTTACAGTTTGCTTTCTACTCTAGTTAAAAGGAAAAAGCCTTTCACTAATTTCCAACGTTGCTTGAACTAGCTCAGTTGGTAGAGCACCTCATTTACACAAGCGCTAATGTTTTTTAGAAAGCCTACCATGTAATCAAAAGAATTGATTCTTTTGAGAAATCGATGTATTGCTCCATTACTTTGAAGGAACAAAACAAGAGAACAATAATCTAACAAATGGTTCAGTCCAATTTAGGTGCAGTTGAGGTAAGATTAGAATTTAACCCATCATTGATTTGAGATATTGATAGGGTGAATACTTGATCTATTTAATGCTAGTCATAAAAAGTATAATAACCACGAAAATGCTCTTTTCAATCTTATGAATTTTAAGGTGTATGAAATTTCATATTTGATTTTGTAATCAGGAAGATAGAGACTCCATTTAACTTAGGTTTTGGTTGGATCTGAAACGGCCAAGATACCATTCTAGAAAGAGGCAAAAAGTTGGTTGACCTATGAATCAATACGGATTGATTGATCAAAGGCTAAAAAACCAATTAACGATTGAATCTGTTGAACCGAATTTCAATTTTTAATAAATTTATTTGATTTGAACTAAATGAATTGATCGGACTGATAGCCTGGCATATTCGGTCGAAAACCAATAATGTAACCAATTCGTGGATTATCATTCCAATTATAAGCACATTGCTAATTTCAAGTGGTTTATGAACTCTTTTAATTGACTCCAAATACTTGGTATTGCATGATTGTTTCAAGTATTGCAAAAATAGAGAAACCATCAATACAATAAATACCACATTGAAAATTTACGAAGTCTTCCAATATAGCAATACCTCTGTTCTTATTGTTGTAATTCAGGTGACGTATACGGCCCCAGAATTGGATGATTAAGAAGGGCAACATCGCCCACATCTTGATTCAAAGCCCTGATCTCCCCATCTTCCTTCCCCGTTAGTGTTACATATATCATGCATGCATGCATAGCAGACGACATCAACATTTCAACCTTTGCTTTCATAGTATGTAACCATAGACAATGTCCTCTATTGTCTGCCTGATTATGATTTGCTTCGATCTCAAGCTGGTCAGTAGTAGTGTTTGCGTCTAGCATTAGCTTTTATATTTCCGTTATTCAGCAGCTCTGTTGTTTTTTTTTTCTTGCAATCACAAAACCCAGAAGATTAAAAAGAAAGACTCAAGGTTTGCGGCTTTTAGTTCTTTGTCGACCCGGAAAATCTCGTTCAAAAACCGTGATGGCATTCATTTCTACGAGGGCATCCCTATCTGCGATGGCGCCCACTTTCAGAAACGAGCTTCAAAGGTTCATCAGAAACTCCATGGTGTAATCAACTACTTAGATGAAAAAACCCTTTTTTTCTGGGATACTTGAATGAAACGTAAGTGGAAGAATGAATATATAATCTTCGACCTAGTTCATTTACGAAATTTCGTTGCACTGCCAACTTTTTTTTATTCTTATTTTTCCAGAAAAGATAGTCAGCATGAAAACATGGGTTATTTTTCAACCGATAGGATGGCGACACCTTTGTGTCTACAGCTATGTTCTTAAAATTATTTTATGTCGTAATGAAACTTCCAAGTTTAGGCTTTAGACTTGTAGATTCAATACAATTTCTTTCTGGAGTATTATTACAATTATCATTCATTCCTCCATTTGGTCCTATCCTAGTTCCATCCCACTCTATACCACCTTTTGACTAACCTTAATTGTATATTAAATAAATCTTAGTTAACTATATTTGAGAGGGGAAAAAAGGAAATAAATAAACAGGGGCAGCCAAAATTTCAAGTAAAAGAGAAGGCTGTTTGAGAACTCGCATGCCACCAAGAGTGTGTTACTTCTTGAACTCAACCTCACTTTGCTCTGCGCTTCCACTGATCACTTCCAAATGATACAAAACTGGAGGTGAGTCACTGTAAAAAGAATAGATTAAAAGACTACCATGTACAATAATGATGTATTCTCGAGCTGAATTATGAAACTCAAAGCGAGTAAGCGACATACCTACAGTGCTGAACTATTTTGAGGGTTTGTCTTCTTCTAGCAACAAATGTATCATAGACTTGACTACCTCATTATCTACGATCGTAGCATTCTATAAGGGGAAAAAAGGATTAATAAGTAATGCTGCATTATAGGCACAGGCTTCACCAAGGAAAGACAATACCTGAATGAGAATCTCAGCAACTGTATGTGGTTAAATAACCAAGAAACATGATTAGAAGAAACAATATCTTGCATACCATGCTTGTGAGCTATTAAACAAATACTTATTAACCAAAAAAAGATAGTAAACTTGACAGAAAATACACACTGAGAACCTTAACATTACCCTTCAGTTTAGACGTTTGCACACGTTTCACATGTACTGAGATTCAAATTCTATGCAATCGAAAGAAGACAACTGAACTATAAATAATCACAAACAACATTACCTCTGGCTTTCTAATTAGCTCCTTCAAAATTGAATGAAGAGCAGATCTAAGTTCCTTGCACAATACAGCAGTTTGAGCAGGCGCTGTCAGCTTCAGCCATCCATCTATAGCAACCAATCCAGACTATAAAAAGAAAAAAAAAAAAGTTATTCCCCAAATAAGAAACTAAAAAACCAAAATGGACCATTAGATAAAAAAACAAAAGTTTTGAATAAGGTGGAGCAGTACAATGTTGGCACATAAACCCAAAATAAGTCAAAGATGAAACAAACCATAAGACATTTCATCAAATTCACCAGCATATGAAGAAGAATTTTACTTATGAATACTAAGGAATACAGAAAATACCTGGTGTTGAATGTTTATTAAGCCACCAAACAGCAAAATAGAGAAGGGAGATATGATGGTAGTATCTCGCAGAAATACTTTGTTGGTTTCAACCTGTTATTGTCAAAATTAGATTGCAATCTAAAAGCAAACTGAAGATGGAGCTTGCTCCTAACAAGTTTTCCTTTTTCGTCCTATTTTTTAATGAAGGAAAAGTGAATTTCACCATTGAACAGGAAGTGCAACATTGCAGCTCCTTTTACATGGAACATGGAAAACTAGAATAAGCAAAAAGATAATCATTACAAGGAACATTAAACATGACATAAGAAGTAAGAACCAAAATAATGACGCCCCTTTTACATTGCAGCTCTTAATTAAGATAGGATAGTTTATTCCTATGAAAGGCTAAAATTGCACAACAAGAAGATTATGCAACATGAACCCGTTAAATTATTAAGACTATTCAAACCTAGCTCATTAAAAAGGGAAAGAGAATTCCAATTCGGATTGAAACTAGAAAAAAAACTATCTAAATCTACATTATCAGCAGCATATGCCCATCAACTTTCAAGAAACTTCTTACACTTATACTGTATATTATAATAAACAACTCCAGCAAACGAATAAACAGACTTTTCAAGGAAAAAGAAGCTAATCTTTTACATTATAGCCTCTGTTAGGTTAGTTATCACTCAATAGAAAACAAACATGCAATGGTTTGTCAGACCTATGTATATCATGTATGAAATAACTATCGTTCAAAAATTGGAGAAAGAAGAAAATTAGAAGACAATAGACGATTAAATTAAATCCACTAGATAGATGTCTACATACCTTTTCAAGGAAGACAAGAAAGGGATGTTGAAAGGATTTCAAGCTACTGTTGATAGAAGAAGGGTGCATATGAACCTCTCGTCTTCCATCATACCAGACTGGATGACCCTTTGTTGCAGGATTGAGTTTAAGCCTGCTGAGAGCCACTCCAGTAATGCCCAGCTCAGTGGCAGCTACATTAGGATATAAACCAGCGCATAGTATTGCCTTCAAAGATGATAATACAATTATATCCAGAATAAGATGCAGTTTTAATTTTAATCATCCGTTGCTGCAACGAATTTATAAATAAACAACACTTAACAGCACATCATAATCCTCACAAGTCAGTAGATGAATGTACAACTAAGGGTCTGGAAGAAAATAAGTAACTGTTCAAATCATGAAAGTAGGAACTTCAGATATTTCAAGATTAAATCATTGACCACAAATTAGGAGAAAGTTGGTTCTACAGATATATGTAAATTACAGGAAAATTAAGATACAGCACTCTCAAAAAACAAAAAACAAAACAGAAATTTAGTGATATAAAAAAGACTGGAACAACAAAAATAGTAATAAAAGAGGGCCCAGTTTCCAAGTGGGCAGTATATAGGACGATTCCAACACACGCTTACAGAAGATATAATTCCATTTGGGGACAAATATGTAACTGAACATCTAATAGCCTCCTCAGAAATAAAAGAGGTTGTCCACAGAATAAAAATTGCTCATAAAGTTGTAAATGGACAACAAATAATCCAGACATAAGCGAGCAAAACTGCAAAGTAGCACTAAATGTGAACTAATTCAAAATCAAATAGACACAAACTGAGCAGAAATTACGTTCATAATTACCTTCACAACAGCAGAATGATGTGAATGTATATTGAATGGTTGTGAGTAATCAGAAAACCAACCATCAAGATTTTCCTTCCTTTTACCCCCACTCTGTAAGATGAGCAAGAAAAAACATATACTGCATCAAATTCCATAAAAGTCATATATACTGAAACAGCGGATTCATACCTGATAATTCCTTGGAAGATTGATGAATCCTATATCTGCTAGCAGTGTCCCAAATTGTATTCTCATGTCTCTGAAAATTTAAGAAAACAAGTCAACAGGCCAAGATTAGTTGCCAAATTAAAAAAAAAGGAAAAGTGAATACTTGAGTGGATGTTATCATGATTGCATAAGTTATCATTTTATGTTCATAAAAGAGACATTTTAGAAAGGCAGTTTGTAAACATCTAAATCTACACTACTCAACCACCAAGTGGACCCTGCAGACGGGAGGGCAGGAAAGGCAGAAGCAGCTATCACACTACCACCGACTTGGTAGCTTTGACTTCTGGATAGAGTGCCATGACAAATATGATAGGAGCAATTTAATCCTTTCACTTCTAAGTGGGATCTCCAAATGGATCATAACTGGTAAACATACGTAATAACAAATATGTATAAACAGGAATCATATTTTACCAACTGTAAATTCAAAAAGATTCCACTACCAAGGAGGCAACATATCACTATACTATTGACAACTTAAGAACTTGCACAGAAGTCAAAACTATCATCTGCAATTTGGAGAACTCATTCCAATTCATAATATGACAATACTCCAATCAGGGGTGAGAGAGAGAAGTAAAGGTAAACCTTATCATGGACATAACTGAACTGCTTAGAAAGTACATCTTGCAGAACCGCTGGGCAGCTTTTACTCCTTTCTACAAGGATAGAAATTTCACATAAGTAACATGTATTAAACACAAATTAAACGGATAGAGAGAACTGCATTCACTGAGAAAGAGAACATGATTCTCTTTCCCTCTCAATGTCGTTGAAGGAAGGTTCTAAAGATCAGAGTGCAAATCAATCAGGAATCAGGGTGCCATTTACCAAACAAGACATTTCTAGCAGAAGCAGACAACACTGATCACTTTTTCTTAGAGTTAATGATTGCTAGAAAACATATCACAATCATTTACATACCTCTCGGAAAATCTTCTCCCATTTCCTATATGCAACCATCATTAGCAAGTGGTCAGACTGCCTCTCAGCATCGTTCAAATCACTAGATTCATCCAGCTTCTCGCTTAATAAAGCCAATTTAGCTCTTTCAACATTTTGTTTCTGTAATGTAGAAACAAAATAACGGAAGTGATGCTACGTCTTTCTTTTCAGAAAGCAAGAACAATATAAACATATAAAAATAAAAAATAAAAGAACCTCATCCTTTGGATACAAAAATGGAGACTTATAGCTGAGACATGCGGAGATAGATAAGATGGGTGATAAGCAACCAAATATTCCACCATAGAGCAGCATCTGCAATTCAGCCAAAAACAGTTTAGTAAATTCTGGTCAATGGACGCTTTATAGAAGTTTATGCAACGAAAGATTGAATGATATGAGAACCCATTTCATAGAGAGAAGGAGGAAACTATTCAATCCTCATCATGTAAGAATATCAGGCAAAAAAAAAAGGCAGCAGTCTTTAACAAGAATAAACTAAAGGGTGGAGATCAAAATACAGCAAGCATAACTTGACTCATAGTCTATGTAAAATCTTCAGATTTGGCACTTCCTCTAGGTATTTTGACAAAGAAACCCTAATTCAATTTCTAGGTTCAATTTATTATGTTTTTACTATTTTAAAATGTGTTTTGTGCTAGGTCCCGCAAGCATTCCTTTTATCAGAGGGCAGATCAGCAGATTAAATTAATTTCTAGCAAGACCTACTTTACAAATGTATAGCATGCATACCAGCACAGACACGAATTTAAGTATAAAGAAATTACATTTTTTTTTTCAAAATTGATTACAATGAGCTTAACACAATTAGTAAAAAGAGACAAAAATATCATTAAAACATTTACTACCCATAATTTTCTTTTAAATAAAGTGCAAGGCGTAACATTTATAGTCAAAAGAATTGGGGTGCGGGGAGGGGGGGGGGAATTAAATATATTAAGTGCACCTTTCCGATCAAAACATCAACAGGAAGCTTTGCCAAATGGTGCCCAAGAGGTGTCAACTCTTCATCTCCCTCAACAGCACCAACCTGAAAATAATCTCCCAATTACCAAAATTCACAGGCCATCATCATTTGCCAACTAAAAAAAATCAACTAAAGCAAGGTCCAATGACGCAAGAGAATCTACTAAGTTACTAAACTATGGTCCAAATTGAAGGAAATGGAGCTAAGAATATTTTGAGCTTTAAACGATTAATGGGCCACAATATGAATATCCAACTTTGGGGTTGAAGATGGGAATGCTTTTGTAGGAGAACTAAATGCTGGTCAAGAATAAATCTGGAATTCATGCATCAAGTGAAATTAAAGTTTGTGTTGATTTACATGTTCAAAAATTATGAACCATAGATGGACGGAAAGATCTGGAAGTCTATTTTCTAATGCATCAAACAGTGTCTTTCGGAGTCTTTTACAAATAGTTATGGCCATTTTAATGAAGGTTGTTCAGGGGGATGAACCTGGACACATTAAAAAATGCAATCTTTTTATTCAATGCTTTGTCATATATAAGGAAGTAATTCATGTAGGGGGATTTAATTCTTGGGGATTCAATTGTATTGGGAATTTGTTTATGGATTTAATATTTGAAGTTACCTATGCTTGGGGGGATGTCCCAAGTTAGTCTGGATAGCACTATCAATGTGAAGGGCAAATGAGAATTTGAATCAAAACTTGCTTTTTAGCAATTTATCCCTTGTTTTCTTGTTCTTGGTGGATGCTAACAACTAAACACTTACCCTTCGTGTGAGGCATTTAAGAGTGGTGATATTTAGTATCTCTTAATTCCCTAACACTTGTGTTAGTGTTGACCTTATCACTTTAGGTTTGGAAGGTTCCATAAAGTGTGGCGGTTTATAAAAAATCTTCCCCAATCAAACCATGCTAATTGAGTCTTTTATTCGTTTCTCTTAGCATCCTGATTTGATTCCTTATCATCCAAGAACTCAAATACCGATTGAGTGGGATGATAGGATGACCAAACAATAATGCTCATAAACATGAAATATCTTAATCTAATAAAGACAGCAGGAAATCACGACAAAAAGAATACAAAATTCAGTGCTTCTTCCTTGGAGCTCAAAATCTTATCACCATATTACTGTATGTAACAATTGTTGGTTAAAAGAATGAAACTTACCTCATATAACAATGAAATGGCAGAGTTCATAGCTTCTTCCTTTGGCGGTTCCAAAGCCTAGAATCAAAAGCTATGCCATTAGAACACTATGGAAGAGAATAAATATGACAACTTATAGATATTGTAAAATATATTTGTACCTTGGATAAGAAAGGCTTTATCTGACCAAGGCTAAGTAGCTTAATTTGTAAACAGAGCTCTACTAAAGGCATCCGAAGCATTTCAGGAACCTAGATGATAATTAAGAAAAAACTGATTAAGATTTGGGACAAGAGAATTTTAGCCTAGTTATTAGCACATTAATGAATATGTTAATAAAGAAGAAATTACCTGATATGGGCGCATGAGCTTTTCAAATCTATGCCGTGTATACAAGCAGAAGCAAATTCCAGGCTTAACACGACCAGCTCTTCCTCTACGCTGCTTAGCATTCGCTCGAGATATCCAATCTTCAACCATGCTTGATAATTTCTACAGCAACATATAAAACAAATAAACAAAAATTAAGCACATAACCAAAGATTTAATAGGATGAATCCATCCATAACATCTGAAGACATTTTTTTCTTTGGTAACCACTAATGGAGCTGCAAGTATACAGACAACAATTCACTTATTATTGAGGCAAAATGCTTAAGCATTACCTTCCAAAGTTTCTGCTCAAATTTGATATACTATTCCAATATAAACAATCATTACCAACTACACCCATCTTTCCCATTTTGTATTGACTTCTCAAGTCCAAAGTGAAAGCCCAAAGCAGAAATCAGCATTTTCCATCCTTGGGCCTAGCAACTAATTATGTTTACCCCTGTTAGAACACTTTTTCTTTTAACACTCATCTAGAATTAGATTATTAAAAACCTAGTTCTTAACCACTGATGATGCCCAAGGTGACATCTAGCATAAGCTTCAGTCAATGATAGGATGCAATTATAAATATACTCCATAGACAAGATATTGGAAATAGATATAAATTGGTTGTCAAAGTAAAACGAGAAATCAATTATTACAATAGAGCTAAACAACAGTTAGATTAACTTAAGATTCTTTCAGCAAAACCTTTTTACGAGCATTTCCTTGAGAACATAGAATGGGCCTGACTCAAACCTTTTGTACTCCAAGCAACATAAACATCAACAACAATGGAGGTTACTAAACTATAAGAAAATATGAACGCAAACCTTTTGAGGATTATAACGATTCTCCTTATGCTTTCCACAATCAATCACATAGACTACGTCATCAATTGTTATGCTAGTCTCAGCTATGTTTGTTGCTATAATAACCTGAAATTGAAATGCATTTGAAGTAGGAGTTAAATCGATTTTAGAGAAAGTTCACATTACAAATAAAAATCTCAAACATGAGTGAAGAACCTACCTTACGTATGCCATCAGGAGGATTTAGAAAAACCTTTTTCTGCTCATCTGCTGCGATTGATGAATGTAGAGGCAGAAGCCAGTCAGAAGATGGTCCAGCAAATCGATAAGAAGCAGCTAGCCTATCAAGTAGTGTATGAATCTCAACAACTCCCTGTTAAACCATGGAATATGTATCAAACTAATATCAGAACTGTAGAAAACAGAGTAATTCTCTGTATTTTTCAGTAGAACTTATTACATCTATATATATACAAACTATGACTCTAATCTAGGAAACTCTTAGAATAGTAAAGATACTAATAAAGATATAATCCCTTATTATTGTAGGAAATATTCACAGAATCCCTTAACTGAAGGGATGACAACATTTAATATATTTCTATAATTCCTACACTCCCCCTCAAGCTGGAGAATATACATTGTATAATCCCAGCTTGAATAGGAATTTATTGAAAACAGGCTTTGGCAGAGCCTTAGTGAGAATGTCTGGAATTTGTCCTTTTGAAGGAATGTAGGAAAGAGTGGCTGTCCTTTTGTTGACTTGGTCAGCAATAAAATGCCTGTCAATCTCCACATGCTTTGTTCGGTCATGTTGGACTGGATTCTTGGCGATTTGAATGGCAGATTGATTATCACACAAGACTTCAAAGTGATCCTCCTAATTAGTGCCAAGTTCTTTTAGTAATTTAAGTAGCCAAATTCCTTCGCATATTCCCAAAGTTAGTGCTCTAAATTCAGCTTCAGTACTACTTCTTGAAACAACAGATTGTTTTTTACTTCTCCAAGTTGTAAGGTTGCCCCAAACAAAAATGCAGTAGCCACTAGTGGATCTTCTTTCAGTGAGGTCTCCCGCCCAACTAGAGTCTGTAAAAATCTTAACAGTTCTATCTTGTGTTTTCTTGAGCATTAAGCCGTGTCCTGGAGTTTTCTTCAAGTACTTGAGAATTCTGTTTGCTGCTGCCATATGCTCTTCATTAGGATTAGTCATGTGTTGACTTATCACATTTACAGGAAAGGCTATATCTGGCCTCGTCAAGGATAAGTAAATAAGTTTCCCAACTAATCTCTGAAATTTCTTTCTGTCTACTAAAGACCCATCTTCTTTGTTGAATCTCAAATTTGCCTCCATTGGTGTACCAGCTGGCTTACAACCAAGAAAACCAGTTTTTTTGAGTAAATCAAGTACATACTTTCTTTGATTGATCACAAGTCCTTTTGATCTTGCCACCTCCATTCCTAGGAAATATCTTAGCTTTCCCAAGTCCTTGGTTTCGAATTCCCTGTTTAACAGCTCCTTCAAACTGCTAATTTCTTCCTCATCATCTCCAGTAAGAATTATGTCATCAACGTACACAATTAGGATAGCTTTCTTATTTGTAGAAGTTACCTTGATGAAAAGTGTATGATCGGCAAGGAACTGCTTGTAGCCGTTTTTAAGGATGACTTTAGTGAACCTCTTGAACCAAGCTCTGGGTGATTGCTTTAACTCGTATAGGGACTTGTTGATCTTGCAAACCTTGTTGCTACCTTCAACAGACTTTAAGCCAGGTGGCAGTTTCATATAAACTTCTTCCTTTAGCATGCCATTAAGAAATGCATTTTTTACATTAAGTTGGTGTAATTTCCAATCGCAATTTACAGCCAAGCTTAGGAGTACTCGAACAGTGTTAAGCTTTGCCACAGGTGCAAAAGTTTCTGTGAAATCTATCCCATATGTTTGCGTGAAGCCTCTAGCCACTAGTCTAGCTTTGTATCGTTGGATACTTCCATTGGAGTTGTACTTTACAGCAAAGATCCATTTACAGCCAACAGCCTTTTTTCCTTGAGGAAGGTCTGTAACTGTCCAAGTAGCATTTTTCTCTAGTGCACAAATTTCCTTTTCAACAACCCTTCTCCATTTAGGATCCTTTAGAGCTTTAGCTATGCTTGTGGGAATCTGTTCTTTATCCAAGGTTGCTGTAAATGCTTGAAAAGAAGGCATCAATGAATTATAGCCAGCAAATTTTTCAATAGGATGCTTGGTGCATTGTCTAACCCCTTTTCTAATGGCAATAGGGAAGTCATCTAGAGTAGTAGACTTACTGAATTCTTCTTCCATTTCAGCAACTGGACCCAAATCCAATTCTCGGCAAGAATCAGATTGCAAAACAGTCTCAGGGATCGTTTACCTTTTTCTTGTGTAGACACGAAGCTGTTTGGGTGGTGATGTTTGTTGAAGACTTTCAGCCTGAGTGAAATAGGGATCCTGTTCATAAAAAGTGATATCCATAGTGGTAAAAAATCGTTTTGAAGGAGGTTGATAACATTTATATCCCTTCTTAAGTGAAGAATACCCAACCAGTACACACTTTAAAGACTTAGGGTCTAACTTGGACTTATTAGGAGCAATATTTTGGATAAAGACAGTGCAGCCAAAGATTTTAAATGGCAGAATTGAAGAGATAAGCTTAAAATGAGGAAAGTGCTTCAAAAATATAGATTGAGGTGTTTGGAATTTCAAAACCTTACTAGGCATTCGGTTGATTAAATAGGTGGCCGTTAATAAGGCTTCCCCCCACAAAAATATTTAGGAACATTGGTAGTAAATAGAAGGGAACGAGTAACCTCTAGGAGGTGCCTATTTTTTCTTTCGGCAATGTCGTTCTGTTGTGGGGTTCAAACACAAGAGCTAAGCTGAACTATGCCCTTTTCCCTGAAAAAATTACCCAAAGACCTAGCAAAAAATTCACTGCCATTATCAGATTTAAAAAGTTGAATTTTAGACCCAAATTGAGTGAGAACCAGGTTATAAAGTTGCTCAAAAATACCAGCAGTTTCAGATTTATCTTTAAGCAAATAAGTCCAAGTTATCCTATTGTGATCATCAATGAAAGTGATAAACCACTTAGAATTATCAGCATTCTTCACCCGAGAAGGGCCCCAAATATCACTATGGATTAAAGCAAAAGGGTGAGAAGGCTTGTATAGAGAAGGAAAATAAGACGATTTAGTATATTTGGCAAGAGAGCAAACTTTGCAAGAAAAAGAGTTAGGCCTTTTATTAATGAATAGATTCGAAAACAATTTTGCAAGGTAATGAAAACTGGATGGCCTAAGCGAAAGTGCCATAACATAACAATATCAACTAAATTTAAAGCTGTTAAAGATTTGGAGATCTCGGTTTTAGGAGAGGAAGGGAGAATGTAGAGACCATTTTGCAAGCTGGCCTTACCATTCATCTCCTTCGAGTTCAGTGCCTGCAAAGTACAATCAAGACCGTTAAAAATTGCAGAACAGTTCAATTCCGTGGAAATAAGATTGCAAGCCAGAGTTGGTACAAATAAAACATTTATAAGTGCAATCTGTTCATTGAGAACAACAGTGCCATGTACTTCTATTTTGCACAAGGAACCATCAGCTGTTTTGACAACTTTACCAAATGTTTGGAAAAAATTTAGAAACAAGGCCTTATTACCAGTCATATGATCCGTAGCACCCGAACCGAGGATCCAATTAGGAGTGAACTGTGAGGAAAACAATGTTGTAGAAAAAGGGTTATCTTCTGGTCTTTTCATGACCAGATTACCTGCACTGGACCGCAATCTGCTCTTTGGTGAAGCTGATGACAGATGTGGCAGCGGCAAGACTTAATTTATTATCTCTAGAGTTCTTTGACTTCCAGTCCTGAGGCTTACCATGAAGCTTCCAACACTTTTCCTTGGAGTGACCAAGCTTTTTGCAATGATTACACCAAGGTCTCCCCCGCTTGGAAGAGGAAGATGATTGATGTGTAACTAAGGCAGATCCTTCAGGAGTTGAATCCATTTCATCAAGCAGCATCACACTCCTTCGACTTTCTTCCTTCTTGACCATAGAGAAGGCCTCTCGAAGGGAGGGAAGTGGAGAAATAGCCAAGACCCTGTCACGAACCTCGTCCAGCTCCTTGTTTAAGCCTTGAAGAAATTGAAATAGCCTTCTCTGAGTGACAATTTGCTGATAAAGGGCAGCATCTCTTGGAACTGCCCAATCATGTTATGCATACAAATCTAATTGCTGCCAAAGAGCGGTAAGGGTATTGTAGTAGAGAGTGACGAGCATGGTGCCTTGCTTAAGAGTGGCTGCTTGATTTTCAACATGATATAATTCGACAATGTTATCATTGCTGGAGTAGGTTTCGCAGACAGCACTCCAGATTTCAACAGTTATGGTATAAAGGAGAAAATTTCTGCTTATACTTGGGGTCATGGAATTAAGGAGCCAAGTCATAACCTGACCATTGTCACGCATCCACTTAGCAAAACCAGTGTCAGGCACAGCAGGCTGATTGATTTCACCAGTAACATAGCCCAATCTGTCTCTTCCCAAGAGAAAAATCTTAACCGATTGGGACCACTTTAGAAAATTGTTGCCATTTAATTTATGGCAAGTGATATTCAGACCAGACGAGTCTGATTGAGCATCAGAACCAGAAAAATTTTCTGGATTTGAGGTAATCTCCGGAGTAAGAGAAGGATATGTAAAAGAAGAAGTTTCTGACATGGTCTAGGGTGGAAAGGAACCGTAACCTAAGCTGATACCATGTAGAAAACAGAGTAATTCTCTGTATTTTTCTGTATTTTTCAGTAGAACATATTACATCTATATATATACAAACTATGACTCTAATCTAGATGACTCTAAGAATAGTAAAGATACTAATAAAGATAAAATCCCTTAGAATAAGGGATTGTAGGAAATATTTACAGAACCCCTTAACTGAAGGGATGAAAACATTTAATATATTTCTATAATTCCTACAAGAACAAGAAAAATCAAAGTATAAGGTATATCAACATCAAAAGAACTTAGGATAGCTTACTGGCAAAAAGATGAGTATAGCACCCTTATCACTCGTTTCATCTACATGACAAACCAAATCTTCAAGCAAGTCATAATCAATGACATCTTCATTCAATCTTTTCTGTGTTAAGAATTTGTAAGTCATTATTCATCCTCTCACCGAGGAAAATAGAATAAACCATGTTGCTTGTGCTGAAAGAGTTTACCAAATTTTGTTGAGTTTGCTCACTATATGATTGGTAACTACTTGAATCGTAATGTGGATTTACATACTCCTTAGACAGAAGGGAATCATCACCCCATGCAGACAAGACAAGATTTTTCTTTCCTCTACGATTGTTCACAGGACCCCTCTGCAGCAGAATGAAGAGTTCATAACTTGCATGACAGAAACAAATATAACCCTTCATATTTCATAACCTACTTATAAATACTCTTACCTTTTTCCAGCTCCAAATTTCAGAAGTAGTTAGCTAACACCCAGTAAGAATAATATAAAAATAAATTAATTACCATGTCCCTTGTGGATGTTTCACATCTTAGAGAAGCAGGAGAATCTGAAGCAAGGTGATAATTGATACGTTCATATATATCCTCAAGAAAGCAAGTTTTCACTGGATGAGTCCGGCCTTGTGCAGTAATCACCGGGCAAAGCCCAAAATATCTTGAGAATAAATCAGAATCAACTGTTGCAGACCTAATCATTTAGATCATGTTTCAGAAACCAGGATACGAATAAGGTAAGGCCAGGATGGAGATCAAAACAAGCTTACACAACTATGATTGATAAGAAACACAAAAAAAAAAAAAAATACATATACATACATAAGAATAACTTTCAGTTTGGGTGTGTTAGAGACAGATTGCTTCTCAATAAGATTCTTCAAAACAATGAGTAGAAAATCACCCTGTTAAGGAAAAAGAAACAAATCAGTCCATTTCAGAGATCTGGACTAACATTTCAGCATTGCCTGAAAATTTAGAATTGAAAAACTATTTCCCTCATGGGCTGATTGTTTGCCCCCCAAAAATTCTTTATGAGTAGATTAGCTATGGAGTTATTTTTTATGGCAATATGAATGATCTCAACAACTTCCAGACAAATAGTTTTGTTAGTCATTCTAGAGCCAAGAGCTCAAAACCAAATAAAAGTCTTGCATGAAGTGCTGCAAATTAATTCATTTAAGAAAACTCAACTGCTATGAATGTTAAATCATTGAAGGACATCATAAACCAAAAGAACTCATAAATTTTGAAAACATCCACCTGAAATAGCCATAGTTGAACTTCAAATTCATCCACTTACCAAAAGAGACCGTTCATGTACTTCATCTACTATGATGTGAGTAACACCAGTCAAGTTTTTATCCCCCTGTGAAAATTGAAAGGAGAAACCATAAAAGGGAAGTTAAGGGGGAAGTAAATTAAACAGCAACCATAATGTAGTTTCATATAGGAGTGGCCTAGATGCTAATTTTACAAAACACATATTGCAAAACCTCTTTGAATCAAAACATTCCTGATATAACCACTCAAGAGTTCCATCTTTCTTCACATAAAATATATGACCACAATGTACAAGTTCTTAGCTAAATCAGCATCCATAGAAACATATTCTAGCACGAATTAAAGTTTCTGCATATTTATAAAGCATCCACATGTAATATTCAAGTTAAAATCAAGGAAGGTGAAACCCAAAGACAGCAGCAACTAGTGAAAATGTCAACAACTAGCAAGCAGTGTCTAGATTTTACTTCACTGTTCCCAAATCCCATTTCAGCATCCTGAAAAAGTACAGTTGGACAAACAAAACAGTATATGATGCACCATAACTACAAATGAAGGCTGGAGAAAAAGACTTCAGAGCAAAAATCAAAAGCACCCGAAATAAAAAGACTTCCAATATAAGCTATGATAGATTCAAAGAAGCCAATAACTAAAATAATTGTGGCTGACTAGGGCTTACCGCAAGTTTCCTCAGAAGAATACCAGTTGTACAAAAGAGAAGCTTTGTCTTTTCATTCCTAGAAAATGCAACATAACCAAGAAGGAGAAATTAGTTATTCAATAAAAAAAAATTTTTTAAAAAAGACCACATTAGTCTTTTCTATGAAAGAAATGAGAATAGGACTCCATAAGTGAATAGCAAATACAAAAATTCTACCAAAACAAACTGAACACATACAATATGGAACGAATGTAAAGCTTTAAAAAAAAAAGGTAATAGCAACAATATTTGCTACCTTATGGAGTGATCAAGCAATTCAAAAGACAATGAAACATAACTGTTAGAATCCCTAGAATTAGGGACAGATTATTGAGAAAATCTTATGTAAATAGAAGTTAATCATAGTTACTGATTCTTAGGATAATTACAGTTTTTTAGGGATTATTTCCTTCCTTAGAATAGTTTATCTCTTTATATACCTGTAACCTAATTAGCTAAATGATAAATCTGAATCTACAGATTTTACATGGTATCGGAGCCTTAGGAATTATTCGATTC
The DNA here is from genome assembly GCA_005393395.2 of Gossypium australe. Classification (NCBI taxonomy): domain Eukaryota; kingdom Viridiplantae; phylum Streptophyta; class Magnoliopsida; order Malvales; family Malvaceae; genus Gossypium; species Gossypium australe. Next base: position 127,041,710 of record CM016614.1, on the reverse strand, counting down.
TCTTGTCTATCTTCCTAAAAATTCCTCCGATTTCTCAGCCATCTTCCTAAAATTTCCTCTCTTTTTTTTTTCATGGGTGATCTTAACAATGACACCATGTCCGAAACTGAGATCTCACAAATATCTCAAACTGTCAATCGAAGGATCAATCAAAGTGACCTCAATTCTTCACTAATAATCACTAGTCATCGACTAGATGGAAAAAACTTCCTACAATGGTCTCAATCTGTCCTAATGGTGATTCGTGGTCGTGGCAAGATGGGATATATCAATGGAGACCTCCCACGTCCTGATGTAGCAGACCCTACCTATGCTGCTTGGGAACTCAATAACTCAATTGTTATGGCATGGCTGATCAATTCTATGGAAGGCCATATAAGCCGAACTTACCTTCTCTTCAAGACTGCGAAAGACATGTGGGATGCAGTCAAAGAGAACTATTCTGATCTTGAAAATGCTTCTCAAGTTTTTGAGATCAAACTCAAGTTGAAAGACATTCGACAAGGGACACTTGAGGTAACTCACTACTACAACAATCTGAAAATATTGTGGCAGGAGTTAGACATGTACTATGAAGCTAATTGGGGGAAGGCCTAGAACACACTAGGTTTATGACTCACCTCAACAACGAGCGTCTCTATGAGTTTCTAGCTGGGCTGAGGCATGAGTTAGACGAGGTTCGTGGCAGAATTTTGGGCAGATCACCTCTCCCAACCATTAGTGAAGCCTTTGCAGAAGTGAGGAGAGAAGAGAAACGCCGTCTTATCATGATGGGGGAACCCAAAATCTCGACTGACCAGCCTGCTGAATCTGCTGCTCTTGTGTCCAAAGGTCCTCAAACACAAAAAACTCGTGCTGGGAATGAGTCCGGATCTAACAGACCATGGTGTAGTCATTGCAATCGTGTTGGTCACACAAAGGAAAAATGTTTTAAACTCCATGGCTATCCAGATAAAAAACAGAAAGACAAGAAATTGCTTTGTTATCTTCCAATACTGCTGATGAAGTACTGGATGTGGGCCTAACCAAGACGCAACTCGAAAATCTCCAGAAATTTCTGAGTACCTCTACCAGTCATGGGAATTTAGCCACTCAAGGTACTGCTCTTAATATTGTTCTTGAATCTAATAACCAATCTCCATGGATACTAGATTCGGGTGCTTCAGACCATATGACAGGTAACCTCACTCTATTCCAAACTTACACCACCTGTCATAACAATTCCCGAATCAGGATTGCGGATGGTTCATACTCACCTGTGGTTGGAGTAGGGAAAGTAAAAGTAGCTGAGAATTTTTTCCTTGATAATGTTCTACATGTTCCAAAATTATCCTGTAATTTACTTTCAATAAGTAAACTTACTAAAGATGGGAAAATGCTTGCTGAATTTTCTGCATTTGGTTGTGTAATACAGGAACAGAAATCGGGGAAGATGATTGGCACTGCTAAGGTTGATGATGGACTGTATGTGTGGAATAAAGACAGCACACAAGGGGGATTAGCTCTATCTACTGCAAAAGAGGATACTATTATGTTATGGCACCGTAGGTTAGGACATCCAAATCTTTTGTACCTAAAAAAGCATCTTCCGCTGTTATTTCGAAATAAAAAGATAAATTCCTTGCAATGTGATATTTGTGAATTGTCCAAACATACCCGTGTTCCATATCCTTTCAAACCATATACACAATCCAAACCTTTTTCAATGATACACAGTGATTTATGGGGAGCTAGCCGAGTGAAAAATATTACTGGTGAGAAGTGGTTTATTACCTTTATTGATGATCACACTAGGGTATGTTGGGTCTATCTTTTAAAAGACAAATCTGAAACTCCCAAAGTTTTTCAAAAATTCCACTCAATGGTTCGAACCCAATTCAACTCTACCATCCAAACTCTCCACACTGATAATGGGAGAGAATACTTTAATTCTGTCCTAAAGTCATACCTTTCAGACCAAGGAATTATACACCTAAGTTCATGCCCAAACACTCCTCAACAGAATGGGATATCCGAGAGAAAAAACCGACACCTTCTTGATGTTGCTCGAGCCTTAATGTTCACAATGAACGTCCCTAAATATTTATGGGGCGAAGCTGTTCTTACTGCTTGCTACCTAATAAATAGGATGCCATCAAAAGTCCTTAATTTCCAAACCCCTCTAAACACTCTTCACAAATCATTTCCTCTATTTCATATTCCCACTATTCCAACTAAAATATTCGGGTGCAAAGCCTTTGTCCATAATCATCAACCCAACCAATCCAAACTTGATCCTCGAGCTCACCCCTGTATATTTGTTGGGTATTCTCCTACTCAGAAAGGCTACAAATGCTACTCACCAACCTTACACCGGCTATTTGTCTCTCGGGATGTCACCTTCTTTGAAACCGAACCTTTCTTTAAACCTTCTCATCTTCAGGGGGAGAGTTTTAATGAAGATGAAAACCTTAATACCCTTCTTATTATACCTCCCGACCCTACCACCCTTGATACTGTTGTTTCTTCTCCTATACCGCAAGAAATTAACACTGAACAGTCCCCTGAACAAGAAAAACAGCAACAGCAGGTGCAGCAACAGCAGGTACAGCAACAGCAGGTGCAGCAACAGCAGGTGCCCGAACTGCAGGTTTATTCCAGACGGAATCGACGTCCTGAAACTGATACAGCAGTGCCACTCACATCTTCAACCGAGGACTGTTCTGAAAATGAAGTCTCACCACCATCACCATCCATCTATCTTCCAATTGCAATGAGAAAAGGGACAAGGAGCTGCACTCAACATCCTATCTCTCTGTTTGTATGCTATGGTAACTTATCTAAGTCTTATCAAACCTTTGTGACTAATGTTGATTCTATAAAAACTCCAAAAACTATAGAAGAAGCATTTGAGTCAACAGAATGGAGACAAGCCGTGATGGAGGAAATGGAGGCTCTCAAAAACAATGGAACCTGGGAAGTTTCGGATCTGCCTAAAGGAAAGAAGACAGTAGGCTGCAAATGGGTTTTTACTACCAAATTCAAGCCTGATGGCCAGATTGATCGATACAAGGCTCGTCTAGTGGCTAAGGGCTTCACTCAAACTTATGGGCTGGATTATGAGGAGACATTTGCACCGGTTGCCAAACTAAACACAATTAGAGTTCTTTTGTCCATTGCTGTTAATCTTAATTGGCAATTGACCCAGCTGGATGTTAAAAACGCTTTTCTCAATGGGGAGTTAAATGAAGAAGTTTACATGGACTTCCCACCTGGGTTTGAAGAAAGAAAGGGCCAAGTGTGTAAGTTGAAAAAATCTTTGTATGGGCTGAAACAATCTCCAAGAGCGTGGTTTAATCGGTTTTCAAAAGCTATGACGAGCAGGAAGTATACTCAAGGACAGGCAGACCACACCATGTTCTACAAGCATTCGGCACAAGGAAAATGTTGTATTCTAATTGTCTATGTGGATGACATAATAGTAACAGGCGATGATACAAGTGAAATTGGACGGTTAAAAGAATTTCTTGGAACAGTTTTTGAACTTAAAGATTTGGGAAATCTTAAGTATTTTCTTGGCATGGAGATAGCAAGGTCTCAAAAAGGTATTTCTATCTCCCAAAGGAAATATGTCCTCGATCTGCTATCAGAAGTTGGAATGATGGGTTGTAAACCAGCTGAAACTCCTATGGAGTTTAATCTCAAGCTGGGTACTAATGAAGATGGAGAAGAAGTCGACAGGGGGAGATATCAACGCCTAGTAGGGAGACTTATCTACTTGGCTCACACTCGTCCTGACATTGCTTTTAGTGTCAGCGTCATAAGTCAATATATGCATGCCCCAAGGGAAAAACACCTAGAAGCTGCATATCGGATACTAAGGTACCTAAAGGGAAATCCTGGTAAGGGCCTATACATCAAGAAAAATGACAGCAGAAATGTAGAAGTGTATACCGATGCTGACTGGGCAGGCTCTATTAATGACAGACGATCAACCAGTGGTTATTGCAGCTATGTTTGGGGTAATCTAGTGACATGGAGGAGTAAGAAACAGCCTGTGGTAGCACGCAGCAGTGCAGAAGCTGAGTATCGAGCAGTTGCACAAGGTATTTGTGAAGGAATTTGGATACAAAGGCTGATGAGAGAACTAAAGGTTTCTTATAATAAGCCTATACAGTTGTATTGTGACAACCAAGCTGCTGTCAGTATAGCTCACAACCCTGTGCATCATGATCGTACCAAACATGTCGAGATAGACCGACACTTCATAAAAGAGAAAATACACTCAGGGGAAGTGAGTGTTACCTATCTACCTACCAGACAACAGATTGCAGATATGTTGACAAAAAGTTTAAACAAAAACATGTTTGAACAACATGTTGGCAAGCTGGGTTTGATAAATATCTACACTCCAGCTTGAGGGGGAGTGTTAGAATCCCTAGAATTAGGGACAAATTATTGAGAAAATCTTATGTAAATAGAAGTTAATCATAGTTACTGATTCTTAGGATAATTACAGTTTTTTAGGGATTATTTCCTTCCTTAGAATAGTTTATCTCTTTATATACCTGTAACCTAATTAGCTAAATGATAAATCTGAATCTACAGATTTTACAATAACCATAAATATGAAATGTCAGCACCACCAAGCACTAAAGGTATTTAAGGGCCATGTGAAAAATTAGACGAAAGACAGAAAATCGAATAAAATTATTTTCAAGCTTCTTAAGCAACTATCTTAAGCCAACCTAATCAATCATCAGTACAACATTATGCAGTTTGCAAAATCAGTAAATGCCATAGAATATCTGTACATAAAGTATTCATCCTTACGCCCTGAATTTTGAGCTTAGAAAACTTGATCAAACCACAATGCACAATCAAATCTGACACCAGATAGATTTCAGTAAGAAATAACATAAAGAAAAAGTTTAGGTGTATAGAGTATAGACAGGATTCATCATTGCTGCTACATTTCTGACAGCAAAATCACTAACATGTCAACTTTCTTCACGGAGGAAATGCAATCGGAATTAGCAAATTATTGTAACTTATAAGATCAGGACATAAACACCTGGCATTATCTAGACGAACTTGATAACCAACCAAAGACCCATTAGAACCAGGAGATGGTTCACAACGCTCATCAGCAACTCGCTCTGCAACAGAAATTGCCTGCAATGATATAGACACCCAACATAATACTTTTACTAAATCTAAAAAAACAAATATAAATATATAAAAACATAAGTGAAATTTGCAATAAAGCACTAATATGGCAGTCAGAGACTTGATAAACTAAAAGAACAAACTCTACTGAAACCAAATATTACTTCTGATTTTCTAGTAGGAATGTCAGACTTGGTGCATTTATGAGTCAACTTTATCAGTGGTAATATGCTACCCAAATTCTTCCCTCTAGTTCCCAGTTGAACAGACATTTGAAAACTACTGCATATCCGCAATAAAAGAATTCAAATAGATGAAGCATATATTCGTAACTTAATGTGCATTAAAGGCAACAATTGGCCATTTATGAGTTTCCTTTGTGAAAATATTGCCAAGCTTCTTCTGCTCTAATCATGTCTACCTAATCATTTAAATTGTCCACAACCATCTTAGAACATCAGAGAGAAGACAAGGAAGAAGATAAAGAAGAAAGGTTGACAGAATTAACTTTTGATTGGTTTCTAAGAGAAACAAGTGAGAGTTAGTAATGAGAAAAGGTGCAAGAAAAATTAGTGTTAAGCATGTATCAACATATTATTCACCCACCGCTATTCTCCTTGGTTGTGTGCATATGATACTACAATGTCCACCATGTCCAGATTCAATCATATCATCCAATATAAATTGAGGAACCTACATTCAGGGAACAAAAGTATAAGTTAATTTCAAAGGGAAAAGCAAAGAAATTTGTAATGCAAAAAGCTAACAAATCATGAAAGTCAAGTTAACTGGGTCTATATTGGGGGGGGGGGGTTAACTGGGTCAAGGAGGATCATGAAAGATATGGGCTTGCACAAAAATAAGGGAAATATAAGTTTAAACCTGAGTAGTTTTTCCAGATCCTGTTTCACCACAAACAACAAGAACATTATTTTCCTTTAGCAATTGCAAAATGTCATTTTTCAACCCAGCAACAGGAAGAGCAGCTCTAGTTTTCAACATCTCCTGGAAACAAAAATAAAATAAAACAAATATAGAACTTTTAACAGCAAAAGCCAAATGCATAATGCATGTGTTGCATGCTAAGGAGCATCATTACAATTTACAAGAACAGGCATGATGTTACCATGAGCAACATAAAATGCTCAACATGAATGGGAACAATAATCAAGAGTGAGATTACCATGATCATTAGCAAGAGATTGTAAATTATATCGCTCTTTAAGCATCAAGTTTGAAATAGCATACTCAAGACACCAGAACTAGTTTCAAGAATTTTACAAGTTCAGCTATAAAAACTACAGCAAAAATATTTGTGGAAGGTTGATAATCTACTATGACAAACATCATATATTCATAGTCTCTTGGTGTACATGCATCAGTAGATTCTGACATCAGATTCTAGATTAGGAGATTGGCACCACAGGATTCAGAATCTCTTCATGTATTTCATGCAACAGAAGCAAATTTATCATTCATAAAACACAGAACCCCTCCCCTAACACACACGTGCACTTTCTCTCCAACTAAATCAGAGCTAAACTAAATTATAACAAGTTATGTTTCAGCAAGTGCTAACATTTTCACGCATAGGAGGAACAACAAAGCTTCCAACACAATTTAGGTGCTTTTCACTGCAAGTTGTGCACAAGTAAGCTAGTAAACTTCACACTAATCATTAGCAAATAGTAAGTTCAAATTACTTCAATGCGATAAAATTAAAGTTTCAGATCCCCCAAGCAAATTAAAATGATATCCAATTAGAAAGCAACAACAATAGCAGAATCAATTGAAAACAAATACTTGTATAGCTATACCAAAAGCTTATAAATCCAATTACTATTTTCCTGAGACACAGCAATAAGAATACACCAACCTTGTATCTCTGAGTATGCTTTCTCTTTTCTTCTTCCTGTCTCAAATACACACTTTCCATTTCTTTTGCATGGCTTTTCCCTGCAATAAGAAATGTGTCAGATCGAAGAGATTATTAGTTTATCACCAGCCATAGTCAAAATACCATTATTGATCTACAACCCGAACTAAACCTTTACACTCTTTTCTGTGATCCTCATAGCAATGTGCCCAGTCTTCCCTCATTTGATTATGTGAGCACATTCAGAGTTCCCCAAACAATATCTAAAATTTTCATGAATGAAAAATCCATTGCAATTCCAGTTCAGTTCTAACTATTATGTGTAGATTTTTTCATGGATGGGTTAAAAAGAGCACTTCCTTGGAGGGAAGAAAAGAAAAATTGAGAAAACAGGACATAAAAAACAACGGGGTTAAACTAACCATTTCACATTCCATATCAGTGGCAAATTTAGCAAAATAAATTAGTTTAAATGCATCAAATACAATAATATAACATACTTTCATATACTGGATCAGCTACAGAAGAACTTGGGGATTTATTATCTTCAATGTAGGTCTTTTGGGACTCATCTAAAGCAGATTCATTAGTATCATGACAAGGAGCCTTTGATCTGGAATCCTCATCTCTCAATAACCGATCAACAAAACCAGCCCTTCGATCTTCCTCATTGTCTTCTATTTTGGTCAATGATTCCCCTGAAAGTGTTCAAATACTTTAAGAAACATTAACAGCAGTGGTCACTTGCTTTTAGAAATCTGATAAATATCTTTCTTATTCCTTATGTTGAATTGAGAACCAGAAAATGAAAGAGGATCCAGCATAATATTAGAAGAGATGCCATAACACCATTAGCATAAATAAGATAAACCTTCAAAAAGTTATTTAGCATCTTTAAATACAAAATAGATGTTTAAATCATCACCTCCTTTCCACTGAAAAATGAGAGAAGAGTAAGGCTCGGTAACTATCAGTTGAGTAGGAAGATCAGGGAACAACTGACAAAGAGCAAATGCGGCAACTCTGTTCTGTGCATCCTGTAAAAAAAAAAAAAAAATCAAGGAGTAGGTAAATTACCATTTTTATATATTTTATCTGTAACAAATGTATATTAACTGTAGAAAGAAGGAACAAGCTCACATTCAGTTATATACCCATTATGTGAGAACTAACATAATACAACAGCCTTGACAGAACACACCATAGATTGAAGAACTCTATTGAGTATGATCCATATGAGGGTATAATCTAACAGGGACACAAGGAAGCATGAAAAAGGTTGTTCAAAAGGAAGATAGGATATATCCTAAATCATATTTGTAACTGTCAAATTAAATTCCAAGCACACTGTTAGATTATACCCTCCCGTGCATCATACTCAATCAAGCCATTTCATGCATTAATAATAAATATTAAAAAGAAAGAAAAAAAGGTGGTGAGAGCCGGTATTATAAAATTAGAATGTTTAACGAGCATCTGAGACTATTTATTCATAAAAAGCTTTTTCAAAGGATGCAATTAAACTAATTTTCAGTACCTACCCTATATCCAATAAAAAACAACAATGCTGTCATTCCTTAGATAATCTAGAAAAGAATATTTGTAGTTAAGCGCTACTACTCCAGAGGACATAAACCAAAATTTGTGGTTGATCGACCTGAGGACCAGACACCACCAAACAAAGTAAAAGAAGTCTTAATATACCACCCAAGGCATCAACTTGAAGACAAAAACATATTTATTTGTCATATTCACATGCAACATAAGTATGTAAATGAGCATATGGCTAATCAGTCATTCAAGTTTCTAGGAACTAGAAAGCGAACATAGGAACTAAGTACTTTCCTCCAAAGTTCTCCAAGAATGTTCATCTTCTAATTGTTTTGACACCAGTAGCATTGCACTGTACGTTCTTAATCAGAGTATCTCATATTATCAGCATGAAGCATAAGGACAAACAAGTACCTCAGCAGATTCAAAAGCTTCTTGCTCATTAGGAAGCTGAAGGGTGGTTAGCCCCCCAGCTTTTCTGCTCTTGCCCCTCCCGCTAGCTTTACGCAACACACTAACAGAATAAGCAAAACTTTTACCTTTGGCAGGCATTTTATCAAATTTTGGAGCCTCCCACCCTGATCTTTGACATAATTGGTGAAGAACAGCCTTCGGAATCTTTTTCGATTCTCCCTGTCATTATTTAGATCATATCCCAAAGAAGTCATAATGAATTCAGTAGACCAAGGCCAAAACCAAACATTTAAAAGTTGGAAGGTGATTATTATGGCACTAAATGAAATTGAAAATAAAAAAAATCAGGAATCATACTTAGCAAATTCCTAAATCCATTGCATTGCAAGTTCACGATCAATATTATATAAAGTTAAGTATCAGAAAAACCTTATCACCAGCCATTAGTAATATTAACCTCACATGATCATTGCATTCTGGGAATTACCTTCTTCCAGATTCCTTCCAATTTCTCCAAATATTTCTCACTGTGTAGTTCTTTCATCTTTTCTTGCTTCTGCAATTTTAGTACTTCAGAAGCAAGAGCATCATTAATTGAAGAATCTTCTAAGAAGAAATCCCCAATCTCCAAATCTTCCGACATATTTTCTGAGTCACCTTTTTCTTGAGTAGGTAACAAAGAAGGAATAGATTTGGTAGACAACTCTTTAGAAGTCTCTATATCATTTACACTGCCTGTTGCTACACCTGAAGTTATCACACAGGCTGCTGAATTGCATTCAGCATCACCTAGAGATATCATGTCAGGCTGCTCTTCAGGCATGGAACTAGTCACTGTGCCCTCAGACACAGAAGCAGATGCTCGTTCATGCAAAAAATCTGATGCTAAAACAGCATCTGATAATCCTGCTCACCAAAATTAAACAACTCATTACAAGGTGATCAAATGATATATCTCTCAACATAAATCACTAAAAACAACAAAAATTGACCTAAAGCAGACAACTCCTGCTTGAGTTTGCGGATTCTACTGCCTGCCTTTTCCTGGCCATTTTTATCCTTTTTTTCCTTAGCTTTTGTAGCTTCTAATCTTGCTGCATGGTATTCTTTTGCAATAACATCATAAGGTCTAGGTCCAGAAACCTATTAACCAAGAAAAAAGCATAAGAATGAAATTATACCTTGTCATATTAACTAAACTTAAACCTGAGTATTTAGCAGTAAGGGGGGAAAATAAAAAGGAGAAAGGCCATTTCCAAGTATATACTTAGAAATACGTAGCTATTTCTCCATTCTTACATAAAAGGGTAGGATTTTTATGACAAAGACAACAAAACTAGTGCAAAATACATTCTAGAACAAGATAATTATAAATGACTGAAATGTTATTCATCAATTGGAAGTCCCTTAGATTATTTTATATGATATTAGAAGATAGAGAAAGAACAAAAATCAAAAAGAAGTTTTCAATACCTCTTTGGCTGAACCCTCATCACTTGCTTCATCCTCCCAAGTTTTGGATTCATCCTGACAGACATAAACTATTTGCTAAAAATCCGTTTTAAACAAATTCCAACGAAGGTAGAAAACATTCAAATGAATAAACCCTAAACTAAAACAGCAGAGACAGCAACAGAATACAAGATCAGTAACAGTTCATTTTATTTCCTTACCTCCTCCTGCTGCTCCATATATTGCCGAATCCAATCTGCTTGTGATGGTTGGCACATATTGAGAGAATTCTCATCTTCACTGCTCTTGGTTCTAACAGAAAGTCCATGTAAGTTTTCCTTAATCCTTGTTGATGCGTCCACCGAAGGAGTCCAGTCTTCCTTTTCAACTGATATAACACTGATAGACCCTCCTAACACATTAGATCACATAATTTAAGCATCAGTGCCAAGACACACTAGGCATTGAAATTGATCATTATATTTATTAGATAGAAATTCAAACACACATATACACACCTCCATCTGAATGCAAAGAGATTCCACTTGAAAACTTCAAAGGAAGCTCGTTTCGAGGTAAGTTCAAGCATAACCAATCGAGAGCAGTCTCAAAAGTAGCACCATCCTACTCAATGTAAATACATAAACTAGTCAATCAATATAGTCAGGAGATACGATGACAAAATTGAAAAGAAAATGAAATTTCGTTTGTAAGAAAAATGTATGGAAAAAAAATAAATGATATAACCTTGAGAGAAGAGAGTGCCAGTTCAATTTGATCATTAGAGAAACCTTCGCAAGAAAGCTTCTCGTACAGGGCTTTGAGCTTCTTTGCCTTTTGAGCTTTGGATAGAGAATCTTGAGGAGGATTGAGATCGGATTGGGATTGGGATTGGGATTGGGTAGAGTGGCCGGAGTTGAGTAAAAGCCGACGAAGCCTGTTTTCGTTCTCGGCCGATATCTGAAGTCGAGGGGCAGACGATGTCGCTTGATTGGCTTTAGATGATGAAGAAGACGAAGCGGAAGTTGCTTTTCGGTTGCTTTGCTTCTGAGGCTTCTTTTTCGGAGCCATATTTTCCCTTAAAATTTGGGACAGTGTTTAATGCAGTAAATGATTGGACTGGATCGGTAATTAGACCTAACTGGAACTGGAAGATAAATTTCTGGCGCCAGGATCCAAACCCTACCGTAAAAAAGCCGCCTTTATCGCTCCATTTTAGAGATGCAAAATATTGTAACCGTTAAACGGCAACTTCTTTTTTATCGGAATTTTCTATTAATTTCTTTTTGATATTTTTTTTTAAAGGAAAAGTACACCAATAGTCACTAAATTTTTAAAAATGATAAATCAATCACCAAAACCTATTTTTCGTTACAGACCTAATAAGACAATTGACGTGGCTTGTTAAGGTGCCACCTTAGACATGACCAAATGCCCATTTAATGGATAATTTATAACAACTCTAACCCGTATCCGTCGCCGGAATAGGGTTACAGAGCATTACCGGACTTATTTCTTAAATAATCATACATTTTATATACATTTCTCAAATCCAAACAGAATTCATTCAAATACAATTATATAGTCTCTAACACGAGCCTTCGAGGCCCAAAACAAGCATTAGAAGTGGTTCAGGACCAATTCGAATACATAATAAATTTTTAGAAAAATATAGAAAATTTTCAAAGTGCAGGGGACACACGCCCGTGTAGGCATTCGAAATGGGATCATATGGCCGTGTTTTAGCTCGTGTCCGACCCCGTGTAACTCTCTGACTTAGGTCACACGGCCAACCACATGCCTGTGTGACTAGCCCGTGTACCCTTCAAAATGGCCTTACAGGCCCGTATGTCAAGCCGTGTGCTAGGCCGTGTGAAAACTGGAGGGTATACTCACTTGTGCCACACACCCGTGGGCTAGGCCGTGTGAAGCTACTGACTTGATTTCTAAATAAGTATCAGGGGACACATGGTCGTGTCACATAGCCGTGTGTCACACACGGCTGAGGCACACGCCCGTGTCTCTACCCGTGTGGACAAAAATAGGCCATTTTCCAAGCCTTATTTCTCACCCAAAGTGGCACCAACCTACACATACCAAAAAGCATATGACCATATCATCAACAGGTATTCAAACCAATCTCAACTAAGTCCAAATCATGCTATACCAATACCAATAACCATAATGCTCATAAATATCACAATTTGTCATTTGAAAACATACCGATATCACTTTCAAGGATTCACCTAAATGGTCAATTTCATAAATGCATTATCTTGCATAATACTTAGCATGCTAATACATTCTCAATTTCAACCATTTGCTACTTAATTACCAATTCACAACAAGGCATTCACATAGCAATTATAAACCACATATAAAAGGAGGGTCATTTGTACATATTTACATATCAAAACATATGACTACTTACAAACCAATTCAAATGGCCAAATTCATCAAGACATAAAGGCCACATTACCCAAAAGACCTATACATGCCATATAACCACATTACTCAAAGTTCAAAAGTACCAAAACAACTGCTGGATAGTGTGATGAGATCTCCGACAACTTCCAATCTGAGCAAGCTTCGAAATCACTATAAAACACGAAAAAGTAAACAAAGTAAGCTATTAAGCTTAGTAAGCTCGTATGGCTAATAAGTACAACTTACCATATAATCATAATTTAAGTGATTAAACATGGCATAATGTAACTTAATTTAATCCACAAACCTAACACATATTCATTCATAATGTTAGACATAAAATTCACAAATTTCATAGCTTCAGTGCTGTAACACCCCAAACCCGGCCTAGACGTTAAGCCCGAATCTGGTGTGTCACATGGAAGGTTTTTTTTTTTTTTCAAACCATCTTTGAGATTGTTAAAAACTTGTTTGAGAATTACAGCCTCTTTGTTAAAACCCAAAACACTTAAGCAATTGTTATTTACTTGAAAACGTAATTATCTTTAAAAACCTTTTTGGTTGTGAAAATATATTTGAAATAAACAATTTACGAAAATGGGACGTTTGGGAATAGAGTTGCAGAAGCATTTTGAAAGAAAATCCGAGGCCTGATTACAACATTTAACCCAAAATAGTAGAGTAATAAAATAAACAAGAAAGAAGTCTGAAGTCCAAATAAACCATTTCTAAAGTATGGTCTTCATCGAGTCATCCAAGGCCCAAGTCCACGTCACTGAGCATTACCTGAAAAGGTTAAGAGAAAGGGGGTGAGTTACAAGAACTCAGTGTGTAATCCCCTTACCATCATCCACTGGGTCGGAACACACATAGCAATATTTTGGGCCTAAGCCCATTTACAATTATAACATAATAACATGTATATAATATGCATATGATATGCAAATCCCAAACCAAACCTAATTTCCATCCGCTACACACCACCCGTACCAACCAGCACACCTGTGGGGATCAAGTCAACCCACCCCGCCAACACACCAATCACAGGCATAAAGCCATTTAAAATGTTTGTGGCAGAGCCACCGAACTAGATTGTGACAGAGTCACCGAACTAGATTGTGGCAGAGCCACCGAACTGGATTGTGACAGAGTCACCGAACTAGATTGTGACAGAGTCACCGAACTAGATTGTGGCAGAGCCACCGAACTGGATTGTGACAGAGTCACCGAACTAGATTGTGGCAGAGCCACTAGCACTTCTCTTCAATTTTATCCCAACCCATGCAATCATGTATGCATATAGAAAGCATAACAATATTCATAGAATAATTTCATCATAAGGCTCATAATACAAGTTGGCCCATTAAGCAATCTAGCAATTTGGCCCATTAATCAATCTTAACAATTTGGCCCATTAAGCGATCTAGCAAATTTTGGCCCATTAATCGATCTAGCAAATTTTGGCCCATTAATTGATCTAATAAATTTTGGCCCATTAATCGATCTAGCAAATTTTGGCCCATTAATCGATCTAGCAAATTTTGGCCCATTAATCGATCTAGCAAATTTTGGCCCATTAATCACATGAGGCCTTTTTTTTTTTCAAATTTCACACTTGGCCAATTTATCAAAATAATTCATATGGCCAAAAATATCACTTTTTAACAAAATAACCCATTAAGGGTAAATTCGTAATTCCCACAACCTTAATACCGGTTTCATGCATTTACACAAAAAGTGTTATTATACCGTATTTTTCAATTTTACAAATTTTACGATTTATTCTAATGCTTACGGTATAATATCTAACCCATAAGATAAGTGTGAAATTACACACTCTGGCCCATATCACAAATATCAAACTGCCCATATATCAAATATCACATTTGGCCCATAAAGGGTATTTTCGTAATTTGGTCCATAGGGACATTTGGTAATTCGGCCCATTAGGGGCATTTTTGTAATTCGGCCCGTAAGGGCATTTTCATAATTCGGTAATCGTACCCACTAAGGGTAATTCGGTAATTTACTCTCTAAGGGAAATTCAGAAATTTTACCCACCAAGGGTATTTCGGTAATTTTGTAGCCTAGGGGTATTTCAATAATTTACCCTCTAAGGGTATTTCGGTAATTTTGCAACCCAGAGGTATTTCAGTAATTTACCCTCCAAGGGTATTTCAGTAATTTCGCAACCCAGGGAATTTCGGTAATTTACCCTCTA
Source organism: Gossypium australe (assembly GCA_005393395.2). Classification (NCBI taxonomy): domain Eukaryota; kingdom Viridiplantae; phylum Streptophyta; class Magnoliopsida; order Malvales; family Malvaceae; genus Gossypium; species Gossypium australe. The sequence continues at coordinate 127,026,621 of CM016614.1, read as the reverse complement.
AGGGTATTTCGGTAATTTTGCAACCCAGGGGTATTTCAGTAATTGCACAACCCAAGGGTATTTCGGTAATTTGCACAACCCAGGGGTATTTCGGTAAAATGCCCTCTAAGGGTAATTCAGTAGTTTTACCCACCAAGGGTAATTCGGTAATTTACCTTCCAAGGGTAGATTCGGTAGTTTTACCCACCAAGGGTAATTCGGTAATTTACCTTCCAAGGGTAAATTCGGTAATTTACCTTCCAATGGTAAATTCGGTAGTTTTACCCACCAAGGGTAATTCGGTAATTTGCCCTCCAAGGGTAATTTCGGTAATTTCATATTCAACGGTGTTTCCGAAGGCCTACTATCGCCTCGAGTGGCACAGAATTCTGTTTGGGTTTCTTCGGAACTATTGGGTCAAAAATCCATTTTAGGCCCAAACGGGGTAATTTCGCAATTCTGGACTTAACTACTAATTTGGGCATAAAAATTTAAAATTGTCCATCTGCGTCATACTGACTAAATTGATTATAACTCGAGTTAGGAAACTCGAAATTTAGATCCGTAAAATTTTCTTGAAACTAGACTCATATATCTTCTTACTGTAATTTTTCCAGAATTTTTGGCCTAGCCATTTAGTACAATTTATTCCTTAAAGTTTCCATTGTTTCACAGTCCAATGATTCTGACCTTTCTTACCTTAATTTCAAATATCTCACTGTACAGTTTTCATATACTGTTCCAACTTGTTTCTCTTGAAAAAAGGCTCACCAAGGAATCCATACATATAAACTATAACCCATAATTCATTTTTTACAATTTTATATGATTTTTACAAAACAGATCAGTGAATCCAGAAGTTAATCAGAACCAGTCTCACTAAAATCAAGATATCTCAGAATATAAAATTCTTTTTCCTTCTTCGTTTCTTCTATATTAAAATATACATAGTAAGTTTTAATTTGATATCTTATTCACTTTCTAATTCCTTTTCTCCTATTTTTAGTGATTTTTCAAAAACACGTCACTGCTTCTAACTGAAACTGTTTTATTGCGAAATACGATTACCACTACGATCATACGCACGCCCGAGTGATTATGGATGCCGGTTTTTAGTTTTCTTCGGTATTTCGACCGATTAACAGCATATTTCATACATATATTCAGAGAAGTGTGAGATTACACACCATTTCAGATATGTATATGGAAGGATATGAGATTATACACCTTATTCGGAATCCGTAACAAGATGCTCACCGCGGCACCAACAATCCGAGTCTCTTATTACGAGGGATGGGTGTTTGATTGGCCCTCTAATAAAGTACTTCGAGACTCTACTTACCAACCCTCTTCCGAAAGCCAAAGACTAGAAAGATGACGAGAGTGTAAGCTAACACTCTACCGATTCAGTCCACACCAAGAGAACCAAGAGGATGGAAGTAGCAAGGAATAGATTCGGCCTTGGTCAAAAGAACAGGGTGACTAATCGATTTTAGAAGAGGGAGTAAAAGAGAAACAAGAAGAAAATGAAAGAAGAGGAAGAATACTTTCTTGCACCACCGAAAACCCGAGAAGGCAAAGAAGCTTCGGCAACCACATGAACCAAACTTCGATTATGAGATGAACTTGATGTTTCAGTTATGGTGTAGAATAGAGATTGTTTGAAAAGAAAAGAGTAGAAGTTAATAGGCAAATTGAAGTTTCGGCAAAGAGGAAATACAATCAAAAGAACCAAAAATATTTTTGAAAGGAAAAATGACCAAAAGCTAAAATTGCCTAAACACCCCTCTTCATAGCCGAATATCATCCCCCCCATGCACTTCTCATTTCATTCATCTTTCTTTTTTTTTTTTGACCTAACTCCTCCACTACCTCTCATCCATGATTCACTCCCTAAAATGCTCCATAATTCACTCTCCATCATTCCTTTCTTTCTCCCATAATTACTCCCTTACCTACTCCACTAATCAATCATCCCATCATTATGTTTTTTCTTTATTTCTTTTTCTTTTCTTTTTCCTTATTTTCCTCCTTACCATACCTTTTCATAATTTAATAAGTCCACCTTACCTAAAATCCCTTATTTTCCTCCTTACCATACCTTTCCACAATTTAATAAGTCCACCTTACCATAATTTAAAAGTCCAATTTTGCCTTATTTACAAGCTTGGTCGAAATTTAGGGAAATAGTACAAAAATAATAGTCAAAATTTGCACACAATGGGATTTGAACCTCTTCCCTCAAGGTACTTCACTTGATGCTGCCATATGCTCATTTATGCTAGCAATTTACTCTTTTATTTCCATAAGCCTTGATGCCACTTACTATCTCTCCTTAATAGGCTTAAACACAAACTTTTACTAAGGCCCAACTTGAACTCGAACCTTCATAGAACCCCGTAACTTTCTAAAATCATCTTCTTAATGAGTCCAACTTGAAATAATGCCATTCTCTTGTTTCTCAAAAAAATTAAACACTCCTACGCCCAAGGCCCAATGGGCCCAATCCTACTAGGCCCAATTTAGGGATGTTACAAATGCTTTTATGATTCACATACATACCTGTAATGATATATATCGATCTCTTATTCTTTCATACCATCAATATACCCATTGAACCATTTGGAATACTATCGGGTACTCGAGAATCTCGCACACTAAGTGCCAATACATGGTCGAAACCATCTCTATCTCATATCATATATATATGCTCACTCTCGAGCTATCTGATGGAGCTCGAAACTAACTATTATTTCGACAAAGGTAAGCACACCTATTGAACAGTAGTATAGCTGTGGTGAGCCCGGAATATCATATTCTCAAGGACCAAGAGTACTTAATATTAACTATCTTTTTATTATCTAGCCTAATAATTAAGGGAATTTGGTTTTAATCTAAAATTAACTAACTAATTTAATCAACTATGAAAGCGACAGAGAGTAAATTGGGGAAAATACTTTTGGACCACTTATATGAGATAGGCAATACCTAAGGAAGAATCCACCTAGACTTCACTTATTACTTTTGATTCATGCGATTTATTCACTTGGCTTAATCCGTAAAAATCCCTAAATTATATTAATACCTCTTTCGAGGCTACTAACAACTGACTCTAGGTTGATTAATTGAAATCTCTTTCTAATTAAAACCCCTATTGTCGCATTAACTCGATCTATGGATTCCCTTATTAGGTTTGACCCTAATCCGGCAGATTTTCGCCGCCTTATTTCTAGGGTTGCAATCAACTCCGCTTAATTGTGTTGATCTACTATTAGACAGGGACTTTTGCTTTACTGAATAAGCACATTCGACTTGAATCAATAACCTGAATTGTCAAAACAAGAATAAGAACTCACAATTAAGAATAAGCACCAGTATTTATCTCATAAATCAAATAATAATAAGATTCGTCTTAGGTTTCATCCCCTCAGGTATTTGAGAGGTTTAGTTCATACTGATAGAAGGAAACATATTAGAATAGGGAAAACAACAAAACATAAGAAAACCCAAAAACTTCTAAAGAACTTGATGGGAGATTCTCCGTCTTGATGGAGATCATTTTCCTAAGCTATCCCCAACGGCTGTCTTGGAGTATTTTCTCCTTCTACTTGGCGTCTATTCGACGTCCTGTCGACCTCTGTCCAACTCCCCTTTTAGGTTGCCTCCTAGGGTGTTTATATAGGCTTCGAGATGCCTTTCTTGGCCCACAAGTATCTTATTCTGAATAGAATTCATCCTTATTTCGTCACACAAGCTGATGGTCAAGACGTAACTACAAAGTGCTACTCACACAAGATGACGAGTATCCGCAACACATGCTGAAAAGCTTAGCCATCGGTAAAACATACAGGACCAGCACCCAAAACACGGTAACCCCTAATGACATGTCATTTGTATTCTATCTATTCCTAAGGTTCAACTGGGGCTTATACATGGTCGATAACTCGTCGATAATTTTCATGGTGTCGTATCATATCAATTATAATAATTAAGCATTCAAACACATATAATTTAATGCTTATTAAACATACAAACTTACCTCGAATTAATATGGAGAAAATTGAGCGATCAATCCACTACTTTGTTTTTCCCCCAATCTAATTCTAAACATAGCTTTTCTTGATTTATATATAATAAAATTTAACCACTTTAATACTTATTCTATTCAATTTAATCCAATTTCATGTTATGGAAAAATTACTATTTTGCCACTAAACATTTGACTTCTTTACAATTTAGTCCCTAGGCTCGTAAAATGAAATTCATTTAATTTTATCCCAACCAAGCCTAGCCGAATATTAAAAATACTTATAGCAGCCCATATATTTCACATATTCACACTTTTACCACACAATTTATCACATTTATCAATTTAATCCCTAATTTGTAATTTCATTCAAAATCACTTAACAAAACTTGTTTATCTAACAACAACCATTTATTTTCTACCATCAAACATCACAGCATATATACATTCAACAATGGTGAAACCCTAATTGTTTAACATTTTCACAAATTAGTCCTTGGGCTAGCTAGATTAAGTTACAACGATTCCAAAAACATAAAAATCATTAAAAACGGATCAAAGTTCACTCACCAATTGAGCTTACAAGCTTGGCTGAACCTAGCATGCATCCATGGAGGTTTCTTTCTTTAGTTTTTCGGTGGTGAAGAAGAGAAAATGATGATATTTTTATGTTATTCATTATTTTACTTAAGTTATGTAACACCCCTAACCCGTATCCGTCGTCGGATTAGGGTTAAAGGCATTACCAGACAGATCGGAAACTTTTATTGACATTTCATAATACAAATCATCAATCGCATCAAAGTGTCCCTTAACCTTAATCATGCTTTAGAGTAGGGCCGAGACTAGATCGAACACATACAAAAATTCTCAGAAATTTAAAACTTTTTCAAAATTGTCAAGGTCACACGCCCATGTGACCAGGCCGTGTGCCTCCCACGGCTTCTGGACACACCCATGTGTCCTGGCCGTGCCAAATTAGAGCATGCATATTGACTTATCCACACGGCCACCAGGCACGCCCGTGTTCTATGGCCGTGTAAAATTAGGCTAGCTACTGACTTAACCACATGGCTACCAAGCACGCCCGTGTGCCACAGCCGTGTAGGCAAAATAGGCCATTAGCAAGGCTATAGTGCCACCCACATTAAGGTCATACCTATAAACAATATACCAATTCATATCATACACAATTGACAATCAAACACATGCCAAATGATCAACAAGTCTCCACATTCTATTTCATTTCCTTTCATGCCAATTACACAACTAAAACACATACATATATTCAACCATTATTCATCTACATTTACCTTTCTTTTAACCATTTATTTGATCACTCAAACATACTCATAGTGCATTCATATGCTTACCATAGCCTTGACCAAATCATTTGCTATCAGACCATACCAAATCAAGCATCATATATCATAACCACTTATGCATATCATCAACATTTATCTAGCCACATCTCATGGCTATTTATATGCATTTCAAATATAACCCAAAATGACTAGCCTATACACGCCATATTTAGCTATATACATATCCAAAAGGTACCAAAATGAGCTAGGTAGTGTGATGACGATCCTCGACGGCCCCGAGCCTTTCGTAGCTTTGACGACCTATAAAACAGAGTAAACACACACACAAAGTAAGCTTTTCAAAAGCTTAGTAAGCCATATACAAATAAACTTAACATAAATCATTCATAAGCATGTCTATGTGAATTCATTTACATTTCTTCAATTCAAGCACATATGTAACTCTTTGGCTTACTTGATTTGCCATTGCTTTCCAATTCATCACATCTCAAATATCTCATTAGCTCAAACCTCAAATATACACATATATCACAAAAGTTCATTTGCAATAATACACATACATGCTCACCTTTTTATGCTTATACAAAGTATATATATATACACATCAACGTACCTGAAACGGATGTACAATTCACATATTTGTTCATTTCCCGGACTAGCCCGTTGAACCGTTCGGAATCTAATAGGATACTCAGAATGCTTGGAATAGTCGTACAATGCCAACGTCCCAAACGTGGTCTTACATGTAACCGGATATCGATGCCACTGTCCCAGACAAGGTCTTACACGAACCAATACGATGCCAATGTCTCGGACATGGTCTTACACGTAAATCTCATTTTGATGCCAACGTCCCAGACGTGGTTTTACACGAAATCTCAAATCAATGCCAACGTCCCAGACGAGATCTTACATGATATCACACAACAGACACCTATGTCATGACATAGTTAATCCTATCTATTCCTAGGTTCGTACGGGACTTCTCGGATGTTAGCAATGTGTCGATCACATATTTGATTTCATATATATATCATCTCATATGCATTCATCATTAACAATAGTCATATGTGTAATAACCAATTTTTGCCCGGCCTATGTCCAATAAAACCTAACCCAATACCAAACCCAAAATGAACAAAGAAATAAAACCAAAAAAGTCCAATAATAAAAATGGTCTATAATGTCCTTTTACAAAATTACTAAAAACCCAAAAAGGTCCAATCAATTACAAAACCCATAAGACCCAAAACCAAACCTAAAAACTAAACCCAATGCAGCCCAATCAGCTAACCCAAATCCAAGCCCATTAAACTAAATTAAAATAATCAATCAATCCAAAACCAGTACACAACCCTCACCCAATTACAGAGGCCCAATGGCCCAAAATCTTAAAATTTTTGGAACCCTAAGGGTTCCTTCCTACAGCCACCGATGCTCCACCTACCAGCACCCCTCCCCATGCCTCGGCAACTGTCCACCGCGTTCCCCACACGCGCTCTTGCGCCGTATCTGCCACTGTCCATCCCCCGCGCGCCCATGCACCCTGACAACTATGCTCACCATGTCGGTCACCACCAGCGCCATTCTCTCGCCTCGGACAACACCGGCACGCCTTCGCCTTCGCCCATACCCTGCAAAACGAGAAACAACAGAAACAGTAGCAATAGCGGGGGAAGCTATTTTGTAATCTTCTTCTTTGGCTATAAAGCCATCCGAAATAGAATGTAAAAAGGGGTTTTTTTTGAAAAAATACGAACACCGGCAAAAAAGAAATAAAAGATTCAAGGTTGAGTCCATTTTTGTTCTGGTTTTTACTACTGCTTTCATTTATTTTTAGTTCTTTATTTTTGTTATTTTAAGATTTTTACAAGCAATAATAAAAAGGAAAAAGGGAAAGAGTCTCGCCAAAGCTTCTACTATCGCGACGTCGGAGTGCTCCCTCCGTCGTCTGAGCTTGATTGAGAAAAGGAGTGCCAAAGACCTTTTCCCTTTCGTTTTTGGGCGCCAAACATCGGGGCTTCAAAAGGGTGCGGGAAAGGGCCAAAAGACCCGATTTTGGGCATCATCGGCCACCAATACGGTGGTGGCGCGGTGGTGAGATGGAACGCCAGGGAGTTCAATCGTCGAGCAAAAGAAGGAGAATGAAGGAAGATACTTACTTTGGGATCTGGTCTCTATCGATTGGCTTTATCAAAAACGGGGCTAACGATTTCCCTCTCGCACGTTGGCGGCCGTCGGATGGTGGTGGTCCGAAGACGGCGTGATTTGGGTTACAACCCTAGCAGAAGAAGAAACGAAAATGGGGAGGGGTTCTCTGTTTGTTTTGAAGAAATGAAATGAAATAAAAAATAAAAGGGGGTCTGTGGCTTTTGTTTTTTTTGAAGCATTAAAAAATGAATTCAAGATAAAAAAACTTAATTTTAATAATAACAACGAAACGACACCTTTTACTAAAAGGAATATGCGCATGTCCCTTAAAAGGGATAATTGCGCGATTAGTCCCTATCCTTTTGCAGCATCATTCAATCAGCCTTTTTGTTATTTTTTCCTTTTACGAGTTTTTCCCCTTTAATCCCTCTAGGTTTTCAATCAGGTCCTTGACTCATTGATGAGCATCTAGGCCTGGGAATTTTAACCCGTTCGGTTCTTTTTGTTTTACGCGCGTTCCATTTAAATCCATACCCCATTTCTTTTATATTTATTTATTGCGATTTCAGTACTTTAATTTTATTCTAATTTCAGCTTAGTCCTTACTTGTTTATTTTCATAACTATAGTCTATTATTATTATTATTGTTATTATTATTATTATTATAAGCTTATATGCGCTACTTTTTAAACATTTACACATATGGTTTATTTTAAGATTCTTTATACATTATTTGTTGTAATTGTTTTATTAATTATTTTTAAGTCTTCTTCATATTATTATTTTATACTTTTATACATAAATATATATAAATTATCCTATTTAAAGTTTTTTTATACATCAGCTTTTAAAAATTGTCTTGTATATTATTGATTTGAAAATCCCTTTTTGCATTATCAATTTTAAACTAATTTATTGTCATTTCAAATTATATGTTTGATATTTAATTTATTTCAACTTGCTTCATACTTGCTGAAAATTGTTACATACATTTTTTAATTTATTTGCCTTTGATTATTGATGTTAATGTTTAGATAGTGCGCATTATACGATTGCCATCTTTGTAAGTATTGTAGTTCGTTATTTTGTATTTTCGTACCATCGTCGTTCAGTCGTATAGCATTTTATTCATGTATTATTGCTCTTTGATTGTTGCTATTTTCATATTATGACATCACATTGTGCATTAAACCTTAACACATTTTTTCAACTCAGATTGCTTCATTTTATTTCGAACAAAATTAATGAATGCCTTTGAGTGTTATACTTGCGATTATCCAAAAACATAAATTTTTCAAAGATGAGGCGATATTTGTGTGTTTAGAAGTACGGGAGATTACATCCTAACGTGCTGGGTGTTGATTTTTCGTTCAACTAAATAACCAAATACCATTTTCATATGTTTTAAAGATCAAAGATGATCTCGATGTCAGAGTATAAAGGTGTTATATCCTAACGTGTTGGGTATGATACTTTCATTCCTTTGAAACGAGATAATCTTGAGATTCAATCCCAATTTAACGAATTCTTTTTTTTTTAAATTTTTACCCTAGATATTTTCAAATTTTCCACATTAGGACATTGATCAATCAATTTGGTACCGATTTTGGGTATTGCGAGGGTGCTAATCCTTCCTCGCACGTAACCGACTCCCGAACCTATTTTCTCGAACATTCGTAGACCAAAAGCTCTGTTTTAATAAACCAAAATGTTTTATTAAAACAAAGGTGATCCGATCACACCTAATAAAAGGTCGGTGGCGACTCCCGTTTTATTTTCATTTTCAAAACCAAGTTGATTCCCGTTTTTTCAAAAAATGGTTACGACAGCTTGGCGACTCTACTGGGGACCTCGAGAGCCAGGCCATAAATTGATTGATTTTTGTCCTTTTGATTGAAAACTTGAAAAATTGTTTTTTAAAATAAATCATGTTTCTTTTAAAGCATTTGTTTCTGCTATAACTGCAATAATGTCGAGTCTCATAATACTTGCATTTGCATTACATGACTGTTGTAGTCACACCTTTAAGTGGAGTAAGAAACTAAGCCTTCGTGAGGTTTTCACCTCTGCATGGGCTAGTGGATTGCTTCCGGGGTACATCTGTACCTATGTGCTTCGTGAGGTTTTCACCTCCGCATGGCCATAGGGAAATGTATCCCCCTGAACCAAGCTCGGTCCATATGAGCCTATAATGGGTGAGGATAGAGGAATTCAAGAGCCTACCCTAGGTAGAATGTCGAAGTGGTTACCCAAATAAGTGTTTGATGATAGTTTACTTGTTTTGATTATGCAATACTGACTAGTTTTGATTTGTTTGTTATTTGCATGACATTCCATATAGTAGAGGTGTCAATTTCTGTTCAGTTGCTGAGATAGGAAGTTTGCTATGGAAAACGACTTTCTTGATAAAGTAGAGGACAATGCGGCTGTGTGCGCATGGTCAGAAAAGTTGCAGTTGGAAAAAGGAGATAGCTTAGTTGAAGGTCATACGTCGGAGCTGAGGGACTTCACCCGTGTTAGCGTGACACAAAATGAGCTTCAAGAGTTGCGAGATATCTAGACCCGTTGGGAAGATGAAGCTAAACAGATATTCTACCACCGTTATGGTGATATCTCTCACATATTGGATGTTAAGATAGATAAACACCTGTTTCGGGCTATGGTCCAGTTTTGGAATTCCGTATACAGTTGCTTCACTTTTGGGAAAGTGGATTTGGTGCCAACAGTAGAAGAATATACCACTTTACTTCGTATTCCCAGGATACAAGCTGACAAGGTTTATATTAGGCCTGCCTATGTCCCTCCTTTTGCGAAGAAATTGATGAAAATTACGGGAATAAGTGAACAGTGGATCTCAACCAAGATTCAATAGAAAGGTGAAGGGAGATGTATTCCTTGGGTAAATTTAAGGGATCTGATTTTGATGCACCCTGATGTGAGGAGGAAAGTTGATATCTTTGCCTTAAGCCTCTACGGATTAGTCATCTTCCCAAAAGCCCTAAGACACATAGATGAAGCAGTAGTGGATCTGTTCGACTGATTGGATAAACAAGTTACACCTGTCCCAGCAATTCTTGCAGAGACTTTTGGATCATTAAATGCATGCAGAAGAGCGGGAGAAGGAAGGTTTATCGGATGCGCACAGCTATTGATGGTATGGTTTTATGGGCATTTTTGGAAGATGGATAAAGTCTCCTATCAACCCTTTTGTAAGGATTATTCACCGATAAAGGAGGAAGTGGTCGTGTCAAGACAAGAAGATATAATGGAAGAAGAATGGAGGACAATTCGTCAGAATCTTCAGGAGGAAAACATTGAGTAGAAAGCTCCATGGATGGTGCTTTGAGAGATCCTTTACAGATGCGGAGACTTTAATTGTGTCCCCCTACCCGGAATTTGGGGAGTCATCGGATATGCTCTTTTGCTAGCAGCAAGACAATACCAGTCTAGACAGTTCGTGCCAGCAACACATGGGTTAGATCGAAGTGAATTCTCTTATACAGGAGAAAGTTATAAGAAGAAGATTAAGGAAATTGCAAATGCTTGGAAGCAAACCCATCGGATGAAGAGGTTGACTGTGGGCGAAACGGCGACTTCTGAGTATAAAGTATGGCTAAACAAAAGAATCGACGATAATATCCCGGGACCAAGTTCAGATAATGCTCAATCTATGGAGGAACGTTTGCAAATGATACTAACGGAATTATAAATTATAAAGCAAGATTTTGTAAAGCAGAGTTCAGAGCTCGAGAAGAAAATTAAGCAGTTGGAGGAGGAGAAGATGCTTTTGAAATTGGATGTAGAGATACAGAAATCAGAAGCAGAAAAGATAAGAAAAAGGAAGAGCAAAGCTGAAGAAGAGCTGGATAGCCTAAAGAGGGACTACAAAAAGATGTGTCTTTCAATGAGAACTGCGGGGCTAGGAAAGACTTCAGGTCAATGGCGACAAGAGTTACAAGAAGAAAGAGTTAAGGCCGAGCAATGGGAAAGGAAATTTCAAGAAATGAAGGCTTAGAAGGAGATCCTAGAAAAGCAAGTGTCAGGAGGCCAAAACGGAGGAAATAAATTGAAGTCTAGAGTGGCAGAGTTGGAAAGGTCCCTTAATTATTATCGAAACCGTAACTCGGTAATAGAATTAAAGGCAAGTTTGAGTAGAATTGAAGAAATGGAAAAGAAAACTGAAGAGTTAGAAGTGGCACTGCAGGATTGTCAGAATTATATTGGGTATTTGAAAGAGAGTAAGGAGCAACAGAAGGAGGAGTTACATAAGGCCCAGAAGCAAATTGAAAATAGGGACTATTTCATGAGAGAGGCCATAAATCAGATTCGAGAGGTGGCCGAGCACTTGCAAATTTTGGCAGCAGAGGCGGAGGTATTAAGTGTGCGGCACGAGTCACGGACAAGCCGAGGACAGGAGTTGGCTTCGTTACTCTGAAAGATTAGGGATCTAGGCGCTAAGGCCAAACCATATCTGTAATCTGTTTTATGTAAAGAGCTTTATTTTCTAAGAAAGTTTCCTAAGGGGAATTGAATCAGAGTTGACACCTTTTTGCATTCATACCATGCATTTGCATTGTATTACACGCAGTAGTATCATATCACCTTAATCATTTACTGAGGCTAAAATCGTATAATCCACAGTTGCGACACTACGAATCTGGAATTGAGTCATCCTTATAGGACACGTTTAAGAGCTAGAGCTATGGATGCTGAACTCAATGAAAGAATCGAAAGAATGGAAAGAATCGAAAGAGAGTTGCAATAGTAGTTGACCAAGTCGCAGCAAGAAGCAAGGGATCTGATGGTAAGATCTCGAGAGGAATCGCTCGAGCAAAAAGATCAAATGGCAAAAATGATGGAGATGATGGCAGCTCTGGTCAAAGGAAAAGGACCCGCGCAGAGTCCTGATATTACAGAACCCCAGTCAAGAGTTAATCAGGATCTGCTCTATCCCCTAGGATTCACTCCACCTCTGCCCATGCAACGTAAAGAGGATATCCTCAAGGGGAACCGGTAGGCCTAGAGCAACGACCTACACCACCTGCTCATCTAGGGCAGAGTGTGTTTGTATCGAACTCCGGAGATAATTCTGCTAATCCAATTGTTCTAGATTTGGATGATCCGTTAGAAATAGCCAAGTTGAAAATGGATGATCGTGATGCTCAGGACAAGTATAAGAGTTTGGAAGAAAGACTCAAGGCGATAGAAGGTACTGGAGTCTTCTCTGCACTGAGCGTCAAAGAGCTCAATTTGGTTCCCGATCTGGTCCTGCCTCTGAAATTTAAAGTGCCAGATTTTGAAAAATATGATGGAACGAGATGTCCAAAGGCGCATCTTATCATGTTTTGTCGGAAGATGGCTGGTTATGTAAATGAAGACAAATTGTTAATACACTGTTTTCAAGATAGCTTGATCGGATCAACCTTCCGATGGTATAATCAACTCAGCAGAGAGAGGATCCGATCATGGAAGGACCTAGCATCAGCATTTTGTGAATAGTACAAGCATGTCTCCGATATGGCGCCTGATCGACTAACGCTGCAGATGATGGAAAAGAAGCCAATAGAGAATTTTAGACAATACGCTCAAAGATGGAAGGATATCTCCGCCCAAGTAGAACCCCCACTGACTAAAACTGAGATAACGGTCCTCTTTATCAACACTTTGAAAGCGCCATTTTATGACAAGCTGGTGGGAAATGTCACAAAAGACTTCGCCGATATCGTAATGTCTGGGGAACTCATTGAAAATGGCATCAAGAGTGGAAGGATGGAAGGTCCCGGGAGTTCGAAAAGGCCAGTACCTATAAAGAAAAAAGAGCTTGAAACCCATATGGTGGGGACTAGGAGCCACTACGCTTCTAACCCGTATCCAACCCAACCACGACCTCGATTTCGCCCACCTCCAAACTTTTATTTTCCTCTTCAAAACCCTTACTATCAAACACCTCCTCCTTACCCCGTCTATGCCACTGATAGCCAAAGACCATTCACCAAATTCTCACCAAATACCATGCCTGTTCCGAGCCAACCCAAAAATAAACAAAGGCCGACAATACCCAATCCTGAAAAACCTCAATTTACCATTATTCCCGTGTCATACAGAGAACTGTGCCCGAAATTATTGGAAAAACAACTAATATCCCCACATTATATAGCACCATTGAAGCCTCCATACCCAAAATGGTACGATCCTAATGCTAGTTGCATGTATCATACTGGAAACCAAGGGCATTCTACAGAAAATTGTATAGCCTTTAAAAGGAGGGTGAAGGGTCTTATTGATGCAGGGATTTTACGATTTGACGGTACTGGTAATATGGCCGAAAATCCGCTCCCTAACCATACTGAAGGGAAAGTGAGCGTAGTGATAAAGGAAGACATGCGGCGGGCTAAAAGTTGCGTTTCTGAAATAGAAACACCTTTGCGAAAAGTTTGGGAGGTAATGGTAGAAAATGGGTCATTTCGCCATCCCAACAGAATTTTCAAAGGAGGAAGTACAAAAAGTCAGAGTTTTTGTGATTTTCATGGCATCGAAGGGCATGACATCCAGTCTTGTGAAGAATTCAGAAAATTACTCCAAGACATGATGAACAACAAGGAGGTCAAGATCTTTGATAAAATGGACGAGACCGAGGAAGGGGAAATATGTGCCTCTGATAATCAACCACCGGCCATCCCTCATAGTGCCGATCGACCTCTGGTAATTTATTATGAGGCCAATAAGAAGGAAGTCAAACCAACGGTGGTGATTAAAGTGCCATCTCCTTTCCCTTACAAGGACGATAAGGCAGTACCATGGAAATATGATGTTAACATTGTTGTACCTGATGGTGAAAAGCCAAAGGCTGTGATTGGAGATATTAGCAGAGTAGGACACTTCACCCGCAGCAGGAGGTGTTATTCTTCTGAGGAGGTTGAACCAAGGAAGAGGACTGGTGACTCGAACCAAAAAGGAAAGGCACTGATGCATGATGCTGAGGCCGATGTTGAAATACGGTCCGAGCAAGAAATCAAAAGACCTGTGAATAAGGATGAAGCACATGAATTCTTGAAGTTCATCAAGCACAGTGAATATAACATCGTAGAACAGTTGAACAAGCAGTCGGCAAGAATCTCGGTGTTGTCTCTACTGTTGAACTCAGAGTCACATCGGAGCGCCTTGCTAAAAGTGTTAAATCAAGCTTACGTGGAAAGCAATGTATCTGTAGAAAAGCTTGATAGGTGGGTGAACAACTTGAACGCGGATAATTTCATCTCTTTCAGTGATGATGAAATACCGCCAAATGGTAAAGGCTCCGTGAAAGCATTGCATATCACGACTAATTGCAAGGGTTACATAGTACCGAATGTACTCATTGACAATGGATCCGCACTCAATGTCATGCCTTTGGCCATACTGTCCAGAATGCCAATTGATATGTCTTATCTAAGGCCATGTCACTCTACAGTAAGAGCGTTTGATGGGACACGACGAGAGGTCATAGAAAAGATCGAGATTCCTCTAGAAGTGGGCCCGTGTACATATGATATTGAGTTCCAGGTCATGTACATCGCACCTTCGTATAACTGCCTCTTAGGGAGGCCTTGGATCCATTCTGTCGGGGCAGTTCCTTCATCTCTCCATCAAAAAGTCAAGTTTGTCATGGATAACCACTTGATCACGGTCGCTGGTGAAGAAGACATTGTTGCGTCTATCTCTACTGACGCGCCCTACATTGAAGTAAATAAAGATGCTGAAGAATGTTCCATCCATTCCTTCGAATTTATCAATGCTACATTTGTTGTTGAAGGAAATAAGATTCCCACACCCAAACTGTCAAGGAATACCAAGATGGGAATCAAGCTGACTGTGGGAAAAGGAGCCCGAGCAAAGAAAGGTTTAGGAAAATACCAGCAAGGAATAGTCAGAGCACTAAAGCCAGTACACCACAAGGCTCGATGCGGTTTAGGATTCAAGCTCGATGTGCGACAAAGAAGGAAACAGTTGCAGAAAGATCAAGAAAGGAGGATTGCGAGAGCCTCAGGTTGAGAATTGGAATGGGAACCCATAGCGTATCCTCCTTTGTCAAAAACATTTACATCTGCAGGAATGACGTACCCAGGGCGAGACAAGCCACAAAGCACATTGTTATTAATTGAAAGAGATCTTCAGAACTTCAGTATAGATGCTCTTGACAAAGGGGATGATATAATTGAAGACATTTCAATGATATGCCCTGGTCCTCCCGGATTCGTTTTGAACAATTGGACTGCTATGGATCTTCTTATAGTTTCTAAGTCCTCTCCAGAGCAATGTTCAATGTTACCTCTTTTTGTGTGCCCCTAAATAATAGTGGGATCCTTTTGTAAGAACTTATGTTTGATCTTTATCATTCGAATGAACGATAATGGAGATGCATTTTGTCATTAGCTTCATATTTATTCCCTCTTCTTATAGTCTTTCCTTACATATACCTTATATCATGCCATAACATTATGTTTGTGGGTTCCAATACCTTGAAGCTCCTCTATAGTTTTCTTTTCCATTCACCTTTCAGGTGCTCAGATATCAACGACATGAATAATCCCGTTACAAGTCCTGAAATCGATTTTGAAAAAGCTATTTGTTTAGGGGAATTCGAAGCCGAAGAAAATGCTGAAGATTATGTCTCGTCCCCTGACTTACTAAGAATGATAGAACAAGAAGATAAACAGATTCTACCCCATCAAGAATCCATTGAGACAGTAAACTTGGGAAGTGAAGAAAAGAGGCAAGAAGTGAAGATTGGGACCTCCATTTCAGAGAACACCAAACATGATTTGATCACCTTGCTTCATGAGTACAAAGATGTATTTGCATGGTCGTATCAGGACATGCCAGATTTGAACGAGGATGTAGTGGTCCATAGACTCCCACTAAAACCAAAATGCAAACCTATTCAATAGAAGTTAAGACGAATGAGACCTGAAATGCTTTTAAAGATAAAAGAAGAAGTCAAGAAACAATTTGATGTCGGCTTCCTACAAGTCTCTAAATATCCAGAATGGGTGGCTAATATAGTCCCTGTACCGAAGAAAGACGGCAAGGTGTGAATGTGCGTAGATTATCGTGATCTGAATCGAGCAAGTCCTAAAAATAGCTTTCCTTTGCGACACATCGATACGTTGGTGGATAACACAGCAAAACATTCATTGTTTTCTTTCATGGATGGATTTTTGGGTTATAATCAAATAAAGATGGCTCCCGAAGATAGGGAGAAAACCACCTTCGTAACGATGTGGGGAACATTCTGCTACAAGGTGATGCCATTCGGATTAAAGAATGCCGGGGCAACCTATCAGAGGGCTATGGTGATGCTGTTCTATGACATGATGCACAAAGAAATAGAAGTTTATGTCGATGATATGATTGCCAAATCTCGGGGGGAAAGAGAACATGTGGAGAACCTCAGGAAATTGTTCGAAAGACTAAGAAAGTTCCAGCTGAAGCTTAATCCAGCTAAATGCACATTTGGGGCTACCTCGAGAAAATTACTAGGCTTCATTGTTAGTGAGAAAGGTATTGAGGTTGATCCAGATAAGATAAAAGCCATACAAGAACTACCACCTCCACGGACACAAAAAGAAGTCAAAGGATTTTTAGGGAGGTTGAACTACATCGCTCGATTTATTGCTCAGCTTACCAACCAATGTGACCCAATTTTCCGACTCCTCTGAAAACACAATCCTGGAGAATGGAATGAGGAGTGTCAAGTGGCTTTTGACAAGATAAAACAGTACTTGTCTAACCCCCCGGTGCTAGTACCACCAACTCCCGGGAGACCGTTAATATTGTATCTGACTGTGTTCAAAAACTCAATGGTTGTGTATTGGGGCAACATGATGAGTCAGGGAAAAGAGAAAGGGCGATTTACTACCTCAGTAAGAAGCTCACGGAGTATGAAGCAAAGTACCCGTCAATTGAAAACTTCTGTTGTACTTTGGTCTGGGTAGTTCGAAGGCTCAGACAATATATGCTGTATCATACGACGTGGTTGATTTCAAAACTGGACCCAATAAAGTACATGATGGAACCACCTGCACTCTCAGGAAGAATGGCACGATGGCAAATCCTACTGTCGGAGTACGACATCATCTATGTGAACCAAAAGTCGATAAAAGGGAGCACAATAGCTGACTTCCTAGCAACTCGAATGATAGAGGAATACGAGCCATTGAGATTTGATTTCCCAGATGAAGATTTGATGTGCATTACAGAAAAAGGATGTGAGTCGTCAAAAGAGAAATCATGGAAGATGAGCTTTGATGGTGCATCAAATGCATTGGGGCATGGGATTGGAGTAGTTTTAGTGTCACCAGAAGGGAATCATTATCCATTCACTGCTAGATTAAATTTCTTCTGTACCAATAACATAGTGGAATATGAGGCTTGCATCATGGGACTTCGTGCATCTATTGAACGAGACATCGAAATCTTAGAGGTATACGGAGACTCAGTGCTGGTGATTTACCAAATCCGTGGAGATTGGGAAGTGAGAGATTCGAAGTTGGTCAAATATCGCGATCTCATGGCAGATCTGATCAAAGAATTCGAAGAAGTAACTTTTAATTACTTCCCACAAGAAAAAAACGAATTGGCTAATGCCTTAGCCACTTTGGCTTCAATGTTCAAAGTAAACCGAGAAACGGAAATAATGCCTCTCCAGATGAGCATATATGAGGCCCCTGCGCATTGTTTTAGCATTGAAAAGGAGGTAGATGGACAGCCATGGTTCCATGATATCTTAGAATATGTCAAGAATCAGAGGTATCTCGAACAAGCAAATGAGAACGACAAAAGAACAATCAAAAGAATGGTGGTGGGATTTGTTCTTGATGGGGACATCCTGTATAAAAGAGGAAAAGATCAAGTGCTCCTGAGATGCGTGGATGTTGTTGAAGTAAGAAAAATACTCGAAGATGTCCATGAAGGAGTTTGTGGAACGCACGCCAATGGTTTCACTATGGCCAGACAGATTATGAGACTCGGCTATTACTGGCTGACGATGGAAAATGACTGCATTAGTTACGCACGAAAGTGCCACAAATGTCAAGTTTACGGTGATAAAATTCATGCAGCACCCCTTCATGTCATGACTTCTCCGTGGCCTTTTTCTATGTGGGGCATGGATATTATAGGGCCAATTTCCCCAAAAGCTTCAAATGGACATCGATTCATTTTTGTGGTCATAGATTACTTCACAAAATGGGTAGAAGCCACTTCGTTTGCTAATGTGACAAGGACCGCAGTTTGCAAGTTCTTAAAAAAGGAGATCATATGTTGATACGGATTACCTGAGAGAATCATTTTAGATAATGCTTTGAATCTGAACAACAAGATGATGAAGGAGGTATGCGAGCAATTTCAAATAAGGCATCATAATTCCTCACCTTATCGCCCAAAGATGAACGGAGCAGTAGAAGCGGCCAACAAAAATATTAAGAGGATTATTGGGAAAATGACCGAGACATATAAAAACTGGCACGATAAGCTACCATTCGCTTTGTATGCATATCGCACATGTGTGCGGACATCTACGGGAGCAACTCATTTCGCCCTGGTCTATGGGATGGAAGCTGTGCTGCCAATCGAAGTTGAGATCCCCTCTTTACGAGTTTTAATGGAGTCAAAACTAGAAGAATCGGAATGGGTTCGAGCTCGATATGACCAGCTAAATCTTATCCAAGAAAAACGTTTGAAGGCAATCTGTCATGGAAAGATGTACCAGAAGAGAATGATCACGGCCCATGATAAGAAGGTACGACCAAGGGAATTCCGCGAGGGAGAACTTGTACTAAGAAAGATTCTCCCAATACAAAAAGACTTTCGAGGAAAATGGACACCAAATTGGGAAGGGCCATACATCGGAAAGAAGGCTTTCTCGGGTGGAGCTTTGATTCTCACTGAGATGGATGGGAAAGAGGTACCAAATCCAGTGAACTCAGATGCCGTGAAGAAGTACTACGCCTAAAAAAAAAGAGAGAGAGAAAAAAGAGAAAAGAAAAAATCACCATGACGAAAACCCGAAAAGGGCGTCTTGATAAAAAAATCAGGATGAAAACCCGAAAAGGGCGTCTTGATAAACAAAAAATATTAGGATGAAAACCTGAAAGGGCGTCCTAATGAAGGGGATTCAGACATAAGGAGCAAGACGATTTGAACAGAGAGTTAAATGGCGAGATTATAATATTTGAAGCAGACTCGGAGGCTCAAAATCTTCTACACAAGAAGCTTCGCTCGAAAAGATCCAGGATGAAGGAACGTGGAGAAGTTCATGCGTTGGATATCTAAAGCATTTGTGACAATTGAACCCTGCTTTCCTTTTTATAGTGCTTTCTTTATTGAATTATTCCTTGTCAATTTTCTTTGCTTGTTGCCTTTAAAATAAATATAGATATGAGGTATCCCTTTCATACCTACTTTGCCATTCTCATGCATCTCGTGTTTGGTTCATTTAAATGATAAATAGTGAAATTACATACTCAAAACAAAAAGAATGTTGAGGACTACCGGGATGAGAATTTGATAAGTACAAGAGCCTCAAAGCAAGAACAAAGTTCAAACAGGGGGCAAAAGGGTGATATACGAGAAACACAGATTACTCGTAAAGCTTGAGGACGGGTACAAAACCTGAAAGAAATGTCAAGAATCAAAGCAATGAATACAGGTCATCATGAAAGTCGTAACGAAAAGAGATACATGACAAGCAAGCCCAGGGCGCATGGCATAATCATGTAGGCATATAAGCATTTAAGACAAACACGTGCATATCATGATAACATCACGCATGACACAAACAGGTACACCAATAAAACGAGAAATTTTGACGATAGTTGTACCAAACCAAGGAAAAGAAGACATCCGAGTTCCACCAGATGATATGTTTTGAAAGTCTGATTGAAAAAAATCAACTCATAATACGAGAGGTGAGTTGAGCCTCGGGTCACACACCAAGGTATTTTTAATTTCTGTTTTTCAATTTATATTTTTCAAATATCAACTCATAATACGAGAAGTGAGTTGAGCCTCAGGTCACACGCTGAGGTGTTTTTCAATTTTTATTTTTCAAATATCAACTCATAATACGAGAGGTGAGTTGAGCCTCAGGTCACACACTGAGGTGTTTTTCAATTTTTATTTTTCAAATGTCAACTCATAATACGAGAGGTGAGTTGAGCCTTAGGTCGCACGCTGAGGTATTTTCAATTTCTGTTTGCAAAAATCAATTCCTCAGGTCACACGCTGAGGTATTTTTAATTTCTATTTTTTCAATGTCTGTTTGCAAAAATCAATTCCTCAGGTCGCACGCTGAGGTATTTTCAATTTCTGTTTGCAAAAATCAATTCCTCATGTCGCACGCTGAGGTATTTTTAATTTCTGTTTTTTCAATGTCTGTTTGCAAAAATCAATTCCTCAGGTCGCACGCTGAGGTATTTTCAATTTCTGTTTTTCAATTTCTGTTTGCAAAAATCAATTCCTCAGGTCGCACGCTGAGGTATTTTCAATTTCTGTTTTTCAATTTCTGTTTAAATCCATTCCTCAAGTCGCACGCTGAGGTATTTTTAATTTCTGTTTGCAAAAATCAATTCCTCAGGTCGCACGCTGAGATATTTTTAATTTCTGTTTTTCAATTTCTGTTCAAATATCACCTCATAATACGAGAGGCAAGTTGAGCCTCGGGTCACACGCTGAGGTATTTTTCAATTCCTGTTTTTCAATTTCTGTTAAAAAAAATTAGCTCATAATATGAGAAGTGAGTTGAGCCTCGGGTCACATGCCGAGGTATTTTCAATTTCTGTTTTTCAGTTTCTGTTTTTCAAAAAAAAAGGGGGTCGACTCATATTGCGAGAATAAGGAAGCAGATTGAAAAGTTCAGATTTCCTCGAAGTCCCGGTGGAGCAGATCAAAGCTACAAATCATGCCTCCCTGAGTTAACATTCCAGTGGAGTAGGTGGAGGCTACAAATCCCTTCTTCTTGAGTTTGCAATGAGGATCAATCTGCATTTCTTTGAAGTTTCAGCAGAGAAGATTGAGCAAAGGAGACTGGGCGAGAGCAAATTGAAGTTACAGGTCCTATCTCTCGGAAGCAGCGGTGGAGTGGATCAAGGCAACAGGTTACAGTGGAGTTTGAAGATGTTTGAGGAAGACAAGGACCAATAAGTCAAAGCCCACCAAGACCGGGCAAAATTGGTTCTCCTATTATCTTTGCTCTATTCTCGTTTCACGACAATAAGCAAAGAGGGGCAGCTGTAATAACCAATTTTTGCCCGGCCCATGTCCAATAAAACCTAACCCAATACCAAACCCAAAATGAACAAAGAAATAAAACCAAAAAAGTCCAGTAATAAAAATGGTTCATAATGTCCTTTTACAAAATTACTAAAAACCCAAAAAGGTCCAATCAATTACAAAACCCATAAGACCCAAAACCAAACCTAAAAACTAAACCCAGTGCAGCCCAATCAGCTAACCCAAATCCAAGCCCATTAAACCAAATTAAAACAAACAATCAATCCAAAACCAGAACCCAACCCTCACCCAATTACAGAGGCCCAATGGCCCAAAATCTTAAAATTTTCGGAACCCTAAGGGTTCCTTCCTGCAGCCGCCGACGCTCCACCTACCAGCACCCCTCCCCATGCCTCGGCAACTGTCCACCGCGTTCCCCACATGCGCTCTTGCGCCGTTTCTGCCACTGTCTATTCCCCGCGCGCCCATGCGCCCTGACAACCATGCTCACCATGTCGGTCACCACCAGCGCCATTCTCTCGCCTCGGACAACACCCGCACGCCTTCGCCTTCGCCCATACCTTGCAAAACGAGAAACAACAGAAACAGTAGCAATAGCGGGGGAAGCTATTTTGTAATCTTCTTCTTTGGCTATAAAGCCATCCGAAATAGAATGTAAAAATGGGGGATTTTTTTGAAAAAATACGAACACCGGCAAAAAAGAAATAAAAGATTCAAGGTTGAGTCCATTTTTATTCTGGTTTTTACTACTGCTTTCATTTATTTTCAGTTTTTTATTTTTGTTGTTTTAAGATTTTTACAAGCAATAATAAAAAGGAAAAAGGGAAAGAGTCTCGCCAAAGCTTCTACTATCGCGACGTCGGAGTGCTCCCTCCGTCGTCGGAGCTTGATTGAGAAAAGGAGTGCCAAAGACCTTTTCCCTTTCGTTTTTGGGCACCAAACATCGGGGCTTCAAAAGGGTGCGGGAAAGGGCCAAAAGACCCGATTTTGGGCATCATTTGCCATTAATACGGTGGTGGCGCAATTGTGAGATGGAACGCCAGGGAGTTCAACCGTCGAGCAAAAGAAGGAGAATGAAGGAAGATACTTACTTTGGGATCTGGTCTCCGTCGATTGGCTTTATCAAAAACGGGGCTAACGATTTCCCTCTCGCACGTTGGCGGCCGCCGGATGGTGGTGGTTCGACGACAGCGTGATTTGGGTTACAACCCTAGCAGAAGAAGAAACGAAAATGGGGAGGGGTTCTCTGTTTGTTTTGAAGAAAGGAACTGAAATAAAAAAAAAATAAAAGGGGGTCTGTGGCTTTTGTTTTTTTGAAGCATTAAAAAATGAATTCAAGATAAAAAAACTTAATTTTAATAATAACAATGAAACGGCGCCTTTCACTAAAAGGAATATGCGCATGTCCCTTAAAAGGGATAATTGTGCGATTAGTCCCTATCCTCTTGCAGCGTCATTCAATCAGCCTTTTTGTTATTTTTTCCTTTTACGGATTTTCCCCTTTAATCCCTCTAGGTTTTCAATCAGGTCCTTGACTCATTGATGAGCATCTAAGCCTGGGAATTTTAACCCGTTCGGTCCTTTTTGTTTTACGCGCGTTCCATTTAAATCCATACCCCATTTCTTTTATATTTATTTATTGCGATTTCAGTACTTTAATTTTATTCTAATTTCAGCTTAGTCCTTACTTGTTTATTTTCATAACTATAGTCTATTATTATTATTATTATTGTTATTATTATTATTATTATTATTATTATTATTATTATTATTATTATTATTATTATTATTATTATAAGCTTATATGCGCTACTTTTTAAACATTTACACATATGGTTTATTTTAAGATTCTTTATACATTATTTGTTGTAATTGTTTTATTAATTATTTTAAGTCTTCTTCATATTATTATTTTATACTTTTATACATAGATATATATACATTATCTTATTTAAAGTTTTTTTATACGTCATCTTTTAAAAATTGTCTTGTATATTATTGATTTGAAAATCCCTTTTTGCATTATCAATTTTAAACTAATTTATTGTCATTTCAAATTATATGTTTGATATTTAATTTATTTCAACTTGCTTCATACTTGCTGAAATTTGTTACATATGTTTTTTAATTTATTTGCCTTTGATTATTGATGTTAATGTTTAGATAGTGCGGATTATACGATTGCCATCTTTGTAAGTATTGTAGTTCGTTATTTTGTATTTTCGTACCATCGTTGTTCAGTCTTATAGCATTTTATTCATGTATTATTGCTCTGTGATTGTTGCTATTTTCATATTATGACATCACATTGTGCATTAAACCTTAACACATTTTTTCAACTCAGATCGCTTCATTTTATTTCGAACAAAATTAATGAATGCCTTTGAGTGTTATACTTGCGATTATCCAAAAACATAAATTTTTCAAAGATGAGGCGATATTTGTGTGTTTAGAAGTACGGGAGATTACATCCTAACGTGCTGGGTGTTGATTTTTCGTTCAACTAAATAACCAAATACCATTTTCATATGTTTTGAAGATCAAAGATGATCTCGATGTTAGAGTATAAAGGTGTTATATCCTAACATGTTGGGTATGATACTTTCATTCCTTTGAAACGAGATAATCTTGATATTCAATCCCAATTTAACGAATTCTTTTTTTTTTTAAATTTTTACCCTAGATATTTTCAAGTTTTCCACATTAGGACATTGATCAATCAATTTGGTACCGATTTTGGGCGTTGCGAGGGTGCTCATCCTTCCTCGCACGTAACCGACTCCCGAACCTGTTTTCTCGAACATTCGTAGACCAAAAGCTCTGTTTTAATAAACCAAAATGTTTTATTAAAACAAAGGTGATCCGATCACACCTAATAAAAGGTCGGTGGCGACTCCCGTTTTATTTTCATTTTCAAAACCAAGTCGATTCCCGTTTTTTCAAAAAATGGTTACGACAATATGAACATTCATAATTCAATACTAATATATTTATTTGTATATCGACTTACCTTGAGTTCGGTTTATCGGAAACAGATATGGCTGTTCGACTACTTTCGCTTTCCCACGATCTAATTCTGATTTCTTTGGTTCTTGCTCTATACATATTCAAATTTAACCCTTTTATTCACCAACTCATCCAATTCAATCCAAATATATATATTTAGGGCAATTTACAAATTAGTCCTCACATTTGCACATTTGAACATTTTAGTCCCTATTTCACAAAATCACCATATACCTATGCTTAGTCGAATATTCATATATCTTATACAAGTCCATACATTTCATTTATTTCATAATTTAGTCCCTCAAAATACTATTTTCACAATTTAGCCCTAATTAGCTAAATTCATAAAAAATTCAAGAATAAAATATGTTCATTAAACACCTATCTTTCATTTAACACCTAAACTCATCACAAAGCTCACCATTTCATCAATGGTACATCTCATAAACATTATCAATTCTTCAAATTACAACATGGGCTTGATAGTAGACTAAGCAACAACCTTAAAAAAATAAAAATCATCAAAATCCAAAGTCAAAACATACCTTAATTTTGCTCGTGTATGGCCGAAACCTA
Source organism: Gossypium australe (assembly GCA_005393395.2). Lineage (NCBI taxonomy): Eukaryota > Viridiplantae > Streptophyta > Magnoliopsida > Malvales > Malvaceae > Gossypium > Gossypium australe. The sequence continues at coordinate 127,001,283 of CM016614.1, read as the reverse complement.
GCTTGGCTTATTCCTTTCTTTTCTTTGCTAATTTTGGCTAAAATAAGATGATAACTATCATCTTTCAATTGTTTCTTTTACTTATTATTATGTTATTATACTATTTACTAAAATATCCCTTCAATTAATAATTAAAACAAACATATAATAAGGGCATATTTGTCCTTTGCCCATCAACTAACTAAATAGTGGTTTAATTTCCTTATAAGGCCTCTTCTTTTAAAAACCACAACACATAGATGCTTTAAAAAATAACATGCAAATTTTGCATTTAATGCAATTTAATCCTGTTGTCAAATTAAGCACACAAACAGACAAATTAACTCACAGAACTTCAGAACATATTTAATCACATATCAAGGGAACAAAGAATAATATTAAAATATTTTACTGGCTCAGATTTGTGGTCCCGAAACCACTGTTCCGACTAGGGTCAAAACCGGACTGTTACAAGTTATTTACTAATTTTCTATATTAACCTTAACTATTAACCTTTGAAAACACATATATCATGTCCATGAAAGCCCATTCACTTTATGGATGGTTTAATTACAACATAAGGACCTCCAATTTAAAGTTCCATAGCTATTAGACACCTTTAGCTATTGAAACCCAACTTTGCACTTTACGCAATTTAGTCCTTTTTATCAAATTAACCATGCAAACGATAAAATTTCTTAACAAAATTTTTATACAAGCATACTATCATGCTGTAGACCTCAAAATAATAATAAAATAATTATTTTGACTTCAGATTTGTGGTCTCAAAACCACTATTTCGATTTCACTAAAAACGGGTTGTTACATTATTAATTTCTACAGTATGATCCGAAAAAAATTGACTTAATGTGTCAAAAAAATCAATTAAAACATGAGAATAAACTAAAGAGGCAAAAACAATTTGGTTAAAGAAAACAAAATTTTGTTCAGGAGAAAGTGGAAAACAATTGAATTTTTTAAAGGATCGTTAGAGAAAGGATTGAAAATATTCGAAATTGTGGAATTATTGTGCAAAATTTCAACATTGTTGGAATGGTTAATAGAAGAGAACCAGTTGAAGGTGTTCCATTGAGTGTAACGGGTAAGTTTATTTTGAATTTGAGTTGTTTTTGGGTTTAAAGACATGGTTCAGGTTTGGTATAGGGTTTAATAATGTTTCTAATTTGGGTTCATCATTTTTCGATTTTAGGGGGATTTGGGTTAATGATTTTTTGGATTTGTTAGTTCAAATATGTTGCTTTCGCCCGGGATTGACATAGAGTTATGCTTTTATGCTATCAATTATTTAAATTCCTGAGAACTGCTATGGGTTTATTTTTATTTTTATTTTGTGTGTAAGATATTGGAATTGGAATTTGTTTAAAAAATTGTTTAGGTTTGTAAGCTATTCAAATTTAATGGGAGTGAAATATGTTGTCTTGATGTCCTTTGTTTTGTGTGATGAAACAAATTGTGGATGCATGCAAAATTTAGATAGTGCAATATGTATGTTTGTGCTGTTTAGTTTGCACGTGTTGCTTGGTTATTGATTGTCATGTGCATGACAGAACTGAATATGATTGTATTAAATTTTCTGGCATGTAGACCTAGGTTGTGGATGCTCGCCAAATATAAGATAGTGACTGAATATTGTTTGTCATTAGTGTGTATGAAAAAGCCGAAGACCCTGATGCCTTTATTGTGACTTTTGATGTTAAATTTGTTTGGCAAGTTTAGTTGATGATTTTAATGGGAGTGAGAGTAAATAAGAACTAAGTGATTTTGATGGATCTGATTGTGCAATAGGTGATGACTTGTTTAATAATGTTGGAATGAATGTATTTGATAGGGTCAGGGTTAATTTAGATGGCTTAAACATGGACGATGTACAATTACGGGAACTATTTGATAGTGACAAATCTGAAACATTAAATAGTGCATATGAATCTGACTCAGATGACAAAACTTGGCTCGGGTTCAACATAGAAATTGACATGAATAATAAAAAACTTGATATTTGATTGTTATTTTGTAACACCCCTTACCCGTATTCAACGCCGGAATAGGGTACGAGGCATTACCGGAATTACAAATTTATTTATCAGACATTTTATTTCATCTAGCATTTATATTTGAAATCAATCAAAATCAAACATATTGTCCCTTAAATATATTTATTTTTATCGACATGTCTTACTTGAATTTATTACTCGTTTCATCATACTTAATTACCTTGTATTAACATATTAAAGATAATCACATATTTACATGTCATGATAAATATCATTCACTTGCCGTTTCTTCATAAACATAAAACAGTTAATTCATCATATCAATATTTCACGTACCATCAACTTATATTTCCTTATATCACATAATTAAGTTACACAAACTTACCTGGTTAAATTTGCAGAAATATCAAGATTCAGGGGCACTTTGGAAATTTTCTATTTTCATTGATTTTTTTCAATCGATCTTAATCTAAATTAATAATTTCATTAAATTTTGCAATTTTAAATAAAAATAATAATCTATTTCATGCAAATTGGTCATTTCTACATTTTTACAAAATTAATCATAAAGTTTTACTTTTATTCAATTTAGTCCCTGAGTCTAAAACATTACAAATTAGCCATGCTAGCTGAATATTCATACATATTTTCCCCCTCCTCCTCTCCATTCCACATCCTTAATGTATATAACATGCTATAAATAACATTATCAATAATTTCATTAATTACTCATAAGTATATTCAAAACTGTCCATTTGAGTTATAGTCACTAAATTATTTATTTCCAGAGCTACAGAACTCCAAATGAAGAACCGTAAATTTTTCCTGAAACTAGACTCACATATCTTCTTGCCATAAAATTTTCAGAATTTTTTATTTAGCCAATTAGTACAGTTTATTCTTTAAAGTCACCTCTGTTCTGCTGTCTGGCAGTTCCGACCCTTCTTCACTAAAAATTAATTATCTTTTTATATAGAATTCAGATGATGTTATAGTTTATTTCTTATAAAACTAGACTCATTAAGGAATCTAACCATATAAATTATGTTCCAAAATTATTTTTATACAATTTTTGATGATTTTTCCAAGTCAGAACAAGGGATCTCGAAATCACTCTGAACCAGTCTTACCAAAATCTAAATATCTCAAAATACAGAATTTCTTTTCTTTCTCTGTTTCTTTCATATGAAAATATACTCAATAAGCTTTAATTTAATATCTCACTCAATTTCTAATTCATTTTCTACCATTTTTGGTGATTTTTCAAAGTTACCTTACTGCTGCTGTCCCAAAACTGTTTTCTTATAACTCATTTTACAATTTAATCCTAATTAAGTTTACTTACTTTCCTAACTTAATTCATACTTCTTTTCTATTCAAATTCCATCCAAACTCAAATTTAACTACTAAATTTTTAGCATATTTTCCTCAATTTAATCCCTACAGCATAAAACTTACATCTTACTTCTCAATTAAATCCATTTTTCAATTCTAACTTGAAATTCATTCAATTAAGTCCCTAATTCATATTTTTGTTCAACATAAACTATACTTGATAACTCATAAACTTTCAATATGACAACTTAGCTTCATCAAAACCTTGTTCCAAGGCTTCTAAAATATCAAAATTAAGTAAAAAGGGCTAAATTGACTTACCTATCAACTTCCAAGCTTCAAACTTTTAATTATCCCTTTCTTCTTTCTTTTCTTTCCTTCCTTCTTTCCTTCTCTGTTTCGTTTGCCTATTCTCTCTGTTTCTTTTTTGTTTCTCTCCCCCTTTCCTTTTGTTTTTTTTTTGTTTGTATATATAATAATATAATAATATATAATAATAATATAATATAATATAATAATATAATAATATACCTTAAAAATCTCAGATTTTTCTATGTTATACCGCCTCAACTATACAAATGGTATAATTACCATTTTGGTCCTTCATAATTTCTTTTAATTTAACTTTTACTTTCATTTCAATTTAGTCCTTTTCATTTAATTTCCTACCCAAACGTTAAAATTTTCTAACGAAAGTTTAATAATAACTTAATGACATTCCATAAATATTTTGAGAAATATTTATGGCTCACTTTATGAATTCGAGGTCTCAATACCTCGTTTTTGGCCCAATTATTCTAATTAATTCTTTCAGTTCACAAAATTCACTAATTTTAAAATATTTCTAAAATCACACTTAACTTATAATTATCGATTAACAAAATTTTCTAACTTTTCGTCAAATTTAGTGATCTCGAATCACTGTTCCGACACTATTAAAATTGGGCTGTTACATATTTCCTAAAAAAGACCGTCTAAAAGAAGTTGCCAGACAATATGGTAGGGTGAATAATCACTATGTGAAGTTCCCAAAAAATGATCACAAGAGGTTAAAGGCAGTTTGCAAGTCACAATGTTCATGATACATATGGGCCTCTAGAATTAACCCACTTGACCATATTTGGCAAATTAGGAGTTTAAACCCTAACCATACTTGCTCTAATGTCTTTAAAAATAGGAATATAAACTCAGCTAGGGTAGCTCAACATTATAAAGAAAATATCATTGTTGAATCTAATTATTCTTTGACATCATCACAAAAAGATGTCAAAACTGATTTTCTTTGCCTTGTCTTATTAACCAAATGTAGGAGGGTTAAACTTAGGGTACTAGAATTAATTCAGTTTCCTATAAACTTAGTACAATAAATAGATTTTGTCCACGTTATTGAAAATGTATCATAAAACTAAACATCTGTGTATGTTGAAATATTCTTAAAAGTCATATTCAAGAAAATAAATTTCCTATGAACTTAATACAATAAATAATATAAAACTCCCTATTATCAAAGTCAGAAAAAACTTAGAAGGAACGAAAATAACAGAAAAAGAGCGATGAAATAAAGGAACGAGAAAAAATAGAGAGAACGTATTTTTTATTTAATAATTTTTTATACTATACGAATTTTTATGTATCTATAATTTATTTTAAACATGTCTTAATATATTTACATATTTATTGGATTGATATTATTTTTCCTTTTGTTTTATGTTTAATTATCTTCTCAAATTCTTTAAGGGTATTATATAAGTTTATCCCATTTTGTTTACTAGAATATTAAAATAAAAATAAAAAATAAAAATATTTTAATAACTAATTTACATATCGTATGACACGTACGGACGAAGTGTACAATATATATATATATATATAGAAATATACTTACTATTCATAACACAACAATATAAAATTAATATCTTATTTTTCTAAAAATATAGTTTAGAATTTATATTTAATATTTACATTTTTATTCATTTTTAAATATGAATATTAACTACTAATTTAATATATATGATAATTTTTTACAATTTATAATTTTAACTTGAATTCAATTTTTTTTGGGTACACTTAACATGAATTCCATTAATGGAGAAGAAAAATAAGTTAAGAAGTAATTATAGAGTAATAAAATTAATTTTATATTTATAGGTTTAATTTAAATAGTTATAAAAATTAAGTTCAATGTAATCTTGAATAGTTATAATGATGCAACTTATTTGTTAACCTCAAAATATGTATCGACCTAAAATTTAGTGGTATCGAAAAATACAGTTTCAGAATTCTGTTTTCGTAAAATAAATCTGTAAATATAAAATAAAAACATTTACAAAGTTATTATAAAAATATATTGAAATTCAGTTAAGTAATTTAGCCGAAAAAGTAGTTAATTAATGCTCAGGGACTAAATTGTAAAAGTCAAATCACTATAGATTTTTAATTAGGAAAAGACTCGAGGACTTAGATAGTAATTATTCAAAGAATTAAAATGATTAATAAACCAATTTTGAATAGATTTTAGTGGATTTTGATGAAGATTTTAATTAATAAATAAATTATGAATGAATTAATATTTATTAAGCATAAAGCATGATTAAATTAAATTAATTACGTATTAATCTATCTATAAACAACAAAATTAGTGGAAGATGACAAAAGATCATCTTCCCTAAAAGCTCACCGTCCATTGAAGGTGAAAAAGAAAGAAAAGCTTGAAATTCTTTAGAATTTGAGCCAAAAATTCAAGTAAGTCCCTAAGTAATTTTTCTTTGATTTTTATAGATTTATGATCATGAGAGCTTGATTTAGATAGCTCATGTACCAATTTGATAAACTATTAAAGTTTTAAAAAGTTTTCATTATTAATTAATTGATGAAATAGGCTTGAAATGGATAGATTTTAAGCTTAGATTATGAAAAGGACTATATTATAAAATTAATTTAGCTTGTTTGTTAACATTGTTACATTAGGAACAAAATCAAATAAATATAAAATATGTCATAAAATTATGTTAGAAATAGAAATATAAGGTCCCAAATGAGAATATGTGAAATCGGATTTAATCCGAAGTTAGTAATTGAGAGTTATGCTTGTCCCGAGTTTAGGGACTAAATTGAATAAAATGTAAAATATGCTTGACATTATGTTTGGGTGGGAATTGATATTGTTTACTTGTTGTATTATTTTACGTAGTTAAAAATGACGTTGAGCTGTCGAGAGAGAAAGGAAAAACGAGAGTTGTTGACGAGTGACGTGGGATTTCGGTTCGTACTTTTATGATTTGGGATAGAAATATTTGCTTGCATATACTTGTTTATTTAATGATTAATCATCGAGGTGAGTATATAATTATCGTATGAACTGATTTGTTGTGATTGTTATTGAATATCCTGAAAAAAGACTGAATTGAATAAAATGGAAAGTACATATGATTTTGTGGAAAATTATGTGTATTATGAGAATGAATTGAAACATGTTATATAGTATGAGTTATTTGTGAGTTATTGATTAATTGGGATGAAATTGTGAAATTCAATGTGAAGATATATATATATATATATATATATATATATATATATATATATACGAATTAGTTTGAATTGAAATGAAATGGGCAAATTGTTATGTAATTGTACAGTCTACAAGGTATGACAGGTAAATGTAAACAATTATAGAGTATAAATATGCGCATGTGAATAATTACAGGATGTGAAAATGCAAACATAACTAATAACAAGGTATAAACATGTGAAATTGATAGGTTACAAGGATGGAAATGAAAATATGCATAATTTATGCCTGTGTGAACTTAGTAAAATGTTAGGGATATGTGATTGTACAAAGCTTATTACAGGTTTAGCTTGGACGAGTAACCTGATGTGATGTGGTAGAGGTTTAGCCCAAACAAGTAACCTGATATAATTTCAACTCGGATGAGCAACTTGGTGTGGTGCAGTTTACCTGTATATTCGAGTCTGTTTTACTAGGGTTTCATCGGATGAAACATTATAAATGAAATTGGAAACTTGAAAATGTAATGAAATAGATTGATAAGAGAACGTGGTAAAGAAATGAAGTACATGAAATTGAAATGAGTTTGTGAATTGATAAATGTACCTGGAATTATATGTGTGCATATATGTGTGATTTGTGTTAAAGATAGTTAAAAAAAAAGGATTATGCAAAATGGTCAGAAACGAGCCCTGGGGGCCGAAATGAATTCGAATGAGTCAATAGACTCCAGAAAGAGATTTGGATGGTAAGTTAAATGAGTAAATGATATGAGTTGAACATGAAACTTGGATGGCATAATGTCAATGGCATATAGGTACATGTGATTTATTCATGATTGGTATTGGATGTTATTAAGGCATGAGAATTGGTACTTGGCAATTAGTATGTATTGGCCATTTCTATTGCAAATACTAAAAGGATGGTATATATGTATATGCGTATTCACCTATGTTTATGATATGAAATTGTTTGGCATAATTGGATATAACTTGGATAAGCATTGTATTTGAACTCATTATGGTTGTTTTCGAATGTTAATGTCATGTTATTTTGAATCATGAAAGTATCATTGAGCATTATCGCTCAACGTATGGTTTGTTTATTCCATGGTAGGTATAGGTATTTCTTGAAGCCCCAAAAGGTGAACTTAGCATCCAGATCGTAGCCACCAACTCAACGAAGTTTGTAAAGTTCTTTTCATTTTGTCAAATAACATGTACCTAGGATAGATTTGGTTATAAGTTAAAAATGTTCGAGTTTGTGTATTAAGTTATGAACATATGAAAATGATGATGGTTTGTACATGGTAGTGGTTTTGATGATTTAGGAATGACATGTTAAACATGTTTTATAAATGGTGGATGGTCAGTTGTGGTCTTAGGATCAAATATTGTTGTCACATGTTAGGTTGAAACAAATGGGAATCAGAAGTATATGTATTCTGCCAAGGAAGTCGTTACCCCACTCCTTAGATGTTGCGACACTAGCCCCCTTATCGTGACGTCTCTTGTTTAAGGTCGCGGTGTCAACTCTGTAATGTTTTCAAAACTTTTCAATTTGGTCCTTAAGCTGCAAAGCTTGCTTACTGTCTTCAAGGTCGTGACATCGAACCATCAGAGTCGTGACATTAGTCCAAAAAGTTTTAAAACTTTACAGTTTAGTCATTGTTAGATCCTGGGATAGTAATGAGCTTTTGTAAGCTCGTATAAGACCTGAAAATGATTGTATATCATATCATACACATGTATTATTCATATTTAAATGTTTAGTGATTGAAATTGAATATAAATTATCATAATTGCTTCGGCAACGAATGTGACATCCCATAGCTTGGACCCGATGATCAAGTCGGGTATGAGGTGTTACAAAACACCCTTACAAAACACCCTTATATAGTATGAATGTTGAAAATAAATTTGCTCTTGATTTGTAACTTTTAACTAATTAATTTATTAACATTAAATTTAAAGTCAAATTAAAGTAATAATTTTTAAAATTGATTACAATTTATGTTTCCAAAATTAAGAAAAAAGAAAAATATGGAATGTAATAACGATAAGGAGATGTATTTGATCTCTAATACCAAATATATAAAATACGTTAAAAAAAAGAATGAACATAAATAAAATGTGACAAATAAAAAAAATGAAATATAGAAAGACCTGATTAGAAACATTATATGTTAGAAACACATTACGCAAGTTTATATTTTTACAATGAAAGTTAATTTAGAAAAAAATGTAAATTTGACGTCAAATGAAAATTATTATTTAATATCATAATATTATTACAAAATATCAAAAAATAAAAAATACCAAAAAATGGGAAAATTACGAAATTTATAAAAAAAACCCTTCCAATTTCTACAAACATTACATTTTGACCCCCTAAGTTTCTAACTTTGGGATTTGCTGCTTGATCCCTACACCATCCATTACATCCCATCATCGCCATTACTCTTGACTGATCCCACCACGATACCCTCACTAGTTGCACTATTGGCAAGGTACCCACCTACTAGTTAGTCTATCATAACTGACTACAACTCTCATCACTATCCTTGTATCTCTCCTTCTTGGCATACCGTTGAAAAGAAGATAAAAAACTTGAAGGCGGAAGAGGGGAAGCTCTTGGAATTGCTCCCCAAACACACACATTCTCTCGATTCTCTCATCCTTAACAGTAAACACCATTACCTTCCACCTCTCTCGTAAGTACGATCCTCCATTCACCAAGCGTTCATCAAAACCTATAAGCCAATTTTCTCAATTATCATCACCACACCAAAACCGACCCTCACAAACCCATTCAAGACCTGAGAATCCATCAACTAAACCAATAATCAAAATTAGAGTTTCATTTTGAAAGAAATAGAAAAATCAAATAAAAGAAAAGTGAAAATTCAAGGTTTTAGGTTCCATATCTTGAAGGGTTTCAGGTTTGATCTAGACGATTTGAACGGTGAAGAGTTGATTGTTAATGAAGAGAAGCCCATACATTAAAATGGTGTTAATCCAACAGTGGACGGCGCTGTAACAACCAAGTACAATGGTGTCGAAAAGTACAATTTCTGGTTTTGTTTTCGTGAACCAAGTCTTAAAATAATTAATAAAAATATTTACAAGTTTATGTTATAAATAAATTGAATCAATGATAAATAATTTAGTTGATTTGAGTATTTAATCTAGTCCAATGATTAAATTATAAAGTTAGATCACTATAAATTTTAATTTGAAAATAGTTAAAGGAACTCAAATTATTAATAGTACAAAAGTCTAACATGGCAATGAAACATGCCGAATATGTGACTAAAAATGTGGGCTGTTATATTACTATTATTATTTATTATAAAAAATAAAAAAATAAAAGTTTAAATGAGTTAAGTGGAAGGAGAGAGAAGATTGTCTTCTCCATCCTTCCACGCATGAAAGAAAGAAAAGAAACAAAGCAAAAAAAAAAAAATTGCCTAGGGTTTTCAAGTTTTAATCTATAAATTAGTCAGTGCAATTTAATACTTTTCTTATAAATTTTATGTTTTTGAGATAGGGGAATCTTAATTTAGTTAACTTGTGTATTAATTTGTAAAACTATTAAAGTTTTAGAAAGTTACCATTAATGATTTATCTATGTTTTCTATGTTAAATTGATAGATTTTTAGTGTATACATGGAAAATGACTAGATTTAGAAGTTAGATGTTAGATTTTTCACCTGGGAAATTAAAGTGGATATCAGGTAGAGTGGTTATGAGATTTTGTAAGAAATCAATAATAGAGGGTCTAAAATAGAAGGGAATAAATTCAGATTATAAATCAACGCTTATAGTTATGTTTGTTTCAATTTAAAGAACTAAATTGAATAAAATGTAAAATTTGTTTGAGATAATAATTGATTGTGAATTAGGATGATTATTTATGGTATTATTTGTTTATGTTAGTTTGTAGTTATCAACGACCTGGTTTCCTCAAGAGCGAAGCAAAAAGCTAAAGTCACCGACGAATAGTTCGAAATTCCTTGTAAGTATCACTATAACTCAACTTATTATTTATTATTTTTCCTTTTATTTTCATTGTTAGGTAAGTTGGCAAAACGAAGAAAGTTTCACATGAGTGACTGACTAAAAATACAATATTGAGATCGATTATTGTGATAGAGAGTTAAATTGTATAAAATTTGAAATAGTATAATTTAGTAAAGTTGTGCATTTGGCTTGAACATGAGACGAATCATGCTATGTTTTATATGAAATGACATTCAATGAAAGCATTGTTGTTGTTGAGATCAATAGAATGAAAACTGAACTGTGAATGAAATTAGACTATGGGTTGTTGTAGTAATTGTTGGGCAAAGTTTTGAAAATAATTAATGAGTTATAAAATCGAGTAAAAAAAATTGCTTTGATTATAAGTCGATGAGCGCTAGGCACATTTTTCTTCGAACGTCCCAACCATGGCTTTCACAATTACTACTTCGGCTAAGTCGATGAGCGCTGGGTGCAAATTGTTTATGTCAAATGTATCGATATAGAATTACTTTGACTATTGGTCTATGAGCGTTGGGCGCATTAACCATCGGACATACTAATTAGTGCTGGGCACAATTATTGCTTCGGATGAATCGATGAACGCTGGGCGCAATTTGTTTAGTTCAAGACGTATGGATGAGGCACTGAGTGCCGAATTATAGTATTAGTAGGATCCGTAAATTAGTTCGGATCCAAATTATGTATTCGCGAACATAAATGTTGAATAGGAAGAGTGGTTTGATTCAAATTGGTAATGTAATATGATATGACGAAATGAGACAAAATCAAATAAGGTTACATACTTCGTTAGCATAAAGTGTTAATAAGTTCGTTAAAATAGTTTGGTTAGTTAAAATATCAAATTTGGTTTATTTAGGATACATGTGTATATTCATGTATTGGATAAACTTTGATATGAAACATACTTAAATTGGTCTAAGAAAGAAACAAATCAACTTCCAATCATCTAAATTTCATGCTATATTGAGTGAGTTATAGTAATACCATTGGAATTATTCATCGTAAGGTTTTGTTTTCATATACAGGCTAGGTGTATTTTGAGATCTTGTACTTAGAGTCATTAGCATCCAATCGACAAATATTGGACTCAATAAAGTTTGTATATTTTGTTTTGTTTCAAGTTTGCATGTACTTGGTTTTTAGTAAATTCATTTGGCTATAGCTATGCATGTGTGACATGAAAAATTTAACTTTTGGTTGCAATAACTATTAATATTATTAGTCAATTAAATGGTTTTAATATGATATGCTTAGTTTGTGGTATGGTTCGGAATGTTAAAGTGCCGAGAATTAATTTGGGAGATGATTTGAATATGGATATATTGTGAAATCTAAATTTTGTAGGAGGTTTTTGCTGCCGATATTTTAAAGAAATAAATTTACCACTACATTACCATTTCAATAAAGTGAGATAAAAAAGTAAGTTGCTACGGCAACTTAATGTGACATTTTTTATTCGAATCCTCTAACTGAGTCGAATATAATGTGTCATAGGCGCAGATCGAAGTTGTGAACTTTGAAACATTGCTTTAAAATTGAATAAAATTGAATCGAAGTTTTATAAAGTGTTGAATCACTTTTTCAACACTTAGGATAGTTTCCATGCAAGAATAAAATAGATTATGATAGAACATTTATAAACCTAATTTGCTATTAGGTAAAAAAAATGGGGCAAATATCTCAATAATACCAAAAAAAAATAAAAAATTACCGGACAGTATAGGTTTCAGGAAAATTGACCGGAAATTGCAATTTCCCCAAAAATCGCGTCCACGTCAGCGCGTTTTGGGGGAAAGCGGCCTAAAGCGCGTCCCTGGGGAGCGCTTTTGGCCACCTCAGCAAAAACGCTCCCACGAGGGCGCGCTTTTGCTGACGTGGCCAAAAGCGCTCCCCCAGGGACGCGCTTTAGGCCATTTTTCCCCAAAAACGCGCTGACGTGGACGCGTTTTTGGGGAAATAAGCAGTAGTCTTCGGCAAAATAATTTTGAGGAGACGTTTCAGTCCACTTGCAATGTGAAAAATGAAATAAGTTTTTGGGCAGTAGTCTTCGGCAAAATAATTTTGAGGAGACGTTTCAGAACAAACTGTGGCCGAAAACGCTTCCACGTGGACGCGCTTTTGCTACAGTGGTATCGGGCACAATTATTTTGAGGAGACGTTGCAGAACAAACCGTGACCGAAAACGCTCCCACGTGGACTCTCTTTTGCTACAGTGGTCTCCGGCAAAATTATTTTGAGGAGACGTTTCTGAACAAACAGTGGCCAAAAACGCTCCCACGTGGACGCGCTTTTGCTACAGTGCTCTCCGGCAAAATTAGGCTATAAATCAGCCAAATTTCATTCTCAGTTGGCAGAAACCAAATTCAAGCAAAAGGAAAAAAAAATTGAAAATGAGTGAACGTATTAATGCTGTTATTTACTACGATGGTGAAATGCGAGACACCGAAAATGGTGTTGTTTTCTTATCGGAGAACACAGCGCGATTGAGCTTTAATCAGAACGTCGATTTGGTAGAACTTCGCAAAAGAATTAGGCGTAAAATATTCGGAACAACGCTAATGAAAGTTCAGTCTATTAAGTATAGATTTTGCGCTTCGGTTGATCCGGTGAGATATGACTCATTCGACATCAAAGGTCCTCGGAGCCTTGAGGCAATGGTGGAGACTCATCTTGCCAGTGGTTCACCCTATATCGAGGTATATGTAGAATTTTCATCTCCAAGTGATCTGGCTGCGACCTCAACATCTAGTATCGTTCGAGGGGAATACACGACCCCAAGTCGACACTCTGTAAGTGGGAGGCAAAACACAGAAGTGCCCGTGTGCGATCGTAGTATGGAAAACATAACCCCTGCACGACACTCGGTTGGTGGATGGGACATGCATATCCGTCAGTCGATGTCCGATGATAGAAATACGTATTGGGGGACGTCGTCAACTTCTAGTGGTTGGCAATCCACATACAATTGGAATCTGTACGAAAGATGTTTAAGGAGGGATGATGTACTCCCGACGACATCCACCGGCGAGGGGCCCTCGTTTGTTGCAGGTTATGGAGGGTCAGACGATGAATCCGATGTGGATCCACCTCGGGAGCCAGGGCCCGACGGTGCAGAAGTTGGATTATTTTCTGAACCGAAGCCCGTTCCAATTGTACCTGAAGACGTTGAGGGCGGTTCAGACGAAGAAGAAGAAGATCCGCTATTCAGGGCATACTCACCTCCAGCGCACATGCATAATGTCGATCTATCTCAAGATGATGCATTGGAGTTTCCTGAACTACCACACCGGAGGCGTGACCGTACAAATTCTTCGTTGGATTCGTACCAATTAGAAGTTGGTAACCAGTTTTCCAACAAGAATACTTTTCTTGTGCATTGAAACAATACAGCATCAGGAATGGGGTTAACTACACTATGGTTAAATCAAACCTCGATAGGTACGAGGCGAAGTGTGCAGTGCAAGACGGCACATGTTCATGGAAAATCATGGCGTCGTTGAGGAAAAGGACAAGGATGTGGGAGGTGAAAAAGTACAAAGGTCCGCATACATGTCTTACCAGTACAGTACCACTATATGTTCAATGATTTCGAATAACACTAATATTATGTAATGTTGCATTATTTAACGTACTTCATTGACAGGTGTAACACAAGATCATCCGAGGATGGATTCAGACATGTTGGCTGATTTAATAATCCCGACGGTGAAGGCCGATCCCAAAACTACAGTGCCGGCCTTAATTGGCAATATTCATAGCCAAATGGGGTACACGCCCTCTTACAGAAAGGCTTGGATAGCCAAGCAGAAGGCGTTGGAAAAGTTGCACAGTCGATGGGACGCTTCATATAATGAAGTGTGGCAGTGGTGTCAGGTGTTGGAGATGTATGTCCCAAGCAGCACAACGGACCTTGAAACGGAACCGGCGTACTACAACGATCGTCTGCTCCGTGGATGCGCAGTGTTCAAGCACCTGTTCTGGACATTTAAGCAATGCCGAGATGCTTTTACATATTGCAAGCCATTGGTACAAATTTACGGTACCTTCATGTATGGTAAATATACGCATCGGCTATTGCTAGCTGTGGCACAAGACGGCTGTGGGAGAATCCTTCCAATTGCATTCGCAATAACACCAGGGGAGTCAGCTGATGACTGCGACTTCTTCCTATCTAGGTTAAAGAGGCATGTCTGCCCTCAACCTGACATATGCGTTATATCGGATCGGTGCCCTGGAATACTTGCGGCAATAGAACGACAGGGAAGCATGTGGCATCGCACACACCATCGATATTGCCTGAGGCATGTTTCATCCAACTACTATGGGAAACACCGATCTAAAAGACAGAAACGGCAAGTGACCGATATGGGTATGAAATATCTATTAATATAATTTCTTTTGAAATTTTCAATGTATTCGCAATTGAATATTGGTATGTAATATTCGCTATCAACGTATATTGGCAGGGTACGAGATCAATAAAGACCGTTTTCACGAGATGTTGGCCAGTTTGCGCGCAGATAATGCCGAAGGCGCAGAGTACCTGTGCAATATTCCTTTTGAACAGTGGACACAAGCATATGACGGCGGCCTACGATATGGGCATATGACCACAAACCTTGCCGAATGCATAAATTCTGTTCTGAAAGGAACCCATCATCTGCCGATTATAGCAGTTGTGCGAGAGACATATTTTCGGTTAGCGGTACTATTTCCGAAGAGAGCAGCGAGTTATAGAGGGCAAATAGAAGGAGGCCATGTATGGAGCCCAAAGGTCTTGCAAGAAATCAACCGTGGGAAGGCACGGGCGAACACCATGCACACAGTGTATCACGATCGCAACAACCTATGGTTTCGTGTCACGGAGTTTGACAGACCGAACCAAGGTATTGTTGGCGGGCATTATCGTGTACACTTGACAAATAGGACATGCGACTGTGGGATATTTGATGCACTTCGTTACCCATGTGCTCATGTACTTGCGGCTTGTCATAATCTTCGTATTGACCCCATGAGCTATGTCGACGAAGTCTACAAATTAGAAAACATGTACAACGTGTGGAGACACGTATTCTCACCAGTCCCAGATGAACGTAAGTGGCCATCGGTATCGCTTGCACCATATAAGCTGTTGCCGGATAGAGAATTGAGGCGCAAACCAAAAGGTCGACCTTCCTCGACTAGAATACGCAACAATATGGATATCCGAGAACCGACCAACCAAGGTCGGCGGTGCGGGTGGTGTAGGAACCCGGGCCATACATCTCGCTCGTGTCCAAATCGGACTAGTTGACCGTGTTCTTAGCTTGTTTGTCTCTTGCTGGCTATGTAATTTATTAAATTGCAAAAAATGAAAATTAAATTACAAAAGAAATAACATTAAACTCAAATTAAATATAAAAAAATTTATATTGCAAAAAACTAAATTATCAATGAAAACTTCTTATTTATTAAATATACTACAACTAAATTACAAACAAATAAAAAAAAGAAAACTTCTTATTTATTAAATATGTTAAAACTAAATTACAATAAAATAAAAAAAAAAAACAATTTCTTATTTTATTACATATATTAAAATTAAATTACAATAAAAACTTAAACAATTTCTATTTTATTAAAGATATTAAAATTAAATTACAATAAAAAAATTAAACAACTATTATTTTATTAAATATATTAAAACTAAATTAAAAAAATATAAAATAAAAAATAAATTTTTATTGTATTAAAAAAATCAAATTAAATTACATACAAAAAAATACACAACTTCTATTTTAGTGAAGATATTAAAATTAAATTACAATAAAAAATTAAACAACTATTATTTTATTAAATATATTAAAACTAAATTAAAAAAATAAAAAATAAATTTTTATTGTATTAAAAAAATCAAATTAAATTACATACAAAAAAATACACAACTTCTATTTTAGTGAAGATATTAAAATTAAAATACAATAAAAAATTAAACAACTATTATTTTATTAAATATATTAAAACTAAATTAAAAAATATAAAATAAAAAATAAATTTTTATTGTATTAAAAAAATCAAATTAAATTACATACAAAAAAATACACAACTTCTATTTTAGTGAAGATATTAAAATTAAATTACAAACACAAATAAAAAACAGATTTTTTGATTCAAAAAATAAAAAAATTTATTACAATTTAAAAAATAAAAAAGCCCATCCTAATCAATGTTGATGCCGGTGGGAACCAGTGCCACAGGAGGGCGGTTGGTGGTTACGCGCTGGATTCCTCCTTCTTCTAGCTTCCGGCGGGGGTCGTGGAACCTCAGGCGGGGAATCGGGTTCCTCCGGCAGTGGGTATGGTTCTGGGTGTTGCGATGATGACCCACCTTGATAAAATAATGACCCCGGAGGTGTTTGTATAAACCACGGCGGGGGTGACTGCATCCCGTACGGTGAAGGAGCCTGGTAGAAAGAACTGCTCCCCGAGGGCGCCTCCTCTAATCCCACACCCGACGTCGGCCTCACGATCGGCTGGCTAACGGGAGTTGTCGAGAACGGACTTGAACCCGGCCATGCATTCCAACCTGGGGTGGGACTAGGAAAAGGAAACATATATGGGTTAGGATGATACATATAAGGAGCAGGGTACGCACCTGGCATAAACTATGGACGCTGTGATGTCGGTGTTGTTAGCTGAACTGATGGGCCCGGTGATTGTGTAGGCGCTGTTGATGGGTCCGGTGACTGTGTAGGCGCTGTTGCTGGGCCCGGTGACTGTGTAGGCGCTGTTGCTGGGCCCGTCTCATCACCCCTTCTCCTTGAATGTAAAGGGGCCCGACGTTCCCTTCGCTCGCGAATTTGCCGTCGCCTCTCTTCATCCGACAATAGATACGGCTTGCCATGGATTCTAAACCATGGCATGTACTCCGGCACGCACGCTAACTCAGGAACTATGATCGGTTCCCGGTTAGGTAAAAAGTCATACCGGTTCTCCCACGTCTCGATATGTTCTGACCAAAATCTTGGCCAATCCGTGTGCTGCTGCCGTAAGTCCACTTTGTGCTCATCATCGAGCACCTCAGGAGGCAAGGGAATCGGTTGCCGGCATCCAAATTGCCGCAAAACCCGATCTGACTGGTGCATCTCCACGGTTGAGTGGGTGATTAGCGGGACCTTAACGTGCCAACTGTTCGGATTTTGGAGGAACTCCTCCGGAATTACTGCCCGAATTTCGGGATCCTCGTACGGTGTCCATTGAAACTATATTAACATTACCAAAATATTAGTTATATACATTATACTAGACACTACATACGAAATACTCAATTATAATAACGAAATTCGACACTTACTTGTGATTCTGACCGTTGTTCCAATAGGAGCCGTATATCCTCAAGCGAGTTAGGTATTCCAACATGACTCGTCGGATGGTTCCACCTAATTAAATAAACTTTTAGCATGCAATTATACTATAAATCTAGGACATAATTGTAAAATAAAATATTAAATTTACCTCGTTATCAGTGGGAATGAATATGGCTGGTCGAGTCGAGGACGTAAAAATGAAATCGAAACCATGCCCATGACTGCAGTAGTGATAGGCAACCTCCGATTTTTGCTTTACTCGGCAGCGTCGCCCCGCTCATCTCCCGGTACAACCTCGATAGCACGGCAGACCCCCAACTTAATTCACCGGCTGCTCTGAAATCAACAAGTTTCAGGAGCCATCTCAGGTGGACGAGGTTTCTAGAGAGGTCCGGCATCAGATAGCCTCCAATTATCTGAAGAATGTATGCCCGCGCATACCGTATTCTTTCTTCTTCGGTCGAACCTTCATTCGGCTGCGGGAATGCGTCTCGTAACCAACCCATATCGATCCGAGCTCCTTGAATTTTATCCGGAATGGCACCCAGAAGCTCATAGCATACGGCCATCCAATCGAGAGATGTTACGGACCCGGTGACTACCGACCCGTCCACAGGTAATCCCAACTGTAACTGCACATCTTCTAAGGTGATGGTACACTCTCCGCATGGCGGATGGAAAGTGTGCGTCTCGGGTTTCCACCTCTCTATCAACGCGCTGATCAAAGGCGGGTCCAACTTGAACCCCCGGCCTATGGTGGCCACGTGCCAAAAACCCGCTTCCCGTAGGTAATTCTCGATCAATGGCGATGGGGGACCAGGCATGTTGCGAATATAACATTGCAACACCCGATCTACAGACTGTTTAACAAATTATAAAATTCAAAATTAATTAAAATTACATAATTAAAAAAATTTAATAATATTGAAAAATTAACATTCAAACTTACCATTTTCATTTGCTCGACGGCAATGT
This sequence comes from Gossypium australe, assembly GCA_005393395.2. Taxonomy (NCBI): domain Eukaryota; kingdom Viridiplantae; phylum Streptophyta; class Magnoliopsida; order Malvales; family Malvaceae; genus Gossypium; species Gossypium australe. The sequence continues at coordinate 126,982,083 of CM016614.1, read as the reverse complement.
GCTTGTTGTCTAGGCGACGTAATTCCCCGGCCATTGTACTCCGATAAAGAATTTTCAAATTTCCCAAAAAATAGATATATTAAAAAAATTATAAAGGGCTTTTTCGTAAATAGTAAAGGACTATTTTGAAATTTGAGCGTAAGTTTCAAGGACTTTGAGAGAAACTTGAGAGAAAATTGAGAGCAAATAGAGAGAATAATGAGAAAGGATTGAAGTGTGAAAAAAATGAAGGGTTGGGGGGTATTTATAGTTTTTTTTTTGACCGTTGGGGGGCCAACGGTCAAAAAAAATTTGACCGTTGCACGGCCTAAAGCGCGCCCCTGGGGGAGCGCTTTTGGCCACCTCAGCAAAAGCGCGCCCTCGTGGGAGCGTTTTTGCTAAGGTGGCCAAAAGCGCTCCCCCAGGGATGCGCTTTAGGCCGTTTCCCCCAAAATCGCGCTGACGTGGACGCGTTTTTTGGGGAAATTGCACTTTCCGGTCAAATTTCTAGAAACCTATACTGTCCGGTAATTTTTTATTTTTTTTGGTATTATTCAGATATTTGCCCAAAAAAATGTGTAAAATATTTCAACTTGGTGTGTTGAATAGCAAAATATTTTTTATTGAATATATAATTATTTAAAAAAAACAAAATATGTATCCTAAAATTAAAATATAATTGTTGTTATGGTATAAAAATAACTTTTGTAAACTTGTATAAAAAGTAATTATTATACTTAAATCATGTATGTTTGTATGAAAAGTTATAAGGTAATTAGTAATTGTTTGTAATTACATAGAAATGGAGAGTGAAACACTGCTCCAATTATAATCAATTCAGTTAGACCCATCAATTATAATAATTACTGAATCATGTCACAATTATGTAATTACAAATAATTATACCTAAATTCAGTTATTAAGTGATTTTTCAAACATTATGTTAATTAATAAGTAAGTAATTACAAGAAGTAAGGAACCCTGTTTATTCATAGGGTTGGTCGATAATGATCAAAGTTAAAAACTAATTATACAAAACCTAATAAATTAAGTCCCCAAAAAAGGCTCACAAGTTTCACGATCGTAAGAGGCTCTCCAAATACCTAAACCATACCACACTTGTATACAATTGGCAACAGTAAACCATGTTTTTGTACACAATTGATCTCTATGAACTATACTAGAATTTAGTAGGTACTTAATCAATCTAGTTGTTCTCAAACAGACAACAATGAATCGCACTTTTGTACTATTAAACCTTTGATTTTCGGGTTGCAGTGTCCTGTTCGAGTTTTGTCATTACAGTACAAGCACCTAAAATTAAGCAGCTGTCTGATAGAGGAAAGATCTCTAAAGCTAATGATGTCTCCCTGATATCCCGCACGTACGCCATTCAACCCTACCCCAGTAGTTGACCAGTCCATTTCGCGCACCTCCAAGGCTTAACCTTCAAAAAACAATCACTACTACGCTCTCTGTGATCTTTTGTAGTAAAAGCAAAGAAATCTCGAACCAACTCATTATCAAATATATCCCCTCCGTTCCACCATAGTCTACACGCAAAGCACACACACGCACGATTTTTCATTTGATCTCCAGCTTTTCCATGGAAACCCAAGTCCCAATTCCGTCGTCAAAGCCACCCAAAGACTATCGCTCCAACGTCGACACTTCCCGTCCTTTCCGCTCCGTCAAAGAAGCCGTTGCTGTCTTCGGTGAGCGGCTTCTCGTTGGAGAGATATATACTCCAAAGCCTTACACTTATAGTCGCCCTCCTAGCCAAGAGATCACATGGTTTTCACCTAGTCCCCTAAGCCGTAAAGAAGATGACCAGGAGAGTATCCATCATCAAGGGGTTCTTGATACCTTAAAGAAGCTCGAGACTGAGCTGGAGGAAACAAAGGCCGAATTGAAGTTGCTGAAGGAGAGAGAATCCGAAACCGAAGTTGCATTGGCTTCACTTAATGCTGAACTTCACAAGAACATGTCAAAGTTGGCTAGAGCTGAGGCGGCGGCAGCTAAAATGGCGGCGGAGACAACAACACCCAGAACTGTGAGTATGGAGATGGGAAATAGATCAGAAGATACAGCGAGAGAGGAAGAGAGAAGAAGGGAGTTGATGAAAAGAATGGAGAATAACCCAACCTTGTCTCAGATACTGAGTATAGGTGAGAAAGAAGTGTATTTCGGAGGGAAAAGAGAAAGGAAGTTGATGAAGAAGAAACCCATTGTTCCTCTGGTTGGAGATTGGCTTTTCAAGAAGAAAGGCTCCCCCACTACGCTTCACAGTCCTCTTTATGCCTCCTGAAATGCATGTTAATTAAACAAGAAAAAAGATCTTCATCCATCTCATAAAAATGTCTGTTTTATTTGGTTCTTTCCCCTCATTTAATGTATTATTATCTTTGTAATTTGATCGTATGAAGTGAAACCATTTTGTTTCAAGCATAAAAGGTAAAAATTATGGGAGTTCATGTGTAACATATGGAGAGAGGGTGTTTGTATTTGTCCAATGTAATTAAAGAAATTTATCGGTGTTTCGTTGTTCAGATTTTCTGTCCTACCAACCATTACTAGCTGCTATTGAATTTTCCTTTTTATTATGGTTAGTTTTGTTTGGACAAAATTTAGAGGCGGTGATTAGTGGTTGTTTATATTGATATGTGGAGAGTCGCAAATAAAAGTTATGAGAATTTGAAAATGGTTATGGTGGAGCTTAGATGAAATTGTCATAGGGAAGGAGAGCTTGGGCCATCTTGATGCAAAGGGTTATGGATTATACTTTCAGTCTCGCTTCAAATACGATTTTCATAAAGTGAGAATTTTCATAATATTCTTCTAAGATATCAAAAAAATATGTTGAAAGCAACTCGAAATGAAAAGAACAATAAGATAATTAAAAAGCCACAAGAAAATAATACTTCCCAATTTAAGAATAATTGCATACAATAATATGATTACAAATGGATGGAGAAACTTCTATTTATAGTTTAGCTCCCCCAAAACAAGCTACCTAGATTGTGTTACTTCGACGATCAATATTAGAGTCTATCTACAATTGAGAGTCTTAAAAGGTATTACTCTATTTACTCCGGTAACTCTAATTTGACTAAAGTGTTTCATTGGACTACCAAGTAGATGAGTTTCTCCTTAAGTTCCACGAATGGGACCAGTTTATGTAAGTCAAATGAGTTCCATTTAATAAATTGATCTATATGAGACGTTCTGTGCACAATGATCACGAGTTTTGATCTGCAACCTATGACAAAAAAAGGGAATTTTAAATAGAGGAAGAGTTTGGCGTGAGTTAAAAATAATGTATGAACCTTTACACCGATCGAAGTAAAAAGAGAAAACTTGATATCAACCGATTGATTAAGATAAAAGAATTGATTACATTGACAGCATGTTTGGTTGGGGGGCCCCAATTCGGTGGGCCCACCACCAACCCAACGTTTGGTTGGCTGTAATCCTATTTCAGCCTGATTCCATTCAGGCTCTATTACAGGTAAAGGCTGTAATAGCCATTCATTGCTCACACACCTGCATAGCTATTACGTTCGACTCATTTTTTCTCATTTTCCAAATTTTGCCCTCCTTCATCTTCTCCTTCATCTGCCGTCAAATTCTCTACACAATTTCTTCCCTCAAACTCTCTTGCCATATTTTAGATATCCTTCTTCATCTTCTCCCACAGATCTCTAACTTTCTCTCCTTCTGTTTCCATATTTCAGGTAATGGCTTTTTTTTCCTTATTTGATTTTTAATTGTTTTATTCCCAGAGCCTAATTTCTTTTTTCCCCCAAATCAATTCCCCCTCCCCGAAATCCCTATGCTAGGGATTCTTCCATCTGATCACTTCTCCGTTTCGGTTTCTGTCTCCACCCCTCCTCTTCACCGCCTTCTATTCTCTTCCATCATCACTGGGTAACTTATTTTATTTTCGACCTTATAAAAACTGTAGGCTTTTAGCTTTTTCAGTCCAGTCGAAAAACCCTAAACCCATCGGAGTTTCTCACCTCGCCGTGCGATCCATTTTCCGGCTCGCCGTTAGCCGGCGATCCATTTTCCAGCCCCTCCGCCAAATCAGGTACTTGAAGTTAGGAAATTAATGGCTTATATCCAGTATGGAAGACATGCCCTTCGGCAAATTATCAACGAAACGAATGTCCAGCAAAGCCATGATCGTTTGATGCAACCTCTGTTCTATGCTTGTCAAGGAATTAGATACAGAAAGTTGGATGTGATTCTTACGACGGTGAGTCATTTCGATCCAATAATCTTTTTCTTTTCTCAATTTTTTCTTGTTTCAGATTGCAAAATATTATTCACGTTTGCTTTTGCTTCCATGTTTCTAGAGCATTGAGAAACTTGGCAAAGCTGGTGAGACTGTCAAAGTCGCTCCTGGTTATTTTCGCAATCATCTGATGCCGAAATTGCTTGCTGTTCCTAATATTGATAAGTTCGCTTATCTCATTAAGGAGCAGCGTAAGGTCGCTTTCTTCTCTCTTTTAGTTTGTGTTTGATGCTTGAAACATGTGTTCTTACAATGCTGTTTGTTATAAAAAGAAGTTTTTCAGTTGATATTAATCATAATCGTATTGTTAATTTACAAACAAATATGCATCAATTTGTTTTCCATTAAACACACACATCTGTATGCATTACCTAAGTCTCTCATGAACCTTTTGTCATGACACGTTCAAGGAAAAACAAGCTTGACATAAAGGTAGAACGTTTTCAGTTTGTTGCTCGGATTATGGGGCAAGCTATGTTGGCTGGACTTGGAGTGGACTTGGATATGTGAATGTGACCGATATGAGTATATGTTGCTTTTAAGGGGTTTTTTCTTGTATTTGGAGGAGTATATCTCTATACTATGTCTGTCTATGTATCAGACAAAAATATATTAGGGAAATGAATAGTCCATCTAACATAGGGGGTGAGTGCTAGATACAAGTGTTCAACACAAGTATACTTGTTTTTTCTAAGTTTTTCTGTATATTTTGAAGATCATACATATATATTTATATCCGAATGTGTCTGACACAGGTTTTTTAGGAGAATGAAGAGTCTGAGTAACAGTGTTTTCATATTGCTGTTGGTTTTTGGTTAGATTTTGCTGGTTATGGTATAATTAGTGCGTTTTCTTAGACATGTATTATCTGCTATTTCAGCCTTAAGGAGGAAACATGTTTCCGACTACAATTATATTAAATCTTGCGTTCTCTCTCACTCTCTCTTTTTGAGGATTCATATGTTGCGTATGGATATTAGATATTGATGAAGTAAAAATCCATTCCTTATTTCAGATGCACATTCTGCTTATGTAGTTTTGTCAAATTAAGTTACTGTTTTGAAAGTCTTTATTTGGTGGAGTCACTTCTGATATGTGGGATATTGTGCTTTTCATTTTCAGTTAAATGATAACTTACCAGTGGTATACTTCCTCATCAGATTTATCAACCCAAGGAAGAAGAGGTTCAAGTAGTTACAAAGAATGTGGAAGATAAGAGCAAAGTATATGAAAAGGCTGCATATCGTCTACTTAATGGGCGGCTGGTTAGTTCCCATCTATGAAGCCCTTAATTTTGTAAGTGTCGTGCTGGTTTTCCGAAGTTGACATTGGCTAGCAGTTATTTTAGGGTGATCACTGTCGTGCTTGTCAATAGTTTGGCATTTAAGTATACAAACATGTCTGTTTGTAGATAATGTGCTTTCCGTATATTCTCTCTGTATAAGCTAATTGTTTTATTTTGTTTCAGGAACTGAATGTGGAGAAGGAGAATGTGCAAATAGAATGTGAAAAGGAAAACAGGAATGATTTGTTGGATATGGTCATGCTCTTGCATTTATTAGTGTCTTTTTTTACAGAACTAGAGGGAGTGTGTATGGTGTTCTCATTTATATAGATGTGGACTTTAAACATAGAAGTTTTCTCCATAATATGTATGAAGAGCATAACAAGGTTATTTTACTCGTGTTGTTTTGATGATTGTTGCAATTAAGTGGCCAGAGATGTCTTTTCCTTGGGCCACTGGCTTTTCAACCGATTTTTCTTGTGTAGTGCTAATCTTAGCATCTCACTCTATATCTGACTGAATTTGTGGGATGCATTGGGGAAATTAGATTATTGATTCCCTTTTTATAAGGTCATAACGGTTCAGTTCTAGGAAAAATAAAGGCTTATGGTTCATGTGCAGTATTCTGGTTTTCTAGAAATTGAACTGAAACTAAAGACTACAGATAACAAATAAAAATTTTTATAAAAAAAAAAGTATTTTCTTAAAGTTTTCTTTTCACTAATATATTTGGGTCAGTTCGAATAATTGCAGCTTCTAAACTTATGAATTGAAAAATTGAATCAAACCAAATATATTTAACTATTTAGAAATTGAATTGAACCAAACTGGAACTGGATACAGTTCGAATTGATTTTAGATTTTAAAACATATGTATTATGACATATAAACTAATGAAATAATGTAATTTTTTGCCAATATATAAAATATAATTTTCAAGTTATTTATTACTTTTAATATTTAATTATTTTTTAATTATTTGTTTCAGTAATATTTTAGTACATTAAATATGTATTGCAGTTTAAAAATAATAAAGTAGATTATATATATATATTTTATAGTATTATATATTTTGATTTTTTAATTCATAATAATTATATTAAGTATGTTATTAAATTATATTTTTATTAAATTATATTTAATAATAATTATGTTAAAATATGATTAAATTTTTATTTTTATTAAATTATTTTCAATAATAATCTTATTAAAATTTAATAATAACAATAATCATCTACTTAACAAAATTCTGCTAAGGGTATTCTGGTCATTTTAGTTCTTTTCCTTATGCTATTACAACATCATTCCATTCAACCAAACACAAGAATTCTATTACAGCTCTATTCCATTACATTCAACCAAACAGTTGAATTACTTATTACAGCTCTATTACATTACACCTCTATTCCATTACACCTCTATTCCATTACACCTCTATTCCATTACAGCGAACCAAACGTGCCCTGATAGTTGATAAAAAATATCATTTAGTTTGTGATATATATTAAAAAATAGATAAATTAGTTCTTCTATATTAGATTAAAGAATAAATTGATTATTTTTATTTAAAAGTTCATTAATTTGTACGGTTAAAAATCAGGCACGCGACATGTCATATATGTCTTATGTTGATGTATAAAGATAAATTTTTAACAATAAAAATGAATAAAATTTTTAATAAAAACGTGTTTGTTGTCTAATTTAATATTTATAAATTAATTTATTCTTATTTAATAAAAAGAGAAAAGACAAAAGACAATGAACTCGTTTTTATAATTTTTAATAATTTATTTAATTATAAGGAGCTAAATTATATTGCGCTGATCGAATCAGTGGTATAGGAATTCAAAAACAGAGGATTTGAGCCACAATCACCAAATAAATACAAATGCAGATAGATTCCAGGCATAAGCTTGAAAAAGTAGAAATCCAATAGAAACGAAAAGCCCACGAAAATTTGGAAGATTAGAAAGGAAAGAGTGATTAATCACAAATCTATTTCATTATTGATTACTATATATTTTGTAAAATTCAGAAAGGAAAAGAGATGCAGGCCATAGTTATTAGCCCTACATATTGCTGCAACGCCCATCAATCCCCAGAACCCTCCTCTTCTCGTCCCCTAACTACCAAGGTTCCTAACTATTTCTCCATATATTTCCTGAAAATTCAGTTCGAATTTTGTATATTGTAATGATAATTTCCGATTTGCCCAGCCCTCTAGCTTCTTTAGCATCGGCGTCTTGCTCGCGAAAGGGCGTAATCCTGCGCGGCGTTGCTCATGGCGTTGTCTGCGGGTCCGGTCACCTGCTCTCACGCGCAGGAAAGGTCAGTTTCTTTCGTTTCGATTGGTTTTGTTATAAATTTAGGTTAATATGGAACTCTATTACCTCGGTTTGCTTAGAGACAATTATTTCTTCGCAAGTGCTTAGATGTTGATATTTTAGTTTCGTTGACCTAAATAGCGTAACAGGAGCTGGCTCTTTTTGTTTTATCAGTACTTGATTGATTGCTATTGCTTTATTTATTCTTCTTCCTCCGAGTTTCTGGTTGATTATATTAAGATATTATGATAGTTGTTATATTAATTTATCTGCATATGTTGAATGCAAAAGATTCTATCATGTTCATTGCATTGTTCATGAATATTTTTTGAATGGTTAAATCTCCTTTTGATTTATATAGTATATTCTTCCCATTTCCATTTGAATTGTTGAATGTTGGAACTTGTTTTAAATCTGTGGAAGCTTGCTTTGTTTTGAGTCTATGCAGTTGTAAAGGCTGTTGCCGCACCTGATTCAGCCTTAGAATTGCCCCTAACTGCTGAGAATGTTGAGAGCGTGTTGGATGAAGTTCGACCCTATCTGATTGCTGATGGGGGAAATGTGGCATTACATGAGATTGATGGTAATGTTGTGCGGTTGAAGCTCCAAGGAGCATGTGGCTCATGTCCGAGTTCTGTTACGACAATGAAGATGGGTATTGAAAAACGTTTAATGGAAAAGATACCTGAAATTGTTGCAGTGGAGCCTATAACTGATGAAGAAACTGGCCTTGAGCTGAATGAAGAAAATATTGAGAAGGTAATGTCATTGCAGCCTTATTAGCTCTTAAAATGTGTGTTTTATTTCCATCACTAGCATATAAATAGGGCTGCCTTTTGCTTTATATTTTAATGTTCAGCTAACTAGGAAAAAAGAGATTGAGGGAATTAGCCAAGATTTTGTTTAAATCAATGGAAGCAACAAGATGTGATATAAACCTTGAGGATGTGTGATGTATACTTGGATTTAGACCCTATAGTTCAAGACTTGTTTCAAACCTTTGATGATAACTTTACCATTCTTCTGGCTGAGTGATTATAGAAGATTTTAACACTGAAAAGAAAACAGAACTTGTGACATCTGGACAAGTTTCTCACTGCCAAGGTGTTATAGGTCAAGGGAAAGAGTATAATTAAGAAACTTAAGCTCAAATCTGCAGTAATGATTTCAATCCAGTGCAAACCATGTTTGAGTCCTTAAATTAAGTTTCCAAACATGAAAACTATGAGTATTTTCTACCTTATTGTAGCATTTAGATCTAACCATCATGGTAAATCATCTCTTTAGATTAAATAATCTAACTACATAAGTCAAATAGTCAAATTTTTTTTCAATTTTGTTGTTTTCTAAATCCAATTAATTTCTAGGGGTTTCCTTTAGATTATTACCCTAGTATTCTTAATCCTTTCAAGATGAGTAGTATAGTTTCTAGTTTTTGGGTAAGCTTTGACGGTCACTTGCTCAAAGTTTAACCCCTCCCCAGAGTACTGCTTGAATTGGGCATATGTCATCTTATCTAAATGACTGTAACCAGGTCTGTGTATGATTTATCTAGTGGTCAACTTATGTTTCCTTTGCTAGTCAAGTCTCAGAAACCTAGCCTTTGTTCCTTTGCGGAATCCAAATTAGATGATTGAATATTTGGATGCATAAGTGCTGTAATGTAAGATTAGGCTAGCACTTTGCATATTGAGGGCCATGGATTTAGGATGATTGTACAAGATTGTCTTGATGGTTGATTGGTCTGTTTTTGGTATGCATCTCTTGGTTTGTTAGTTTCATTTGGAACTAAATATTTATGTAAAAATATTGTGCATTGCGAATCTTGGTATGCTCTTGAAGAAGTTAGGTAGGAATGTTAAAGTTTATGAACTTGTATGTGATCCCAGGTACTTGAAGAGATTAGGCCCTACCTGGTGGGGGCAGCGGGTGGATCTCTTGAATTAGTTGCCATTGTGGAGCCGATAGTTAAAGTTAGAATCACGGGTCCTGCAGCAGGGGTCATGACTGTTAGAGTGGCTGTTACTCAAAAATTGCGAGAGAAAATTCCCACCATCGCTGCGGTTCAACTTCTATGATTTAGATTCAAGAATTTCGATTAACAAATAATGCATTCATTGTCAGGCTTGTAAAACTTCTATGAATAATATGAATTCCATTTCTTGGTGTATCTATATCTATTCTATTCTTTTTAACCGTCTGACCAACTTCGTTGGGAAATTATCCAAAAACTAATTTCTTTTTTCAAAGTTCCAACTATTACTACTATGTTTTGGGAAAATGTTTGGTACATTGTTAATAGAGTTTTTAGACTCCACAAGCACAGGTTGATAAGTATTCTATATGAGTATAGTAAAATAATAAAAAAATTTAAAGGTAATTTTTTAAGGGTGGGTTTGGATGGGCTGTACATTTAGTGTAAAAACAGCAGTAGCGGTGAGATTAAATATTGTAGCGTGAGACAAAAATTAAGTTAAACATAAAGCATCACACTCAATCATCCATTCAAACCCATCCTAAGACTGTTTGTAGAATAAAAAATACATACTGTCAGTGTATTAAACATTCACGTATATGTTTTAAATATTTTTTTGTTTTCCTAGTATAACGCTGAAAATAAATGATATTTTATAGGATACTCTTGGATAAAAAACTTTTAAATTTGAGAGATTTTCAAAATAAATAATTTTTGGAAAAATTAAATTAAATTAAATATTATAATTTAATTTTTCAAAAACTTATAATTTAATTTCGGTTATTAAATTTTCTTTAAAAAATTGCCCCTACGTGGACAAATTAGATTGCTAACAGTGATGCGGTTCAATTTTTATGAACAAGGCAATGTAGCAATCAGAGACTGCCACTGAATTATTTATTATGGTATAGATCTAGGTTCTAGAAAGTAGAAAGATTTTGTGTACTTTCCTCTGAAGTTGTAGAAAGTAGAAAAAAAAATTTCTACCGAAAAAAGAAAAAAGAGAGTAGAAAAATTAAGCTTCATTAATTAAAGACCAACGGCTGAGGACAATTAACTTTGTTCAAAGTGGGCGGTCTCCATGTTGCTTTTGATTGTGCAGTCTTTTTATCCTCGCTCATTGCTAACGTCATTATCACCATTCTCTCTATTTTGAAAATTTGACCCTTCAACGTTACCCACTCCATTCAAATGATTCGAGCAGGACTTTTAATTTGTAGAACTAATAAAAAGAGCCATTGAAGACAATCGTGCGATACCGTTCGTGGTCCACGACACGGTCCCGCGGTACCGTTTGTAAGTCCAAAACGTTCTTTAGCGACACTTTATATCACTTAAACAACTACATATATTAACTGAAGAACTTAGCGGATAATTAGTGTCACCAACAAATTGAATGGAGCTCTTCTCAAAGAAACTAACTCCAACCGACTGCCTCAAAAGGTTGTCCATCCCAAGCAGGGTATTAACTTCCTTTCCTCAGTTCCATGGTGGTCATGCCGTGAAGTTGCTAGTCAGGTACGAAGCCATGGAATGGCCGCTTGTGTGTACCACTCGTAAAAAAGGGCATTATAAGAAACCAGTTATCTCTAGGGGTTGGAGAAGGTTTGTTATTGGGAACGGCTTGAATGTTGGTGATCATCTTACACTTCACAAGGAGGAAGATGACAATTCAAGTTCCTTGCATTTTAGGGTTGAATTGAAGAAAGCAACCAACCTATCCACGAGTACTACTCCTTGCAAAAGCAAATCAAAATATAGCAAGGAACGAGAGAGACAAGTATTGAATAAGCAGTTTGGTGCCATTGTTACTACTGATTATCGTAAAGGAGACCATAAATATCTCAAGCACTTTGGCTTATCTGACGGCGACAATGGTAAACTTGTTAATAGTAACGATCAAGTTAATCTCAGAAATAACTGCAATAAAAAAGAAAAAGCTGTGGTAATACGTGAGCATTTGAATCTTGATCAATCTATACATGGGGATGATGTTAATTTAAATTTGAGCTTGGGCAACCAATGTACGTAGGGCTTTAGGGGGTTTATAAGTGATGTTTGAGAGAATATAATTAATTGCTTCTTATAAATATTTTATTAAGTGAATGTTCATAAAGATCAATATATTTTAATAGTGATTAGAAGAAATATATCTCTACTTCATTTATATTTCTTATACTTATAAATAGAAATTTTGATCAATAAAATATTTTCTCTTTTTTGCTCTCCGATTTTCTTTATTCTTTATTTTTTTTATTTTATAGCATGTTATCAACACGATTCTCTTTTAATTAATTTTTTTTCCATAAGTCAAAAATATCCACAATTTTTCTATTGCCATTGCCTCCTAGAGTTGTTATTTTAATTGAGGTTTGCGCACTAGGGATAATCATTAGAGCCTTTAACCACTCAGATCTTCAGGTATATTTTACTATGATTTATTTATTATATCATTTTTATTATAATTGGAGACTAATCATGACAACATGAATAGATATATTTTGATTTGAAATTCACGCATGTTTGCGATGGTGACTATGAAATAAAGAATCAATGGAGGCGCTTAGAAGTCTGTCCTACTAGATTTGTTGCATTTCTCGAAATAATTGCAAATATAAAGAAAATAAAATATATAATCATGGATCACTAAAAGTGGGAACAATGTAATAAATAAGAGAACAATGAAAGTCCTCAATATAACTCTTTAAAGGGTAAATATAACTTATATTATCAATTTGATATGAAATATTATTGGCCACATATATTGCGTATGGCCAAATATATTGTTTCTGTTAATATTCTTTGAAGAAGGATATGTATAACACCCCTTACCTGTATCTGTCACCGAAATAGGGTACGAGGCATTATCGGACTTAATCACATATAACCGATCATTTCCTAGTCACAAATTTCCATTAAATTTCCATTGAAATTTAACATTTTTCATTCATAATCATATTGTTCCTATTACGGGCCTACGAGGCCCAATACATACTTTGGAAGTGGTCCGGGACTAAACCGAGAACTTTAAAATACTTAGAAAATTTTATCACAAAACAAGGCCACATGCCCGTGTGGCTTGGGACACGCCTGTGTGGCTTGGGACACGCCCGTGTCCTCGACCCCTGTAACTCTCTGTTTATGATGTCATCAATCATTTAGGGTCACACGGCCAAGTCACAAGCCCGAGTGCTAAGCTGTGTGGCCATCATTGTGGATGAAAGTTAGGCTATTTACCAAGCCTTTTTCCATCCAAAAACTCTTGCACACTTATACCAAGTTTATCAACACACACATGGCATTTTTTAGGCATCCCAATAACCACATTATGGCATTCGCACACCATTTATAGATCACATTCATCATGCACAACCACACACACACTTAACTAATCATAGCAAATAACTTACTCAACCATTCACATTTAGTATTTGCCACACATAATTATCACACATTCACCCATCCAACCCAAACAAGCATGCACTTCCATGTAATGCTTCATCATAGACTTATAACATAACAAATATTGGCCACATCAAATGGCCTTATACAACAATGACCTTCAATTAGCATAGACCAATATTCTAGGCCAACTCATAATAACATATACACAAATGACCAAGTCTCTATACATGCTATAGACTTAAAAAGCTAGAATAAAAACCATCAATACCAATCCATAGCTTCTTACTGTGATAGAATCTCCGACGACCTCCAACTCGAGCTAGCATCTATGACACTATAGGAAAAAGAAAGGAAGGGGTAAGCATTATAGTTTAGTAAGTAGGTATGTAAATAATAAGTGATTTATTAAAAGGCTTTTATAAATCTTCACAATATGTTCTGAAGATAATACAATCATAATTGCACATAGTTCCACTATTTATTCATGTTCATCTCAAGCTGTCTACTCAACTCACAGTCACTAAATTATTTATATCTTGAGTTACAGAACTTCAAATTAAGTTCTGCAACTTTTCCCTAAAACTAGACTCATATATCTTCTTACCAAAAGTTTTTTTAGAATTTTTGGTTTAGCCAATAAGTACAGTTTATTCTTTAGAGTCACCCCTGTTCCGCTGTCCGACAGTTTTGACCCCTCTGCACTAAAAATTAATTATCTCATCGTAAAGAATTTGGATAATGTTCCCGTTTGTTTCTATTGAAAGTAGACTCATTAATAAATTTAAGCATATAAATTATAAACCATAATTATTTTTATACAATTTTTAATGATTTTCCAAAGTCGGAATAAGAGGTTCCGAGATCATTCTGACCCTGTCTTACAAAAATTCAAATATCACAGAATATGAAATTCTTTTGTTTACACCATTTCTTTTGTTTACACAGTTTCTTTTATGTGAAAATAGGCTCATTCAGCTTTAATTTCATATCTTATTCAACCTCTAATTTGATTTCCACCATTTTTGGTGATTTTTCAAAGTCACATAACTGCCGCTGTCCAAAACTGTTTTGTTGCTAAATTTACTCTTTCATAATTTCACTTACTCCATTTCATCTTACCGAAGGTTTGATCAAATATCGAGCACATTTTTCATAAATTTTCACACCTATACCTCCACTTATTCATCACATAATCATATTCAATTACATTTAGTTGTTACATGATCACATGTATTTTCCCTTAATCAATTTCCCGTTGAACTCATCGGAATAATAACAGATACACGGTGGCTTGCACATTGTACCACCTTGTAGCCGAAGCTATCTGGTGCACATAGTAGCATGCATTTAGTACTACACATGTGACCAGAACCATCACTTACACATTGTGTCCTGCACTTAGTACCACACATGTGATCGAAGCTATCGGGTACGCATAGTAGCTTGCACTTAGTACTACACATGCGACCTATCTGTCTGGTACACGTAGTAACCTGCACTCAGTACTACACATGTGACCTAAAACCATCTCGTAGCTCTCTTGTACACATAGTGGCCTACACTTAGTACCACACATGTGACCTAGCTACCTCATTCGTATATTTTCTATTTCGAAGGTTCAACCGGGAATTCTCACTTTTCAACATTTTACCAATTCATCCATAATCAATCACAATTCATAATTTATATCAAATAATTACTCCATGTTCAACCTTATCTTATATAATATAACAAAATATTAAAAAATAAATAAAAATGATGTATTATTTACATACAAACTTATCTCGATAGCACAATCGGTGAAAATGACTTATTTATCATATTCTTTGTTTTCCTCCCGTTCTAAGTTCGAATCTCATTTTTCTTGATAATCGAGCTTGAAAAACCGTAGCCATGCTTTCCCCTTGTGAAATTTGGCCATGGGGTTGAAGATGGACAAAAATTGACTTTTAATTTTTTTTAATTCATTTTAATTACTAAATGACCAAAATCCCCCTAACTTAAAAATATTCTATTTCACCTATTTCAAATCCATTTTTGTCCAAAAAATTAACCAATGGTATAATTACCATTTAAGAACATCCAATTTAAAATTTCATAACAATTTGACACCTTTAGCTTCTAGAACTTAAGTTTTGCACATTTTTACAATTTAGTCCTTTTAACTAAATTGAGTGCCTAAACGTCGAAATTTTTGAACGAAATTTTCACAAAACCGTTTCGTGAAATTGTAGACCATAAAAATATAATAAAATTAATTTTTTTACGTCAGATTTGTGGTCTCGAAACCACTGTTCCGACTTGGCCCAAAATCGAACTGCTACAACTCTCCCCCTTTAGGGATTTTCGTCCCTGAAAATCTTACCAGGAGAAGTTGCTTTCAACTTTTTATCATAACCACAATTTAATTTAGTTTCGTGCTCAGAGTTTCCTGTAGCTTTTTTCATAATTGGGATATAATCCTCGGATCTCAATCCGAAATAATGGAGACTGATACTTCGCATAATCGAATAATCCCAGAAACATCTTACTCGACTGGTTTGTTAAACAAGAAATCTGTACACGAGCGATCAATCACAATCCGATAACTAGGGGTGAGCAAAATCTGATTCGGTTTGAAAAACTCGATAAAAATTTCAAATTTTGAATTAAATAGTTCGAGTTATTTGAGTTAATCAAGTTATTCGGATCAACTCGAATAAAAAATTAAGTTTTTCGGTTTAACTCGAATATGAATTACACAATTCGAGTTATCCGAAAATTCGAATAAGAAAAGACAAAACTACGTCGTTTTGATAAATGTTTACTTTTTTAAAAGTTAAAATTTAAAATAATTAAGTTAAAAGGTAAAACTACGTCGTTTTGATAAATGTTTACCCATTAAGTTAAGAGGCAAAATGATTATATTGTTCATGTAGTTAAATAATCTTGTACTTCGTCTACTAGTTAAATAATCGGTCCATCTAATCGTAACATTAAGTATAAAGAATAGGATTCGTTAACTCGACTCGATTTGACTCGAAATTTTTTGACTCGATTAGATTCGATTCGAAAAAAATTCAAATTGAGTTCGGTTGCTAAAATAGTATTTGTTAACTCGACTAACTCAAAAAATTTTGACTCAATTCGACTCGACTCGATCGAATACTCACCCCTACCGATAACATCTTCCTTTTCGGAGATCAAGATAATTCAAATAAGAAATCAATAGTGTTTCCATCTCATTTTTTTCTAGAATCATCGTAATAGTCCTAAATACTCTTGAAATTCAGCTTTTACTTGTTGACAAATCGATATTTGAACACAAGCTCAAAAATAGCATGTAACATACGCAATTACCAGAACATCAACTTCATATGACTGCACATTTTATTATTCTCTGGATGAACAGACAAGCCACTACTGTGAACTTCATATAAAAATTTCTGCATAAGCCCCGGATTCTTCGGTACATAAATTCCATTTCGGAATAATAATAAAACGAATCAGGTTCAACCTGAAGTTCAGAGTCAAAAGTCAATCCTCACTGTACTCATTTAGCTTATCACTCACTAACACATTTCTGAGTTTCTCAAACTTGCAAAGAAAACATCACTTTAGCTTTTTATTTAGCTAAAATCAGACCATCATCAAATAAGATCAATCGAGTAATCAACTTGCACAAAATAAATAAGGATTTTCCATACAGGCATCTGTAACTACACTTGCCTCCCCAGAGGTCAATCAATAATTACTCACAATCTTTCAATAGCTCAAGTCATCAACACTATCTTAAACTCAGATCTTTCTGTGCCATTAAATACATTAAACTCTTGAGATTAGGCAACATATGGCAATCTTCATCGAATAAACAATGTCATCAAATTCTCATCACAGACATAATAGTGACCGTATCTAAATCACTAGTTGAACAGTTCTTTTTAATGTGACATTAACCGTCTGGAAACATGAACCATCACTTTATATTCTAGCAATAAAACTCATTCTAATCCATTCACTAGTACATCACTGAAAAATTATAAATTCATTACTCAATTCCAACTGAACTCAAAACCAGAGCTTCGGTTAATAATACCTTCAATTGCTTTACTTTGCTAGCATGCCGAGACCATTCAAACTTTCAAAATTGGGATAACTTTATTAACATAACAACTTTAGTTCAGAATAACATCACCCATTTAAAACAAATCTAATAGGTATTTTTCTATATCATGCTTTCAAGAATATTAGTTCTTCATTCAGGCTACCCGTCTATACACTCGTGAATGCACATAATTCATTCTCTTAGCTGAGGACATACTTAAATACATATAACTCAAATCACATCCCAACAAATCAGCTCATTCTGATAAAAACGGCTGAGTCGATCTCAACTATAGAATAACACATCTCAAAATACTTCTTTCTTCGTGCTATTAAAACATCTCACGCACACAATCTTTCAAAATTCTCTTATCATGCTAATCGAAGGCCTTTACAATCGCATTAGCTCAAAGAAACAAAGACATCTCGATAGAATACATTGACTTTAATCAACTTACCTGAGAAAGAAATCCATCATATGATTTGAGTTTGTGCTTCCATTATTTATATCGTTGCTAAAGTCAATTCCTTACACGAAAATTAGAGAAATCTAGATACCTGGTTCACCATGTTCATATGATCAAACCAGAAATACAACCATAATAGACATCACAAGTTGAAGAACACTATTTCAAGATGAGCCATGGTCGATAATTCACGAAATAAGAATGATAGGAAAACTGAGATAAAGAAATCCAAGATACGATACCATACCGGAAGCTCGAGAACATAACTCATAAGAAAATAACAGAGATCCTGATGATTCCTTAGAGAAACCCAGCAGAAAAACAATACTTACAGACTCTGGACTTCCATCATAACAAAGATAATATATTTTTCGTATATATAAAACAAAACCATAATCAGTAGAAACATAAGAATAGTCTTACATAAATTTTTTCCATCGACTTCATTCCAACATATTTGAATAGAATTCCGAAGAGATAAAGAAATATCGATCATAAACCGACCAGACCAACAGGGCTTTCGTCTAACATCATAGTTAGCTTCCCACAACATAAGAACTCCATCAGAAATTGAACAATCATACACATATCTCTGAAAATAAAAGAATATATAGAATACCCAGAATAGATCATCATATTCATTTCAACTGTAACTGTCACACACATAGACATCTTTACTACTCAAATATCATTTCTTTGACTGATTCTATCATCATGAACCCCGTATTATTCCACTCAATAACAAAAACCAATTCGGGAAAAATTTCAGCAAACACATACTTTAGACATCATATCTGAATAAGTCGATTAGCCGAGACTAACTTCTCCTTTATCCGTGCATAATCTGTATAATCTTTAAAACATTCTGATATCCTTCTAAAATTGTTTCCACTTTCCAAACTATTCTTATCTCTGTATGCATTACTAATTATTTCACCACTAAACTTTTTAGTTTCACATTTATGGACTTATTCCACATGGTTCTCGTGAATTTTTGTTATAAAGCAACACTGGTGAAGGGGTGAGGTCGTAAAGCCTCTAATTTGACTCTCATAAGTACACACATATGACTTAGCATTCATCACCAACATCATATCATCACAATTACATAATTCACTTCAAGCTAATTAACATACATAGTCATGTTACACGAACTTTTTCGATTATCTTATTCAAACAAGTGTACATAAACAAACATTACGTCTTTTGAGTAAATTTACTTATCGTATTCACTTAATCAAATATGTTGGGCACATAACATCATATGCATGCCAAACAAACATGGATGGGCTTATCACCATATAAACTTTCATTTCATTCCACTTTTCACATTTCTCAACTTGTGGTTATCTCATTTCGTAAATTAACACATACATATCATGAACTTCTATTCATACCTTTCCAAATTTCGACACATCATAAGCACATTTCAATCATTTCAATACCATTATCAGTATTATCGAAAAATAGCTCGGTTGGAAGTCATCTTTGTCTTAACAAAACAATTCCGTTAGAGTCGGGAGATATCACACTATCACGAGTAGTAATATGTCATGTATAGCCAGACTCACATACGCTATGTTAGTCCGAGAATAGCTCTGATACCACTAAATGTAACATCCCTTACCCGTATCCGTCACCGGAATAGGGTACGAGGCATTACCGAACTTAATCATATATAACCGATCATTTTCAAGTCACAAATTTCCATTCAAATTTAAAACTTTTCATTCATAGTCATATTATTCCTATTACGGGCCTACGAGGCCCAAAACATACTTTGGAAATGGTCCGGGACTAAACCAAGAACTTTAAAATACTTAGAAAATTTTACCACAAAAAAGGCCACACGCCCGTGTGGCTTGGGACACGTTCGTGTCCTCGACCCATGTAACTCTTTGTTTATGATGTCATCAACCATTTAGGGTCACACGGCCAAATCACACGCCCGTGTGCTAGGCCGTGTGGTCATCATTGTGGATGAAAGTTAGGCTATTTACCAAGCCTTTTTCCATCCAAAAACTCTTCCACACTTATACCAAGTTTATCAACACACACATGGCATTTTTTTAGGCATCCCAATAACCACATTATGGCATTCGCACACCATTTATAAATCACATTCATCATGCACAACCACACACACACTTAACTAATTATAGCATATAACTGACTCAACCATTCACATTTAGTATTTGCCACACATAATAATTACACATTCACGCATCCAACCCAAACAAGTATGCACATCCATGTAATGCTTCATCATAGACTTATAACATAACAAACATTGGCCACATCAAATGGCCTTATACAACAATGACTTTCAATTACAATAGGCCAATAGTCTAAGCCAACTCATAATAACATGTACACAAATGAACAAGTCTCTATACATGCCATAGACATAAAAATTGTAACACCCCAAACCCGGCCCAAACGCTACGACCGAATTTGGTATGTCACAGAGAAAACCATTTTGAAAATTCCTTTAGCCGGTTTGAGTTTTGATGAAAATATCTCATTTTCATTTATCTCGTTAAATAAAACATTTGTGTGTATAAAGAAACAAAACTTAACTTAGTTATTTAAAACTTGATTAAGTCGGATTGTTACAATTTTGTTGGATGTACCCGATGGCACGAAAGAAAATCAATTACGTTTGAATTTAAGAAAACATGTATACCCATTTTAAAGTCACTAAGTAATAAAAAAAAATTATCCAAAATATGCAAAGTAATAAAAATAATCTTAGGAGGCCTTGTTACAACTTGAGCAAATGAAACCAAAAGTAAGTAAAAATAATTCAAGTCCATTTAAACCAGTATTTCCACTGCATGGCCACCTCGAGTCCATCCGGCTCCTCATCCGCGATCTACGAGTCACCTGAAAAATGTTAAGGAGAAGGTGAGTCACCAAGACTCAATGTGTAACCCTTCCCCGATTTAGTGCAACAATATACACAATTTATAACAAATTAACATGCATTAAATCATGCACCCAACCTAGCCATCCAAACGCCTTTCTCTACCCCGTGTGGTACCAAACCACTGGTGGTGCCAAACCACTGGTGACTCAAAGTCACAGTTGTGATACCAAATCACTGGAGGTGCCAAACCTCTGGTGTCCGAAGACACAAATCGAATGATGGGGCCAATCCATCGTGTGATACCAAATCACTGGCGTCGATCCCATATCTCAAATGTGGGGCCAACCCACGGTGGTGTTAACCACAGGGACGAGACGCTATGAGGTGCCAAACCTCTGGAGGTGCCAAACCTCTGGTGACCGAAGTCACAAATGTGGTACCAAACCACTGGTGTCCGTCGACACGGATATCACTTCCCCCTCCTCTCATCAACCCACATCAATCAATTACATGCATATACAGAAATCATGCTAATAGGTTTATTTAACAACATCAAATAAATTTATCATTAGCCATATATTATATGCTACACATACCAAATGTGCCATGCTTCCCAAAAGTATCAAATAGTAAACTCATACAAGGACTTACCTGAATCCTCGCTTATACCGTTATGGTATTAAATCCGAATCTACATAAATCCGATTTCACATACACAAAATACTTAGCACACTAATTAGTTATAAAGTGTGTATGTACACACCTGTTGTGAATGAAAGCTCTAAATCCCGAAGAAACCAATCGGCCACCCTAGACTTTCTGCTCCTATATTCGGCCAAACATGAAAGTTAGTGCCATGGCCTATTCGGCCAAACCAACTAAATCCAAAGGGTTACTGCTTGAATCGGAAACCTTACCCAAGTGCCTTTGAACACTAGCCAACACACTCCAAGTGTGAATCGGCCTCACTTCCCAATCGGTTTGTCAAAGAATGGAAGATCAGATTTACTGCTTTGAGATCCTGGAGTTTCAAAAATTGGTTTCAACATTGATTAGCCACCACAGCATTTCGGCTCTTTATCATTCAACCAAATTGACAAAGAAAAGGGGGAAAAGAATAGGTGTTCGGCCAAGCACACTTACCTTCTTCCACCGATTGAAAAAGAAGATCCAAGGAGATACTACATTCAATATTCGGCCAAGGAGAGTTTAATGGGGAGGAAAAGAGTTTCGGCAAGTAGGTAGGGTATATTCGGCCAATAAAGAAGTAAAAGAAAAGGGGAATTAAGAATGGGGATTCGGCAAGGAGAAGTAGAGAGAGTTTTTGAAACAAAGAAAGAAAGGTAAAGGATTAATGGTGCCGTCGGTTTTGATAGAGATTGAAAAGGGAGTGAAAAGAAAAGACTTAAAAAAAAATGTAATTGCTTTAGCCGAAATTACCAAGTAATTGGCTAAGCAAATTCGGCACTAATGCCCCTATACTTGCCGTCCACTCTTCCTTTGAAGAGTTTAAAATTCCACCAATTCCTTAATTCACTCTAGGCCACGTATTTCAAATTATTCAAAATGATTTGAATACCTCAAATAATAATCAAATAATAATCCCACTCTTCCAATAAATAAAATAAAAATAAAATACTACCTAACCTACACTTCCACTTATCTAATCCCCATAAATCTCTTATTCAAATAAATTAAAAACAATTATCTTTATCTTACCCATAAAATAAACCAACTTTTATCCCTTATCTTCCCATAATTGAATAAATAAATAAAGCCATATGCTCATCCATCTCTCCCAATCGAATTCAACAACAACCCATCCACTTAATCAAATAAAAAAAAAAAACCAATATCTATCTACTACCCTATTTATTAATTATCTCTTCAAAAGATAACAAAATAAA
Source organism: Gossypium australe (assembly GCA_005393395.2). NCBI lineage: Eukaryota > Viridiplantae > Streptophyta > Magnoliopsida > Malvales > Malvaceae > Gossypium > Gossypium australe. The sequence continues at coordinate 126,959,492 of CM016614.1, read as the reverse complement.
ATAATAATCCCCCATTCTTCCAGCCGAATTCAAAAGCTAAGCACCAAGCTTATCCTTATCTTCCAATTGCCCATGTGCCGTCCAATTCACGCCAGCAGCAAAAGAAAAAGAAATTAAAACCAAACTGCTGCTATGCTGGCTCGAACCAGTGACCTCAAGCAGCAGCCCCCCCTTTTTCACGCCTTAAGCCACTCTTCCCTTTAGACTTTCATGCCATAAAGCCCTCACCTTTTAATTATAAGCCTTCCTCTTGGCCTTCTCCCTTAACGCCCAAAACTCAAAAAGAAAGCTCTTTGCTTCCTTCATGTCTCGAACCCGAGACCTCACTGCAGCCCTCACTTTCCAACGCCCTTTGCCACTTCTCCTCATTAAACTTTCATGCCATGAACCTTCTCCAATTAATTTTAAGGCATTCCTACTTAAGCCCATCACTTCCAAAAAATAACAAAATGCAGAAGTGCTCCTCCTGTCACTCGAACTTGTGACCTGCGTTCCCCCTCCCTTTTTCACCTCCAACACGCATTCAACCACTTAGCCAACTAAATCCTTGTGTCAGGTTCCTACTAAAAATTTTCTTAACCCCTAACTCACCTAGCTTCCTTCTTTAAAACACTTAGAAAGAATTTTTTTTTTCTAAATCAGGCCTAGCTCGGGGTTATTTCTAGACCCTAAAACATGCCAAATGATCCTAGTATTTAATTCTTCAAGCACACACATGGGAAATTAATTAAATTTTAGACAACCCCTAATTCAGGATGTTACAAAAATCTAGAATAAAAACCATCGATACCAATCCATAGCTTCTTAGTGTGACAGAATCTCCGACGACCTCCAACTCTAGCTAGCATCTATGACACTATAGGAAAAAGAAAGGAAGGGGTAAGCATTATAGCTTAATAAGTAGGTATGTAAATAATAAGTGATTTATTAACAGGCTTTTATAAATCTTCACAATATGTTTTGAAGATAATACAATCATAATTGCACATAGTTCCACTATTTATTCATGTTCATCTCAAGCTGTCTACTCGACTCACAGTCACTAAAATATTTATATATTTATTTACGGAACTCAAAATTAAGTTCCGAAAATTTTCCTTGAAATTAGACTCAAATATCATCTTGCCATAAAATTTTCAGAATTTATGGTTTAGCCAATAAGTACAGTTTATTTTTTAAAGTCACCCCTGTTCCGCTGTCCTATAGTTCCGACCCCTCTGCACTAAAAATTAATCATCTCATTGTACAGAATTTTGATAATGTTCCCACTTGTTTCTCTTGAAAGTAGACTCATTAATAAATTTAAGCATATAAATTATAAACCATAATTATTTTTATGAAATTTTTAATGATTTTCCAAAGTCAGAACAGGGGATTTCGACATCATTTTGACCCTGTCTCACAAAAATTCAAATATCAGATAATATGAAATTCTTTTGTTTACACCGTTCCTTTTATGTGAAAATAGACTCATGCATCTTTAATTTCATATCTTATTCAACCTCTAGTTCAATTTCCACCATTTTTTGTGATTTTTCAAAGTCACACAACTGCTGCTGTCTAAAACTATTTTGTTGCTAAATTTACTCTTTCATAATTTCACTTACTCCATTTCATCTTACCGAAGGTTCGATCAAATATCGAGCACATTGTTCATAAAATTTCACACTTATACCTGCACTTATTCATCACATAATCATATTCAATTACACTTAATCATTACATGATCGCATGTATTTTCACTTAGTCAATTTCCTGTTGAACTCATCGGAATAATAACAGATAGACGATGGCCTACACATTGTACCACCCTTGTAGCCGAAGCTATCTAGTGCACATAGTAGCCTGCACTTAGTACTACACATGTGACCAGAACCATCCCTTACATATAGTGGCCTACACTTAGTACCGCACATGTGATCGAAGCTATCGGGTACGCATAGTAGCTTGCACTTAGTACTACACATACGACCTATCCGTCTGGTACACGTAATAGCCTGCACTTAGTACTACACACGTGACCTAAAACCATCTCGTAGCTCTCTTGTACACATAGTGGCCTACACTTAGTCCCACACATGTGACCTAGCTACCTCATTAGTATATTTTCTATTCTGAAGGTTCAAACGGGAATTATCACTTTTCAACATTTTACCAATTCATCCATAATCAATCACAATTCATAATTTACATCAAATAATTACTCCATATTCAACCATATCTCACATATATCAACAAAATATTAAAACATAAATAAAAAATGATGTATTATTTACATACAAACTTACCTCGGTAGCACAATCGGTGAAAAGGACTCATTCGTCATATTCTTTGTTTTCCTCTCGTTCTAAGTCCGAATCTCATTTTTCTTGATAATCGAGCTTGGAAGCTTGAAAAACCCTAGCCATGGTTTCCTCTTGTGGAACTCGGCCATGGGGTTGAAGATGGACAAAAATTGACTTTTAATTTTGTTTTTAATTCATTTTAATTACTAAATAACCAAAATGCCCCTAACTTAAAAGTATTCTATTTCACCTATTTCATGTCCATTTTTGTCCAACAAATTAACCAATGGTCTAATTACCATTTAAGGACCTCCAATTTAAAATTTCATAACAATTTGACACCTCTAGCTTCTAGAACTGAAGTTTTGCACTTTTTACAATTTAGTCCTTTTGACTAAATTGAGTGCCCAAACATCAAAATTTTCGAACGAAATTTTCATGAAATCGTTCTGTGAAATTGTAGACCATAAAAAATATAATAAAAATAAATTTTATTACGTCGGATTTATGGTCTCGAAACCACTGTTCCGACTAGGCCCAAAATCAGGTTGTTACAATATGAGAATGTAGTAATAAATTCTATCATTACAGATAGAAAATGTTTAACTTATTTGGTATTGAGACAAAAAAAAAATATTATTAAAATATTTGATAGTACAAAATTAGTTGAAAGCTTTAGAAGAGCTAAAATATCAATATCTAAAGAAGCACAAAATTTGTGATGGCTAATATAATCATTTTTTTTTATATTTGAAGATTATGACATGTTCTCTGAAGTGAATATTGCATATAATTTTTTGAAAATTTTGTTTTTTTTACATAGTGACGTTATAGACTTCGCATTGATTTAGATATTTTTAGTAATAAATGTCAAAATAGTACTTATAAGAACTAATATATAAAACATTACTTATGAGAACTAAACTTCCAATTTCAACATGGGATTATGTTGATTTACATGTTATACGCATAAATCCAATAAATTATAAATATTTCTTATTACAATTAATTTTTGGTCAAGAGCTAAATATTTCTCATTTTTAAATTTTTGTATGTGCGTATATGTTTCAATTGCTCCACCACAACAAAGATGGGTAAATACTCAAAGAAAGTTGGGAATATATATTAATTATGAGTCTTCTTGTATTATTAATATGTTTTAAATGTATTGGAGATTCAGTTATGACATAATTTGTGATTATTATTTTGATTCGATAGTTTTCCCGACATTAGGGAGAAGATATATAATAACTTGTAATGAGTTAGGACAAGAGTAATTTGAAGTAGAAGTTCAACAATGATAACTTATTACAAGCTCCAAATATGAAAATTCTCATAAAAGGAAATAATAAATCTAAATTGTCATATAGTGAAGGTGGGTGCTCTAGAAGAGACACAAGTCATAACTAATAAGTAAAACTCCAAAAGAGATTCAGGTACCTGGAATTGAAGATTAAAATAATGAAACTAAGAAATCTTGATAAGTTATGTCAATTAGAGAAAATGTCGAACCGATAATAAAAATGGTCGACAATGGTTTTGCATACAGTATTATTGTCGAAATAATGAAATAAAAGGAGAACCTTAAATAAATCTATTGAGAAATATAGATATGGAATACAATGTTCCAAATAGAAAAATACAACTCAACTATAATTAAATTTGTAGAGTTTTTGGATCAGTAGTCCAAATATCTAAATGTATAAAGCTAGTGAAGATGCAAATAAAGTAATTTTGCAAAGGCGGAATCAAATATGAAGTTTTTGTTAAGCCCTGACATTGATTATGAAAAAAAATATTTTTTATGGTGGATATAATAACCTTTAACTATATTAATAAACTGATAGTTCATAAAAAATTTAACTTGTATCTAATGGTTGTTGTTACAACTTTTTATGAATCATTACATAGTAAAGTTTATATTAAAATCCTTAAAGGATTTGTAATGCTAGAAGCATATTAAAATTTTCGAGAAATTATTCATTTATCCTATTTGTGTTTATAATTATTGTTGAAACTCCTGAAGAGATCAAAATATATTTTCTCAAATTTTCCTTTACTCATGACTTTAAAGAATGGTGATATAAATGCTTAATAAATATATTCAAATAGTCATTTGAAAAACTAGTATTTAAGATTGAACACGTAGAATATGAGAAATTATGTGATGTTTTCATGGAGAGTAAATACGTGTTGTACTCTTTTTCTCTTAACCGAGGTTTTGTTCCATTGGATTTTCGTGGTAAGATTTTTAATGAGGCAACATATTATGCATATTATACATATGTATAGTCTTTTTCCTTTACTAGGAACTTCTTTCCACAGGGTTTTTATTTTAGTAAGACTTTAATGAGACACGTTATCTACAAATGAACATTTAATGAGAGTTTTATGAATATTTTATTAAGTAGACGTCTATCAAAATTAAGATAAATTTTGATGTACTTTAAATTCTAATAATAATTAGAAAGAATTTTGTAACTATTTTAATTGATTAATAAAATACATGCTGTCTCTTTTACTATTCTATTTTCTCTGTATACTATTTTATAACGTGGCTATCTTTGATTTTGAGGAATGAGGAAGTAGTTAGCCGCCAGCCTTGGCATAATAATGAATGGTGAGCACTGAACTGTCCACCCGCTCGAGCGTTATGCATCCCTTGACCAAATGGAGATATGGGTCCCCAAATGCCATTTGAGTCTCTCCCAAAACTTTCTACTTCTAAATTTTATCTTCATATTTTATGAAATTTTACAATTTAATTAAATGGTTAATTGATACTTTGGTTTAATATTTGGGATTATTCAATTAAATTAATTTTTCAGTGTTCATAAAGTAGAAGATAAAATCTACTTTATAAAGAACCAAGAATTAATAGCAAAATAAACAGCTAAAATGTTTAAACACACAATTTCCATAAAGAAAACAAAGTCAACGACCTGGAAAGTCTTGGGTGGTATGAGGCTTTTTTAGTGCTGACACCCAATGAACTATAATGAATCAACTCCAATCCAAATTAAAATATTTTTAAAATTAAACATATACCAGTCTAAGCAACCCGTCATGCTGCTGTAGCTCTCTTAACATCCTACCATGGTTTCCACAATGGACATCGGTGCCAAAGTCAAATCCAAATTCATTTCTTCCGCATGTGGAGCCAAGTTCAAGCTATGCCTTTGGGTACCACTTCTGCAACATGCTTCACTGGTGCCAATGCCATAGGCCGGGCCAATGAAATTTATTTCTTTCTCTTCTTTGATCATATAGTATGATGAGTGGAGTGGTGGTTCACCACCCAGGCACATGGTAATGCCACTGGACTTCATTTCAGTCTTGAATTGAGCTTCCCTACTCCCTTCCTCACTCAAGTCGATACCAAATACCCTGCACGGTGGTTTGGAAACAACGTGACTAGCGAAAGGGACTGGCGCAGCATCATAAGCAGGCTCCATGAAAGGAGCTCCCTCCTCTTTGATTGGTGCATCGGCGTCCTTAAACAATAACTTTTTCTCACATTCGAAGTTGGGGACCTTCGTGGGGTACGTGCCACTGCCAGTGGTTCCATTATCAACTGGATGATTCAGAGAAATATCCCCAGATGGCTTGGCTGGTTTCTCCACTTCAACCTTATAATAAGAAGATCCCGCTTCATCAATATCATGCACTTTGTACAGCGTGAGTTTATCTCCAACCCTGAAATTGTTGCAAATAACAAATTTTCTCCATCAACCGGAGAAAACCGGTTTCTTGTACCCATTTTTGCGGACAGAGCAGACAATCGGCCACGCCTTTGTCCCATACATAAGGTGAAGTTTCACCGCATAGCTTCCGTTAAAATCTGGCAAGGCAGGCAAGATTTTTGCCGGGACCGCCAGCCTTTTCCTGGTATCAGTGTCAGTCAGTAACTTGCAGAAGAGCTTTATAGCTTCAGCCATGGTGTGTGAAAATTCCAGTACTTAGTACATAATGGGACGAGATTGTCTGCTCAAGGTCTTGAACTTCCCGGTACAATCAGCTTATATATATACAAGGGGTTCATGAGGTCGAGCCGATAAATCAACAATCAAGGAGATAACGACAAGTGTACTTCATCCACCGGCCTCTAGTCTCTAGCCCACCGATTCTTAAAGCTCGCCAGGTGTGAATGTGTGTATATGTGGACTTTAAACTTTTTCCAATGTTGTTCATACGTCATGAGACCAATGGGGATTAGTTGGTGGGGCCAAGGATCGGAGTACGTTCACATTGGACGTAATCCATTAACAGTTCGCCATAAAAATATGCTTTCTATTGCCCATATAAGAATATAACACAAAATCGTACCTTACATTCATTCTTTTCTTCATTTTGCGACTCGTATGAATGATTCTGATTTAGTATTAATTTTTATGCTACCAACTAACAATTAACTCATTAACTCATTAAATCATATACATAACATCAACATATATAATTATATATTAAAATTTACTATTAATGTATCATATTATATAGTATTTGATATACTTTTAGCGAAAATTTTTTGACATATAAAAACGTTTAAATATGTCACATATTTTATTTTTAAATATCTTACTGGCATTTAAATATGTTCATAGGTTAAGTATTTCGTTCCACTTAGAGGTATTTATGGGTCGAGCTGGGCAGAGTTCGGGTCAAGTTCAATAAAAAAATTTGGCCTGTTTACTAGGCCCAACCCAACCCGTCAGTATTAATTTTTAATATATATAATACATCAAAAATACTAAAAACATTAAAATAAATATTTCCCAATAAATTTAAAATAAAATTTTAAAAATATGTATACTTTTAATTAACACTAAGATAAATACAACTTAACAAGCAAATGCCTCTAAAATAATAAAAAAATTAATAATAAAACAAGTGTTATACTAGACCTATCCATGTGGCTCGGCTCAAAGACCCGCTCGAAAAGTGGGGGTGTTTGGGTAAAAATATAGACCCGAAAAATGGGTCTAGACAAAAAAAAAGACCCATTTAGAAAATGGATAGGGCCTCGAGTAAGGCTTTTTTGGGCTAAGCTCGGCCCGATCCAGCCCGAATATGAAAACAAAAAAAACTTGTTGTTTTTTTTATTGTTTTTTATTTTTTTGTAACACTCATAACCCTTATTCGTCACCGGAACAAGGTTACGAAGCATTACCGAACTTTACAAAATGAATACGAACGTTTTATAACATTTAATAAACATATCTGAAACCAATCATAAAATACTCATATTGTCTCTTGTATGAGCCTTCAAGGTCCAATATACACCTTAGAAGTGAATTGAGACTAAACCAGATATTCAGGGAATTTTTTCCAAAATCTCAAAAATTTTCTTAAGAGCAGGGGATACACGCCCGTGTGGCTTACATGCCCAAGAGACACACCCGTGTTTTAGGCCGTGTGGGCATTCGACGTGAAGCACACTGCTGTGTCCATACCCGTGTAACTCTCTGACTTGGGTCATACGACCAACCACACGTCCGTGTGCTAGGCCGTGTGAAAGGTGCAGGGGTCACACGGCTAAGCTACACGCCCGTATGCTAGGCCGTGTGCAAAAACCTGGGCATTCTGCTTTGAAATTTTAAGATGCAGGGGACACACAGCCAGACCACATGCCCATATGTTAGGTCGTATGTCACACACGGCTGAGAAACACGCTCGTGTCTCTGCCTGTGTGGATGAAAATAAACCATTTTATGGCATCTTTTCTCACCCATTCTTGACTTCAACCTACACACCTCAAATTTCATACATATAAGCCATAACAAGATCTTCAAACAACCAATACCTAACTTTAATATGGTCATATTATCACATATATTCTAACATTCTAATTAGAACATAAAACAATTCACACATGTAACTACTTATATCAACATGTTTTTTCAAATTCATTCATTACTATACCTAAAAATTATTCATCTATTAACCACACCAACACTTTTACCAAACATGACAATATCATGCATAAATACGTTGACTTGATACATAAACAATATGTAAATCTTGACATTTACACAACCATTTCAATCCCTATACATGCCATATAAACAATAGTGTGTATAGCAAAAGCTACCAGAGTAAGTTGGATAGTGTGACTTGATGTGTTGATCCGACCCCCCGATCTCACGTTAATCTACAAAGACATTAAACAAACAAGTAAGCTTAACGAAGCTTAGTAAGTTCGTTGACTTTTAAACATAAATCTTACCGAATATTCTATAATAATTCATTTAAGTAAATCATTCAATATACTATTCTTGCCAACCACAACTTCAATTGATGAATTCACTCATTTCAGCTCATTATCAATAATAACTTTAAATCTTCAGACATTAATTCTATATGTCACTTAACAACCCTTGTCAAATCGGAAAACGTCTTACGGATATGAGTACATTGTATTCGGAAGCCCGAAGGCTGCAGAGAAGCCATAAGTGTTAAACGGAAACTCGTAAGGGTTGAACAGAAGCTCATAAGAGCTGAACGGAAACCCATAAGGGTTCAACTGAAGCTCAAAAAAGCTAAACAGAAACCCATTAATATAAGTTAACTGAAGCTCATGAGAGCTAAACGGAAAGTAAACACGAAAGTTTGCAACAAATGCTGAACCTCCATTTAATTGGGTAATTTGCCGTCAATTCTTCTTTTGCACTGAACGACTGTACTCAATCCCGCGTTTCGTTCGCTTTGAACATTTAATTCAATTTTCATAACTTTAATAATAATTTTATTTTTAACAAATGATATGAATAAATACATAATATTATTCATAAATTTAACATTTGAAATTAAATTTTAACCATACGAACTTACTTGGGTTAAATTGTGAAATTTGTAGTAGTTCAGGGACTATTCTGTTAATTTTCTTTTTTCACGATTATCTACGGGCTCTTGATCTAAAATATAAAATTATTCATTCATTAGCATATAATTCAATTCTAATGTACTTCACAATTAATACCCTTCAATTTTTGAAATTATACAATTACCCTAATTTTTATAGTTTTTGCAATTTAGTCCCTCACCAATTAACCTATCAAATGAGCTAATTTTTTTTCTCAATTGACAATTTATCTAATTATTCTAAGCTACCATAAAACCTTTGATCAAAATAATTTTAGTATCAAACCCTAATATTAAATCTTTTTACAATTTGGTCCTAAAATCAATTTCTTTTAAAATCACTTGATGAAATCATCATATAATAAAATTAAAGCTCTAAATCCATGTTAATTCATCACAAACATTCAACACTCATCAATGGTAACTTTCAAAATTACCAATAAAATAAAAAACTAATGAAATAGATAGTTGGACTTAATTGTAAAAGTGTCAAAAACATAAAAATTACAAGAAATAAACAAGAATTTAACTCACTTGGAGCAAAAGTATGAAAGCCAGCTTAAGAAACCCTCCTATGGCATTTTGCTGAAGTTTTAGAAGAGAAAATGTCTAGAATTCTCTTGTAATTTCAATTTCTAAGTTTAATTTCATATAAATTTACAATTTTGCCATCCATTTTAATTATTTTATTATTTCCTACTTACCAGCCGCCCCATCCATTTATTTTGGGCATAATTACTCCTTAAGTCCTCCCTTATTTAATTATCAAGCCATTTGATCACTATTTCTTCTAATTAGTAAGTTTTGCATATTCTTCAATTTAATTCTTTTTATTTAATTAACTACCAAAACATTAAAATTTTCTAACAAAACTTTAATAATAACTCAATGACACTCCTTAAATATTTATAAAAATATTTACGGCTTAGTTTATAAAATCAAGTCTCGATACCTCGTTTTCAAAACCACTTAATTTAATACTTTCTTCTAAAACACAATCACTATTTTAAAAGTCTTCCTAAAATCACATTTAACTTATAAATACTAAATAATAAAATTTTCGAACTCACTCATCGAATTTAGCGGTCTCGAACCACTATTTCCGACACCACTGTAAATTGGGCTGTTACAATTTTCTTGTTGTTGTTTTTTTCTCTATTTTGCTACCATTTCAAAATTATGTTGCTTCTATTTTGTTGTTATTATTTGGATATTGTATAACTCTTGTTCCATTGTTAATTTTGTTACTATTTTTCACATTTGCTTGTTAAGTTACATTTTTATCTTAGTGTTATTTAAGTATACATATTTTTTATTTTATTTTCAATTTGTTGGGAAACATTTATTTTAATGTTTTTAGTATTTTTGACGTATTATATATACTTTTTAAAATTATATAAAAATAATATTAAAAAATATTAATACGAGAAGACCAGGCTCGGGTTTTAGTGTTTTTATCCGGGCCGAGCTTGGGCAAAATTTTAGGTCTATTTTTAGGGCCGAGCCTAGAAAACAGGCCTAATTTTTTTGTTAGGCCCGACCTGGCCCATGGGCACCTCTATGTTATACAATATCTAAACAATAACAACAAAATAGTAGCAACATAATAGTAAAATGGTAGCAAAATAGGGAGAAAATAATAAGAAAATAACAGTAAAAAATAGAAATAACAGATTTTTTTTGTCCTTTTATGAATTCGGGTCGAGCTTGAGCCAAAAATGCGTTACTCGAGGCTCAACCCTTTTTTTAAATGTGATTTTTTTTGCCTAAATCTATTTTTTGGGCCTATATTTTTATCCAAACCCTCTCACTTTTCGAGTAGGCCTTATGGTCGAGCTGGTTGCCCCAACCCATGAACAGCGACTTAGTTGACCTGATCCATTTTCGGACTGGACTTGGCTTAAGCTTTTAATGTTAGGTTGCTTTAGTCTTACCTATTTCACTATTCAAAATTAATAAAAAAAAAATATATAATTATATTAATATTTAAATATTTATAATTAAAATTGAATAAAAATAATTTTAATAATTTTTAAATAAAACATATCATTTGGGTGAGCTAAACCAACCTCGATTTAATTTTTTTTTTAAATCAAATTTCAATCCAATCCATAAATATCTCAACTATTAATATTTTAAATAATTTAATATAAAACTTTAACAATTTAATGATAAGTATCTTGTTCTTCATACTTGATAATCATATGAATTAGAAACTAGAGGTTTCAATCAAAGCATTTTAGAAATTAAATCATCAAAAAAAGAAGTGCTAAAAATAGTGATCATTTGATCGAATCAAACGAAAAAGTTTTAAGTTAATCGAGTTGGTGAATCTTATTTTATTATCCTAATTCGGTTTGAAATTTTCTCGAATCAAATCTAGTGAGACGGAATTTGAATTGAATCAAATCAAATATATTTGTTCAAGTTAAATTAAAAAAATGACTTTCGGTCTTTATAATCACTATCACCCGCCGTAATCAAATTTATCCACTATAATCAAATTTGTTATTAACTTTCATCCCCTCAAAATTTATTTATTAATTTTTTATATACGATTTAACTTATTTGCTTGCTTAGTTGTTTCAATTATCTTTTAATTCTTATCACAATATATTTTGAAATTAAAAATATATTAAATGTAAAAAAATGTGTTGTTTTAATAAAATTTATTTTAAAGGTAACATGTGAAATTGATATCAACATAAAATTTTAACACGAATATTTACGATATCATCAATAATTCAATTTTAACATAAATTTATGAAGATTCAATATGATTAAAACAACTCAATAATATAAATAGTACAAAATATGAAATTTAATTTAATAATATAAATAGTAGATATAAATAAAATTATTATTATTTAAGTTTAGGGATTTGTTTTGGATAATTTTGATTTTTAATTTGGGGTAAAGAGTAAAGAGTAAAAGTTTAAGGGGAAAATAAAATTTTTTTTTGGGGGGGTTGGAGGAGTGAACTTTTAGTGGGAAAGTAAATGGAGGGAATAAAATTTTAGGAAAAAAATATTCAAAAAAATTGCGGGGAAAATGGTTTTAGTGTAAACGACGTGGGATGGAAAGAGACTAAAAGTTATGGCAGGAAATAAAAGGAAGTAAAAGTTTTGAGAGTAAAGTAAAAAGGTTTGAGGTAAAAATGTAAAGCATTATAATTTGGTATTCAGTTTACTCGAAATTGAAAAAAAGAATTCGAGTTGACTTAAATAATTCAATTTGTTTAACTTGAAATTTGGTTTTTTTTATTTTTTATATCAAATCGAATCGAGCTTATTTCTTTTGACATTTTTTTTTACAGGTTTAGTTTGGATGAATGAGACTTTTAGTTATTGTTAGTATAAAAATAGTGGTGCTGATAAAATTAAATATTATGACAATACTATAACATAAAATAAAAAGAAAACTAAACGCATCGTATTGCACTCAATTCCCATCCACTTCATACACAGATTGAAAAAATAGAGAAAAAAAAGAAAAGAAAAAGATTGGAAAAAAAAAAGTGAGTTGATCATGTTAATGAGTAACATATAGATATTACAGATATAAAAATTTTATGTATGATGAAACCGAATTTTCTTCTAATCTCTTTTTTATCCATTGATTTAACAGTTCTCTTCACCACCCTAAGCTTTGATGCCATCTCCTTCATTATTACCCTTTTCCCTGAATACTCAATCACTGATCTTAGAGTTAATGCCAGTTCCACGCTTTTAGCTTTTACAAGCCTCCACCTTCTCCTCATCCTCAATGAACGTATTGCACCTGAAATTTTCTTTTTATATGATTTCCAATAACCCTGGAGTTGCATATTTACTCTCCCTCCAACACATTTGCTCTCTAACTTTAACTTCAAACCTCGTACCAAATCGACAACTGCTTTACCCTGTTCTGTAATTAACCGTTTAATGCCTCGCGAGTTTTCTAATTCTTGGTGCTTGTCTGCTTTGCTGGATTGTAGTTTGCATATGGCCTGGGACACCAATTGTTTTAACTCAGGGTCTTGGGCCATGACTCTCGGAGCTGTTGTTTGAAGAGCTGTCAATGCTCCTTCTTTCATCAATACATTGCTATTGCTGTCGTGCTTTGCAAGATAGCAGATGAGAGTTAATCTATGGCACTGTAACTTTTCATCACCATCGTCAAGTAATAGCTTGATTAGCAATGGTACGCCGTTCGATTCGATTATTGACTTCGAATGCTCGCAAAAGAGGTAATTATCTGGGGAGACAAACTTTTGCAAAGCAATAGAAGCTTCCATTGCAACTTCCCGGTCCATATCGCCTAGTCGAGCCACCAGTGGACTAATTACTTGGCACTCTTTCGCTGGAAAAGACCTTGCCAATGAACCGACTGACTTGATTGCCGGAATTCTCAGTTTCATGTTGTCGAATTCTTTGATTACCCTCAATAGCTCATCGACAACTGCCTTTGCAGCCGGAGAAGAACTCTTAAAGGTGGAATGTCTAAATTCATTACTTGATTCAGCAATGGCTGTGATTTCTCTTATAATCATTAAGCAATTGTATCGTAATTCATCTTTTTCCGTTTTTAACAACTTAGCCAAGCATAGCATTCCTTTTGTCTCCGTCAATGTCTTACAATTTGAAATGCTCCCTTGAACAAGCATCCATAAAGCCCTGGAACAACTAAGTTTCAATTTCGGATTCGGTTTAGTATCACCTGCAGGTGACAACAATGTAACCAGTTGCCATATCACATTCTCTCTGATTAAAACGTATTCCTTCAATTCTGGGTTATGCTCCGCAATGCCGGTAACCAAATTGGCTGCCTGAATTTGATCAGACGTCGCTGATGTTCTTGATAAACGACTTAAGATTGTAGAAACCATTTCCTTCATAATAACCCTTTTCCTCTCCTTCTCGTTAGCTAAAAGGCAAAGTGTTTTGACAGCCATGATTTGAGCATCCAAAGATATCTTCTCTTTTAAAAGCTTTTGTAAAGATGGTACCCCGTCTTCTTCAGAAATAATGTTCTTATACTCATCGTTTTGCTCAGCAAGTGATGCCAGTTGTTTCACCGCCCGGACGCGATCTTCCAATGCACGCCCCATTTTGACGGCGGCGATGCAAGACCACACCTTAACCTTAACTGGTTTCTCGTACGTCGGCGTCGAGCAACTTTGGGGCATGTAGATGGAAAGCAGCCATTCCATATCGCTGATAGAAGCATTTAAACAGTTGAAGAGCTCCACAAAGTGGGTTGCATTGCTGCAGGTAGTGAAGAGTTTCCACAACAGGTTTCCGCCCTTGCATTTGTGGACAATGGAGAGGGCGTGCTCAAAGCCAACCTTAACCTTGGCTACTATGCAATGAAGTGGGCGCAAGTAAAGGGAAGTATGAGGTGAAGTAACGAAACAAAGCAGGGTTTTCAGCATTTGCGATAGTCGATTAACTAACGATACCAAACTGGAGACTTCCTTCTTGAATGACTTAGCCTTGGTAGCCGCTGTGCAAACATCATCCCCTAAAGATATCAAATCCCAGAGTTGCTGAATCTGTGTTTTTGCCTCCCAACTCAACATTGTTTCAGTTCACATTGCTGACAAGCTCTTTTTTTTGTTCGACATGCCGGTTCTCTTTGTTACCGTTTCGTTTAAATTTAAGCGCCTAAGGCTAAGGTCAAAATCAAGCAATAAAGTTGCTTGATATTTTCGCCACCAGTCAATGCCATAGCTAGTCGGAGACGATGCTCAACAGCGTTCGAGAAAATTACAGAAACAGCAAAAACCCACTTTTGTTTTTTCTGATGAAGTGAAAAAGGGCCCACTTGACATGTCTCCATGTGATTTTGTCACATTACCGTCTTGGTATATGCCTTCTGGAAAGTCTGATGTTCGATCGCGCGATTGTTAGGTTGCGAGATTGCTAAGGTTGCGCAGTATAGCTAAATGTTTAATTTGAAGAAGTTGCAGGACTCGAAAGCAACTTTTAATTTTGTTTATTTGTTTTTTTTGTTTTTTGGATCAGCCGTTCATTCCGATTAGACTTTTTTTTTTTTTTTGTGTGTGTGTGTGTGTTTATCAACAAAATACTAATACGTTTATTTGTCGTCATGGGAACGAGCATTATCAATGTGATTGTCGGGGAAAAAGAGACTAAAGAAATCGCGCGCACTCGTGCGGTACCCTTATCGCATCGCAAAGGCACACAATAATGGACAATTAAAGAACCAACCATTAAGGCAAGCATTAGAAACAAAAGTGACTCATAGCAAACAAATCCAAACACCGCTAACTTTGACATTAAGTTGTATCATTTTATAAATGTTATTTTAATGAAGTTTAAAGGTGAAAAAAAAATTAATTTTTTTAATTAAGTTTTTTATTTAATCGGTTACTTGAACTTTTAAAATGCATAAAAAAATATTTTCAAATTTTTTCAAAAAAAACAATTAAATTCATTTTTTTCAGTAAATTAGGTATTTGAATTGCTAAAATGTATAAAAAAAGCGCTTAAATTAAAAAAAAAATCAATTAAGCCCCTACTCTTTTTTTTTCCACTCAATTAGGTAATTGAACTGCCAAAATGCATAAAAAAAAGCCCTCAATCTTTAAAAAAAACAATTAAGCCCATGTCTTTTTTGCACTCAATTACAAAAATGCATCAAAAAAGTCCTTTGACCGTTAACTTTAAAGGTCCTTTGACCGTTAACTTTAACGGTCAACCGTTAAAGCTAACTGTTCTTAATTTTTTCAGTTAAAGTCACCACATATTATAACCACAACATGACATGTGGCTAGAGGTGTGCATGGGCCGGGCCGGGCCGGGTTTGGGTCGGGCCCAACTAAAAATTTAGGCCCGTTCATTGGGCTCGGGCCGGGTCGGGCCCAAAAAATGGGCCTAAAGTTTTGCCCAAGCCCAGCCCATATAAAAATGCTAAAACCCAGATCCGGCCCGGCCGTATTAATTTTTTATATTATTTATATAATTTTTAAATATATAATACATCAAAATACTAAAAAATCAAAATAAATACTTTTCAACAAATTAAAAATAAATTTTAAAAAATATGTAGACTTAAATAACACTAAAATAGATGCAACTTAACAAGCAAATGCCTCTAAAATAATAACAAAATTAACAAATGTCTTTAAAATAATAACAAAATTAACAATAAAATAAGTTTT
Organism: Gossypium australe; assembly: GCA_005393395.2. Lineage (NCBI taxonomy): Eukaryota > Viridiplantae > Streptophyta > Magnoliopsida > Malvales > Malvaceae > Gossypium > Gossypium australe. The sequence goes on along the minus strand of CM016614.1, from coordinate 126,943,184 downwards.
ATATAATATCTAAACAATAACAACAAAATAATAGAAACATAATAGTAAAATGGTAGCAAAATAAGGAGAAAAACAATAAGAAAATAATATTAAAAAAAAGAGTTTTTTTTTCTTTAATGAATTCGAGCAGGGCCGGGCCAGCCTCGGGCCAAAAATACCTTACCCGAGCCCGGCCCATTTTTTAAACGGGCCTTATTTTTTTGTCCAAGCCTATTTTTCGGGCATATATTTTTGCCCAAACCCTCCCACATTTCGGACGGGCTTGGCCCGGCCCATGCACACCTCTACATGTGGCAAAAAATGATAAAAATAAAAATTTATAAAATTTATAAAAAATGTAAATTTAAAATATTAAAATATTAAAATATTATTAAAATTAGAAAAAATAAAAATTGTAATTGTTTATAAAGTCGTAAAAAAATTATAATAAATGTAAAGAATATAAAATTCATAAAAAATTATAAAAATTATCGTACCAAGAGAAGTGTCGAAACCATTTTTTTGAAAAGGGGTGTCGACTTTGATTTTGAAAACGAAAAACGAGAGTCGCCACCAATCCTTTTTTATGAGGTGTGATCAGGTTACCTCGTAATTCAATCATTTTAATAAAAATTTTAATTTACTAAAATGACAATTTTTGGTCTACGAATTTTAGAAAACGGGTTCGAGAGTCGGTTATGCACGAGGAATGATTAGCACCCTTGATACGCTCAAAATTGGTACCTAGTTGATTAATTGATGTCTTTGGTGTCGAAAATTGGAAATTTGAAGAAATTTTAAAATACAATCCTTTGCTATAAAATTGAACATTTTTCGTAAACAGGGCATATTTCACGTTAACCGAGAAAAAAGAATTACGTCCCGTAACTTAGGACACAATGTTTTAAATTCCCGATACGAGAATAAATGCCAAAAATTTTATTTATTTTGAAAGGTATTCAATTATCTCGGTTTTAGAAAGAAATCATATTCCGTAAGTTAGAATACGATCTTTTCGTAATTCCCGAGATTATTCAAGATTCACGTAAAAAAGGGGTTCGTTTATTTGGATTTATAGAGAAAGTAAAAGTTAGGGCACGACCTTTCGAATCTCAAAGCGCGGAGTATTGCTTATTTCAAAACAAAAATTTTAATACGTCGGATAAAATGTAACATGATTTCGTAGTAAAATGGAAAATGAATTACAATGCCGATATGCATAACAAAATAAAAATGAGTGCGATAATATAAATAACAATAATAAAGGAAAAAATAAAATAAAGAACCAAAATAAACAATCTATATAATAAAAAGAAAAATAATAGGTAAAAATTTAAAAATAATAATAAATAATAATAATAATAATAATAATAATAATAATAATAATAATAATAATAATAATAATAATAAAACCTAATAGTAAACCAATAAATAAATATTATGTACAATAGTTTAAAGATAATAAAATAATAATAATAATACAAAAAATAATAAATAATAATACATTAATAAATGAATAATAATAGTAATAAATAATGATGATGATGATGATGATGATGATTGTACAACCCCAATTTTGCCCGGGCCTACAAGCCATACCCAAACCCATTACAACAAATCTGACCTAACAGACCCTAAAACCCGAAGCCCAAATCGGTGGCCTACTAAGACCTACCCGGTTACAAACCCTAACCCACTTGCACTTAGCCCAACAAGCCCAATACCCTCAACAGAAAAAAAACAAAATTCCTAACCCTAACCCCAAGTGGCGCTGCTAGGTCTAACCGAACCCTCTGACCCTCTGACTTCTGCAGCCACCTGCCACCGTCTTGTCCACCGCCCCAGCACCGCCTCTGACCTGCAAACAATAAACGGGAAAGGACAGAAAGCAGCAAGTTGTAAAAAAGGCAAATGCTATAAAAGCTGATTTATTTCCTTGTAACGGGGGTTCTTTTTTTAAAAAAAAATCAATACAATACTAGAGATTTAAACAGAAAACGGCAAATCAGAGACTAACGAGAGGAATCAAAATAAGAAAGCATCGAAAACGCTAAAAAACCACTAAAAATCGAATCAGAGACTAAAGGTGATTATTTTTTTAGTTTCGAAGCCTTTCCTTTTCATTTGCTTTTTTTTCTGACATATATACATATATACTGCTGTTATTTTTCTAAAATTTTTTGTTAAAAAAATATAATACAAACTTTACCTTTTTCTGCCACCGCGCGCGGTGGCCGGCGCGACGGAGAACGGCGATCGGGGCGGTGCCAGAATCCCCTTCTCCCTTCGACCTGCAGAGAAAAAAAAAAGGGAGAGGGGTTAGTTTTTTTTTAAAGCAAGCAGCAGAAATGAAAAAAGAAAGGGAAAAATTTACTTTTATAAGGGGACTAAAACGACGCCGTTTAGGGCCTGTTTCAGTGGCCCCAAAACGACGTCGTCTGGCCAAGGATCCGCGCTTGCGACCCGACCCGACCTGAGGATCCGCGCGTTTTCGTTATATGGGCTAATTACCCATATGGTCCTTCGGCATTTCTATTTGATTTTTAGGTTTTCTTTTATTCTAAATTTTACCCAGAACTCTCTCGCGCCTTTTCCAATTTCATCCCCGTTTAAACGCTGCGTTCAAAGAATCGGGCAAATTTCCTTCCCGATCCCTTTACCTTTTTCGCGTATTACAATGAGGCCCCGTTTCTTTTGATTTATTTCAAAATTGGCCCTAAACCTAGTTTTATTTACAATTTGACCCCCCGAAGCCCATTTTATTCACGAATTGACCCCCAAAACCCCGTTTTTAAGGCAATTTAACCCCTTGTTCGTTTTTTGTGCACTTTTACCCTATCTTACTATTGTTTTCTTTTATTTTTGTTTTATTTTATTATACCTAACTATTTATTAGTATTGCTATTATGTTATTCCCATATCATATCATTGCGTTAGTATTACTACTATTATTATTATCTTCTACGTATTTATATATTTTGTTTGCTTATATTATTTATTTATTTATTTATTTTATTTGTATCACTATATTATTATTATTATACTACCATTATTACTATGTTATTATTATTACTATTATTTCCATACATATATTATTATTATTACTATGTTATTATTATTGTATTACCATTATTGCTAGGTTATTATTATTATTATTATATTACTATATTATTACTATTATTATATTACTACTATTGTTATCAATAATATTTTATTTATTGCTTGTTGTTTTCGTTATTATTATCTATTTCATCATCGCATTATCATTATCGCTATTAATATTATACTATTTTCATATATATGTAAATATCTCACTTATTTTATGTATATTACCACCATTATTATTATCATTATTTTCTACCATCGTCAAAACATATATACTATTATCACAATATTTTCCTTCTACCACTACTTATATTCTCATCGTTCATCTCCTTGATTTTCCTGGCATCTCAATTTTCATAACAATCGATATTCCGTATTAGCAATTCGAGTGAATTAGCCCTGACTTACTGGGTTCTAATTTTTCTCGTTTAAGTTAAACAACGGAATATCCCTTTCAAAATCACAAATTCCAGTTTTAAATCGACATTCTGTATTAGCAATTCGAGTAAATCGAGCCCTAACTTACTGGGTTTCGGTTTCTTCTCGTCTAAAGCTAAACAACGAGATATCCCTTTTAAAATCGCAATTTAGATTTTAAACAAAACACTTAATCTCGGATATTCGAAATGTCGCGCCCTAACTTACTGGACTCGACATCTAGATACTTCGGATAAGTTTCTTTTCCTATTAAAATAGGGGCAATATCCCTAATTTGGACCTCTGAGAAAACAAGCGCTAACTTACTGGGTTCTGATTTCTCGTTTGACAAATGACGGGAGATCCTCTTCAAGTATAAAATTAAGTTTTAAAAGGCAAGCTTAGTTTCGGGAGTCTAAAGTATTGCGCCCTAACTTACTGGACATGATGCTTTATCTCTTCGAAACTAAGAGAGTCTTAACGTCCCTTCCAATTCCTTCAAGTTTTGGAAATAAAAAGTATCGTATTTTCAAATCATTTCAAAGTTTCTAACAATAGGACATCGACCAATCAGTTTGGTACCAATTTCGGGCGTGTCGAGGGTACTAATCCTTCCTCGCACGTAACCGACTCCCGAGCCCGTTTTCTCAAAATTCGTAGACCAAAAACACTGTTTTAGTAAATCGAAATGTTTATTAAAACAAAGGTGATCCGATCACACCCAAATAAAGATCGGTGGCGACTCCCTTCCTTTTCATTTTCAAACCTCGAGTCGACCTTGTCGTTTCCTACTGTTTTATCAAAAAATGGTTACGACAGCTTGACGACTCCACTGGGGATCTATTCGTTGAGAGTCAGGCCATAGATTGATTGATCCTTGTCCTTTTGATTAAAATTGGAAAATGGTTTCGGAATTCATGTTTCTTTAAATGCACTTTCAATGTTATATTGGATCTCTTGAATACTTTGGCATTGCATTGCATGACCATTGTGGTCACACCTTTAAGTGGGAGCGAGAAGCTATGCCTTCGTGAGGTTTTCACCTCCGCATGGGCTAGTGGACTGCTTTCAGGATACATCCGTACCTATGTCTTCGTGAAGTTTTCACTTCCACATGGCCATAGGGAAATGAATTCCCCCGAACTGAACTCAGTCTGTATGAGCCTATAATGGGTAAGGATCGAAGAATCTGCTGGTTCGGGTACCTCGAACTTTAGAACTAAACCGCATATAGTAAACCCTAGGAGCCCACCTTAGGTAGAGCTATGTCAAACCTTAGTGGTCACCCAGATAGGTGTTTGTTTATTTTACTTACTTTATATTCCATGGTACTAACTTTTTGTGTTTTATTCTTTTTGTGCATATCATTTCATATTTTAAGAGGCACCGATTCACAGTCAGTTTCTGAGTTAGAGAGCTGGTTATGGAAAGCGGATTCCTTGATAAAGTGGAAGACAATGCGGCCGCCCGCATATGGTCAGAGCAAGGCCAATTAGAAAAAGGGGATAGCTTAGTTGAGGGGTATGTGTCAGAACTACGGGATTACACCAATATCAGTGTCACGCAGAACGAACTCCAGGAGTTGAAAAAAATATGGACCCAGTGAGATGACGAGGCAAAGCAGTTGTTCTACAGTACTTACGGCGACCTGCCTTACCTGCTTGATGTCAAAATAGATAAGCACCTATTCCGAGCAACGACTCAGTTCTGGAATGCTGCTTATAGCTGTTTCTCTTTCGGGAAAGTGGATTTGGTTCCCACGGTAGAGGAGTATACGGCCTTGCTACATTGTCCAAGAATTCAAGTTGATAAAGCTTATTCCAAAGCAGTTAATGGCCCGACTTTTGCAAAGAAATTGATGAATATCACGGGAATGAGCGAACAATGGGTCTCAGCTAGAATGCAGAAGAAAGGCGAAGGTAAATGCATACCTTAGATATGTTTGAGGGACATGATCCTAACACATCCCGATGCAAAGAAAAGGATTGACGTCTTGGCCTTGTGTATTTACGGTTTGGTGATCTTCCCAAAAGCTCTAAGACACATTGATGAAGCAGTTATTGATCTATTCGGCCAATTAGACAAAGGGGTCACGCCTGTTCCTGCCATCTTGGTCGAAACGTTCAGATCATTGAATGCATGTCAGAGAATGGGTGAGGGCAGGTTTATTGGATGTGCGCAGTTGTTATTGGCCTGGTTCCATAGTCACTTCTGGAAAGTGGAGAAAGTGTCTTGTCGGTTTTTGGCGGAAAATTACTCCCCGTTGGAAGAGATAGTAGCTACACCTAGGAAAGAAGACGTGTCCGAAAAAAACTGGATAGCACTCTTTCAAAACCTGCAAGAAGACGACATCAAGTGGAATGCCCCTTGGATGATTCCGGACAAGATCCTTTATAGCTGTGGAAGCTTCGACTGGGTTCCTCTACTGGGAATTTGGGGTGCCACTGCATATGCCCCTTTGCTGGTCCTAAGACAGTATAGTTCAAGACAGTTCGTACCGAGGACATACGGGTTGGCTCAGTGCGAGTTCTCATACGAAGGGGGGAGCTATAAGAAAAAGGTTAAGGAGATCTCTAGTGCCTAGAATCAGATTCATAGAATGAAAATATTATCCGCAGGCCCGATGACGACCCCGGAATACACTGAATGGAGGACTAGGAGGATCAATCATAACATCCCTGAGCCAAATTCAGAGAGCGCCCGGTCAAGAGAAGAATGTTTGCGAGTAGTCCCATCAGAACTGGAAATCGTGAAACAAGATTTTGAAAGGATGAGTTCGGAACTCGAAAGAAAGATAGAGAGACTGGAAGAAGAGAAGATGCTCCTCAAGTTAGACATAGATAGACAAAAGTCGGAAGCTGAAGAACTAAGAAAGGAGAAAGGGAAAATAGAGGAAGACCGAGATGATCTGAAGACGGAATATAAGAAGATGCGTTTGACAATGAAAAACACCGGATTAGGAAAAACTCCGGAGCAATGGCGACGCGAGATCCGAGAGGAAAGAACTAAGGCTAGCAGTTGGGAGAAAAAGTTCCAGGAAATGCAAACGCAAAACGTGGTTCTGAGAAAATATATGGCAGAAAGCCAAAAAGAGAAGAAAGGACTAAAAGCTAAGGTAGCTGAGCTTGAACGGTTCCTGCATCACTATCAAAGTCGCAACTTAGAAAGCGAACTGAGATTAATTCTAAACAAAATCGAGGAAATGAGAGGCAAGATTGAAGAGTTAGAGTCAGCATTACACGGTTGCGAGCTCTGAATTGAGCTTTTGGAAACAAGAGAAGGGCACTGGGAGAAGGAGCTTCTCCATTCCCGTAATCAAGTTAGAGATCGAGACTACCTCATGGATGAAGCGATAGGTCAGATTTGAGAAGTGGCTGATCACCTGTAGACCCTGGCGGCACAAGCTGAGATCCTAGGCATGAAATACGAGCTACAGGCAGATCATAGTCAAGAGCTGGCCTCTTTACTTAGGAGGATCAAAACTCTGGGCTTAAAGGCGAAAGCATATTTGTAATCTGTTTTATGTAAAGGGTTTTTCCTTCTAATAAAGTTTTCTAAAATGAAGTTGATCAGAATCGATGTCTTCTTCTTACATTCATGCATTTGCATTGCATCACATTACATGCATTCAAGTTTACAAAAAGGGGCCTAATTAGCTAAAATTATCAGAGGAAGAGAAAGAAAGAGAGGAAAAAGAAAATCTAGAAACGGAACATCGCTACGGAACACGCACTAAAACCAGGAAAATGGATCAAAGGTTCGAACAATTCCAGAAAGAAAAACAGGAACAAATGCAAGAGCAAATGTTGAAGCTCCAGAAGGAAATGAGGGACCAAATGTTGGAGGCCCAAAGAAACATGATAGCCCAAGTGACCCAAGTGATGAACGGGGCAATGGATAAGGGGAAGGGTCCCATGCATCCGGTTGACGAGTATAGCGAAGGTGCTCCCCCGGGTTATACCCCGCCGCACGTAAGAACACGGCTTGAGGAATATCTCCAAAGGCCACCAGTTACAATCAGGCCCCAGCAGGGGCAGAATGACGTTAGACCTCCCATGAGCTATCATGTGGGCTCTGGATCCCAACCAGGAGACAGCCCGGCCAACCCTGTTGTGCCCGATTTAGATGCAGTAGAAAAAATGGGGTCGAGAATAGAATCCTCAAGGCAACTAGAGGATCGTTGCAAATGGCTGGAGGAAAAATTCAAAGCGCTAGAAAGTATCAATCATCACCATGGGATCGACGCAAAAGACTTAAGTCTAGTTCCCGATTTGGTACTGCCTCATAAGTTTAAAATGCCTGAATTTGAAAAATATAGTGGGACTAGCTGCCCAGAGGCCCACATCACCATGTTCTGCAGGCGAATGGCTGGCTACGTGAGCAATGATCAACTCTTAATCCACTGTTTCTAAGAAAGTTTGGTGGGCGCAGCTGCTAGATGGTATAACCAGCTTAGTCGGGCCAACATTAGTTCCTGGAGAGATTTGGCTCAAGCATTTCTGAAGCATTACAGCCACTCACAGACATGGCACCGGATAGAATTACTTTGCAAAGCATGGAAAAAAGACAAAATGAAAGTTTCAGACAGTACGCACAGAGGTGGAGGGAGGTCGCCATGCAGGTTCAACCACCCCTCTTAGAAAAAGAGACTACCATGCTCTTAATTAACACCCTAAAGGCCCCTTTCATAACTCATATGATAGGGAGTACGACTAAGAGCTTTGCCGACATAGTAATGGTAGGAGAGATGATCGAACATGCCATAAGGGGCGGCAAGATCGAGGCAGGAGAAAGCACTAGGAGAACCGCTCCTAAGAAAAAGGATGGTGAAGTAAATAACGTGAGTACATACAATAAAGGGTACTCGAAGGCGATTACAGTTAATCAGCCAAAGGCAGTTACCGCTGGACAACAAAGACCGACAAGACAGGAATCAGGAACCATGATGAATATCGAAAAGACTCAATTCACGCCAATTCCAATAACGTACAAGGAGCTATACCAGATTTTGTTCAACAAGCTCATCGTGTCCTCGTTCTATTTGCCACCAGTGCAACCTCCATACCCTAAGTGGTACGACCCTAACGCTCACTGCGATTACCATGCAATGGTAGCGGGGCATTCGATAGAGAATTGCCTCGCCTTTAAAAGGGTAGTCGAGAGGCTAATAAAGATGGAGGTTATAACACTCGATGATATGGTAAAAAAGGGGAACCCACTACCCAAACATGAAGATAGAGGGGTAAACGCGATTGGTGAGACAGTGGGGAGAAAAATTAAGAAGGATGTCACGGAAGTGAAAACCCCATTACAAATAGTCTGGAAGGAGATGGCAAAAAAATGATTGATAGATTCAGATCCTGTGGGGAACGGGAGGCATATAAAGAACTACTGCGAACTCCATAAGACAAAAGGGCATGAGATTCAAGAATGTGCCGAGTTTAGAATTGTGGTGCAAGGCCTTATGGATAACAAAGAACTGGAGTTTTATGAAGAAGGAACAGAGGAGGAGAACGTATGTGCGACTGAGGATGAATTGAGGAAGCCTGGGGTCAATTACCCGAGAGTCATCATCTCGCGAAACACGGAAGGCGGGGTACAGGGAAGGCCGAAGATTATAATTCAGAAACCTGCTTCTTTTCCTTACCAAGACAGTAAAAAGATACCCTAGAACTACAATTGTAATGTGACGATACAAGGGGCGGAAAGCTCCACTAGCATTTCTGAGGAGGTCAAGAATGAAGGTTCCTATACGCGTAGTGGGAAGCGTTACGATCCTGAGAATAGAGGAGCAGAACTAGTGAAACCGAAGACTGTGCTGATTGGGCGGAAAAGGAACCCGAAGCCCCTATCAATGAACCCGTAAAAGAGGAAGAGGCCAAAAAATTCTTAAAATTCTTGAAACACAGTGAATATAGCGTGGTGGAGCAGCTGCACAGACAACCAACCCGTATCTCCGTGCTAGCCCTACTTCTAAGCTCGAAGGTGCACCGCGAAGCACTGATGAAAGTACTAAATGAGACTTATGTTACTAAGGATATATTCGTCAACAAGTTGGATCGTCTGGTTAGTAACATAAGCGCTGACAATTTCATTTACTTCAGCGATGACGAAATCCCACCCGGAGGCATGGGATCAACAAAGGCCTTGCACATAACTACCCGTTGCAAGGGATACACTCTGCCAAGTGTGCTAATAGATAATGGGTCAGCATTAAATGTCCTACCACTGGCTACACTCAAGAGGTTGCCGATAGACAGTTCTCACATTAAAGCATGTCAGAACATAGTAAGAGCGTTCGGCGGCACCGAAAGAAGAGTAATGGGAAGAATGGACGTACTGTTATTGATCGGGCCCAACACATACGAAGTGGACTTTCTGGTCATGGATATCAAACCCTCTTACAACTGCTTATTGGGGAGGCCATGGATTCATTCGGCGGGAGCCGTACCCTCATCGCTGCACCAGAAACTGAAACTGGTGACAGAAAATCGGCTGGTAACTATACACGCTGAAGAAGACATCATAGCAACCGTTACCAACGAAGCGCCATATCTAGAAACGAATGAGGAAGCCATCTAATGTTCCTTCCGATCCTTGGAGTTCGTAAATGCGACGTTCATCTCGGAGGAAAGTGAAATCCTGGTGCCTAAACTATCCAAGACCACTAGGATGGGATTACAAATGATGATGGGGAAAGGAGCCCTATCCAGAAGAGGATTGGGCAAATATCTCCAAGGGAAAATGCAGACCCCGATGCTGAAAGAGAAGAGAGACCGTTTTGGTTTGGGCTTCAAACTAGATGCCAAACAAATGAAGAAGGAAATGGAAAAGAAGCAAGAAAGGAGAAGGGCCCGGCTGAACGGAGAGGACATTAAGTGGGAACCAATGACATTCCCCTACATATCCCATACCTTTGTGTCAGGAGGAGTAATTTACCCAGAGAAAGAACCTCCTAAAAAGGAGCATCTTCACATCAATACCATACATGACGGGGAAGCTGATCAAGGAATTTTGTCGGGTATTCATCCGTGTGAGCCTGGAAGCACCTTGGACAATTGGACTGCAGAGGAATTTCCTGTAGTTTTTAGAGATTACACAGAGTAATATTCAGAACGCACTCGTTGTTTTCAAGCCTAGAAACAATGAGATCTCTTTTGTGAAATAGGCTCATGTTCGGATATTTTGTTTTAATGAAGTATATCTTCAATTTCTATCAAGCATTCTCTCATTTTTCTCTTTTTCATTCATGTCATGTGAATAGTCGTCCTCAAATTTATTTATTCTTTATACATCCTTTGCTACCCACCACAGGTCTCTAGACATCAATGATATGAGCAACAATACTACAGATTCAGAAGTCTGCTTTGAGCAAGTCGTGTGTTCAGAGGAATCTCAGGACTTTGAAAATGACACAGAATGCGACTTGCCTCCAGAATTGTTGAGAATGGTAGAGCAAGGAGAAAAACAGATCCTACCCCATGAAGAGTCGGTAGAGATGGTGAACCTAGGAGAGGGGCAAGAAGTGAAGATTGGAGCCTGTATTACGGCAGAAACCAAGCGGAACCTCATCGAGTTACTCCATAAAATTCAAGGATGTGTTCGCGTGGTCGTACCAAGATATGCCCGGACTAAGTACTGATATCGTAGTACACCGGGATTGCCCATAAGAGAAGAATGCAAGCCCGTCCAACAGAAGCTCCGAAGAATGAGACAGGATGTCTTATTAAAAATAAAAGAAGTTGAGAAACAATTTAACGCCGGGTTCTTGCAAGTGGTTAAGTACTCGGATTGGGTGGCTAATATTGTCCCAGTCCCCAAGAAAGATGGGAAAGTACGGATGTGCATGGATTACAGGGATCTAAACAAGGCCAGCCCGAAGGACAATTTCCCATTGCCTCACATCGACACCTTGGTAGACAATACAGCAGGTTATTCGTTTTTCTCCTTCATGGATGGTTTCTCGGGATATAACCAAATAAAGATGCATCCTGAGGACATAGATAAGACAACGTTTGTAACCATATGGGGAACATTTTGCTACAAGGTGATGCCATTTGGACTGAAAAATGCGGGAGCGACATATCAGAGAGCCATGGTAACCCTATTCCACGATACGATGCACAGAGAAATTGAGGTTTACGTCGATGATATGATCGCCAAGTCCCGAACTGAAAAAGAACATGTGCAGGTTTTGAGGAAATTATTCTTGAGACTGAGGAAATTCCAATTGAAGCTTAACCCGTCAAAGTGTACCTTCGGAGCTCGGTCTGGGAAATTGCTCGGATTCATAGTCAGTGAAAAGGGGATTGAGGTTGACCCGGACAAAGTCAAGGCCATACAAGAATTGCCTTCGCCACATACCCAAAAGGAAGTTAGAGGTTTCTTAGGAAGGCTAAATTACATCACTCGGTTCATGTCACAACTAACCGAGAAATGTGACCCCATATTCCGTCTCCTCAAGAAACATAATCTAGGCACGTGGGATGAAGAATGCCAGAAAACCTTCGAAAAAGTAAAACAGTACCTGTCTCATGCCCCAGTACTAATACCGCCTCAACCAGGCAAGCCATTAATCCTTTACTTGACGGTGCTTGATAATTCGATGGGATGTGTGCTGGGTCAACATGATGAGTCGGGGAAGAAAGAAAGGGCAATATACTACCTTAGTAAAAAATTTACCGAATGTGAAACGAGGTACCCGCCAATCGAGAAATTGTGCTGTGCCTTGATTTGGACAACTCGAAGATTGAGGCAGTATATGCTGTATCACATGACATGGCTCATCTCAAAGCTAGATCCTCTTAAATATATGATGGAGTCTACCGCCTTGAATGGAAAGATGGCCAGGTGGCAGATTCTGCTTTCTAAATTCGACATGGTCTATGTGAACCAAAAGGCGGTAAAAGGGAGTGCAATAGCAGACTTTTTGGCCAGTAGAGCCCTTAAGGGCTATGAGGCTTTGGACTTTGATTTCCCTAACGAAGATTTGATGTACGTGGCAGATACTGAAGAAAGTGCCTCCGAAAGCCATCCCTAGAAACTGAATTTTAACGGGGCATCAAATGCCGTGGGCAATGGAATTGGGGCAGTTCTGATATCCCCAAAAGGAGACCATTACCCATTTACTTGCAAACTGGATTTCGATTGCACTAATAATATGGCTGAATATGAAGCTTGCATCATGGGTCTTCGCGCCGCTATCGAATGCAAAATCAGGGTATTAGAAGTGTATGGAGATTCCGCCCTAGTAATCTATCAACTTAAAGGGGAATGGGAAGCCAGAGATCCAAAGCTGGTCGTCTACAAAAGATTGGCCCAAGATTTGATCAGAGAGTTCGACGATGTCACTTTCCGTTATTTACCCAGAGACGAAAACCAGATGGCAGATGCTCTAGCCACCTTAGCCTCCATGGTCCGAATAAATGAAAATAAGGACATGAAGCCCATACAAATAAGCAGTCATCAGGACCTGGCCCATTGCTACAATGTCGAAGAGGAAGAGAAAACTGGCCCATCATGGTACCACGATATACTGCGGTACGTGAAAAATCGTGAGTACCCGGACCAAGCGACTGAGAACGATAAAAGGACGTTGAGAAGACTAGCTTGTGACTACGTCCTGGATGGAGAGGTTCTATACAAGAAAAGGAAAGATCAAGTGCTGCTGAGATGTGTGGATGCCGCCGAAGCTAAGTTAATCCTGGAAGAAGTCCATGAAGGCATCTGTGGAACTCACGCCAATGGTTTCACTATGGCCAGACAAATAATGAGGTTTGAATATTATTGGTCAACCATGGAAGGAGATTGTATCAACTATGCCAAGAAATGCCATAAATGCCAGATTTATGGAGACAAGATTCACGTGCCCCCGTCACCTTTACATGTTATGACTTCTCCATGGCCATTTTCCATGTGGGGCATGGATGTCATTGGGCCAATCTCTCCAAAAGCTTCGAATGGGCATCGGTTCATCTTTGTGGTCATCGACTATTTCACAAAATGGGTAGAGGCTGCTTCATATGCTAACGTCACCAAATCAGCGGTTAGTCGGTTTTTGAAAAGGAGATCATTTGTCGATATGGAATGCCCGAGAGGATCATATCAGACAATGCACTGAACCTAAACAATAGCACGATAGCAGGGGTTTGCAACTAATTGAACATCAAACACCATAATTCGTCGCCGTATCGTCTAAAGATGAATGGGGCAGTAGAAGCGGCTAACAAAAACATCAAGAGGATAGTGGGGAAGATGACTGAGACCTATAAAGATTGGCATGAGAAGTTACCATTTGCACTCTATGCTTATCGGACATCAGTCAGAACCTCTACCGGGGCAACACCTTTTTCGTTGGTCTATGGGATGGAAGCAGTCCTTCCTATTGAAGTAGAAATACCTTCTCTTCGAGTTTTGTCAGAAATAAAGCTGGATGAAGCTGAATGGATCCAGGCTCGATATGATCAGTTGAACTTAATTGAAGAAAAGAGATTGAGGGCTATTCGTCACGGTTAGATATACCAAAAGCGAATGATGCGAGCTTACGACAAAAAGGTTCACCCAAAAGAATTCCACGAGGGGGACCTCGTGCTGAAAAAGATCCTTCCCATACAAAAGGATTACAGAAGAAAATGGATGCCGAACTGGGAAGGACCGTATATGGTAAAGAAAGCTTTCTCGGGAGGTGCACTGATTCTGACTGAGATGGACGAGAAAAGCTCGCCCAATCCCGTGAACTCAGATTCGGTTAAAAAGTACTTTGCTTGAAATGGAAGAGGCCAAGGTGAAAATCCGCAAAGGGCACTTTGAGTCTTAAAAAAAAAGAGAGAGAGAAAAAGAGGCTAAGGTGAAAACCCGCAAAGGGCACTTTGAGACTTAAAAAAAAAACCGGAGAGGCAAAGGTGAAAACCCACAGAGGGCGCCTTGAGACCAAAGGACTCTTGAGTTGAAAACTCGAAAAGGGCGGCTCGAGTTTTGAATGGACACGTGGCGGTCTTGCAGCGCTAGAATCAGCGGAAGAGGAAGCACGTTGCATATTGGAGTATCAACAAAGTACTTTGAGTCTTCTAAACACATGCTAAAGCTCTAAGCTGTCTTCATGAAACTTGTATAGAAGTCTAATCGGCAATGTCTAGAGTATTCGATAGGTGTCCTGCTCATTGTACTATTGTTGAATTCTTTTTCCGCAAGGAATGATATGTTCCCAACCATTTTCTTCGTTTCATTTTAACTCTCTTTGAAATCGACCTATTGTTACCCATCATTCATAAACATGTTGCATTAAAACAATAATTGATGAACTAATAATTTCACAAAAGAAAGTTCTACATATTACTTTGGGAATCTCTAGATAATACGAGAAACTGAAACAGGACAATTGTTGAGAATTTCCACGTACACAGATTAAAGACATTTGAGAAAGAAGAGTCTTAATGGAGACTATTTCTTCAAATTCCTTGTCCAATTAAGTAATTGTGACGGAGATAAACAATATCACTTAGTCGTCCAGAAAATGGCACGACAAGCAAATTTTGACAGCGAGATTCAAAAATTGCTGTGGAATAAATCAAAGTCGAGACTAGTTGTGTATTCTTCGAGTTTCAATATTAGAAGTTGTGATTCTTGGGGGGTGGTTGAAAGTCAATGATTTCCCGTGTCCCAAGGTCTAAAAGGAATGAGCCTTAAAACCTCCATAGGGGCAAACTATTTGAGCAAAAAATGTTACTGCAAGAGAAGCTGAGACGAAACCTTGACGGATAAATGAGTGATAACACCTTGAATAGGAATCATACTCATAACATTCTGACTCATCATACTCATAACATTCTGACTCATCACACTCATGGCATCCCAATCATTAGGCATAAGCATGTACTCATTCTACAGGTTATGTCCTCAAAAGGACACTATCAAATATATCAGTCTAGTGATCCCTGAGTTTACAGGGATCAGATTGAAAATAGCAGATTTGACCTTCCTGAAGTTGCAGGAAGCAGATCAAAGACATCAGTCTTGTAATCCCTGAGTTTGCAGAGATCAGATTGAAAATAGCAGATTTGAAATTCCTGAAGTTGCAGGAAGCAGATCGAAGATATCAGTCTGGTGATCCCTGAGTTTGCAGGGATCAGATTGAAAATAGCAGATTTGACCTTCCTGAAGTTGCAGGAAGCAGATCGAAGACATCAGTCTGGTGATCCCTGAGTTTGTAGGGATCAGATTGAAGATAGCAGATTTGACATTCCTGAAGTTGCGGGAAGCAGATCAAAGACATCATTCTGGTGATCCCTGAGTTTGCAGGGATCAGATTGAAGATAGCAGATTTGACATTCCTGAAGTTGCAAGAAGCAGATCAAAGACATCATTCTGGTGATCCCTGAGTTTGCAGGGATCAGATTGAAAATAGCAGATTTGACATTCCTGAAGTTGCAGCAAGCAGATCGAAGACATCAGTCTGGTGATCCCTGAGTTTGCAGGGATCAGATTGAAGATAGCAGATTTGACCTTCCTGAAGTTGCAGGAAGCAGATCGAAGACATCAGTCTGATGATCTCTGAGTTTGCAGGGATCAGATTGAAAATAGCAGATTTGATATTCCTGAAGTTGCAGGAAGCAGATCGAAGACATCAGTCTGGTGATCCCTGAGTTTGCAGGGATCAGATTGAAAATAGCAGATTTGACATTCCTGAAGTTGCAAGAAGCAGATCGAAGACATCAGTCTGGTGATCCCTGAGTTTGCAGGGACCAGATTGAAGATAGCAGATTTGACATTCCTAAAGTTGTAGGAAGCAGATCGAAGACATCAGTCTGGTGATCCCTGAGTTTGCAGGGATCAGATTAAAGATAGCAGATTTGACATTCCTAAAGTTGCAGGAAGCAGATCGAAGACATCAGTCTGGTGATCCCTGAGTTTGCAGGGATCAGATTGAAATAACAGAGTTGGCGATTCCTGATGTTGCAGGATCATATCAAAGATACAAGTCTTATCTCCATAAAGTCGCAACATGTAACATCCCGAATTAGGGCCTAGTCAGAATAGTGGTTTGAGACCATGAATCTAAAGTAGAAATAATTATTTTATGACTATTATGGGATTTATGATATGTTCGTATGCATGTGTAAAAATTTCATGAAGAAATTTTAGGCATAAAGTGTCCAATTTGACTTTTGGACTAAATTAAATAAGTTGCAAAATATGAGGTCTTAGAAGATTTAAGTATGAAATAGCTTGGGTTATCAATTTGAGGTCTACAATGTGATTAAATTGTTGTGTGAAAATTTCGTTGAGAAATTTTATCGAAAAAGTGTTTAATTTGATTAGTAGGATTAAATTGTTATAAGTGCGAAGTGTGTGTTTCAGATGATAAGGGTGTAATTGTGATGGGTTTTTAAAGTGAAGGTCCTTATGAAGAAATTAGTCCACTTATAAGTTGATGGAAGATATTTGTTTGGTATTTTTGAAGTTAGTTGAAAAGAAAAAAGGGCAAATTTGGAAGTTAAGTTAAATGGTATAATAAGACAAAAATAGTAAAAGAATAATAAAAAAATAAAAGACCCTTCTTCTCTTCTTCTCCAGCAGAATGTGAGAAGAAAAAATGGCAGCAATGGAGAAAGCCATATTCGGCCAAGCTAAGGAGCTTGATAGGTGAGTGGTTTTTGTCCCGTTTTTAATGATTTATACGTTTTCGGAGTCGTGGTAACTCGATTTAGCTATCCCGAATCTTTATTTTCAAAATTGTTGAAGTTTGTGAATTTTGCCATGGTTGATTAAGTGTGTATTTTGATGATTAACGGTGGATTATGCATGTCCATGAGTAGATAACAATTTTTACTAAGTGATTTTCGATGAAAAAGAGTAAAACGAGTTAATCGGTAAAAGTTGTTATTGTTCATAAGTATGTGTTATAGTAGGAATTTGAAGTTTCTATAGAAGGGAAAAATGTTCAGCATGTCATAAAACATAAGAAAAAGGAATAAAGTTTAATTTTCGAGCCTAGGGGCAAAATCGTAATTATGCAAAAGTTTAGGGGTAAAATTGTAATTTTGCAAAAGTTTAAGTTAGGGACTGTTTTGAGTAGTGCATTAATTAAATAAGTAAAATGTGATGTTTTAGACCCCGAAAGATAAGATTTGGACCTAGAACTGGAGGAAAATCGAAAATTGGGAAAGTTGGTAAAACGGTTGTTTCGACATTCGAGGTAAGTTCATATGTTTAATAAGCATTTAATTATGCATATTTGGATGATAAATCGATATTTTGGACATAAATACTTTAGTATTGAGTTTCAGATATAATGATTAATGTCGATAATAATTCGATATTGGGAAGAGAACTTGTATAATTTATATGTTAGACCATATTTTGTATTATGGCTTTGTATGATAATAAGAAAGTATTGACTAGCATAGTTTGAGGAGAATAAGTTAAGTTGATGACATGATGAGATTTAGAATGTAAGTATGTAAGTTGAGTAGTATTTTATTTTTATGCAATTATTGTTTTTAGCAATGCTATTGTTGAGTTAGGTGACTAACCTTGAGAATTTGAGCATGTATGTTCCAGCTATGACTTAACAAGGAATTGATATCTCAAAGTCCATGGCTATACCATGGAAATTAAGGCAAGGATACCATGTAAGACCATGTCAAGACATGGCATTAGTAAGGCAAGGATACCATGTAAGACCATGTCAAGACATGGCATTGGTAAGGCAAGGATACCATGTAAGACCATGTCAAGACATGGCATTGGTAAGGCAAAGATCCCGTGTAAGACCATGTCAAGACATGGCATCGACATTGATTAAGACTCCATGTAAGACCACATCAAGATGTGGCATTGGCACTAAGACAAGGATACCATGTAAGACCATGTTTGGAACATGGCATTTGGTAAGATAAGGATATCATGTAAGACCATGCCAAGGCATGGCATTGATAAGTTCTATAAGATAAGGATATCATGTAAGACCATGCCAAGGCATGGCATTGATAAGTTCTATAAGGCAAGGAAATCATGTAAGACCATGTCAAGACATGGCATTGATGAGTTACTATAAGGCAAAGGTCCCATGTAAGACCATGCCAAGGCATGGCATTGGTGAGTTCATAAGGCAAGGATACCACGTAAGACCATGTCAAGACATGGCAATGGTAAGTTCAAAACGAAAAAGGGTCACGGGTAGTCCAAAGAGCAAGTCAAAGAAATGACAAGGTGAGAACATGAAGAAAGAGTACAGGTATGCATTTAAGGCTTATTTAATATTGAGATTGTAAGTAATTGAGATTATCAAGTATTAAGTAAGTGATGAGTTTTCAGTTATGCTTGTAACACTTTATGACATGATTGGCAATATGCCTATATGATGAAAGAGTGCTCATGTGTTAAGCAAGAATGTTGCAGGTATGTAAGCAAGCTATTAAGTAGGGTGCCCTTTGTATTCTGAGCCTTTGGTAAGGTTACCGATGAGTTCATCGGGAAAATCGATTAAGTGAAATTATGTGTGGCTTGTAGTGATAAGTGTAGGTATATGCATGTGTAACGTATGAGCAATATGCTAAGTGAAATTATGTGTGGCTTGTAGTGATAAGTGTAGGTATATGCATGTGTAACGTATGAGCAATATGCTCGATATGTAATCGGAAATTGGAAAGACTGGTATAAGCAAGTGATGAACACAGTTAAAGTGAAAGAGAGCAAAGATTTACAATAGAACTGCTCTGGACAGTAGCAGTGACGTGAATTTGAAAAATCAGCAAAAATAGTAAAAATTGAATTTTAAGTTGGATGAGATATTGATTTAAAGCTTATTGAGCCTATTTTAATATAAAAGAAACAAAACAAACAAAGGATTTTTATATTTTGAGATATTTAAATTCTTGAGAGATTGGTTCAGAATGATTACGTGATCCCTGTTCTGCCTTGGAAAAATCATTAAAAATTGGAAAAAAATAATTATGAGATATAAGTTATATTCTTGAAATCCTTAATGAGTCTAGTTTCAAATGAAATAAATTATAACATCATTTGAATTCTGTACAAGGAGAAAATTGATTTGTAGTGAAAAGTGGTCAGAATTGTTGAACAGTGCAATAGGGGAAACTTTAATGAATAAACTGTACTAGTTGGCTAAGCCAAAAATTCTGAAAATTTTATGGTATGAAGATATGTGAGTCTAGTTTCAGGAAAAATTAGCGGTTTGAAATTTGGAGCTCTGTAGCTCAAGAAATAAATAATTTAGTGACAGCAACTCAAGTAGACAGATTAACGTGAACATGAGTAATAAGGTATAAGCATATGATTTAATGATTGTATCAATTTGAGAACTTGTTGTGAGGATTTGTCATGTTAAGGCTTTGATAAAGTTACAAATAAGTTGGGAAAGTGAGAACTTAGCATTATTTATGCAAGTTATGACAGCTTAGTAGTAAGCTAAATTCATTGCTAATGCTTATTATTATTTTTCATGTGAACTTACTAAGCTTTATAAGCTTACCCCCTTTTTCTTTCCCATCTTATAGAGTCCTACTAAACAAGCTCGGGTTGGAGGTCGTTGGAGATCGTTTCACACTATCAAACTATCTATGGGTATCTTTATTTATAAATGATTTAAGTTATGGCATGTATAGGGGCTTGACTAAGTCATTTTGTATTTGTGTTAAATAATTTGACCAAATGTATTGTTAAGTCTGGTAATGTCTCGGACTCGGTTCCGGCATAGGATACATGTAAGGGGTGTTACACAACAGAACCAAATTAGAGCTACAAGTTCTATCCCTCTGAAGCAACGGTGGAGGGGATCAAAACAACAAGATGCGATTGACAGAATGAGACTACCTAACAAATAAAAGCACCAAAATAAGTCGCGACTCGGCGGGACCAGGCAAAATTGGTCTTAAAGTCTTTGCTCTGTTCCCGTTACACGACAACGAGCAAAGAGGGGCAGCTGTACAACCCCAATTTTGCCCGGGCCTACAAGCCCATACCCAAACCCATTACAACAAATCTGACCTAACAGACCCTAAGACCCGAAGCCCAAATCGGTGGCCTACTAAGACCTACCCGATTACAAACCCTAACCCACTTGCACCTAGCCCAACAAGCCCAATACCCTCAACAGAAAAAAACAAAATTCCTAACCCTAACCTCAAGTGGCGCCGCTAGGTCTGACCGAACCCTCTGACCCTCTGACTTCTGCAGCCACCTGCCACCGTCTTGTCCACCGCCCCAGCACCGCCTCTGACCTGCAAACAATAAACGGGAAAGGACAGAAAGTAGCAAGTTGTAAAAAAGGCAAAGGCTATAAAAGCCGATTTATTTCCTTGTAACGGGGGTTCTTTTTTAAAAAAAAAAATCAATACAATACTAGAGGTTTAAACAGAAAACGGCAAATCAGAGACTAACGAGAGGAATCAAAATAAGAAAGCATCGAAAACGCTAAAAAACCACTAAAAATCGAATCAGAGACTAAAGGTGATTATTTTTTTAGTTTCGAAGCCTTTTCTTTTCATTTGCTTTTTTTTGACACATATACATATATACTGCTGTTATTTTTCTAAAATTTTTTGTTAAAAAAATATAATACAAACTTTACCTTTTTCGGCCACCGCGACGGAGAACGGCGATCGGGGCGGTGCCAAAATCCCCTTCTCCCTTCGACTTGCAGAGAAAAAAAAAAGGAGAGGGGTTAGTTTTTTTTTTAAAGCAAGCAGCAGAAATGAAAAAAGAAAGGGAAAAATTTGCTTTTATAAGGGGACTAAAACGACGCCGTTTAGGGCCTGTTTCAGTGGCCCCAAAACAACGTCGTCTGGCCAAGGATCCGCGCTTGCGACCCGACCCGACCTGAGGATCCGCGCGTTTTCGTTATATGGGCTAATTACCCATATGGTCCTTCGGCATTTCTATTTGATTTTTAGGTTTTCTTTTATTCTAAATTTTACCCAGAACTCTCTCGCGCCTTTTCCAATTTCATCCCCGTTTAAACGCTGCGTTCAAAGAATCGGGCAAATTTCCTTCTCGGTCCCTCTACCTTTTTCGCGTATTACAATGAGGCCCCCGTTTCTTTTGATTTATTTCAAAATTGGCCCTAAACCTGGTTTTATTTACAATTTGACCCCCCGAAGCCCGTTTTATTCACAAATTGACCCCCAAAACCCCATTTTTAAGGCAATTTAACCCCCTGTTCGTTTTTTGTGCACTTTTACCCTATCTTACTATTGTTTTCTTTTATTTTTGTTTTATTTTATTATACCTAACTATTTATTAGTATTGCTATTATGTTATTCCCATATCATATCATTGCGTTAGTATTACTACTATTATATTATTATTTTCTACGTATTTATATATTTTGTTTGCTTTTATTATATTATTTATTTATTTATTTTATTTGTATCACTATATTATTATTATTATTATACTACCATTATTACTATGTTATTATTATTACTATTATTTCCATACATATATATTATTATTATTATTATTATTATTATTATTATTATTATTATTATTATTATTATTATTACCATTATTGCTAGGTTATTATTATTACTATTATATCTATGCACATATATATTATATTACTATATTATTACTATTATTATATTACTACTATTGTTATCAATAATATTTTATTTATTGCTTGTTGTTTTCGTTATTATTATCTATTTCATCATCGCATTATCATTATCGCTATTAATATTATACTATTTTCATATATATGTAAATATCTCACTTATTTTATGTATATTACCACCATTATTATTATCATTATTTTCTACCATCGTCAAAACATATATACTATTATCACAATATTTTCCTTCTACCACTACTTATATTCTCATCGTTCATCTCCTTGATTTTCCCGGCATCTCAATTTTCATAACAATCGATATTCCGTATTAGCAATTCGAGTGAATTAGCCCTAACTTACTGGGTTCTAATTTTTCTCGTTTAAGTTAAACAACGGAATATCCCTTTCAAAATCACAAATTCCAGTTTTAAATCGACATTCTGTATTAGCAATTCGAGTAAATCGAGCCCTAACTTACTGGGTTCCGGTTTCTTCTCGTCTAAAGCTAAACAACAGGATATCCCTTTTGAAATCGCAATTTAGATTTTAAACAAAACACTTAATCTCGGATATTCGAAATGTCGCGCCATTTTGGTTCCTTATAAAAGTCAAAACCTCTAAAAAAATCATTCTTTCTCTATTTAAAAAAAAAACTTCAAAAAAACGATGGCCGGAGAGCCCAGAAGTCGCCCCTTTTCTCCCTTTTGCCCCCTAGAACCCGAATCTTGGGTTATTTTCCTTAAAAATGGTAGAAAATCACCGAAATAGGCAAAGGGCCCTTCGGTTCCAAACTCGTCCGATCGTGGAAAAGGTAAAAACTTTCTACTTTTTTTCGATGTAAATGTATATTAAACACAGTTTTTTTTTTAAAATAAGCATGCGAAGTAAAAAGAAATAACAATACCTAAATAAAAATGTGATCTTAACTTTCGGTATTCTCGTGTATTTAACTTTTGGTGTTTGAAAGTTTCTGTTGCTTTTTTGTATTTCAAAAAACGTTTTTTATTACATTGAAGTTCTTGTGGCTATATAGCCGAATACATATTATTTTATACATTTTTTGCTACTGTCTCGCTTTTGCTTCTACTGTTCCTTTGCTACTTTGCATGTTTGCAGGTGGCGGTGGAGGCGATGGGACAGGGCGCCTGTCTCGGGCGTTGTGCGCGCTGGGGCCGGCAAATGGGGGTTGCGGCGCTAGACTTTTAGGGTTTGTTTTTCTGAAAATTTGTTTAAGGTTGTGGGCTAACAGGCTAGGGTTGATTTGGGCTATATTGGGCCATTGTAATTTGGGTTGTAAACTGGATTTGGACCATTTTTATTTAGTTTTATATTTTGTATTTGGATTTCTGGTTTGGGCTTTGATTGGGCCCATGCAAATTGAGTTGATTACAAGAAGCATTTTATAATTTTTCTATAACTTTTATTGATTTTTATTTTTGATCATTTTTTGCCACATGCCACGTTGTGTTGCGACAAGTGATGGCTTTAACTTGAACAAGTTAGGGGTCATTAAGTTTAATGGTCAACAGTTAAAATTAATGATTAAAGGGTCTTTTTGATGCATTTTATAATTTTTTTATAAATTTTACAATTTTTTATATTTTCCTAATTTTTAATATTTTTTAATTAAAGTTTAATAATTTTTATAAATCTTATTTATTTTTTTTTATAATTTTTTTGCCACATGTCACGCCATGATTGTGACACGGGGTGGCTTTAACTGAAAAAAGTTAAGGGCAATTAGCTTTAATGGTCAACTGTTAAAGTTTGTGGTTAATTTATGCATTTTGGCAATTTGTGCAAAAAAAATAGGGGCTTAATTGCTATTTTTTGAAAAAGTTTGAGGGCTTTTTATACTCTTAAGCCTTTAAATAACTTCTATATTTATAACTTTTTAAAAGATTAAATCAAAATTTTATTTTTTTGAAAGAACAAAGTGTAATTTTATCATTTACTAATTTAAAATTTTATAAATTTTGAAGTGTCAAAATTTAAATTTCTAATTTTAAAGGAGGTAGGAGCTACTGCTAGTTCCCTACTGCCGCCGCCATTGCATTGAAACATGGAGGCATGCTCACCAAACCTGTATTTGCTATGTTGACAGCAAAAATAACCCCCACTCCGCCCTGAGTAAAAAGAGTATCAAGTTTGGTAGCATCGACATCATCTATCACGACAAAATGTTGGTCCTTTTAAGTACGTAAAATTTATGCATGATAAAAGTGAACCATAGCTTAAATAAAGAGTTAGTGGTATCCTCTTAACAAGTATTGACAAAGTCACGGGTTGTTTTCCGTAGGACAAATCATTTAATCATTGATGGTATAAGATTTTTATTATTAAAAATACAATACAACCTTGAGATAAAAGTGATCAAGCTAAATAAATAGATATAGATGTAGTCTACATCTAAGTAACTATAATTGGGGGTTAAGTATTTTATAGTTGTGGCCAACTAAGAGAGAAAATAAAAATAAAAAACCATAATTAGAGTTCTTTTAGTTTGATATTTCAATTTGGAGCTTTCTAAACATGAAAGTATTCTAGATTAATAGAGAAGAATACTCGAATAAAAATTCTGTCAAGTCAAACATCAATTCAAATTGATTGGAAAGTCTTAAGACTTTTTCATGCTATTCCTACGCTATCCTCTATCTCTCTATGTGATATCTATAGTAATAAATCTCATCAAATTTAGTACTTGTATTTTCGAACTAAGGAAACTTATCAAAATCTAGATCTAGTGACTAAACCTTTTTGACTTTTGACCAAATGATATTCTCCACCATTCTCCATGATAACCAAAATAAAAAATTGTAGCCACAAATTTGAATTATAGTTGCCAAAGAAATAGCAATTATAATCTCACAAATTAGTATTTTGATTACTTACAAAAAATAAAATTTATTCAAATCTAAATAAATTTTCACTAATTTTCAGTAAAGTATCTTTGTCACAATATTCTATATTTTCGACTAACCCATCCTTATATAGAATAAAAAATCACAAGAGTTTTGCTAGAATAAGAAAGTAATATTTTAATAGAAAACTTAGAGTTTCACTAAAATTCTAGTGTGACAAGTGGCACACACACTAAAATTTTCAAATATAAGTCATTTGAATAAGATTAATTTGAAGCATATATTTCAAATAGATACCATATATAAATCTTACCCAAATTTAGTTTGATCTAGCTCACACTTATACTTGGTATATGTTTTTCTTTGTACATCGATATAGATTTGACAAATCTATTTGCTTTTTGTTTCTTGCAAACAACATCATTCAATTTGATTAGCAACTTTGAAGCTCTTGAATAGATTTGACAGAGACGAGTATCATTCGCAATTGTGTAGATGATTTAATGAAAGTACCAATAAAGTGTTTTCTGCCATTAAAACATGAGAAGAATAATATAGCTCAACAATTCAAAGAAAGAATTGTATTACTCTAATTCATAGAATTAAGGAAAAATATAGAAAAGGTGAAAAAAATAAGAGAGAATTTGGAGATGAGAAAATAGAAATGACGTCGCAGAATAAGCGTAACCAACTATTAATCTTCTTTCTCTATAACTTCTTATACAATACAAGTTCAAACTCATATATCCATACACTATACTATCACACAGGCGAACTTGAGGATCGAAACCTGATCTCGGGTATGAATGAACTATTACTTCCGTGCTAATGTGGCTTCCATTATTGGTTTGTTGGCTCGTATGCTCCTTATTGGCTCAACATTTTATTAAGGGTAAACTTCTCAAATAATTACTCAAGTTTTAACATGTTCTTATTTTAGTTAACAAATTATTTTTGTTAATTTAGTCACTCCCATTTAGTCAATTTCACATTCTTATCACTCCACACTATAAAAGTGTGTTTGGTCATTAATAATATGAATTAAATGTTAAAATAAAGATATCCTAAAATAATTAATTTTTAATTGAAAATCACACTCAAATCAAAAAATAACAATCAATCTAAGCCATTAAAATTATTTGTTTTGTTGAAGTGCAACTAGGGTGGAAAATGGTGACAAAGTAGATGAGTATGGTTTTCAGCACTAATTTGATTTCTTAATTGTTTTTTAACGGATCGTAAAGGGTTTTGACCAAAAAAAAAAATTAATTTTAAGGGTCTAATTTATTTCCTAACTTTGATTAAAACCCAATCGGGTGCAGTTTTTATTGGAGACTTAATTTTTTTTAAATTATTTTACAAGAAATTTTTAATCATCTATTTTCTTGGGTCCCTTTAGGATGATTCACTACAAACTTAAAGATTGATGGGTCTGAAAAGGGTAATATTCCTATTGATATGCTTACGTAAAATTCTTTTGACAATACCTGCTTCTTGTTTTCTCCAACCCCATTAGTCTGCAACTGCATACAAAAGCTTTTCACCAAAAAATTCAGACAAATTTGTTGATCTTCCAATTCTGAACGCACGTCGCACAATATGGGTTCTTTTTTGGCAAACATCGCGCGAATACATTGCTAGATCTCTAAGAACACCACCAAGTCTCGCCGGACAGGACAAGGTAGGTCCCATGTTTGGAAGATAAGTTTCTAAATTTTTGAAGTAAAATTTATTGATATAATTGTACTTGTCATGTAAAATTTTAAAATGATTCATTATATGAATTAATATTTATTGAACAACCAAAAGCTTTTTACATAAAACAAATAATTAAAAATTTTAAATTAATATCAAATTTGATATGTGTTGAGTTATTTTCTCTTGTATCTTATTAATGAAAATGTTCAGGTATTTATACATATTTGTTACTGTTCACAACATGACCCCACTATTTTATGACTTGACCCCGTTATTCTTAAGATTGACATTCTGAGTAGACTTTAGACATTTTGAACATGTGTTTTTACTATGGGGTGTTGCTAGACCACGCGGTCTCCTTTTTGCAAGCTCTTTGAGTTTATCCAAACTGAGACGGCGACCTTTCCTTGGTTCGTGCGAACTCTCCTTGTGAGCTGGGTCCGCGAGCTCCCATCGTTATCCTCTTATGATTGGTCTCACACTCAATCATTTGGTGATCCGAGTTGTGGGTAGGCGACCCAGATTCTATCTAAAATTCGGGTTGGTGATCACTGATATATAACAATATGCATGATTATATAAATAAAATATAAAATATAACGGTTGAATTGTTAAAATATTAATTAAAAAAATATATGAAATGATATAAAATCATTTTAATATTAATTTTACATACAAAAGAAGATTCACTTTATTTAATCTATTAAATATAACTTTGCACATTAAGATATTGACTTTTGAATAGAAAGGATAAACGCGAGTCATAAAAAAAATAAAAATCCTGTAGCAATATCGTGCTACCCATCGCCATTCGGCAACTGACAAATCTTTCCGCCCATTTTTCTACTACTTTATAATTAAATAAACCTCTGATCCTGGACGAAATATAATACAAATCGCGCGGTTGGGCAGGAAAATCGAGCGCCCCGGTACCCACAGGAGGAAACTAGGCATTTTTTTCTCTCTATATTAAGCCTCATCGTTCCTTCTCGCTGAAGTAAAAAAAGCTTGAGGTTATTCATCAATGGCAACCATCGTCTCAAAGCGTCTTAGGAAGACTGATATTGAGAAGCGAATGACGATCCCAAGCAAGTCCCTTAACTGTTTCCCTGCTTTAAGTGGGAATGAGCATATGGTGGATTTTGATGTGAGAGACGAGTGTGGGCGTGTTTGGAAGTTCCGAATTTACACTCGTAAAAGCAACAATAAGTATCGGAAGCCAGTTCTTACCAAGGGATGGCGAGAGTTCGTTTGCAGGAAAGAGCTTAGTATTGATGATAAAGTTGCGTTTTACATGGATAAACAACAAGCTAACGGTAGTGTTGAGTATCGTGTCACTGTGCAGAAAGCTGTTAAAGTATTTGGTGCCGTTTTTGCTCATAAACCATTTCCCGGCGAGGTTTCAAATGATATTGTATAATCTCTTGATTAAAAATGTTTTGTAAATACACTGATTAGTTAACCTTTTCACTGCTGATTTTGAAGCATTTCATAGTTTGTGATTGCGTTTAGCTTTGCTGCCTTTTCGCCCATTGTTGATCAAACTCATCATCCCACACAAACAATCCAGAGCTTTTATATTCAAGGCCTATAAGGTAAAATGAAACCAGAGCAAAACAGAGCACCAGCGTCTTGTGTTGGTTAATTTACTTTTAAATTATTATGATAAAAATTTCCTAAAAAGTTAAAATTTATCGATTCATGAAAAAAAACTATTGAAAAATTACAAAAATATTCTTTAAAAAATATTTTTATATTATTAATTTTTGAAATTATAAAAAGTATAAGTTTAAAATGTGCTTTTAAGTTATTATCTCTTCGTATATTTATTTTACTTCAAGTTTGAGGAATTTATCTCTATTAAATTATTAAATTATAAAAAATATTAAATTGAATTTTGAAGTATGAGAAATTTAAGAATTACATTTTTAAAAATAAAAGTAGAATGCTTAAATTTCAAATTTACAATGTGTATATGGACTTGGAGCATATTTTAATCAAAATATAAAATTACTAAAATTGAATTATCCAAATTCTTATGCATTTGGACTTACATCTAAATTTCTTAAAAATTTTAAAATATTTAAAAATGTGTCACTGTTTCATTAACCGAAAGTAAATTTTCAACCTAATACATAAAAGTAGTAACTAAATGCACGTTACCAAATTCAAGAGTTATAAATCTTAAGAAATGGATAAATATGAAAACTATAAATAAATTATGGTTTAATATATAATTGTATATATAAACTTTAATTTTGTGCAATTTTATACATGAAAATTTGATCTGATCTAATTCTTATAAATTATTAACACAATTATTGATATAATATCATTTTATATTTATATATTGTATACATAAATAATTATATTTATCCAATATAAAAATAAATTGATGAATTTACTTCTTTAAATGTGTAAGACTAAATCAAAATTAAAATTTCAAGTATATATTTAAACGAAAATTAAAATTTTACATATAT
Source organism: Gossypium australe (assembly GCA_005393395.2). Classification (NCBI taxonomy): domain Eukaryota; kingdom Viridiplantae; phylum Streptophyta; class Magnoliopsida; order Malvales; family Malvaceae; genus Gossypium; species Gossypium australe. Next base: position 126,914,070 of record CM016614.1, on the reverse strand, counting down.
AATTACATAAAATTAAAATTCATGTATATAAATATTCATTAAATCAAAATTCGAAACCACCTACACTTTCCTTGCACTTGCAGCTTACAATTTTGAACGGTTTGTCTCTGGAACGCGCGTCAGCATATGTTACATGGGTTTTTATTTTTGGCAAGCATCGCGCGAATACGGGCTAGATAGGACAAGGTTGGCCTCTTTGGAACTTTCTCAACTTAACCTTTTCTCATATTTTTTACCCAAAATCTACATTTAATCTCTTTACCATAATTTAATCATCTATTTTTCTACCTAACATAAAAAATAAGTTAAAATATATCATAAGTGATTATATTATTTAAAAATTTAGAATTTAGTTCCTATATTTTTATTTTTATGAATTTAATCATTTTATTTTTCAAAGTTCAAGTCCAATTATTGTTGTTAAGTTGTTGGTGTGATATTTTGAAATAAATACAAATACTCACTTAATAGTAATATAACTAAAAAATGACATTGTAATGAAACTGAATATAACAAAATAATTTTAACAGGTTAATAATTAACATAAATTTTGAAAATTGAAAAGTAAAGGGACTAAACTCCTAAAAATAAAAATATAGGTACTAAATTTTAAATTTACAAAGAGTACAATAACTTATCACATTTTTAACGAAAAATAAATCCAATATAATGAGTTGGAAAGGATATTTTTAGAAGAAAAAAAATGGTAATAAAAAAAATACATGTTATCATTTTTTTTTTGACAATAAGAAGGTTAAAACCATAACTAGACTAGACGAGGGCAAGTCATTCTAGAGCAGTCATTATGTAGCCTTTGAAGAATTTTATTTTGGCCTAGAGGTCTTGAAAATGTCGTTGCTGCCAGTCCATCCACGACTCGGTTACCCTATTTGAATACATGTGTAACCTGAATCATCCAAGGACGTTGAAATATATTTTTAATTGCTTGTATCACGGCTGAGGGTTGTTACAAAATTAGTCCGATTTGATTAAATAAATTATTAAAAATTTATATAAATAAAAAAACTTAGTTTAATCAAATTTTCAACTCCATTCAATCAATACATATTGATTTACAAGTCAATCGGTTGAACCATTTTTCTCAAACTGATGTTTCAGCTGATCTGAACTTATTCCAACAACTTTGGTTTTATGAAACATTGCTAGTTAAGACATTGACTTTGGAATAGCAGAAAGGAAATAGGATAAACAAGAGTTGCAATCAGAAACTGTAAGAAAACTACGCTAGACACTGCCGAATGATAGATCTTTTCAGTGTTTTTCTACTAAAATTTACAATTAGATTTGTGATCTTGGACTACATAAAACAAAAATCGTAGGAAAATCGAGAAAAGAAAAACTTGGGAAACTTAGTAATTAAGGCACTTATGTTTAGGCTCTGGACTAGTATATTGGGTTGGGAATCTAAGTGTTGGGAAAATTTGATTATGCATATTAATCCCCATTGTTTCCTCATATTTCATCATCAACAACAATTGTCTTAAATAGACTTAAGCCCCGTTCTCCATTCCTTTTGTGATGAGCTTTTGCTCAAAAAAGTGCTTTTTCTTTAAAAGCAATGGAGAACAAACAGCTTTTGCTCAAAAATTTCTCCTTTTTCATCTGTGCAAAAGTGCTTTTCTGAAGGAGAAATTTTTGGCTTTTGGAAGCCAAACGGGCTTCTTGGCTGATATTTGACTATTTTAACCCTTTCCTTCTCTTCTTCTCTGCTCTCCTCTGCTCTGCTACGCCTAGAACCCATGCCCAAGTCCAAGCCTCATCCCCCAAACTTCTTCATTGTTCCATTTGCCGTCGCCGGTGCTGTTTCCGATAAGAAGAGGCACTGGAAGGAAGGAGAGTACCCTGGCCTGTCGCACCATTCCATTCCTGGGTCTTTCAAGAAAACCCCCCTCAAGAATCTCAAGAAGAAACTCGACCACAAGAACGCCGCCAAGGCCTGGGTCTCCACTGTCACCGAAACCTTGTTCGATTGCATCCTAAAGAAGTAGTGGCTTCAAGCTCTCCAGGCTCACTCTCTACTTCTCCTCTTCTTTTAGCAGTCGTGGGATTCTTTAAAAGTATTGAATTTTCTTGCCAGATTTGCAAATGAATTTTTGGTTCATGGTTTGGATGTTGAAGGGAAAAAGTTAGTCTGAACTGTGTCATTTGTTACAACCTGCAATTCACACTTGCTAGTTTGTATGCTGTTGTAGTTTTTACCTGGTTGCTCTTTCAAACATGGATGGTCAATTATGATTTGTCATTTAGTTGATCTGAATTTAAGGTCAACTAATTGTTTCCCTGATGATATTACTCTTATAAATGAATGGAAGTTGAATGTTTGAGCACCATAGTTATAACTCACAAATGTTACTCTTGATTTTTCAGTTGGAATCCTGCAGGAGCTATCCGAGTAGGACGAAATCCTGCCACGTACAAATCTCAGGGTGAAACAGTACATGTAAATGGTAAACAGTACATGTAAATGGTACACTTGCAAGAATTGGTATATTCAATGCTGAAACTCATCCACTTCTCAAACATGAAGATCGACCAACATTTAGAAATTTCCTTTGTGAGCTTCTGAAAATTGATACTAAAGACATGAATGAAGTTGTAGTTGGGGAAAAAAAGATAGCCGAAAGGATCCTAGAACTTGGACATTGCAAGGAGCGAGTAGTTGGGAAATTCTTGGAATGAACTTGTGATTCTTTTATAATGCATTGCATATTTTACAAACAATAACCCTTTTTTTTCTATGTATTTCTCCTGTTCAGTTTTATGTATCTAATTTTATGATAAAACCAGAACTTCATGCCACCAAGTTTGTAGATAATTTATTGTAAATGCTATTGTAAAATTTTTTGTATTTATATTTGGTATATAAATATTATCCCTTTTTGAAACTTTAATCCAAATATATGTAATATTTTAATTTGTTACATTTATGTTTTCTATGTTATGTTAATATCTAATATGAGTTTTACAAATGTGTTAAAAGCATTAAAAATAAAAAAATGATTTTTAAAATAATACAATTGTGGCAATATCTAATTACAAATATTTAATTATTATATCTAAATATTTAAATATAGTTTATATATTCCAATTAAATTTAATAAATAATTAATATTAATTACCTAGAAATATTTAAAATTAATATTATTTATTAAAATATTGACAATAAATTATAATAAATTATTTTTATATTTTTGCTAAAATATCATAATATTAACTAATTTGAACATTATTTAAATATATATTTGTTGTTTTATAATATCATGTTTAAAATAGACATTTTACTTCTCAAAAGCACTTTTTGACAGCAATGCCAAACACTTAAATTTTTCAAAAGCACTTCTCAAAAGCACTTTTCAAAAGCACTTCTTAAAAGCACTTCTCAAAAGCACTTCTCAAAAGCATTGCGAAACTGGCCCTTAGGAAGGTTGATATTATATTGAGAAACGATTGATGATCCCAAGCAAGTCCTTGAATTGTTTCCCTACTTTTTCTACTAATTTTGATGTCAGATAGGAGTGTGGGTGTGTTTGCAAGCTTGGAATTTACACTCTTAAGAGGAACAACAAGAAGTACCTGAAGAAGCCACTTATTACTAAAGGAATAGGGTGGAGAAAAAGCTTAGTGTCAGTGATAGAGTTGCGTTTTCACATGGAGAAATAAGTAGTTGGAAGCAGTGTTAAGTATCATGTCAAATATTTGGTGCCTTTTTTCATACTACGCATCATCCCAAAAATACATTAATTTAATACCAGATAGAATGAAAATAGAGCAGAACAAAACCCTAGTGTCTTGTTGATCGTCTGTCTGTCGAGTTTTAAAAATTTATAAATAAGAATGATCAAACCTGGAAACTAACTCTGACAACGACTTAAGGCAAGTGCACCTATCCAACAGTAGTATAGCTTAGGCAAGACCGGATTGTCGAACCCAAAGGAACTAAAAGTACTAATACTAACTTTCTTTTTATTATCTAGCCTAAAATAAGTGAAGTTGTTAATTAATCTAATTTAACTAAATACTAAGCTAAAGACGCAAAGACAAAAAGAGTGAATTGGGGAAATACTGTTGGGAAAACTCAGTTGATTAAGACGATACCCTTAGGAAGAATCCACCTAGACTTCACTTGTTATCTAACACTGAACCAGGTGATTTATTCACTTAACTTGATCCGTAGGACTCCCTAATTTATATTAAACCCTCTCTCGAAGCGAATAACATCTAACCCTAGGTTGATTAATTGAAATCTCTTTTTAATTAAAACCCTTAGAATCGCATTAACTCGATCTATGGACTCCCATATTAGGTTTCACCCTAATTTGGCAAAATCTCGTCACCCTATCTCTAGGCGTGCGATCAACTCCGCTTAACTATGCTAGATCTACTCTTAAGCAGGGACTTTTGCTCCTCCACCTAAGCACATCCAACTTGAATTAATATCCCGGAAATATTACCACAAGAATTAAGCACACATAATTAAGAACAAATCAAGTATTTATCATATAGTTCAGAAAACAATAACAAGATCCGTCTTAGGTTTCATCCCCTTCAGGTATCTGAAGGGTTAAGTTAATAACTATAAAGGAAAACATCTCAGAAGAAAAGATAAAACAAAACATAAGAAATCCCTAAAACCCCCTAAAGGAATTGAAGGAGAGATCCGCCGTCTTGAGTATAATTCCGGCTCCTTGAGATGGATCAACTGGCTACCTTCGAGTGATTTCCCACGAATCTGGCCTTTTCGGCTCGGCTCCTTGGCCTAGCTAACCGCCTCCTTTCAGGTAACAATTAGGGGGTTTATATAGGCTTTTGAATTGAGTTTCTTTACCCCTAAGTATCCAAATCTGAATGAAATTGCTCTTTGCCACGACAGGGACACGGCCATGGCACACGCCCGTGTGGATCGTCTTTTGGCCGTGTTTGGATTTCTTTAATGAGGCACGGCCATGTGAATCGGGGTCAGGCCATGTTCTAGGTTGTTTAGTAAGGCACGGCCATGTGGGCTTAAGTCCAGGCCATGTCAATTTCCTCTTTGGCCCATTTTGGTCCGTTTCAGGCCCGTTTCTCGTTCTTTCTGTCCTCTAGTGCTTTCCTGAGTATAAGACATGAAAAGAAAGGATTAAGAGCACCTTTTTACATAAATCAAGGGATAAATCATCCAGAAGTATGCTAAATGTGGGATTAAAATATGTTACTTTTACGGTTTATCACATACCCCCACACTTAAGCTTTTGCTTGTCCTCAAGCAAAATTCTCAACTTACAATTAAAACGAACTTTCCATGATTCATAATTCCTATCAACAATGTCTCATCATAATTCATAGATAATTTATACATGGATAATTTAGTTCAAAGAGTTCTAAAGATTCAAACAATACAAGTCATACATTTGTATCATGAAGACATAGATGTCTCCCTTTATCTAAATAATTACCTTTACTTCAAAACTGACAAGGATTGACATCCTCACAAAAGATTCACTCAAATCACTCAAAGTGTTTAAGGTTCAAAATTAAGCACTCAATAAGTCGAACATGAAAAGTTAATCCCATAGGCTTGCCTGGAAATCAAATCTCCACCACTGTAAAATGAGATGATACACAAATTAAAAGGTCTTTACAGGGTTGTAACGGGGCTAGGGTTAAAGATGTGGATAAAGGCTGAATTAGAAGGTTAGAATCGTGATTTAATTGACAAGTTACCTATCTAGAGACGATAATAAACAATTACATCAACTGAAAATTAATAATCCTAGTAATACGAGCTTTCTCTTTTGATAATTAGACCTTAACTGTATAAGCTCACTTTTCATAATACTAATACTGAATATACTTTGATTGTTTTTAGAACAAATCAAGAATTACATAATAAGGAATGAATCAATCACTTGAAATAAAGATCATAGCTAGACAACAGATCAAATCAAATCTCGATATAAGGGTAGTCAAAAAGGAATGGTGATAAAAAAAACAAAGGGTTTTGGGTTAATATTAGCGGGTGAGTCAATAAAAAGGGTTTGTTAGGATCAACGGGGTTCACTAGGGGTTAATTATAAAGGTGGGTCTTTTAGTGGTGTGAGTGAGTTAAATCCTAGGTGCCTTTATCATCTTTGTATATCAAATCATAGATGTGGTCTCGACATGTATAATCAACGCAAGTTCTAGAATAACAGTTCAATGTTGACACACTCATAATCAATAAAGTGAGCAAGAAAAAAAATATATGCTCTATAAGGCTCAAAATCTCACAAAAATTATGGGGTTTTTTATATCAACCTCGTAAATTTCAAATTTCAAGATAACATTCAGATTCGGGTAGACAACCTAAAAATTCTAATTTTGAAAAATAGACTTATCATGCTTGATTCTCTAGTATCTTAAAATGTCAATCATCAATGCATAATTAACTATGACTTACTCAAAAACATGTCAATAAAAATCATAAATCATCAGAAATTTCATCCTAATTAGTAATATGAGGAAATCACTTAAGAACACGATTAAATTCAGGGATTTGAGAATAATGAAAAAATTTAGGCACTTTTATTCTCAGGGATTGAGAATAATGCAGAAAGTTAGGCATTTTCTCGAAATAACTATTCACCCCCCACACTTAAGATGTACATTGCCCTCAATGTACAAAGATAGATAATAACAATTAGTAAATAATCAAAAGTGAATGGGAGAAGTGAAACTTCCTAAATTTGGATGGTTTCCCGGAGGGGTGGTTGCTGCTACCGAGCTCTGCGTTTAGATGAAGAAATTGGGAGCTCGTAGAGAATTAGCCAGGATTTATTAAGACACATTTAAAATAAACTAAATATATAATTAAAAACAAGAAAGACAAAGAGACAGAAAATAGAAATTCAATTAAACTAAGGTTAAAAGATAAAGGGGCTTGAGAATCCTTATTGGTAGATGGTTTGCGAGGTGGGTGTGACCTCTTAAGCTGTGTAGGTGCTGGCGGTGGTGGAAGTGGCGTGATTCCCAAACAGCCTTTTGAACTTTACACTAAGAAACTAAAATAAATTTAACTAAATTAAGTATAAGATAGTCAAAGAGAAGGAAATTAAAGCAAAAGAGAAAAGAAAAATATAAACTAAATGGGTCTCAAAGACCCTTAGCTTGTTGTTTAGATGAAGCGGCCGGCATGAACTTATGTATATCGGTCTCCATGAGGGAGACTATGCTTGCCTTCTTCCGTTTCTTCGTCATGGATATGTGTAGCTCAAGAGGTTGGAGACTTTGTTATGGAGAGGGGAGAATTCTGAGAGAAAAAAGGAAGAAAAGAGGTGGAAAGTATATGAAAAGAATGGGGGGTGGGTTTAAATAGAGTTTTGCAGTCTGATGCTTTCCCACACCTGTGGACCGAGGGTGTGTCGATTCACACGGCCGCTTTGCACGGTCTTGTTGATCGTCTTTCTGTCGAGTTTTAAAAATTTATAAATAAGAATGATCAAACCTGGAAACTAACTCTGACAACGACTTAAGGCAAGTACACCTATCGAACAGTAGTATAGCTTAGGCAAGGCCAGATTGTTGAACCCAAAGGAACTAAAAGTACTAATACTAACTTTCTTTTTATTATCTAGCCTAAAATAAGTGAAGTTGTTAATTAATCTAATTTAACTAAATACTAAGCTAAAGATGCAAAGACAAAAAGAGTGAATTGGGGAAATACTGTTGGAAAAACTCAGTTGATTAAGATGATACCCTTAGGAAGAATCCACTTAGAATTTACTTGTTATCTAACACTGAACTGGACGATTTATTCACTTGACTTGATCCGTAGGACTCCCTAATTTATATTAAACCCTCTCTCGAAGCGAATAACATCTAACCCTAGGTTGATTAATTGAAATCTCTTTCTAATTAAAACCCTTAGAATCGCATTAACTCGATCTATGGACTCCCATATTAGGTTTCACCCTAATCCGGAAAAATCTCATCATCCTATCTCTAGGCGTGCGATCAACTCCGCTTAACTATGCTAGATCTACTCTTAAGCAGGGACTTTTGCTCCTCCACCTAAGCACATCCAGCTTGAATTAATATCCTAGAAATATTAACACAAGAATTAAGCACACATAATTACGAATAAATCAAGTATTTATCATATAGTTCAGAAAACAATAACAAGATCCATCTTAGGTTTCATCCCCTTCAGGTATCTGAAGGGTTTAGTTCATAACTATAAAGGAGATCATCTCAGAAGAAAAGATAAAACAAAACATAAGAAATCTCTAAAACCCCCTGAAGGAATTGAAGGAGAGATCCTCCGTCTTGAGTATAATTCCGGCTCCTTGAGATGGATCAACTGGCTACCTTCAAGTGATTTCCCACGAATTTGGCTTTTTCGGCTCGACTCCTTGGCCTAGCTAACCGCCTCCTTTCAGGTAACACCTAGGGGGTTTATATAGGCTTTTGAATTGGGTTTTTTTTGCCCCTAAGTATCCAAATTCGAATAAAATTGCTCTTTGCCACGATAGGGACACGGTCATGGCACACGCCCGTGTGGATCGTTTTTTGGCCGTGTTCAGATTTCTTTAATGAGGCACGGCCGTGTGAATCGGGGTCAGGCTATGTTCTAGACTGTTGAGTGAGGCACGGCCGTGTGGGCTTAAGTCCAGGCCGTGTCAATTTCCTCTTTGGCCCATTTTGGCCCGTTTCAGGCCCGTTTCTCGTTCTTTCTGTCCTCCGGTGCTTTCCAGAGTATAAGACATGAAAAGAAAGGACTAAGAGCACCTTTTTACATAAATCAAGGGATAAATCATCCAGAAGTATGCTAAATGTGGGATTAAAATATGTTACTTTTACGGTTTATCACTTGTGTTGGGTTAATTAAGTACTAATCAAAAGCTTATTACTCTCCTAATGTGGAGCTACTTGTACCTTAAGGTCATACCTCAGACCTTTTTGAAAATAAAAACTCTTTTCCTGCTCAGATGCCACCATACTAGGTGCATAACGGCTCAACCTTAAAAATTTCGCCTCATACTAAAAAACGGTCATATCACTTTGTTCCAACTCTATAAATTCCAATTGTTGAACCTCCACAAAGTAAGGACCCACAAACTTACCCTGAAAGGTATCCTGAAAATAAGCCCAATCAATACGCTCTGGCAGCGTACCCCTAACCATTAATTGACACTACCTGTATGCCTCATCCTTCAATAAGGACACGACACCCTTAAGTTTCTGCTCAGGAGTGTAGTCCAAATCATCCAAAATACGTTTAATAGTCTCCATTTAGTACTCGACCACTGTAAGAGTAGTTCCAGCAATACCCCTGAACAACGCTGCCCTACTTGAGCGGAGCCTCTCAGCAATCGTCCATCGACTAACACCACCAACTAGGCCCCAACAACCCGATTTATAGCCCTTAATGAAGCTTGTGTTACTGGATAATCCTCATGATATTCATTATCATAATTCTTACTACCATTATTTCCACCCTCAGTAGTGGGTTTTCTAATGGCCTTATTGGCCTTAACATTCTGCATGGGCTCTTGTGATGCAGAAGACTTAATCAGAACCATTGGAGGTCACCCTCTACTACCCCTCCTACCACAAGTTATCATTCTATAAGTATTCATTTCAATGTTTTATGAAATCTACAATTACCAAGTAAGAATATCTTCAGTATTTTTGTTCAATCTTTTATCACACTTTTAACTCAGTTATTTCTTTTAAAATGTTATGCAATAGTCTCTAGTGTCTTTCTAAAGTTTCAATATTGTTTCTATAGGCATGGTATTGGACCTTTGGACTTCGTAGTTCTTAAAAGAAATACTTTCTCAAAATACTGTGGTTTGTTTATTTTTCCCGAAAATTCCCCCTTTTTATGGATATATGCATGTAGCGTTGTTTTTGTAAAGAATAAAAATTCAGTCCGAGGTTTTGAACCTAGGCTCTGGTACTACTAAATGTAACTTCCCAAACCCGGTCTAGATGTTATGGTCAAATCGTGTAGCTCACGTTGGATACCTAAGCTACTTATCTACCCCATCGCTGGTTGACGACCTAAAAAACACTCTCTTTTAAATAGAACCATGGTTACCTTTGTTAATTTGGGGAAACATTCATTTAATAAATTAAACTTTTATTAAATTAAGATAGTAATTATTGGCATGATTTTAAGAAAAACACATTGCTTGCCATTGCTTTTGAAAAAAACCTATTAAACTTAGTTACATTGAAAAACCAATTAAAGATCCAGTTATTTATTAAGCCAAGTAACATGCTTAGTCTAATTTTAGAATATACTTATAAATCAATTTAAAGTATGTAAATTATGCATGCATGAAAAACCCTAAAATAAAATTAAACCAAAACAACAATTCAAATAGTTTTACAGTCCAAAAACAAAATAAATTTAGGGAACTTTAAATCAAATGTAAACTAAGTTCGAAGTTCGTCATACGTCCGTATGCCATGTCCAATCCTAGTATCGTTCATTACCTAAGAAGGTTGTCAATTATGGGGTGAGCTAACTAGCTCAGTGTGAGTCTAATCAATAAGTACATTTAACAAATGTTAAGATCAATCACACAAGAATCCATATATCATAGTCATAGCAACAATATCACATTAGAACGGGTCATGAATGTAACATAATACAAAAATGATTTCCTACCCTAACCATTTGCTACACACCACGATTTTCTCCATGACCCATCTGCCAAACTCCAAACAGCGCGAGCAGTGTTCAATGTGGTTAAACCACCATATAAACATAATGTAGATGTTCAGCCATTTAACATAAAATGCGATAAAATCGCTAGTCTCCACAATACTCCCGGTGCAGTGCACTGACTACATATAAATGTGGACTTAATATGCCATTAGTACTCCATGGAACTTGTAACACCCCTAACCCATGTCTGTCACCGAAATAGGGTTACAGAGTATTACCGAAGTTCACCGAACATTCTCATGCAATTTGTATTAAACATACTATTTATACTCCAAAATTTTCTTATTGTCCCTTGAAAACGAGTACTAGAATCGAATCGAGACTTAATCGGAACCTCTAAGAATTTTTCATAAAATTTCAAAAATCTTTTTCTAGGGTGCAGGGCTCACACGCCCGTGTGGTCCAAGGGATACACCCGTGTGACCCTAGGACACGCCCGTGCTACAGGCCATGTTCGATTTAGGGTGCTCTCTGACTTGCGCCTCACGGCCATGCCACACACCCGTGTGCTAGGCCGTGTGGTAAATTAATTTAATTTGAATTAGGTGCAGGTTTCACACGGCCAAGACACGCGCCCGTGTTCTAGGTCGTGTCTTCCACATGGCTGAGACACATGCCCGTGTCTCTGCCCGTGTGCTCAATTCAGAGCATTCTATATTCTCAAATTTAAGGTGCAGGGGACACACAGCTTGGCTACACGCCCATGTACTCGGCTATATGTCACACACGGCCTAGACACACAGGCATGTGTCTACCTGTGTGGACGAAATGAAACCATTTCTTAGCTTTATTTTCTCACCCAATTTTGCCAACAATCTACACCAATACTTGCATGTACATGCCAGCCAAATCAAGCATTAAAATCAAGCCTAAACTAACATCTATCTTGACATAATACCACATGAAATTCATGTTTATAATCATACTTATAGTGAATATACAAGATAAACATACTCTATTCATCCACATTTAACACATAAGCAATGCACATGAGATAACTTATAACATACCAAATTAAATCATTACTAGCCATTCCAATGGCTAGAATACAAAACATTTACACTTCATCATTTGGCCAACTAAGCCTATACATGCCATTATACCAAAATGAGATTTCTAAATATACTAAAATGGAGATAGTGGATAGTGTGATTATGCTCCGACTGATCCTCCAACCTTCGCGAGCTTACGAGCACTATAAAACAAGGGAAAATTTAACGGGTAAGCATTTTCATGCTTAGTAAGTTCATATAACAAAAAATAAACTTACCAGTTATATCTATTCAAACTAGCATACATAAAGATACATTTCATCCATTATAGGTAGGTCACTTAAACATATACACTTGATCAAACAAGTTAGTCACATAATATCATATAAATATTAAGTAAACATAAATGAGCTCATTATATACAAACTTCCATTAATTCCACCTTTCCATATTTCGAAAGTCTTTTCCGTTGAACTGATGAAATTTCGATGGACATTTGGGTGATGTACATAAGGTATATATATGAATTACCCGTCAATTCGTATTCATTATTACCCATTGGGCATAAGTTCGAAGAGCACACTCTCGAGCCATATATTTTACAATAGGATTACTAGTCCAAGCTAAATCCCGATTTTCAACCGACATTCACAAGAGTCACTTAGGATTGCTAGTGCAGGCTAAATCCTATCAGTGACTTGTGCTCTAAAGAGCTTAATTAGGGTTACCTGTCAGGGCTAAACCCAATTTATAACATATGCTCGAGAGGCTTAAATTCAGGATTACCCATCTGGGCTAAATTCTATTTGTAACCTTTTCCATATTATGCCCGTTTCAAGAAATCACCATTATCCATCGAATTTCAATATTCAACCGGGACATGATATTTTATCAATATTTCCAACTTGTAATTATTTCATTATGTATATCATCACATACATATTATCACAACCACACAATTCAATTCAACATATCAACGTACCAAATTAAGTTACACGAACTTAACATGACAATTGTTCGGGTTTGAACTCCAACTAATCCGAAAGTTTTTGTTTCCCTCGATCTAATTTTGTAATTGGTCTTTCCGAGTCTATAATAGCAAATTTAACTATTAATCTATCACATTTCATATAAATTTGCATTCTACTACATCCTAGGCAAAATTACTATTTTGCCCCTTACTCTTTTCAAAAATTCCAATTTCATCCCTATGCTCGGAAAATGAAATTCATGCAATGTAGTCCTCTTTCCAAGCCTAATCAAAATTTAATAAAAATTTTCACAGCATACACATTTCACAAATTTCAGAATTTTCCATGGGTTTTACAACTTTTTCATTTTAGTCCATAAATCAAGTTTCCATGAAAAATTACTTTGTAAAAGTTGTTTATCTATCAACTATCTTTCATTTTCTACCATAAATTCAAATTTCCAGCATTTACATCCATGGAAAAGTTTCTACACTTTGTTATCTTTTCAAATAAATCCCATAAATAGAAAGATTAGGCTATCCCGAATCTAAAAAATATAAAAATCATTAAAAACGGGACTTGATTTCATACCTTTTTAAGCTTGAAAAGTTCTCTTCCTCTCTCCTAGGGTTTCCATAGAAAAATTGGGGAAGAAGATGAATAGAAAAGATGAAAATTTCTTTTTATTTTTCTATCATCTTTTTAATTTGTTGATTTCCAATTTAGTCCCTAACCATTTCTAATTTTTCCATGTATGAGTCATAAAAATCTCTACTAACTCTCCTTCAATATTCTAATTACCATATAAGGACCTCTAGTTTTAAATTCTATAGCTATTTAATCCCATAGCTACTAGAATCCAACTTTTACATTTTATGCAATTCAGTCCTTTACCTAATTAACCACACAATCGATAAAATTTTTGTATCAAAATTTTCATGTTACCTTCCTATCATAATACCAACCATAAAATAAAATAAAATAAAATAAAATAAATTTTTATTTTTGGGCTCGAATTTGTGGTCACGAGACCACAGTTTCGATCTCACCGAATATGGGCTGTTACAGAACTCCTCCATCAACTACAATATCTTACCCCCATGCATATGCAATATGTTATACAATATTTCAACCAAATGCACATTTAATACGTTTTCTTTCAGTTGCATGGTTTACATGTCATCATTATAACGTTCACATACCAAGCACTCAATTTCAACATCAATATGATGACATTTTATCATACCATCACTTGTTAACACTTTAGGAAAATATTTCAAGTGCATGTATAGCAGTTTTTCATTCAGTACTTTTCATGGCATTTTACCCAACAAGATTCGAGCATTCAATACTTATTTCCAAAATAACACATGTTATACATACAATCAATCGCACATTACAACAACAAGCCTTTCATATTAGTACCAAACAATCAACTATTCGGTCAACCAAACAATTTTGAAAACATGCCATTTAGTTAAGGCCAGTAACATACCTAATTTAGCCACTTAAACACATTCACTTAGTTAATTACTAAGCTCGACCAACAAGTTTATTTTTCGCACAAGTTAACAAGCTAAAAAAAATTAAAAAATTCAGGTTAACAAGTTAGGGACTCCCACATTATTTTTTCGCACTATTGCAGCACACTGACGAAACCCGTTGTTTAAGACCTTAAATCGAGTCTAAATTAAAAATCAATATTTTATAAATTAATATGCCACTTAAACATCCCTAAAACAGCCTCTTATGGGTTCAATCCAAACAATATAAACTAGGGGTGAGCAAAACTCGATTCGACTCGAAAAAATCGAAAAAAATTCGAATTTCGAGTTAAACGAATCGAGTTATTCGAGTTAATCGAGTTATTTGAGTCAACTCGATTTTTTTTTCGAATTTCGAGTTCGAATCGAGTTGAGTTTTCGAATTCGAATAACTCGAATAATTCGAATAATTCGAATATCAAACTATAATATTTTACATTTTTACCCCAAACTCCCAAACCTTTTTACTTTTCCCTCAAAACTTTTACTCCTTCCCACTTTCCCCCCAAAACTTTTACTCCCCTCCCATCCCAACCCCCCAATCTACCCAAAATCCATTTCCCACCAAAATTTTACTCTTCCATTTACTTTTTCTTAAAATTTTACTCCCAAAAACCCTCAAAACTTTTTATTTTCCCCCAAAATTTTTACTCCTTCCCACTTTTCCCCTAAAACTTTTACTCCCTTCCCATCTCACCTCCCATATACTCCAAACCCATCCCCCCTCCAATTTTTTTTAATATTTTCCCTTCAAAATTTTACTCCCCCTATTTATTTTCCCTCAAACTTTTATTCTCCAAAACTTTTTATTTTCCCCCTAAACTTTTACTTCTCACCCTTTACTCTCAAATAAAAAATCAAAATTATCCAAAAAAAATCACTAAACATAAATAGTAATAATTTTATTTATATCTACTATTTATATTATTAAATTAAATTTCACATTTTATATTATTTATATCATTGATTTGTTTAATCATATTGAATATTTATATTAAAATTGAATTATTAATTATGCCATACAATATTCGTGTTAAAATTTTATATTGGTATCAATTTCACATTTTATATTTAAAATAACTTTTATTAAAAAATCACATTTTTACGTTTAATATATTTTTTAATTCCAAAATACATAGTGACAAGAATCTGAAGATAATTGAAAGAACTAAACAAGCAAAGAAGCTAACCCGTATATAAAAGATTAATAAATAAATTATTTGGTGTGAAAGTTAATAAAAAAAATTGGTTAAGGTGGACAAATTTTATTACGATAGGTGACAATGGTTATAAGGACCCAAAATTATTTTTTAAAATTTAACTCGAACAAATATATTCGATTCGATTCGATTCGAATTTCATCTCACTCGACTCGATTCGAGAAAATTTCAAATTAAATTAGGATGATAAAATATGATTCGTCAACTCGATTAACTCAAAATTTTTTCATTCGATTCGATCGAATGCTCACCCCTAATATAAACCATAACGATTTTTCATATCTAAATTAGCTAGGTTTCTTACACCATTAAATATTGAAAAATTAGTAGCTATACAATCATCAAATTCTTTAATCCAATCAATTGTCAATTTCCCCATCAAGTAAATCAAAACTACGCAGTAGCCCACAATCAACCACACTTACGCTTTTTGAATTGTTAGATCTGAGTCGTCGAATGATCAAGATTGAATTTCCCTAAATCACACATGATTAAAGGCTGATTAGGAGAGATTCTTGGGGCCAAGATATTACTGGAAATAGGTGGGAAAAATTAAAGAAAACAATAGCATCCTTTTGGTGCCTCTAGGCGCGGTGCACCACCTCCAACGGTGGCAAATCAGGGTTGTTTTAAAAAGCCAATTGAAATCACTTTTTAAGGCTGAAAAAATATCCATAATCATTAAAAATCTCCCCAATTTCAGATCAAGAGATATTTGGCATTCCCTTGAAAGATTCATCAAGAAAATTAAAGAAAATAGACACTTACACAAGCTAGAAGAGAGGGGCGGCAATGGAGCTTCTTAGGCAACAATGGGATAGTTCTTTGAGGTCAAAGATTTCAGATTTATGGCTGGAAAAATAAGGAAAAATGGTAGCAAGAAAGAGAGGAGAATGGTGCAAGAACTTGTGGCAAAAGAAAAGAAAAAGAGATAGTGGTTTTGGGTGGTTTGGGTAGTGGCAACAAGAGGAAAAGAATTAAAAAATTAAAGAGAAGAAAGAAAAGAAAGAGGGAGAGGCAGACAAAAAGAGGGATTTTTTCAAAATTAATTTATTTTGCAAGGGGAGGGAATTGAACTTGGAATCTTAATCTAATTTTCATGTTTTCTCATTTTTCATTTATTCATTAGTCTATTTTCTCATTCTTGAAATAATTTTGCATTCCTATTAAATTAAAATTCAGGATGTTACAATATATAACTCACAAGGCCGTGTGATCCTTGTTTTCTATATTTACCCTGATTTTGTGTAATGTATCAATTTAGTCCCTACTTGTTTCTAAATTGATTTTTAGAGTTTCATAACCTCTATTTAAGCTCTGTTCTTTTACGAATAGTATGATTATTGACTGATTATATATCAATGATTGTTTTAAGATAAATTTTGAATTGAAATAATATATGCTTGTCCTGATAATTATCATAGCATCCCATAACCCTAATTTTTTCCATACAAACAATATATAATTTAAAAATGTTATAATAATAATGAAAAAGGGGACAATAAGCCTAATTAGATATCAAATGCTCCAAAATCCAAAGAAAGCATGGGCATATCCACAGTTTCAATTATCTAGCCCAAAAGGTTAAAATTAAGATAAAGCAATATAAACATGTACTGAAATAAGGTCAAAATTAAAGCAAAAAAGCTTAAATATCAAAAGGCCTGATACACTTTAAATCCATAAAATGACCTTAAACAAAACCTAAAAATCAAAATACCCTAATGGCTTCAATTTCAATTTTAGAGAGCCCACAAATTTTGAATTCCCAAACAAGTTTAAACTTTAATTAAACTCAAATTAGCATGAATTCAAATTGAGTAATTTTATGGGCTCCTAAATTTGATTATTAAATCCCGAGTTAAATAAAATTTATTACAAATGTTTTGGTTTCATCTGAACGTATTTTTTTTTATGAATTACAATAATAGGGTAAAGTTCAAACAATAAATACGACTAGTATGATTCAGATCCAAATCACATCTGAAACGGCAAACACCTGACCATCAAGCCATCGCATAAGATTCTATCCAAACAAAATTTTGTCTACAATATACATAAAACACGACAACAAAACAGAGCTAAGACGACACTTATGGCGAGATACTTTCTCAAGTGTTGGGATAGACTGGCCAACATACGCTTTGGCCAACTCTTTCTATAAGGGTTGGGTTATGTATGCCTAAGGCAACGCTTAAATAAGAGTTGGCTTTGTCTAGTCCTAAGACGACACTTTTGGGGTGGCACTTTCCTAAGTGTTGGGATAGAGTTGCGAACATACGCTTTGGCCAACTCTTTGTATAAGGGTTGGGATATGTATTCCTATGGCAACGCTTGAATTAGAGTTGGCTTTTGTAGAGTCCTAAGATGACATTTTTGTGGCGACACGTTCCTAAGTGTTGGGATAGACTTGCCGACATAATCTTTGGCCAACTTTTTGTATAAGGGTTGGGATATGTATGCCTAAGGCAACGTTTGAATAAGAGTTGGCTTTTGTCTAGCCCTAAGACGACAGTTTTGGAGTGACACTTTCTTAAGTGTTGGGATAGACTTGTCAACATACGCTCTGGCCAACTTTTTGTATAAAGGTTGAGGTATGTATGCCTAAGGCAACGCTTAAATAAGAGTTGGATTTGTCCAGTCCTAAGACGATATTTTCCTAAGTGTTGGGATAGACTTGCTGACATACGCTTTGGTCAACTTTTTGTATAAGGGTTGGGATATGCATGCTTAAGGCAACGCTTAAATAAGAGTCGGCTTTGTCTAACACGATGCCTACACTTTTGGGCTGACACTTTCCTAAGTGTTGGGATAGACTTGCCAACATGCACTTTGGCCAACTCTTTGTATAAGGGTTGGTATATGCATGCCTAAGAGGTTTAGGGTTTAAGGTTTAAGAGTTGGCTTTGTCCAATAGTATGTCTAAGGCATCATTTAAATTGGCAAATTAATTTATGTAACAAATATATTCATAAATGATTGACACTAAAAAAATGTTTTGATTGAAATATTTAAATAAAAATATTAAAGATTATAGATATTAAGTTCGCGAATCTTATTATAATTGATAATAGGCTAGAAAGAATTTGTTATTTTGTAAAATAATCGTGTTGATAGATGTTAGCCATCTAATGTATAGTATTTATTTTGAGGAAATATATATTATTGTTATTATTGATCTATTTCTTTGGTTAAAAAGGTAAAAAAATTAGGGCAAGAAAAGAATATCTTTGTTATTATATCTCTTTGGATGGAACGTTAATGCATTAATGGAATTTTGTAAAAATGATCGAATTGTTAGATAAATTCTGAGCTTTTGATAAATGCTTTCTTTTTGAAGCAACAATGCTAAGCTTGACACATTGCATTTTCTCAAAACATTGGATGTGAAGAACATGCCCAAAATACTTGGGGAATATTTCCTTTTTATAATTATAGAGATAAATATATAAACCAAATATGCGCTAAGGGTTATATTCTTCGTACATTTGTAATTTATTACTTTGCTTTCATTTTAAGAAATTGAAATTTTCCGATTGAGTATTAGCTTAATCGGTATAAGTATGGTTGCCAATGTTGGAGGTCGTGGGTTCAAATGCACTGAAGCGCATTATCCTCATATTTATAGGTTGGGGAGGGATTATAGATAGTTCTAACAAAAAAGTCATAATATTTATGTAATCCTCGTATTCCTGTGTATTTACATGAAGATTAAGAGTTAAATATTAAAGTCATAATGAAAATTTTAGTTCTTAATGTTTAATTTTTTTATCAATTTGGCTTTTATTTATTTATTTTAATTAAATCTAATTCTTAATCTTTTAAAAAGAGTGAAATTTAATTATTATCCTTTTAAGAAAAAGTTAAATCATTATTATTTTAATAAAAAACTAATTAAAATGTGAAAATTTTAAACATGGTAATATGCATGTTAATCCATGTTATTCATATTTTTATTTTTTATGAACTATTTGTATACTTTTTTGAATTTGAATTTTTTTATTTAATGAATAAAAATTTTAAATTATTTACTGATATGATATATATAATAAATGATACCATATCAGCATAAAGTACGTGTAGATTAGCGGGTTATCACCCTAATATTATTAACAATTTATTGTTTTAGTTAACATTACAGGTTATAAAAATAAATTTACTCTTTTTAAAAAATTGAGAATCAAATTTAACTTAAAAAATGAAAGCTAAGTTATTAAAAATTTCCAAAGTTTGAATACTAAATTTATTATTTTGATAATATTAAATAATAAAGAGTTTAATTAAAGAAAGTAAAACTTTTTTGAATAATAAATAATTAGTAAAAAAGACTGAAATGATGGTGACATGGCATGGGATTAGTGGTCAATTGGTAAACTTACCTTGATTCTTACCCACAAAAAACCACTTATTCTCACTCCAAGCTCTGTTGGCCAAAGAAAACCAATTGCATCTGCTGTCCACCACCTGCTCTAGCCACTGGTGCATCTGCCGTCCACCACCTGCTCCAGCTACTGGTATGTCATTGTACCTTCTTTGAAAGCCTGCCTTATAGATTCCATGAAATCCTCGACCCTGCAGTGGTAGAACTTGGTGAATTGGTTTCGACTTGTTGAGACTTGTTTCAATCTTCATGGGTATGTATGGTTGATTCGATTTTGTGTTAAATGATAAATGAGGTCGATTTCCTTTCTCTACAATTTATATATATTTAAGGTCAGGGAATAGTTTTCAATTACTTGAACACTTGGCTGTTTTCATTTAATCTACAGTTGATATATATTTAAGGCCACTTTCCTCGTACAAGTGCGATTTGATAAATTTGGAATTTTGTTTTTGTTTCAGTAATATCAGCAGTATTGACACTGCTTTTCTGGTCTGTTCAGTAATCCATATTGAGCTTTATGTCATTACAAATCCACTGCGAATTTTAACCAATGTATATTTCCACTCAAGATTAGGTCAACAGAAAATAACAGAGCTAAGGGGTTTTACTTATGTTTTCTAACTGAAGTTGGCCTTTGCTCTGTGGTTCCAAAATTTCCAAATTTAAAAACTAATGCAAGTTTTTGAATAATGCAGGAATCCACAATGTGAATTGAGGGTCCATCGTTAGTGCTGTAACAACTAGTGTAAAGCCAGAGTCCACTGACAATGCAGTGACCCCCAATGTCAAGCCAGAATCACCTGGGAAGATCTAGTAAGTACTTTGTTCATTAACTAAAAGTTTTCTGGTGATCTAAAAATTTGAAAGTTGTGTTTGATGTTTATCTTTAGATATATGCTTATTTGAAGTTTTTCAGAAGATTTAATACGAAAGTCGTCTTTTAATGTTTCATTTTCCTAATGAATAGTCTACTTTAACATTTGAATCTTATTCATGTTTCCTTTTCATATGTACTTATGTTACGAGGTTCAATATCTAGTAACGTTTTTTTAAGAACCTTTATAAAAGCTTTTAACAGCTACCATTTCTTTGTGTTAACAAATGCTTTTGGGTATATCTAACCAAGTGAGGGCCTTTATGATTTTAAAGCCTGGGCAAAGAAACATGTTTTACACTTGCATGCTTGATAAGTTGAGATGTCGATCAGTTTTGTGGAGATAATCACTACTCAGAAATTAGTTTCATGAAATGTCATTCTTATACATGCAAATTAATTTGTTTTCATCATGGTGTGTTATTATCAATAACTTAATCAAATCCCCCTTTATTTTCCTAGAGACCTTCAAAATTCAAACATTGTTTGTTTCATTTATTTTAGGTGATGATCCAGGATTTCAGGTGGAAAGGAAACTAGAAGTTGATGACCTAAGTGAAGTGCTACAAATTATGCAGATACAGGCTATTGGTATATATTTTTTAATCTAATCGTAGCTTGGGTAGTAAAAACCTCCTTAAAGTGGGGGAAGAACGTCACTTATTATAGTAATGGGTTTATTTTATTTAGGGTTAACTTGACCGTTTGTATCAACTTAGTTTGTGTTGATGTGGTAGTTTTGCCCAATCTGGTGGTGTAACAAGGCAGCTTCTCAATAGGCCATGTAGCAAACATAAATTAAACAAATAAATATATAAATTAATTGTAACACCCCAAACCTGGCCTAAACGTTATGGCCGAATCTGGCGACGTCACATGAAAGTGCTTTGGAAAACATAACTACGTTAAAACCATTTGTAGATATCTTGGGCTTTCGCCAAAACCTTTGTTTATTTTGAAAACTCACATTTTGTCCTACTGCTAGTGGTTTATAAAATAATTATCCCGAAATTTAAGTAAAAATCCGTAACAGCCTTATTACATGAAATTTACCCAAAAATAACCAAATCATAATTAAAAATAAACCATAAAAACAAATATCCAGAACTGTGGTCACCGCTGAGTCCTCCGCTGCACTGATCCGTCTACTACTGGGGATTACCTGAACAGATTAAATAGAAAAGGGTGAGTTTTCGCAAACTCAGTGTGTAAACCCCACAGAAAACATACACACAGTAACATCAGATAACAAACATGATTTTCACAGTTCAAGTCTGAGCCCATTACAGAAACGGTGTGGACCTTAGCCCACTCAGATACAGAATCAGACATATTACAGGGCCTTAGCCCATTTCAAACAGAATATGCAAAAATCAGAGTCTTACCCACCAGCCTCTACGCACCAACTTCGTCCTGCCCTACATACCATGTGGGGATAAAATCAACCTACCCAGCCCTACACACCATGTCGTATCGAATGCGACACATAATCAGAAATTTGCAGCTGAGCTGCCAGATAACAGGCTTAAGAGCCTTTCAGATATTCTCCAATCATAATCAACCCACCCCGATGCAATGCAACATACAAGAATGACATGCTATTATGCAGTTAAAACTCATATATTCAGATCAGTATACATGCTTAGTACAGAAATCAGACAGACAGATCATTCATTTAGGGTCTAAGTATTGCTTACCGACCCTACGGTTGGTCCACAGTCGACTTGGGCGACCCGTGTAACCTTAAAGAGTTTTTCAGAAAAATGGGCTCACACGCCCATGTTGCCCGCCTGTATAGGCCCACACGCTCGTGTGGCCCACACAGCCCAAATTGGCTTTGGCCGTGTGGATTACTCGGTCTCACTCGGCCCTCACACGGCTGTGCGTTTGTGCATGACCAGGCTCATCGATCACACGACCTAGCCCAAAATCCCACACGCTCGTGCGAGCCCGCACCTCGTATGGCCCACACGGCCCAATTGGTCAAGCCCGTGTGTCGCACATGGCCTTGCCTAGCTGTCACACTGTCGTGTCGCTCGCGCACAGCCTAGCTCGTCAATCACACGACCATGTGGTGACTAACAGTCTTGCACACGGCCTATCACACTGGTGACCACACGCTCGTATGGCGTCGACAGTGAGGTTTTTGGCTTTCGCTGAAACATCATTTTTTGTGTTTTCAGGTACACACCTGGTCTCGATTGAAGCTAAGACAATCACTGAGCACTCCAGAACCTAAGAATTGATATTCCAACATCCAAGTCAGCGTTTAAAACAAAACTAAATCGAGATGATAAACCCAATACCTTCCAAAACCTTACATTCAGTCAAGCCACTGAAATTCCTTGAACCTAAGTGTTCAAACAGTGACTACGAGACTCTGAATCTTCTCCTATCTAGCATTAATGAGGCACATTAGTATAAGCCAACAACGAAAGTAAAACTACGTTACTCATCTTACCGACTCAAGGCGGAAATGAGTGTTGCACAGAAATGAGACCACTACTGAGAGGATCAAAATTAAAAATATGGTAGCGAGGGAAAGAAAAACACGACAAAAAGGGAAGGGGAAAAGGAAGATGGAAGAATCGGCTATGGAAGGGGAGGATACTCTATTTTCAGTAGAGAGGGATTTTGGGAAAACACAACTGCTCAGAAAATCTGATCCTCTCCTAATTTTCCTCCCACTAATTCTATTCACAACCCACCACTCAGTCTCCCATCTTGGCGCAACTCTAGCCGAAACTAGGAGCAAAAATTAAATCCATTGCCGTCCATAGACTCGAACCCAAGACCTTCTTCACCCCCAACACTCCACTTAGCCACCAGACCAGCAAGCCCATTCTGTTAATTACTTACACACTTTTACTTATAAGCCTACTAACCAACGTTTGGGCTTTATTCACAAAAATACCAAAATTTACCCAAGTTGAGACTTGAACTTGGGACCTCACACACACACCCAGAACACATAACCACTGAAGCATATAGACATTGTGTCTCAAAATTACAAAAGCTAAAATTAATGGAAAAATTGGGGCGTTACATTAATTACTTACAATCTATTTTCCCTTCTTAATTGGCATTGAGCTTGCCTCATATGAAGCTTTTTTGAGCTCTGTTGTTGATGGTATTATTTTTGTGAACTTTTCAGGCTAAATTAAAGATCCCGAAGCATGAATAATGGCATATACCTTTTTACTATAATTGGGATATATGTGATATTGGATTTACCAGTTTGATATAACCAGAAGGTTAGTTAACATTTTCTTTTCCTTTTTTTTTCGTTTTTTAAATTTAGATTTAAATTTTTCTATCTTTGTAGTTTGGACTATTTTATTTAGGAATTTAGATATTATTTATCATAAATTTTAATATTATTTAATTCTCATAAAGATAAATTTTATTTATTTTAATATTTAAATATTTTATTTCTAGATTAGGTAGTTTTGGTTAATGTTAGTTCACTAGAAAGCTCATCTCTTTTCACACATGAACCTTAAGATTAGACATTAATAGATACTCTATTTTAATATTAATTACTTTAACATATGGTTGATAAAAGTTGGATGGATGCTCCAAGATTTAGCACCAATCACCTAGCTAGAATAGAAAGATTTCTATCATTTGCAATTGGAAAATCACTTTTTAACGGAAATATATATTGTTCGTGCCATCGTTGCAATAATAGGATATTGCATGAACCACATATTGTGGGTGAGCATCTTCGTCTTCATGGTATAATAAAAGAATAGAAGCATTGGATTTTTCATGGAGAATCCATTGAAAGAACATAGGTGCAAACTGACCAAACAGTGAGAACTTCTCCGTCAATTTGTACGTTGTCACAAGAAAATGAAGCCGATTTAAGAGATCTCATAACGGATGCTCTAGGCATCAATATCCTAACTCTTAATGAGAGTTTTGATGGAGTTTCAAGCGAATAATAATGTTGAGAGTATGATGTTAATGAGGCCCAAAGGACCGCGAAGAGAGCAACTACTCTTCTAGATGATTGTGATATTCCGCTTTATCCCGGTTGTGTCAAGTTCTCATTAGTCTCATTCCTACTTCGGCTTTACCACTTTAAAGCACTTTTTGGATGGTCAGCAAAATCTTTGACATGCTTATTGGAGTTTTTAAATGAGGCATTTCCAGATGGAAACACAATCCCAACTACATACTATGAAGCGAAGAACAAGATTTTTGCACTAAATCTTGGGTATGTGAAGATTGATTCATGCCCGAATGATTGCATGTTATATTGGGGTGATGCTAGTAAAAAGATCAGTTGTGATGTCCGTAAAATCTCAAGGTGGCAATCTTCTAATGAGTTGGATGCAGATGAACAAGTTGATGGTAGTTGTCATCGTCTTAAGCCTGCCAAGGTATTACGGTACTTTCCTTTGATTCCTAGACTTAAAAGATTATTTCAATCCTCTAAGACATCACAATCCATGAGATGACATAAAGAAGGATGAACCAAATATGGTATATTGAGACATCCAGTCGATGGTTTTGCCTAGGATGCGTTTGATAAGAGGTTTCCTGATTTTGCATCTGATCCTCGCAATGTTAGGCTAGGTTTGGCTTCAATCCATTTTGAACAATAAGTACAAGTCACAGTACATGGCCCGTACTTCTTATTCCTTATAATTTTGAAACTTGGGCATGCATGAAACAATCATCAATGATACTCTCAATTGTTATCCCTGGTGAAAAAGAACCTGGCAACGAAATTGATGTCTACATGCTACCTTTAATTAAAGAGTTGAAGCAATTGTGGACAAGAGTTGATGCTTTTGATTCATCAGCTTCCAAATCTTTCACTTTACGGGCTTGTCTTCTTTGGACAATCAATGATTTCCCAGCTTACGCTAATCTTTCAGGGTGGAGTGCAAAAGGTCAGGTTGCTTGCCCAGTATGTGCTAAAAAAATAAATCTCGATGGCTACAGTATGGTCGAAAGTTCTGTTATATGGGTCATCGTCGATGGTTACCAGCTGAACACCCATTTCGAAAATAGAGACATGAATTCGATGGCACTATAGAGTATGTGGTAGCTCCTATACCACGATCCGGGGAAGATATCTTAAGGGAAGTTGAAGGTGTCAATTTCATTTATGGAAAAGCTTGAAAGAGGGATAGAGAAGAACTAGATGAAAGGTCGGTAGAACTTGATGTAGACCAGGGGTGTGATTTGTTTAACAACTTTGAAGAATTGGTGGTAGAGGGAGATGAAGCAAATCTTATAAATCAAGACGAGACTTTATGGAAGAAGAGGAGCATATTTATTGACTTGCCTTATTGGCGTTACAATCTACTTCGACATAACTTGGATGTCATGCACATCGAGAAGAACGTATGTGACAATGTCATTGGCACCCTTCTTAATCTCTCACGCGGTGGTAAAGATAATATCAAAGGACGCAAGGACCTACAAGATATGGGCATCCGAAGTTGTCTTCATCCAAAAATGAGAAACGGGAAAGAGTACCTACCGCAAGCGTGTTACACTCTTGCATCAAGGGAAAGAGATATTTTTCTTTCCATTGTGAAGAACTTGAAGGTACCCGATGGTTATGCATCAAACATATCTTGATGCGTGAATTTGAAATAGCACAAGTTGAGCAACCTTAAAAGTCATGAAGGTCACATTATCATACAAGATTTGCTTCGTATATGCTTAAGAGGAGTTGTAGAAAAGAAGGTGCTAAGTGTTATTACAAATCTATCAGATTTCTTCAAGAGATTATGTGCAAAAAGTCTTGATCCACAAGAAGTTGATCAACTTCAAATACAAGTCGTATTAACACTTTGTGAAATGGAGAAAATATTTCCTCCAAGTTTTTTCATAATCATGATTCATTTGATTATTCATTTACCGATGGAGGCTAAGCTTGGTGGACCTGTTCAAAATAGGTGGATGTACCCGATTGAAAGGTATATGAAATATATCAGTAATATTTCAAAATATTTTATTTTTATTATTTTAATATAGAATATAATAAGTATGTAAAAATAAATGTATGTGATGTAGGTATCTTATGGGATTGAAAGCTTCGGTGCGAAATAGAGCTTATCCCAAAGGTTCCATTACTAAAGGGTACATAGTTTCAGAATGTCTTACATTTTGCTTCTATTATTTTTATGATGTTGAGACTATATTTTCCCATCCTCTGAGGAATGATGGGAATATTTAAAAACGGTACATTTTCTCTTCTGGAGGACGTCCAATTGGAACCATAAACACGAAGATATTCGACATGTGATCTCTTACACAAGCAAACAGCTATGTTCTATTGCATATCGATAAGTTATCACCATACCGTCAGTGAGTTTTCTGAGGAAAATCTTGTCATTCGATTCTTTTTCTTAACCAATAGACAAATAAAGTTATCACATAATCTGTATACATTTTGACAACATTTTTCACAAAATACTGAATATATTTTTGAGAATTTTTAGAGTCTGAGCGAGCTATTTATGGTGGCATTCAAATTAGTAAACGCAGAGAGGACAAATGGTTGGTTGAAAAGTTCCCAAGATGGCTTGCGAAAGAGGTAAATTGTCACTATTAAAATAATTTACCATATTATTTATGTAATGAGGGAACATTGTAGAAATTTGATCATAGAATAAGAGTTAATTGATTTTCTACTATATGGTTAGATTCCAAAGATGGAAGTTGAACAGGTTGATGCTGATGTAATTGCTCTTGCTCGAGAACCGCATAAGGTGGTTTCCACATATGATGGGCTTATAATTAATGGTTTTAGGGTTCATACAAAAAAACTTGAGCAACATCGTAAGACTCAAAATAGTGGTGTGATGGTTTCTGCTGACGGGAGAAACTATTATGGCAATTGCATTGAAATTATCGAGCTAAACTATTATGAAATGTTTTGGGTTATCATGTTTAGATGTGATTGGGTGAATATTAAATCTCCTAGGAGTATGAAGAAGGATGTAAATGGTTTTATATTTTCTGAGCTTATCCATACAGGCAATCGTGATTCGGACGATCCATTCATATTGGCTTCTCAAGAGAAACAAGTATTTTATGTCAAGGATGGTAAGGGTGAAGGATGGCTCCATGTTATCGGAATAAAGCCAAGAGATTTGTTCAATCTAAGCTTTGAAACCCCTGTAGAAGATGATGAATATCTGCAGTGTGATCATCATATTGTAACTTAATAATTTTAGTTTTAATTTGAACAAGAACAATGTTTTGAAGTGCAAAGATTTAGTATAATTGACATTTTTAATGCAGTATGACATTCATATTATATTAACATCTATGTATGTTCATTTTTATATTTGAAGACATTTTGGGTTATAGGAATTATGAAATTATGTAACACCCCAAACCCGGCCCATGCGTTTCGACCGGATCTGGCATGTTATCGAACACATAACACTTTATCGCGTTTTGAAAACAAAGTCAAGTTAATTAAATTTGAATAAATGAGAGACTTTTTGAAAATAAACCTCTTTGTTTTTTTATTATTAAGTATAAATAAACCTTATCATAAAATTCATAAGTTGCTTAACATTGATAACTGTTGAGTTGAATGAACACTAGGGGCCTTATTACATAAATATTCTCGAAATAACAATGAAATAAATTAAACTTTAAGAAATCCCAAAAGAAAATAACTTGTAGAAATAGAACTTGATGGCCCCTCGAGTCCGTCTCGGCTCCCATATCCACGATCTACTGCTCATCTGAAGAGTAGAGAAAAGGAAAGCGTGAGTCACAAAGACTCAGTGTATAAATCACAAAACACACATCGATCTGAGCCCACAAACACATTATGGGCCCTGGCCCATACAGGAAGGCATCATTCATAATCACATAGTAAACAATAAGGAATGCATAACCCAACCCATCCTAGGTTTCCATCCTCTACACACCAACCCGTACCAACCATCACACCTTGGGGATTTCTACAATCTACCCTCCATCCGTTACACACCAAAACAACAACCGTACTGCCTATTCCTATCAAGTAGGAATCATTAAACGTAGCATAGCCACCGATCACTATGTGACCTTACATTTATATTATGTGGGATTTCTACCACCGATCACCAAGTGACCTATCATGCACTTCCCTTTCAATTATCATCATTCCTACCCCATGCATACATACATAAGAAAACATCATGCAAACTTAAATATTTTTCGATACACATAGGGAGTTCCATGTTTACGTACCTAGAATCCTTGCCTAACCCTTTTAGGATTCCATTCGACTGTCTATACAGCCTTGTTCCGACTTTTTAGCCCATAACATGCATAAATAGATATACATACAAGTTTATTAGTAGTGTGTTAGAGATCTACACACCTGATTAATGTCGATACCCTCGCTAAATCGATCTACAACTTTGCTTCAAAAAGCCGGAAGGATGTGAAACTAGGGCCTCTCCTATATTCGGCCACGGTTAGTGTTCTACCCAATTTTATATATTTGAATAAACAACTCTTCTTACCTTAAAATCCTGAAATTGGAGACTAGCTATTTTCGGCTTTTAGATCTAGTTGACCAAGCTTCTTTCAAATCCCGAATTGCCGCCCAATCATAGAACCATTAAACTATTAGCTTTTCGGCTTTTTCCTTTCTAAACTAGATTATGAAAACTAATCAAAAATCGACTCTTACCTTAGCTTAGGAGATTCGGCTAGCACTAGGGAGAGGATTCGGCAATGCCAATGGAAGATTTAAATGTCGGAAGTATAAAACAATTCCTCAAATATGATGAATAAAAGAAAAAGCGATGGATGCTTCGGCTTTTTAGAGAAATCGGCACAAGGGAAAAGAAAGTGGGGAGAAGTTTTGGCTTTTGAAGTAATTGAAGAAAGAAATTTGGGGAAAGAAATTGGAGAGGGAGAGGCTAAAGAATTCGGCATAAAGAATAGAGAAAACTAGGGTTTTTAAATGTTAGAATCAAGGAGCTAGCCCCCCTATTTATAGATTTTTGACACCTATTGCTAAATACCGAAAACGCCTTTAAAATTTAAGCTAAAGGAGAGGAGAATTTCGGTACCCTCTTTGCCATGCAGTAGCCAAATTTTACACTCCTCTAGGTGATAGATTTTCGGCCAACACTTCCCTTGGAGATAAGCTCCTAACTTTTCTCCTTTTTATCTATGATATTATCACTTAAAAATCCACATAATTTTTCCTATTTTGTAGCCTTGTAGCCGTCCACCCCTACTAACCCTAATGTCAAATTTAACTCACTTAAATTAAAAGATCTGGGCCTCTTTAAACTTAAATTTTGGGCCTCTAAATCCCTTGTGTGTGGCGTCACTTCTAATTCCCTTATAATGCCACTTAATTTTGGGCCACAAGCCCATGTTTGGCATTTTAAACGTAATTACCACCTTTTTAATTCTTTAATGCCCAATCTAATAATTTAATCAAGGCCTTAACCTAATCCTGAGCCCAATTTGGACCCCTATCACTTAAATTAACCTATTAAAGTTATTCCTACACTAAATGCATAGGCCCATAAATTTAGGATGTTACAGTTCTACCCCCTTAAAGAAATTTTGTCCTCAAAATTTCCTGATCAGAAAAGATGAGGGTATTTCTGCCTTATTGCTTCCTCGGGTTCCCACGTAGCCTCCTCAGAACCATGATTCGCCACAGCACTTTAACCAATGGAACTGTTTTCCTTCTCAACACCTTGACATCACGATCCAAAATTTTTACTGGTTCCTCTTCGAAGGATAGATCAGGTCTTACCTCGATTTCCTCCACAGGCACAATATGGGACTGATCCGAATGGTATCGTCTTAACATAGAGACGTGGAATACATCGTGAATTTGGCTTAATTCTGGAGGTAACTCCAGCTGATAGGCTACTGGTCCTACTCGCTTCAACACTCGATATGGTCCGATAAATCTAGGACTTAATTTACCCTTTCGACCAAACCTTAATACCTTCTTCCACGGTGACACTTTTAAAAATACTTTATCACACACTGCGAACTCTATGTCCTTACGCTTTAAATCAACATAAGACTTCTGTCTGTCCGATGCCTCATTCAGTCGATCCCGAATCAATTCAACCTTCTCTTCGGTCTGGGTCACCAACTCCGGACCCAAAATTCGGTGTTCTCCTAGTTCTGTCCAGCATGTAGGAGTAAGACACTTCCGCCCGTACAAAGCTTCGTAGGGCGCCATCTGAATACTTGACTGGTAGCTATTGTTGTAAGCAAATTCTGCTAACAGTAAGAACTCTTCCCAACTACCTTTGAAATCTATGACACATCCTCTCAACATGTCCTCTAAGATCTGGATCACTCGCTTAGATTGTCCATCAGTCTGAGGATGAAACGCTGTACTGAAGTCCAACTTCGTACCCAACGCTTGATGCAACACCTTCCAAAATCGTGAGGTGAACCTAGGGTCCCTATCTGATATGATTGAGACCGGTACTCCATGCAACCTTACCACCTCTGCTATGTATAACTTAGCTAACCTCTGCAAGAAGTAGTCAACACGTACTAGTATGAAGTGTGCAGACTTCGTCAAGCGATCAACAACTACCCAAATCGCATCTTTCTTAGTGGGTGTGAGGGGAAGCCCACTAACAAAATCCATGGTGATTCTTTCCCACTTCCATTGTGGAATCTTCACTGGCTGTAATAATCCTGATGGTAACTGATGTTCTGCCTTGACCTGCTGATAGGTCAAACACTTACCCACCAATTCAGTTACCTCTTGCTTCAAACCCGGCCACCGAAACTGATCTCTCAAATCCCGAAACATCTTACTTCCTCCAGGGTGCATAGAGTATGCACTACCATGCGCCTCATTCAAAATTCTCCACCTTAACTCTGGATCTTTCGGCATGCAGACCTTCCCTCGAAAGCATAACAATCCTTCCTCATTCATACTGAATTCTGTTGGCCCATCCTTTGAGATTAACTGCAATTTCCCCTTTAGTAACTCATCGGTTTGTTGCTGCTCCTTCACTTGACTAATCCAAGTAGGTTTCACTTGAAGTTCGGCTAATAAGCTTCCATCCTCATACAAACTAAGATGTGCAAACATTGCCCTTAGGTCAGAGACTACTTTACGACTTAGAGCATCCGCTACTACATTAGCCTTACCCGAGTGATATTCGATCGAGCAATCGTAATCCTTTAGTAACTCGATCCACCTTCTCTGCCTTAGGTTCAACTCCTTTTGAGTCAAAAGATACTTCAAGCTCTTATGATCTGTGTAGATGACAGATTTCTCCCCGTACAGATAATGCCTCCAAATTTTTAAGGCAAACACCACTGCCGCCAATTCCAAATCATGGGTGGGGTAGTTCAATTCATGCAGTCTTAACTACCGAGATGCATACGTGACCACCTTTCCATCTTGCATCAACACACACCCTAATCCCGCGTGTGATGCATCACAGTAAATTACGAACTCCTTCCCTGCCTCCGGCTGAATCAACACAGGAGCCTCCATCAGAAATCTCTTTAACTTTTCAAAACTCTCCTACTGCTTATCAGACCAAACAAACGGAACTCCTTTCCGTAACAACTTAGTCAACGGTGCCGCTACCGAAGAAAATCCTTCAACAAACCTTCGGTAGTATCCAGCTAAACCAAGAAAACTCCTAATCTTAGCCACGGACTTGGGTGGCTTCCAATCTAACACTGCTTTAATCTTTCGAGGGTCAACCCTAATCCCTTCTGCGGACACAACGTGCCCTAGAAACGTTACTTCCTTCAGCCAAAATTCACACTTACTGAATTTGGCATACAATTGCTTCTCCCTTAGGATCTGCAAAACTATTCGCAGATGAGCGTCATGCTCCTCCTCTGACTTCGAGTAAACTAAGATATCATTGATAAACATCACGACACACCGATCTAAGTAGGGTTGGAATACTCGGTTCATCATGTCCATGAACGCTGCTGGCGCGTTGGTTAATCCGAACAGCATCACCATAAACTCGTAGTGACCGTAGCGAGTCTTAAAAGCTGTGTTGTGTATATCCGCCTCCTTGACCCTAAGCTGATGGTACCCTGACCTCAGATCTATCTTAGAAAAGATTGAGGCTCCCTTCAACTGATCGATCAAGTCATCGATCCTTGGCAATGGGTACTTGTTCTTGATTGTTAACTTATTCAACTGGCGATAATCAATGCACATGCGCATTGATCCATCCTTCTTCTTAACAAATAACACTGGCGCTCCCCACGGCGACACACTCGGTCGAATAAATCCTCTATCCAGTAACTCCTGAATCTACGCTTTTAACTCTACTAACTCTTTCGGTGCCATCCTATACGGAGCAATAGATACCGGCGCTGTTCCCGGAAGAAGATCGATTCCAAACTCCACTTCACGATCTGGAGGTAATCCTGGAAGCTCTTTAGGGAAAACATCAGGAAATTCCTTTACCATCCTGACGTCTCCAACAGCCAGATCTTTGGCTTCTAGAGCCCGAACAAACAATAGAACTGCCTCACATCCTTTCCTCACCATCCTCTCTGCTCTTAGGGCAGTCACTACATTCGACAAACAGTTCCCCTTTTCTCCTATCACCAACACTTCATCACCCTCGGGGGTTTTTAACACCATACGCTTGGCCGCACAATCTAGATTAGCTTGATACTTCACAAGCCAATCCATGCCTAAGATTAAATCAAACTCCCCGAACCGTAATTCCATTAGATCCGTTCGGAAAACTATCCCCTAAACTTCTAGAGGTACTTCCCGATAGAGTTTTTCCACTACTATAGATTGTCCTAACAGGCTAACTACAGTCATTGCCCTAGGGGTAATTTTAGATTCTAGTCTTAAAGTTCCCGATACGCTACTAGCTACGTACGAATGCGTCGACCCAATGTCAATCAATGCAGTGTAAGGCAAACCAAAGATTAAGAACGTACCAGTTATAATATCCGGTGCATCAGCCTCCTCACGATGTCTGACAGCATAGACCAACCCCGGCTGTCTTGCCTCAGTGTTTTCTGCCCCTAGACCTGGTGCTCCACGACCCCGACCAGCACCATTACCACCTCTGGCTGCCCCACGACCTCTTTGTGGCTGCTGACCTCCTCTACCAGGCTGAGCATTCCCTAGGCCCATGGTCCCTTCACCGTCCCATTGCTGCGGATAGTTTTTAACTTGGTGGTCCGTAGATCCACACCTAAAACACTTCCCACTGCCTGCCCAACATTCACCGGCATGAAATTTGCCTCATCGAGCACATTTTGAGGTCTGGTTAGCAGCAGTAGGTTTCTCTTCCCGTTTCGGTCCATCAGACCTGAACCTTTTCTGAGTACGCCCGGTTGACGATCCAAAATTCCTCTTATTTCCACCTCTATCTTTATCCCGATTCAGTTTCTCAGTCCGCTTCACCTCTTCGGCTACTTAGCCTTTTCCACCAGCACAACAAATTCCCTTTCCCGCTGTGGGGCTATCAAAACACGCAAGTCATCCCTCAGGCCATCTTCAAACCTAACACAACGTTCATGCTCCGTGGCTACCATCCCACGAGCATATCGGCTAAGACGTAAGAACTCAGCTTCATACACAGCCACTGACCTACTCCCTTGGACTAGATTCAGAAATGCTCTACGCTGCGCATCCACATAACTTGATCCAATGTACTTATTCTGAAACGCCGTTTTAAAGAAATCCCAGGTGATACGGTCAGCCACAGCACCATCCTTTACCGTAAGCCACCATTGATAGGCTTCATCCCTCAAGAGGGATACAACGCCCTTCAACTTTTCCTCCTTCGTGAAATCCAAATCATACATTATGCGTTCTACCGCCTCCAACCAATACTCAGCTGAACTTGGGGCTACATTAGAAATTCCCTTAAACACTTCTGCCCCATTGGCTCTAAGCCGTTCTGGCACAGATTTTCGGGCTCCTGTGCCCATACCAGCCCCAGCAACCCTCTCTAAAACCCTTAGCATTGCCTGAGATACAGCGTCATCTCCGGCAGTCTGATCCTAAAATTCCTCCTCCGCAGTTGGCATCTCATTTCCAGAACCATGACCAGATCTTACTAGTTCCGACACCGTTATCCTACCCCTACCACGACCACGTGGTGGACGTCCTTGACCCCTTGTACTCATTCTACCGATCCACGTTTATCTGATTAGAAATTTTATGAACTATTAGTTTTCTTCCACTGTTTTAACCACGGACAGTCTTATGAATAATAGCTTTAAGAGTAATTCTTTCGAATTCGCATTCACCATACAGTCTCAAGTTCATATCCTCTAAGAAACACATACATTCAATTATGAACTCACGTTCATTACAAAAAAGTGGTGGTGTTGTTGTGGTTGTTGTTTTCACTACTCAAGGGTATTTTTGTAATTTTATCCTATAGGGGTATTTTCGTAATTTTTCAAAATAAGGTTCCTTGATGATTTTGTAAAATAAGGGTATTTTGGTAATTCTAGAATTCGGGGCATTTCAAAAATTTTGAAATCTGGGGGTATTTTGGTAATTTTGAAATTTGGGGGCATTTCGATAATTTTGAAATCTAGGGGTATTTCGGTAATTGTGAAATTCGGGGGCATTTCAGTAATTTTGAAATTCGGGGGTATTTTGATAATTTTGTGATCTGAGGGTATTTTAGTAATTTTACAAAACAAGGGTAATTTGGTAATTCTACAAACTAGGGTTATTTTGGTCATTTTGCAAAACAAGGGTAATTTGGTAAATTTTTTTCATAGCTGTGAACATTTTCAATTCAAGTGTATTTTTTTGGAAGTGTACAAAACTTAGGGGTTTTTGTTTGCAAAATAGGGTGGTTGGTCCCTTTCGGGTTTTAATTATGGGTTCAGCCCATGAACAAGTCCTTATAGCTAGAGTGAACAGTCACTACGCATTAGGTAAGATTCCAGCGAAGAGGAGGTGAGTCACTAGGACTGCTTAAATACCAAGCTCTCCCTGAATCTACTCCTAGACATGCGTATGCCTATTGCCACACCCTGTCATGGCTAAAGTGAACAGTCACTATGCACCATGTAAGCGAAGAGGAGTTGAGTCACTTGGACTGCTTAAATACCAAGCTCTTCCGGATCTACTCCTAGACATGCATATGCCTGTTGCCACACCTTAGTCTTGCGACTTGTTTACAGGTTTTGTTTAGTGAAATTAAGTCTTATGGAATTGCAGAGTTGTTTGTCTAAGCCTAGAGTCCATCAAGTTCTAATCTAGATAGTCTACGTCCCATAAAGCCCATTAAGCCCACATTTATATCACAATCAGGAGTTCAGAATACTTACCTGGGTGGATCGGGTGCCGGTAGACTCGAAGGCCATATCTTCATCCAAAACATTTTTTTATCAACTTTTTAAAACAGTACTAGACCCATTTCACAGCCCGAGTTTTGAACTGGGCTCTGATACCAAAATGTAACACCCCAAACCCGGCCCAGGCGTTTCGACCGGATCTGGCATGTTATCGAACACATAACACTTTATCGCGTTATGAAAACACAAGTTAAGTTAATTAAATTTGAATAAAGGAGAGACTTTTTGAAAATAAACCTTTTTGTATTATTATTATTAAGTATAAATAAATCTTATCATAAAATTCATAAGTTGCTTAACATTGATAATTGTTGAGTTGAATGAACACTAGGGGCCTTATTACATAAATATTCTCGAAATAACAATGAAATAAATTAAACTTTAAGAAATCCCAAAAGAAAATAACTTGTAGAAATAGAACTTGATGGCCCCTCGAGTCCGTCTCGGCTCCCATATCCACAATCTACTGCTCATCTGAAGAGTAGAGAAAAGGAAAGCGTGAGTCACAAACACTCAGTGTATAAATCACAAAACACACATCGACCTGAGCCCACAAACACATTATGGGCCCTGGCCCATACAGGAAGGCATCATTCATAATCACATAGTAAACAATAAGGAATGCATAACCCAACCCATCCTAGGTTTCCATCCTCTACACACCAACCTGTACCAACAATCACACCTTGGGGATTTCTACAATCAACCCTTCATCCGCTACACACCAAAACGACAGCTGTACTGCCTATTCCTATCAAGTAGGAATCATTAAACGTGGCATAGCCACCGATCATTGTGTGACCTTACATTTATATTATGTGGGATTTCTACCACCGATCACCAAGTGACCTATCATGCACTTCCCCTTCAATTATCATCATTCCCACCCCATGCATACATATATAAGAAAACATCATGCAAACTTAAATATTTTTCGATACACATAGGGAGTTCCATGTTTACGTACCTAGCATCCTTGCCTAACCCTTTTAGGATTCCATTCGACTGTCTATACAGCCTTGTTCCGGCTTTTTAGCCCATAACATGCATAAATAGATATACATACAAGTTTATTAGTAGTGTGGTAGAGATCTACACACCTGATTAATGTCGATACCCTCGCTAAACCGATCTACAACTTTGCTTCAAAAAGCCGGAAGGATGTGAAACTAGGGCCTCTCCTATATTCGGCCATGGCTAGTGTTCTACCCAATTTCATATATTTGAATAAACAGCTCTTCTGACCTTAAAATCCTGAAATTGGAGACTAGCTATTTTCGGCTTTTAGATCTAGTTGACCAAGCTTCTTTCAAATCCTGAATTGCCGCCCAATCATAGAACCATTAAACTATTAGCTTTTCGGCTTTTGCCTTTCTAAAATAGATTATGAGAACTAATCAAAAATCGACTCTTACCTTAGCTTAGGAGATTCGGCTAGCACTAGGGAGAGGATTCGGCAATGCCAATGGAAGATTTAAATGCCGAAAGTATAAAACAATTCCTTAAATATGATGAATAAAAGAAAAAGCGATGGATGCTTCGGCTTTTTAGAGAAATCGGCACAAGGGAAAAGAAAGTGGGGAGAAGTTTCGGCTTTTGAAGTAATTGAAGAAAGAAATTTGGAGAAAGAAATTGGAGAGGGAGAGGCTAAAGAATTCGGCACAAAGAATAGAGAAAACTAGGGTTTTTAAATGTCAGAATCAAGGAGCTAGCCCCCCTATTTATAGATTTTTGACACCTATTGCTAAATACCGAAAACGCCCTTAAAATTTAAGCTAAAGGAGAGGAGAATTTCGGCACCCTCTTTGCCATGTAGTAGCCGAATTTTACACTCCTCTAGGTGATAGATTTTCGGCCAACACTTCCCTTGGAGATAAGCTCCTAACTTTTCTCCTTTTTATCTATGATATTATCACTTAAAAATCCACATAATTTTTCTTATTTTGTAGCCTTGTAGCCGTCCACCCCTACTAACCCTAATGTCAAATTTAACTCACTTAAATTAAAAGATCTGGGCCTCTTTAAACTTAAATTTTGGGCCTCTAAATCCCTTGTGTGTGGCGTCACTTCTAATTCCCTTATAATGCCACTTAATGTTGGGCCACAAGCCCATGTTTGGCATTTTAAACATAATTACCACCTTTTTAAATCTTTAATGCCCAATCTAATAATTTAATCAAGGCCTTAACCTAATCTTGAGCCCAATTTGGACCCCTATCACTTAAATTAACCTATTGAAGTTATCCCTACACTAAATGCATAGGCCCATAAATTTAGGATGTTACAAATTATATACTGTTAGAAGCCAAGAATATAGTCTTATTCAACATATAAGCTTCATTCTCAGTACTGGGTTTATTTTAATGAAAATAAAAATGAGGTTATTTTTATATGTAGAGAATGATTGTAAATATGCAGAGAATGACCGTAAATATGCAAGTTATTTTTAAGAGTTCAATTCTTTTACTTTTGCTAAAATTACTCCTATATGTATGCACTTGAATATATTTATTAGCTCATTTTAATGCAAATGTATGAATCAGATTGATCTTTGAAGAGCTCCGACAAGTTTCAAACAAGTCTTTGGACGATCCATCAAAAGTCATACTTATATCTTAACCGCAATGATGCCATTATCAATATCTCAACTGCACCTATCAAAGATTTACACATCTCAAAGGAGCAATTTTAGGTTATTCCCGTCACTGTCATTGTTTTTTTTTTCTTTTATGTATTTTCTAAGAAAAGTTGTTTGTACTTACAATGGAGGTTTGTTTCTTCCTCTAGACCTCTTTTTGTGTTGTCTTTGCCATTTTTTGTTCCTCGATATACAATGTGTAACACCCTTAACCCGTATCCATCACCAGACTAGGGTTACTGGGTATTACCGGTCGAATCATAACATTAAACCTCCATGGCTCACACATCCACACGTCATAGTTAATCAATAACACAAAGTTCCTTTAGAAGGTCTACGAGACCTTAAACATACTTTCAAGAAGGTTCGGGACTAAACCAATCTCATACGGAAACTTAGCAGAACTTAGAAAATTTCTCTTTTAAAACAGGGCACATGCCCGTGTGGCTAAGCTGTGTGCCTCACACGGCCATGCCTTAGACCATGCCTTACCCTGTGTGCAACTCTGACTAGGGTCACACTGTAACACCTCTAACCCGTATTCGTCGCCAGATTAAGGTTACGAGGCATTACCAAACAAAATATAACTTCCAAACATTACATATCCACTCAAATTATATTCGCATAAATAAAGCATAAGGCCGACTTAAAATTTAACGTATATTATTAATCGTAAAACAAATACAATTCTGACGCATATATTCATATTTACACCTTAATACACATGCTTCAAAGTCATACAAAATATGCTTCAAAATAAATGCACGAATCGGAAGCTTACCATTATAATGGTATTTGAATACTTAATAATTGTTTATCATTTTATCTCTTAATAATATTCATGCGTTTAATAAGCCAAACAAATCATATCACAAAGCTATATGTCCAATGTCATATGCGGCATTAACATTTATACAATTGATCAAATGTATTTCATTGAGTAATTAACATCCTTATGAGCATTTCTCCATATCAAATTTGAATCATTCAAGAATAAATATGTAAACATATTACCAACCATCCTATCCTCAATTTGGCTAGACAATTAACTTATAAAAGCTAAACCCAAAACATGCATTATTTATTTAACTAACATTAGCCGAATTTGCAAGTACGTCATTTAATAACTTTAAGCCTATTTTCAAAATAGCTATACATCATCTTATAAGACCAAAATATATCTATTTCCTATTTACAAGCTTGTGTGCAGATGTATACATCAATTCAACCATTTCCGTACATCCATCCTGATCGCTGTGAAATCAGAGTTTTAAATATTTATAAAAGAATGATCAAACCTGGAGACTAACTCTGACAACGATATTAAGGCAAGTGTACCTATCGAACAGTAGTATAGCTTAGGCAAGACCGGATATCGAACCCAAAGGAACTAAAAGTACTAATACTTACTTTCTTTTTATTATTTAGTCTAAATAGGATGGAGGTTTGCTTTTAAACTAGATTGACGACAACTAGACTTAAAGAAACAAAGAAAAAAAGACGAATTTAGAGATAACTTGGAAAAGACTCAGTTGATTTTGATGATACCCTCGGGAAGAATCTACCTAGACTTCACTTTATTATCTAACTCTAAATTATATGATTTCTTTACTTAGCATGATCCGTGAGACTCCCTAACCTATGCTAAACCCTCTCTCGAGGTGAATAACGTCTAATCCTAGGTTAATTAGTGGAACTCTCATTCGCTTATAATAATCCCCTAGGAAAGCAGTAAATCGATCAATGGATTCCCATATTAGGTTTCACCCTAATTCGGCAAAATCTCGTAACCCTATCTCTAGGCGCCTGATCAACTCCGCTTAATTATGTTGGATCTACTCTTAGGCAGGGTCTATTCCTCCTCTACCTAAGCACATTAGATTTGGATTAAGAAAAATAATTAAGAACAAACTAAGTAATTTATCATATAACTTAAAAATCAAATAATAAAATCTGTCTAGGTTTCATCCCTCTTCAGGTATCTGAGTGGTTTAGTTCATAA
This sequence comes from Gossypium australe, assembly GCA_005393395.2. Taxonomy (NCBI): domain Eukaryota; kingdom Viridiplantae; phylum Streptophyta; class Magnoliopsida; order Malvales; family Malvaceae; genus Gossypium; species Gossypium australe. The sequence continues at coordinate 126,873,425 of CM016614.1, read as the reverse complement.
TGGAAGAATAAAACATCACAAGAGAAAAGATAAAACAAAACATAGGAAAAATCCTAAAACTCCCTGACGGGATTGAAGGAGAATTTCGCCGTCTTGAGTATAACTCCGGCTTCTTGGTGATGAATCAACTGGCTATCCTCACGTTATTCCCTAACTCTGGCCTTCTCGGCTTGGCTCCTTGGCCTAGCTTTCGCTCCCCTTTCAAGGTGGTACTTGGGGTGTATTTATAGGCTCTTGGAATGCGATTCTTTCTCCCTAAGTATCCTTTTCCGACTGAAATTGCTCTTTCCAGCGACAGAGGCACGGCCATGTCACACGCCTGTGCAAATCGAGACCTGACCGTGTTCGGATTTCTGCTTTGGCACGGCCGTGTGTGGTGGTGATGAGGCCGTGCTCCAGGTGTTCGTCGAGACACGGCCGTGTGGTCCTTGACCCAGGCCGTGTCGATTTCGTGGAAAGGCCCATTTACTTCGTTTTAGGCCCGTTTTGTGTTCTTTTCATCCTCGGGTGCTTTCCTGGGTATAAGACATGAAAAGAAAGGATTAAAAGCACCTTTTTATATAAAATGAGGCTTAAATCTTCAAAAAGCATAATAAATGTGGGTTTAAAATATGTTATATTTACGGTTTATCACATACTAAACATATCACTTTACAAATACTTTATAGTTCTATTGGCCGAACCTATTGACTAAACATTATAGCCTTTGCTCTCCTATAATAAACATCAATCACATTTCATTTTCATATGCATAATCAAATCAAATGACTCTATATGCAATCATCGATCTTAACCTCCAAAAATTCTTACCATTTCTAACATAATCCATACCCAATGAATCACTCATTCAAGCTTAATATATATGCATACTCTTTCATTTCCAAACCGAATCAAAAGTAACAAATATACAATCAAATATAAAATTCATCATTTTACCTTATATAAGGCCGAATTATAAACTAACCATACATGCAAATCAAACCATGTAACAAGCATACTCGATGAGTTATTTTGTAAGTCATTCATTTCATTACAAATCCAAGATATACAACCCAAAATACCATTCCTACATGTCATGGAACATACCTACCAAAATGTGCATACCATGACCAAAATTTCACAACCAACAACTAACTCTTTAATCAAACTAACCATATAACCAAATACCATACATAAACACACCATGAAATATACTTGCATAATAAGCTATTGCAATGACCGAATACACATAAGCCTTAATATAGAGATTAAGCCATTTTCGCATGGCTATATATATATATATATATATATATATGCTCAAAAATCAAATATTTTAACTATGCTATACATGCCATATGCCCAAAAATCAACTTAGTAAAATACCGAAAGAAATAGTCGATAGTTTGATAGGCTTTGCTGACGATCCCCGAGCTCGTAATGTGAATCTAAAATATATAAAACAAAGGTAAACAAAAACACACAAAGTAAGCTATTTAAGCTTAGTAAGTCATAAGCAAGTAAATATAAACTAAATTATCAAAACCAAATATAAAAAATCACAAACACAAACTTAGCATTAAAGTCTTTCATACACACATCAATTGGTTAATTGTACATATACACATGAACTTATATAATTCTCACTATTAATATCACAATAATCACATTTGGCCGAATATACTAAATAAAATTTCTTATACATAGATCACATATATAACTTTAGCATTTATACAATCAAATAAACAATCAACTTACCTTACTTTCATAACATGGTTTAAACACATACCTGAGCCCTTTTAATTCGATTTTCAGGTTGGTTCTTTACTTAACAATGCCCGTTGAACCATTCGAAATTAAAAAGGATACGCGGATAGTCGGAAGCTCGTACAATGCCAATGTCCCAAACGTGGTCTTACATGTAATCACATATCGATGCCACTGTCCTAGACTGGGTTTTACACGTAAACATAAGTCGAAGCCAATGTCCCAGACGTGGTCTTACACGATAACACATATCGAATATCCTATGTCATGGCATATGTATCCTAACTATTCCTAGGGTTCGAACGGGACTTCCAGACATCGGATTTCGATAGAATCAAACTCGGAACATAGTCAATTCTCAATATCACATTCAGCTAAGGCATAATTTTAATCAAATAATTCAAGTTATTACATATCAATATATATTCATAAATATAACAACATTTAAATGCTTATTTACTTACCTCAGACGTCGACGGACAGTAAAATCGACTAATCGACTACTTTCGTTTTCCCCCGGTCCAAATCCGATTTCTTTGGTTCTTGATCTAAACATATTGAAATTAAGCTTATTTAAACACCATTCCATTCAATTTAGTCTAAAAACACATAAATGGGCAAATTACCATTTTATTCCTAACATTTTACACTATTTGCAATTTAGTCCTTATTGCATAAAACAAAAAATACACAAAATTTGCACATACTATGCTTAGGCCGAATATCACTCTAGTCCAAAAAAGTCCATATATTTCATTTATTTCACATTTTAGTCCCTCAAAAATTTATTTTCACAATTTAGTCCAAATTACTCAAATTCATCAAAAATCCCAATACAAAACATGTTAATCTAACACATATATTTCATATTTCATCATCAAACAACAGAAACAACAAGCTATCATAAATGGCTCAACTCAAAATATTCATAAAAATAAAAAATTCAAGCATGGGTTTTGAAGTATTCAGAGCAACGATATCAAAAACGTAGAAATTATCAAAAACCGAACAAAAACTAACCTTGAATCAAGCCAAAATAAGTGCCAAAATTTTGAAAAACATGAAAGCTTTCTTCTTTGCAATATTTGCCACTTAAAAGATGATAATGGCTAATTTTTTATGCTTTGTTTTATTTTATTATCAATAATTTAACAAATTACCAATTTAACCTTTATAATATTATTATATAAAACACATTACTATGGTTATAAACGTCCTTATGTCGTCCGCTATAACTAAAAATGGGATATTTTCCTTTTAAGGACTTTACATTAAAAAGACATTAGCAAATTAGCACTTACACATTAATTAGTAAATTTCACATTTTACGCAATTAAGTCCTTTTATTTAATCGGACACTCAAACAATGAAATTAAAACACGAAAATTTAACACAAGCAAATTCAAACATAGTAAACACTGAAAATAATTTTAAAATATTTTTCAGACTCAGATTTGTGGTCCCGAAACCACTATTCCAATCAGGGTCAAAATCGGGTTGTTACAACTCTCCCCCCTTAGGGATTTTCGTCCCCGAAAATCTTACCGGTGAATAGGTTTGGATAACGCTCTTTCATTGTATCCTCTGACTCCCAAGTTGCTTCCTCAACTCCGTGCTTATGCCAGAGTACCTTAACTAACGAAATTTTCTTATTTTACAATTCTTTAACTTCACGAGCCAGAATACGAATCGATTCTTCTTCATATTTCATATCAGACTTAATCTCAATCTCTGTCGGACTAATCACATGTGATGGATTGGATCGGTATCTACGGATCATCGAAACATGGAATACATTGTGAATCTTTTCTAACTCAAGTGGCAACAACAGTCTATAAGCAACCGGCCCGATACGCTCTATAATCTCGTATGGCCCAATAAATCTCGGACTCAACTTGCCTTTACGACCGAATCTGAGAATTTTCTTCCACGGTGAGACTTTCAAAAACACTTGATCTCCAATATGAAACTCAATATCCTTACGTTTTAAATCTGCATATGACTTTTGATGATCTGATGCAGCTTTCAAACTGTCTTGAATCACTATCACTTTTTGTTCAGTCTCTTTGATCAAGTCAACCTCGTGTATCTTATTTTCACTGAGCTCAGTCCAATACAATGGTGTACGACATTTACAACCATACAAAGCCTCGTAAGGTGCCATTTTGATACTAGATTGGAAGCTATTATTATAAGCAAATTCAATCAAAGGTAAGTATCATTCCCACGTACCTTCAAACTCGAGAATACAACATCTCAACATATCCTCAAGTACTTGAATGATTCGTTCGACTGAAAATCTGTTTGCGGATTAAAAGTCATGCTAAAGTGTAGTTTCGTACCTAAAGCATCTTGCAATTTCTTCCAAAACCGCGATGTGAACCTTAGGTCTCGGTCTGAAACAATAGAAATAGGCACACCATGTAATCTCACAATCTGAGAAGCATATAATTCAGCCAATTTATCAAATGAATAATCTGTGCGAATCAAAACAAAATGAGCAGATTTAGTCAATCTATCCACAACAACCCATATTTCATCTTTCTTGCTCGGTGTCAACGGTAAACCAGATACAAAATCCATCGTGACTCTATCCCATTTCCACTCGGGTATCATAATCGACTGAAGTAACCCAGAAGGTACCTGATGCTCGACTTTTACTTGTTGGCAGACTAAGCATTTTGAAACAAAGTCAGATATGTCTCGTTTCATACCAGGCCACCAGTAGAACTGTTTCAGATCATTATACATTTTCGTGCTACCCGGATGAACAGGTAATTTGGTAAATTTTCCCAATCAGGGTATCTTGAATTTTCGCAAACTAGGGTTTTTGGATACTTTTGCAAAATAATAAAATTTTATTAAAATCAAGAATAGTATGGTAATTTTAGAAACCAAGGGCATTTTAGTAATTTTACCACTAGGGGTATTTAGGTAATTTCGTAAATTGGGAATATTTCAGAAAAATTTTATAGAATAGTTTTTACAAATCAAGGGTAATTTGAGGATTTTAAAACTAGGGTTTCTATAAAAATACGGCTGATCCCTTTCGGGTTTTAATTATTGGGTTTAGCCCGTGAATAAGTCCTCTTGGTTAGGGTGAACCGTCACTACGCACCAGGTAGGATTCGAGTGGAGAGGAGGTGAGTCACTAGGACTGCTTAAATACCAAGCTCCCACCGAAACCAATCCTAGACATGCGCACAATGGTTGCCACACCCTAGCTCGGCGACTTAGTCACAGGTTTGTTTAACTAGGCATTAAAGTTTTATGTAATTGTTGGGGTAAACTAGTCCTATGGTTCAAGTACTTAATATACTAATCTACATTCCATTTATACCCTTCTACAAATCATACAATAATTCACACAATGGATAGGGGTACTTACCTGGTGGACTTCGGGTCGGAGACTTAGGTGCCATGCCAGAAAAACCTGCTTATTTCACAAAAATTTTCACAAAATTATTTTGGGCTTAATTTTGAAAACATTTTGGGCCTTAAACCCAAGGCCGAGAGTTTTAAAACTGGGCTCTGATACCAAAATGAAACACCCCAAACCCGGCCCACAAGCCTCGACCAGATCTGGTATGTTCCTCGAGTAAAGCGATTCAGAACTTGGTTGTTACTTTGGAAAACTTGGATGTTTTTGAATAAAATTTGTCTTGTGTTGGGTTCGATTTGAAAAAGTCTAAGTCTTGTTTTTGAATAAAACAAAGTCAGATATGTCTCGTTTCATACCAGGCCACCAGTAGAACTGTTTCAGATCATTATACATTTTCGTGCTACCCGGATGAACAGATAATCGACTACTGTGAGCTTCGTTTAAAATCATCTTGATCAACTCTGAAATTCTCGAAACACATATTCGGTTTATGAACCTCAAACAACTATTTGTATCAACTCGAAACTCAGATTCAACATTCAATTCACACTGAGCTCGCTTTGCTAGTAAATCATTATCAACTTTTTGAGCATCACAAATTTGTTGAACAAATAACGGTCTTGCTTTTAATTCGGCTATTATCGAACCATCATCAGATATAACCATATGCGCATTCATTGCACGCAAAGCAAATAGTGATTTTCGACTTAGAGCATCACCTACAACATTAGCTTTTCCCGGATGATAGTCAATCACAAGCTCGTAGTCTTTTAACAACTCTAAACACCGATATTGTCTCAAATTCAGATCTTTCTGAGTCATCAAATACTTCGGGCTTTTATGATCAGAATAAACATGACATTTTTCACTGAACAGATAGTGACGTCATATCTTCAATGCAAACACAATCGCTGCCAGCTCCAAATTATGTGTCGGATAGTTTTTTTCGTGTGGCTTTAACTGTCTCGAGGCATAAGCTATAACTTTTCCTTCCTGCATCAAAACACAACCCAGACCACTCAAAGATACATCACTATAAATGCCAAATTCTTTACCCAATTCTGGCTGGACTAACACGGGAGCTTCGGTCAAAAGAGCTTTCAACTGGTCAAAAATTTTTTAGCACTTTTCTGACCACTCAAACTTAATATCTTTCTGTAACAGCTTCGTTATCGGTGTCGCGATCATAGAGAAACCTTTCACGAACCGTCTATAATAACTAGCAAGTCCCCAAAAGCTTCGAACTTCAGAGACATTTCTCAGAGGTTTCCAATCAAGTATAGTTGAAATTTTACTCGGATCGACCAGAATACCCGATGCTGATATAACATGGCCCAGGAAACTGACTTCGTGTAACCAGAACTCATATTTACTGAACTTTGCATACAACTTTTTATCTCGTAAATTCTGTAACACAAGTCTCAGATGTTCGACATGCTCGGTTTCATCATTGGAGTAGATCAAAATATCATCTATGAATACTACCACAAACCGATCCAGATACTGTCTGAAAATCTGATTCATCAAATCCATGAAAACAGCAGGTGCATTAGTGAGTCCAAAAGGCATAACCAGAAACTCATAGTGTCCGTACCTCATTTAGAAAGCAGTCTTTGGCACATCAGAGTCTTTAACTCGTAACTGATAGTAGCCTGATCTCAAGTCTATCTTTGAAAATACTATAGCCCCTTTCAACTGATCGAACAGACTATCAATCCGTGGCAACAGATACTTATTCTTTATAATCAGTTTATTAAGCTATTTGTAGTCGATACACATTCTCATAGTTCCGTCTTTCTTTTTCACAAATAAAACTGGTGCGCCCCAGGGAGAGAAACTCGATCGCGCAAAACCTCTATCTGTCAACTCTTGCAACTGAGCTTTCAATTCTTTTAATTCCCTATACAGAGTTATCGAAATCGGAGTCATCCCCGGCACTAACTCAATACCAAACTCTACCTCTCGGATCGGTGGCAACCCCGGTAATTCTTTAGGAAATACATCCGGATATTCTGAAACACCCCAAACCCGACCCACAAGCCTCGACCAGATCTGGTATGTTCCTCGAGTAAAGCGATTCAGAACTTGGTTGTTACTTTGGAAAACTTGGATGTTTTTGAATAAAATTTGTCTTGTTTTGGGTTCGATTTGAAAAAGTCTAAGTCTTGTTAAAGCTTTAATTTCGTACTTGGAAATCATAAATTAGAAGTATTGCCGAATTCGTGATAAGTTATCAAAACATTAGAATTTATTTATTTTTTTTGAAAACATTACTTAAACTTTGGATTGATAAAAATTGTATCATACTGAAATAAATAACATGCATGCATAAACAGTTTCTACTAGTGGCCTTATTACATCAAAAACAAAACCCAAAATAAATTTAAAGTACTTAAAATAAAAAGTCCAAATAAATTAATCTCGTGCTGAGCATGGCCACCACTAAGCTCCTGCCAACCCGGTCCATTACTGAGCGTCACCTGAAAAATATCCCACAAGGGGTGAGTCAAACAGACTCAATGTGTACAACCAACATTAAGTCCCATCGATTCAGGCATAACATATCATACATATACACATAGCAAATAAATTTAATGATGCAATCCCGAACCCAAGCCTAGATACCATCCGCTACACATCACCCGTACCAACCATCACACCGTGGGGACTACTAAGTCGACCCTCCATCCGCTACACACCATCGAAGGCAGTCGCTGCAGTCGACGTGCTCATCGCCCTTATATATTGTGGCATAACCACCAGATAATTATTCGTGACATAAGTCACCACATTCAGATTACGTGACAGAAGTCACCACATTCAGATATTTGTGGTATAAACCACCAGATCACTTCCCCTTATCATAATTTCCCGTATGCCTCATGTCATACAAATCATGCAATATCATGCCTTATGCCTTATTTCACATTCTTATCACATTCACATATGTGCCATATATTATACTCATAGTAGGAGTAGGTAAACGTACCTGAGTACTTTGTACCATTGCATGGTACTTTAGCCATATTCTTACACTTTCATATTAACACATTTATTAAACATAACCATAAATCTATTAAGGCTTAGTGTGGGGTACACACCTGGTATACTTAACGCTTCCACTGGAATCCCGAAGAGTCCCAATCTAATCCTCTAGATCTTAGTCCCTACATCCGGCCAACACTACATACTTTAGCTAAAGGCCATTCGGCCAAATAATCAAATCCCGAAGGATTTATCGCAACCAAAGTCTTACCTTGCTGCCGATTTGATTGCTAATCAAATCCCGAAACCTTGTGATGTCCCCTCTTGCAATCGGCCAACTACCATATCACTTGACTTGGTTAGTTTCGGCTTTTGAACATTTAAGAAATAAATCTAAGTCACCAAATAGGCCTTGGCCGAATATACATGTACACTTACCTTGCGATTTTAAATCCCGAAAAGTAGTCTCTTGGCTTATGAGGATGTCGAAATCCTACAGAGCACATGTTAGATCTAGTTCTAACATTAAATCATAATAAATGGCCCTTGGCCGAATATCAAGGCTCCCTTACCTTGATTATCTAAATCCCGAGATCGCTTCTTGATCAATGGAGATGCCAAAATCTCCGCATAACCTTTGTTAATGTCGATTTTAACACTTAATGGACCAAAACAAATGCCTTCGGCCTAAGATCTTACTTGCTTACCTTAGATCTGAAATCCCAAAACCACCTTATAGTCGACTAGAGACAGATCCCGAAATCTCCTTTATAGTTTCGGCCAAAGACATTAATGGTATTAGAGTTTTGATTTCGGCTTTAAGGAAAAGAAATAATATGACAACAATCGAATCCTTACCCTTAGTGTTGCAGCCGATTGCACCTTCACTTTAATCCACAGAGATTCGGCTTTGAGGCTTAGAGAATAGTCGGCTATGAGTTACTTGTGTATTCGGCTTCAACAAGAATGAAAAGAGAGGGATATGAGATTAGGGAGAATCGGCAATGGTGGATTTTGAGAGGAGAGTATTCGGCCTTTGATGAAAAGAAGAAGAGAATGTGGCTTGATGAATTTCGGCTTATGGAAGTGAGTAGCAAAAAGGAAGAAAAGAAAAGAATTCAAGTTGCTCTCTTTGGGAATTTCGGCACAACTGAAGAAAAGATGAGAAGAGAACCAAATTTTCGGCACACCTATACTATGATTAACCGAAAATACCATACAAAACATTCCCTTGGCCGGCCAACTCTTACTTCTTATCAGCTTCCTCCTTTTTCTCCTCTTTTCTCTATTTATCACCTTATTCAAATGAATAAAAATAATCCAATATTAATCCCTTATCTCAGCCGAATTTTAGAAAGGATTAAACTCCTCCCTTAAGTTCCTTAGTGCCGTCCACCTCCTTTGCTCCTTGCAGCAAAATAAAATTCTTTTATTTGCTTCCCATGCGACTCGAACTCAAGCCCTTGCACCTTGCATATGGCGTCACTTACTAGGCCTTCAGTGGCGCCTTGCAGCCACTTTACCAAGCCCATTTCCATGTCATATTTTTCCTACTATTTCTCTTAAGGCCTACTCTGCCTAGCTTCCTCTTTTAAACTTAAAATTCAATAATTTCTAAGGCACTTACCTACACTCTAAGGTTCACAGAATTCACAGAACATATTCATAACATTCAAAAGCATGCTACTTCATATAATTAAGCAATAATGCATAAGCCATAAATCCGGGATATTACATATTCACACACAACAGGCACTAATTCGATCTTCTTTTTGATCACTTTAGAGTCGAGCACATAAGCAAAGTAAGCTTCACAACCCTTTCTCACATATTCTGAGCTAACATTGAAGATATCACTGTCGGTAAACGATTCAGATCATTAGATTCAATCTGAATAATCTCATCATTCTAACACTGTAAATTAATAGTCTTCCATTTGCAGTTCACAATAGCATCATGCAGAGTTAACCAATCCATACCCAGAATTATATCAAACTCGTCGAATGGAAACAACATCAAATCAGCCGAAAAACATGAATCTCGAATCATCAACGGACAATTCTTACACACTTTATCAACCAAAACATACCGGCCTAAGGGGTTCGATACTTTAATCACAAACTCAGTATACTCAACAGAATACCAAAGTCTCACACATATAAGAATGAGTTGAACCAGGATCAATTAAGGCAACAATAGTAGTATCATAGATAGTGAAAATACCAGTAATATCATTCGGGGATGAGGCCTCCTTGCGTGCGTGAATAGCATAAGCTCTGGCAGGTGCGCGAGCCTCAGATCTAACAGTTGAATCTTTGGTCCCTTTCTGACTGCCACTCACATTACCCGTATTTCTGGGTGGTCTACCTCGAACTGCAGTATTACCCGATCTAGTATTCTGAACCGAATTTTGATCCGCTAACTCTAGACACTCCCGTATGAAATGATCTCTAGATCCACATTTAAAACAGGCTCTGTTATGCAATTTGCAATTTTCGGGATATCTTATACCACAATGTTCACACTCGGGTTGATTTGATCTGACATTACCCACACTAGCTACTAAGGTAGCTTTCGAGCTCACAGGTGGTCTATCTCGATCACGTCTAGAATAACCCGCAGTAGTCTTCGAACGGCTAGCATCATCTTGGGACTTCTTTGAGGTCGACTAAAATAACTTGCTGAATGGTCTCTTACGTGAATCTCTAGCTTCAGAATCAGCTTTTCTTTTTTCTTTCCCAAGCTCTTTAGCTTTGCAGGTTCGCTCAACAAGTACCACGAACTCTTTTATCTCAAGTATGCCAACTAACAGTTTAATGTCTTCATTCAGCCCATCTTCAAATCTTTTACACATAATAGCCTCTATCGAAACACATTCTCAGGCATACCGACTGAGTCTCACAAATTTTCGCTCATACTCAGTCACTGTCATCCGACCCTATTTCAATTTAAGTAATTCTTTGCATTTTTGGTCGATAAATCTCTGACTGATGTATTTCTTACGGAACTCAGTCTGAAAGAATTCCCAGGTCACTCGTTCTTTCGAAAACACCGATACTAGTGTATTCCACCAGTGATATGCAGTGTCTTATAGCAGAGATATGACACATTTTAAACATTCATTAGGGGTACAGGATAATTCATCAAACACTCGACTAGATTTATATTTATTTATGTTTATTTTGACATCAATTTTTTTCAAAATAAAATTTTCTAATTAAAGAGAACTGTAGGATGAAGCATGCAAGATGGTTAAAGACTCTATGCCAACACCTGAGAGTTCTTTCGTATCTCAAGATAATATTGCATTAGAAACGAGGTCTATACACAATTGTTCGGCCCTGACAAAGATGGAAAAATGTTGGGATATGGACGTAGGATGACCAAATCCAGCTTGTTTGGTTATGGGTCAGTCGTCCGAGGAAGCCAATCTACATCGGCCATTAATACATTGATTAAAGAGATGAGCGCTAAACATTTCAAGCAAATACAATCAATTCAAGCCGAACAAGCAGTTCGAGAGAAAACTCTACTCGAGGAAGCAAAATATTGATTTCGTACGGAGGCCGCGGAGCGAGAAGCTCTTTTGATAGCTGAGGCAGAAGAAAGGTTTATGAAATTAACTGAAATTCGAGAGGCAAAGTTCATGGATATGATGGATGCTCGTGAGAAAAAGTATAAGGCTCTCACCAATGAGTGTATGGCAAAGGGAATGTCAAGTAAGTTTAATGTTTTTCATAGTAAGCATAGTAAGGTGACTATTTTATAACTAGATTGTCAATAAGTTTGTTAATGGTTTAATAGACATTGATTGTTGTAATTCAATGCTAGGTTCTTATTTGATGTCTTCATTGCTTACTCAACTAATAATTAGTGGATGTACTGATGAAAATTCTTTATTTAGCTTCAATTTATGGTTCTTTGGTTAATATTAAAATATTCTTCTCATGTGTTCATGTTGTTTCTCATCTAACTTGCATAAATAGAAAATGTATATTGCTATTTTTGCAGTTGAATTTCAGAGTAGCGAACTTGATGATAAAGCCTTCAGTTCGGATGATGATGAATGACGCTTACTGCATGTTATGTATTATATATATATGTTATTGTGGTTGATGAATGCAGTTGTCCCATAATTTTTTGGTGTCATGGGAATCAAGTTGACAACATGTTTGCAACGTGTTGACTGCTTCTATTAGGTTTTGTATAATTTTTTGATGTCATGTGAAATAGGTTGACAACATGTTCGCAACTTGTTGACTACTTCTATTAGGATTTTGTATATAAATTACTAACTGTATTATTTAATGATAATTTTGTATTTATATGATCATTTTATGTTAATTAATTGTTCAATTAATATTCACTCAAATTTTCCAAACTCAATACATACAAATTTGCTCATATTTCACCAAAATAGGCTCTTAAAAATCGAGGAAAACGTATTAAAAAAACATTGGACATGAGACAAAGATCTATCCTGACCTTTTTAAGTTTTCCTTAGATGGGTTTACCCTAACCTTTTTAAGGTTGCCTTAGACGGGTTTATCCAACCTTTTTAAGGTTGCCTTAGACGGGTTTATCCTAACTTTTTTCAAGTTGCCTTGGAAAAGGTCTATCACAACCTTTTTAGGGTTGCTGTAAACGGGTCTATCCCAACATTTTTAAGTTGTCTTAGACAGGTCAATCCCAACCTTTTCTAAAAGTTGCCTTAGACAAGATCTATCCCAACCTTTTTAAGGTTACCTTAGACGAATCTATCCCAAACTTTTTAAGGTTTCTTTAGACAAGACTATCCCAACCTTTTTTTAAGGTTGCCTTAGACAAGGTCTACCCTAACATTTTTAAAAGGTTGCCTTAGACATGTCTATCCCAACCTTTTTTAAAGGTTGTCTTAAACAAGGTCTATCCCAACTTTTTAAAAAAGTTGACTTAGATAAGGTCAATCCCACCCTTTTTTAAAGGTTGCCTTAGACAAGGTCTATACCAACCTATTTAAGGTTGCCTTAGATGGTTCTATCCCAATCTTTTTTAAAGGTTGCCTTAGACAAGGTTTATCGTAACTTTTTTTAAATGTTGCCTTAGATAAGGTCTATCCCAACTTTTTTTAAAAGGTTATCTTAGACTGGTCTATCCCAACCTTTTTAAGGTTGGCTTAGACAGGTCTATCACAACCTTTTTCAAAGGTTGGCCTTGACTAGGTCTATCCCAACCCTTTTTAAAGGTTGGCTTGACTAGGTCTTTCCTAACCCTTCAATAAGGGTCGGCTTATGTTTACTTATGCCGATGATTTTTTGAAAGTGTCGTGAAGCCCACGCCAACTGTATTATAGACAGCATTTTTGAAAGCGTCGAGAGAAGCGTCGCGAAACCTATACCAACCTTTTTTGTGTCATCTTAGGTCAAAAAAAGTGTCGCGGTATGCTTATTTTGTTGTAGTGTAAATACTTCTATGTACTACCATCAAAGAAGGTTAAAGAGTGATAGTTTCCTTCCCCACAAATATCACTTTATTTAACATTACTTTTAGAATAAATATTTTCAAGTCACATTGCATTTAAAATAAAGTATAGCTTTTTAAAGTTAATGAGTATTAATGTAGTTGGTACTTTGTTGCAATAATTTGAAAATTGTGGGTTTAATGATATATATTTTTTCGATTCAAGGGTTTACGAATTAAATAAAGAAAATATAGCTTTTAAACCCTTTTCTCACTTCAAAAGCTAGGCTATTAAAATTCATGAAATAAAATAAGATGACTACTAAAAAATAAAAAAAATAAAAATGGTATCATTGTATTTGTAGAAATATATCAATAATAATGTAAAATATAATATATATATTTATATTAGAATTAAATAAAATAATTTTTAGTTTAAGTTTTTAGAGATTAAAAAAAAATTAGAATCTTAATTAAATATGGGTTTATTGGTACAGTAAAATCTTGAATTTTTTCAAAAAAAAAATTCAATTAAATTCCTCCAACCTTTTGCATTCAATTGAGCCATTGAATCAACAATTTTAACTCAGTTATACAATTGATGAATTTAATTGAAATTACGAATATCTTTTTTGATAATTAAAATAAGTTATATTATCTAATGATATTTTAGTCTTTTACTTTAAAAAATCGGTAAAAAATGTTTGAATCTGAACTTATGTTATCTACATCAATAAAACATTAACTTTTTCATTCAACTAAAGCTTAATTTTATTATAATATTTATATTTTAATTGTTTTATGCATGCCTTAATATCTCCATAATTGTATATATTGATAATGTTGTTGATTGAGTTAGTGTCACAAATCAATTTGATACTAATTAGGGATGGCAACAGGGTAGGGCATGGCAAATTTTTGCTTGCCTTGACCCTAACTCTTGAAGAAAAAAATCCGCTTTTATTTAGTTTTTATTTTGAGGCAAATAAAATTACATTTTTAAAATTTTATATTTTTTATTTTGAAGAAAATAAGATTTTTTTAGTTTAGACTTAATATTTATTTGTTTATTGAAATAAAAAAACAACAATATATATATATATATATATATATATATATATATATATCAGTTGCATTTTTGTAAATATCTTAGGGTTGGCGGCGCAGATTCATCGACCCCGACCTGACTACTTTTCTAAATTCAGAAACCCCCCTGGAACCTTATTTTTTAAAAAATCAAATACTAACGGATCTAGTCAGGTCAGAACCTGTCAGATTTAAGGTATTTTGGCATCTCTAATACTAACTCAAGATTGAGAACAACACTATGATAAACCATTATAGTGTATTTAAAATTCTTAATATTATGTTTTTACACATTTAAGTTTCATTTTACTCAGAAATTTTTTTATTTTAATATCATACATATTCAATGTTTTATTATTAGTTAATATAACATTTGGTAACTGAACATGTAATTTTTTTCTTAATTTGGTAATTGAACATATAAAATACAAGAAAATATCATATCACCTGTCACATGTCGGTCATACATTGATTATTTTTGTTATCTCATAAAAAAAACAACATTGTTAGTATACTAGAGTTAAGTTCAAGTATCAAATTTGACCCCGAAAAAAGATTAAGTACCAACCTAAGAAAAAAAATGTCAAGTTTGAGTACTAAATTGGACAAAAAAAATTAGATACGAAATTAGGAAAAAGTGTCGAATTCAAATACCAAATATTATTATTAATAATAATAAAAATTTATAATTTATTATGTGGATAATTTAAAAAATGAAATCTATTTGATCTAAATACCCTTAAAAGGAGATGGAGCTTTTTTGGGGTACAAAAGCGTTCAAATATAATTCTTTACTTGCTTTTAGAGATTGGTTTGATTCAATGTGTATAAAAAAACATGTTCCCAACTTCAATATTTTATATTATTCATTACTTGCTTTTTAAGGTTGCTTTAGACGAATCTATCCCAACCCTTTTTTAAGGTTGCCTTAGACAAGGTCTATAGCAACCTATTTAAGGTTACCTTAGACGATTCTATCCCAATTTTTTTAAAGGTTGCCTTAGACAAGGTTTATCACAACTTTTTTTAAATGTTGACTTAGATAAGGTCTATCCCAACTTTTTTTAAAAGGTTATCTTAGACTGGTCTATCCCAACCTTTTTAAGGTTGCCTTAGACAGGTCTACCACAACCTTTTTCAAAGGTTGGCCTTGACTAGGTCTATCCCAACCCTTTTTAAAGGTCGACCTTGACTAGGTCTCTCCCAACCCTTCAATAAGGGTCGGCTTATGTTGACTTATGCCGACGCTTTTTCAAAAGCATCGTGAAGCCTACGCCAACTGTATTATAGACAACCTTTTTGAAAGCATTGAGAGAAGCGTCGCGAAAACCTATACCAACCTTTTTTGTGTCGTCTTAGGTCAAAAAAAGTGTCGCGGTATGCTTATTTTGTTGCAGTGTAAATACTTCTATGTACTACCATCAAAGAAGGTTAAAGAGTGATAGTTTCCTTCCCCACAAATATCACTTTATTTAACATTAATTTTAGAATAAATATTTTCACGTCACATTGCATTTAAAATAAAGTATAGCTTTTTAAAGTTAATGAGTATTAATGTAGTTGGTACTTTGTTGCAATAATTTGAAAATTGTAGGTTTAATCCTATATATTTTTTCGATTCAAGGTTTTAGGAATAAAATAAAAAAATATAGCTTTTAAACCCTCTTCTCACTTTTCTTCTGTAACATCCCGATTTAGGATCTAGTCGGAATAGTGGTGCGAGACCACAAATCCGAGGGTTATGAATGAGTTTTTGAGGTTTATATTAGGTATGCATGCTAGTGTGAAAGTTTCATGAAGCAATTTTGTGAAATTGTGGTTGAATTGTCCAAAAAGGAATAAATTGAAAAAGTTGCAAAATGTGTGATTCTAGAAGCTATTTGAGTGAAATAGCTTTAGAATATTAATTTTAGGTTCTTAAATAGCAATTTACCGAAATTCTAATTTTTGAACAAAAATGGGCATGAATGAGTTAAAATTTGAAGTTTATCAAAAAGGGCATTTTGGTTATTTAGTTATTAAATGATTAAAAAGGTGAAAAGATGATAAAAATTCACTCATCTTCTTCCCCAAGCTGCCGAAAATTTCAATAGCCATTGTTAAGGCTCTTTCAATTTTTCAAGCTTGCTAGTAAGTGCTCCTAAGCTCGGTTTTTGATATTCTTCGTATTTTTGAGGTCCTAGTTGCATGAGAAAGCTATTTTTAGCTATTTGATGAGCTAAATTGAATGTTCAAAAATGTATCCATGTATGACATGCATGTATTTTGATGTTTTATGGAAGAATATGAAAGCTTGAGGTAGTAGAAACATCTTTTACTAAGTGATTTTCCATAAAAATACATGTAGGGACTAGATTGTGAAAATCTTAAGTTTGTTCATACATGTGTGTTATGGTGAGAATTAATGAATGCTATAGTTGAATTAGTAATTCGGCTAGGAATGAAAGGCTAGAAAGTTGAGTAAAAATCACTTTACGAGCCTTTGGGACTAAAGTGTAAATATGAGAAAGTTTAGGGGCAAAAGTGTAATTTTGCTAAAGTATGAGATATGAGACAATTTAGTCAATGTGTGTATTGAATAAGCTGATTTATTCATTATAGATCAAGAAAGACGAAGCCCGGATCTAAACCGAGGCAAAAGTAAGGTGGTGGACTAAATTGCAATTCTCAAATACTTTTAAGTATCAAGGTAAGTTTATGCATAAATAATGCATTCATACTTGCAAATTGTTAATGCTAGTGTGTAGCATGATTGTGAATCCATGTGGGATGAATGTAGTAGAATTTAAGATTGGATGTATGATTGAGAGTGGTTGAGAACCTATGTGGTTCAAGTAGAATAAATGTGGTAGAACTTGTGCATGTGTTGTGATAATGCTAGATGGTAGGCTAAGTGCGATGCCATTCTAATGCATATTAACAATGAGCTAGCTATGTGCGGTGCTATCGTAAGATGTATCATCTAAGTGGGCTATGTGCAGAACCATTATGAATACCCTTGTGGTAAGCTAAGTGCGATAATATCTCGTTAATTGATTGTGGTATGCTAAGTGCGAAACCACCGAGACATTGGCTGTGTGGGTAAGCTATGTGATTCAGTATTGCTTGTGTAGATGAGCTGTGTGAATTAGTATTGACTATGTGGACTAACTATGTACGAATCTGACTATTTGGTTGCATTATTGAGGAATGTGGCTGTGTGGATGTTTTATTGATGAATGATGATGTGTTGTGTATTGTGTAAATGTGATATTGAATGCAGGGGTGCATTTCAATAGTTATGAGTAAGTGACTCATGATGTGTTGGATATGTGGTAAGGGATAGAAAGAGTAAGCATAGTTGTATATTATTGTTGGTATAATGCTAATTGTGGTTTAGCTTATACTATGGTGCTTAATTTTTTATGTGTAAACTTACTAAGCTCAATGCTTACTCCCTTTCTTTTCCCTTGTCTTATAGATTATAGTGGTGAATCGAGATACGAGGATCATCGAAAGATAGCCCACATATCAGCACACTTTGGTACATGATTTCAATGTTTTGTATATGGCATGTATAAGGGCTAGATGTGTTAATGAGTTTTGTTGTAAATGACTAAGGTGTATGGGCCTTTATATGGAGGATACATTTTGTATAATGCCATAGTTGTTGGCTAATCTATGTTATGCAAAGATGAAGTTTTCTATGTGAGATTGTATTTAATTTAAGTTGCTTATGTATGTGTTGGATGAGTGTATGATGTGTTTGCTAGGGGTGAGAAGAACTTAGCAAATAGCTTTATTCTTTTCCATGTGGGTAGACACACGGTCGTGTGTCTAGACCATGTGTGACACACGGTCAGCCCACGGGTGTGTGCTTCGGCCGTGTGTCCCCTGCATATTGATCTTTGAGGTTGGTATTGGCCACGAGCTAGTCACACGAGCATGTGCCAAGGCTCCAGGTCGTGTGAGGGAAGTCAGCACCTTCCCACAGTTGGTAAGCACGGACGTACATCGGTCGTGGGCAAATTGGTAGAATGCTCAAGTTTTTAGCACGGTTAGGGAACATGGGCGTGTGTGACCACACACGAGCGTGTTACATATTGCACGGGTGTGTGAGCCCTGTATAATAGAGAAAATTTTTGAGAAGGGAAAAAGTTTCGGTATTGTCTCGAGAGCCTTCGTGTGTATAGGCGAGGCCTCGTAAATCAAGAATGTTATTGTTGAAGTGACTTAAGAGAGTAGTCATGTTGAGCCTAGGTGGCGATCAAGTAGTTTCAGTTAGGTAACGCCTCGGGCTCGGTTCCGACGTAGAACCCGGGTAAGGGGTGTTACATTTAATGGTATCAGAGCTATGGTTTAGCTGGTTCTAGAAGTACCGTAGCGGGTGTAAGAGTCTAGCTATACATGCCATAAGTGTACAATGATAGTGTGGTGATTTCTGATGATTTACATCTTGTTTTATATAGAATATGGATTCCCATCCATTGACTGCTGATGAAGCAGCTAGTAATGCGCCGGCTCCTGCACAAGGAACCGCACCTGTTGAGAGTGGACCCGATGTTAGGGGTCAAAGAGGAAAGGCACGGGAAGCCTTTCTCTAGATGATGAGTAATTGGTACTCGGACTTTGTTCGAGCGAATCCTAATGTTCGACCTCCTCCACCTCTTCCTATACCTCAGCCAAATCCTGTGGCTCCTCAAGGTATGGATGTTGTGAGAATATCGAAGCCCCCAGTGGATAAGATCCAAAAACACGGTGCTGAGGAGTTTAAAGCTAAGGTAGATGATGACCCTGAGAGGGTAGAATTCTGGCTGGAGAACTCGATAAGGGTGTTCGATGAACTCTCGTGCACACCCGAGGAGAGCTTGAAGTGTGTCGTATCCTTGTTGAGAGATTCAGCATACCATTGGTGGAAGACACTGACATTAGTGGTCCCAAAAGAGCGGGTAACGTGGGACTTCTTTCTGGAAGAGTTCCAGAAGAAGTATATAAGCCAAAGATTTACTGATCGGAAAAGGAAGAAATTCCTTGAGTTAAAACAAGGAAGAATGACAGTAGCGAAATATGAGTGTGAGTTTGTTAGGCTTAGCAAATACACTCAAGAATGTGTGTCGACAGAAGCTATCTTGTGTAAGAGGTTCGAAGATGGACTGAATGAGGACATCAAAATCCTAGTGGGTATTTTGGAGTTGAAAGAATTTGTTGTGTTGGTTGAAAGGGCAAGTAAGGCCGAAGAGTTAAGTATAGAAAAGAGGAGGGCTGTGAGTGAAGCCCGAGATGCTAGAAAGAGGCCGATGGGCAAGTCGTATCAAGTCCAATCGAAAAGATCCAAGGAAGTGAATCCTCGGATGATAGCCTCAGTGGGATATTCGCATCGAGACTCGGACAATCTTCGTTCCGGTTCGAGAGTCCGAGCTACCTTGATCGAAAGTGTGGGCAATACAAAGAGCAAACCAGAGTGCCCAAGTTGTGGTAGATATCACACCGGAGAGTGTTGGGGAAATACTCGAAAATGATATAAGTGTGGGTCCCCTGACCATTTTATCCGAAGCTGCCCCGAGAGGAATGAGAAAGAAGAGAAACAAGAGATGAGACCTAGTGATGTTGCTACAAGGGGTAGACCACCAAGAAACCCAAGAGGTGGGGTTAGCGGTAGAGGTGCATCCAGAGACTCTGCTGTGAGACCAGAGGGTTGGGCACTTGCGAGGATGTATGCTATTTGTGCTCGCGAAGAGGCATCCTCCCCATATATGATAACGGGTACTTTTTCTCTATTTGACTGTAACATCCTAGATTAGGGGTTATGCGTTCGTGTGTAATTCATGAGATAGTGGGCTTAGTGGGTGTGTTGGATGTGTTCTGAGGAGTTCTAGGAACCCTAAGGTGTATGGAAATGTATGGAAAAGTATGGAAAAGTATGGAAATGTATGGAAATGTATGGAAATGTATGGAAATGTGTGGAAATGTATGGAAATGTAAGGCAATGTATGGAAATGTAAGGAAATGTAAGGAAATGCTTTGGAAACGTTAAGTTTAAAAGAGGAAAGTGAACATTTTTGGAAACTAGGGGATGTAAGGAAATGATGTGGAAATGATTCAAAAGAGGAAAGTGAACATTTCTGGAAACTTGGAAATGTAAGGAAATGTCAAGTTTAAAGAGCCGAACAAAATTTTTTGGAAACTTAGAAATGACTTAGAAATGTTGAGTTTTAAAGTTTAAAAGAGGAAATTAAGGCAATGTGGCCTTAAAAGAAAAAGTTTGTGAAATTTGACACACAAACAGGCTTGGAAAAGTGGCCTGGAGATGCCACTTAGGGCCTCTGGAAATGGCGCCACATGCAAGGTGTTGGGCCTGGGTTCAAGTCACTTGGGAAGCAAATAAAAGGAGTTTTATTTTTGCTTCCAGAAGCAGAGGAGTGGACGGCAAGGCTTCTAGAAAAATGGAGTTTTATTCCCTTTAAATTTCGGCAATTAATGGGATAAATAAGGGATTTAAATTGGATTATTTTTTTTTGAAGAGATAATAGATGGATAAATATGGATTTATTTCTTTTATTTTGATAGATAAGGAAGAGATAAAAGAGGATTATTATTAGTATTTTTTTATTAAGAGATAAGAGATAATAAAGGATATTTCTTTAATTATTTTAAATTAAAGAGATAAAGCTATCAAATAAAGAAGAGTGGTGGCCAAGTAAGGGACTCTAGCCTAGTAAATTTGGCTATAAAAGGAAAAGAGAGGCCATTCATTCATTCACTTTTCCTTTGCCGAATTTCTTAAGCAAATTCTCTTCTCTCTGCCGAAAATTCCCTAAGACATTCCCCTCTCTCTGCCGAAATTTTCCTAGCCAATTTTCTCTTTTCTCTGCTATTTTGTTAAAACCAAAAACCCTAGTAAAGCAAGCCAATCTCTTCATCTTTCTTTTCTTCCTATTTCTCCTTACCAATCCATTCAAAAGCCAAATCTTGGAAAGGCTTCAAGCATAGGTGCTGTCGATTTCTTCAAAGGATCTTTCGGGATTTACTAAGTGTCGACTACAAGGAAGGAGAAGTTCTTTTCCTGAAGGTACACCATAGGCCGCGTGTTCCCTAGTTATTCGGTGAATTTCGGGATTTAAGAATCTAAGGTAAGTCATATTTAACATTCGGCTAAGGGTTATTTGTTGTGAATAAATGTTAGAAATTAATCTAACATGTAGTTATAGGGATTTCGACAGAGGGATACAAGGATTTCGGGATTTGAGAATTTCAAGGTAAGTTTTAAGTATACTAATCCTACTAGGATTTGGAATTTTGGCCGAATGGCTTTTTATTAAGGTAAAAAGTGATTAATCAATTGTAGGAACTTGAGATCTAAGGCAGTAGATCAGATCTCGGGATCTCAAGGAATCTGTTAAGCGAATCAGGTGTGTACCCTACCCTAAGTTTTGATAGGTTCATGGCTATGTTTAAATTAAATGTATTATTAAGAATGTGTGTACTCCACACTATCTTTGTAATATGAATTATGGTTGCATATATTAAAATATATGTTAATAAAAATATGAGCATGGCTAAAGTACCGTATTATGGTACTAAGTACTCAGGTACGTTTCCTACTTCTACTAGGAATATGAAATATGTTATTCGTAACATGAGAATATGATAAGAATTTGAACTATGGTATATTATGCATATTAATGGGGCATTTGGTTGTATATTGAAAAGGGAA
The DNA here is from genome assembly GCA_005393395.2 of Gossypium australe. Taxonomy (NCBI): domain Eukaryota; kingdom Viridiplantae; phylum Streptophyta; class Magnoliopsida; order Malvales; family Malvaceae; genus Gossypium; species Gossypium australe. Next base: position 126,851,097 of record CM016614.1, on the reverse strand, counting down.
GTGAAAAGTGGTGATTTAATACCACAGTAATCTGAAAAGTGGTGACTTACGACCACAGTAATCTGAAAAGTGGTGATCTAAGACCACAGTAATCTGAAAAGTGGTTTCCTAAAACCACAGATGCGGAGCCTTAAGCCCGCAAATTGGTGTGTAGCGGAAGGAGGGTCGACTTAGTAGTCCCCACGGTGTGTTTGGCAGGTACGGGGGTGTGTAGCGGATGGACAATTAGGTTTGGGTTTGGGAATGCGTCATAACTTGTATCTTATGTTTCGAATGTGTAACTATTGTATGCCTGATTCTATTATGATTTAGTGTCGTGTACACATTGAGTCTGTTTGACTCACCCCGTTGGGGAATATTTTTCAGGTGATGAGCAGTAATGGACCGGGTCGGCAGGAGCTTAAAGGTGGCCATGCACAGCAAGCAAATTATTTAAATTGGACATTTTATTTTATTTAAGTACTCTACAATTTTATTTTGGGTTTTTATTTGATGTAATAAGGCCATAAGGCCATAGTGGATTACTTTATTTTATTTTATTTATTATGTTTACGAATTTTTATAAATTAAAGTTTAAGCAAATACATTTTTAAAATAAACCTTAAATGTTTTGTCACTATAAATAAATGGATTTCAATGTTAGATAAATTGGTTTTCAGCACAAGCCCAACCCAAACAATATTTTTTTAAAAATTACACAAGTTTTTCCTAAGTAACAAAAGAACTTTGAACCGGTTTACTTGAGGAACATACCAAATCTGGTCAAGGCTCGTGGGCCGGGTTTGGGGTGTTTCATTGACACCTTTGTTATTGCTTTAATAGATCCAGGGTCTACTCACTCTTATATTTGCATGATATTAGCATATAGTTTTAGTATGACTGTTGAGTCTACAGATATTGTGGTTAAGGTGTCAAACCCGTTAGGAAAACATATGTTAGTGGACAAAGTGTGTAAGAATTTCCTTTGTTGGTTGAGAATCATTGTTTTCTGGCAAATCTGATGTTGTTGCCTTTTGATGAGTTTGATTTAATCCTAGGCATGGATTGGTTGACTACTCATAGTGTTTTAGTGAACTGTGGTAGTAAGTATATTGAGTTGAAATGTGAGAATGAGGATGTGGTTCGGGTTGAATCAAGTGGGTTAGATAGTCTACCAGTGATGATTTCTTCCCTAGTGGCAGAGAAATATTTGAGAAAAGGGTGTGAGTCCTATCTCGCCTTTGTTTTGAATACGCAAGAGATTGGAGTGAAGTTTGAAACAGTGCCAGTGGTACGCGAGTATCCGGATGTATTCCCGAAAAAGTTACCTGGATTACCTCCAGTGAGAGAGGTCGAGTTCGGGATTGAGTTGATTCCGGGGATGGCACCTATTTCAATTGCTCCATATATAATGGCACCTATAGAATTGAAAGAACTGAAAGTTCAGTTGCAAGATTTGACAGATAAGGGTTTTGTGAGACCGAGCTACTCGCCGTGGGGTGCCCCGGTGCTATTTGTGAAGAAGAAAGATGGGTCTATGAGGTTGTGCATAGACTATAGGCAGATGAATAAAGTGACGGTGAAGAACAAGTATCCTTTGCCAAGGATTGATGATCTTTTTGATCAGTTGAAAGGAGTTACAGTGTTCTCCAAGATAGACTTGAGGTCTGGTTATTATCAGCTCAAAGTGAAAGAGTAAGATGTGTTGAAAACTGCATTTCGAACGAGGTATGGCCATTATGACTTTTTGGTTATGCCGTTCGGTTTGACGAATGCACCTGCGATCTTTACGGATCTGATGAACTGTGTTTTCAGACCATATGTGGACAAGTTTGTGGTTGTCTTCATTGACGACATACTGATTTATTCTCGGGATGAGAATGATCATGAAGAGTATTTGAGAGTTGTCTTGCAAACTTTAAGAGATAAGCAGTTGTATGCTAAGTTTAGCAAGAGTGAGTTTTGGCTCCGAGAGGTCGGATTTCTTGGACACATTGTATCAGGTGATGGTGTCAAAGTTGACCCAAGTAAGATATTGGTTGTTGTGGATTGGAAACCACCGAGGAATGTGTCAGAAATCAGAAGTTTCTTGGGATTGGCAGGATATTACCGACGATTTGTAAGGGGGTTCTCTGTGATTGTGGTCGCTGTGAAATCAGAGTTTTAAATATTTATAAAAGAACGATCAAACCTGGAGACTAACTCTGACAACGATATTAAGGCAAGTGTACCTATCGAACAGTAGTATAGTTTCGGCAAGACCGGATGTCGAACCCAAAGGAACTCAAATTACTAATACTTACTTTCTTTTTATTATTTAGCCTAAATAAGGTAATAGTTGCTTGTAAATTATAGTAACGACAACTAGACTTAAAGGAACAAGGACAAAAAGACGAGGTTGGAGATAACTTGGAAAAGACTCAGTTAATTTTTATGATACCCTCGGGAAGAATCCACCTAGACTTCACTTTATTACCTAACCTTAAATTATATGATTTCTTTTACTTAGCTTGATCCGTGAGACTCCCTAACCTATGCTAAACCCTCTCTCAAGGTGAATAACGTCTAATCCTAGGTTAATTAGTGGAACTCTCGTTCGCTTATAATAACCCCTAGGAAAGCAGTAAATCGATCAATGGATTCCCATATTAGGTTTCACCCTAATTTGACAAATTCTCGTAACCCTATCTCTAGGCGCCCGATCAACTCCGCTTAAATATGTTGGATCTACTCTTAGGTAGGGTCTATTCCTCCTCCACCTAAGCACATTCGATTTTGATTAAGAAACATAATTAAGAACAAACTAAGTAATTTATCATATAACTTAAAAATCAAATAATCAAAATCCGTCTAGGTTTCGTCCCCCTTCAGGTATCTAAGGGGTTTAGTTTATAAAAGAAAAGTAAAACATCACAAGAGAAAAGATAAAACAAAACATAAGAAAAATCCTAAAACTCCCTGTCGGGATTGAAGGAGAATTCCGCCGTCTTGAGTATAATTCCGGCTTCTTGGTGATGAATCAACTGGCTATCCTCGCGTTATTCCCTAACTCTGACCTTCTCGGCTTGGCTCCTTGGCCTAGCTTTCGCTCCCCCTTCAAGGTGGTACTTGGGGTGTATTTATAGGCTCTTGGAATGAGATTCTTTCTCCCGAAGTATCCTTTTCCAACTGAAATTACCCTTTCCAGCGTCAGAGGCACGGCCATGTCACACGCCCGTGCAAGTCGAGGCCTGACCAAGTTCGGATTTCTACAGGCACGGCCGTGTGCGGTGGTGGTGAGGCCGTGCTCCAGGTGTTCACCGAGACACAGCCGTGTGGGCCTTGGGCTAGGCCGTTTCGATTTCATGGAAAGGCCTATTTTCTTCGTTTTAGGCTCGTTTTGCATTTTTTCTGTCCTCGGGTGCTTTCCTGGGTATAAGACATGAAAAGAAAGGATTAAAAGCATCTTTTTATATAAAACAAGGCTTAAAACTTCAAAAAGCATAATAAATGTGGGATTAAAATATGTTATATTTCCGGTTTATCAAATACCCCCACACTTAAGCTTTTGCTTGTCCTTAAGCAAAATTCTCAACTTACAATTAAAATGAACTTTTTCCACAATTTATAATTCTTATTGACAATGTCTTGTCCTAATTCACAGATAATTCATACATGGAAGATTTAATTCAAAGCATCCTAGAGTTTCAAACGAGACAAGTCATGAGCTTATATTTTGAAAATATAGGTGTTTTCGTTCCTTTAAACAGCTACCTTTTCAATCTAAAATCAAAAAGGATTGATATCCTTGCTTAGGGTTCACTCAAATCACTCGGAAGTGTTTAAGGGTTAGAAAATAGATCGCTCATACGTCGAACTTGAAAAGTTAATCCCATAGGCTTGCTTGAAAATCAAATCTCCACCACTGTAATACGAGATGATAAATAGATCAAAAGGTCTTTGATCGGGTTGTAATGGGGCTAGGGTGAAAGGTGAGGTTACAGGCTGAAATTAAATGGTTAGAATCGAGATTGACTTGATAAGTACCTATCCTAAAAATTCCCCGAAAATTTCATCTACTGAATAATACTTTACTAAAACGAGCTTTCTTTGGAAATATACTTTTGGTTGTGCAAGCTCTCTCTTTAAACTATTAAAATTGAAAAACTTAATTTTTTTTACGGGAATAGACTAAGTCTCGAATAATAAACTTCCGGTAGCTGATCAAATCAAAACTCAATTAAGGGTTAATCAAAAGAAGAGGGAAAACAGATACAAAGGCTCGGGGTTAATATTAGCGGTTAAGTCAATAAAAAGGGTTTGTTAGGATCAAAGGGGTTCACTAGGGGTTAATTTGTTAGGGTGAGCTATTTAGTGGAGTTAGTGGGTTAAAACCTAAGTGTCTTTATCATCTCTATATATCAAATCATAACTGTGGTCTCGACATGTATAAACGAAGCAAGTTCTAGAATAACAGTTCATAGTTGACACACTCATAATCAAAGACTGAGCACGGAAAAGAATGTTTGCTCTATAGGGTTCAAATACTCACAGAAAATTATGGGTGTTTTGATATCATCCTTATAAATTTCAAATTTCAAGGTAGAATTTAATTTCAGGTCAACAGCCTAGCAACAATTTTATTGTCTGAAAAACAGACTTATCATGCTTGATTCTCTAGTATTCCTTAAACTAATCATCAATGTATAATTAACTATGACTTATTTAAAAACATATCAATGAAAATCATAAATCGGTAAAAATTTCATCCTAATTAGTAATATGACAATTTTACTTTAAAAACAAGATTTAATCAGGGATTTGAAAATAATGAATAAAGTTAGGCACTATGTATTCCGTTTTTACCTTCAGGGATTTGAGAATAATGAAAAAAGTTGGGTATAATTATTTACCCCCTCTCACTTAAGATGTACATTGCCCTCCTCAATGTACAAAGATCGATAAGAATTTTTACGGGACAAATCAAAAGAGAAGGGTAAAAATTACTCCCTAGGATACGGATGGTGCTCGTGGAGAATGGTTCTTGCTACGGCGAAGGCGTCGGTATGGGAGTGGGTTGCGGGAGAGCCAGGACTTATTAAGACCTAAGGAAAAGAAACTAAATAGATAATTAAATAAAAGCAAAATAAAGAAAGAGGAAACAAAAATGTAAACAAAACTAAATTTAAAGATAAATGAACAGAAGAGTTTTTATTGATAGATGGTTCGCGAGGTGGGAATCAACGCTAAGATTGGGGATGTGGTGGATGAGGCAGAACTGGCGTGATTCCCTAGCAGCCTTTCGAACCTAAAACTAAAAAGCTAAAGTAAAATCAAACTAAAATAGTAGTGCAGAAGTTTAGAAAAGGAAAATAAAGGAGAATAGCAGCAAATTGAAGCAAAAGAGAAAGAAAATATCAAAACTAAATAGCCTCAAATATCCTTGGCTCGGTGTTGGAACGAAGCTGCCGGCATGAACTCATAGTGATCATTCTTCCTTACGAAATGTGGCCTTTTACGCTTCTTTGTCATTGTGTTTTGGCTTGCTCAAGGATTTAGAGGTTTAGTGAAGATAGGATTTGAGATGGAAGAGATTGAAGCTTGAAGAAAATCAGATGAGAAAGAGAAAGGGGTGAAGGGTTTAAATAGATGCTCAATTGCTCTGCTCTCCTACGGCCGTGGTCCCTGGGTGTGTCGACTTACACGGCTTCCTCGCACGGCCGTGTTGTAGAGGGTGTTACCACCGTTTGCCTGTGTATGATCCTTCCACGTCCGTGCTTGTGTGTGTTTCTGTTGGCACGGTCTTTAACACTGGTGTGTCCTACCCGTGGTCGATAAGTCAGTATCCTCAGGGTTTTTACACGGTTTTGGGGCATGGGCGTGTTCTGGCCGTGGCATGGAAGTCAGTAGTCTTACACGGTTTGTGCCACAGCCGTGCGTTATCTGTTGGTGCCCGTGCCAAGAGTGGTTGGATCTGTGACGTCAGAGTGGTGGTTGGGTTGACTGCACGGCCTCTGATTTACCAGTGTGACAGTTTTGGTGGTCCACACGGTCATGGACACGGCCGTGTGTAAGGCCGTGTTTTCTGAAATTCTGCACTTACGGGTTAGTTGAGAAAAGGAAAAGAAAGAGTAATAAAGAAAACAAAAGAATGCTAAAAGAAATGAGGTTAGTACTTGGGTTGCCTCCCGAGAAGCGCTCGTTTATAGTCTTAAGCTAGACTTCTATCATATTTGAAAATTTTAAGGAGGTTTGAAAGTTTGAACATCCTCCCTCATGTCTATGTTTTCAGTTTTATGACAAAATTGAAGTCGAGGAGTGTTTATTGTAAAAGTGTCAAATGTTGGGGTACTCACCTCGACTATCTCTTGTGGGAGGATATTGTGTACCTTTAGAAAAAATTCTCCCTTTGCCTTCAGGTTCGTTGTGGTGATGTTGGACTTGTCCTTTTCTAATAGGAACTGGTCTCTTATTTTTATAGTGATTTGACGTCCCTACAAGCTTTTCAGGTGGCTCCTCTGGTTTTGCTTCGTGTGGAACCGGTTCTGTATTGGCTTGTGTTTCCTGGTGTTTCGTGTGTAACCCTAGTTTTTCCTTGAAGTGCGTTTTCCACTCATCTAGGTCATCAATTTGGGTTCTTTGTTCCTCGTGGTTTAATTCTTGGGTAGCACTGAATTGAGGATCTGGCTCAACTGTCCCCGTTTTTGGGGTTTCCTGAAAACAAAGTGAATTTAAATAGTTATTCAAAGAATTTCTTTGCTCACCTTGATTCTTTGGTGACCTGGCTGAATCGAGAGCTTGAAGACTAATTGAATCGTCACCTACACAAAGTATGAGTTCTCTTGTGGCAACATCAATTTTAGTCTTGGCAGTTGCTAGAAAAGGTCTTCCTAAAATTAAGGGGATTGAATTATCCTCATCCATGTCTAAAACAACAAAGTCTACTGGGAAAACGAATTTATCAATTTTGACGAGAACATCTTCTATAATGCCCCTAGGGATTCTAACAGTTTTATCCGCTAATTGTATACTCATCTTGGTTTGTTTCGGTTTCCCTAAACCTAATCGTTTAATTAATGTATAAGGCATAACATTTATGCTTGCCCCTAAATTAGCTAACACATTATCAATATTTAAACTACCAATTAAACATGGAATTGTAAAACTCCCTGGATCTTTTTGCTTCTGTGGTAATATGTTTTGTAGCATTACTAAGCATGTTGCGTTAAGTTCCACGTGATGCTCTTCATCTATTTTACGTTTGTTGGTCAAGAGCTGTCTTAAAAATTTTCGTGCATCCGGCATCTGAAAAAGGGCTTCAAGAAGTGGTAAGTTAATATGTAATTTCTTTAAAAGTTTAAGAAACTTACCGAACTGTTCCTCTGAATCGTCTGTTTGTAGTGCCGCGGGATAAGGTATGCGAGGTTTGTACTCCTTGACTATATATTTCGGCTTTTCTTGTGCTTCCTCCGTTATACCTTCGGCTACCTTACTTCTTGGAATTTGGATGGGTGCTTCTGACTCCTTGCTTTCCTGAAGTGTGATGGCTTATATTTGCTCTTTAGGATTGATTTCGGTGTTGCTAGGCAACCATCCCTGTTGCCGTTCAGCCATCATCTTTGCAAGTTGTTCAACGGCTTTACTTGCTTCATTGACTATCTTAGCAAGTTCTTCCATTAGGCTTTCATTGCTTTTAATTATTCTATCAACTTCTTGGATGAGTTCATCGAAAGTGGGCTTCTTGTCTTGTGGATAGGGTTGATTTCGAAAGTTTTGGGAGGGTTGTTGTCTTTGATTCCCTTGATTGCCTTGTCCTCCCCATGAAAAATTTGGGTGGTTCCTCCAACCTGGATTGTAAGTATTACTATAAGGATTATTATTAGATCAAAAATTATTACCTATATAGTTCATCTGTTCATCTTCTGCTCCTGGTTGGTAGGGTGGGTACTCAGGATTCGCCACAGTTCCATCAACGTCGCACTGCATGACTGGGTGTATCTGTGAAGAACACAAACTATCAAGCTTTTTATTCATCATCTCTAGCTGCGTTGATAGCATGGTCATGGAGTCAACATTGTAAACTCCTGCCAATTTTGTTTGCTTGGTCCTCGAAGCTTGCCATTGATAGTTGTTTAAAGACATCTCTTCAATGAATTCGTAGGCTACTTCAGGCGTTTTGTTGTTTAACGTTCCACCGGTGGCTGAATCTATCAGTTGCCTCGTTGAAGGATTTACTCCGTTGTAAAAGGTTTGGACTTGTAGCCACAGGGGTAAACCATGATGTGGGCACCTCCTTAAAAGATCTTTGAACCTCTCCCATGCGTCGTATAGTGTCTCTAAATCCATTTGCACAAAGGAAGAGATATCATTACGTAATTTGGCCGTTTTGGCCGGTGGGAAATATTTCATTAAAAACTTTTCGGTCATTTGATCCCATGTAGTGATCAACCCTTGTTGTAACGAGTTTAACCATTGTTTGGCTTTATTCCTTAATGAAAAAGGGAATAACTGAAGACGAATGGCATCATCAGAAACGCCATTTATTTTGAATGTATCACAGAACTCCAAAAAGTTAGCTATATGCATGTTTGGGTCTTCGTCCTGCAAACCATCAAATTGAACAAACTATTGAATCATTTGTATTGTGTTAGGTTTTAATTCAAAAGTGTTAGCAGTTATAGCAGGCCTAATAATACTAGATTCTGCCCCTGTTAAATGTGGTTTCGCATAATCAAACATTGTATGTGGAGCATTTTGGTCTCCCACATCGCGTAGTGTGGGTGATGTTCGCCCATCCCTTCAGTAGGGTTGGATCTATTTTCTTCCTCTCTTTCTGTGTAGTCTAGGGTTCGCTTGGTTTCCCGGTGATTCCTACGAGCGGTTGCTTCGATATCATTATCGTATATCAAAGGTCCTCTCGGATTCCTTCTAGTCATAAACTAGAGGTACCTAGAAAAGAGAAAGGAATAAAAATAAAAATAAAAAATAAAATAAAAATTAGAAAAATTAAAATTCTAACCTAAGAAAACAAAACAAAATAAATTGCAAAATAATGGCTAAGTAATAAAAATAAAGCTTTCTTAATATTTTAGTTCCCCGGCAACGGCGCCAAAAACTTGATCGTTATGAAATCAAAGTTTTAAATATTTATAAAAGAACGATCAAACCTAGAGACTAACTCTGACAACGATATTAAGGCAAGTGTACCTATCGAACAGTAGTATAGTTTCGGCAAGACCGGATGTCGAACCCAAAGGAACTAAAATTACTAATACTTATTTTCTTTTTATTATTTAGCCTAAATAAGGTAAAAGTTGCTTGTAAATTATAGTAACGACAACTAGACTTAAAGGAACAAGGACAAAAAGACGAGGTTGGAGATAACTTGGAAAAGACTCAGTTGGTTTTTATGATACCCTCGGGAAGAATCCACCTAGACTTCACTTTATTACCTAACCTTAAATTATATGATTTCTTTTACTTAGCTTGATCCGTGAGACTCCCTAACCTATGCTAAACCCTCTATCGAGGTGAATAACGTCTAATCCTAGGTTAATTAGTGGAACTCTCGTTCGTTTATAATAACCCCCTAGGAAAGCAGTAAATCAATCAATGGATTCCCATATTAGGTTTCACCCTAATCCGGCAAAATCTCGTAACCTTATCTCTAGGCGCCTGATCAACTCCGCTTAATTATGTTGGATCTAATCTTAGGTAGGGTCTATTCCTCCTCCACCTAAGCACATTTGATTTTGATTAAGAAACATAATTAAGAACAAACTAAGTAATTTATCATATAACTTAAAAATCAAATAATCAAAATCCGTCTAGGTTTCATCCCCCTTCAGGTATCTGAGGGGTTTAGTTCATAAAAGAAAAGTAAAACATCACAAGAGAAAAGATAAAACAAAACATAAGAAAAATCCTAAAACTCCCTGTCGGGATTGAAGGAGAATTCCACCGTCTTGAGTATAATTCCGGCTTCTTGGTGATGAATCAACTGGCTATCCTCGCGTTATTCCCTAACTCTGACCTTCTCGGCTTAGCTCCTTGGACTAGCTTTCGCTCCCCCTTCAAGGTGGTACTTGGGGTGTATTTATAGGCTCTTGGAATGAGATTCTTTCTCCCGAAGTATCCTTTTTCGACTAAAATTACCCTTTCCAGCGTCAGAGGCACGGCCATGTCACACGCCCGTGCAAGTCGAGGCCTGACCGTGTTCGGATTTCTACATTGGCACGGCCGTGTGCGGTGGTGGTGAGGCCGTGTTCCAGGTGTTCGTTGAGACACGGCCGTCTGGGCCTTGGGCCAGGCCATGTCGATTTTGTGGAAATGCCCATTTTCTTCGTTTTAGGCCTGTTTTGTGTTCTTTCCGTCCTCGGGTGCTTTCCTGGGTATAAGACATGAAAAGAAAGGATTAAAAGCACCTTTTTATATAAAACAAGGCTTAAAACTTCAAAAAGCATAATAAATGTGGGATTAAAATATGTTATATTTCCGGTTTATCAGATTGCTATCCCAATGATGAAACTATTGCATAAAGATGTTAAGTTTGAATGGACTGAGGCATGTCAACAAAGTTTCGAGAGATTGAAAACAATGTTGACTGAGGCACCAGTTTTGGTTCAGCCAGAATCGAGAAAAGAGTTTGTGGTTTACAGTGACGCGTCGTTAAATGGTCTCGGTTGCGTGTTGATGCAAGAAGGTAAGGTAGTCGCTTACGCCTCGAGGTAATTAAAACCGCACAAGAAGAATTATCCGACTCACGATTTGGAGTTGGCTGTGATTGTTTTTGCGTTAAAGATTTGGTGACATTACTTGTACGACGAGAAGTGTCGAATCTTTACGGATCACAAGAGTTTAAAATATTTGATGGATCAGAAGGATCTGAATCTAAGACAGAGACGGTGGCTTGAGTTGTTGAAAGACTATGAGTTAGTCATTGGTTACCACCCGGGAAAGACAAATGTGGTTGCGGATGCCCTGAGTAGGAAATCCTTGTATGCTCTAAGAGTGATGAGAACGAGTTTAACATTATCTGATGATGGTGCTATTTTAGCAGAGATGAGAGCTAGGCCACTATTTGCTTAACAAATATGTGAGGCTCAGAAAAATGACAGTGAGATGTAAGTTAAGAAAGCTAAGTGCGAATCAGAGTGTGATTCTGATTTTCGAGTAAGCTCGAACGGTTGTTTGTTGTACCGTGACAGAATTTGTGTTCCTAAAGATGAGGAGTTGATCTAAAAAGTTTTGTGTGAGGCCCACAGTGGATGTTTGTCAGTACATCCGAGCAGTACGAAAATGTACAATGATTTGAAGAAAGAGTATTGGTGGCCGGGTATGAAAAGAGACATTTCAGAATTTATGTCAAAGTTTCTGATTTGTCAACAGGTGAAAGCTGATCATCAATTGCCTTCGGGGTTACTCCTGCCGGTGATGGTTCCTGAATGGAAGTGGGATCGGGTTACTATAGATTTTGTGACGGGGTTGCCAATGACTCCGAAAAAGAGAGATGCTGCGTGGGTTATAGTGGATAGATTGACGAAGTCAGCTCACTTTATTCCAGTACGTGTTGATTATTCACTGGATAAGTTAGCTGAGATGTATGTTGCAGAGATAGTGAGACTACATGGTGTGCCTATGTCCATCATATCGGATAGAGATCCGAGATTTACTTCGAGATTTTGGGAAAAGTTGCAAGAAGCCATAGGTACGATATTGAATTTCAGTACTGCATTCCATCCACAAAATGATGGCCAGTCTAAAAGAGTGATTTAAGTTCTTGAAGATATGCTCCGATGCTGTGGTTAGAATTCGTAGGTAGTTGGGAGAAATACCTACCTTTGGTTGAATTTGCTTATAACAACAGTTATCAGTCGAGTATACGGATGGCTCCGTACGAGGCTTTGTATGGTCGTAAGTGTCGGACTCCTTTATATTGGACCGATCTCAGTGAAAATCGTATCCATGGAATCGATCTAGTGAAAGAGGCTGAGGAAAAAGTAAAAGTGATCCGTGATAGTCTGAAAGCTGCTTCAGACCGACAGAAGTCGTATGCGGATTTGAAAAGAAAAGAGATAAAGTATGAGATGGGTGACAAAGTGTTTTTGAAAATGTCCCCATGGAAGAAGATTATGAGATTTGGACAAAAAGGGAAGTTGAGTCCAAGATTTATAGGGCCGTATGAAATTACAGACAGAGTTGGGTCTATAGCGTACCGGTTGGCTTTATCGGTAGAGTTAGAAAAGATTCATAATGTGTTACATGTGTCGATGTTGCGACGGTATCGCTCCGATCCTTCACATGTAATTCTTTCGTTGAAAATTGAGATAAGACCGGATATGTCTAATGAAGAGGAGCCGATCAAGATCTTGGCTCGAGAAGTGAAACAGTTGAGAAATAAGAGCATAGCACTAGTAAAAGTGTTATGGCAGAAACATGGTGTGGAAGAGGCTACGTGGGAAACGGAAGAGGCTATGAGAGAGCAACATCCAAACCTCTTTACTGGTAAGATTTTCGTGGGCAAAAATCTCTAAAGGGGGGAGACTTGTAACATCCCGGTTTAGGGTCTAGTCAGAATAGTGGTGCGAGACCATAAATCCGAGGGTTATGAATGAGTTTTTGAGGTTTATATTAAGTATGCATGCTAGTGTGAAAGTTTCATGAATCAATTTTGTGAAATTGTGGTTGAATTGTCCAAAAAGGACTAAATTGCAAAATGTGTGATTCTAGAAGCTATTTGAGTGAAATAGCTTTAGAATATTAATTTGAGGTCCTTAAATAGCAATTTACCCAAATTCTAATTTTTGAACAAAAATGGGCATGAATGAGTTAAAATTTAAAGTTTATCAAAAAGGGCATTTTGGTCATTTAGTTATTAAATGATTAAAATGGTGAAAAGATGATAAAAATTCACTCATCTTCTTCCCCAAGCTGCTGAAAATTTCAATAGCCATTGTTAGGGCTCTTTCAATTTTTCAAGCTTGCTAGTAAGTGCTCCTAAGCCGGTTTTTGATATTCTTCGTATTTTTGAAGTCCTAGTTGCATGAGAAAGCTATTTTTAGCTATTTGATGAGCTAAATTGAATGTTCAAAAATGTATCCATGTATGACATGCATGTATTTTGATGTTTTATGGAAGAATATGAAAGCTTGATGTAGTAGAAACATCTTTTACTAAGTGATTTTCCATGAAAATGCATGTAGGGACTAGATTGTGAAAATCTTAAGTTTGGTCATACATGTGTGTTATAGTGAGAATTGATGAATGCTATAGTTGAATTAGTGATTCGATTAGGCATGAAAGGCTAGAAAGTTGAATAAAAATCACTTGACGAGTGTTTGGGACTAAAATGTAAATATGAGAAAGTTTAGGGGTAAAATTGTAATTTTTATAAAGTATGAGATATGAGACAATTTAGTCAATGTGTGTATTGAATAAGCTGATTTGTTCATTATAGATCAAGAAAGACGAAGCCTGGATCTAAACTGAGGCAAAAGTAAGGTGGTGGACTAAATTGCAATTCTCAAATACTTTTAAGTATTGAGGTAAGTTTATGCATAAATAATGCATTCATACTTGCAAATTGTTAATGCTAGTGTGTAGCATGATTGTGAATCCATGTAGGATGAATGTAGTAGAATTTAAGATTGGATGTATGATTGAGAGTGGTTGAGAACCTATGTGGTTCAAGTAGAATAAATGTGGTAGAACTTGTGCATGTGTTGTGATAATGCTAGATGGTAGGCTAAGTGCGATGCCATTCTAATTCATATTAATGATGAGCTAGCTATGTGTGGTGCTATCGTAAGATGTATCATCTAAGTGGGCTATGTGTAGAACCACTATGAATACCCTTGTGGTAAGCTAAGTGCGATAATATCTCGTTAATCGATTGTGGTATGCTAAGTGCGAAACCACCGAGACATTGGCTATGTGGGTAAGCTATGTGATTCAGTATTGCTGGTGTAGATGAGCTGTGTGAATTAGTATTGACTGTGTGGACTAACTATGTGCGAATTTGACTATTTGGTTGCATTATTGAGGAATGTAGCTGTGTGGATGTTTTATTGATGAATGATGATGTGTTGTGTATTGTGTAAATGTGATATTGAATGCAGGGGTGCATTTCAATGGTTATGAGTAAGTGGCTCATGATGTGTTGGATATGTGGTAAGGGATAGAAAGAGTAAGCATAGTTGTATATTATTGTTGGTATAATGCTAATTGTGGTTTAGCTTATACTATGATGCTTACTTGTTTATGTGTAAACTTACTAAGCTTAAAGCTTACTCCCTTTCTTTTCCCTTGTCTTATAGATTATAGTGGTGAATCGAGATACGAGGATCATCGGAAGATAGCCCACATATCAGCACACTTTGGTACTGTAAGAGTATGCCCAAAGATCAATCATGAGATGGTTGTAATAACATACTTAATTTACCATGTTTATTAATATAAAGCGTTGTCATTATTATGTCAGTTTTTCTTTCTGTGTGTATAGATAAACTGTTTTATAATAATGTCCTGAGAATAATATGATTATTCTTAAAAGATCCTTAGTCGAGTATTATTGTTGACTAGGACAATAATAATGCATTAAGACTAACATGTAGTTGATTGATGATAAAGAGTTGTCATTGATATGGAGTGTCAAAATCAATGCATGAATATGTGTGTTAGAGAACAACATATTGGATTGACCCGCTATGAGTATGTTTCTTGGATTATTATGTGATTGTCACAACATTACTCATAGTGATTAATATGTATATGATCCTCAGACTTGAGATCATTATTATCCCAGCATCGTGAGTTGTATATTTTGATACAGTCAAACGTACACCGTAACAGGTTGTTCTATAAAGGCTGATGTTGGATATACCACAATCTATGTAGAGGGATATGGTTGATCAATAAAGGATAAGTCCCTCCTACATAATAGGAGTAATATCTTAGGCCACTTGATTAAGTGAGACTAGAAATGCATGGCCATGCTCAAATAAGTTGATATGAGATGTCATACTAATTTGTATATCATAGTCTACTCAAGATATCAAGAAACATGGGATGGATTATGCAAGTGTGACTATCCCATGACTTGTATCCGTTCCAGAGATAAAGGACTTAAGGATTAATGCATGAAAGGTTAATCACGAAAGGTTATGTCGAATCATGACTTCTTGTAACTTAGGTAGCAATGATGCATTGCTAGATGCCACTCATTGTCTGTGACAATAGAATCGTTCTAGTATTACTGCTAACGTTGCAAGAACCTACAGGGTCACACCCTATGGTTGAAATGAACGGAATAAAATATAGTTGGTATTGTGCTTGGTTGTCACATAAATTAAATTAATTAAAGAATTAATTTAATTGGGCAATCAAATATTGAACATATTATATGTACAAGGATGTTGTACACATAATGATAACATAATTTTATTAATATATGAATTTGATTCATATATAAATTTAAATAAATATAGTTTACCGGAATCCTTATTATAATTAATGTAATTATAATTTTCAGATATAATTAATGTAATTATAATTTTCAGTTAAAAACTTTATTGTATTTATTTAATCTTGTAATACATTCAAGACATACCAATTATAAAAGGCCCAATTAAGAGGATACCTATTATAAAAGGCCCAATGAGAAAGGCACCCATTATAAAAGGTATTAAAAGGAGACAAAACTAAAGATGAAAACCCTAAGTGATTGCTTGTTAGGTCTAGCAGCCGTCAAGCAAATAAGCCTCCAAAACAGTTTTGGAGATTTCTTCCGTTCATAGTCAAACCGGGTGGATTACGTAGAGGCCGACATCGGAAAGGGTTGAGGCTTGATTCGACAGTAGATCAAAACTCTTGTTGCCAAGGCGTCGCTGTCTACTCAGATTGAAGTTTTGGTAATTTCGAAACCTTTATTTCACCCCGATTCGTTCCTCACACATGGATCCATGATTTGGATCGCCGGATCTAATTTTATTCTGCTGCGCCATGGGGTACCGGCGTTCCATCAGTGGTATCAGAGCCACTTGTGTGATACGAACTCGGGTTTAAATACTTGGGTGATGCAATTGTATGGGATACATGTTTTGATCTTATTATATTTTCGATTGTTTAAATCGTTTAAGCATAATCTGATAATTGTTCCTTTCGGTAATTGATTAAATGTTAATCATGGTGTTGTGGCCTATTCGATTTTATGTTATTACTGTTAACTATTAACAAATCTGTAGCGGCGGTGGTATTTATAGTTTCCAGTAAGTGTTAACTGGCTAGTGGAACAAGGGTTGTTCCGATATGAAACCTCAAGGATTAAAATCCTAAAAACACGATTCTGTTGATAAAAATTTATCAAATCGTGAGGCTTCATTTGACTGGGGTATGCGATTCGCGCCGCGGGGGCTCCGCCCCCGCACCCCTGGTCCATACCGCGGGGGCGGAGCCCCCGCACCCCCCGGGATAGGGATCTGAGGATGGCTCCGGCCGCGGGCCTTTGGTCCGCTTCCTCCGACATCCTCAGACCCCCGCAAAAAATTTGTTAATAAAAGAAATTTATAAACTTGATGGGCCACAAAAGGTTGAAAGGATATTTTATAATTCACCTTAGCAAAAAAAAAAAACATTGAATTATGTATGCTATTTTTGACATGCACGGTGTTTGAAATGCATAGTTATAGCCCAATGACCCATTCGATAAAAGGTTGTATTTTTTTTAAAATACGGCTTGCGTGTCGTGCCTTGCTACTATTCTCTTGTATTTCTCTTCTCATCTTATTCCCTCGTATGTAAAACGAGTTTCTGCATATTGTAATTTGCAAGAGTTGCTGTGGGCCAAACAAGAAGGAAGGTGGGACAATGATTGTGAATGATAGCTTGTGAAAGGGCTTACACCTTTAGGTTTCCTTTTGGTTTTCCCATTGGCTTGGGTTGAACCACTTTAGTTCATGGGCTATAACTATTGCATTTATTTATTGCTTTATTTATTCATGTATGAGATGCTATGGATGATAATAAACCTTGTTGATAATAAACCCTATTAATTGATGAGATCGATTAGAAGACTAAATGGGCTAAAGTAGACCATAATTGGTGAGATGCAACAACCTTAATAAAATCCCTCTGTTAAAATATTAAGTCAACATGGCCTTCCAATTTTGCCCTCGTTAAGGCCTCGATCAATACTATGTAGGTTCTGCCAAAGTGAAGTACTAGTATTTATCTTGGTTAAACGCGAAGAATAAACAAGTGATATTCGCTGGTTAAAAATTGGTTAATGACTTAACTAGGTTACTCTAATAGGATTAGAAACCTAGAGGCAAGTAAATTGGATAAATCATAAGATGATTAGAACAAGAGTTGTTCACCAAATATTAGGAGTTACATATGATGTAATTAGCAAATGTTGCTTACCTAAATAACCATAATCTTAAGAGTAAAGCCAAAGCTGACTTAAGAGGTGGTGAAATATGGATCCTTAAACTACTAGAAATACTTTTGAGAAAGTTTTTCCGAAATTAATATACGAGGGTTATTAATTTTGAAATAAAATAGTGGGAATATCATTTAATAAAGTCTTTTTAATGATTGATATAAAATTGGTAAATTTACTCACATGCATATTTAATTGTTGTAGATATATTATGGCTGCAAACACTAGCACACTCTCATTGCGATCGGTCCTTGAGAAGGACAAATTGAATGGTTTGAATTTTCTTGATTGGTTCCGTAACTTGAGGATTGTCCTTAAACAAGAACGGAAATTATATGTCATTGAACAACCACTTCCTAATGAACCACCCGCTAATGCCTCGAAGACTGATAGAGATGCTTACAAGAAGTATCTCGATGACATGATAGATGTTGGATGTCTTATGCTTGCCACTATGAATCCTGAACTTCAGAAGCAACATGAGGACATGGTTGCTTATGATATGATCGAGCACCTGAAAGAACTTTATCAGGGACAAGCACGGCAAGAGAGGTTTGATATCTCTAAGGCCTTATTCCAATGTAAGTTGGCTGAAGGAAGCCCAGTAGGACCTCATGTCCTTAAGATGATTGGCTATATTGAAAGCCTGTCTAAGCTTGGGTTTCCATTGAGCCAAGAGTTGGCCACTGATGTTATTTTACAATCGTTGCCGGATAGCTACAGCCAGTTTGTCCTCAATTTCAATATGAATGAAATTGACAAGACTCTACCACAATTGCTCAGTATGTTACGAACTGCTGAAGGCAACTTGAAAAAGGTTGGACCCAAGCCCATACTGATGGTCCGTAATAACAAGGGCAAGGGAAAGGCCAAAGTTCAAACAAAGCCCAAGGGCAAAGGTAAGCCCAAATTTGGAAAAGGAAAGGTTGCACTGAAACCCAAAGGTGGGGTGTCTAAGGAAGGAAACTGTTTTCATTGTGGTGTGACTGGATATTGGAAACGGAACTGCCCTGCCTATCTTGAAGAAGTCAAGAAGGCTAAAGCAAGCGGAATGTCTGCTTCAGGTATTTATGTTATTGATATTAATTTATCAACTACTACTTCTTGGGTATTAGATACTGGTTGTGGTTCTCATATTTGTACTTCTGTACAGGGACTACAAAGGAGTAGGACTTTGGCTAGAGGAGATGTGGACCTACGAGTTGGAAATGGAGCAAAAGTTGCTGCATTAGCTGTGGGAACATATACTTTATCTTTGCCTAGTGGACTTGATTTATGTTTAGAGGATTGTTATTTTGTGCCCAGTTTGACTAAAAACATTATTTCAATTTCTTGTTTAGACAAAATTGGTTTTGAGATAATTATTAAGAATAATTGTTGTTCATTTTATCTCAATAATGTTTTCTATGGTTCGGCGCAATTGATTAATGGCCTCTATATTTTAGATCAAACGAATCCCATTTACAACATAAATACTAAAAGATCTAAAATAAATGACTCAAATCAAACTTATCTTTGGCATTGTCGTTTGGGCCACATAAGTGAGAAACGCATATCCAAACTCCATAGAGATGGTCTCTTGAATTCATTTGTTTTTGAACAATTTGAAGTATGTGAATCTTGCTTATTGGGAAAAATGACTAAATCTCCTTTTTCTGGAAAAGGTGAACGAGCTAGTGATTTATTGGGCCTAATACATTCTGATGTATGTGGACCAATAAATACACAGGCCAGAGGTGGATTTCACTACTTCATTACTTTCACTGATGATTTCAGTAGATATGGGTATGTTTATCTCATGCGCCATAAGTCTGAGTCCCTTGAAAAGTTCAAGGAATTTAAAAATGAAGTACAAAATCAACTAGGCAAAACTATCAAGTCACTTCGATCTGATCGAGGTGGAGAGTATTTGAGCCTAGAGTTTGATGATCTTTTGAAAGAATGTGGGATTGTCTCACAACTTACTCCTCCTGGGACTCCTCAATGGAATGGAGTATCTGAGAGAAGAAATCGAACTTTGTTAGACATGGTTCGATCCATGATGATTCATGCTGATCTACCGACTTCCTTTTGGGGACATGCACTTGAGACTGCTGCCTTCACACTAAATCGTGTTCCATCTAAATCGGTTCAAAAGACGCCATATGAGGTGTGGACTGGGAAACGTCCTAGTATGTCCTTTATGAAAATTTGGGGTTGTGAAGCTTATGTTAAACGTCAGACGTCTACTAAGCTTGAACCCAAATCTGAAAGGTGTATTTTTGTGGGGTATCCAAAAGAAACCAAAGGATATTATTTTTTTAATCCCACTGAGAACAAAATTTTTGTTGCTCGGACTGGTGTCTTCCTAGAGAAAGAATTTACTTCTAGAAAAGGAAGTGGGAGAAAGATTGAACTTGAAGAAATTCAAGAATCACAAGATACCACTGAACCAGAGATTGAACAAAACTAAATTCCACAAGAAATTGAGGAACAAACAACTGCTATAGAAACACAACCACCGCGCAGATCTTTAAGAGAACACCGTGCACCTGAGAGATATGGATTTCTCATTACAACGCATGGTGACGTTCTTCTTATAGATCAAGATGAGCCTAGGACTTATCAAGAAGCGGTGACGAGCCCAGACTCTGAGAAATGGCTTGAGGCCATGAGATCTGAGATGGATTCCATGTATAAAAACCAAGTATGGACTTTGATTGACCCACCCGAAGGGGTTAAACCTATAGGGTGCAAATGGGTTTTCAAAAAGAAAATAGACATGGATGTTAATGTACAAACATACAAAGGGCGATTAGTCGCTAAAGGTTTTCGCCAAATTCATGGTGTTGACTATGATGAAACCTTTTCTCCTGTAGCTATGTTTAAATCCATCAGGATCTTGCTCGCCATAGCTACATTTCATGATTATGAAATCTGGCAGATGGACGTCAAAACAGCTTTCCTTAACGGGAAACTTGAAGAGGATGTGTATATGACACAACCTGAAGGTTTTGTAAATCCAAAGGATGCTAGAAAGATATGTAAGCTACAAAGATCCATTTATGGATTAAAGCAAGCTTCTCGAAGTTGGAATATTCGTTTTAACGATGCAATCAAAGAGTTTGGTTTTATCAAAAATGAAGATGAACCATGTGTTTACAAGAAAGTTAGTGGGAGCACTATCACATTCTTGGTACTATATGTGGATGACATACTTATCATGGGAAATGACATACCTACCTTGCAGTCTATTAAGACTTGGTTAAGAAGTTGTTTTTCTATGAAGGACTTGGGCGAAGCCACTTATATCTTAGGAGTCAAGATCTATAGAGATAGATCAAGACGACTACTAGGTCTAAGCCAAAGTACATACATAGATAAAGTACTGAAAAGGTTCAGTATGGAAGAATCTAAAAGAGGATTCCTACCTATGAGACATGGTATTTCACTCTCGAAGGAAATGTGTCCTTCAACTCCACAAGAGAGAGAACGTATGAGTAAAATTCCATATGCTTCCGCTATTGGATCTATCATGTATGCTATGTTATGTACCCGTCCAGATGTCTCGTATGCCTTAAGTATGACGAGCAGGTATCAAGTAGATCCCGGTGAAGGTCATTGGACCACAGTCAAGAGTATCCTTAAGTACTTAAGAAGAACTAAGGATACGTTCCTATTATATGGAGGTGAGGAAGAGTTAAGTGTAAAAGGTTACACTGATGCCAGCTTCCAAACCGACAAGGATGATTCTCGATCTCAATCAGGTTTTGTGTTTTGCCTTAATGGTGGTGCTGTGAGCTGGAAGAGTTCAAAGCAAAGTACAGTAGCCGATTCTACAACAGAGGCCGAGGATATTGCAGCCAGTGAGGCAGCAAAAGAAGCAGTTTGGATCAAGAAGTTCATTACTGGACTAGGGGTTGTGCCTAGCATATCAGATGCTATAGAACTCCGATGTGATAACAATGGAGCTATTGCACAAGCTAAAGAACCCAGATCTCACCAGCGATCCAAACATATACTTAAACGCTACCATCTTATTCGAGAGATTATCGATCGAGGGGATGTAGAGATATGCAGAGTACCTTCAGATGATAACATCGTTGATCCCCTGACCAAGCCTCTGACACAGCAGAAGCATGATCGTCACACTAAGTCACTTGGTATTAGATATATGAGTGATTGGTCTTAGTGCTAGTGGGAGATTGTAAGAGTATGCCCAAAGATCAATCATGAGATGGTTGTAATAACATACTTAATTTACCATGTTTATTAATATAAAGCGTTGTCATTATTATGTCAGTTTTTCTTTCTGTGTGTATAGATAAACTGTTTTATAATAATGCCCTGAGAATAATATGATTATTCTTAAAAGATCCTTAGTCGAGTATTATTGTTGACTAGGACAATAATAATGCATTAAGACTAACATGTAGTTGATTGATGATAAAGAGTTGTCATTGATATGGAGTGTCAAAATCAATGCATGAATATGTGTGTTAGAGAACAACATATTGGATTGACCCGCTATGAGTATGTTTCTTGGATTATTATGTAATTGTCACAACATTACTCATAGTGATTAATATGTATATGATCCTCAGACTTGAGATCATTATTATCCCAGCATCGTGAGTTGTATATTTTGATACAGTCAAACGTACATCGTAACAGGTTGTTCTATAAAGGCTGATGTTGGATATACCACAATCTATGTAGAGGGATATGGTTGATCAATAAAGGATAAGTCCCTCCTACATAATAGGAGTAATATCTTAGGCCACTTGATTGAGTGAGACTAGAAATGCATGGCCATGCTCAAATAAGTTGATATGGGATGTCATACTAATTTGGATATCATAGTCTACTCAAGATATCAAGAAACATGGGATGGATTATGCAAGTGTGACTATCCCATGACTTGTATCCGTTCCAGAGATAAAGGACTTAAGGATTAATGCATGAAAGGTTAATCACGAAAGGTTATGTCGAATCATGACTTCTTGTAACTTAGGTAGCAATGATGCATTGCTAGATGCCACTCATTGTCTGTGACAATAGAATCGTTCTAGTATTACTGCTAACTTGCAAGAACCTACAGGGTCACACCCTATGGTTGAAATGAACGGAATAAAATATAGTTGGTATTGTGCTTGGTTGTCACATAAATTAAATTAATTAAAGAATTAATTTAATTGAGCAATCAAATATTGAA
The DNA here is from genome assembly GCA_005393395.2 of Gossypium australe. Lineage (NCBI taxonomy): Eukaryota > Viridiplantae > Streptophyta > Magnoliopsida > Malvales > Malvaceae > Gossypium > Gossypium australe. The sequence continues at coordinate 126,828,508 of CM016614.1, read as the reverse complement.
CATATTATATGTACAAGGATGTTGTACACATAATGATAACATAATTTTATTAATATATGAATTTGATTCATATATAAATTTAAATAATATAGTTTACCGGAATCCTTATTATAATTAATGTAATTATAATTTTCAGATATAATTAATGTAATTATAATTTTCGGTTAAAAACTTTATTGTATTTATTTAATCTTGTAATACATTCAAGACATACCAATTATAAAAGGCCCAATTAAGAGGATACCTATTATAAAAGGCCCAATGAGAAAGGCACCCATTATAGAAGGTATTAAAAGGAGACAAAACTAAAGATGAAAACCCTAAGTGATTGCTTGTTAGGTCTAGCAGCCGTCAAGCAAATAAGCCTCCAAAACAGTTTTGGAGATTTCTTCCGTTCATAGTCAAACCGGGTGGATTACGTAGAGGCCGACATCGGAAAGGGTTGAGGCTTGATTCGACAGTAGATCAAAACTCTTGTTGCCAAGGCGTCGCTGTCTACTCAGATTGAAGTTTTGGTAATTTTGAAACCTTTATTTCACCCCGATTCGTTCCTCACACATGGATCCATGATTTGGATCGCCGAATCTAATTTTATTCTGCTGCGCCATGGGGTACCGGCGTTCCATCAGGTACATGATTTCAATGTTTTGTATATGGCATGTATAAGGCTAGATGTGTTAGTGAGTTTTGTTGTAAATGACTAAGGTGTATGGGCCTTTAGATGGAGGATACATTTTGTATAATGCCATAGTTGTTGGCTAATCTATGTTATGCAAAGATGTAGTTTTCTATGTGAGATTGTATTTAATTTAAGTTGCTTATGGATGTGTTGGATGAGTGTATGATGTGTTTGCTAGGGGTAAGAAAAACTTAGCAAATAGCTTTGTTCTTGTCCATGTGGGTAGACACACGGTCGTGTGTCTAGACCATGTGTGACACACGGTCAGCCCACGGGTGTGTGCTTGGGCCGTGCGTCCCCTGCATGTTGATCTTTGAGGTTGGTATTGGCCACGAGCTAGTCACACGGGCGTGTGCCAAGGCTCCAAGCCGTGTGAGGAAAGTCAGTACCTTCCCACGGTTGGTAAGCACGGGCGTGCCTTGGCCGTGGGCAAATTGGCAGAATGCTCAAGTTTTTAGCACGGTTAGGGAACATGGGCGTGTGTGACCACACACGGGCGTGTTACATATTGCACGGGCGTGTGAGCCCTGTATAATAGAGAAAATTTTTGAGAAGGGAAAAAGTTTCGGTATTGTCTCGAGAGCCTTTGTGTGTATGGGCGAGGCCTCGTAAATCGAGAATGTTATTGTTGAAGTGACTTAAGAGAGTAGTCATGTTGAGCCTAGTTGGCAATCAAGTAGTTTCAGTTAGGTAACGCCTCGGGCTCGGTTCCAGCGTAGAGCCCGGGTAAGGGGTGTTACATCTTCTATTTTTATGGATAAATATATTAAAAGAAAAGCTAGGCTATTAAAATTCGTGAAATAAAATAAGATGACTACTAAAAAAAATAAAAATGGTATCATTGTATTTGTAGAAATATATCAATAATAATGTAAAATATAACATATATATATTAGAATTAAATAAAATAATTTTTAGTTTAAGTTTTTAGAGAATTAAAAAAAAAACATTTAGAATCTTAATTAATATGGATTTATTGGTACAATAAAATCTTGAATTTTTTCAAAAAAAAAATTCAATTAAATTCCTCCAACCTTTTGCATCCAATTGAGCCATTGAATCGACAATTTTAACTCAGTTATACAATTGATGAATTTAATTGAAATAACAAATATCTCTTTCCATAATTAATATAAGTTATATTATCTAATGATATTTTAGTCTTGTTTTTTAAAAAAATTGGTAAAAAATGTTTGAATCTGAACTTATGTTATCTAGGTCAATAAAACATTCACTTTTTTCATTCAACTAAAGCTTTATTTTAATATAATATTTATATTTTAATTATTTTATGCATGCCTTAGTATCTCCATAATTGTATATATTGATAATGTTGTTGATTGAGTTGGTGTCACAAATCAATTTGATACTAATTAGGGATGGCAACAGGGAGGGCATGGCAAATATGTGCTCGCCTTGACCCTAACTCTTAAAGAAAAAAATCCGCTTTAAACCCGAACTCGAAATTTAATAAGAGTCCTAACTTTAACCCAACTTGAATTTTATTTAGTTTTTATTTTGAAGCAAATAAGATTTTTTTTTAGTTTAAACTTAATATTTATTTGTTTATTGAAATAAAAAAAACAACTATATATATATATATATATATATATATCAGTTGCATTTTTGTAAATATCTTAGGGTTGGCGGGGCAGATTCATCGACCTCGACCTGACTACTTTTCTAAATTCACAAACCCCCCTGGAACATTATTTTTAAAAAAAAATCAAATCCTAACTGATCTAGTCAGGTCCGAACCTGTCAGATTTCAGGTATTTTGGCATCTTTAATACTAACTCAAGATTGATGACAACACCATGATAAACCATTATAGTGTATTTAGAATTCTTAATATTATGTTTTTACACATTTAAGTTTCATCTTACTCAGAATTTTTTTTTATTTTAATATCATACATATTCAATATTTTATTATTAGTTAATTTAACATTTGGTAACTGAACATGACATTTTTTTCTTAGTTCGGTAATTGAACATATAAAATACAAGAAAATATCATATCACCTATCACATGTCGGTCATACATTGATTATTTTTGCTATCTCATAAAAAAATAACATTGTTAATATACTAGAGTAATTTTTAAAATGTTTGACAAGTTCAAGTACCAAATCGAAAAAAAAGATTAGGTACCAAATTAGGAAAAAAGAGTTAAGTTCAAGTATCAAATTTGACCCCAAAAAAAGATGAAGTACCAACCTAAGAAAAAATGTCAAGTTTGAGTACTAAATTGGACAAAAAAAAATTAGATACGAAATTAAGAAAAAGTGTCGAATTCAGATACCAAATATTATAATTATTATTATGTGCATAATTTAAAAAATGAAATGTATTTGATGTAAATACCCTTAAAAGTAGATGGAGCTTTTTTGGGGAACAAAAGAGTTCGAATATAATTCTTGACTTGCTTTTAGAGATTGGTTTGATTCCATTTGTATAAAAAAACATGTTCCCAACTTCAATATTTTGATAACTCAATTGTTTTAGGGTGTGAAAGCCTAATTTGGTTTGGAGTTGAGCATTTACGTTGGTGGACATTTCTTGTAACAATGACACTATATACAGGTATTTTTTTTTTTTACCATGATGCCATGAATTAATCGAGTATTAATTGGATATATTATTTTTATAATATAATTTATAACACATTATTACTTTACCTCATTTTGATGTGATATTATAAATATTAATGAAAAATTATTGGAATGTTAAATGGGTAAAATACAATGAATTTTTATAATTTTACTTTAATGAAGAATTACACCTATTAGTTTTATTGAAATATTGGTTTAATTTTTTTTAAACAAAATGAAATTTTTTTAGTATTATTATAAATTTCATATAAAATTTAATGTATATATATATATATATAATTTATACTTCAAAATTTAAAAATAAAACATAATAAAAAACAAATATTTAATTTTGATTTAAGATAACTAGATAAAATTATTTATCTAAATTAAATTTAAAAATCAATAGATAAATATATTTAAACATTTACCATTAATATATGTCTATCTAATTTTTTAATTACTTCTAACTATTTAATTTAATTTAAAAGTTATAATAAAACATATTGTTTTTCTTATTATTTAATTTAAATAATGATTTCTTACTGTAATTATTCAATATGTGAACTTTATTGATTTCAATTACTTATCTAAAATATGTTTACATTAATGATGGGTAATTATATACTTATAATAAATAAGCTATATTTTAATTAATACATACAACAACATGTACATCACACAAGAAAGAAAACTAATTATAGATATATCATTCAAATTTTAAATAAAAATAATTCAAAATAATTTATCCTTTTACAAAACTCCCTAAAATTTAAAACTATTTATATATATTTCATTAAATTATACAAAATTTTAAATACTACTAAAAAAATAAATAAATAATATTTAATTAGTCAATTAAAAATAAATAGTGTTTAAAAAATATCAGAATGAAATATTATATTTTATAAAATTTCATAATTTTAAAAAATAAAATATGTCAATGTTTAAAAATTTTATTAAAAAAATTTTAAAATTTATACAAAATTTTTAAAAATAAAAAATACTACTAAAATTTTTTTTAAAATTATATGTTATTTAATTGGTCATTTAATTTTTAAAAATATTTATATGTATTTTAATTCTTTTAGTTACTATTAAAAATTTTAAAAACAAAACCGAATACTATTTAAAAACATTATTGAAAAATAAAATATATATGCAATTTAAAATTATCTGAAAACATGTTTTAAAAAATTAAATACTTTATAAAATATTTAAAACTATTTAAAAAAATTAGAAACCCTGAAACAATCAATAAAAATATATGTAAAATTTTACATGAAATTTAATTTTTTTAACATTAATATTTTTAAAAATTATAATAATGTTACAAACTTGAAAAATATATATTTACTAATTACTTACGCTCTTTTTTTTTTTTATATTTTTCCTCACATATCATTATTTGCATTTTGTTACATTAAAGAATTGAAGATTTATCTGAACAATTAACCTATTTACAAAAGGAGCTGTAATTATAGCATTGCAGAATTATATTTATAATATTATAATTATATTATATTTTAAAAAATTATACACACAATTAACTTGTGCGGGAAAGAAAATCAGTTCAATAATATAATATACAACAAAGGTTTTATTAGTCAATTCAAAAAAAAAAAATTCGGAACTCTTACTTTATGTATATATATAAGTTTTTAACAGTACGTGCGTTACATGTGATTTATACATTTAATTTTTTAATATATTTTTAATTTTTATAATAAAATTTTAGTTATTCAAATTGTTAAATATAATTAGAATATATTAATTTATATAAAAATTCTAAAATAATAAAAGACATTTTCAAATATTATATTAAAATATTGATATTTTGTAGATGAATACTTTTTTAATAATATTAAAATATTTATTTTTATAAATTTCTGTATTAAGATTTCATGGAGTTTTTCTAATTCTACACATGTTTGAAAATCTTGTCAGTTGCTCTGTCGCTTGTTTACGTGGAGATTAAAAATTGGGCGCTGGAGAAACTTCCATCCTCCCAAGAGTTGAAAGAAGCATGGAGCGAATGGGAAGTTAGGTGTTTGGTTCTGTTGAGTCTTACTCTGCAGTTGCTTCTCATTATATCAGCACACGTTCGACAAAAGTACAAAGGAAGACCTTTACCTTACGTAACAGCGACCGTGTGGTCAATATACTTGGGAGCTGATTGGGTTGCAACATTGGCTATGACCACCATTCTTAGGGGCACCTTGGAAAAGGAAAGTGCAGTTGTGGTGCTTTGGGTTCCATTCCTTCTGTGGCATCTTGGCAGCCCAGCTAACATCACGGCTTATTCTTTAGAAGACAATGACCTGTGGTTGAGACATTTTCTTGGACTAGTCTCCAATGGTGCAGAGGCAGTGTACATCTACTTCAAGTTTCGAACAGTCGGTGTCCCGATTTATGGAAGCCTCCACTACCTTGATGTCATGGTTGTTCCGCTATTAGTCGGCGGAATTCTCAAGTACGCGGAAAGGATAGTGGCGCTGAGATCCGCATGCAGTGAACAGCTCCGGAGTGACTTATATTCTGAAGCAGCAGACAACGAGCTTAAATCCAAGGGAAGCGAAATGATTAGAACGGGGTTGTACGAGTCGGCTGGGACGGTAAAACAGTTTTTAGAGGACCTACCGGTCAAATTTCTCCGAGAGGCACGCATGTCGTTTGATATATTTAGGCCCTTGTTTTTGGACGTCCCATTTAAGGTTTCCAGGAAGTATCTCGACGAATATGTTTACTTGAAGGACAAATCCGCGAAAGAAGCCTTCCGATTTGTAAAAATTGAACTGCAATTCTTTCACGATTTGTTCTTCACCAAGAATCCTATACAGCACCGTTATCGTAAACTGAATGCATTTCTTCGCGGTTTCTACATTTTGTCTGCTCTGTCCGTACTGATAGTTTTCTCAACACAGAATAATATTGGTGTGAGCAAGAGAGACATAGAAGGAGTGGACATCACCGTGACCTACTTGCTGTTGGTAGGGGCTATTTTACTGGATGTTTTGGCAGTTCTTCTGCACCTTCGGTCTTATTGGACCATGACTGGATTTGACATTGCTGGTGGCACGCTGTATAAGTTGTACCATTGGCTGGTTGCGTCCAGGTTGCGTTCAATTAAGTCTATGGCTGGAGCACCAAAAATAGCACAGTACGATATGCTCAAGGATTTTTGCTCAAAACCCGGGATTGGGATTTTCTCTGGGCTAATAAATCTTATTGACACCAACGAACTTCGAAACAAGTACCGTATTATCAGTTGGGTGGATGTGGATCATTATCTCGAGGAATTCATCTACACTGGCTTGGAAAAGGATCGCTCCAACTCTTCATTAAATGATGAGGTTCTCAGAAATGTGAAACATGATCTGGATCCTTCTTTGTGGCCATGGCTGGAACGTAAAAAGGGTGCAAGGGAAGGAATGGCCGCAGGTTTAACGCGCCCCATCTTTATTTTTCATATTGCTACCAAGCTGATTTACTACAAGGCTGTTCAGAGTGGACGATCTGTTCGCTCATCATCGTGTCGAATAAGCAATATCTTGTCTGATTACATGCTATACCTTGTTCTAGTGCGTCCAACAATGCTACCCAAACACTTTGGCAATAAGACAAAAGAAAGTTTTGTACCTGACAAAAGAAAACCTGATCTGATCAGAAAAGAGTGCCTAAGAATGGCTTTAAGTTTTTTTGGAGGAGGTACACTGGACACAACTGCAGCAACCAAGCTCTTTACCAATGGACTACTTGCCATTGAGGATCCTGAGGTTTTTTTCTCTTTCGAAATTAATAGCCCTAGTTCTTTGACACAAGTTGAGGACCCGGAACCTAATGCACTAGCCAGTGGACAAAATGTTGCCCGACAATTTCTATTGCTTTCTACCCAATTCAGGTATGATTATGATGGCATGTGGGAAATAGTGTCTGATATATGGATGAATATGCTGATTCATGCAGCCAAATACTGTTCGTGGAAGGAGCATGCACTAGCGTTGGGGCAAGGTGGAGAGCTGCTGACTTACGTCTCTCTTCTTTTAGCTCATTTTGGCTTAAGCCACTACATCGAATGGTCGTGACTCAGACAAAAGATACCGGAATAATCATCCGATACTTTCGTTTAATTTTTATCTTGCAGATTTCATTATAATACTTGGAAATTTTATTCTTTTACTGCTTTCATGGTTGCAAAATTAGCCATACATACACTAGTTGTATTTTCTTGCTACTGTATTTTATAGTGAAAATTATAGAAATAAATTTGTTTTTATTTAAAAATAATAATAGATAAGTAAAATAGTAATAAAATAAAAGCCTTAATTATTTGTAAACAATTAATAAATAAGTAAAATATTACAGCGTAATTTTGCGTACCGCAAGTTTTGATAAAATGTTCCGTGAAATTTGACAAAAAAAAGTTGCTACAATAAGTAGTGCTTATGAAGAAAATACTAATATAATGAGGAATATCGTAAATTTAATTAATAATAAATTTTAAATTGAACTAATTTAATAGTTTTAACATCATATTTATAGTTTTCATTGATTAATAACATAATTTATTGAAAAATTTAAAATAATAAAATGAAAAGTTAGGGAAAATAATTATCAATTACTATTCAACACACCATACTTTTTCAACTAAAATTTTATTTTAATATTTTTATACATTTTAATTTTATTATATATTTTATTACTTCCATTAGTAGTATATCTATATTATTATTTAAGCTCTTAACTGAGCTGGTGTCACCCTCAACCGGGTCACCAACTTGATTAGGAAGCTACGAAAATATCCTTTCGTAATTAAAATAAATAACATATTCGAGGGTATTTATTATATGTTATTTTTAAATAGACATTTGTATTGTAAATTTGTAGTTTCCACAATTATACATGTGTAATAGGATTTCTAGTATTATTTAAGCCATTGAATGAGTAAGTGTCACACTCAGCCGGGTTACCAACTCGATTAGGAAATTATGAGAATGCTCTTTCGTAAATAAAATAAGTACTATTATTTGAGGATATTTTAGTATTTTAACTTTAAAAATATTCATATGATGAGATTTGAACCCACGTCAGTTGCATTAGTAAAACTTTTAATTTACTACTCTGCTAAAACTTTATTTCAATATTCTTATACATTTTAATTTTATTATGCACACTTTATCCCTTTCATTAGTTGTATATAAGGGTGTACAAATTTCGGGTAAAACCGAATTAATTCAGTTAATCGGTCGTTTAACCGAATTAGTTCGGTTGGGGGTCGGTTAATAATTTTTTGAAAGTTTGGTTAACGGTTAATTCAGTTTGAAATCAGTCGGTTAACCGAATTAATTGAACTTAAAAAATAATATTATAATATTATAATATATAAGTATTCGGTTGGTTCGGTTAATTTTTTGGAAGTATAAATTAATCGTCGGTTAATTCAGTTAATTTTTTATATGTTTTATACTTGTTTTAACCAAAAATAATATTTATATATATATAAATTTCGATTAACTGACCGAATTAACTGAAAAAGTTCTGTTCGATTAAATTTTTTTTAAAAAATTTGGTTTGGTTAATAGTTAAGGGTTTAAAAGGGTCAATTAGTTCGGTTAATGGTAGTTCGGGCCGGTTAACCGATTCAACACCCCTAGTTGTATATATCTATACATATCTATCTATACTATTATTTAAGTGTTTTATTGAGTTGGTGTCACCCTCAATCAGGTTATCAACTTAGTTGTTAAATTACGAAAATACACTTTCATAATTAAAATAAGTTATATTATTCTAGTATACTTTAGTATTTTTCAATTAAAAGAAAAACAATAAAAACTACATCGATTGCATTAGTAAAACCTTTAATTTACTACTCAACTAAAGCATTACTTTAATATTTTTCTACATTTTTTATTTTATTATGCACTCTATTAACTTCATCAGTTGTAAATCTATACTTATATATATATATATATATATAATATTACTTAAGTGTTTTACTGAGTTGGTGTGACTCTCAATCGGATTACCAATTTGCATCAAGGAAATTCCTATGCAGTTACATCCAAATTATGAGGGGACCACTATTCGATTGTTTGGTTCAAATCATCCCATAGGATACGTAATCTTCATTCCCTCTCTATTCATTAAAAACATTAACACCCTGTTTGGTTATAGCCATTACAATTCAATTCCATGGGCCCACCATAAACCCTTGTTTGGTTCAATGAAACGTCTATTACCTATGTTACCGTTTAGTTTTTTTATTCCCGTTAAACACTGAATAAGGCTGAATAGCATTCTTTGCCTCACACTCTGAATGGCCATTCAGAGCACGGTAGGAATGCTGAAAGAATTTTTTTTTCATTTTTGCCCTCATTGTTTCATCGTCATCATCTCCTTTCTGCAGTTTCAACTATAGCCTCCATGTTCACTATGTTCTCCATTTACAAAGCCCTAAACACCATTGCCCCTCACCAACTGTCTGCATTTCTTTTACTTTGTTTTTCATTTTCTTCTTTCCTGAAGTTTAGTTTAGTAAAGCTTTTTTTGGCTGTGATGAATCAAAATCCTCATCTATTTATTTTGTGATCGTCTTTTGATATTGAAGAAAACATTACTTCTTTTTCTTCTTTGTTTGAATTTAGATTATTTTCTATGCTTTAATTTTGGTTTCTTTATCTTTTATCTAAGCCCTAAATCAAAAGCCCTCGAACCTCAGTACTGCGAAACCCTGTTAATAGCTTGCTTCCCCTAAATATTTAGACCGTGGAACAACAAAGATAATTCATTAGCTTAATGAAATTGTTATCTCTTATAGCAACCTGAAAATGAAGGTAAAAGTTGTGTGTAGGAAGTTGTATGACTACATCCGATACGATCTCAAAGAAATAGCTTTCCCTTCTTCATTGCCTGATCCTCCCCACATAAAAAAGTGCCGCAAATTGACTTGGCACGAGCGCTTCTTGGTACTTTTCTTTTCCAATTTCTCTTCCGCGGTAAGAATTTTGTTTGCTTATTGATTTCTGGGTTTTAATGATAAATGCCGTTAGATTTTGGGTTTCCCCCCTTCCTTTATATAATTGTATTTTTTTATGGTTTATGTGATGGAGAAGCTATATTAGAACTGGATTGTAGTTTTAGATATTATTTCCAATTTAAAGAGCATGACTCTTTCATTTCTCCATCATAGTACAACATTATAGTGAGCTTGGTTTGTATTTTTTTTTTTTGCGTCGTTGCTATTTGCTTTATGCAAAACATTTTAGAATTCTGAAGCCTTTTTTTGGAAGAAAAAATGCATGTTTTTTATTACTTTAACTCAAGAACGTATGTTTGGAAGTACTTTAAATTTGAACTATTAGCAATTTCTACTCAAATATGATGATTTTGCCACTTCCTTTCTATAATATACATATATATTTTTGCTTTTGTTCCATTTAACAAATTTTAAAGAAGCATAATGGAAATTTGAAATCTCACAGATGCTAGCTAGTGATCAGGGTGGAAACTAGATCATTGGGATATTGAAATGATCTAATGACTTTTATGTACTATTTTGCTTACTTGATGGTTAACTTAACCACTTGAATGTCAAATAATGCTCAAGAGCCTATTATTTGCCTATGCATAAGGAATAAGAGGCATTTATTTTTAGTACATAATTAGTAAAACCCTATCATCCTTCTTTAGGTCTTGAAAGAGGCCTCTAGGCTTTATACTGCAAGTTGGGTAAGGGATATTGGTCTTGATCTTAGACCAAACGATTATAAGAAGGATGATGGGATTAAAGGTAAATCCAATGGAGATAAGAGTAGGAGTACAGAGATAGAACCTTCGACCTTGGAGGATATTGGTGAGGAACTTTACTTTGTGGTTTCTTATCTTGAAATGTTCAAATGTATAAGTTGTCTGTAATGAATCAAGAAGTATATAGCATGACTTGAAAAATATACGACATATTATATGTGCAATAAACCGTTAGATTCATGCTTGAGACATCTTATGGAGGTCAAGGAACAAAGTCCCGTAATGCTTGAGTTCATTTAGGTTTTCATTTCAATTTCCTTTTTTAGTAGAACTTGTCTGGAGGTAGTATGGAATTTATGCTTTGATTTCTTTTTCCCCTTGCTGCTCAGAGTCATCTGTGACTGCATTTTGTTTTATTTTGTTGTTGGCACCTGTGTTCAAGTCTTATATTTTACACTTCCATTGGCATATTTTTGGTGTATCCCTTCTTCACCAGGCCAAGGTTTAGTTGTTAAGGAAGATATTAGATTTTCGACTAAAATTTTTTAGGCCAAATTTCACTCTTCTCACCCTTTTCTCTCTTTTATATTCCTGGTATTATAGTTTATTTTGTTGAATTTTACATTGTTTTGATGTTGTATATGGAAATGATTTAATAGTGATTGCTGCAAGAGGAGGGATAGAGACTTTGAGGCCTGCTTTACAGAGGTTATACGTGACAAGGGCTTCTGCATATAGAGATGCTCTTAAGAGTTTCATAGAAGGATATCAAGAAGGTATCCAGCAGATCATGGAGAAAAAGGAAGATTCTTTTAAAGCACAGCAAGAAGGCAATACTAATAAAAATTCAACTTGATGGCTGATAAGTGCATAATCGAAAATGCATGTGAGTACTTCTCCATCATACCTATTGTAGATACAAGTTTAGAGATTTGGTGGAGTTGGGTTGGCATGAAATCACAAGAATGATACATGTACTGAGAATTTTCCTGTATTGAGAAAGTGACCTTTAGAAACTACAAATATAATGGGAATCTCCATTGACAATGGTGATGCTCTTTCCTTCTTGCCATTTCATGTTTATTAATTTTTGTTGTAGTTTAGTATTCTACGTGCTTGAGCTTGGAGAAATGTAAAAGAACCTTAATGCTTTATGTCTTTGTTAAGTGCAACTGAAGAATTACTTAGATATCTGCTGCCAACTGCTTGATGATCTAGTCTGATGAATGAGTTTCAATCTGTTCATTTTTGCTACTTCTAGTTTCAATACATTAACTCTGTTAATCTTAGTTTGAGGTGATGTGAATGTGGTTAATTATTTCTTTGATGCTCATGGATTAGTAAAATAGCTTGATCTGTTAATTATTGATGCTTTTGAGTAAATTTAGTTTGGTAAATGGATTCGACCTGCTGTGGAATCTACTGTCTTGGATCAGAGTAGCTCTTGAATTATTTTCTATTGCTCTCTATCTACTCGATAGTTTGTTTCTTTGGAGCTTATTGTTACTCAAGGTACCAAGATTGCTTTAGAAGGATTCACACGCACTGTGTGTTTGAGATCTCAATGGATGATCTTCAAGGAGAATGTGTTCATTAGGATCCACTACTTCATACTTCATGTGGTGCTACATTGCACGATCATGTTTCATCATCTAATTAATGTCACAAGTTCGAATATGTAAGGTGGATCAATTTCCGGAACATCTTATATATGGTATGGTCAATGAAAGCAAAAATGCTAATGTTATTGAGGCGTCTTTGCTAGATTTAGTTGGTACTGCTGTGTGTGAAAAGCTAGTATTCTAATAGTCTAGCTTCCACGTTTTTTGTTCTAACTCTAATAAACTTAGTTATGTTGGTGAAAAGTTAATTGCTTAATAGATTAGCTATGAAAAGCTTATAGATTACCTATAAAAGTCCTGGAATTTGATTTGAAGTAAATGTTCAGCAGCTGTGAGTTGTAGGCTTCAAGGCTTAATCCTACATTGGAGACTATCACTAACATGGATATGATATGACAAGTAATACATCTCTTTGTTGATTCTTTCCCATTATTTAGCTCTTTGTACATTAATAGCATTTTAACAGTGAAAGATGATGGTATTCTGTGTTATTAACATGTAAAAGGGTATCAAAACATGGTTGTTCATTATGTTTTATCATTGAATTTAATGGTTAAGGCTGTTCATTTATATTGTTATCAGGTACAGTCTTATTCATTGAGAAGACGGCATGTGAGCTGAACATTTGGCAATAGTTCCTATTTCTTTCTTTTGGGGGCATATACATAGATAAGGGTTCTCTAGGGGCTTTCCAAAAGTCAGATTATTGTTAATCATTCATTCATCTTTTTTCTATATTGATATTTATATTTTTTTATAATTAATTTTAAATGTAATATTTTTATTAAATGATCGCACATATTCCCATTGATTTGATGAATTAAAGTAGAATAGTTTGTACGAATGTGGTGTTTAATATTTTTCTGTCACAATTTAAATGAAATGAGAACGTGAAATGTAACGTTATAATGTTTGTTATATGTGACAAAGTATCAACTAAAATTATTACATAACTCATAAATTAACATTTAAATTATATCATTATTTCTATTTTAGTTTCTAATTTTTTTAATCACAAGCTATTTATTACTTCTAATACTTTGTTTTTTTTTTGTAGAATAATTAAATTATTTAATTCACTAATAATATTTTAGCACATTAAATATCTATTGCAGTTTAAAAATAATAACGTAGGTTATATATTATTTTTATAATGTTATATATTATGATTTTTTAATTCATATAATAATTATTAAGAATGTTATTAATTATATATTATTTTATTAAATTGTATTTAATAATAATTATTAAATATGATTAAATTATTATTATTTATTACTTATATTAAAATATATTTAACAATAATTTTATTAAAATTTAATAACAATAACAATAATCATCTACCTAAAAAAATTCTGTTAAGGGTACTTTGGTCATTTAAGCCTTTTTCCTTGTACTATTACAACATCTATTCCATTCAACCAAACACAAGAATACTATTACAACTCTATTCCATTTCATTCAACTAAACAATAGAATTACTAATTACAACTCTATTCCATTTTAACTCTATTCCATTACAGCTCTATTCAATTACAGTCCTATTCTGTTAAAGTAAACCAAACTTATTGTAAATGGTTATTCAGCGGTAAACTCATGTAATGGTTATTCAGCAATTTACAAGTTCATTTAAAAAAAAAATTCTTCCCTGCCTACCCATTAAAAACCACAAATTTACAAGTTCATTTGGCAAAAACCTAAGACGACTTTCTTTCACCATTTTCTTCCAAAAACTTTCACTTTTCATCTTTATTTAGATTTATAAAATTTCTTTCTCAATTGAAATTTTAACTTTCTTTTACTATTAACTTAAATAAAAAGGTAATTTGTTTCTTCTTCTTTTTTTAAATTTCTTTTCTATGTTTTGATTTTAATTTTCTGGTGACTTTCATGTCTGCTGCATATCCATGTTCTTTTAATAATGCTCTAACAAAATCTTTGTTTAATATATAAATCTTGTCATTTGTACCCTAAATTGTACATTGAATCCTTTCTTAGTTCTAGTAAATGGAGGTTTCTAGCTTGAATGGATTGCAAAAGGATGAGGAGAAGGCATTGAACAATTTGCTCGATGCTTTCGAATCCGTTTTTTTCTCTTAATGACATCGCTTCTGCTTTCTATGAGGCTGGCCGGAATTTAGTTTGGCTGGTTTAATTCTATGTGAAATGCAAAGGATCCCTCATTTAGTTTCCACTGATCAATCTAACAACAAGGTGAAAAACGATGAAACTTTGGGATCAAGTTATGTTAAAAGTTCATAAAATTACCCACAAGCATGTGAGGTTTTTACAGCGGATCAACAAGTTTCAGCCGCTACTAATGAATGTAGTGGCAATAGGAAAAAGGACGAACTTATGGAATCATCTTGTTGTAATAGATTCCAGAGTTTATGTCAAGCAAATGGTGACTTAAGATATCCGAAGCAAAAGGCGAGATCAGTTTCAAGAGGAACTGTTTCGAGCATGCTAGGAAAGGGGTATATGAAATTTGTCCCTTTGGCTAATGGTTCGTATGCGGGAACCAAACCTATGAAAATGGACTCAAAGGAGATGCCAATATCTTTGTTTTGGGGTGAAAAACTCAAATCCAAAAGTCAAAACGAGGACATTATATACAAAGATATGGAGGATTTTCTTTTCAAGATGCTAGGAAAGGAATTTCGATTGGAAAGGGATGTGATTCGAGAAGTTCTCAGTAAACCTACATCTTTCAAATTCATGCGAAATCATATATCATTGTTAATTGAATTTTGAGTCAATATTATGTTTATTTAACTACTAATAAAGTTTTATTTTTTTAATATGCAAATAGTAGTGGATACAAAATGCAAAAGGTATGGAACTATGGACAATGTCCTCGTTTTAGAGGATCTTAAGTTCGTATTAAACATATATACATTTACTAAGCATTGTTAGTGCAATTTATCGTGCATTATTTGGGAAATGAAGTTTCTATTGTTATTTTATTATTGTTCATTGGCCTTTTAATGGTGGTTTACATTGTGGAACAAGATAATCCTGAAGGTTTCTTAATGGTGTGAATGACATTTCTCTATTTACTATGGTACATTTGAACTTGTCAGAACTGATGAATATTCCTTTCCTTTCTCTTGACTTATAAGAGCATTGAGAAGTTTCTTGACCGGTTGATGTTTACTTTATATGTGAATTCTAGTTTATCTTGTTTCGATGTTTACTTGTATATGAAGTTGAAGAAGAAGAAGATAGTTTCCAGGTTCTTCGAAGAGCCGTGAAGGAATACAGGGGCATAATGAAGGAGAATATTATAAAGCTATAAGTCTTGAGTTTTCAAAATGTTAGTCCTTCGTATTTGCACAATGTCACTTTTCTCAAATGTCCAATGTCGTTTATACAATATCAATCCCTTTTATATTCTTAACTTTTATATGTTCTTTGTCAGCTGGCTGTTGATGCTTTTGTTAAGGGGGATCGATCAAGATCAAGCAAACAAACTTCTCGAACAGGTAACATATATGCATGTTTCGTAGATACTTTTTGCTTCTAAAAGGATCGAGATACAAGTTAAATTGACCTATTTTTCTTGGGAACTTACAGATAAAGTAGATAAAGAGTAGTAAACCGAGGGGAAGGAAGTTTTCCTAATGCTAAGCTTTGGTGTCAAGTGTTCAACTTTGTTAGCAATGTGTATATGGCTGTAGGAGCTTTGTTTTTTTAATTTAAACTTAAAAATACGAGTTCTGATAGGTATTTGGTGTTAGGTAATTGGGTGTTAACATACAAATTACATGACTCCAATGAAGGATTTTGGTGTGGCAGGGACAATTTTTTCAAGAAAAGGCTCACCAAGCAGATGAAGAATCTAATCAAAAGATTTTTGAAACTTGATTAGCTTATTGTTCTTCGACTATGTTTGCAGAAGAACCATGTCGGTTTTTTCATTCGCTCTCACTCTCTATTGTCGTTTTTCTGGATTGTATTTTTCAGGAACACCAACGAAATGTTGCTCGAGTTGCACGATCATGGCACAAGGGAGGCAATCCAGCTTTTGAAGTTATCACTTATCTTCACTAATCGACATCCCATGTAACTTTTTGATGTTGTAAAATTTAGCATATAGATTATGGCATATAAGTTAATGACATCATGTAACTTTTTGTTAATGTCTGAACATTATGTTTGGATGTAAAATATAATTCTCAAGCTATTTATTACTTCTAATCTTTTGCTTTTTAGTTTAAGAGATAATTAAATTATTTGTTTCGCTAATGATATTATAGCACATTAAATATGCATTACAATTTAAAAATAATAAAGTAGATTGTATATTCTTTTCTAATATATATTTTTATTAATTCATATTTTAATAATAATTATATTAAGAATATTATTAAATTATATTAAAAAATGATTAAATTATTTATTATTAAATTATATTTAATAATAATCCTATTAAAATTTAATAACAATAATAATAATCATTTACTTAAAAAATTATATTAAGGATACTTTAGTCTTTTAAGTCTTTTTCCTTATGTTATTACAATATTTATTCCATTCAACCAAACAATTGAATTATTATTACAACTCTATTCAATTACAGCTCTATTCCATTCCCCCCAACCAAACATGATGTTAGTTGTTAAATTATGAAAATACCCTTTCGTAATTAAAATAAGTTATATAATTCGATTGTACTTTAGTCTTTTTCATTTAAAAAATCAATAAAAATATGCACATGGTAATATTCAAACCCATGCAAATTGCACTAGTAAAACATCTATTTTACGCCTCAACTAAAGCATTACTTCAATATTTCTATACATTTTTATTTTAACATGCATAATTTAGAACACACATATTGTAAATATTTTATGTGTTATTATAATTAATTAGTTTCAAGCAATTCATTTTATTTTTTATTATTTGTTATTCTTAAACACATATTTGTTTTCTAAATCTATGATTACCACATGCATACGCGTGTGATTCGGGGCGTATCTAGGGGGCTGGCAGGGACCCCAACCCCCCTAAAATGGAAAATTTTTCATTTAGACAATTTAAAATTTTTAGCAAAGGTAAAATTGCACCTTGGCCCCCTAAAAATGATAAAATTTTGATTTAACCCTTTAAAAATTATAATAATATGACTATTCAAATGGTGAAATTGTATTTTTACTATTGTAAAAATTACAATTTAATTTTGCCCCCTAAAAATTTTCTTTGACTTCGCCGCTGCGTGTGATAGGATTTCTAGTATGTATAATTGTTTGTCATAGTTATATAGTATATTTATTTATCATCTATTATAGTTAGCTATTAAAATCAATTTACCCTACCAAATCAAGCCAATTGTAGCAAATTGATTGATAAATTCGAATTTGATTTTTGACCAATAATTATAGTTATATATATTGTAACACTCCTTGTACACCTCAAACCTAGCCTAGAAGTTATGACCGGATGTTGAGGAATTACATTAACTTCTTTAAAAGCCTTTGTTTTGATCAAACTAAAAGCGCATTTCAAATAAATGAAATTTGACAAAACTTTTATAAATGTTGTAAAGCCCCAAAAATCTTTAATATTTATTTTTGTATGTTTGTGACACAAATATCTGGCTGCTTCTGTGGTTATGTGTTCTGGGAGTGTCTAAGAAGTCTTAGGTTCAAGCCTTAGCTTGAACAAAATTTTGTTTTTATTTGAATAAACCCTTATCTTTAGACAGTAGGCTTATAAATAAATACCTGTAAAATATGTCAAAATAAGCTTGCTAGTTTGGCGGTTAAGTGGAGAGCTTATGGGTAGGAGGTTTGGGGTTCGAGTCTTTGTGCAAACAAGGAGGAACTTATTTTATTGCTTGTGCTGTGTTGGTATTTTAGTCCAGCCAAAATACTGAAGAGTTTGATTGAGGATTGGTTTTGGTTGTTGAGAGGATTTTGGTGAGATAAGAGGGAGGATTTTAAGGAGAGATTTTAGGGATATGAAGAGAGAGTTGGTGTGTAACACTTTACAATTCATATGTCCAATAATGCATTCTTCTTTGTAAAATTTTCCGAAATAAATTAATAAACCAATTTGTACATATTTCATAATTACAAAAAAAAAAAAAAATCAAGCCATATGACCATCATTTCTATGACATTCGAATACCCAATTTATAATCAAACATATTTCATTTCATATACTGAGCATATATCGAGACACACATTTGTTTTCATCTATTCCATACAAATCAACGATCATATCATTTTATAAATCTAAGTACAATCGCATATTAAGTTGTTTCAACCCATATCATTAACTAATTAACAAACGTAACATTTAATAAAAATTACACATGCACCTGTTAAACTAATTTGGCCATATCTCATGGTTTAATAATCATTTGCACATTAAACGTTAGGTAACTTTATACATGACCAACTATATTTTTAACATCATTCAACCATGCGCATAACACCCTAAAACCAAAAGCCATTTCTAAATACAATTTCCAAATCATAGCATTTTAAACATTTTAGCCTTATGTACATTTTACTAAATCAAATTTAACCATTTTCGAATACAAATTTCAAGTCATAAAATATCTAATATGCAAGCTAAATAACATATCTAACATGTTATATTCAACCACACACATGAACCACATACCTAATTCTCATGCTAATTATGATGCCTATAATTCATATACACAACCAAATAATTTATTCAATAATCGATCATCCAATTTAATTTTCATATAACAATTAAATCATATACATTCTTTGTCATTCAAAACCGAGCCTAAATAGTCAAACACCATAGCCGAACATATAACTACTTATATATAACACATTTTATAATCACTCATTAGACCAACGATTTGATCTTTTTAAACCGAACTACAAGCAAATATTAAATAAGCATATGTATTCATATCACATTTGTCCAACAATTTAAATAAACAACCTTTCGGTTATCAAATTTAACTCAATAAATCATAACATTTCCATCACTCAATCTATAAGCTAAACATGTTATCTCATAACTTAACATCAAAACATTATGTCATTTATATTTATTCAAATGACCCTTTTTCCAAACCATATTATACCACTTTTCATGCTTACAAAATGAGTTAATTAATAAGCCAAATATACACCCTACTTATCACTCCTCATTGCCAAATCATATAACCAACATCACGACATATTTACCTTAAATCATACCTCTCAATTAAGCTTATAACAAAACCAATATAACTACCAACATTTGCATCATGAACAAGCCATTTTCGCATGGCTATATACATATACAAATTTCAAAACCAAATATATCAAAACTAGCCTATACATGCGATATAACCCCATCTCAAAGCATTTAATTACCGAAACAAATACTGGATAGAGTGATGAGATCTCCATCGACTTCCAACCCGACCAAATCTCAGAAAAATCTATAAATATAGGAAAACACACAAAGTAAGCTTTAAAAGCTTAGTAAGCTCGTATCTTAATATACTTAATATAACAAATAAATTCATCACAATGCTATAAGCATACTATGCTATCTCAAATGTCAAAACACAAATTATCTCAAGTTTATATCATGATTTCATACCAAATCATCATCATTTAGTAATATACTTACTTACTCACTAAATTAAGCTTTTAAAAGTTTATTCAATTCAATTCTCATATAAGATTCAAGTCTCACTTCCATATAACCAAATGAGCACAATATGGGAAATAACATATTTAATCACATATGTTTCTCATATGAATCACATATCATCACTTATACTCAAATTCATCTTTCATTCATATAGTATCTGACAATTTCACATATGCCACTTTATAAATCATATCTTATTCACTTGTTCATGTTTCATATGCACATATTCACAATTCATTTACATACACATCACCTAACATTCTTTGCACATATATACTTACCTTTCATTATCAAATATTGTATACATTTCAACGTACCTGAATCAAAATGTCATTCGCCTAATCACTTATTTCTCGAAATGCCCGTTAAATCGTTTGGAATTAATAAAGATACTTGGATAGCTCGGAAAGCTCGTACAATGTCAACGTCCCAGACGTGGTCTTACATGTAATCACATATCGATGCCACTGTCCCAGATAGGGTCTTACATGAATCAAATACGACGCCAATGTCCCAGACATGGTCTTACACGTAAACACAAATCGATGCCAACGTCCTAGACGTGGTCTTACACGAAAACACATATAGGAATCCTATGTCATGACATATGTATCCTAACTATTCCTATGGTTCGTAAGGGGCTTTTTGAACGTCGTCACGTTATCGGAACTTTCTCGTATTCATGTATTCTGCTTCTCGAACAATTCAATATCATAATAACATATATATATATATATATAACTTATTCAAAATACATACATTTGTATTACCATTCGGCATTGAATTCAATCATACAAATAATATGCATTTAAAACATCATTTTGTAATGTCTATTAAAATACGAACTTACCTCGTTCGTAGTAACGACAAATTAAGTCGACTAATCTGATACTTTGATTTTCCCTCGATCTAGATCTGAATTCCACTTTTGCCAATCTAATTAATATCAAAATTAATTTACTTATTCAACATTTCATTCAATTTTCATCCAAGAACATATAAATGGGCAATTTGCATTTTAGCCCTTAACATTTCACATTTTTGCACTTTAGTCCTTATTACACAAATACACAAAATTCACAAAATTACTTAAATACCCATGCTAGCCGAATTCTCTTTATTGCTATAACAACCTATATTTTTCATTTATTTCACATTTCTACCACAATATTTTCATATTTCACAATTTAGTCCAAAATTGACATTTTTATCAAAAATCACTTTATAAAAGATGAAAATCTAACATCAAATATTCATATTTCATCAAAAACTATCAAAGAGCTCAAGTAGTCAACAATGGAAATTCACAATTTCTTTAACAATTTTAGAAACGAAGGTACGGGTTAGGTAGATTACGAAGCAACGATCTTAAAAACGTAAAAATTATTAAAAACTGAGCAAAAACCACTCACCAATTTATCTACAAAGCTTGGCCGAATGTAGCTTCATCCATGGCTATTTTATTCATGCATTTTCGATGGAGAATGGTGTAATAAGCCCATTTTGCTCGGGCCCATACCATTCAAAAACCAAAAAAAAAAATATTTAATAAAGTCCCTTTACAGTCCAATTTACAGGCCCAAATAAACTACCCAAAACCCATTACACCAATGGCCCAAACTTAACCTAACCCAACAAACAAAGTCGGCCCAGTGGCCCAAACAGTTTTCAGCCTCAAGAAACCCTAGGTTTCCACTGCGTAGCAAGCACTCAACACAGGCCCTTCCTCATGCCGCAATCAGCGCGCGGATAGCTCCTCACCGCCCCCATTTTCGCCGTTCACCTGCAAAAGGAAAGAAAAAAATGACAGAAAACAGCAAGTATAGCAGACAGTAGCAGCAAAATAGGGTCCTGTGTTTTGGGTTATAAAAACCCTAACGAAATCTGTAAAACACACGCATATATATAAAAAAAAAAAAAGAGAGTATTGAACCAAAACAGAGAGGTATATTCTCGATTTTTTTTACTGTATAACCAGCAAACATATATTTTGACTGCAAGCATAAAAAAAAAACTCATTTTCCTTACCTTTTTTTGACGAAATCGAAAAGGAAGCCGAGGGGTTTTCTCTCTTATTTTTTAATTTGGGTTTTTTAAGGGGATTTTTGACTCGGGATTTGGTTCTAGAAGACCCTAGGGAACAAAATAGCCCATTTTGGGGACTCTGACCGGTTTGAACGACGGCGAAGGACGGTGACGCTCGATGACGAGGTTAGGCCAATCTCTGGCCGGAGCTCCGAGAGCATTCAGAGAATTTTCGTGGTTTTTTTTTTAAAAGCAATGTTAAAAGTGTTTTTTTAGGTTTTTTTTTAACATTTATAAGTCCATCATATGACGCCGTTTTGGGATTAGCCATTATTCCCAAAACAACGTCGTTTTAAGGCCATAATACCCGCGCGTTGACCCGACCCGGGGAGGATCCGCGTGTTTTTATAAAAGGGGCAATTTGCCTCTTCAGTCCTTCCGCAATTTTATTCTTTGTGATTTCGTCCAATTTAAATGTTTCTTTTATTTTTTTCAAATCAGCCCTGAAATTTATATTTTGTTGCAATCTGGTCCCTTCTTTTTTTTTATTTACCACATATTTTATTTTTATTTTGATTTCGCCCCTATTTTTATTTATTTATTTATTTTTATTTTAAGTATTATATCAAATAATTTTATTTTATTTATTAGTCATATTGGGTTATTTTATTAAATCCACTATTTACTATATATTACATATCATTTTAAAGTTTGTACATTATGTACTATTTTAATCATTCTATCATAAAATTTTCATATATTGTTTATTCTAAATATGTATATTATTTTTTTAAGTATATATTAAATTATTATACTACATATTTATTATAAGATATCCTTTATATTTTCTCACATATTCTAAGTTTTTATATCATTTATTTAAAATATATTGCTTATGTGTATTAATCGTTTTAGAAATTGTCATATTTTTTTATTCTTTTTTGTTATAATTTGGTGTTTTAAATGTATCATTCATTCATTTACTTTTATATTTGATTATGTTTGTAGAGTTTCATATTCATTTCTTAAATTTTTATCTTTATATAGATTTTTTTAAATTATTACTGCTTATTTTATATCTTGTATTTGTTTATTTATGTTTTTTTATTTGCTTATTATTGCTTTAGCATAGTCATTTTATTACATGTATCACTTGCTATGTTACGTTGTTTTCCTTTTAATTTTCTATATTAGTATGAAATGTTAGCATATCATGTAATTTTCGTAAATTGCTTTTAGTATTTATGTTTTATGATGTATTAATGCGATATTTTTACTTGAATCATTGTTTTAAACAAAAAAGCATTTTGCTAAATTACCCAATTTTATTCAAAAGTTTTTTTAAAAAATAGGGCAATATTCGATATTTGGGAGTTTTGAGAAAATCGTGCCCTAACTTACTGGGTTTCTGTAACATCCCCAAACCCGGCCCATTCACTACGACCGAATCTGGTTATGTTAGTGCGGAAAAGTCGGTGGAAAATCTATTTAACTTAGAAAAATTTAAAACTTGCTAACTTTTGAAAAATCCATGTTTATTTAAACTTATGATTAAAACTTTGTTATTAAAATATACTCATACTAAAAGATTAATATATACAAGCCAAATTGAATAAGTAGGTTGGAAAAATATACTTATCTTCACATAGTGTTTCAAATTCTTCAAACCATAATAAATACTAATAAAAAAATAACAAAAATAAATAAGAGTCAAAAGGCCTTTATTACATATTCTATTTAAACCCAAATACTTAAAGTAAGCCTAAAACATTTAATCTCTTCTTCTGCATGGGCCACCATGTGTCCACTCCAACCCGGTCCGACCGACATGTCACCTGCGATGCTTAAAAAGTTGGGTGAGTCATACAGACTCAGTGTGTAACTAAACCATCGAAATCCACCCACATGCTAACCACATAACATCCCAATTATCAAATGCAACATGCAAGTATATTTATTTAGACATTACCACAATCTGGGCTTGGCCCACCTTCAAATTATAACAAATACTGGACTAGGCCCTTTTCACATTAGTCCACTGATCACTGGGTTTGGCCCATGTCCACGTATGTCCCCAAGACATACCTATTCATTGGGCTTGGCCCATTTTCATATTATTTCATAAACGGAATAATGCAATCATGAAACCCACCCAAACCTAGGGTCCATCCGCTACACACCCCCTGATCCAACCTACCACACACCAGGGGACTATCGAGTCACCCTCTCCTTTTCCCTCCAAAAAGGCAACCAATGCCATCCACGATGTAGCATATAGCTAACATCAAACCACGATGGAGCACACAGCAATCCATCAAGCCACGATATGGCATAAGCCGATATCAATCAAGGTAACCACGCGAACTAAATCGCAAAGATCCATAACGCGACCTCAGTCAGCGCCAATCCACGATGTAGCACAAAGCTGACATCAACCACGTACTCGAAGTACACCCGTACCTTCTTTTCATAACCCACCCATGCTCATGCCACATAAAATATAATCGTGATAATGCATGCACATGCTTATTAATATCCATAAACATACTCATAAACAAATAATCACATTGCAACAGGTCCGATACTAACCTGATCATCGCTATACCCCCTTAAGGGTACCATTTTCACATTTAATTGTACTTATTAGCATCATACAACATAAGCAGAAATATTCAAATCCTGGAAACAATGGTTTAACTACACACCTTATAACCTGGAGCTCTAAACCCTCGATCCCGACGCTATCGACTAGCGAGACTACCGCTATCTGACTATAGCTATCTCCTGCCGCTGGCCCACACCCCGGTGGCCAATCCCGAACTGCTGAAACCGCTCTTTTCTTGAACTTCGGAATAGAGACCTTCCCTTGCCTACTCTGACTGGTTGTGGCCTCCATAAAAAAACTTAATCAGGTAAACAGGTTAACCCCCAAAACACCACTTAAGCATTTAACCTTAATAAATATCCTTACCACCACTTGATCAAACTGACTGCTACAAACGGAGGCTTGGCCAACCACTAAAACCCCAGAGTATCTCAGTCACGGAACCCGAAAAGATCTAAGTTAACATTCGGCCCAAGTGCTATCAAGTTGAGAGAAAGAAATTCGGCAAAGGGGTGATGGATGTAGATTCGGCTATTAATTAAATCAAGGGGTAGGGAACATTGGTTTCAGCCAAAGAGAGGAGAAAGAAAGGTGTGGGGTGTACTTTCGGTTTTGAAGTGAAAAGGAAGGGAAATAGGGAGAGTGAAGGGTTCGGCCACTTGGAAAAAAATGTGAGAGAAGAAGAACAACAAGCTTTGGAGAAAAGGTTTCGGCAACCAAGGAAATGGGGAACAAAATTCGGCAAGGGAGAGAAGGCAGATGGTGAATGAATAATGAGCACCTCCCCCCCTATTTATACTAAAAGGCCAAGCTCCAACCCCCCCCAAAAATAATCCTCAAAATTCTCGTAAAATACCTCCCTTCCACCCATTCAAAAAGTTTGAATGAGTCAAACTTTTACCTAGCCAAATTCAAAAAAATTGACCAAGTCTTCTCCACCTTTTAAGCCTTTCAAACCGTCCATCCACCCCCACCAAGATGACACAAAAACAATGCCCATCTGCTGCTTCCGCGAATCGAACATGAGACCCTTCCTCCTGCAAATGGCGTCACCTTCCAAGCTCTAAAGTGGCACCTTGCTACCACTTTGCCAAGCCTATCTTTGTGCCATTTTTCCACCAAAAATTCTCTTAAGGCCCCATCTATCCAAGCTCCCCCTTTTTGCCCCTAAAACTAAAAATTTTCTAAGGCAACCTACCACCACCTAGGGTTCTCAGGACCCCTAAAACTTACCCAACCACACACTGAAGTGTGCCAACACCCGCGCTAAGCACCAAATGCCTAACCCCTAAAACCAGGGTGTTACAATTCTACCCTCCTTAAAATAATTTCGTCCTCGAAATTACTTGTCTAAACTAACAGTCCAATTCCTCCCGCTACGCTATGGCTGCGCACTCTGATCTTAAAGAGCTAACATACTTCCCAATCATAGTCTCTAAGTTCGCACTCAAAATTTACAGCAACTCAGAAAAGAGCTATTCCCACAAGCAAGCAAAGCAATTAAAGCATGCACCAAAGCAGAGGAGCTTACTCGATATCACCTCCTTGGTTGATTCTGACTGGAACCATTCCCTCCATGGCTTGAACCATGACCCCTCGTTGATCGAGGACAGTTCTTAACCAGATGTGCCTTAGATCCGCACCGAAAGCATGTTTTACTATTCCCCCAACACTTTCCTGTGTGAGGTCTTCCACATCGAGCACAGAGACAATTCCGATTCTCAGCAACTGGAACGGGTGTATGTACCGTATTCCCAACTCTTGGTCTTTTCTGAGCATCTCCAAACGATGCTGACCATCCAACACTTCTCTTATTCTCGTTCCTACTCTTTCCTCGGTTTTCCCTTACCGTCCTCTTAACTTCTTCGGCTATACGAGCTTTCTCCACTAGCACCGCGAAGTCTCTTTCCCTCTGCGGAGCGATCAGCACTCGAAGTTCATCTCGCAATCTGTCTTCAAACCGGACGCACCTCTCATAGTCAGTGGCCACAATTCCCTTAGCATACTGACTTAGCCGTACAAATTCTGCTTCGTATTCCGCTATCGACTTATTTCCTTGCACCAGATTTAGAAACGCCTTCCTTTGCGCATCTAAGTAGCTTGCTCCAACGTATTTTCCTTCAAACTTTTCCTTAAAGTAATCCCAATCCACTCGATCCGCCGGTACACCTTGTTTGACAGTGAGCCACCATCGATAAGCCTCATCCCGTAGTAGCGAAACAGCACCTTTCAACTTTTCCTCTGGGGCACAATCCAAGTCGTCCATAATTCTCTCGACTCCTTCTAGCCAATACTCCGCTACGTTCGGAGCCGTTCCCGACACTCCTCTAAAAACTTCAGCCCCGTTCGACCTAAGTCTCTCGGACACTGACTTCCGAGCTCCATTTCCCCTACTAGCTCTTGCCACTTGCTGAAGCACGCGTAACATAGCCTGCGACACTGTGTCCTCTTCACTTATCGGATCTTGTTCCTCTACATCCACTGCTGGTGGCACTTCGCTTTCTGACCCATAGCCAGACCCTACTGGTTCCGAAGCTGTCATTCTACCTCTACCGCGTCCCCTAGAACTCATCTCTAGCGCTTCGATTTAATCTGTTTAGAAATTTTTATGAATTAGAAATTATTGTTTCACTGTTTTATCCACGAGCAATTTTATGCAATGAAGGTTCCGAGAGTAGTTCTTTCGAGCAATCAAGTTTCCTTTTCCTACCCAGGGGTAATTTCGTCATTTTTCCTAAAGAGATATTTCGGTAATAACTCAGGGTCAATTTTGAAAATAGTTTTTCCAACTTAGAGATTTTTCAAAATTTGCAAAGCTCAAGAGTCATCTTGAAAATTTTGTTTCTCAAACAAAGTGTGTTGCAAAAATTTCAGAAAGTAGGGTCATTTTCGTAATTTTGGAAATTATGGGCATTTTCGTAAATTCTCAAAATCGAGATATCACAACATTTTACAAAATAGAATTTTTTGATATTTAGTAAAGTAAGAATATTTCAGTAGAAGTTTAGAGAAATTTGAAAATTTAGAAACCAAGGGCATTTCGGTAATTTTGTCAACCAGGGGTATTTTCGTAAATTTCCACAAGTCAGAGTATCCTAATATTTTGAAAACTCGGATTTTAGTATTTTGCAAGGTAAAGAGCATTTTATCAAAATTTGAGGGTAGTACAGTAATTTTGCAATACAGGGGCGTTTTGGTAATTTTGCCACTAAGGGCATTTTGGTAATTTTGTAAATCGAAAGAAAAACGTCCTTCAAAATCAGATTTAAGGTTTCACAAACCAGAGGGGTAAATTTGAAAATTTAAAAACAGGGAATTTAGAAAACAGCAAGGCTAATTCCCTTTCGGGTTTTAATAATTAGTTCAGCCTGTGAACAAATCCTCTTGGTTAAGGTGAACCGTAGCTACGCACCAGGTAGGATTCGAGTAAAGAGGAGGTGAGTCGCTAGGACTGCTTAAATACCAAGCTCTTACTGAATGCCACTCCTAGACATGCGTACAGTGGTTACCACACCTTAACTCGGCGACTTACTTCACAGGTTTGTTTAAGAGCTTTAAGTTTTATGCAAGTGTTTGAGTAGACTAATCCTAGGGTCCAATTGCCTTAATATTCTGAACTACGAGCCCAACTAAGCCCATAACAGTTCATAATAACAAATCACTTCCAAAGTTCGAGGTACTTACCTGGGGGACTTCGGGTCGGAGGTACAGGTGCCATGCCAAAAAAACCTGAAAAAGTTTCTTAAAAGCCCATATTTTTGAAAAACCCATTTTTTTGAAAATGTTTTTGGGCCCAAAACCCTCAAAGCCGAGTTTTGAACCGGGCTCTGATACCAAACTGTAACATCCCCAAACCCGGCCCATTCACTACGACCGAATCTGGTTATGTTAGTACGGAAAAGTCGGTGGAAAATCTATTTAACTTAGAAAAATTTAAAAAAATCCATGTTTATTTAAACTTATGATTAAAACTTTGTTATTAAAATATACTCATACTAAAAGATTAATATATACAAGCCAAATTGAATAAGTAGGTTGGAAAAATATACTTATCTTCACATAGTGTTTCAAATTCTTCAAACCATAATAAATACTAATAAAAAAAATAACAAAAATAAATAAGAGTCAAAAGGCCTTTATTACATATTCTATTTAAACCCAAATACTTAAAGTAAGCCTAAAACATTTAATCTCTTCTTCTGCATGGGCCACCATGTGTCCACTCCAACCCGGTCCGACCGACATGTCACCTGCTATGCTTAAAAAGTTGGATGAGTCATACAGACTCAGTGTGTAACTAAACCATCGAAATCCACCCACATGCTAACCACATAACATCCCAATTATCAAATGCAACATGAAAGTATATTTATTTAGACATTACCACAATCTGGGCTTGGCCCACCTTCAAATTATAACAAATACTGGACTAGGCCCTTTTCACATTAGTCCACTGATCACTGGGTTTGGCCCATGTCCACGTATGTCCCCAAGACATACCTATTCATTGGGCTTGGCCCATTTTCATATTATTTCATAAACGGAATAATGCAATCATGAAACCCACCCAAACCTAGGGTCCATCCGCTACACACCCCCTGATCCAACCTACCACACACCAGGGGACTATCGAGTCACCCTCTCCTTTTCCCTCCAAAAAGGCAACCAATGCCATCCACGATGTAGCATATAGCTAACATCAAACCACGATGGAGCACACAGCAATCCATCAAGCCACGATATGGCATAAGCCGATATCAATCAAGGTAACCACGCGAACTAAATCGCAAAGATCCACAACGCGACCTCAGTCAGCGCCAATCCACGATGTAGCACAAAGCTGACATCAACCACGTACTCAAAGTACACCCGTACCTTCTTTTCATAACCCACCCATGCTCATGCCACATAAAATATAATCGTGATAATGCATGCACATGCTTATTAATATCCATAAACATACTCATAAACAAATAATCACATTGCAACAGGTCCGATACTAACCTGATCATTGCTATACCCCCTTAAGGGTACCATTTTCACATTTAATTGTACTTATTAGCATCATACAACATAAGCAGATATATTCAAATCCCGGAAACAATGGTTTAACTACACACCTTATAACCTGGAGCTCTAAACCCTCGATCCCGACGCTATCGACTAGCGAGACTACCGCTATCTGCCTATAGCTATCTCCTGCCGCTGGCCCACACCCCGGTGGCCAATCCCGAACTGCTGAAACCGCTCTTTTCTTGAACTTCGGAATAGAGACCTTCCCTTGCCTACTCTGACTGGTTGTGGCCTCCATAAAAAAACTTAATCAGGTAAACAGGTTAACCCCCAAAACACCACTTAAGCATTTAACCTTAATAAATATCCTTACCACCACTTGATCAAACTGACTGCTACAAACGGAGGCTTGGCCAACCACTAAAACCCCAGAGTATCTCAGTCACGGAACCCGAAAAGATCTAAGTTAACATTCGGCCCAAGTGCTATCAAGTTGAGAGAAAGAAATTCGGCAAAGGGGTGATGGATGTAGATTCGGCTATTAATTAAATCAAGGGGTAGGGAACATTGGTTTCAGCCAAAGAGAGGAGAAAGAAAGGTGTGGGGTGTACTTTCGGTTTTGAAGTGAAAAGGAAGGGAAATAGGGAGAGTGAAGGGTTCGGCCACTTGGAAAAAAATGTGAGAGAAGAAGAACAACAAGCTTTGGAGAAAAGGTTTCGGCAACCAAGGAAATGGGGAACAAAATTCGGCAAGGGAGAGAAGGCAGATGGTGAATGAATAATGAGCACCTCCCCCCCTATTTATACTAAAAGGCCAAGCTCCAACCCCCCCAAAATAATCCTCAAAATTCTCCTAAAATACCTCCCTTCCACCCATTCAAAAAGTTTGAATGAGTCAAACTTTTACCTAGCCAAATTCAAAAAAATTGACCAAGTCTTCTCCACCTTTTAAGCCTTTCAAACCGTCCATCCACCCCCACCAAGATGACGCAAAAACAATGCCCATCTGCTGCTTCCGCGAATCGAACATGAGACCCTTCCTCCTGCAAATGGCGTCACCTTCCAAGCTCTAAAGTGGCACCTTGCTACCACTTTGCCAAGCCTATCTTTGTGCCATTTTTCCACCAAAAATTCTCTTAAGGCCCCCTCTATCCAAGCTCCCCCTTTTTGCCCCTAAAACTAAAAATTTTCTAAGGCAACCTACCACCACCTAGGGTTCTCAGGACCCCTAAAACTTACCCAACCACACACTGAAGTGTGCCAACACCCGCGCTAAGCACCAAATGCCTAACCCCTAAAACCAGGGTGTTACAATTCTACCCTCCTTAAAATAATTTCGTCCTCGAAATTACTTGTCTAAACTAACAGTCCAATTCCTCCCGCTACGCTATGGCTGCGCACTCTGATCTTAAAGAGCTAACATACTTCCCAATCATAGTCTCTAAGTTCGCACTCAAAATTTACAGCAACTCAGAAAAGAGCTATTCCCACAAGCAAGCAAAGCAATTAAAGCATGCACCAAAGCAGAGGAGCTTACCCGATATCACCTCCTTGGTTGATTCTGACTGGAACCATTCCCTCCATGGCTTGAACCATGACCCCTCGTTGATCGAGGACAGTTCTTAACCAGATGTGCCTTAGATCCGCACCGAAAGCATGTTTTACTATTCCCCCAACACTTTCCTGTGTGAGGTCTTCCACATCGAGCATAGAGACAATTCCGATTCTCAGCAACTGGAACGGGTGTATGTACCGTATTCCCAACTCTTGGTCTTTTCTGAGCATCTCCAAACGATGCTGACCATCCAACACTTCTCTTATTCTCGTTCCTACTCTTTCCTCGGTTTTCCCTTACCGTCCTCTTAACTTCTTCGGCTATACGAGCTTTCTCCACTAGCACCGCGAAGTCTCTTTCCCTCTGCGGAGCGATCAGCACTCGAAGTTCATCTCGCAATCTGTCTTCAAACCGGACGCACCTCTCATAGTCAGTGGCCACAATTCCCTTAGCATACTGACTTAGCCGTACAAATTCTGCTTCGTATTCCGCTATCGACTTATTTCCTTGCACCAGATTTAGAAACGCCTTCCTTTGCGCATCTAAGTAGCTTGCTCCAACGTATTTTCCTTCAAACTTTTCCTTAAAGTAATCCCAATCCACTCGATCCGCCGGTACACCTTGTTTGACAGTGAGCCACCATCGATAAGCCTCATCCCGTAGTAGCGAAACAGCACCTTTCAACTTTTCCTCTGGGGCACAATCCAAGTCGTCCATAATTCTCTCGACTCCTTCTAGCCAATACTCCGCTACGTTCGGAGCCGTTCCCGACACTCCTCTAAAAACTTCAGCCCCGTTCGACCTAAGTCTCTCGGACACTGACTTCCGAGCTCCATTTCCCCTACTAGCTCTTGCCACTTGCTGAAGCACGCGTAACATAGCCTGCGACACTGTGTCCTCTTCACTTATCGGATCTTGTTCCTCTACATCCACTGCTGGTGGCACTTCGCTTTCTGACCCATAGCCAGACCCTACTGGTTCCGAAGCTGTCATTCTACCTCTACCGCGTCCCCTAGAACTCATCTCTAGCGCTTCGATTTAATCTGTTTAGAAATTTTTATGAATTAGAAATTATTGTTTCACTGTTTTATCCACGAGCAATTTTATGCAATGAAGGTTCCGAGAGTAGTTCTTTCGAGCAATCAAGTTTCCTTTTCCTACCCAGGGGTAATTTCGTCATTTTTCCTAAAGAGATATTTCGGTAATAACTCAGGGTCAATTTTGAAAATAGTTTTTCCAACTTAGAGATTTTTCAAAATTTGCAAAGCTCAAGAGTCATCTTGAAAATTTTGTTTCTCAAACAAAGTGTGTTGCAAAAATTTCAGAAAGTAGGGTCATTTTCGTAATTTTGGAAATTATGGGCATTTTCGTAAATTCTCAAAATCGAGATATCACAACATTTTACAAAATAGAATTTTTTGATATTTAGTAAAGTAAGAATATTTCAGTAGAAGTTTAGAGAAATTTGAAAATTTAGAAACCAAGGGCATTTCGGTAATTTTGTCAACCAGGGGTATTTTCGTAAATTTCCACAAGTTAGAGTATCCTAATATTTTGAAAACTCGGATTTTAGTATTTTGCAAGGTAAAGAGCATTTTATCAAAATTTGAGGGTAGTACAGTAATTTTGCAATACAGGGGCGTTTTGGTAATTTTGCCACTAAGGGCATTTTGGTAATTTTGTAAATCGAAAGAAAAACGTCCTTCAAAATCAGATTTAAGGTTTCACAAACCAGAGGGGTAAATTTGAAAATTTAAAAACAGGGAATTTAGAAAACAGCAAGGCTAATTCCCTTTCGGGTTTTAATAATTAGTTCAGCCTGTGAACAAATCCTCTTGGTTAAGGTGAACCGTAGCTACGCACCAGGTAGGATTCGAGTAAAGAGGAGGTGAGTCGCTAGGACTGCTTAAATACCAAGCTCTTACTGAATGCCACTCCTAGACATGCGTACAGTGGTTACCACACCTTAACTCGGCGACTTACTTCACAGGTTTGTTTAAGAGCTTTAAGTTTTATGCAAGTGTTTGAGTAGACTAATCCTAGGGTCCAATTGCCTTAATATTCTGAACTACGAGCCCAACTAAGCCCATAACAGTTCATAATAACAAATCACTTCCAAAGTTCGAGGTACTTACCTGGGGGGACTTCGGGTCGGAGGTACAGGTGCCATGCCAAAAAAACCTGAAAAAGTTTCTTAAAAGCCCATATTTTTGAAAAACCCATTTTTTTGAAAATGTTTTTGGGCCCAAAACCCTCAAAGCCGAGTTTTGAACCGGGCTCTGATACCAAACTGTAACATCCCCAAACCCGGCCCATTCACTACGATCGAATCTGGTTATGTTAGTGCGGAAAAGTCGGTGGAAAATCTATTTAACTTAGAAAAATTTAAAACTTGCTAACTTTTGAAAAATCCATGTTTATTTAAACTTATGATTAAAACTTTGTTATTAAAATATACTCATACTAAAAGATTAATATATACAAGCCAAATTGAATAAGTAGGTTGGAAAAAATATACTTATCTTCACATAGTGTTTCAAATTCTTCAAACCATAATAAATTCTAATAAAAAAAATAACAAAAATAAATAAGAGTCAAAAGGCCTTTATTACATATTCTATTTAAACCCAAATACTTAAAGTAAGCCTAAAACATTTAATCTCTTCTTCTGCATGGGCCACCATGTGTCCACTCCAACCCGGTCCGACCGACATGTCACCTGCGATGCTTAAAAAGTTGGATGAGTCATACAGACTCAGTGTGTAACTAAACCATCGAAATCCACCCACATGCTAACCACATAACATCCCAATTATCAAATGCAACATGAAAGTATATTTATTTAGACATTACCACAATCTGGGCTTGGCCCACCTTCAAATTATAACAAATACTGGACTAGGCCCTTTTCACATTAGTCCACTGATCACTGGGTTTGGCCCATGTCCACGTATGTCCCCAAGACATACCTATTCATTGGGCTTGGCCCATTTTCATATTATTTCATAAACGGAATAATGCAATCATGAAACCCACCCAAACCTAGGGTCCATCCGCTACACACCCCCTGATCCAACCTACCACACACCAGGGGACTATCGAGTCACCCTCTCCTTTTCCCTCCAAAAAGGCAACCAATGCCATCCACGATGTAGCATATAGCTAACATCAAACCACGATGGAGCACACAGCAATCCATCAAGCCACGATATGGCATAAGCCGATATCAATCAAGGTAACCACGCGAACTAAATCGCAAAGATCCACAACGTGACCTCAGTCAGCGCCAATCCACGATGTAGCACAAAGCTGACATCAACCACGTACTCGAAGTACACCCGTACCTTCTTTTCATAACCCACCCATGCTCATGCCACATAAAATATAATCGTGATAATGCATGCACATGCTTATTAATATCCATAAACATACTCATAAACAAATAATCACATTGCAACAGGTCCGATACTAACCTGATCATTGCTATACCCCCTTAAGGGTACCATTTTCACATTTAATTGTACTTATTAGCATCATACAACATAAGCAGATATATTCAAATCCCGGAAACAATGGTTTAACTACACACCTTATAACCTGGAGCTCTAAACCCTCGATCCCGACGCTATCGACTAGCGAGACTACCGCTATCTGCCTATAGCTATCTCCTGCCGCTGGCCCACACCCCGGTGGCCAATCCCGAACTGCTGAAACCGTTCTTTTCTTGAACTTCGGAATAGAGACCTTCCCTTGCCTACTCTGACTGGTTGTGGCCTCCATAAAAAAACTTAATCAGGTAAACAGGTTAACCCCCAAAACACCACTTAAGCATTTAACCTTAATAAATATCCTTACCACCACTTGATCAAACTGACTGCTACAAACGGAGGCTTGGCCAACCACTAAAACCCCAGAGTATCTCAGTCACGGAACCCGAAAAGATCTAAGTTAACATTCGGCCCAAGTGCTATCAAGTTGAGAGAAAGAAATTCGGCAAAGGGGTGATGGATGTAGATTCGGCTATTAATTAAATCAAGGGGTAGGGAACATTGGTTTCAGCCAAAGAGAGGAGAAAGAAAGGTGTGGGGTGTACTTTCGGTTTTGAAGTGAAAAGGAAGGGAAATAGGGAGAGTGAAGGGTTCGGCCACTTGGAAAAAAATGTGAGAGAAGAAGAACAACAAGCTTTGGAGAAAAGGTTTCGGCAACCAAGGAAATGGGGAACAAAATTCGGCAAGGGAGAGAAGGCAGATGGTGAATGAATAATGAGCACCTCCCCCCCTATTTATACTAAAAGGCCAAGCTCCAACCCCCCCAAAAATAATCCTCAAAATTCTCCTAAAATACCTCCCTTCCACCCATTCAAAAAGTTTGAATGAGTCAAACTTTTACCTAGCCAAATTCAAAAAAATTGACCAAGTCTTCTCCACCTTTTAAGCCTTTCAAACCGTCCATCCACCCCCACCAAGATGACGCAAAAACAATGCTCATCTGCTGCTTCCGCGAATCGAACATGAGACCCTTCCTCCTGCAAATGGCGTCACCTTCCAAGCTCTAAAGTGGCGCCTTGCTACCACTTTGCCAAGCCTATCTTTGTGCCATTTTTCCACCAAAAATTCTCTTAAGGCCCCCTCTATCCAAGCTCCCCCTTTTTGCCCCTAAAACTAAAAATTTTCTAAGGCAACCTACCACCACCTAGGGTTCTCAGGACCCCTAAAACTTACCCAACCACACACTGAAGTGTGCCAACACCTGCGCTAAGCACCAAATGCCTAACCCCTAAAACCAGGGTGTTACAGTTTCGATTTTTCTCATTAAGTCCAAATGATTGAGTACCTTTTTTTTTGAAATTAAAACATATGAATTTTAAATAAAAAACCTATTCTCAGGAATTTAAGATATTGTTTTTTAATTCACTGGATGCGATGTTTTGTCATCTCGAGGTAAGGATTTCTAAGAAGCAAAGGATATTCGGTGTTTGGAAAATTTGAAAGATCGTGCTCTAACTTACTGAGTTTTGATTTTTTTCTTTTAAAATCCAAATAATTGAATGTCCATTTAAAATTAAAGGGCATAAGTTTTAAAATCAAAAGGATCGTATTTTAAAATATTTTCAATTTTTTGAAATTAGGACATTAATTAATCAATTAGGTACCAATTTTTGGGTGTTACGAGGGTGCTAATCCTTCCTCGTGCGTAACCGACTCCCGAACCCGTTTTCTCGAATTTTGTAGACCAAAATAATTTTTTTAATAAATCAAAATTTTTTTTATTAAAATGATCAATTTCAAGGTGACCCGATCACACCTCGAAAAAGGATTTGCGGCGACTCCATTTTCGTTTTTAAGGTCGACCCCCTTTTTTATAAAAAAATAGTTCCGACAGCTTGGCGACTCTACTGGGGACATAATAAGAGAGTCAAGCCATAAAATTGATTATTTCCTGTCCTTTTGTCTAAATTTGAAAACCCGATTTGAAAAATTATGATCCTTTTTATTGCATGTTGTTCTAATCTTGTAAAGTATTTCTGTATTGCATTGCATGACCTTTGTGGTCACACCCTTTTAAGTGGGAGTGAGAAGCTACTCCTTCGTGAGGTTTTCACCTCTGTGCAGGATAGTGAATCACTTTCGGGATACATCCGTACCTATGTCTTCGTGAGATTTTCATCTCCGTGTAGCCATAGGGAAATGTATTCTCCTGAACTGAACTCGGTCCATATGAGCCTATAATGGGTGAGGATCGAGGAATCTACTAGTTCAGGTACCTCAACTTTAGAGTTAAACTACATGTAGAAAACCTAAGGGCTTACCCTAGGTAGAACTATACCAAACCTTAGTGATCACCTAGATATGCGTTTGTTTATTTGTTTTATGTTTTATTTCATGTTACTAACTGGTTGTATTTTATTTTGGTGTATGTCATTTCATATTTTAAAAGGTATTGATTCACGGTCAGTTACTAAGTTAGAAAGTTGGTTATGGAGAACGAATTTCTTGATAAAGTGGAAGACAATGTAGCTTTCTATAGGTGGTCAGAGCAAACGCAATTAGAGAAAGGGGATAGCCTATCTGAAGGGTACACATCAGAATTATGGGACCACACTCGCATCAGTGTAATGCAAAACAATCTCCAGGAATTAAGAGAAATATGGGATTGGTGGAGTGACGAGACCAAGCAGTTGTTTTACTGCAGCTATGGGGATTTGCCGTACTTGTTGGACATTTAGGTAGATGAACATTTGTTTCAAGCCATCACCCAATATTGGAACCCTGCGTATAGTTGCTTTACTTTTGGAAGGGTTGATTTGATACCCATGGTGGAAGAGTATACAGTTCTATTGCATTGTCCCAATATTCAAGTTGATAAAGCTTACACAAGGGCTGCTAGTGTTCCGACCTTTTGGAGGAAATTAATGAGTATTACGAGGATGAGTGAACAGTGGGTCACAGCCAGAATCAAGCAAAAAGGTGAGTGTAAGTCAGGGGCGTAGCCAGGGGGCTGGCATGGGCCCGGCCCCCCTAAAATGTAAAATTGCTATTTTGATCCTTTGAATTTTTTTTTAAAATTATAAATTAGTAAAGGTAAAATTGCACTTTGCCCCCCTAAAATTATAAAAATTCGATTTAATCCTTTACAAATTATAAAAATATAAACTATAAAAAATTAAAATTTTATCCGGCCCCCCTAAAAAATTTTTCTGGCTTCGCCCCTGGTGTAAGTGCATCCCATGGAAAGTTTTGAAAGATTTGATTCTAGTACATCCTGATATGAAAAAGAGGGTCGATGTTTTTTCTTTGAGTATATACGGATTAGTGATCCTCCCTAGGGCATTGGAATATGTGGATGAAGCAGTCTCAGATATTTTTAATCAACTTGAC
The DNA here is from genome assembly GCA_005393395.2 of Gossypium australe. Classification (NCBI taxonomy): domain Eukaryota; kingdom Viridiplantae; phylum Streptophyta; class Magnoliopsida; order Malvales; family Malvaceae; genus Gossypium; species Gossypium australe. The sequence continues at coordinate 126,790,155 of CM016614.1, read as the reverse complement.
AAATAAGTCAGACCTGTTCCTGCAATCTTGGCTGAGACATTTCGATCGTTGAATGCATATAAGAGAGCTGGCGAAGGCAGATTTATAGGATGTGCGTAGTTGTTGTTGGCTTGGTTCCACAGTCATTTCTAGAAGGTGGATAAAGTTTCTTATCGGGTCTTCTCAGAAAATTACTCCCCATTAAAAGAGATAGTGGCTACCTCAAGGAGAGATGACATATCAGAAGAAAATTGGATAGCGCTTCTACGAAATCTCCAAGAAGAAGACGTTGAGTGGAGAGCTCCCTGGATGGTTCCCGATGAAGTGCTATACCGGTGTGGCAGTTTTGATTGGGTCCCTCTACTTGGAATTTGGGGAGCCATTGGATATGCACCCTTGCTCGTACTGAGACAATACAGATCAAGGCAGTTCATATCGGCTACATATGGGTTGGCTCAATGTGAGTTTTTGTATAAGGGAGATAGCTACAAAAAAAGGGTTAAGGAGATTTCTAATGCCTGAAATCAAACCCATCGTATGAAGAGAGTGGACGTATGTCCAATGACGACCCCAGAGTACAATGGATGGTGGAGTAGAAGAGTCAATGACAATATTCTTGTGCCAATTTAGAAGGCACTCGATCGATCGAAGAGTATTTATGAGTGGTCCCATCAGAATTAGAGATTATAAAATAAGATTTCGAAAGGAGAAGTTCAGAGCTCAAAAAGAGGATAGAGAAGTTGGAAGAAGAAAAAATGTACCTGAGATTAGATGTGGATGTTCAGAAATTAGAGGCTTAAAAATTAAGAAATGGAAGAAAAGGGTTGAGGAAGATTTGGATAGCCTAAAGACATAATATAAGAAGCTACGTCTATCAATGAAAAATGTCGGATTGGGGAAGACTTTGGAACAGTGGCAACAGGAGATTCAAGAGGAAAATGCCAAAGCTGACCATTGGGAAAGGAAGTTCCAAGAGATGCAGATGCGAAACGAGGCCTTAGAAAGGAGTTTGGCAGAAAGCCAAAAGGAGAAATGTAGATTAAAGGCTAGAGTAGTTGAACTGGGACGGTCTCTTCACCACAATCGAAGCCATAATTCTGCAATCGAGCTGCAGTCAAGCCTGAACAAGATTGAGGAAATGAAGGGCAATATCAAAAAATTAGAATCAGTATTACAAAATTGTGAACTCCGGATAGAGCTTCTTGAAGCAAGAGAAGGGCATTGGAAGGTAGAGCTCCACCATTCCCATGATCAAGTTAAAAATAAGGATTATCTCATGTATGAATCCATAGTTCAGATTCGAGAGGTAGCGGATCATTTACAGACTTTGGCAGTATAGGCTGATACATTGAGCATGAAATATGAGCTACAGTTAGATTGTGGTCAAGAGCTAGCCTTGTTGTTTAGGAAAATCAAAACTTTGGGCATTAGGGCGAAAGCATATTTGTAGTCCGTTTTATGTAAAGGATTTTGTTTTCTAATAAAGTTTTCTAAATGAAATTAAACCCAGATCGATGCCTTTTTTGCATTCATGCATTTGCATTACATCACATCACATCATATGCATTTAAGTCCATAAAAAGATCCTAATTAGTTGAAATTATTACAGAGGGAGAGAGAGAAAGAGAGAAAGTTAATCTGGAAACTAAACATCGTTACGGTAATTGTGCTAAGATAAAAAATATGGATCAAAGACTCGAACAGTTCCAGAGAGACATGCAAGACTAGTTGCAAGAGCAGTTAGCAAAAATCCAGCAAGATATGAAGGAACAAATGATGAAAGCCGAAAAAAATACGGTGGCTCCAATGACTCAGCTACTGAATGGGGTAATGGACAAAGGACAAGGCTCCATGACTAATGCTGGAGAAGATAATGAGGACTTTCCTCTGGGTTTTATCCCACCACATGCGCAAACACAACCTGAAGTGTATCCCCGGAGGCCATCTGTCACGATTAGGCCTCAACAAGGACAAATTAATGCTGGAGTGCCCATGAACTTCCAAGTGGGCACAGGATCTAACTCAGGAGATAACCCTGCTAATCCTGTTATTCCTGACTTAGATATAGCAGTGGGAGAAGGGACAAGAATTGAATCCTTAAGGCAGTTAGAGGATCGTTGTAGATGGTTGGAAGAAAAGTTCAAGGCCTTGGAAAATGCTAATAATAAACATGGAATTGATGCTAAAGATTTGAGCTTGGTTCTAGATTTGGTGCTTCCTCATAAGTTCAAAATGCCAGAATTCGAGAAGTACAATGGGACTAGCTGCCCTGAAGCCCACATTACCATGTTCTATAGACTGATGACCGGCTATGTTAATAATGATCAACACTTGATTCATTGTTTCCAATATAGTTTGGTGGGGGCAGCGTCCAGGTGGTACAATCAACTCAACCGTGCAAGGATTAGCTCCTGGAGGGACCTAGCCCAAGCTTTTATGAAGCAATACAATCATGTCACAGACATGACACCTGATAGAATCACTTTGCAGAATATGGAGAAAAAGTCAAATGAAAGCTTCAGGAAGTATGTACAAAGATAGAGGGAGGTTGCCATGCAAGTTCAGCCACCGCTCCTAGAAAAGGGAACTACAATGCTTTTTATCAATACCTTGAAGGCCCCATTCATTACTCACATGATAGGAAGTACCACTAATAGCTTTGCAGATATAGTGATGGCGGGAGAAATGATTGAAAATGCCATAAGGGGTGGCAAGATTGAAGCAAGGGAAACCACTAAAAGGTCTGCTTCAAGAAAACAAGAGAATGAGGTGAATAATACGAGTACATACAACAAAGGGTACTCAAAGGCAATTACTGTTAGCCAACCAAAAGTAATTACTGCTGGGCAACAAGGGTCGGTAAGACAGGAATTGGGCACAAGATAAAACTCTGAAAAGCTCCAATTTACGCCAATCCCAATGACGTATAAGGAACTACATCAAAGTTTATTTAACGCACATGTGGTGTCCCCATTTTATCTAAAACCGTTACAACCCCCATATCCCAAATGGTATGATTCAAACGCTCAATGTGACTACCATGCTGGAATACCTGGGCATTCAATAAAAAACTGCACTACCTTTAAAAAAGTAGTCAAGAGACTCATCAAGATGGGGATTGTAAAGTTTGATGATACACCTAGTGCGGAGAACCTATTACCTAACCATGGAGATAAGGGGATAAATGGGATTGGAAAAAATATCGTGAGAAGGATCAAAGAGGATATTACGGAGGTAAAAACCCCATTAAGAATGGTCTAGAAGGAAATAGTAGAAAGAGGATTGATAGAATCTGATTCTATGGAAGGATGCGAAAGAGTAAGGGACTATTGTGAGTTCCACAAAGCAGAAGGGCACGAAATCCAAGAATGTGTTGAGTTCAGAGACCTGGTGCAGAGCTTTATAAACAATAAGGAATTAGAAGTTTATGAGGAAGGCTCAGGGGGAGGAAGTATATGCGTGACAGAAGGAGAATTGGCAAACCAAAAAGTCAATTATCCGAGGATCATCATCACCCGGCCAAGAAACACGAAGGTGGAATACAAATAGATCCAAATGTCGTAATCCAGAAACATGTTTCCTTTCCTTAAAAGGATAATAAAATAGTACCTTGGAATTACGATAATGTGACAATACTGGGAGGGGAAAACTTAGCTAGCACTTCCAAGGAGGTCCAAGGTGAATGATCTTACACACGTAGTGGAAGGCGTTATGACTCGGTAAACGTCAAAACTGTGCTTGTGAAAGAAAAGACCTTAGTAGTTGAGCGAGAGAAAGGGGCTGGGCACTTATTAATGAACCTGTAAAGGAGGAAGAGGCTAAAGAATTTCTAAAATTCTTGAAGCACAGTGAATACAGTGTGATAGAGCAGCTGCGCAAACAATCGGCTTGCATATCAGTGCTAGCCTTGCTTTTAAGTTCAGAAGTGCATCGTGAGGCATTGATGAAAGTGCTGAATGAAACTTATGTTACTAAAGATATATCTGTCAATAAACTTGACCGATTGGTTAGTAATATAAGTGCCGATAACTTTATTTATTTCACTGATGATGAAATTCCACCTGGGGGCATGGGATCGACTAAGGCTTTACACATCACTACTCGTTGCAAAGTATATACTCTACCAAGCATGTTAATCAATAATGGATTGGCTTTAAATGTCTTACCATTTTCTACGCTGAAAAGATTGCCTATAGATAGTTCTCACATGAAGACATGCCAGAACATAGTGAGAGCATTTGATGGCACTGAGATAAAAGTGATGTAAAGGATTGACATACCGTTTTTGATTGAGCCAAACACATATAAAGTGGATTTTTTGGTGATGGATATCAAACCCTCCTACAATTACTTATTGGGAAGACCCTGGATTCATTCGGTAGGGGCAGTGCCCTCATCACTGCACTAAAAATTGAAGCTAGTAACAGAAGGTTAGCTGGTTACTATAAATGCAGAAGAGGACATCATAGCAACTGTTACTAACGATGCGCCAAACTTAGAGTCAAATGAAGAGGTCACTGAGTGTTCCTTTCGATCTTTAGAGTTCGTGAATGCAACATTCATTTTGGAAGGGAATGAGGTTCCAGTGCCTAGGATATCCAGGACCACGAGAATAAGCTTGCAAATGATGGTGGGGAAAGGAGCCTTACCGGGAAAAGGATTAGGTAGGCATCTACAAGGAAGGATTCAAGTTATGATGCTGAAAGAGAAAAAAGACCATTTTAGCTTGGGTTTTAGGCCAGATGCTAGATAAAGGAAGAATGAAATAGAGAAGAAGCAAGAGAGAAGAAGGGCACGGCTGAATGGGGAAAAAGTCAAGTGGGAATTGATGACATTCCCTCATATATCCCAGACTTTTGTATCAGGAGGGATAATTCACCCTGAGAGAGGATTGTTGGAAAATGAAAATCTTCACATCAATGCCATACACGAGGAAGGAATTGAGCAAAGAAACCTGTTGGGCATTCATTCTTATGAACTTGGAAGTGTTTTGAACAACTAGACTGTAGAGGAACTTCTTGTAGTATTTAAAGATTGCACAGAGTCCCTAGAAATCATTGACATGAGCAACGGTACTACAGATTCAGAGGTCTTTTTGAGCAAGACATGTGTTTAGAGGAATCTCAGGATTTTAAGGGTGACAGAGATTGTGACTTGTCTCTAGATTTGTTAAGAATGGTAAAGCAAGAAGAGAAACATATTTTACCCCATGAAGAGGTGGTAGAGAATATAGTCTTAGAGGAAGGAAAGGTTGTGAAAATTGGAACGCGCATAGTCGAGGAGACGAAGTAAAACCTTGTTGAGTTATTATGAGAATTCAAAGACGTCTTTACATAGACATACCAAGATATGCCTAGGCTAAGTACTAATATTGTAGTGCGTCACCTTCCCATAAGAGAAGAGTGCAACCTAGTTCAACAAAAGCTACGAAGGATGAGGCCTGATGTGATGTTAAAAATAAAAGAGGAAGTCAAGAAACAGTTTGATGTTGGTTTTCTACAGGTGGTAAAATACTCAGAATGGGTAGCCAAATTGTTCCTGTCCCTAAGAAGGATGGAAAGGTTCGGATGTGTGTAGACTACAGGGACTTAAATAAAGCCAGCCCAAAGGACAATTTCTCTTTGCCTCATATTGACACGTTGGTGGATAATACAGCGGGATACTCACTGTTTTCTTCCATGGATGGTTTTTCGGGATACAATCAGATCAAGATGCACCCTGAAGATATGGAGAAAACTACTTTCATAACATTGTGAGGTACCTTTTGTTATAAGGTGATGCCATTCGGGCTAAAGAATGCAGGAGCAACATATCAAAGGGCCATGGTAACCTTATTCCATGACATGATGCACAAAGAGATTGAAGTATATGTTGATGACATGATCGCCAAATCTCGAACAGAAAAGGAACACATTGAAGTTTTGAAGAAGTTGTTTTTGAGATTGAGAAAATTTCAATTAAAGCTCAACCTAGCAAAGTGTACTTTTGGAGCTCAGTCAGGCAAATTACTGGGTTTCGTAGTCACTGGGAGAGGAATCGAGATTGACTCAAATAAGGTCAAAGCTATACAAGAATTGCCTCCACCACGCACTCAAAAAGAAGTTCGAGGTTTTCTTGGAAGATTAAATTACATTGCTCAGTTTATTTCATAATTAACTAAGAAATGTGATCCCATATTTCGTCTTCTTAAGAAACACAACCAAGGCATATGGGACGATGAGTGCCAGAAAGCTTTTGACAAAGTCAAACAATATCTGTCCAATACCCCAATATTATCTTCGCTTAATCCATATAAACCACTAATACTGTATTTGACAGTGTTCAATAACTCCATGGGATGTGTGCTTGGTCAACATGATGAGTCAGGAAGAAAAGAAAAGGCGATATACTATCTCAATAAAAAGTTCACTGAATGTGAAATGAGATATTCGTCAATTGAGAAATTGTGTTGCGCCTTGATTTGGACAACTCGGAGATTGAGGTAGTATATGCTATATCATACAAACTGGTTAATTTCGAAGCTTGACCCATTAAAGTATATGATAGAGTCAACTGCTCTGAATGGAAGAATGACAAGGTAGCAGATTTTGCTTTTTGAATTTGATATAGTCTATGTGAACCAAAAGGCTATAAAAGGGAGCACAATAGCAGAATTTCTGGCTAGCAGGGCTTTAGAGGATTATGAACCTTTGAGCTTTAATTTCCCCAATGAAGAGCTAATGTATGTGGAAACTACTAAAGAATGTTCGTGGAAGCTAAATTTTGATGGGGCGTCAAATGCTGTGGGAAATAGAATTGGGGCAGTCTTGGTATCCCCAAGTGGAGATCATTATCCGTTCACAAGCAAATTGGATTTTGATTGCACGAACAATATGGTAGAGTATGAAGCATGCATCATGGGAATTCAAGCAGCTATAGAGCGTAAAATTAGAGTGCTAGAAGTATGTGGAGATTCGACATTAGTAATTTACCAGCTTAAAGGTGAATGGGAGACGAGAGACCCCAAACTGATCAATTACCGAAAAATAGTTTTGGGATTGATTGAGGAGTTCGATAACATCACTTTTAATTATCTCCCACGTGATGAAAACCAGATGGCAGATGCTTTGGCAACTCTGGCTTCTATGATTAAAGTAAACAAACCAGAGCATATGAGACCTATTCAGATGAGTATTTTTGAAGTTCCAGCTCATTCTTATAACATGGAAGAGGAGGAAAAAGATGACCACCCTTGGTATCATGATGTATTGCGATACGTAAGAAATCGTGAATACCCGGAGCATGCAAACTGAGAATGACAAAAGGACGTTAAGAAGATTGGTCTGCGACTATATTTTAGATGGGGATATCTTGTACAAAAAAAGGAAAGATCAAGTACAATTGAGATGTGTTGATGCCGTTGAAGCTAGGAAAATTTTAGAAGAAGTTTATGAGGGCGTTTGTGGAACACATGCTAATGGATTCACAATGGCTAGACAAATAATGAGATCCGAATACTATTGGTCCTCCATGGAAGGAGATTGTATCAACTATGCCAAAAGATGTCATAAATGCCAGATTTATGGAGACAAAATTCATGTACCGCCTTCACCTTTGCATGTTATGACTTCTCCATGGCCTTTTTCCATGTGGGGCATAGATGTCATTGGGCCGAACTCACCGAAAGCTTCGAATGGGCATCGATTCATCTTTGTGGTTATTGACTACTTCACGAAATGGGTGGAGGCTGCTTCATATGCCAGCGTTACTAAGTCAGCAGTTAGCTGGTTCTTGAAGAAGGAAATCATATGTAGATATGGAATGCCCGAGAGGATTATATCAGATAATGCACTGAACTTGAACAATAGTACAATAGCAGAAGTCTGTAGTCAATTCAAGATCAAACACCACAATTCATCTCAGTATCGCCCAAAAATGGATGGGACAGTGGAAGCAGCCAATAAAAATATCAAGAAGATAGTAGGGAAAATGACTGAGACTTATAAGGATTGGCATGAGAAATTACCATTTGCACTCTATGCTTATCGGACGTCCGTCAGAACCTCTACTAGGGCAACTCCTTTCTCATTGGTCTATGGGATGGAGGCAATTCTACCTATTGAAGTAGAGATACCTTCACTTCGAGTTTTGTCAGAAATAAAATTGGATGAAGCTGAATGGATTCAGTCTCGATATGTTCAGTTGAACTTAATTGAGGAAGAAAGGCTAAGGGCTATTCATCACGGATAGATGTACCAAAAACGAATGATGCGAGCCTATGATAAAAAAGTCTGCCCAAGAGAGTTTCACGAGGGGGACCTTGTACTGAAACAAATCCTTCCCATACAAAGGGATTTCAGAGGAAAATGGATGCCGAATTGGGAAGGACCATATGTGGTGAAGAAGGTCTTCTCTGAAGGTGCACTAATCTTGACCAAAATGGATGGGAAAAGCTTACCCAATCCTGTGAACTCGGATTCAGTCAAAAAAATATTTTACTTAAAAAGGATAAGAGGCCAAGGTGAAAACCCACAAAGGGCACTTTGAGACTTCAAAAAAAATGTGAGGCCTAGGCGAAAACCCGTAAAGGGCGCCTTGTGACCAAAAGGGTTTTGAGTTGAAAACCCGAAAAGGGCAGCTCAAATTTTGAATGGGCATGCAGTGCTCTTGCTATACCTGAATCAACAAGAAATGAAATATGTTACATATCGGGGCATCAACAAAGTACTTTGGATCTTCTAAACACATATTAAGCTCAAAGCAGTCTTCCTGGAGTTTGTATATAGAAGCCCAATCTGCGATATCTAGGGCACCTGGTCTTTGTCCTATTCATTTTACTATCTTTGGATTCTTTTTTTTCTCAAAGATATGTTCCTAGTTAATTTTTTTTTTGTATTTTTGATAATTTATTTAACTCTAACTATCCATGAGATCAATTTATTTGTTACCCATTATTCATAAGCACGTTGCATTGACATAATGATTGATGAACTAATAGTTTCACAAAAGAAGTTCTACATATTACTTTGGAAATTTCTAGATAATACAAGAAACTGAAACAGGACAATTGTTTAGAATTTCCAAGTACATGGACTGGAAATATTTGATAAAGAAGAGTCTAGATGGAGACTATTTCTCTAAATTATTTGTCCAAATGGTATTTGGACAAATAATGAATTGATGTGACGAAAGTAAGTGATGTCATCGGGTCATAACATTCGGGGATTGGTGTAACAAACCAAATTGATGGGGAAAATTCAAAACCCTGAATTGTGGTGGAATGAATTAGAGATGAAACAAATCTTGTATCCTTAAATTGTAGTAGGGACAGACTGAAAAAAGTTTTGATTCCTGGTGGGATGGTTTGAAGGCGGTACAAGTCTTGTGTTTCCAAGGATCAAATGGAGCGGACTCTGAAATTACCATGAGGTGAATTATCTAAGCAGAATACGATTGATATTTCGAGAGGAACAAGGATAAAGAACAAATGAGTGATGACACCTTGAATAGGAATCATACTCATAACATTTTTGCATTCATATATCATAACGCGTCTAATTAGGAGCATTTGACTATATCGATCAGGGCATCCTAATCATTCGGCATAAGCATATACCCATTCTACAGGTCATATCCTCTATAGGACAATGTAGTGGGGTAAATTGACACTTTCAGCCTTGCCTCCCTGAAGTTGCAGTGAAGTAGACTGAAGACAGCAGATCTTGTCTTCCTGAAGTTGCAGTGAAGCAGATCGAAGACATCAGCCTGGCATCCCTGAGTTTACAGTGGAGCGGACTGAAAGTAGTAGATCTTGTTTTCCTGAGATTGCAGTGAAGAGGATCGAAGATACTAGTCTGGCATCCCTGAGTTTGCAGAGGAGCAGACTGAAGATAGCAGATCTTATCTTCCTGAGGTTGCAGTGAAGTGGATCAAAAACATCAGTCTGGCATTGCTGAAGTTACAGTGAAGCAGACTAAAGACAATAGATCTTACCTTTCTGAAGTTGCAAGAAGAAGATCGAAGACATCAGATCTTGTCTCACTGAGTTTGTAGTGGAGCAGATTAAAATTGCAGATCTGGCATTCCTGAAGTTGCAGTGAAGCAGATCGAAGACATCGGTCTTGTCTCCCTGAGTTTGCAATGGAGCAGACTAAAGATAGCAGATCTTGTTTTCCTGAGATTGCAGCGAAACAGATCGAAGATATCAGTTTGGCATCCCTGAGTTTGCAGCGGAGCAAACTAAAGATAGCAGATCTTGTCTTCTTGAGATTGCAGCGAAGCAGATCGAAGACACCAGTTTGGCATCCCTGAGTTTGCAGTAGAGCAGACTGAAGATAGCAAATATTGCCTTCCTGAAGTGAAGCAGATTGAAGCCATCAGACTTATTAGAACAGATAGTCCAAATACTTCTAAAATTAAAATACTTACAAAGAAGTAAAGATGAAGTTCCAACACCTCTGAAGTTGCAGTTAGGTTGGAAGCCATTTGAAGAAGATGAGGACAAAGAAGTCAAGACTCGGCAAAGACCGGGCAAAATTGGTCTTTTTATAGTCTTTGCTCTATTCTCTTTACACGACAATAAGCAAAGAGGGGCAGCTGTAATAGGCCCATTTTACTCGGGCCCATACCATTCAAAAAACAAAAAAAAAAAATTAAAAAGTCCCCTTACAGTCCAATTTACAAGCCCAAATAAACTACCCAAAACCCATTACACCAGTGGCCCAATCTTAACCTAACCCAACAAACAAAGTCGGCCCAGTGGCCTAAACAGTTTTCAGCCTCAGGAAACCCTAGGTTTCCACTGCGTCGCAAGCACTCAACACAGGCCCTTCCTCGCGCCGCAATCAACGCGCGAATAGCTCTTCACCGCCCCTATTTTTTCCGTTCACCTGTAAAAGGAAAGAAAAAAACAACCGAAAAAAGCAAGTATAGCAAACAGTAGCAGCAAAATAGGGTCATGTATTTATTTTTCGATTTATTTTTGGGTTATAAAAACCCTAACGAAATCTGTAAAACACAGGCATATATAAAAAAACCAATATTGAACCAAAACAAAGAGGTATATTCTCCATTTTTTTTCCTGTATAACCAGCACACATACATTTTGACTGCAAGCATAAAAAAAACTCATTTCCCTTACCTTTTTTTGACGAAATCGAAAAGGAAGCCGAGGGGTTTTCTCTCTCATTTTTTACTTTGGGTTTTTTAAGGGGATTTTTGACTCGGGATTTGGTTCTAGAAGACCCTAGGGAACAAAATAGCCCCTTTTGGGGACTCCGACCGCTGTGAACGGCGACAGAGACGGCGAAGGATGGCGACGCTCGATGATGGGGTTAGGCCAATCTCTGGTCAGAGCTCCGAGAGCATTAAGAGAATCTTCGTGGTTTTTTCTAAAAGTAATGTTAAAAGTGTTTTTTTAGGTTTTTTTTAACATTTATAAGGCCATCATACGGTGCCGTTTTGGGATTAGCCATTATTTCCCAAAACGACGTCGTTTTAAGGCCATAATACCCGCGCGTTGACCCGACCCAGAGAGGATCCATGTGTTTTTATAAAAGGGGCAATTTGCCTCTTCAGTCCTTCCACAATTTTATTCTTTGTGATTTCGTCCAATTTAAATGTTTCTTTTATTTTTTTCAAATCAGCCCTAAAATTTATATTTTGTTGCAATCTAGTCCCTTTTTTTATTTACCACATATTTTATTTTTATTTTGATTTCGCCTCTATTTTTATTTATTTATTTATTTATTTTTATTTTAAGTATTATATCAAATTATTTTATTTTATTTATTAGTCATATTGGGTTATTTTATTAAATCCACTATTTACTATATATTACATATTATTTTAAAGTTTGTATATTATGTACTATTTTAATTATTCTATCATAAAATTTTCATATATTGTTTATTCTAAATATGTATATTATTATTATTTTTTTAAGTATATATTAAATTATTATATATATTTATTATAAATTATCCTTTATATTTTCTCATATATTCTAAGTTTTTATATCATTTATTTAAAATATGTTGTTAATGTATATTAATCGTTTTAGAAATTATCATATTTTTTATTCTTTTTTTGTTATAATTCGGTGTTTTAAATATCTCATTCATTTATTTACTTTTATATTTGATTATGTTTGTAGAGTTTCATATTCATTTCTTAAATTTTTATCTTTCATATAGATTTTTTTTAAATTGTTACTGCTTATTTTATATCTTGTATTTGTTTATTTATGTTCTTTTATTTGCTTATTATTGCTTTAGCATAGTCATTTTATTATATGTATCACTTGCTATGTTACGATGTTTTCCTTTTAATTGTCTATATTAGTATGAAATGTTAGTATATCATGTAATTTTCGTAAATTGCTTTTAGTATTTATGTTTTATGACGTATTAATGCGATATTTTTACTTGAATCGTTGTTTTAAACAAAAACACATTTTGCTAAATTACCCAGTTTTATTCAAAAAATTTTTTTTAAAATAAGGCAATATTCGATATTTGGGAGTTTTGAGAAAATCGTGCCCTAACTTACTGGGTTTCGATTTTTCTCATTAAGTCCAAATGATTGAGTACCTTTTTTTGAAATTAAAATATATGAATTTTAAATAAAAAAACCTATTCTTGGGAATTTAAGATATTGTGTCCTAACTCAATGGATGCGATGTTTTGTCATCTCGAGGCAAGGATTTCTAAAAAGCAAAGGATATTCGGTGTTTGGAAAATTTGAAAGATCGTGCTATGACTTACTGAGTTTCGATTTTTCTTTTAAAATCCAAATAATTGAATGTCCATTTAAAATTAAAGGACATTAGTTTTAAAATCAAAAGGATCGTGTTTTAAAATCTTTTCAAATTTTTGACATTAGGACATTAATTAATCAATTAGGTACCAATTTTTGGGCGTTACGAGGGTGCTAATCCTTCCTCGTGCGTAACCAACTCCCAAACCCATTTTCTCGAATTTTGTAGACCAAAATCATTGTTTTAATAAACCAAAATGTTTTTTTATTAAAATGATCAATTTCAAGGAGACCCGACCACACCTCGAAAAAGGATTGGTGGAGACTCCATTTTCATTTTTAAGGTCGACCCCCGTTTTTTTATAAAAAAATGGTTTCGACAAATGGATGAATGAAGATGATGATTTAGCTTTTATTTTATTTATTATTAACTTTAATTACCTATTTACCTTTTTACCTTTAAAAACATTAATAATTACACCAAAGGTTCTATAGCTATTTAATACCTTTAGCTAATAGAACACAAGTTTTACACTTTATGCGATTTAGTCCTTTTTACTGAATTAAGCCTTTAAACAATAAAATTTCTTTATGAAAATTTCACACAATAATTCTATCATGCTATAAACCATAATAAAATATGAAACTAAATATTTTGACTTCGGATTGTGGTCCCAAAACTATTGTTCCGACTAAAGTCTAAACTGGGTTGTTACATGGTGCCGAATTGAATTCCTTGTTACCCTCTCAGATTTTCGACTGGGGTTTGGTTTTCTCCTCATTTTGGCTTTTTTCAATTGTTTTTCATTCTTGAAGGCCGAATATTGCTAAAGGTTCCAACTAGTTTCTTTTTTTCTTCTTCTTTTTCGACTTCATTCTTCTCTACGGTAATCGTTTCCTTCCCCCATTGTTTATCGATTTTCTCTTCTTCTTCTACCCTAAACGTTCTCTTCTTCCTTTCTTTGGTCGAACCTTCTCTTTCCCTCAATTTCTCCTTTTCATCTCTTTTAGTCGATTCATTCTTTCTCTTGCGCTCAACTCCTAATTCTGTGGGTTCGGTAAGTTTTGGTGAGTGCTAAATCTGACTTTTCTGTTTGGAATATTGTTTAAGAGGGGTTTTGTTGTTGGTAGGAATTATTCAGTGGACTGGTGATCTTTGATTGGCGTGCAAGGTGTGCGAAATAACGTTGGTGCGTGTGAAGGTAACGTTTCGGGATTTTGGCATATGGTCTCTTTTATGCGTTTAAGGCAAGGTTGGTTAGAGGGAACACTACTTTTTATGATTAATAATCTTTTTCTAATGGAGGCCTAAATTGTGTTTAGGAAACCGATAGATGACTGTAGGGTTTCGATCGATGTTGAAGAAGTAAGGGAATCATTATCGTTCATTCTTAGTGCTAGTGGTTGCGCTACCTCCGAACTAATATCAGGTGTGTGTAACAGTACTTTATAAACATTATTGGTGAAAAGCTGAAAAGTGAATCTATCGACACCATACTAGCGTATGGCCACTCGTGTGGTAGGTCGTGTGACCGAACACAAGCATGTGGTCGACAAAGCAGGCCATGTGCGATTTCATGGGCTGGGCCAAACTGGGCCTTGTGGGGCCCACACGAGTAAACCACATGGGCGTGTGGAAATTATTAGGCTAGGCCAGGTAATCAATACAGCCAAGGCCATTTTGGTCCGTATGGACCACACGGGCGTATGGGCCTACATGGGTCAGCAGTATGGGCTCGAGGGCCCATTTTCATTGTTTGTCTACTAAGGTTGCACGGGTCGCCCGAGACGACTGTGGACCTACTGATGGATAGGTAAGCTTACTTAGACCTCTAATTGACTGAATGACTGTTATGCCCCTGTGTGATATATTTATATATATATATATGTACATGTAATGCTATATTTTAGCATGCTATGACTGTACTGAATACATACACGATACTATGATATGACATGACATGATTGCTTGATGCATTGCATGGGGATGGGTTGTTATTGATCGGAGGAAGTGTACTGAAAGGCTTCGAGCCTAAATTATTGGCAGCCTAGCTGCATATCACTGTATAGTGCCGCATTTGGTACTCTCTAGAGTGAAGGGATGGGTAGGTTGATTATATCCCCACATGGAGTGCAGGGTTGGATGGAGATAGAGTGTAGAGACTGGATAGGTAGGACTTGTATACTGTTTCATATGTTACTGCATTGATTAATGTTACTGTAATGGGCCAGGGCCCAAGCACATGACTGTTCTGTACTGAGATGGGTTAAAGCCCAAACTGAAATTGATACTGCTACTGTGAAGGGCTTAGGCCCAGTCTGTTACTGCTTGCATCTGATTGTATAATTACATGGGGATTACACACTGAGTTTTCGTCAACTCACCCTTTTGGTTTTACTTTACAGGTAACCCCCAGTCATAGGCGAATCAGTAGTGAGGAACTCAGATGTGGCCACACGTCCGTATACATTTTCGTACTTGATTATGTTTTTAAGTGTTATTATTTGGGGTATTTATTACTGTAAATGGCCTTTATGTGTTTTTACTTTAATTTGGGATTTTTATTTTGATTTATAACTGCTAGTTGTAGGATAAGACGCCAGTTTCAAAAATATAAATGTTTTAGCAAAAATACAATGAATACTCAATCTATTCAAAAGCTTCCGCAATAAATGACGTTTTGAAAATTAATAACGTTTTAAAAATAAATAACTTTTTAATGATTCATGCTTTAAAAATGAACAACTCGTTTTTAACTCATCATTGAATAACAAAAATCGATTAAATAGAAATAAGGATTTCAACGACAACATATTTTATGAAAAACACTTCATTGTGACATCGCCAGATTCGACCATAACGTCCAGGCCGGGTTTAGGGTGTTACATTTAGTGGTATCATAGCCAGATTGTAAAACTCAACTGTGGATTAAGTTTTTTTTTAAACTTGAATTTCTAAAGAACTGTTTTCAACTGGTTTGAAGTGTTTAGAAATATTTTACTGAATGTGTGGCACGACGAGTCTTCAATGTCGATCCTGTAAGTTCTCTCAAAAAACTGCATTATGATTTTGACTAAAACTGTTATATGTTCTAAACTGAAACTACTATAGGTAGTATATCTTACGACTACTATGGATGGATTGTACTAAAAACCCTTAAGATAGTGTATACTGAGATTGTAGCAAAACTATTAGGCCGATTCACGAAATCGAACACTGAATTACTATACTACTTTGCATAAAACTTTGATTAACAAGTACTGAAACTGTAATCTGATCTGCATAAAATTGCTAATACAGATAATATGATATTAGACAATGAGCACTAGGGGTACTCGCAGACGGAGTACAAGAAGCCGTGGTAGAAGCCGTAGAGGTGCTCGAGCTGGGTCCTCGTCATCTAGCCATATACCTAATTTGGAAACTAGTGAGACACCGGCTTTACCTGTGACTGAGACTGGGTCTCATGATCGAACGGCTAGGGACGACGCACTGTCCCAAGCCATGTTAAGAATTCTGGAAAGGGTCGCTAGGACCAATATTGGTACTAGGGGCTGAGGGTCGGTTACGGAACAACTCCGGTCCAATAGAGTTGAGATTTTTAGGGGTATTGCTGGAGTTGCCCCTAACGTGGCTGAGTACTGGATAGAAGCCACGGAGAGAATTATAGATGACCTAGACTGCACCCCCAAGTAAAAGTTAAAGGGTGTTGTATCGCTGCTACGAGATGAAGCATATCAGTAGTGGCTCACTGTAAAAGAGGGTACTCAGCCCGAATGACTGACCTGGGAATTCTTCAAATCTACCTTCCAGGGTAAATATGTGGGTGCTAGTTATGTGAATGCCTGGAGGAGAGTATTTTTAAATCTGACTCAGGGGGACAGATCAGTGGCCGAATATGAGATCGAATTTTTAAGGCTGAGCCGCTATGTGAGAGGTATGGTGGCGACTGAGTACGAGCGATGTGTTCGCTTTGAGGACAGCCTCAGAGATAGCTTAAGAGTTCTGATAGCTCCATAGAGGGAGCGATACTTTGCTGCACTAGTGGATAAGGCGAAGATCGCCGAAGAGGTTAAGCGCACTGAACGCCAAAAATGTGAGAAAGAGAGAGGTAGGAACAAGCGGGAGTCGGAGCCCTCGAGTTCCATTCAGAGGCTTAAGAAAAAGGCTAGAGTGGATGGGTCAATCAGAGTTGGGGCCTCTATGGTTGCTACTGGTAAACAGCCCTGTATCGATTATGGGAGACACCATCAGGACGAGTGCTGGAAAAGAACTAGGGCATGTTTAAGGTGCAATTCATTAGAGCACCGTATCAGAGAGTGTCCACGGAGGCCTGATCAGATGCAAACTCTTAGTTTGGGTACTGTGTAGCCGCCAAGGGGTGTTCAACAGCCACTGAAAGGGCACGGACAGGCTCGAGGTGGTAATGGGTTGGGCCATGGGTAGAGTGCACCAGGTAAATGTGCTAACTAGACTGAGACAAGGTAGCCAGCTCTAGTATATGCTGCACGTCACCAAGAGGAGAGAGATGCTCTGGACATCATCACAGGCACATTCTTAATTTTTAATTTACCTTATACTGCATTGATAGATATAGGATCCACTCATTCCTATGTTGCCAGCTCTGTTACTGAAAACTTGGGGATTCCAGTTGAGAGCACTCTGAGTAAAATTACGATATTAAGTCCATTGGGGCAGTCCGTCCAGGTTAATAAGTTGTTTAGAGACGTCCCTTTAAAAGGACCTCCCTTTGGAGTTATTTTTTTAGCCAATCTAATGGAACTCCCTTTTGAAGAATTCGATCTAATACTGGCATGGATTGGCTAGTTAAGCACCGAGTGAACTTGGATTGTGCCACTAAATAGGTGGTATTAAGAACTGAGGAGGACAACGAAGTAGTTGTAATTGGGGAACGTCGAAACTACTTGTTGAATGTGATTTCTGCATTGAGGGCTGAAAAGTTGGTTCGTAAGGGATGTGAGGTGTATGTGGCCTACATCAGTGTTTCAAATTCTGGGGATTCTTCTGTTAGAGAAATCAGAACTGTTAAAGACTTTTTATACATATTCTCTGAAGAGCTACCTGGGTTACCTCCAAACTGTGAAGTTGAGTTTGGGATTGAGCTCCTTCCTGGTAAAGCTCCGGTGTCCATTGCCCTTTATAGAATGGCACTGAAGAAGCTTGTAGAGCTTAAAGCTCAAATCCAAGAGTTACTGGATCGTGGGTTTATCTGCCCTAGTGTGTCTCCGTGGGAAACACCAGTTTTTTTCATAAAAAAGAAAGATGAATCCATGTGGATGTGCATTTATTATAGACAGTTGAACAAGTTGACCGTCAAGAATAAATACCCCTTGGCGAGGATAGACATTCTATTCGATCAGTTCTGAGGGGCTTCGATTTTCTATAAAATTGATCTTCGATCTGGGTACCATCAGTTGAGGGTTAAGGAGGCTGATGTACATAAGACTGCATTTAGGACTCATTATGGTTATTATAAGTTCTTAGTAATGCCGTTTGGACTGACGAATGCACCAGCAGCCATTATGGATCTGATGAACCAAGTGTTCCAGCCCTATCTGGACCGGTTCGTGGTAGTCTTTATTGAAGACATTCTGGTGTATTTAAGGACTGAGGATGAACATGATGAACATCTCTGAGTAGTTCTGCAGATACTGAGGGAGAAATAGTTGTATGCCAAGTTCAATAAATGTGAGTTCTGGTTAAGAGAAGTAACATTTCTGGGCCACGTAGTCTCTGCTAAGGGGATTAGGGTCGATCCTCGAAAGATTGAGGCTGTCTTGGATTGGAAGCAGCCTAAGACTGTATTAGAGATTCACAGTTTTTTGGGACTGGCTGGGTACTTTGACGATATGTAGAGGGGTTTTCTCTTATTAAAACACCCTTGACTAAGCTGCTATGTAAGAGTGTGCCGTTTAACTGGACTGATGCGCAGTAAAAGAGCTTTGAGAAGCTCAAGACTATATTGACTGAGGCCCTTATTTTGATATAGCCAGAGTCTGGGAGAGAGTTTACTGTGTACAGTGATGTATCACATGTCGGTCTGGGATGTGTGTTGATGCAAGAGGGTAAGGTAGTAGCGTACGTGTCTCGTCAGCTTAAAACTCATGAGGTGAACTATCCGACACATGACTTGGAGTTGGCCGTGGTGGTATTCGCACTAAAAATCTGGAGGCATTACTTGTATAGTGAGAAGTGTATCATTTACACCGATCAAAAAAGTCTCAAGTACCTCCTCACTCAGAATGAACTAAATCTTAGGCAGCGTAGATGGATTGAGCTACTTAAGGACTACGAATGTACGATTGGATACCACCCTGGAAAGGCCAATGTGGTGGCCGACGCACTGAGCCGTAGAGCTATTACTGATCTGAGGGCGATGTTTGCTCACCTCAGTTTATTTGATGACGGTAGCCTAATGGCTGAACTCTAGGTAAAACCGATGTGGATTGAGTAAATTAAGAGTAAACAGTTGGAGGATGAGTCATTGGGTCTTCGATTTTGACAAATTAAGAGTGGGAACACTGCATATTTTGATCTTAATAGCGAAGGGGTACTTTGTTTTCGTGGGAGAATCTGTGTACCGAAAGATACTGAATTGAGGCAGTCCATACTGCGAGAGGCACATAGTAGCCCATATGCTATGCATCTTGGCAAACATAAGATGTACCGAGACCTTCGTGAGTTGTATTGGTGGCCAGGTCTTAAGCGAGAGGTTACCGATTTTGTGAGTAAATAATTTACATGCCAGCAGGTTAAGGCTAAGCATCAGTTACCTTCGGGGTTACTTCAGCCAGTCAAGATTCCGATATGGAAGTGGGAGAGAGTGACTATGGACTTCATTAGTGGCCTACCCCTCACACCTACTAAGAAGAATGTTGTATGGGTCATCATGGATCGATTGACCAAATCCACTCACTTCATACCAGTTCGTACGGACTGCTTTCTGCAGAAGTTGGAAAAACTATATGTGTCTGAGATAGTGAGACTACATTGGGTACCGGTGTCGATAGTATCTAATAGGAATCCCTGTTTCACATCTCTGTTCTAGACAAAGCTACATGAAGCTCTGGGTACAATGTTGGACTTCAGTACTGCGTTCCATCCTCAAACAGACAGTCAGTCAGAGAGGGTGATTCAGATATTGGAGGACACATTGAGGAGTTGTGTAATTGATTCCGAGGTAGTTGGAAGGAGTTTTTGCCATTGGCTGAGTTCGCTTATAACAATAACTACAAGTTTAGCATACAGATGGCACCTTACGAGGCCCTATATGGTCGTAAGTGCCATACTCCCTTGTATTAGACAGATTTGGGCGAGCGGCGCATTCTGGGTTCTGAACTAGTTTCTAATACCGAGGATAAGGTCAGATTAATTCAAGATCAACTATAAGAGGCATCTAATAGACAAAAATCGTATACGAATCTGAAGTGTCGAGAAATAGAATCTTCTGTGAGGGACTTCGTATCTCTCAAGGTCTCACCATGGAAAAAGATAATGAGATTTGGTTATAAGGGTAAATTGAGCCCCAAATTCATTAGACCTTATCGCTTACTGAGACATGTGGGACCAGTTGTCTACCAGCTGGACTACCTCCAGAATTAGAGCAGATTCACAATGTGTTCCACGTCTCTATGTTGAGAGGCTATCGCTCTGATCCCACACATATTATTCCAGTTGAGGAGATCGAGGTTAGGCTAGATCTAACCTTCGAGGAGGAGCAAGTACAGATATTAGACTGCGATGTTAAAGTTCTGAGAAGAAAGTCCATCTCATGGTTAAAGTTCTTTGGCGTAATCATAGCTCTGAGGAGGCTACGTGGGAACCGAAGGATGCGATGTGTCAACAATATCCTAATCTTTTCTGATCAGGTAAAATTTTGAGGCCAAAATTCCCTTTCAGGGGGTAGAGTTGTAACATCCCAAAAAATTTTAATATTTATTTTTGTATGTTTGTGATACAAATATCTGTCTGCTTCAATGGTTAAGTGTTCTGGGAGTGTCTAAGAAGTCTTGGGTCCAAGCCTTAGCTTGAGAAAAATTTTGTTTTTATTTGAATAAACCCCTATCTTTAGATAGTAGGCTTATAAATAAATACTGGTAAAATATGTTAGAATAGGCCTGTTGGTCTGGCAGTTAAGTGGAGAGCTTATGGGCAGGAGGCCTGGGGTTCGAGTCTTTGCACAAACAATGAGGAACTTATTTTATTGCTTTGTTGGTATTTTAGTCCAGCCAAAATACTGAAGAGTTTGACTGAGGATTGGTTTCGATTGTTGAGAGGATTTTGGTGAGATAAGAGGGTGGATTTTAAGGAGAGATTTTAGGGATATGAAGGGAAAGTTGGTTCCGAATTGAATTTCTTGTTGCTCTCTCAAATTTTCAGCTGAGGTTTGGTTTTCTCCTCATTTTTGCTTTTGTCAATTGTTTTTCATTCTTGAAGGCGGAATATTGCTAAGGGTTCCAACTAGTTTCTTTTTTCTTCTTCTTCTTTTTTGATTTCGTTCTTCCCTACGGCAATCGTTTCTTCCCCTCATTATTTATCGATTTTTTCTTCTTCTTCTACCCCACTAACAAACATTCTCTTCTTCCTTTCTTTGGCTGAACCTTCTCTTTCCTTCATTTTTTCCTTTTCATCTCTTTTAGCCGATTCATTCTTTCTCTTGCGCTCAACTCCTAATTCTGTGGGTTTTGTAAGTTTCGGTGAGTGCTAACTCTGAATTTTCTATTTGGAATATCGTTTAAGAGGGGTTCTGTTGTTGGTAGGAATTATTCAACGGACTGGTGATCTTTGTTTGGCATGCGAAGTGTGCAAAACCCCATTGGTGCGTGTGAAAGTAACATTTCGAATTTTGGCATATGGTTTCTTTTATGCATTTAATGCAAGGTTGGTTAGAGGGAACACTACTTTTTATGATTAATAATCTTTTTCTAATGGAGGCCTAAATTGTGTTTAGGTAACCGATAGGTGACTGTATGGTTTCGATCGATGCTAAAGAAGTAAGGGAATCATTATCTTTCATTCTAGGTGCTAGTGGTTGCGCTACCTTCGAACTAATATCAGGTGTGTGTAATAGTACTCTATAAACATTATCGGTGACAATCTGAAAAGTGAATCTATCGACACCATACGGGCGTGTGGCCGCTCGTGTGGCAGGCCATGTGACCGAACACGAGCATGTGGTCGACAAGCGAGGCCATGTGCGATTTTATGGGCTAGGCCAAACTAGGCCATATAGGCCTATGGGCGTGTGAAAATTGTTAGGCCGAGCTGGGTAATCAACACAGTCAAGGCCATTTTGGGCCGTGTGGACTACATGGGCGTGTAGGCCCACACGGGCCAGCAACATGGGCTTGAGGGCCCATTTTCGCTGTTTGTCTACTAAGGTTGCACGGGTCGCCCGAGACGACTGTGGACCTACTAGGGGATAGGTAAGCCTACTTTGACCCCTAATTGACTGAATAACTGTTATGCCCCTGTGTGATATATTTATATATATATAACACATGTAATGCTATATTTTAGCATGCTATGTAGACTGTACTGAATACATACACGATACTATGATATGACATGACATGATTGCTTGATGCATTGCATGGGGATGGGTTGTTATTGATCAGAGGAAGTGTACTGAAAGGCTTCGAGCCTAAATTACTGGCAGCCCAGCTACATATCACTGTATAGTGTCGCATTCGGTACTCTCTGAAGTGTATGGATGGGTGGGTTGATTATATCCCCACATGGAGTGTAGGGTTGGACGGAGATTGAAACACCCCAAACCCGGCCCACGAGCTTTGACCAGATTTGGTATGTTCCTCAAGTAAACCGGTTCAAATTCTTTTGTTACTTAGAGAAAACTTGTGTGATTTTAAAAAAAAATGTTGTTTGGGTTGGGCTTGTGTTGAAAACCAATTCAATTTTTTTTTATATTAGAAAACCCTTTTTAATTCTATGTGATAAAACATATAGAGTATATTTTAAAAACAAAATAAATTACTTGGTCTTTAAACTTAATAAAAATTTGTAACATAATTAAACAATAAACAGAAATAAAATAGTGCACTATGGCCTTAAGGCCTTATTACATCAAATAAATCCAAATAATTCAGAGTACTTAAAAATAATTAATAGTCCATTAAAATAAAGACTTCAAGTTGAGCATGGCCACCACAAGTCCTGCCGTCCCGGTCCATCACTGTTCATCACCTGAAACATGGTCCCACAACGGGGTGAGTCAACAGACTCAATGTGTACACAACACTAAATCATAATCGAATCACGCATAACAATTATTACACATTCATATCATAGCATACAAGTTATGATGCATTCCCAAAACCCAAACCTATTAAGCCATCCGCTACACTCCCCCGTACCAACCTGTACACCGTGGGGACTACTAAGTCGACCCTCCTTCCGCTACACTCCATATCGCGGTCTTAGGTCACCACGTTCAGATTACTGTGGTCTTATGTCACCACATTCAAATTACTGTGGTCTTAGGTCACCACATTCAGATATCACGGTCTTAGGTCACCGTGTTCGTGGTCTTAGGTCACCACATTCACTTCCCTTTTCAAAAAAAACCCATGTGCCCCATATAATAGTAATATGCATAAATATGCCAGAGTTCACATTCTTATTCTTGTTCTCATGTTGCAATTAACATATTTCATAATCCTAGTAGGAGTAGGAAACGTACCTGAGTACTTTGTACCCTAACATGGTACCTTAGCCACTTTCATATTCTTAATATCACATATATTTTTATTAAACCTAGCCATAAAACGTATTAAGAATTAGTGTGGGGTACACACCTGATTCGCTTAGCAAATTCCTTGAGAACTCAAAATCTGATCTACCGCTTAGATCCTTAATCCCTACATTTGATTAATCACTTACTAATTTAATAAAATGCCATTCGGCCATAAATCCAAATCCTAGTAGGATTAGTATACTTAAAACTTACCTTGTTGCCGATTGGGACACCAACAAATCCCGAAATCTTCGCTTTACCCTTCCTTGTATTCGGCCAAGCATTATAACACTTAAACAAATTAGTTTCGGCTTTTTAAACAATTATGAAATAGATATAGGTATCAAATCAAGCCTTGGCCGAACATACCTAGGTTTTACCTTCCAAATCTTAAATCCCGAATTGGATCCTTGCTTCCTTACTGCTGTCGAAAACCCTATAGACACATGTTAGAGTTTAATCTAACATTAAACATAATGAATGGCCTTTGGCCGAATCTTATAGTTTCTTACCTTGAAGCTTTAAATCCCGAAAAAATCCTCCTTTTAGTTGACTACTTTGATAATCCCGAAAGATCCTTCCAAATTTTGGCCAAAATCAATAATAAGGATTAGCCTTTTGAGATTTCGACAAGTCCTTAAAGGAAAGAATAAAAACCAAACTTGATCTTACCTCTACTAAAGAAATCGACAGCACCTTTATTTGAAGCCCTTCAAAAATTCGGCTATGAATACTTGGAGACTAGATGATCACTTATGTATTCGGCTTCAAGATGAAAAGAGAAGGATATTAGCCTCAGAAAGAATCGGCACTTAATGGAAGAAGTTTTGGCTAGAACACAAGGTGTATTTTCGGCTTGGAGAAAGAAAAGAGAAGAGAGGATTTTTGCTAGGAGAATTTCGGCAGAGAAAATAGAGAAGAAGAATGAGTGAATGGCCTTAGTTCTCCTCCTTGTACCAAAATTACTAGGCCAAGAATCCTTTGCTTGGCCACCACTCTTCCTTATTTGATAACTTTATCTCTTTAATTTAAAAGAAATAAAGAATAATCCTTTATTATCTCCTAGAAAAATTATCTAAAATAACTCATCATTTATCCCTATTTAGCCGAAATTTAAAGAGAATAAAACTCTTCTTTTTAAAGACCTTGTGCCGTCCACCTCACTTCTTCGGGAAGCAAAATAAAAATTTCTTTTATTTGCTTCCCTTGTGACTCGAACTCAGGCCCAATACCCTTGCATGTGGCGCCATTTCCAGAGGCCCTAAGTGGCATCTCCAGGCCACTTTTCCAAGCCTGTTTGTGTGTCAAATTTCACATACTTTTTCTCTTAAGGCCACCTTGCCTCAGTTTCCTCTTTTAAACTTTAAAACTCGACATTTCTAAGTCATTTCTAAGTTTCCAAAAATTTTCGTTTGGCTCTTTAAACTTGACATTTCCTTACATTTCCAAGTTTCCAGAAATGTTCACTTTCCTCTTTTGAATCATTTCCAAATCATTTCCTAGTTTCCAAAAATGTTCACTTTCCATTTTTAAACTTAACATTCCCATACATTTTCAGGTTTCCAAAATGTTCATTTCTAAATCTTTTCCATACATTTCCGGGTTTCCAAAAATATTCAAAATTTATTCGTAATACTTAAGACATGTCATTTCGTACAATTAAACCGAAAATGCATAGGCCCTTTTCAGGATGTTACAGAGATGGAGTGTAGAGGCTGGATGGTTAGGACTTTTACAATGTTTCATATGTTACTGCACTGATTAATGGTACTGTAATGGGCCAGGGCCCAAGCACATGACTATTCTGTACTGAGATGGGTCAAAGCCCAAACTGAAATTGATACTGCTACCGTGAAGGGCTTAGGCTCAGTCTGTTACTGCTTGCATCTGATTGTATAATTGCATGGGGATTACACACTGAGTTTTCGTAAACTCACCCCTTTTGTTTTACTTTACAGGTAACCCCCATTCATAGGCGGATCGGTAGCGAAGGACTCAGAGGTGGCCACACGTCCGCATACATTTTTGTACTTGATTATGTTTTTAAGTGCTATTATTTGGGGTATTTATTACTGTAAATGGCCTTTATGGGTTTTTACTTTAATTTGGTATTTTTATTTTGATTTATAACTGCTAGCAGTAGGATAAGATGAGAGTTTTCAAAAAGACAAACATTTTAGCAAAATTACCACGAATACACAATCTATTCAAAAGCTTCCGCAATAAATGATGTTTTGAAAGTTAATAACGTTCTAAAAACAAATAACTTTTCAATGATTCATGCTTTAAAAATGAACGACCTTTTTTTTACTCATCATTCAATAACACAAAACGATTAAATAGAAATGAGGATTTTAACAACAACATATTTTACGAAAAACACTTCAGTGTGACATCGCCAGATTCGGCCATAACGTCCAGGTCGGGTTTGGTGTGGTACAAATGTTTAGAAAAACTTAAATCCGGAATCACTTATCTCAGTCCCAAAATTTGAACTCCAACTCTTGTTTTGAAAATAAACATTTTGGCAAATCATTTCCAACTTAAGAAGAAACACTCGTTAAAACTATCCGTTTTTTATTTTAAAAAAAACTCTTTAGGGGTTACTTAATTTTGTAGCGGAAAAATTTTAGAGTTTTAATTTTGAAAATTGAGTTTTAAATTGTTAACCCTAGAGGCTTTGCCATTTCATGAAGAAATGCTCAAACCCAAACAAACAGAACAAGACCCAAAAACAAAGTCTAAACAAATTTACAATCCAAAATTATTAAAAACATAACTATCTTATTTAATTATCCGTGAATTATTCCAAGCTCCTGCACGCCATCTAATCCTAACCTTAGCGTTTACTTGGAAGGTCAGAAATAAAACAAAGAGGTGAGCTATAACAAATCAGAAACTCAAATTGAGATCACACATAATACAATATACAAATAAGAAAATCACAGAAAATTTCATAATGATCAATTAAACAAAAGTGAGTATGCATGACTATGCCAAAGCAGTATTTTTCAGAAAATCATATTGCGAATTTTTCAGAAAACGTCCTACCCAACTCCGCTACACACCGAAATAGAGTTCCCCAGAACTCATCTAACCAAATCACACCACTAGAATAGTTGTGGTCAATGCCACCAAATATTGCAGATAAACTACCAGATCGAACATATGTAATCAAACCACTGTATTGTAGCCCAACCACTAGAACAATCATATGTGGTTGAGCTACCATAATTGCAGGTAAGCTACTAGACAGAAATGTGGATAAACCACCAGAATACGCAAATCATTAAACTGCCAAAATCTTCCTCCTTTCAACATTATCTCAAACCCCATACAATGTGCCATGGTTTGCATATACGGAATTAGAATGATGAGCATGTAGGACATGTAGATGCATGATAAACCGTAAAAGTAACATATTTTAATCCCACATTTATTATGCTTTTTGAAGATTTATGCCTTGTTTTGTATAAAAAGGTGCTTGTAATCCTTTCTTTTCATGTCTTATACCCAGGAAAGCACCCGAGGATGAAATGAACACAAAACAGGCCTAAATCGAAGCAAATAGGCCTTTCCACGAAATCGACACGGCCTGGGCCAAGGTCCACACGGCCGTGTCCCGACGAACACCTAGAGCACGGTTTCATTACCACCACAAACGGTCGTGCCATAAGTAGAAATCCGAGCACGGTCAGGTCTCGATTTGCACGGGCGTGTGACATGGCCCTGCCTAAGAGAAGATCTAACATAATTAAGCGGAGTTGATCGGGTGCCTAGAGATAGGGTTACGAGATTTTACCGGATTAGGGTGAAACCTAATATGGGAGTCCATTGATCGATTTACTGCTATCCTAGGGGGTTATTATAAATGAACGAGAGTTCCACTAATTAACCTAGGGTTAGACGTTATTCGCCTCGAGAGAGGGTTTAACATAGGTTAGGGAGTCTCACGGATCAAGCTAAGTAAAGAAATCATATAATTTAGGGTTAGATAATAAATGAAGTCTAGGTGGATTCTTCCCAAGGGTATCATCAAAATAAACTGAGTCTTTTTCAAGTTATCCCCAAATTCGTATTTTTGTATTTGTTTCCTTAGTTTAGTTGTCGTTAATTTAGTTTAAAAGCAACCTTCACCCTATTTAGGTTAAATAATAAAAAGAAAGTGAGTATTAATACTTTTAGTTCCTTTGGGTTTGATATCCGGTCTTGCCTAAGCTATACTACTGTAACACCCCAAACCCGGCCCACGAGCCTTGACCGAATCTGGTATGTCACGGAGTAAAAACGTTTTGAAAGATTTGGATTAACAGTGGAAATCTGAAAATATTGTGGAAGTTATAAAACGGTGTTTGCTAAAACTCAGGTGGGTTGATTTGATAAACGCGATTGAGTTGAAACCTTTTTCCTTTGAAACCATTTAATCATTTAAATTTTTAGAAACATCGGAGTTTTCGTTAACTTGGTAAATTTTGCTACCCGATGGTAACATCTTTGAAAACGCGTACGAGTACTTATTTTGAAAACGTTACTTTTAACCGATCGATTTAACAGTTTATAAGTTCATTAGCAATATAATAGAAATAAAGTAAAAGCAACTACTTAAACACCCAAATAATAATTAGCGGCCATATTACAAACCAAATCAAAATTTATCAAATAGTAAACTTTAACTGTACGAAATAAAATTTCAAGTCCAAGGAACAAGCATGGCCGCCTCGAGTCCTCTCCGGCTCCATCTCCGCGATCTACTCACCTGCAAAATGATATGTGGTACCAAACCACTGGTGGTGCCAAACCACTGGGACTTAGTCACAAATTATATCAACGGTGTGGTGAAAACCACTGGTGGTACCAAACCACTGGTGACCGAAGTCACAAATACCAAATGATGGGGCCAACCCATCGTGTGGTCAAAACCACTGGTGACAGTCCATAGAGATCATCTCCCTCCTCTCATCAATCCCACCATCATCATGCTCACATAACAAGTATCATGATCCCATATATCATGCATTTGTATATAGCATAGCATTTAACAGCATATGATGGCATACACAACATACATCATAGATCAAGTAATAGGGGACTTACCCGAAATCCAAGCTTATGCCCACAAGGCAAAGTTACTACATGAGAGGTTATATATATCATCATAATAACAGTCTATACTAATAAAGTGTGTAAGAGTTTACACACCTGTTTTTTTGCGAGACTAGCGAATCCCGAGCTATACTAGCAAAATTCCGTGATATAGTTTTCCCCTACATTCGGCCAACACCCACACTTAAGATCTAATAGCCATTCGGCTATATTAATAATCCCGCAAAAATATGTAGTACTCGAAGAACACCTACCTTGAGTGCCGATTTGGTCTTCTACCAAATCCCGAAACTACACTTATTCCCGAGATCGTTGAGATCCCTATATGGCACATATTAGTTCGGCTTAAAGTACAAATCTTTGACAAATGGCCCTTGGCCGAAACTACATGTCACCTTATCAAAACGAAACGAAGTCCCGGGAAGCCACTCCTTCAATGCACCTTCACGTTTACTACACACAAGAGAGCAAAACTCTTAATGTCTTAAGAACACATTCGGCCAACCTTACCAAGGTTTGGACACTTGTATTCGGCACACTAAAAAGGAAAAGAAAGAAAAACCAAATGCTAACTAAGGACACTTACCAACCTTTGAAGACGACAGCACTATCCTTTGGGGATTCGACCTAAGCTCTATATGGTAAGTAATATTCGGCCACAAGGTTTAGTGTATGTTTCAAGGAAGAACCAAAAGTAGCAAAGGAGAAGAAAGGAGTTTTGGTTTGAACAACAATGAAAGAAAACAAGGCAAGTAACATGTGCTAGCCGAAATACTCCCTAGCTCCTTCAAAACCGAAGCTCAAACTCCTAGAGTCCCCATTTCGGGCAAGATCAAATTGAAAAGAAACGAAGAATAAATCCAAAGAATTTCGGCACCTCCCTTGCTAGCTTCAAAACCGACCATGAAGGTCCCTAAGGCATGCTTCATTCGGCCAAGAAAAATTTTGAAAGAAAGGCAAAACAAATTGAAGACATTCGGCCATGCTTCCAATGTGCTAAATCTCCATCACCAAAAATAAAACATAAATTCCCATCACTTATTTCCTTCTTCCAATAATTAGAATAAAATAAAAATCTTACCCATTCTCTTAATCCCCTCTTCCCATAAAAATAAAAATAAAAATAATAGTTCCCATACCTCCAACAACATTGAAAACAAAAATTAATTTGTCTTCATCAAATTGGGAGCCCATGCAGGCCACTACTCCCACGCCGGCATAAAATAAATAAAACTGAGCAGATGCTGCCCCTAGATCTCGAACCCGTGACCTGAAGCAAGCACTCCTCACTTACTGCCACTCTGCCGCTGCTTATTCCGTGACATAACTCGTCACAAATTTCTTTTAAACACTCCCTCGTTAGCTCCCTTTCCTCTTAATGCCAGAAGCCAAAATAAAAACACCCCTTTTTGCATTCTACGCCACTCGAACCTAGGACCAACTGAACCGCTTACAAGTAACGCCCCAGGCCACTTTGCCAAGGCGTTTATTTGTGACATAAACCCGTCGCAATTCCTTTTAAGCTCTCCTTAACCCCTTCCTTTTTAACGCTAAAACAAAATAAAACGTCCTTTTCTCCCAGCGTGACTCGAACCCGAGTCCCTTCACTAAGGCCCCTCAGTGGCGCTCCCAAGCCACTTTGCCAGGCCGACCTTCATGCCCTTAAACCGCACCATTTATTCTTTAAACCTTCCTAGCCCAACACCCTTCCTGACGCAAAAATAAAACTCCCAGGTGCAAACTAGGCGGCTTAAACCCTTGTTCTGCCGCACCTTCTAGCATCCCTAGGTAGCGTCCCTAGCCATCATGCCACTTGGTTTCTCATGTCACTACCTTGCCAAAAATTTCCCTTAACCCTTATCTCACCTAGCTTCCTCCCCTTAGGCACAAAAAGAAATTTTCAGCTTTAGGTCAGACCTAGCCCGGGGTTAAGACTAGACCCTAAAACAAGTCAAATGAGCATAGCATTCCATCATTCCGAGCATGTGAAAATAATAAAAATAATAAAAATAATAAAATTGCAAACAACCCCTAATTCGGGATATTACAGTTCTATCCCCTTAAAAATAATTTCGTCCCCGAAATTACCTGGATCCGAAGAGTTGGGGGTATTGCTGCCGCATCACATCCTCGGGTTCCCACGTGGCCTCTTCCGTACTATGGTTTTGCCATAACACCTTTACCAAAGGTACTGACTTCCTCCTCAGAACTTTGACATCTCGATCCAAAATCTGTACCGGCTCCTTCTCAAAAGACAAGTCCGCGTTTACCTCAATATCTGCAATCAGCACGATGTGTGATGGATCTGACCGATAGCGCCTAAGCATTGACACATGGAAGACGTCATGAATCTGACTTAATTCTGCTGGCAATTCAAGCTGGTAAGCTACTGGTCCCATACGTTTC
This sequence comes from Gossypium australe, assembly GCA_005393395.2. NCBI lineage: Eukaryota > Viridiplantae > Streptophyta > Magnoliopsida > Malvales > Malvaceae > Gossypium > Gossypium australe. Next base: position 126,759,157 of record CM016614.1, on the reverse strand, counting down.
AACACTGTGTACGGCCCGATGAACCTAGGGCTTAGCTTGCCCTTCCGACCAAACCTCAGCACCTTCTTCCAAGGTGATACCTTCAAGAAGACCTTATCACCCACTGCATACTCCACATCTCTGCGCTTAAGATCAGCGTAGGATTTCTGCCTGTCCGACGCCTCTTTAAGACGAACCCGAATTACCCTAACCTTATCTTCCGTTTCTGCCACCAACTCTGGACCCAACATCTGACGTTCACCCAATTCTGTCCAACAGGTAGGAGTACGGCATTTCCGACCATACAGCGCCTCATATGGTGCCATCTGAATACTCACTTGATAACTGTTGTTATAAGCGAATTCTGCCAAAGGTAGGTACTCCTCCCAACTACCACGGAAGTCCAAAACACAGCCTCTTAACATATCTTCCAACACCTGGATTACTCTCTCAGATTGTCCATCAGACTGTGGATGAAAAGCCGTGCTGAAATTTAACTTCGTACCCAACGCCTGATGTAAGGCCTTCCAGAATCTCGACGTGAACCGGGGATCTCTATCTGAGATAATGGACACTGGTACTCCATGCAACCGCACTATCTCAGCTATATACAGGTATGAAATGGGCCGATTTAGTTACCCGGTCTACTATCACTCATATTGAGTCTTTCTTACTGGGCGTAAGGGGAAGCCCACTTACAAAATCCATCGTAATCCCCTCCCACTTCCACTGTGGGATCTTTACCGGCTGTAACAGCCCTGATGGCAACTGATGCTCAGCCTTAACTTGCTGGCATGTCAGACACTTGCCCACTAACTCGGTTACTTCTCGCTTAAGACCCGGCCACCAAAACTGCTCCCTTATATCCCGATACATCTTGCTGCCTCCAGGATGCATAGCGTACGGGCTGCTATGCGCTTCTTTAAGAATCTGCTACCTCAAATCATCATCCCTAGGCATACATACTCTCCCCTGAAAATACAACACTCCATCACTACCCAAGCTGAAACCTTCGGCCTCACCACTCTGTACTTGAAACCTCCGAGTACACAAAACTTCGTCGATCAACTGCCTCTCTTTAACTTCATCGATCCAAGACGGTTTCACTCGAAATTCCGCCAGAAGACTACCATCCTCATAGAGACTTAGGTGAGCAAACATTGCTCGCAAATCCGCTACCACCTTACGGCTCAATGCATCAGCGACTACATTAGCCTTGCCTGGATGGTATTCGATAGAACAGTCGTAGTCCTTCAGCAACTCAATCCACCTCCGCTGCCTCAGATTTAAATCCTTTTGGGTCAAGAGGTACTTCAGGCTCTTGTGATCTGAGTACACCACCGATTTCTCCCCATACAGATAGTGCCTCCAAATTTTCAAGGCAAAAACCACAGCAGCTAATTCCAAATCATGCGTCGGATAGTTACCTTCGCGAGGCCTCAACTGCCGTGACGCATAAGCGACCACCTTCCCTTCTTGCATCAACACACACCCTAAACCAGTATGCGATGCATCACAATACACAGTGAATTCCTTTCCTGACTCAGGCTGAATCAAGACTGGTGCTTCTGTCAACAACTTCTTTAGTTTGTCGAAGCTCTCTTGCTGCTTCTTAGACCACACAAACGAAACTCTTTTTCTCAACAACTTGGTCAACGGTGCTGCAATTAAGGAGAAATTTTCCATGAATCTTCTGTAATATCCTGCCAACCCGAGAAAAATTTGGATTTCCGTAACCGACTTTAGTGGTTTCCACTCCAATACAGCCTCAATCTTACTAGGGTCCACCCTGATTCCCTCAGCTGAAACAACATGCCCTAGAAAAGTTACCTCCTTAAGCCAGAATTCACACTTGCTGAATTTGGCGTACAACTGTTTCTCTCTTAGAACTTGCAGAACCACATGAAGGTGTGCGTCATGCTCCTCCTCAGACTTCGAGTACACCAAAATGTCGTCTATAAACACTACGACGAACCGATCCAGATAGGGTTGGAAAACCCGGTTCATCAGGTCCATAAACGCGGCTGGTGCATTCGTCAAACCAAAAGGCATTACCAGAAACTCGTAGTGCCCATACCGAGTACGGAATGCCGTCTTATGGATATCAGCTTCCCTCACCTTAAGCTGGTGATACCCCGATCTGAGGTCGATCTTAGAGAAAACTGATGCACCCTTGAGTTGATCGAACAAATCATCAATCCTGGGCAAAGGATACCGGTTCTTTATTGTCAGCTTGTTCAGCTGTCGATAGTCTATGCACATCCTCATTGTCCCATCCTTCTTCTTGACAAAAAGCACTGGAGCTCCCCAAGGCGATACACTCGGTCGGATGAATCCTCTATCTAACAACTCCTGAATCTGTGCCTTCAACTCTACTAATTCTTTCGGTGCCATCCGATACGGAGCTATAGATACTGGCGCGATTCCGGGTAACAAATCTATACCAAACTTAACCTCACGATCAGGAGGTAGACCCGGGAGTTCTTCTGGAAACACATCAACATACTCCCTTACAGTCTGGACATCCCCAATAGCTGCGTCCTTAGCTTCCAAAGCACGAACATGCACTACATATGCCTCACAACCCTTCCTAACCATATTTTCCGCCTTCAATGCAGAAACCAGATTAGATAGGTAATCTCTCCTCTTACCTGTCATTACTACCTCATCTCCTTTCACGGTCTTTAACACCATGCGCTTAGCTGTGCAATCCAGGCTAGCTTGATACTTTACTAGCCAATCTATCCCGAGAATCAGATCGAACTCCCTAAACGGTAGTTCCATCAAGTCAGCCAAGAACATGACCCCTTGGAGTTCTAGGGGTACATCCCTATAGAGTTTACTTACTTCTACAGAGTGACCCAGAGGGCTTAACACAGTCATCTTCTTAGAAGTAAGCTCAAAATCTAAGTTCAGAGTTTTCACTATGCTACTAGCAATGTATGAGTGAGTCGAGCCAACATCAATCAAGGTGCTATAGGGTACTCCAAAGATCAAGAACATACCGGTTATGACGTCCGGTGCGTCGCCCTCCTCTTGACGCCTTGTTGCATAGACCAAACCAGGTTGCCTAGCCTCAGTACCACCGGTACCTCCACTCGATGTCCCACGACCTCTGCCAGCACCATTACCTCCCCTACCTGCACCACGACCTCTCGGTGGCTGCTGATTATCCCTCCTATTCAGTGGACGTTCCTGACCCTCAGACCTTAGCCTCGCTGCCTTTTTCGGACAGTCCCTAACTCGATGTGTCACGGATCCACATTCGAAGCATCCCCGATTCCCATTCCAACACTCCCCCGTGTGAGACTTTCCACACTGAGCACACCGTGGCGGCCATTGAGTATTAGCAGCAGTAGGCCTAGCAGCTTGATTTGACCCACCATACCTTGTCCTCTTCTGCTGATTTCCAGAAAACCTCGAAGATTCGGAGCTCCTCTTGTTCCAGCTCCTATCCTGATTCCGTCTAAAAGACTATCTTACCCCTTCAGCAACTTTAGCCTTCTCTACTAGAACAGCGAACTCCCGTTCCTGTTGCGGAGCTATCATCATCCTCAGTTCATCCCGCAGCCCATCCTCGAATCTGACACAGCGTTCATACTCAGTACCTACAATACCACGAGCATACCTACTCAATCGGAGAAATTCAGCCTCATACTCTGCCACCGTCTTATTACCCTGAACCAGGTTCAAGAAAGCTTTCCGTTGCGCGTCCACGTAGCTAGCTCCTATATATTTCCTCTGGTAGGCTGCCCTAAAGAATTCCTTTGTGAGATCCTCCGCTATCACTCCGTCCCTTACGGTGAGCCACCACTGGTATGACTCATCCCGAAGTAGAGAGATTATACCCTTCAGCTTTTCCTCAGCTGTAAAATCTAGGTCATCCATGATCCTTTCCGTTGATTCCAGCCAATACTCCGCCGTACTGAGGACCACACCTGATACACCTCGAAATATCTCCGCTCCATTCGCTCGGAGTCGCTCAGGTATAGATTTACGAGCTCCTGTACCTCTACCTACCCCAGCCATCATTTCTAGAACTCGCAGCACAGCCTGCGATACTGACTCGCCCCCAGTCTGATCCTGTTGTCCAACACCAAAAGTTGGGGGTGGTGGTGGAGGTGGTATCTCATTATCCGATCCCTGGCTCGACCTAACGAGTTCTGACACAGCCATCCTGCCTCTACCGCGTCCCCGACGGCCGCGTGCTCTAGAACTCATCTCTTATCGCGCGATCTGTCTAAAAAGTTTTATGAGTTAATCAATGTTTCACTGATTATTAGCGAAGAAATTTTATGAACGAAGTTTAAAAGTTGTTCCTTCGATCAAACAAGTTTCAAGTCTTCTATTCTAATTCAAAGATACACATCCACTTATTCCACCACCTTTTTGTCCTATTCTCACCCCGGGGGTAATTTCGTCATTTTCCAAAAATAATGGCATTTTTGATATTTGCTAATTAAGGATTTTGGGGTTCGTTTGTAAAATAAGAAAAATTTGTTGAATTTGGGGGTAGCTTAGAAATTTTAGAAACCAGGGGCATTTTTGTAATTTTACCACTAACGGTATTTTTGAAATCTCCATAAATCAAAATTTTTTTTTCCAGAAATTTTTGTAAAATAATGCTCACAAGTTAAAGGGTAACTTTTAAGAGTTTTAAAACTAGAGTTCTTATAAAAATATGGCAAGTTCCCTTTCGGGTTTTAGTTATCGGGTTTAGCCTATGAACAAGTCCTCACGGTTAGGGTGAACCGAAGCTACGCACCAGGTAGGATTCCTGTGAAGAGAAGGTGAGTCGCTAGGACTGCTTAAATACCAGGCTCTTCCGGATCCAATCCTAGACATGCGCACAAGGGTTGCCACACCCTAACTCGGCAACTCAGTCATAGGTTTGTTTAATTAGGCAATTAAAAATCTTATGCGATTGTTGGGGTAAACTAGTCCTAGGGTTCACATACCTTTCATACTATCTACGTTAAATATGTAACACCCCAAACCCGGCCCACGAGCCTTGACCGGATCTGGTATGTCACGGAGTAAAAACGTTTTGAAAGATTTGGATTAACAGTGGAAATCTGAAAATATTGTGGAAGTTATAAAACGGTGTTTGCTAAAACTCAGGTGGGTTGATTTGATAAACGCGATTGAGTTGAAACCTTTTTCCTTTGAAACCATTTAATCATTTAAATTTTTAGAAACATCGGAGTTTTCGTTAACTTGGTAAATTTTGCTACCCGATGGTAACATCTTTGAAAACACGTACGAGTACTTATTTTGAAAACGTTACTTTTAACCGATCGAATTAACAGTTTATAAGTTCATTAGCAATATAATAGAAATAAAATAAAAGCAACTACTTAAACACCCAAATAATAATGAGCGGCCATATTACAAACCAAATCAAAATTTAGCAAATAGGAAACTTTAACGGTACGAAATAAAATTTCAAGTCCAAGGAACAAGCATGGCAGCCTCGAGTCCTCTCCGGCTCCATCTCCGCGATCTACTCACCTGCAAAATGATATGGGAAGGGGTGAGTCACCAAGACTCAGTGTATAAATTCCCATCCCGAAAATGCACCTCATACACAAGATATTAGTAAGACATGCAATTATGCAACCCAAGCTAGCCATCCATACTCCTTTTTCTACCCCGTGTGGTACCAAACCACTGGTGGTGCCAAACCACTGGTGACCGAAGTCACAAATATATCAAGTGATGGGGCCAACCTATCGTGTGGTCAAAACCACTGGTGACCATAGGTCACAATATCAACATGTGGTCAAAACCACTGGTGGTGCCAAACCACTGGTGACCGAAGTCACAAATATCAATATGTGGTACCAAACCACTGGTGGTGCCAAACCACTGGGACTTAGTCACAAATTATATCAACGGTGTGGTCAAAACCACTGGTGGTACCAAACCACTGGTGACCGAAGTCACAAATATCAAATGATGGGGCCAACCCATCGTGTGGTCAAAACCACTGGTGACAGTCCATAGAGATCATCTCCCTCCTCTCATCAATCCCACCATCATCATACTCACATAACAAGTATCATGATCCCATATATCATGCATTTGTATATAGCATAGCATTTAACAGTATATGATGGCATACACAACATACATCATAGATCAAGTAATAGGGGACTTACCCGAAATCCAAGCTTATGCCCACAAGGCAAAGTTACTACATGAGAGGTTATATATATCATCATAATAACAGTCTATACTAATAAAGTGTGTAAGAGTTTACACACCTGTTTTCTTGCAAGACTAGCGAATCCCGAGCTATACTAGCAAAATCCCGTGATATAGTTTTCCCCTACATTCGGCCAACACCCACACTTAAGATCTAATAGCCATTCGGCTATATTAATAATCCCGCAAAAATATGTAGTACTCGAAGAACACCTACCTTGAGTGCCGATTTGGTCTTCTACCAAATCCCGAAACTACACTTATTCCCGAGATCGTTGAGATCCCTATATGGCACATATTAGTTCGGCTTAAAGTACAAATCTTTGACAAATGGCCCTTGGCCGAAACTACATGTCACCTTACCAAAACGAAACGAAGTCCCGGGAAGCCACTCCTTCAATGCACCTTCACGTTTACTACACACAAGAGAGCAAAACTCTTAATGTCTTAAGAACACATTCAGCCAACCTTACCAAGGTTTGGACACTTGTATTCGGCACACTAAAAAGGAAAAGAAAGAAAAACCGAATGCTAACTAAGGACACTTACCAACCTTTGAAGACGACAGCACCATCCTTTGGGGATTCGGCCTAAGCTCTATATGGTAAGTAATATTCGGTCACAAGGTTTAGTGTATGTTTCAAGGAAGAACCAAAAGTAGCAAAGGAGGAGAAAGGAGTTTTGGTTTGAACAACAATGAAAGAAAACAAGGCAAGTAACATGTGCTAGCCGAAATACTCCTTAGCTCCTTCAAAACCGAAACTCAAACTCCTAGAGTCCCCATTTCGGCCAAGATCAAATTGAAAAGAAAAGAAGAATAAATCCAAAGAATTTCGGCACCTCCCTTGCTAGCTTCAAAACCGACCATGAAGGTCCCTAAGGCATGCTTCATTCGGCCAAGAAAAATTTTGAAAGAAAGGCAAAACAAATTGAAGACATTCGGCCATGCTTCCAATGTGCTAAATCTCCATCACCAAAAATAAAACATAAATTCCCATCACTTATTTCCTTCTTCCAATAATTAGAATAAAATAAAAATCTTACCCATTCTCTTAATCCCCTCTTCCCATAAAAATAAAAATAAAAATAAAAATAATAGGTCCCATACCTCCAACAACATTGAAAACAAAAATCAATTTGTCTTCATCAAATTGGGAGCCCATGCAGGCCACTACTCCCACGCCGGCATAAAATAAATAAAACTGAACAGATGCTGCCCCTAGGTCTCGAACCCGTGACCTGAAGCAAGCACTCCTCACCTACTGCCACTCTGCCGCTGCTTATTCCGTGACATAACTCGTCACAAATTTCTTTTAAACACTCCCTCGTTAGCTCCCTTTCCTCTTAATGCCAGAAGCCAAAATAAAAACACCGCTTTTTGCATTCTACGCCACTCGAACCTAGGACCAACTGAACCGCTTACAAGTAACGCCCCAGGCCACTTTGCCAAGGCGTTTATTTGTGACATAAACCCGTCGCAATTCCTTTTAAGCTCTCCTTAACCCCTTCCTTTTTAACGCCAAAACAAAATAAAACGTCCTTTTCTCCCAGCGTGACTCAAACCCGAGTCCCTTCACTAAGGCCCCTCAGTGGCGCTCCCAAGCCACTTTGCCAGGCCGACCTTCATGCCCTTAAACCGCACCATTTATTCTTTAAACCTTCCTAGCCCAACACCCTTCCTGACGCAAAAATAAAACTCCCAGGTGCAAACTAGGCGGCTCGAACCCTTGTTCTGCCGCACCTTCTAGCATCCCTAGGTAGCGTCCCTAGCCATCATGCCACTTGGTTTCTCATGTCACTACCTTACCAAAAATTTCCCTTAACCCTTATCTCACCTAGCTTCCTCCCCTTAGGCACAAAAAGAAATTTTCAGCTTTAGGTCAGACCTAGCCCGGGGTTAAGACTAGACCCTAAAACAAGTCAAATGAGCATAGCATTCCATCATTCCGAGCATGTGAAAATAATAAAATTAATAAAATTAATAAAATTGCAAACAACCCCTAATTCGGGATATTACAACTACTGTGCGATAGGTACACTTGCCTTAATATCGTTGTCAGAGTTAGTCTCCAGGTTTGGTCATTCTTTTATAAATATTTAAAACTCTTATTTTACAACGATCAATTTTTTGGCGCCGTTGCCGGGGAACTAAAATATTAAGAAAGCTCTATTTTTATTACTTTAGCCATTATTTTATTCACAATTTATTTCTTTTGCTTTCTTAGGTTAAATTTTAATTTTTCTATTTTTTATTTTTATTTTTTTATTTCTTTCTCTTTTCTAAGTACCTCTAGTTTATAACTAGAAGGAATCCGAGAGGACCTTTGGTATACGATAGTGATACCGAAGCAACCACTCGTAGGAATCGCAGGGAAACCAAGCGAGCCCTAGATTACACAGAAAAAGAGGAGGAAAACAGATCCAATCCTACTGAAGGGATGGACGAAAACAACCCACCACTACGCGATGTGGGAGATCACAATGCTCCACGTACAATGTTTGATTATGCGAAATCGCATTTGACAGGAGCATAATCTAGTATTGCTAGGCCTACTATATCTGCTAACAATTTTGAATTAAAGCCTAACACAATACAAATGATTCAACAATTTGTTCAATTTGATGGTTTGCAGGACGAAGATCCAAACATGCATATAGCCAACTTTTTGGAGTTCTGTGATACCTTCAAAATAAATAGCGTTTCTGATGATGCCATTTGTCTTCGGTTATTCCCTTTTTATTAAGAAATAAAGCCAAACAGTAGTTTAACTCGTTACAACGAGGGTCAGTCACTACAGGGGATCAAACGACCGAAAAGTTTTTGATGAAATATTTTCCACAGGCCAAAACGGCCAAATTACGTAACGATATCTCTTCCTTTGTGCAGATGGATATAGAGACACTATACGACGTATGGGAGAGGTTCAAAGATCTCTTGAGGAGGTGCCCACACCATGGTTTACCCCTGTGGCTACAAGTCCAAACCTTCTACAACGGAGTAAACCCCTCAACGAGGCAACTGATAGATTCAGCCGTCGGTGGAACGCTGAACAAAAAAACTCCTGAAGCAGCCTACGAGCTCATTGAAGAGATGTCATTAAACAATTATCAATGGCAAGCTTCGCGGACCAAGCCGACAAAATCGGCAGGAGTTTTCAACGTCGACACCATGACCATGCTATCAACGCAGCTAGAGATGATGAATAAAAAGCTTGATAGTTTGTGTTCTTCACAGATACATCCAGTTATGCAGTGCGACGCTAGTGAAAATGTGGCGAATCCTGAGTACCCACCCTACCAACCAGGAGCAGAAGATGAACAGATGAACTATATAGGTAATAATTTTCGATTTAATAATAATCCTTATAGTAACACTTACAATCCAGGTTGGAGGAACCACCCAAATTTTTCATGGGAAGGACAAGGCAATCAAGGAAATCAAAGACAACAACCCCCCCAAACCTTTCGAAATCAGCCCTATTCAAGACAAGAAGCCAACCATCAAGGAACGCATCCAAGAAGCTGATAGAACAATCAAAAGCAAGGAAAGCCAAATTGATGAAATTGCTAAGTCAGTCAAGGAAGTAAGCAAAGCTGTTGAACAACTTGCAAAGCTGATGTCTGAACGACTACAAGGACGCCTACCAAGTAACACCGAAATTAACCCTAAGGAACAATTCAAGCCATCATAGTTCAGGATAACAAGGAGTTAGCTACACCCAAACCAACTCCAGGAAGTAAGGTAGGCGAAGGTACAACAGAGGTAGTACAAGAAAAGCCAAAACCGGTAGTCAAGGAGTACAAACCTCGCATACCTTATCCCGCAGCATTGCAAAGAGACGATTCAGAGGAGCAGTTCGGTAAGTTTCTTAAACTTTTAAAGAAATTACATATTAACTTACCTCTTCTTGAAGCTCTTTTTCAGATGCCAGACTCGAGGAAATTTTTAAGACAGCTCTTAACCAACAAACGCAAAATAGATGAAGAGCACCACGTGGAATTAAATGCAACATGCTCAGCAATGTTACAAAATAGACTACCACAGAAGCAAAAAGATCCAGGGAGTTTTACAATTCCATGTTTAATTGGTAGTTTAAATATTGATAATGCGTTAGTTGATTTAGGGGCAAGCATAAATGTTATGCCTTATACATTGTTTAAGCGACTAGGTTTATGGAAGCCAAAATAAACTAGGATGAGTATTCAACTAGCTGATAAAACTGTTAGAATTCCTAAGGGCATTATTGAAGATGTTCTAGTAAAAATCGATAAATTTGTTTTACCAGTAGATTTTGTTGTTTTAGACATGGATGAGGATAATACAATCCCCTTAATTTTAGGAAGACCATTTCTAGCAACTGCCAATACTAAAATTGATGTTGCCACAGGTTAGCTCATACTTTGTGTAGATGACGACTCAATTAGTCTTCAAGCCCTCGACTCAGCTAGGCCATCAAAGAGTCAAGGTGAGAAAGAAAATTCTTTTGATCATCATTCAATTGCACCCCTTTTTCAGGAACCACCAAAAAAGGAAACGATTGAGCCGAATCCTCAGTTCAGTGCCAACAACGAAATTACTCATGAAGAAAAAAGGACCCAACTCGATGACCAAGATGAGTGGAAAACACACTTCAAGGAGAAATTAGGGATACACGAGGAAGAGCCAGAGCCACACACTGTAAAACTAGAGGAACCACCAGAAGAGCTTGTGGGGACATCAAATCACTTTAAAATAGGAGACCAAGTTCTGTTAGATAAAGCCGAGCCTCATATCACCACAACAAACCTGAAGTAAAAGAGAGGACTCCTTCTTAAGGTACAAGATATCTTCCCACAAGGAATAGTCGAGGTGAGCAATCCTACATTTGGTACTTTCAAGGTAAACACTTCTCGACTTCAATTTTGTCATAAAACTAAAACTGTAGACATGAGGGAAGTTATTCAAACTTTTAAACCTCCCTAAAATTTTCAAATATGAGGAAAGGCTACCTTAAGACTATAAACGAGCACTTCTTGGGAGGCAACCCGAGTACTAACCCTATTTCTTTTTGCATTATTTTACATTTTACTTTCTTTCCTCTTTTTCTTCTCCTTTTTAACTAACCAAAAGTGCAGAATTACAGACCACACGGCCTCACACACGGCCGTGTCCGCGGCCGTGTGGACCACCAAAACCGCTACACTGACAGGGCAGAGGCTGTGCAATCAGCCCAACCACCAAACCAATGTCATAGATCCAACCACTCTCGATACGGGCTCTAACATATATGGCACGGTCGTGGCACCAACCGTGTGAGGCTACTGTCTTCCATACCATGGACAGAACACGCCCATGCCACATAACAGTGTGAAATTACTGAGGTTACTGACTTATCGAGCACGGGTAAGACACGCCCGTGTCAGACGATCGTGCCAACAGCAAAACATCACGGGCACGGGCATAGAAGGATCTAGCACGGGCATAGGGTGACAACACCCTCTATAACACAGCCGTGTGAGGAGGCCTGTAATTCGACACACCCTGGGACCACAGCCGTGGGGGAGCAGAAAATTTGAACATCTATTTAAACCCCTCACCTCTTCCCTTTTCCCCCTTCTGATTTCATCCTTATTTTCTTTGTTTTTCACTCTACTCCATCTCAGATTCTCCACTTACTAAGACTCTAGATCCTTGAGCAAGCCAACACCATGCCAAAGAAGCGTAAAAGGCCATATTCCGCAAAGGAGAACGATCAACATGAGTTCATGCCGGCAGTTTCGTTTCAACACTAAGCCAAGGGTCTTTGAGACCAATTAGTTTTTCCTTTTATTTTCTCTTTTGCTTCAATTTCCTGCTCTTCTCATTTATTTTCCTTATTTAAGCCTCTCTACTGCTAATTTTGTTTAATTTTCTTTTAGTTTCCTAGTATCAAGTTCGTAAGGCTGTTAAGGAATCACGCCACTTCCGCCACCGCCGTCACATCCCCAACCTTAGCGTTGATTCCCACCTTGCGAACCATCCATCAATAAGGACTCTTTGGTCCATTTATCTTTAAATTTTGTTTTATTTACATTTTTGTTTTCTCTTTCTTTATTTTTCATATATATTTAAACCTTTGTTTAGTTTATATAGGACTCAATAATTCCTGGCTAACTCCCTACGAGCTCCCAATTTCTTCATCTAAACGCAGAGCTCGGTAGCAGGAACCATCCTCCGCGAGAAACATCCATCCCTCAGGGAGTAATCTTTACCCTTCTCTTTTGATTTGTCTCGTACAGGTCGTTATTTATCTTTGTACATTGAGGGCAATGTACATATTAAGTGAGGGGGTAAATAGTTATACCCAATTTTTTTCATTATTCTCAAATCCCTGAGGGTAAAAACAGAATATAAGTGCCTAACTTTCTTCATTATTCTCAAATCCCTGATTTAGTCTTGTTCTTAAAGCAAAGTTGTCATATTACTAATTAGGATGAAATTTTTAATGATTTATGATTTTCATTGACATGTTTTTGAATAAGTCATAGTTAATTGTACATTGATGTTTAATTTAAGGAATACTAGAGAATTAAGCATGATAAGTCGGTTTTTCAAGCATTAAAATTGTTGCTAAGTTGTTGACCTAAAATTAAATTCTACCTTAAAATTTGAAATTCATAAGGATGATGTCAAAACACCCATAATTTTTGTGAGTATTTGAACCTTATAGAGCATATATTCTTTTTCGTGCTTAGCCTTTGATTATAAGTGTGTCAACTATGAACTGTTATTCTAGAACTTGCCTCGTTTATACATGTCGAGACCACAGTTATGATTTGATATATAGAGATGATAAAGGCATCTAGGTCTTAACCCACTAATTCCATTAAATAGCCTACCCTTACAATTAACCCCTAGTGAACCCCTTTGATCCTAACAAACCCTTTTTTTTATTGACTCACCCACTAATATTAACCCACAACTTTTGTAGTTGTTATCACCCTTTCTTTTGACTACCCCATATTCGAGTTTTGATTTGATCAGTTACCGAAGCTTATTATTCTTGATTTAGTTTTTCTTAAAAAAAATTCAAGTTTTCAATATTAGTAGTATGAAAAGAGAGCTTACACAATCAAAGACTATTTCCCAAAGAAAAGCTCGTATTAGTAAGTTTATTACTTTTTCAATTTATGGAATTTCGGGAAAATTTTTAGGATAGGTACTTGTCAAGTCAATCTCGATTCTAACCCTCTAATTTCAGCATGTGACCACACCTTTCACCCTAGCCTCGTTACAACCCGAACAAAGACCTTTTGATCTATTTGTCATCTCATATTACAGTGGTAGAGATTTGATTTTCAAGCAAGCCTATGGGATTAACTTTTCAGGTTTGACTTCTGAGCGATCTTTTTCTCAACCTTAAAACACTTTCAAGTGATTTGAGTGAATCCTAAATGAGGATATCGATCCTTGTCGGTTTTGAATTGAAAAGGTAGTTATTTAAAAGAGGCAAGACACCTATGTTTTCGAGGTACAAGATTATGACTTATCTCATTTGAATCTTTAGGACACTTTGAATTAAATTATCCATGTATGAATTATCTGTGAATTAGGATAAGACATTGTCGATAAGAATTATAAATCGTGGAAAGTTCGTTTTAATTGTAAGTTGAGAATTTTGCTTGAGGACAAGCAAAAGCTTAAGTGTGGGGGTATTTGATAAACCGTAAAAGTAACATATTTTAATCCCACATTTATTATGCTTTTTGAAGATTTATGCCTTGTTTTATATAAAAAGGTGCTTGTAATCCTTTCTTTTCATGTCTTATACCCAGGAAAGCACCCGAGGATGAAAAGAACACAAAACGGGCCTAAAACGAAGCAAATGGGCCTTTCCACGAAATCGACATGGCCTGGGCCAAGGTCCACACGGCCGTGTCTCGACGAACACCTAGAGCACGGCTTCATTACCACCACACACGGCCGTGCCATAAGTAGAAATCCAAACACGGTTAGGTCTCAATTTGCACGGGCGTGTGACATGGCCGTGCCTCTTTTGCTGGAAAGAGTAATTTCAGTCGGAAAATGATACTTAGGGAGAAAGAATCGCATTCCAAGAGCCTATAAATATCCCCCAAGTACCACCTTGAAGGGGGAGCGAAAGCTAGGCCAAGGAGCCAAGCCGAGAAGGTCAGAGTTAGGGAATAACGCGAGGATAACCAGTTGATTCATCCCAAGAAGCCGGAGTTATACTCAAGACGGCGGAATTCTCCTTCAATTCCTTCAGGGGGTTTTAGGATTTTTCTTATGTTTTGTTTTATCTTTTCTCTTGTGATGTTTTCTTTTTACATTATGAACTAAACCCTTCAGATACCTGAAGGGGGATGAAACCTAGACAGATTTTATTATTTGATTTTTAAGTTATATGATAAATTACTTAGTTTGTTCTTAATTATGTTGTTTAATTTAAATCTAATATGCTTAGGTGGAGGAGGAATAGACCCTGCCTAAGAGAAGATCTAACATAATTAAGCGGAGTTGATCGGGTGCTTAGAGATAGGGTTACAAGATTTTGCCTGATTAGGGTGAAACCTAATATGGGAGTCCATTGATCGATTTACTGCTATCCTAGGGGGTTATTATAAGCGAACGAGAGTTCCACTAATTAACCTAAGGTTAGACGTTATTCGCCTCGAGAGAGGGTTTAACATAGGTTAGGGAGTCTCACGGATCAAGCTAAGTAAAGAAATCATATAATTTAGGGTTAGATAATAAGTGACGTCTAGGTGGATTCTTCCCGAGGGTATCATCAAAATCAATTGAGTCTTTTTCAAGTTATCCCCAAATTCGTCTTTTTGTCTTTGTTTCTTTAGTTTAGTTGTCGTCAATTTAGTTTAAAAGCAACCTTCACCCTATTTAGGTTAAATAATAAAAAGAAAGTGAGTATTAATACTTTTAGTTCCTTTGGGTTCGATATCCGGTCTTGCCTAAGCTATACTACTGTGCGATAGGTACACTTGCCTTAATATCGTTGTCAGAGTTAGTCTCCAGGTTTGATCATTCTTTTATAAATATTTAAAACTCTGATTTTACAGCGATCAATGCACAATAACAAAAAACAAAAGGCATGAAAGTATATGCTTTGTAGAAATGATTCATCAAATCTTATAGAAACACATCAATTTTATGAAATTACATGCATGGTTATATAACATATTTAGAGATACAAATTCACAGAATCGTACCTTATACACACATATACAGACATAGTAAATCAAAACATACCATCAAAACTACTAGTATCATATCATACAAATATATATTTTACATATACTTTTAAACACATTATCATAGAAGCATATTCACATCTACCTTATTTTCGAGTTTTATTTAGGCGGTATGGACCCTACGAAGAGGTTAATTACGATTCACGAATCAAATCAGGCCTAGACAAAAATTTTTAGAAAATAGGCCAACACGACCCAATTGGGTAGCCCGTGTGGCCTACACGACCTTACACACACCCGTGTGACACACACGGCCTGGCACATGGCCTACCACACGGCCACGTGGCATCGAAAAACCAGTTTTTGGCTTTCTACCATTCACTATTTTTTGAGTTTTTCAATACACGCCTGATCATTTTTGAAATACGATGCTCCGACACAATCACAGACCCCCAGATTGCAGCAAAAATCCTAAAGTTCACTAATCACCAGAGGAAAATTCGTCTCACAATCTTTTTCGAAAATCAAAACCACAATTCAACAATCTTACCAAACATAGCCAACACCAAAAATTAGAACGACCAAAAAGAACTCGACATTGGAATTCACACCACACCAACGTAGGATTTGAAATAACAAACGAAAGAAAACATAAAAGTTGTGTATAGGAAAGTAATTTCAATAAAAGAGAAGCAAAAAGGACGCAAATTGAAATAGGAAAAAATGGTGAAAGTGGAAGATTAAACGTCAAATTGAGGGAGAGTGAGATGGTTGTGAGGGAGGAATTTTAGGAGAAAATCCCTCACCAAAAAACTTTTAAAACTACCCCACTAACTTCCACATATTAACACATCAGCTTTTTTTCTTCCAAATTCGAAACAAAAATCATCTCCACTTTGCACACACAAGATTCAAACACAATTCCTTAGGGCAAGCTAACAAACACCCTACCACCAAACCACCAAGCTCAAATCAAATGTTTAAAGGTAGGGGTTTAGGTAAAAATCCAAGAAAAAGATTCTAACCCAGAACCTCACACACACAAGCACAACACCTATCCACTAAACCGGATTAACACACTTAACATAATTTCACAGTCCAATTCTTCTAACCCGGTTTTCAGGACATTCCCAACCCACCCTAAGAGTTTCGACTAAGTCGAAGGCGTTACATTCGATCACTTGAGTGATCCCGTAAAGCCATTCTTCTTACTTGAGTTGATTTGTTTGAAAATCACTCTTTTGCTTTTGGGAAAACATTCATTAATTTAAACCAGTTTTCCCTAATAATTCAATTGCAATTTCATTAATGTGGAGTTTTGAAAAAATGGTTAGGGTTTTCAAGAAAAGACTTATCAAAACTTTGAATATTTTGTAAAGTAGCGGAAAACATATGATAGTTTTCTAAACCGAATTACATACAAATATTAGAGTAATATTTAAATGTCATGCATAAAATAAATAAACTAAAAAATCTCAAACCTAAGATATTAAAGCGAGAAAATAGTTTAATAATTACAAACCCACAAATAAACGATTAACCAAAATTTTAATGAAACTATTAAACAAAATAACTTGCTAATCCAAGGTTCATCCGATGCCATTCTTAGTCCTAGTTTTCTGTGCTACCTGAGAGGCAAAGAAAGGGGGAATGAACTTACAACGACTCAATGTGAGACTAATCTTAAACCATCATTTATAATTATTCAAACAGTAAAGCATACAATTTATAGCATAATAGTAAATTTAAGCATAATATAAGAGACATTTAGTAAATCAATGCATGTACAATTATTTTCATGATGCAAATGCAAATGGAAATTAATTTTTTAATTACCCATTCGTCCATCCTAATTGCTCTTGAGCATTGTGATAAACCGTAAATATAACATATTTTAATCCCACATTTATTATGCTTTTTAAAGATTTAAGCCTCGTTTTATATAAACAGGTGCTTTTAATCCTTTCTTTTCATGTCTTATACCCAGGAAAGCACCCGAGGACGAAAAGAATGCAAAACGGGCCTAAAACGAAGTAAATAGGCCTTTCCACGAAATTGACACGGCCTGGGCCAAGGACCACACGGCCGTGTCTCGACGAACACCTGGAGCACGGCCTCACCACCACCGCACACGGCCGTGCCAAAGCAAAAATCAAAACACGGCCAGGTCTCGATTTGCATGGGCGTGTGACATGGCCGTGCCTCTGAAGCTGGAAAGGGTAATTTCAGTCGGAAAAGGATACTTAGGGTTAAAGAATCGCATTCTAGGAGCCTATAAATACACCCCAAGTACCACCTTGAAGAGGGAGCGAAAGCTATGCCAAGGAGCCAAGCCGAAAAGGCCAGAGCCAGGGAATAACGCAAGGATAGCCAGTTGATTCATCACCAAGAAGCCGGAATTATACTCAAGATGGCGGAATTCTCCTTCAATCCTGACAAGGAGTTTTAGGATTTTTCTTATGTTTTGTTTTATCTTTTCTCTTGTGATGTTTTACTTTTCCTTTATGAACTAAACCCCTCAAATACTTGAAGGGGGATGAAACCTAGATGGATTTTTATTATTTGATTTTTAAGTTATATGATAAATTACTTAGTTTGTTCTTAATTATATTTCTTAATCCAAATCGGATCTGCTTTGGTGGAGGAGGAATAGACCCTGCCTAAGAGTAGATCTAACATAATTAAGAGGAGTTGATCGGGCGCCTAGAGATAGGGTTACGAGATTTTGCCGGATTAGGGTGAAACCTAATATAGGAATCCACTGATCGATTTACTGCTTTCCTAGGGGGTTCCACTAATTAACCTAGGATTAGACGTTATTCACCTCGAGAGACGGTTTAGCATAGGTTAGGGAGTCTCACGGATCAAGCTAAGTAAAGAAATCATATAATTTAGGGTTAGATAATAAAGTGAAGTCTAGGTGGATTCTTCCCGAAGGTATCATAAAAATCAACTGAGTCTTTTCCAAGTTATCCCGAATCTTGTCTTTTTGTCTTTGTTTCTTTAGTGTAGTTGTCGTCACTTTAGTTTAAAAGCAACCTTCATCTTATTTAGGCTAAATAATAAAAAGAAAGTAAGTATTAGTAATCTTAGTTCCTTTGGGTTCGACATCCGGTCTTGCCTAAGCTATACTACTGTTCGATAGGTACACTTGCCTTAATATCGTTGTCAGAGTTAGTCTTCAGGTTTGATCGTTCTTTTATAAATATTTAAAACTCTGATTTCACAGCGATCAAGTTTTTGGTGCCGTTATCGGGGAACTAAAATATTAAGAAAGCTCTATTTTTATTACTTTAGCCATTATTTTTTGCAATTTATTTCTTTTCTTAGGTTAAAATTTAAATTTTTATTTTATTTTTATTTTTATTTCTTTCTCTTTTCTAGGTACCTCTAGTTTATGACTAGAAGGAATCTGAGAGGACCTTTGGTATACGACAGTGATATCAAAGCAACCGCTAGTAGGAATCGCTGGGAAACCAAGCGAGCCCTAGACTACCACAGAAGCAAAAAGATCCAGGGAGTTTTACAATTCCATGTTTAACTGGTAGTTTAAATATTGATAATGCGTTAGCTGATTTAGGGGCAAGCATAAATGTTATGCCTTATACAATGTTTAAGCGACTAGCTTTAGGGAAACCAAAACAAACGAAGATGAGTATTCAATTAGCAGATAAAACTGTTAGAATCCCTAGAGGCATTATTGAAGATGTTCTCGTCAAAATTGATAAATTTGTTTTCCCAGTAGACTTTGTTGTTTTAGACATGGATGAGGATAATTCAATCCCCTTAATTTTAGGAAGACCTTTTCTAGCAACTGCCAAGACTAAAATTAACGTTGCAACAGGTGAGCTCATACTTAGTGTAGGTGACGACTCAATTAGTCTTCAAGCCCTCGATTCAGCTAGGTCATCAAGGAATCAAGGTGAGCAAGAAAATTCTTTGAAAAATCATTTAATTTCACCTTCTTTTCAGGAACCTCCAAAAAAGGAAACGGTTGAACCAGAACCTCAGTTCAGTGCCACCAAAGAATTAACTTACAAGGAACAGAGGACTCAAATTGATGACTTAGATGAATGGAACACACACTTCAAAGAGAAACTAGGGTTACACAAGGAAGAATAAGAAACAGTCAATGAAGAGCCGGCACCACATAATGAGAAACCAGAGGAACCACCCGTAGAGCTTGTGGGGACATCAAATCATTATAAAATAAGAGACCAGTTCTTATTAGAAAAAGACAAATCTCACGTCACCACAACAAACCTGAAGGAAAAGGGAGAAATTTTTCTTAAGGTAAACGATATCCTCCCACAAGGAATAGTCGAGGTAGGTAATCCAACATTTGACACTTTTACGGTAAACGCTCCACCACTTCAAATTTGTCATAAAACTGAAAATATAGACATGAGGGAGGATGTTCAAACTTTCAAACCTCCCTAAAATTTCCAAATATGATGAAAGTCTAGCTTAAGACTATAAACGAGCATTTCTCGAGAGGCAACCCGAGTACTAACCTCATTTCTTTTTGAATTCTTTTATTTTATTTTATTTTTATTTCTTCTTTTCCTTTTTCAACTAACCCGAAAGTGCAAATTCCCAGATCACACGGCCTTACACACGGCTGTGTCCATGGCCGTGTGGACCACTAAAACCGCCACACTGACAGGACAGAGGCCGTACAGTCAGCTCAACCACCACTCCGATGTCACAGATCCAACCACTCCTGACACGGGCACCGACAGAAGTGGCACAGCCGTCGCACCAACCGTGTGAGGCTACTGACTTCCATGCCACGGCCAGAACATGCCCATGCCCCATAACCGTGTGAAAATCCTGAGGTTACTGACTTATCGAGCACGGGTAGGACACGCCCGTGCTAAGGACCGTGCCAACAGAAACACATCACGAGCACGGGCGTGGAAGGCTCATGCACGGGCAAGGGGGTGGTAACACCCTCTACAACAGGCCATGTGAGGAGGTCGTGTAAATTGACACACCCAGAGAACACGACCGTGGCGAAGCAGAGAACCTAAACATCTATTTAAACCCCTCATCTCTTTCACTCTCCCCCATCTGATTTCACCCCCATTTTCTTTGGCTCTCACTCCCCTCCATCTAAGATTCTCCACTTACTCAAACTCTCGATCCTTGAGCCGCCAACACCATGTCAAAGAAGCGTAAAAGGCCACATTCCGCAAAGGAAAACGATCAACATGAGTTCATGCCGGCAGCTTCTTCCAAACAAAGAGTCAAGGATATTTGAGGCTACTTAGTTTTTATTTTTCTTTTCTCTTTCCTTTCATTCTCCTTTTCTTTAACTAACTTAAATTTAATCTATTTTCATTTATTTTTGTTTCTTAGTATCAGGTTCAAAAGGCTGCTAGGGAATCATGCCACCTCCGCCTCCTCCACCACATCCCCAACCTTAGCGTTGATTCCCACCTTGCGAACTATCCGTTAATAAGGACTCTTCAGTCCATTAATTTTTAAATTTTGTTTTGTTTACATTTTTGTTTCCTCTTTCTTTATTTTTCTTTTATTTAGTTATCTATTTAGTTTCTTTTTCTTAGGTCTTAATAAATCCTGGCTCCTCCTCAACCCACTACCATACGGACGCCTTCGCCATAACAGGAACCATCCCTCACAAGCAACATCCGTACCTCAGGGAGTAATCTTTACCCTTCTCTTTTGATTTGTCCCGTAAGAGTCATTATCGATCTTTGTACATTGAGGGCAAGTACATCTTAAGTGAGGGGGTAAATAGTTCTACCTAACTTTCTTCATTATTCTCAAATCCCTGAGGGTAAAAACGGAATATAAGAGCCTAACTTTCTTCATTATTCTCAAATTCCTGAGGGTAAAAACGGAATATAAGAGCCTAACTTTCTTTGTTATTCTCAAATCCCTGATTTAGTCTTGTTCTTAAAGTAAAGTCATCATATTACTAATCAGGATGAAATTTTTTCACCAATTTATGATTTTCATTGATGTGTTTTTGAACAAGTCATAGTTAATTGTACATTGATGTTTAGTTTAAGGAATACTAGAGAATCAAGCATGATAAGTCTGTTTTTCAGACATTAAAATTGTTGCTAGGTTGTTGACCTGAAATCAAATTCTACCTTGAAATTTGAAATTCATAAGGATGATGTCAAAACACCCATAATTTTTGTGAGTATTTGAACCTTATAGAGCATACATTCTTTTCCGTGCTCAGCTTTTGATTATGAGTGTGTCAACTATGAACTGTTATTCTAGAACTTGCTTCGTTTATACATGTCGAGACCACAGTTATGATTTGATATATAGAGATGATTTAGGTTTTAACCCACTAACTCCACTAAATAGCTCACCTTAACAATTAAACCCCTAGTGAACCCCTTTGATCCTAACAACCCTTTTTATTGACTTAACCGCTAATATTAACCCCGAGCCTTTGTATTTGCTTACCTTTTTCTTTTGATTAACCCTTAATCGAGTTTTGATTTGATCAGCTACCGAAGTTTATTATTCGTGATTTAATTTGTTCTATATATATATATATATATATATATATATTAAGTTTTTCAATATTAATAGCACGAAAAGAGAGCTTATGCAATCAAAATCTATTTCCAAGAAGAAAAGCTCGTATTAGTAAGTTTATTATTCAGTAGATTAAATTTTTGGGAAGTTTTTAGGATAGGTACTTGTCAAGTCAATCT
The DNA here is from genome assembly GCA_005393395.2 of Gossypium australe. Classification (NCBI taxonomy): domain Eukaryota; kingdom Viridiplantae; phylum Streptophyta; class Magnoliopsida; order Malvales; family Malvaceae; genus Gossypium; species Gossypium australe. The sequence goes on along the minus strand of CM016614.1, from coordinate 126,737,081 downwards.
CGATTCTAACCCTCTAATTTCAGCCTGTAACCTCACCTTTCACCCTAGCCCCATTACAACCCGAACAAAGACCTTTTGATCTAATTATCATCTCATATTACAGTGGTGGAGATTTGATTTTCAGGCAAGCCTATGGGATTAACTTTTCAGGTTTGACTTATGAGCGATCTTCTTCTAACCCTTAAACACTTCCGAGTGATTTGAGTGAATCCTAAGAGAGGATATCAATCCTTGTCGATTTTAAATTGAAAAGGTAACAGTTTAAAGGAAGGAAGACACCTATATTTTCGAGGTATAAACTCATGACTTATCTCGTTTGAATCTCTAGGACACTTTGAATTAAATTTTCCATGTATGAATTATCTGTGAATTAGGATAAGACATTATCAATAAAAATTATAAATTGTGGAAAAGTTCATTTTAATTGTAAGTTGAGAATTTTGCTTGAGGACAAGCAAAAGCTTAAGTGTGGGGGTATTTGATAAACCGTAAATATAACATATTTTAATCCCACATTTATTATGCTTTTTAAAGATTTAAGCCTCGTTTTATATAAAAAGGTGCTTTTAATCATTTCTTTTCATGTCTTATACCCAGGAAAGCACCCGAGGACGAAAAGAATGCAAAATGGGCCTAAAACAAAGTAAATAGGCCTTTCCATGAAATCGACACGGCCTGGGCCAGGGACCAAACGGTCGTGTCTCGACGAACACCTGGGGTACGGCCTCACCACCACCGCACACGGCCATGCCAAAGCAGAAATCCGAACATGGCCAGGTCTCGATTTACACGGACGTGTGACATGGTCGTGCCTCTGACGCTGGAAAGGGTAATTTCAGTCGAAAAAGGATACTTAGGGATAAAGAATCGCATTCCAGGAGCCTATAGATACACCCCAAGTACCACCTTGAAGAGGGAGCGAAAGCTAGGCCAAGGAGCCAAGCCGAGAAGGCCAGAGTCAAGGAATAACGCAAGGATAGCCAGTTGATTCATCACCAAGAAGCCGAAATTATACTCAAGACGGCGGAATTCTCCTTCAACCCCGAAAGGGAGTTTTAGGATTTTTCTTATGTTTTGTTTTATCTTTTCTCTTGTGATGTTTTACTTTTCCTTTATGAACTAAACCCCTTAGATACTTGAAAGGGGATAAAACCTAGATGGATTTTTATTATTTGATTTTTAAGTTATATGATAAATTACTTAGTTTGTTCTTAATTATATTTCTTAATCCAAATCGAATGTGCTTAGGTGGAGGAGGAATAGAACCTGCCTAAGAGTAGATCCAACATAATTAAGCAGAGTTGATCGGGCGCCTAGAGATAGGGTTACGAGATTTTGCCGGATTAGGGTGAAACCTAATATGGGAATCCACTGATCGATTTACTGCTTTCCTAGGGGGTTATTATAAGTGAACGAGAGTTCCACTAATTAACCTAGGATTAGACGTTATTCACCTCGAGAGAGGGTTTAGCATAGGTTAGGGAGTCTCACGGATCAATCTAAGTAAAGAAATCATATAATTTAGGGTTAGATAATAAAGTGAAGTCTAGGTGGATTCTTCCCGAAGGTATCATAAAAATCAACTGAGTCTTTTCCAAGTTATCCCCAATCTTGTCTTTTTGTCTTTGCTTCTTTAGTGTAGTTGTCATCACTTTAGTTTAAAAGCAACCTTCATCTTATTTAGGCTAAATAATAAAAATAAAGTAAGTATTAGTAATCTTAGTTCCTTTGGGTTCGACATCCAGTCTTGCCTAAGCTATACTACTGTTCGATAGGTACACTTGCCTTAATATCGTTGTCAAAGTTAGTCTCCAGGTTTGATCGTTCTTTTATAAATATTTAAAACTCTGATTTCACAGCGATCACATTGCTCAACACACCATCCTACATATCAAAAATTGACCATCGCAAATTTGATTTCCAGTGACAATGCCCATTGTAACTCCCGAAATTGGGCCTAGTAGGATTGGGCCCAATGGGCCTTGGGCGTAGGAGTGTTTAAAATTTTGACAACAAGAGAATGACATTATTGCAAATTGGACTTATTAGTTAAGTGAATTTGGAAGGTTACGAGGTTTCTATGAAGTCTCGGGTTTAATTGGGCCTTAGGAAAAATTTGGTATTTTAGCACTTTAAGGAGAGATGGTAAGTAGCTTCAAGACTTATAGAAATAAATGAGTAATGTGCTTGCATAAATGAGTAATTGGTAAAGAGGATATGATGCCACATGATGGACTTTGAGGGAAGAGGTTCAAATCCCATTGTGTGCAAACTTTAACTATTATTTTTGCACTATTTCCTTAAGTGTTGGCCAAGCATGTAAATAAGGAAAGGTGGACTTTTTATTTTTGGCAAGATGGATAAGGAAAATAGGAAAGGATGAATGTGAGGAAAGAAATCAAGAGAAAGGGGAAAGTAGGGGGAACATGTGGGCTTTTTCAAGGGATGTGTTATGGAAAGGGTGGTTGGCAAATTTTTGAGTACTAGGGACATGAATGTGGACGATTTTGGGGCTAAAGGGGGTGATAGCCGAATTTTGCTAGGAGTTTTTGGCAAAGCTAGTGCTTGAGAGGTTGTTCTCTTTAGTTTTTTTTGTATCATTCTCTTTCTCTCCAAATTTCCTCTTCTCTTTGCCTTTAGTGTGCATTTTTGTTTCTTCTTTTCTTCCTTGTTTCTGAAAGTACCTAAGCCTTGGAGATCAAATTGTTCACTCGTTTTCCTTTGGAAAAACCAAACCCTTCATTTCTTCTTTATCGTTCTTCTCATCCGTATTAACACTCACTCCTTTGATCAATCGGTAAGTGGTTCTATTCAAATATTTTTATTTTTCTTTCTCCTAGCCGAAAATATGTCTTGGCATGGGATGGTCCTTTTAACCGAGACCATCATTTTATTCTACCCTCTCAAATGAGATCATTTTCTTTTTTTCGTAGTGTTTTAAGTGGGAGACCGTGTATTGATCTAGCCGAAGTCAAACGGTGGAAATTGGATCCAATATCGATAAGGTAAGGGGGTTCATTTTGGATTTTTCGTTATATCTCTATTTGGCTATGTTGCAAATCAAATTGAATTTTTGACTAATCGATTATGTTTTAGGGACGAAATCACTTGATATATCCTATTTGCAAGTCCTTCAGATATAGTGGGTCAACGAAGAGTGGTTCTTTAGGGAATCCTAATCAAGGTGTGTAATCTCATTTCTTCCGTATACATATCTGAATTGGTGTGTAATCTCACACTTCTTTGAAAGTTTGTATGAAATATTCTGTGAATCAGTCGAAATACCAAAGAAAACCAAAAACTAGCATCCATGATCACTCGGGCGTGCATATGATCGTAGTGGTAACCGTATTTTGTAATAAAACAGGTTGGTTTAGAAGCAGTGACATATTTTTGAAAAATCACAAAAAATAGGAGAAAAGGAACTAGAAAGTGAATAAAATATCAAATTAAATATTACTGTGTCTATTTTAATACGGAAGAAACAGATAAGGAAAAGGAATTTTATATTCTTAGATATGTTAATTTTAGTGAGACTGGTTCTGATTGACTTCGTGGTTCCCTGATCTATTTTGGAAAAATCATATAAAATTGTACAAAGTGAATTATGGGTTATAATTTATATGTATGGATTCCTTAGTGAGCCTATTTTCATTAGAAACAATTGGGAGCAATATATGAAAACCGTACAGTGAGATATTTGAAATTAAGGTAAAAGAGGTTAGAATCATTGGACAGTGAAACAAGGGAAACTTTAAGGAATAAACTGTATTAAATGGTTAAGTCAAAAATTCTGGAAAAATTATAGTAAGAATATTTATGAGTTTAGTTTCAAGGAAAATTTACGGATTTAGATTTCGAGATTCCTAACTCGAGTTATAGTCAATTTGGTCAGTATGACGCAGATGGACAGTTTCGATTTTTATGCCCCAAATTAGTAGTTAAACCTAGGTTATGAAATTACCATAATACCCTTAGAGGGTAAAATTACCAAATTACGAAATGTCCCTATGGACCGAATTACGAAAATGCCCCTATGGGTCGATTTGATAAGATTGCTCTATTTGGGCCAAATTGCAAAGTGTTAATGGGCCGGTTTGTTATATTGCCTTAATGGGCCGATTTGTTATATTGCCTTAACAGGCCGATTTGTTATATTGCCTAAATGGGTCGATTTGTTATATTGCTAAATGGGCCGACCTGATATATGGCTTGATGGGCCGATTTGAGATAATGCCCTAATGGGCCGATTTTTGTAAAGTGTTAATGGGCCAAATTGTTTGTAATAAATCTCTAAGTTATTAATTATCATTGTTATATTGTAAATATTATGATTTGCTATGTATGATGCATCTACATGAATTTGCATGGGTTGGGAAAATGTTGAAGAGAAGAAATTTGGTGGCTCTGCCACATATTCTGGTGACTCTGTCACATTTTGTCTGGTGGCTAAGCCACGTATATTCTGTTATTCTGGTGGCTTGTCCACAATTCGAATCTGATATATTATAAATGGTTAAATGCCTGCGATTGGTGTGTTGGCGGGGTGGGTTGATAAAAGATCCCCATAGGTGTGTTGGATGGTACGGGTGGTGTGTAGCGGATGGATTATTAGGTTGGGTTGGGAATTGCATACATTCATACATTTGCTTCATTTAAGATTGTTATGTAAATGGGCTTAGGCCCAAGATGATTGCTATATGGGTTCCGGCCCAATGGATAACTGTAAGGGGATTATGCATTGAGTTCTTGTAACTCACCCCCTTTCTCCTGTCCCTTTCAGGTAATACTCAGTGACGTGGACTTGGGCCATGGGTGACTTGGTGGAGGCCATACTTCAGAAACGGTTTATTTGGACTTTAGGCTTCTTTCTCGTTTATTTTATTATTTTACTATTTTGGGTTAAATGTTGTAATAAGGCCTCTGCATTACTTCTATTTATTATTTTTACTTTGTGGTTGGGATGTTTTTATTATTTTCTAAAAACTTAAATAATGGTTTCCAAAATCGATTATCAAATGGATTCTCAAAATAAACTTTTACAAATGATTTGACTCGGATTCTCTTTCGAATTTTTAACGTCGTTTTCAAAAGTCATCGTTTTATAAGATCATTAGTTCAAATTTATCAATTTATCAAACAACCTCCCAAAAATACTTGTATTTTATCTACATTTCCGCAACGTTTTCAAAATGCTTCTACAACTCTATTTCTAAACGTCACATTTTCGTAAATTGTTTATTTCAAATATGCTTTCGCAACCGAAAAGGTTTTTAAAGATAATTACGTTTTCAAGTAGACAACAATTGCTTAAATGTTTTGGGTTTTAACAAAGAGGCTATATTTCTCAAGCAAGTTTTTAATAATCGCAAAGATGGTTTTTACTTCCATGTGACACACCAGATTCGGGCCTAACTTCTAGGCCGGGTTTGGGGTGTTACACCCATTCACTTGTCATCTGTGACGATGACTTTTACAACTATAACAACCCGGTACAGTGGTGTCGAAAAATACAATTTTGAGTTTTGTTTTAATGAATTGAGTCTGTAACACCCCAAACCCGGCCCGTGAGCCTTGACCGGATCTGGTATGTCACGGAGTAAAAACATTTTGAAAGATTCGGGTTAACATTGGAAATCTGAAAATATTGTTGAATTTGTAAACCGATGTTTGCTAAAACTAAGATAGGTTGGTTTGATAAACACGATGGAGTTGAAAACTTTTTCTTTTCCTTTGAAACCATTTGATCATTTAGATTTTTTTAGAAATGCCGGGGTTATTGATAACTTGGTAAAATTTGCTACCCGATGGTAACGTCTTTGAAAACGCGTACGAGCACTTTTTTTGAAAACATTGCTTTTACCGATTTGCTTACAGCTTATAAGTTCGTTAGTAATATAATAGAAATAAGGTAAAAGCAACTACTTAAACATACAAAATAATAACTAACGGCCATATTACAAACCAAACCAAAATGTAATAAATATTAACTTTAATGATACGAAATAAAATTTCAAAACCGAGGAACAGGTATGGCCGCCTCGAGTCCTCTCCGGCTCCGTCTCCGCTATCTACTCACCTGAGAAAGATAGAAAAAGGGGGTGAGTCACCAAGACTCAGTGCATAGCTATTACACATGTCCTCACATATGGGCCTGGCCCATATCCACACAGTTCATGCACATGAATATGCAAAAGTGAAGTCCAACCCATCCTAAGTCCATCCGATACTCCTACCTTAGCAGACTCCCTGCTCAAGGCCGTGGCTAATCCACCGTGACCAAGCCATCGATCACAAAGTGATCCACATATCTTGCCTTGGCAGACTCACTGCTCAAGGCCATGGCTAAGCCACCGTGACCAGGCCATCGATCACAAAGTGATCCACATATCTTACCTTGGCAGACTCACTGCTCAAGGTCGTGGCCAAGTCACCGATCCCATAGGGATCCCACAGGTCAATCCAGACCACGGTGATGCACACAGCTATCAACCGCCGAGATGGGCACTCAGCCAACACCTCCCTTGATGTAGCACATAGCTAACATCAAGCGCTAATCTAGCACGAGGCTAGCATTAGACCACGCACATAGTGTACACTCCTCCTCCAATAGTCACATCCCAAGTCCCATGCATATGTATATGTACCATGGCAACATTTTACTCGAAATAAATATACATCACATGCCATCACATTTCATATATTCATAAATAATCATTTAATACCGTAAATCACTGACCTGAGTATTCAATCGCCCACCACGGGTATTCATAATCTTAGCCCTTATTTCGGCTAACGTGTACAACATATACAATTACAAATAACACATACAACAAGCAAGAGAACAGTGCGATAACTACGCACCTGATCACAAACAGCGTTATGCCCTCAATCCCGAAGCTATGCCTAAGCGATACTACGGCTACTTGCCTACGCTGTTGTTCGGACGCTGGCCCACACCCTGGCGGCCAATCTCGTACTGCAGAGACTGCTTTCCTTTTAAACTTGGGGATAGGGGCTACCCCTTGAACTCCTTGACAAAACGATCTCGAATCCCGAAAGCTTCCTTTATACTTGACGATTTTGCCCCTCACTGAAACCCGAGAACTAAAACTTGACCTTTGAGTAGTCGAAAATCCTACATAAACCATGTGTTAAAATCGGCTATCACATTATCCCATGAATAATGATCCTTGACCGAAATTATATTCTAGCTTACCCAAAATGCTCAAAGTCCCGAGAGCTCCCTCACTGGTCATTCACGAAGACACATGCAAAGAAACACAAGTTATGCCACTACACATTCGGCCAACCTTAGAAAACGAGGCCTACCCCCTTGATTTCGGCACCCTTAATAAAAAGAACTCATAATCGATTACTAGAGTGGAAAATACTTACCACTAACGATCAACTTCCCAAAATCACCTTCCACACCATCAAAACCGTTTGAAAAAGGTAGCACCCAAAAGTCCCTTTGATCCCTGAGAGATTCGGCAATGGTGTCTAATGGTGGAGGGGCTTCGGTTAACCTTTCAAATAATGGTTGTATTCGGCTAAGCTAGCAAATAGGAAGAAAATAAAATACAATGGCCCTTAAAGCTCCTTGAAGTTTTTGGTCACCAAACAAAGAGGAAGAAGGCTGAAACACTAAGGCAAAAAATTTGGCACACCTACATAGCATATTACAAAACCGACCATACACCGAGAATGGAGGGAAAGAAAATTCAACATGAAGAATTCGGCCATGCTTTGCCTAAGCTCAAGGCCGACCAAGTCCCCATGCTTCAACGGTCATGCCCTCCCCTTTTGCTAATTTCCATCCATGCTTCAATATCAAAAATATTGTTTATTCTATCTTCCATCACCTTACATAAACTAACAAAACATAACCCATACCTCACCATTTCCTATACATAATATAATAATAATAATAATAATAATAATAATAATAATAATAATAATAATAATAATAATAATATTACACCACCCCATACCTATTAAAATAATAACACAACATAAAATAAAATAAATAAAACTATGCCATACCCAAAACCGGCCGTGGGAGTTCCTAGAGAACCCATCCATTCGGCCATGCTCCCCAAGCAATAAAATAAGCCATCACCATTTGATAATAAAAATAAAGTTTAATAAGCTTGCCCATGCTCCTCTCCCCACGCCAAGACCCATCCATAGAAATAGGATAGTTCATAGTTTAATACACCACCCATTACTAACCCCTCTTACAGACATATAATAATAATAATAATAATAATAATATCTAAACACTACCCATCACCATTTAAAATAATAAAACTAAACTTAAAATAATACCCATACTCATGCAGCTTTTGAAACAAGCAAAAATAATAAAAACAATAATAATAATAAAATAAATAAATAACCCTACCCCATGCGTGCATGCCCCATGCACACACCTTCACGTCGGCCAAAAGAAGAAAAACAAAACCCCACTGCAGCCCCTAGGTCTCGAACCCGAGACCTAGAGAGGATCCCCCAAACTGCTCAACCAATCTGCCAGTGCGTCTTCCATGCCATAAACGCATCAGGTATTTCTTTTAAACCTTTATTCCTTAGCTTCCCTTGCCTTAATCGCCAAAGCCAAAAATAAAATACCAGCGCGTCTCCATTAGGACTCGAACACCCGGCCTCGAGAGCTCTCTTGCTACTAGCGTCCTAGCCACCTCTCCCAAGCGCCTTTTTGTGACAAGAACCACCTCGATTTTCTTATAAAGCCTCCTTAGCCGCGCACATCATTAATGCAAAAACATAATTTCTCCCTTTTTGCTTCCCTTACAGTTCGAACCTCTTCCCTTCTTGCGCAGGCCTGCAAGGCCCCCAAAGCTGCGCCCCAAGCCACTTTACCACCTGGACTTTCATGTCCAAAACCTTCCAAAAAATTTTACTTAAGGCCTCCTTCACCCAATTTCCACCTTTAACCCAAAATTTTCAAAAATTTCCAAAACACTCCCTTTTTATCCTCGAGCTTTAAGAACCCCTAAAACACATCCAAACCCCTGTTAAAGCCTACTAACACTTGGGTTATGCTCCAAACGCACAACCCCTATTTTGGGATGTTACAGAGTCTGTAAATAATTAATAAAAATATTTACGGAGTTATGTTATAAATGAACTGAATCGAAGATAAGTAATTTAGTTGATTAGAGTATTTTGTCTAGTCCAAGGATTAATTATAAAGTTAGATTGTTATAAAATTTAATTTGGAAATAGCTAAAGGGACTAAAATTGCTAATAGCCCAAAAATTTAAGATGACATTAAGACATAACAAATTTGTGGCTAAAAAAGGGTTGTCATGTTATAATTATTATTTATTAAAAAAAGAAAAAAATAATAAAGTGAAATGATTTAAGTGGAAGGAGAGAGATGTTTTCCCCATCCTTTCACACACGAAAAAAACCCAAAAAAGAAACAAAGGAAATTGCTTAGGGTTTCAAGATTTAATACACAAATTGATGAGTGTAAATTATTATATTTCTTATAAATTTTATAAAAAAGAAACAAAGGAAATTGCTTAGGGTTTCAAGATTTAATACACAAATTGATGAGTGTAAATTATTATATTTCTTATAAATTTTATATTTTTGATATTGGGGAATCATAATTTAACTAACATGTGTATCAATTTATAAAATTGTTAAGGTTTTAGAAAGTTACCATTAATAATTTTTCTATGTTTTTTTATCTTAAATTAATAGATTTTTAGTGTATACATGAAAAAGGACTAGATTTTGAAGTTAGATGTTAGATTTTTCATTTGAGAAAATAAAGTGGATATCAAGTAGAGTTGTTATGAGACTTTGTTAAAAATTGATAATAGAGAGTTTAAAATAAAAGGAAATAAAGTCAGATTATAAATTGACGCTTAGAATGGAGAGTTATGCCTATTCTGGTTTTAAGAATTTAAATTGTAACGACCTCAAAAGCATGGAAATCGGAAAATAAGTTATCGGGTCTTCGTTTTTAGTAAACGGACTCGTAAATTATTTATTAAAAATATTTATAAAGTTAGTTATGTGTTTAATCAGGTTCTAATTAAGTGAATTTAGCTCAATTAAGAGCAATTAGTAAAAAGGACTAAATTGAAATAGGAGTAAAAGTTGAATTATAGATTAAAAGAAATTGTAAAGGACCAAAATGGCAATTAAACCATTTTGTATAGGTGAGGCGGTGTAATTGATAAAAATCTAAGATTTTTATCTAAGATATTTATGCCTAAAATTGGTATATTAAATTATTAATATTATTAATTATTATTATAAACTAATATATATATGTGTGTGTGTGTGTGTGTGTCGGTGATCTGTTGTAGCGGTTTCTTACCGTGATCTATTGTAGCGGCTATCGTCGTGATCTGTTGTAGTGGCTACAGCCATGATCTGATGATGAGCAGCACGACTGCCATCAAGGCGTGTAGCGGTGTGGGTTGATTGTAGAAATCCCCAATGGTGTGAATGGCTGGTACGGGGGCATGTAGCGGATGGAAACCTAGGATTTGTGTTGGGCTTTGCATACTATTTTTGTTATGTAAATTAATTCTGATTATTTTGTTTTATGGGGCTAAAGCCCAAATCTAATGGTGCATGAAGGTTGCACATTGAGTCTCGCGACTCAACCAATTATTTAACAATTTCAGGTGACACTTAGTGCATCGGACCGGGCTGGAGAGGAAAGCAAGGTGGCCATGCAAAAGAACATTTGGATTCAGCAAAAAGACTTTAGTTTATTATTTTATATTTGTATTTAATGGATTTTAAATCTCATGGTAATAAGGCCATGGGCCACTAGATTTTTGTTTATGTTTTTGGGTTTACGTTGGGTTTTATTATTAGACATTTTTAATTATGTTTTGAAAATTAAACTAAGACATGTACAAGATTTCGGTCTTTATTTAAAATTCATTAAGGCAATTTATAACTTTATATCTTATATAACTTAATAAATTACTAAATTTCCGGTATTAACGATTAAACCTAGTAATTGTTTCCAAAACGCGTCATGTTTTGTAAAAACACTCAAGTGACATACCAGATCCGGTTGTAGTGTTTGGGCAGGGTTTGGGGTGTTACAAGCATCCAGAGTAATCCCGACCTGAGAGAAAATTTTGAGTAATGTACTTTTCTTAGATAATGGTGGCATGTACCTAGGTAATGAACAGGTTGAGTATATGTGCCTTATAATTGAGAAAAATTTTAAAAATGTTTGAAAATGTTTTAAGTATTCGAATTAGTCCCGAATCATTCCTATCAAAGATTCATATAAGGGACTATAAGATTATTTTATATTATGATTGATAATAATTGTGTATTAATTGTAAAGTTGTCTGATTGATCTGGTAGCACTCCGTAACCCTATTCCAATGATAGGTTGGGGTTAAGGGTGTTACATTTTAGTGGTATTAGAGCTATCAGGTTTAGCTGATTCTCGAACTTAATCGAGCTCGAAAATTGAGTTTAGAGGAACATGCCACAGTTGAGTCAAAATTGAGTCGGGATTTGGATGCTGACCTATTTGTTTGTTTCTGTAGTATAGGTTAAAGATGTCTTATGAAAGAATAAATGATATCGATTTTGTGATGTATAATGGAAGCGATGAATTTATGGATTTAATAAAATAGAGTTGGTTACCTCTTAGTTTAGAAAGAGGAAATGCTGAAGAAAGAAATGTTTTCCAATCGAAATAATTTTGATAATTCTGAAAGTGATGTTCAAGTAATTAAGTAAAAATGTTACTTATGATGAAACAGAATTCGAAAAGGTATGGATAAATGCCTTATAGTAAGTAAGAAATGATGAATGTTATGTTACATGAGTATATACATGAGGTTAAATTATGAGGCCTTACGATCTATACCCCCTTATTGGTACAGTTATATATATATAGTGAAATTGATAAGAATTATAATGATTTAGTTCAGAAGCATGGAACTGAAGAGTTCAATGATGGAATGATAAATAAGCAGTTAAAACTGAGAATGGGTTAATAAATAGAGATGGGTTCTGAGAGAGATATCAGATTTCTTTTCTAAAAATTATTTGGGGGATACACAGTGCTACTATTAAAGGAAGAAGTTATATATCAGAAATTATTTATTCAGATATGGTAACTATAGAATGAGTTAACTGAAAATTTCTTTCGAATAAGCTTTGTGAGTGAAGTGGATGATATGAGACTGTTGATGATTATATATGTTAGCTGATTAGTAATGAAATTGCAGAAATATTTGAATACAGCTGCTATAGTCGGGTATTTTACGATGATCTCTTCTGGGTATTCTATATGGGTATTCTATATGTTCTTTTATCTTCAGAGGTATATGCAACTATCAGATGTGATTTTTTTTGTATAGAAAGTTTGGTTAATCATAATATTAAATGGAAGTATTGTTAGTCTGGTTGATTCATGATCGGTACTGCTCTTTTTTTCTTTGGACTTTCTAATTTGTTCTGTTAGATAGAAGACTTTATGGTCAGATTCATATGAAGTTATTTTCTACTTCTACTGGTTGATATTCTGGATTACATATACGCAATTTGCATTATCTTTATCATAATTGTTTCTAGTGAGGATAAACAGTATTCTTTTTCTGGTTTTTCTTTGGAATATTATCGATTTCTTTATCATTGAATGTGGTTTTTATTCTCAGAAATTCAAGATAGCTTCACATCTGGGATTTCATTATCTTGGTTTTCTTATTATTTTATAGTATGATCTTATCTATCAAATATGATTCATCTATGAAGGGGTATTCATTGATAGAAGGTACAAATATATATTACTGTTATAAATTCTATGGGAGGTCGGTGATATGGATTTTAGATTATAGATGTTGTATTATTATACTGGTTATCATTGAGACTACTCTTGGGTTTCTTCTTCTATTTTAAAGTACACTATTGAAGTTGAAGTATTGATCCATTTATATTATTGATGTAACATCCTAGATTAGGGGCTATGCATTTAATGCATAATCCAAGTGATAGTAGGCTTGGAGTGCGTTTGGATATATTTTAGGAGTTTTTGAGAACTTTAGGTGAAGGGGAAAAACTTTGGAAAATGTTGGAATTTTAAGTGAAAAAGGGGAAACTAGGCAAGGAGGCCTTAAAGGAAATTTTCTGGAATTTAGGACACAAGAAATCCAAGTGGTAAATTGGCTAGGAGGCACCACTTAGTGCTTAGGGGAGTGACGCCTCAAGGAGCTAGGTGGACAGGGTTCGAGCAGCGTGGGAAGCAATGGGCTTTTCTTTTTGCGTCTGGAAGGGGAGCAAGGCCAGGGAGGCCTTAAGGAAAATCTTAGGCGTGTTTGGGCATGGAAGAGGCTTGGTAAAGTGGCTTAAGGGCGCCACTTAAGGGCCTGGAATGACGCCTGGACAAGGGCCTTGGTTCGAATCCCGTTGGCGGCATGGGCGTGTTTTTATTTTGTTTTGGCGTTAAGAAAAGAGCGAGCTAGGGAAGGAGGCTTTAAAATAAAGTGTGGCGAGTTATGTCATAAAAAAAGGCCATGGCAGAGTGGCTTGGGGCGCTATATGTGGCATGCGGCAATAAGGGCCCAGGTTCTAGTTGCGGAGGAAGCAAGAAAGGGCATTTTATTTTTGTGCAGCAAGAAGGCGCTTGGGCTAAGTAGGTCTTAAAATAAATTCAGGGTGAACTATATCACAAACAGCGCCTTGGCAAAGTGGCTGGGGCGTTACCTGCAGTTAAGGGTTTCAGCAGGTCTCGGGTTCAAGGCGTGTGAGCAGCAGTTGGGTGTTTTAATTTTGGCTTTTGGCGCCAAGAGAGAAGGAAGCATTGGGCGGCAATTGGACTTTTAATTGAAAGAGGATTAAGCTTATTTATCCTTTTAAAATTCGGCTGGAGTAGGATAATTGTTAATTTATTTAGATTATTCTTTTATAGGTAGATAAGAGATGATTTAGGAGTTTGATAAGGGATTAATGATGGATAATTTTTATTAAGGTGATAAAGGTGGATTTATTTTAAGTTGATAGATAGAAGATAATTATAGATTTATTTTATATATTTTGAATATGTGTTCAAGAGTTATTATAGGAGAAGGAAGTGGAATTTGAGAAGAGGTAGGAGTGCCGAATTTGAGTAGTATAAATAGGGGTGACCATCCTTTAGCTATTCTTTTCTTCATTTTATTTTCCTTGGCCGAAAATTGTTCCTCTAATTCTCTCTCTTTGAGCCGAATTGCTTCTCACTTCTTCTCCCTATTCTTTCTCTTTTCTTCAACTTTAATTCTACATATTTTCTTGGATAGCCGAATAACCCCTTGCCATTTAGAAGCCATAGTCGAATCCCATAGTGGCCTCATTCTCTCTTCTTTGTTGCAAGTTTTAGAAGCCAGAGGTGCCATTGGTGGTAAGTAGAGTGCTCTCCTAATCATTCTTCTTATTCTTTTAAGTGTGCCGAAAGCAAGTGAGTAAGGCTTTGATTTCTAAGGTTGGCCGAATGAGTATAGTGGCATAACTTTGTATTTCTTTTTGTACGTGTTAGCGTCAAGGTGCATTGAAGGAGGTCTTTTCGGGATTTGATTTAAGCAAGGTAAGTCAAGGTGATAATTCGGCCATAGGCCATATTTGGTAAATAAGTGATAACCGATTCTGACTGTGGCCATTTAGGAATTTCGACAAAGGTAATCAGAAGCTTCCGGGATTCGATTCGTTGGTAAGAATATTTAGTAAGTATAGTTTAGATTTGGTATATTTAGATTATGATGTTATCGGTTAACCGTTTGGTTCTGATTAAGATATCATTAATGGACATAGATGTCGGTCAAGAAGGTAAAGGGAAAGCCCCTATCTCGAAGTTTAAGAAAAGATCTGTCTCGGCAGTTCGGGATTGGCCACCGGGGTGTGGACCAGCGTCAGAGCAGCAAAATAGGCAGATAGCCGTAGTATCACTTAGTGATAGCGTCGATCTTGAAAGCGTAGTTCTACAGGTGATCAGGTGTGTAGTTAGTCTACCGTTTTCCGGGTATGTGATATGTATGTTATACTTGCATGTGTGACTTATGTGCTAACCAGTGCAGTGGCAGTTATGTGGTGATTACCCTAAAAAGGGGTATATCGATAATCAGGTTAGTGTTATCTGTTGATAAGAATGTGAAAGTGCCGATGTGAATGTAACTATGCCTATGGAAATATGACTGTCTGCCTTAATGACATGTGCATGCATTTATTATTATGTCACTATTACATGTTGCATGTGCATGGGTGGGATATGAAATGAAAGAAGGTACGGGTGTACTTCGAGTACGTGGTTTGATGTTAGCCTTGAGCTACATCGTGGATTGACGTTGACTGAGGTCACGTTGTGGATTAATTGCGATTTAGTTCGCGTGGCTTGATGAGTGGCTGTGTGCCTCATCGTGGTTGATATCGGCTATGTGCCATATCGTGGTTGATGAGTGACTATGTGTCCCATCGTGGTTTTGGTGTTAGCTACGGCTACATCGTGGATTGGCGTTGACTGAGGTCGCGTTGTGGATTATTGTGCTTAATTGCACGTGGACGGCATTGATTGCCTTTGGAGTAAAAATGAGAGGGTGATTTGTTAATCCCCTGGTGTGTGGTAGGCTGGATACGGGGGTGTGTAGAAGATGGACCCTAGGTTGGGTTGGGTGCACTTTGCATATTATATCTGATATGAATATTTGACGTGGAAATGGGCCAAGCCCAATATGTGAATGTGGATTGGATTAAGAAATGGCCAAGCCCAGTATATGAATGTGGATCAGTGTGAATGGGCTAAGCCCGATATGTGGAAATTATGTGGTTAATTACCCTGTTACCTGATAAGTGATAAGAATATGGGCCAAGTCCAGAATGTGTTATTGTGTGAATATGATATTTGTTATCTGATATATGGGTTAATATGTGGTTAACATGTGGGTGGAATTTAGTGGTTTAATTACACACTGAGTCTGTATGACTCACCCAATTATTTATCAAACATCGCAGGTGATATGATGATCGGACCGGGTTTGGAGTGGATACGAGGTGGCCCATACAGAAGACATTTTATTTAGTTAATTAAGTATTTATATTTTTAGTATTTTGATTAAGTGTTTATTGTAATAAGGCCCATTAAAGGATTTAAGTATTTTTATTAAGTATCTTTATTATTATGTTTTTATTATGGATTGACCATTGAGATATCTTTCGCAAACGGTTTTATTTTCTTAAATCTATATATATAATAAAGTTTTAATTCGGATATTTTATCAAGCTTATATTACTTAAAATTTTTTTTAAATGGACATGGCTTTTGAATAAGAACAAAATTTTCAAGTTCCACCACAAGTCAGGATATTTTTAAACGTTTTCCGCAGTGGCACTTCAAATTCGATCGTATCGAATGGGCCGGGTTTGGGGTGTTATAGTTTGGTATCAGAGCCTAGTTCAAAACTCAGCTTTGAGGGTTTTGGGTCCAAAAACATTGTTTTTTAAATGGGCTTTTCAAAAATATGGGCTTTTGTGAATAATTTCTCAGGTTCTTCTGGCATGGCACCTGTATCTCCGACCCGATGTCCACCAGGTAAGTACTTCTAATTAATGAAGTGATTTGTTTATGTGAACTGTTATGGGCTTATTTAGGACTTGTAGATTAGAATATTAGGGCTATTGAACCCTAGGACTAGTGTACTCAAACACATGCATAAGACTTAAGGACAACTAAACAAACCTGTGTCTAAGTCGCCGAGTTAAGGTGTGGCAACCATTGTGCGCATGTCTAGGAGTGGATTCAGTAAGAGCTTGGTACTTAAGCAGTCCTGGCGACTCACCTCCTCTTTACTCGAATCCTACCTGGTGCGTATCTACGGTTCACCCTAACCAAGAGGACTTATTCACAGGCTAAACCGATAACTAAAACCCGAAAGGGACTAGCCACACAGTTTATAAAAACCCTAGTTTTAAAATCCCTAAACTATCCTTTTAATTGTAGCAAAAGATTATTGTGAAAATTTTTCCAAAATATCTCCGATTTACAAAATTACAAAAATGCCCCTATGTTGAAATTTACTAAAATACCCTTAGTTTTTAAGATTTTCAAAATACCCTCGACTTATGTTAAAATATTATTACTTTACAAAATATCAGAAACCCTATTTTACAAAATACCGAGATACCCTGATTTGGAAAAAAAATTTACGGAAATGCCCCTAACTTACAAAATTACCAAAATGACCCTGATTTCCAAAATTTTTGCAACATTATCGTTTTGGAAAGTACAATTCTCAAAAAGAACTCTCAAAGTTCTGCAAAATTTGGAAATACCCCGAAATTATTAAACTTTACAAATTTACCCTGGTTTATTACCAAAATAGCCCCCGAGGTCCAAAATTACTGAAATACCCCCGGATTTCAAAATTTTCCGAAATACTCCCAGAATCTCAAAAAAATTACCAAAATACCCTTATTGACAAAATCCACAAGGAACCTTATTTTGAAAAAAAATTTACGAAAATACCCCTGTAGGGCAAATTACGAAAATACCCCTGGGTAGTGGAAAAAAGCAACAACAATGAAAACTACAACATTTCTCTGAATGAACGAAAGTTCATAATTGATTGATGAATGTATGAATGTAAAGACTGTGTGCATGTATGAATACGAAAGAACCACTCCTAAAATTCTTTTCATAAAATTGTTCGCGGTTAATCAGTGGAACAAAAGTACTAATGCATAAAATTTTTAATCAGATAAATCGCGACGTTAGAAATGAGTTCTAGGGGACGTGGTCGTCGTGGACGCGGTAGAGGTAGAATGGCAGTATCGGAACCGGTAGGGTCTGGCCGTGGGTCAGAAAATGAAGTGCCGCCACCAGCAGTAGGCACGGAGGAGCAAGATCAGATAGAGGAAGATGACGCAGTATCGCGGGCTATGGTACGAGTGCTCGAGCGAGTGGTAGGAGCTAGTGTGGGAAATGGAGCTCGAAAATCAGTATCAGAAAGACATAGGTCGAACGGAGCTGAAGTTTTTAGAGGAGTATCGGGAGTGGCTCCGAATGTAGCGGAGTATTGGTTGGAGGCAGTCGAAAGAATCATGGACGATTTGGACTGTACTCCTGAGGAAAAGCTGAAAGGTGCTATCTCGTTGCTCCGAGATGAAGCTTATCGATGGTGGCTCACTGTCAGGCAAGGTGTTCCGGCAGATCGAGTGGATTGGGAATATTTTAAGCTTAAGTTTGAAGGGAAGTACGTAGGAGCTAGCTACTTAGACTCGCAGAGAAAGCCGTTTCTAAACTTGGTTCAAGGAAGCAAGTCGGTAGCAGAGTATGAAGCTGAATTTGTGCGGTTAAGTCAGTATGCCAAAGGGATCATGGCTACTGATTACGAAAGGTGTGTCTGGTTCGAAGATGGGCTACGAGATGAGTTGCGAAAGTTGATTGCTCCGCACAGAGAAAGAGACTTTGCCATTCTAGTGGAGAAAGCTCGGATTGCTGAAGAAGTTAAGAGGACTGTAAGAGAAAACCGAGAAAAGAATAGGAACGGGAATAAGAGAAGTTTTGGACCGTCAGCGTCGTTTGGAGATGTTCAGAAAAGACCAAGGATTGAGAATTCTGTACGTGCACCTGTGCCAGTTTCTGAGACTCGGAGTCGTCTATGTGCTCAGTGTGGGAGAACTCACACAGGAGAGTGTTGGGGTAATAGTAAGGTATGTTTCCGATGTGGATTTAAGGCTCATTTGGTTAAGAATTGTCCTCAGGCAACGAAGGTTCGTGGTCCAAACCATGGAGGAAATGGTTCCGGCCAAGGTTGTGGAACACCCGGCAGAGGAGCTGAAGGTTAGGATGTGAGATAACCAAGGATGTGATAGCGGGTAAGTTCCTTGTTTTTGGAATATTATTTATTGCTTTAGAGATAGTTCATTGTTGTATTGCTAGTAAAGTGTATGAAACCTTGGATGTGAACTTTAAGACTGTGCCTAGAAGGTAAGATAGTTTTATTAAGATCAGAGTGCGCAGCGTAAGCGTAGTGTGATGAGTAGGATTTTTTAGCCGTTAGTTAGTAAGTAATTTCGAGGACAAAATTATTTTTAAGGAGGGTAGAACTGTAACATCCTAGATTAGGGGCTATGCATTTAATGCATAATCCAAGTGATAGTAGGCTTGGAGTGCGTTTGGATATATTTTAGGAGTTTTTGAGAACTTTAGGTGAAGGGGAAAAACTTTGGAAAATGTTGGAATTTTAAGTGAAAAAGGGGAAACTAGGCAAGGAGGCCTTAAAAGAAATTTTCTGGAATTTAGGACACAAGAAATTCAAGTGGTAAATTGGCTAGGAGGCGCCACTTAGTGCTTAGGGGAGTGACGCCTCAAGAAGCTAGGTGGACAGGGTTCGAGCAGCGTGGGAAGCAATGGGCTTTTCTTTTTGCGTCTGGAAGGGGAGCAAGGCCAGGGAGGCCTTAAGGAAAATCTTAGGCGTGTTTGGGCATGGAAGGAGGCTTGGTAAAGTGGCTTAAGGGCGCCACTTAAGGGCCTGGAATGACGCCTGGACAAGGGCCTTGGTTCGAATCCCGTTGGCGGCATGGGCGTGTTTTTATTTTGTTTTGGCGTTAAGACAAGAGGGAGCTAGGGAAGGAGGCTTTAATATAAAGTGTGGCGAGTTATGTCATAAAAAAAGGCCATGGCAGAGTGGCTTGGGGCGCTATATGTGGCATGCGGCAATAAGGGCCCAGGTTCGAGTTGCGGAGGAAGCAAGAAAGGGCATTTTATTTTTGTGCAGCAAGAAGGCGCTTGGGCTAAGTAGGTCTTAAAATAAATTCAGGGTAAACTATATCACAAACAGCGCCTTGGCAAAGTGGCTGGGGCGTTACCTGCAGTTAAGGGTTTCAGCAGGTCTCGGGTTCAAGGCGTGTGAGCAGTAGTTGGGTGTTTTAATTTTGGCTTTTGGCGCCAAGACAGAAGGAAGCATTGGACGACAATTGGACTTTTAATTGAAAGAGGATTAAGCTTATTTATCCTTTTAAAATTCGGTTGGAGTAGGATAATTGTTAATTTATTTAGATTATTCTTTTATAGGTAGATAAGAGATGATTTAGGAGTTTGATAAGGGATTAATGATGGATAATTTTAATTAAAGTGATAAAGGTGGATTTATTTTAAGTTGATAGATAGAAGATAATTATAGATTTATTTTATATATTTTGAATATGTGTTCAAGAGTTATTATAGGAGAAGGAAGTGGAATTTGAGAGGAGGTAGGAGTGCCGAATTTGAGTAGTATAAATAGGGGTGACCATCCTTTAGCTATTCTTTTCTTCATTTTATTTTCCTTGGCCGAAAATTGTTCCTCTAATTCTCTCTCTTTGAGCCAAATTGCTTCTCACTTCTTCTCCCTATTCTTTCTCTTTTCTTCAACTTTAATTCTAAATATTTTCTTGGATAGCCGAATAACCCCTTGCCATTTAGAAGCCATAGTCGAATCCCATAGTGGCCTCATTCTCTCTTCTTTGTTGCAAGTTTTAGAAGCCAGAGGTGCCACTGGTGGTAAGTAGAGTGCTCTCCTAATCATTCTTCTTATTCTTTTAAGTGTGCCGAAAGCAAGTGAGTAAGGCTTTGATTTCTAAGGTTGGCCGAATAAGTATAGTGGCATAACTTTGTATTTCTTTTTGTACGTGTTAGCGTCAAGGTGCATTGAAGGAGGTCTTTTCGGGATTTGATTTAAGCAAGGTAAGTCAAGGTGATAATTCGGCCATAGGCCATATTTGGTAAATAAGTGAACCGATTCTGACTGTGGCCATTTAGGAATTTCGACAAAGGTAATCAGAAGCTTCCAGGATTCGATTCGTTGGTAAGAATATTTAGTAAGTATAGTTTAGATTTGGTATATTTAGATTATGATGTTATCGGTTAACCGTTTGGTTCTGATTAAGATATCATTAATGGACATGGATGTCGGTCAAGAAGGTAAAGAGAAAGTCCCTATCCCGAAGTTTAAGAAAAGATCTGTCTCGGCAGTTCGGGATTGGCCACCGGGGTGTGGACCAGCGTCAGAGCAGCAAAATAGGCAGATAGCCGTTGTAACACCCTAAACCCGGTTAATACACCAAGACTGAATCTGGTATGTTACGGGGAAAATCGCATTTGAGAGGTTAGGTTTCCGGTTAAAAGTTTGATAAAAAATTCTTTGCTATATTTTGTACTTGTAGAAATCTTGGGCATGATTATTTTAAAACCGATGGTGCAGTTGAAAACCCGGAAGTTTTGAAGACTTAGTTGAATCCATAAGTAAAACAGTTTTATATCATTTAGAAATCAGAGAAATTCCTTTGAGTTGCTTAAAAGCATTTTTGAATTTAGTATGGAAAAATAATCTCAAGTTTGGAAAACATTTGAGTTGTGTCCATTTTGATTTACAACGTGATACCCGATGGCAAAGTTTAAAACATATCGCTTTGTAGTTTGAAAAACATTTATCTTTCCAAGTTTTAGCAAATTTTACCCAGTAATTTGTTAAGGCATATTTGAAATCAAATCTAAGCATGTAAATAACAAAGTATAAGTTTAAAAAGGCCTTTTACAATCCCAACAAAGCCAAATGTAAATAACTGAAATAAAGTACCCAGTTTTAAAAGTCAGTGCAAATCCGTATTTATTCATGGCATGGTCACCTCGAGTCCACCCGGCTCCATGTCCGCGATCTAAGCGTCACCTGAAATGACAAGGGAGAAGGTGAGTCGCAAGACTCAGTGCATAAATTCCTCTCCCGATGAAATGCAATCATACTAACACACATCATAACGAAGCAATACAATTAATGCACCCGATCCTAACCATCCATAACACCTTTTCTACCCCGTGTGGTACCAAACCACTGGTGGTGCCAAACCACTGGTGACCCAAAGTCACGATATCCATCAATGTGGTGCCAAACCACTGGTGACCCAAAGTCACAAATAAACCATCTGTGGGGCCAACCCACGTGTGATACCAAATCACTGGCGACGATCCCGTATCTCAAAAGTGGGGCCAACCCACGGTGGTGTTAAACCACAGGGACAAGTCGCTATGAGGTGCCAAACCTCTGGTGTCCCAAAGACACAAATGTGATACCAAATCACTGGTGACCGAAGCCACGAATAGTCAAGATATGGGGCCAACCCACGTGTGATACCAAATCACTGGCGTCGATCCCATATTATCAACCGTGGGGCCAACCCAGTGTGGTGCTAAGCCACTGGGACGAGACACTATGAGGTGCCAAACCTCTGGTGACCCAAAGTCACAATAAATTGATCTGTGGTACCAAACCACTGGAGGTGCCAAACCTTTGGTGTCCCAAAGACACGGATATCATATTCCCCCTCCTCTCATATCACCCATTATTATACCGACTCAT
This sequence comes from Gossypium australe, assembly GCA_005393395.2. Taxonomy (NCBI): domain Eukaryota; kingdom Viridiplantae; phylum Streptophyta; class Magnoliopsida; order Malvales; family Malvaceae; genus Gossypium; species Gossypium australe. The sequence goes on along the minus strand of CM016614.1, from coordinate 126,714,699 downwards.
GTAAAGTATGCCAATCATGCAAATCATGCTAACATGTTTAGTATTATAACTCATAACACATACATCAAAGATCACGATATCATATATCAATAACAGAACTCGTAATGAAACAGACTTACCCGAATCTATGCACATACCCATAGGGTATCATATCAATCAACCATACTGTTTTTGGCTTTAATGGACAATCAGGTTATTAAACATATTACTAAGCAAAGAGTGTGTTAGTTTACACACCTGTTAAAACGCAGCCTTAATCCCAAAGAACCGATCTAAGACCCTCGATTACCTTGCTCCTATAATCGACCAACAGGAACATTAGAACCAAGACCATTCGGCCAACCCAAATAAACCAAAGGGTTCACATTCAAATCCTTACCTTACAAACGATTTGGTTTCCTACCAAATCCTGAACCAAAAGATGGTTTTCCCTTAAGCAACCGTCCACACCCTATTAAGAAGAACAGTTAATCCTTTGAAGATTTTGGCTTAAAGAAAACTAAAAGAATAGACTAATAAAATAACTTCTTACCACCACTTACCAATCGATCACTCACTGACAGAGGCTTCGCTTGCCTACTTCGAAATTCCGGATGCCCTATAACCAAATCGATTCCAACACAAGAGATTAACTCCTTTCAACAAATGCCAAAATCGGCTCTTAACCAAACCAAAATTGACAAAGAACAAGGGAAAGGGGAAATAGAAATTCGGCCAAACACTTACCTTCCTCTAAACCCGATTGAAACCAACTAGAAGAGATCTACACCACACCACTATTCGGCCAAGATGAAAACTACAAGAAGAAGAGAAGTTTTGGCAACAAGAGGGAGAGATTCGGCCTAATCACCAAGGAAGAAAACACAAGAAAGAGATGGAAAGAAAAGGGGTTGATATTCGGCCAACAAGAAAACTACTAGGAGAGGGGAGGTTCGACTATAGATTTTGGAAGTAGAAACAAAGAAATGATCAAGGGAGAAAGGAGAGACGGCAAGGTAGATTAGAAGTGAGAGAGAGCAAATTCGGCTAAAAACAAATGTGAATTCCGGCACAAGTGTTGTAAAAATAAAAGAAATGAAAGTATGAGAAGGAGAGGATAGCTAGGTTCGGCTTATCACAAATAGAACAAGAAAAAGAGAAATAGAAAGGTAGATGGTTCGGCCAAATGACAAATAGGAGAACAAGAAGCAAAACAAAAAGAAAACTTTTGCACTCAAGGGAGCATTCGGCTATCAATGAAAATTAAGAGGAAACTAAGCAACTTTCGGCAAAGGTATGGTTGTTTGAAGCTTTCGGTTTCAAGGAAAAACAATGAGAGACTTACCTTGAAAATTCGGCTTTTGGTACACTCAACAAAGGCTAGCCGAAAATCACCAAAATGCCTAGGAAGTTCGGCACACCCCACTCACTCACCTACCAACCGGCCACTCCCCCCATGAAGCACCCAAGATTCAGCCACCACCTACAAACACTCCCCACCACTAGTTCAAACAACTTTGAACTAGTCAACCTCCTAGATTCACTCTCCACCCACCATTCAAGTTGTTTGACTTGGTCCATGGCAGAGTTTGAACTGCACACTACTTCTCCTCCTCCATGCCGTCAAAATGGAAGCAAAATATGAGACTTCTGCAGCTCGAACACAGGACCTCTTCCCCTTGCAAGTGACGCCAAACTCAGCTCTAAGTGGTGCCTATCTTGCCACTCTACTAGCTCAATTCTTGTGCTAACATTCACCTAAAAATACCTATAAACCCCAGCCCTTTCAGCTCCTCTCACATAAAGCTTAAAACTAAATTTTTTCCTACCACTCAGGCTTACACTAGGCTTACAACTAAGCCCCAAAACATCAAAAACAACGACATCGCAGACCAAACACATGCAAACAATGCAATAACAAAATAGCCCCCATACCAGGATATTACAGCCGTAGTATCACTTAGTGATAGCGTCGATCTTGAAAGCGTAGTTCTACAGGTGATCAGGTGTGTAGTTAGTCTACCGTTTTCCGGGTATGTGATATGTATGTTATACTTGCATGTGTGACTTATGTGCTAACCAGTGCAGTGGCAGTTATGTGGTGATTACCCTAAAAAGGGGTATATCGATAATCAGGTTAGTGTTATCTGTTGATAAGAATGTGAAAGTGCCGATGTGAATGTAACTATGCCTATGGAAATATGACTGTCTGCCTTAATGACATGTGCATGCATTTATTATTATGCCACTATTACATGTTGCATGTGCATGGGTGGGATATGAAATGAAAGAAGGTACGGGTGTACTTCGAGTACGTGGTTTGATGTTAGCCTTGAGCTACATCGTGGATTGACGTTGACTGAGGTCACGTTGTGGATTAATTGCGATTTAGTTCGCGTGGCTTGATGAGTGGCTGTATGCCTCATCGTGGTTGATATCGGCTATGTGCCATATCGTGGTTGATGAGTGACTATGTGTCCCATCGTGGTTTTGGTGTTAGCTACGGCTACATCGTGGATTGGCGCTGACTGAGGTCGCGTTGTGGATTATTGTGCTTAATTGCACGTGGACGGTATTGATTGCCTTTGGAGTAAAAAGGAGAGGGTGATTCGTTAATCCCCTAGAGTGTGGTAGGCTGGATACGGGGGTGTGTAGAGGATGGACCCTAGGTTGGGTTGGGTGCACTTTGCATATTATATCTGATATGAATATTTGACGTGGAAATGGGCCAAGCCCAATATGTGAATGTGGATTGGATTAAGAAATGGGCCAAGCCCAGTATATGAATGTGGATCAGTGTGAATGGGCTAAGCCCGATATGTGGAAATTATGTGGTTAATTACCCTGTTACCTGATAAGTGATAAGAATATGGGCCAAGTCCAGAATGTGTTATTGTGTGAATATGATATTTGTTATCTGATATATGGGTTAATATGTGGTTAACATGTGGGTGGAATTCAGTGGTTTAATTACACACTGAGTCTGTATGACTCACCCAATTATTTATCAAACATCGCAGGTGATATGATGATCGGACCGGGTTTGGAGTGGATACGAGGTGGCCCATGCAGAAGACATTTTATTTAGTTAATTAAGTATTTATATTTTTAGTATTTTGATTAAGTGTTTATTGTAATAAGGCCCATTAAAGGATTTAAGTATTTTTATTAAGTATCTTTATTATTATGTTTTTATTATGGATTGGCCATTGAGATATCTTTCGCAAACGGTTTTATTTTCTTAAATCTATATATATAATAAAGTTTTAATTTGGATATTTTATCAAGCTTATATTACTTAAAATTTTTTTTAAATGGACATGGCTTTTGAATAAGAACAAAATTTTCAAGTTCCACCACAAGTCAGGATATTTTTAAACGTTTTCTGCAGTGGCATTTCAAATTCGGTCGTATCGAATGGGCCGGGTTTGGGGTGTTATAATTGAAATGTCAGATCTATTACAGTACTATGGCTTTATTCTATTTGATGACTGTGGACTTGGGATAATTTGAAGTGTTGGGATTTCTTTTTAATTTTTGTGAAAGTGTTTTCTATGATAGCTACATCAATGATAAGAATACTATAAGAAGACACAAGGTTTGAATGGACTAATCAATGCTAGTAGAATTTTGAGTAGGTGGAAGTTCTAATGATTGAAGCATCAGTTCTGGTTCAGTTTGAATCGGGTAAGAAATTATTATTACAGTAGTATATTAATAAGTGGATTAGATTGTATTTTGATGAAGAAAGGCATAGTAGATGGCTTGAATTATTGAAATGTCCTGATGTGATAATGGATTATCATACCGAGAAAAAATAAATATAGTTGTAGATGTATTGAATAGGAAAATCTTTGTTTGCTCTGTGAGTAATAAATATTTGATTGCTATTGTCTGATGAAGGATTAATTTTAGTTGAATATTCGGTATTAGTACTTACAGAATTAATACAACTAGCAAAGATACTGGGGCGAAAATGAGATATAAGTCTATGAAATTGACAGACTATATGGAGAATCAGTCTTTGAAATGTTTGATAGAGATCTACAGTTTATGGTTCACTTTCTAATTTTGAAATAACTTATAAGAATTCTATATGAGTGATAGTTGATTAATTTATAAAGTCAAAATTGATTGATGACTTCAGAAACTTGCGGAGATGTACATTTCAGAAATTGTAAGATTTCATGGTATTCCAGTATTGATAATTTTTGATCGAGATTGTAGTTCACTTTGGGGTTCTGAAAACAATTACAGGAAATTATTGAGTATTTAACTCGATTTCAGTATAGCTTTTCATTCACAGACAGATGGATAATTCGAGAGAGAGTTAGTTAGATTTAGGAAGATATGCTTTAAGCTTGTATAATTAGTATCGAATTAGGTTGGGATGTTATTTACCGGTGGCCGATCAAATATTCAAATGGCTCTGTAGAAAGCATTATGTGGTTGAAGATGATGTTCATCAGTGAATTGGGTGGAATCAGATGAAAGAAAAATGGTTGGAACAGAATTAATTCAAGGAAATGGTGGAAACTGTTAAGAAGATTTAAAATAGATTGAAAGCAGCATTCGACAACATAAATCAATTGTGGATTTAAAACGTCAAGATATTGAATATTCTGTTGGTGATAAGGTATTTTTCAAGGTGTTTACTTGAAGGAAACTATAAGAATTCAGTGCTTCATCTCTTTTTAAGTAAATTTCGAGGACGAAATTTCAAAAGGGCGGAGAATTGTAACAACCTCAAAAGCATGGATATCGGAAAATAAGTTATCAGGTCTTCGTTTTTAGCAAACGGACTCGTAAAATATTTATTAAAAACATTTATAAAGTTAGTTATGTGTTTAATCAGGTTCTAATTAAGTGAATTTAGCTCAATTAAGAGCAATTAGTAAAAAGGATAAATTGAAATAGGAGTAAAAGATGAATTATAGATTAAAAGAAATTATAAAGGACCAAAATGGCAATTAAGCCATTTTGTATAGGTGAGGCGGTGTAATGGATAAAAATCTAAGATATTTATGCCTAAAATTGGTATATTAAATTATTAATATTATTAATTATTATTATAAACTAATATATATGTGTGTGTGTGTGTGTGTGTGTGTGTGTGTGTGTGTGTGTGTGTGTGTCTTAGAAAAGAGGAAAAAAGAAACAAAAACGTGAAAAGAAGAACAGAGAGCAAACGTGAAAGAAAGAAAGAAATAAAAGAGAAAGAAACAAAAGAAGAACATAAAAGGAGAGTTGCAGAGAAGAAGCAACGAAAACAGGGAAAGAAAAGAAAAAGGAAAAATTGATGATTTAAAGCTTGGATGTTTAATTGGTAAGTCAATTTAGTCCTTTTCTTTTAATTTTGATGTTTTATAAGTTTTAGGACAAAGTTTTGATGAATTTAAGTTAAGGTTTTTGAAGTTTTAAAGTTTCTGAACATAGTATATGATGAACAAAAAGATGAATTAGTGGTTTATTTGAAAGAATTTCAAGTTAGAATTGAGTAAAGGATTTAATTGTAAAATAAGCTATAAGAAAACAGTTTTGGGACAGCAGCAGAAGAGTAACTTTGAAAAATCACCAAAAACGGTAGAAATGGAATTAGGAGTTGAATGAGATATGAAATTAAAGTTTATTGAGTCTATTTTTATATGAAAGAAACAGAGTAATCAAATAAATTCTGTATTTTGAGATATTTAGATTTTTGTGAGACTGGTTCAGAGTGGTTTCGAGATCCCCTATTCTGACTTGGAAAAATCATTAAACATTGTATAAAAATAATTTTGGAACATAATTTATATGGTTAGATTCTTTAATGAGTCTATTTTTAGAATAAATAAACTATAACATCATTTGAATTCTGTATAAAAATATAATTAAATTTTAGCAAAGAGTGGTCGAAACTATCAGACAACAGAATAGGGGTAATTTTAAAGAATAAACTGTACTTATTGGTTGAATCAAAAATTATGAAAATTTTATTAAAAGAATATATGTGAGTGTATTTTCATATAAAATTTACGGATCTTAATTTGAAATTATGTAACTTAAGATATAGATAATTTAGTGACAATGACTCAGGTAGACAGCCTTGAAAGAACTTATAAGTAAATGATAGAATTGTGTGTAAAGAATGTGGAATAAAGAGGAAGAGTAGGGAATTGAATAAAATTCAATTATTTGTTAAGATTTAATGTTGTAATTAATAATGTAAATCATTATTATTTTCGTAGCAAATAAGGAATTCGAGACATTGAGCAAGGAAGGAAAAGAGAAAAACAAATGAGGAGTAAAAACGAGAAATTCAGGTTAGTATTACTATAATTCAAATTTGATTATTTGTTAAATTTTAAATTAATATATGTATATATGATAAAAAAAAATTGAAGTAAGTATCAAGAATGAATTAAGTGATAAATATGTATTGGAATTGAATTTATTAGTAATTGTTGAATTTTGAGTAATATGTTTAGTAAATAGAAATAAGGTTAATATTGATATTGAATTAGATAAAACTGAATTTAATTGTGAATTGAATGAAATTGAAATGAAGTTTGAATATGTATGAGCATTTGATGATATATTGATTACAAAATGGAAAATGCATTGAATTGATGATATATATATATATATATATATATAAATGAATGGAATGGAAATGTGAAATGTGAAAAGTGAAAAGTGTTTTGAAATTGAATCAAATTGAATTGAATGTGATTATTTGAAACGTATGGATTGAAAGTATGAGGAAGTGATTGAGTTGAAATGTTCATAAAATGAATGAAATTATGAATATGTGTGAATATATGAATTGTATATTGACTGGAGAAGTGAATCGAATTGAATTGAATCAAAGTGGAATTATCTGAAATGTGTATTGATAAGATATTGGAAGATGATTTAAATACCCTATTAACTAGTCGAACTTAGTCGGATATAGTTGGCATGCCATAGGATTTGAGATGTATTCAGGAGATTTTCAGTTCAGCCGAGGAGATATTTCTGTTATTATATGCTTCGGTTTATCCGAAGAGGCATTTAATGCCTTATTGGTGTGTTCGGGAGGATATGATATATTGGTGTGTTTGGGAGGCTATATTATACTGGTGTGTTATGGAGGATTTATATTATTCCGGGTGTGTTTGGGTTGGATATTCTGGTGTGTTGGGATGGAATCCGTGTATCCGTCGAGGTCCGAGCCAAGTTAATAGGGGTAAATAAGTGAAATGATAAATTCCGAATAAATGTGATTAAGCTATTGAAAGAAATAAGAAAGTGAATTTGTAAAATAAGATATGAAATGAGATTTGTGATATGAAATTGAATGCATGAACCAAAGGTTCATGAAATGTTCAAAAATAAATTGGGAATTGAAATATAATATAAGATGAAGAAATGAAACTAAAGTTCACAGTTTTGCTAGAGATGATATAAATAATACAAGAAGTTAATTGAAATGAATAATATAATTTTGAGTGTGAATTTGATATGAGAAAATGAAGTTGAGATATGACTTTAGTAAACACAAAATTGCAATAGAATTAATATTGAATAAAGAATAAAATTTAGTGAATTGCATATGATATGAAATGAACTAATGGAATGAAATGTGGAAAATAATAATAATAATAAATTCAATGAAAATTGGACAGTGAAATAATGTATAAATCTAATTAAATACAAGCCTTGAAATAATGCTTATTATATTAGATGATTTAATTTAAAGAATGAAATAACTATTAAGTAATTGTATCATAAACTGAATGTATATAAGTTATATTATAATTTGAATTATGGTAATACTACTGAGTATACCCTTATTCAGCATACGGTTGTTTCCGTGCGCAGGTTAATTGAAAGTCAATGTTCGGACCAGCATCCAGAGTAATCCCGACCTCAGAGAAAATTTTGAGTAATGTACTTTTCTTAGATAATGGTGGCATGTACCTAGGTAATGAACAGGTTGAGTATATGTGCCTTATAATTGAGAAAAATTTTAAAAATGTTTGAAAATGTTCTAAGTATTCGAATTAGTCCCGAATCATTCCTATCGAAGATTCATATAAGGGACTATAAGATTATTTTATATTATGATTGATAATAATTGTGTATTAATTGTAAAGTTGTCTGATTGATCTGGTAGCACTCCGTAACCCTATTCTGATGATAGGTTGGGGTTAAGGGTGTTACATAAATTGAATGAAATGTAAAGTTTGTTTGAGATAATAATTGACTTTGAATTGGGTGAATTATTGATGTTATTGTTTATGTTAATTCGTAGCTACTGACGATCTGATTTCTTCAAAAGCGAAGGAAAAAGCTTAAGTCACCAAAGAACAGTTCAAAATTCCTCATAAGTATCACCATAACTCAACTTATTATTTATTTTTCCCTTTTAATTTCATTTTCAGGTAAGTTAGCAAAATGAAGAAAGTTACACATTAGTGGTTGACTAGAAATACAATATTGAGTTTGATTTTTGTAATAGAGAGTTAAAGTGTATAAAAATTTGAAATAGTATAATTTAGTAAAGTTGCGCATTTGGCTTGAACATGAGACGAATGATGCCATGTTTTATATGAAATAACATTCAATGGAAGATTTGTTATTGAGATCAATAGAATGGAAATTGAACTGAGAATAAAATTAGAGTATAGGTTGTTGCAGTAATTGTTGGGCAAAGATGAGAACAATTAATAAGTTATAGAATTGAGTAAAATAATAATAATAATTGTTTTTACTATAAGTCGATGAGCGCTAGGCGTATTTTCCTTCGAATGCCCCAACTGTGGCTTTCACAATTACTACTTCAGCTGATTCGATGGACGTAGGGCGTGAATTATTTATGTCGGATGTACCGATATAAAATTACATTGACTATAGGTCGATGAGCGCTAGGAGCACTAACCATTAGATGTACCGACGAGTGTTGGGCATGATTATTGCTTCAGATTAACCGATGAGCGCTGGGTGCAATTTATTTAGTTTGGGACATATCGATGAGGCACTCAGGTCGAATTATAGTATTAATAGGGTCTATAAATTAGTTCAGATCTGAGATATTTATTAGTGAACATCAATTAACAAGAAGAATTGTATGATTCAAACCGGTAATGTAATACATATGACAAAATGAGACAAAATCGAATAAGGTTGCATACATCATTAGCATAAAGTATTAATAAGTTCATTAAAATAGATTGGTCAACTATAAACTTTGATATGAAACATACTTGAATTGATCTAAGGAAGAAACAAATCAACTAAGTCCAATTATTTAAATTTCATGCTATATTGAGTAAGTTATTGTAATATCATTTGAAATTTATACTAACCGAATAGTCTTGTTTTCATATGTCGGATAGGTGTATTTTGAGATTTTGTAATCAGAGTCGTCAGCATCCAACTGACAAATCCTACAAAGTTCGTATATATTGTTTTGTTTCAAGTTGGAAAGTACTTGGTTTCTAGTAAAGTCATTTGGCTATAGATATGTATTTGTGACATAAAAAAAATTAAATTTTGGTTGCTATAATTATAATATAATATTAATTGTTAATTAAATGGTTTTAATGTGATATGCTTAGTTTGCAGTATGTTTTAGAATATCGAAGTTGTGAGATTTGATTTGGGAGATGATTTGAATATGGATATATATTGTAAAATCTAAATTTTGCAGGTTTTTATGTAAAATAAGCAAAAATGCTGCTAAATTTAAAAAAATTTATTTACCATTACACTACCATTTTAATAAAGTGAAATATTAAAATAGGTTGTTTCGGCATTTTGAATATGGCATTTTATATTTGGATCCTCTAATTGGGTCAGATATAAAGTGTTACAACTACAATAACTTACCTTCCCATTTGCTCAATTTTGATGTTTTTACTACAATAACTATCATCCCGGTCGACCCAATTTGATGTCATTCCATCATTTCAGTTTATCTGGTTTTGATGACATTGTTGCCTACTTCGTGCAACACTAACTTCGGTGTGGACTAAAATTGCCACTATCTCTTACGGAACTCCTCTGTCCTCCATACCCAATTTCATGTTCTTATGCACATATACATAGTAAATTATTTTTTTATCATCAATCGATGCTTACTTTCAATATTTCAAACTAACATTTAATGGCATGTGATCATGCATACATTCTCATCAATTTCACGTATGCAAATAATTTAAGAATTAAAAACAATTTCACATATACAATATTTTCGTGTGTTCTAACATGCTTGATTTGCTTAATACATACATAACCAGTTCATATGTCGGGTTTACACATATATGGTTCACATAATTATTTCATATAGATTTGCATGATAACCATCAATGGTTCGCATAATATTCCTTAAGGGTTCGCATATGATCACTAAGGGTTCGCGTAGCTTTCTTTTAGGGTTTGCATATATAACAAATAGGGTTCGCATGTTATCACATATAGGGATCGCACAGTACAACATATAGGGTTCGCACATATTCACTAAGAGTTTGCACCTAAGGTTCGGACTTGCGAGTTCGCACCTAAGGGTAGCATATATGGGTTCGCACATACAGGGTTCTCACATCTAGGGTTTGCACATGTAGGATTTGCTCATGGGTTCACACATAGGGATTCGCCTATAGGGTTCGCACATATTCACGAAGGGTTCACACATGTGGGGGTTCACACATATGTACTAACAGTTCACTATGTCATACTATATAACGTGGGGGTTCACATACTCTATCATACTATACAACATGGGGGTTCACATACTTTTTCGTTCTATATAACGTGAGGGTTCACATACTATGTCATACTTTGTCATTCTATACTTTGTCAGTTAGAAGGTATAAATACCAGCTTCTAAAGGTCCTACAACAACAAAGGAGATTATTCAAGCTTAAAGATCAATAAAAAAACCTTAGTGCTTAATTTTTCCATACTTATCTTACATACCCTAGCTTTATTATTTTTTATTAGCTCAAGTGTTTTTCTTTGCAATTGTGCTTAATTGGAAAACATTTTGATCTTGTAATGGTTATTTCTTTCTTTGCTTATTTGTTTCTCTTTGAGAGGGTTTAAGTATTAAGATTTGTGTAGTAATCTTAAGGGAATTGTAAGGTTATATCTTATCCTCAAAGGTTGATCAAAATAGTGAATTTGGGAAAATCCTTAATAGTGGAAAGCTAAGGTGGTGGAGTAGGAAATTGGGGCCGAACCACTCTAAATCATTGTGTTCAATTTTTCTATCCTTTCTCTCAAGTTTCTACAATTTTTTTTAAAAAGTCAATTCACCCCCTCTTGTTAGTTTCGAATTTTATTAATCGAGCTGATAAACTGTAAATGTAACATATTTTAATCCCACATTTATTATGCTTTTTAAAAGAAATAAGCCTCGTTTTATATAAAAAGGTGCTTTTAATCCTTTCTTTTCATGTCTTATACCCAGGAAAGCATTCGAGGATGAAAAGAACACAAAACAGGCCTAAAAAGAAGTAAATGGGCCTTTCCACGAAATCGACACGGCCTGGGCCAATGACCACACGGCCGTGTCTCGACGAACACCTAGAGCACGGCCTCACCATCACCACACACGGCTGTGCCAAAGCAGAAATCCGAACACGGCTAGGTCTCGATTTGCACGGGCATGTGACATGGTCGTGCCTCTGTCGCTAGAAAGAGCAATTTCAGTCAGAAAAGGATACTTAGGTAGAAAGAATCACATTCCAAGAGCCTATAAATACACCCCAAGTACCACCTTGAAGTGGGAGTGAAAGCTAGGCCAAGGAGCCAAGCCGAGAAGGCCAGAGTTAGGGAATAACGCAAGGATAGCCAGTTGATTCATCACCAAGAAGCCGGAGTTATACTCAAGACGGCGGAATTCTCCTTCAATCCTATCAGGGAGTTTTAGGATTTTTCTTATGTTTTGTTTTATCTTTTCTCTTGTGATGTTTTATTTTTCCATTATGAACTAAACCCCTCAGATACCTGAAGGAGGATGAAACCTAGACAGATTTTATTATTTGATTTTTAAGTTTTATGATAAATTACTTAGTTTGTTCTTAATTATATTTCTTAATCCAAATCTAATGTGCTTAGGTAGAGGAGGAATAGACCCTGCCTAAGAGTAGATCTAACATAATTAAGCGGAGTTGATCGGGCGCCTAGAGATAGGGTTGCAAGATTTTGCCGGATTAGGGTGAAACCTAATATGGGAATCCATTGATCGATTTACTGCTTTCCTAGGGGGTTATTATAAGCGAACGAGAGTTCCACTAATTAACCTAGGATTAGACGTTATTCGCCTCGAGAGAGGGTTTAGCATAGGTTAGGGAGTCTCACGGATCAAGCTAAGTAAAGAAATCATATAATTTAGAGTTAGATAATAAAGTGAAGTCTAGGTGGATTCTTCCGAAGGGTATCATCAAAATCAACTGAGTCTTTTCCAAGTTACCCCAATTCTTGTCTTTTTGTCGTTGTCTCTTTAGTCTAGTTGTCGTCAATTTAGTTTAAAAGCAACCTTCATCTTATTTAGGCTAAATAATAAAAAGAAAGTAAGTATTAGTACTTTTAGTTCCTTTGGGTTCGACATCCGGTCTTGCCTAAGCTATACTACTATTCGATAGGTACAATTGCCTTAATATCGTTGTCAGAGTTAGTTTTCAGGTTTGATCATTCTTTTATAAATATTAAAAACTCTGATTTCACAACGACCAAGTTTTTGGCGCCGTTGCTGGGGAACTAAAATATTAAGAAAGCTTTATTTTTATTACTTTAGCCATTATTTTATTTGCAATTTATTTCTTTTGTTTTCTTAGGTTAAATTTTAATTTTTCTATTTTTTATTTTTATGTTATTTCTTTCTCTTTTCTAGGTACCTCTAGTTTATGACTAGAAGGAATCCAAGAGGACCTTTGGTATACGATAGTGATACCGAAGCAACCGCTCGTAGGAATCGCATGGAAACCAAGCGAGCCCTAGATTACACAGAAAGAGAGGAAGAAAATAGATCCAATCCTACTGAAGGGATGGACGAAAACAACCTACCACTACGTGTTGTGGGAGATCAAAATGCTCCACGTACAATGTTTGATTATGCGAAACAGCCTTTAACAGGAGCAGAATCTAGTATTGTTAGGCCTGCTATAACTGCTAACAATTTTGAATTAAAGCCTAACACAATACAAATGATTCAACAGTTTGTTCAATTTGATGGTTTACAGGACGAAGACCCAAACATGCATATAGCTAACTTTTTGGAGTTCTGTGATACCTTCAAAATAAATGGCGTTTCTGATGATGCCATTCGTCTTTGGTTATTCCCTTTTTCATTAAGGAATAAAGCCAAACACTGGTTAAACTCGTTACAACGAGGGTCAATCACTACATGGGATCAAATGACCGAAAAAATTTTGATGAAATATTTTCCACCGGCCAAAATGGCCAAATTACGTAATGATATCTCTTCCTTTGTGCAGATGGATTTAGAGACACTATACGACTCATGGGAGAGGTTTAAGGATCTCTTGAGGAGATGCCCATACCATGGTTTACCCCTGTGGTTACAAGTCCAAACCTTTTACAACGGAGTAAACCCCTCAACAAGGCAACTGATAGATTCAGCCGCCGGTGGAACGCTGAACAATAAAACTCCTGAAGCAGCCTACGAATTCATTGAGGAGATGTCCTTAAACAACTATCAATGGCAAGCTTCGAGGACCAAGCCGACAAAATCGGCAGGAGTGTTCAACATCGGCACCATGACCATGCTATCAACACAGCTAGAGATGATGAATAAAAAGCTTGATAGTTTGTGTTCTTCACAGATACATCCAGTCATGCAGTGCGACGCTAGTGGAACTGTGGCGAATCCTGAGTACCCACCCTACCAACCAGGAGCAGAAGATGAACAGATGAACTATATAGGTAATAATTTCCGATCTAATAATAATCCTTATAGTAACACTTACAATCCAGGTTGGAGGAACCACCCAAATTTTTCATGGAGAGGACAAGGCAATCAAGGAAATCAAAGGCATCAACCCTCCCAAAACTTCCGAAATCAGCCCTATCCACAAGACAAGAAGCCAACCATCGAGGAACGTATCCTAGAAGCTGACAGAATAACCAAAAGCAATGAAAGCCGAATGGAAGAACTTGCTAAGTCCGTCAAGGAAGCAAGTAAAGCCGTTGAACAACTTGCGAAGGTGATGTCTGAACGACAACAAAGACGCTTACCTAGTAACACCAAAATTAATCCTAAGGAGAAAATTCAAGCCATCACACTTCAGGATAGCAAAGAGTTAGACACACCCAATCCAACTCCAGAAAGTGAGGTAGACGAAGGTACAACAGAGGTAGTACAAGAAAAGCCAAAACCGGTAATCAAGGAGTACAAACCTCACATACCTTATCTCGCGGCATTACAAAAAGACAATTCGGAGGAGCAGTTCGGTAAGTTTCTTAAACTTTTAAAGAAGTTACATATTAACTTACCGCTTCTTGAAGCTCTTTTTCAGATGCCAGACTTGAGGAAATTTTTAAGATAGCTTTTGACCAACAAACGCAGAATAGATGAAGAGCACCACGTGGAACTTAATGCAACATGTTCAGCAATGTTACAAAATAGACTACCACAGAAGCAAAAAGATCCAGGGAGTTTTACAATTCCATGTTTAATTGGTAGTTTAAATATTGATAATGCGTTAGCTGATTTAGAGGCAAGCATAAATGTTATGCCTTATACATTGTTTAAGCGACTAGGTCTAGGGAAACCAAAACAAACAAATATGAGTATTCAATTAGCAAATAAAACTGTTAGCATCCCTATGGGCATTATTGAAGATGTTCTCGTAAAAATTGATAAATTTGTTTTCCCAGTAGATTTTGTTGTTTTAGACATGGATGAGGATATTTCAATCCCCTTAATTTTAGGAAGATCTTTTCTAGCAACTGCCAAGACTAAAACTGACGTTGCCACAGGTGAGCTCCTACTTTGTGTAGGTGACGACTCAATTAGTCTTCAAGCCCTCGATTCAGCTAGGTCATCAAAGAATCAAGGTGAGCAAGAAAATTCTTTTGTTAACCATTCAATTACACCTTCTTTTCAGGAACCTCCAAACAGGAGAGCGGTTGGACCAAATCCCCAGTTCAGTGCCAGCAAAGAATTAGATCACGAAGAATAGAGAACCCAAATCGATGACCTAGATGAGTGGAAAACGCACTTCAAGGAAAAACTAGGGTTACACAAGGAAGAACAGGAAACACAAGTCAATGAAGAGCCGGATTCACACAAAATAAAACCAGAGGAACCACCAGAAGAGCTCGTGGGGACATCAAATCACTATAAAATAAGAGACTAGGTTCTGTTAGATAAAGCCGAGCCACACGTCACCACAACAAACCTGAAGGAAAAGGGAGAATTTCTTCTTAAGGTAAACGATATCCTTCCACAAGAAATATTCGAGGTAAGCAATCCTACATTTAGCACTCCCAAGGTAAACACTTCTCGACTTCAATTTTGTCATAAAACCAACGCTATAGACATGAGGGAAGATGTTCAAACTTTCAAACCTCCCTAAAATTTTCAAATATTAGGAAAGTCTAGCTTAAGACTATAAACAAGCGCTTCTCGGGAGGAAACCCGAGTACTAACCCTATTTCTTATTGCATTTTATTTTCTTTTCTCTTTTTCTTTTCCTTTTTCACTAACCAAAAGTGCAGAATCCCAGACCACACGACCTTATACACGACCGTGTTCATGGCCGTGTGGACCACCCAAACCACCACCCTGACAGGGCAGAAGCCGTGCAGTCAGCCTAACCACCACAATTGACGTCACAGATCCAACCACTCTTGGCACGGGCACCGACAGACATGGCACGACCGTGGCACCAACCGTGTGCAGCTACTGACTTCCATACCACGGCCAGAACATGCCCATGCCACATAACCGTGTGAAATTCCTAAGATTACTGACTTATCGAGCACGGGTAGGACACGCCCGTGCTGAATACCATGCCAACAGAAACACATCACGAGCACGGGCGTGGAAGGATCAAGCACGGGCATAGGGTGATAGCACCCTCTTTAACACGGTCGTGTGAGGAGGCTGTGTAATTCGACACACCCTTGGACCACAGCCGTGGGGGAGCAGAGAACCTGAACATCTATTTAAACCACTCATCTCTTTCACTCTCCCCCATCTGATTTCATTCCTATTTTCTTTGGTTTTCACTCTCCTCCATCTCAGATTCTCTACTTACTAAGACTCTAGATCCTTGAGCACGCCAACACCATGTCAAAGAAGCGTAAAAGGCCACATTCCGCAAAGCAAAATGATCAACATGAGTTCATGCCGGTAGCTTCTTCCAAACAAAGAGCCAAGGATATTTGAGGCTACTTAGTTTCTATTTCTCTTTTCTCTTTCCTTTCATTCTCCTTCTCTTTAACTAACTTAAATTTAATCTATTTTCGTTTATTTTTGTTTCTTAGTATCAGGTTTGAAAGGCTGCTAGGGAATCACACCACTTCTGCCTCCTCCACCACATCCCCAACCTTAGCGTTGATTCCCACTTTGCGAACCATCCATCAATAAGGACCCTTCAGTCCATTTATCTTTAAATTTTGTTTTGTTTACATTTTTGTTTCCTCTTTCATTATTTTGCTTTTATTTAATTATATATTTAGTTTCTTTTATTTAGGTCTTAATAAATCCTGGCTACTCCTCAACACACCACCATACCGATGCTTTCGCCGCAGTGGCCACCATCCTCCGCGTGCAACGTCCGTACCTCAGGGAGTAATCTTTATCCTTCTCTTTTGATTTGTCCCGTAAAAGTCATTATCAATTTCTATACATTGAGGGCAATGTACATTTTAAGTAAGGGGGTAAATAGTTATACCTAACTTTTTTCATTATTCTCAAATCCCTGAGGGTAAAAACGGAATATAAGTGCCTAACTTTCTTCATTATTCTCAAATCCCTGATTTAGTCTTGTTCTTAAAGCAAAGTTGTCATATTACTAATTAGAATGAAATTTTTACTGATTTATGATTCTCATTGATATGTTTTTGAATAAATCATAGTTAATTGTACATTGATATTTAATTTAAAGAATACTAGAGAATCAAGCATGATAAGTATGTTTTTCAGGCATTAAAATTGTTGCTAGGTTGTTGACCAGAAATTAAATTCTACCTTGAAAATTTGAAATTTACAAGGATGATGTCAAAACACCCATAATTTTTGTGAGTATTTGAACCTTATAGAGCATATATTCTTTTTCATGCTCAGTCTTTGATTATGAGTGTGTCAACTATGAACTGTTATTCTAGAACTTGCTTCGTTTATGCATGTCGAGACCACAGTTATGATTTGATATATAGAGATGATAAAGGCACTTAGGTCTTAACCCACTAATTCCACTAAATAAGCTTACCCTAACAATTAACCCCTGGTGAACTCCTTTTGATCCTAACAAACCCTTTTTATTGACTCACCCATTAATACTAACCCTTAGCCTTTGTATTTGTTAACACTTTTTCCTTTGACCACCCTTTAATCGAGTTTTGATTTGATCAGTTACCGAAATTTAGTATTCTTGATCTAGTTTGTTCCTAAAAACAAAATCAAGTTCTTCAATAATTAGTAGTATAAAAAGTGAGCTTACGCAATCAAAGTCTATTTCCCAAAAGAAAATCTTGTATTAGTAAGTTTATTACTTCTTCAGTTGATTGAAATTTTGGAAAAATTTTAGGATAGGCACTTGTCAAATCAATCTCGATTCTAACCCTCTAATTTCAGCCTGTAACCACACCTTTCACCCTAGCCCTGTTACAACCCGAACAAAGACCTTTTGATCTATTTATCATCTCATATTACAGTGGTGGAGATTTGATTTTCAAGCAAGCCTATGGGATTAACTTTTCAGGTTCGACTTCTGAGCGATCTTCTTCTAAACCTTAAACACTTCCGAGTGATTTGAGTGAATCTTAAGCGAGGATATCAATCCTTGTCAGTTTTGAATTGAAAAGGTAGTTATTTAAAGGAAGGAAAACACCTATGTTTTCGAGGTATAAACTCATGACTTATCTCGTTTGAATCTTTAGGACACTTTGAATTAAATTATCCATGTATAAATTATCTGTGAATTAGGATAAGACATTGTCGATAAGAATTATAAATTGTGGAAAGTTCGTTTTAATTGTAAATTGAGAATTTTGCTTGAGGACAAGCAAAAGCTTAAGTGTGGGGGTATTTGATAAACCGTAAATGTAACATATTTTAATCCCATATTTATTATGCTTTTTAAAAGAATTAAGCCTCGTTTTATATAAAAAGGTACTTTTAATCCTTTCTTTTCATGTCTTATACCCAGGAAAGCATCCGAGGATGAAAAAGAACACAAAACGGGCCTAAAACGAAGTAAATGGGCCTTTCCACAAAATCGACATGGCCTGGGCCAATGACCACACGGCCGTGTCTCGACGAACACCTGGAGCACGGCCTCACCACCACCACACACGGCCGTGCCAAAGCAGAAATCCGAACATGGCCAGGTCTCGATTTGCACGGGCGTATGACATGGCCGTGCCTCTGTCGCTGGAAAGAGCAATTTTAGTCGGAAAAGTATACTTAAGGAGAAAGAATCACATTCCAAGAGCCTATAAATACACCCCAAGTACCACCTTGAAGTGGGAGCGAAAGCTAGGCCAAGGAGCCAAGCCGAGAAGGCCAAAGTTAGGGAATAACGCAAGGATAGCCAGTTGATTCATCACCAAGAAGCTAGAGTTATACTCAAGACAGCGAAATTCTCCTTCAATCCCATCAGGGAGTTTTAGGATTTTTCTTATGTTTTGTTTTATCTTTTCTCTTGTGATGTTTTATTTTTCCATTATGAACTAAACCCCTCAGATACCTGAAGGGGGATGAAACCTAGACAGATTTTATTATTTGATTTTTAAGTTTTATGATAAATTACTTAGTTTGTTCTTAATTATGTTTCTTAATCCAAATCTAATGTGCTTAGGTAGAGGAGGAATAGACCCTGCCTAATAATAGATCTAACATAATTAAGCAGAGTTGATCGGGCGCCTAGAGATAGGGTTACGAGATTTTGCCGGATTAGGGTGAAACCTAATATGGGAATCCATTGATCGATTTACTGCTTTTCTAGGGGGTTATTATAAGCGAACGAGAGTTCCACTAATTAACCTAGGATTAGACGTTATTCGCCTCGAGAGAGGGTTTAGCATAGGTTAGGGAGTCTCACGGATCAAGCTAAGTAAAGAAATCATATAATTTAGAGTTAGATAATAAAGTGAAGTCTAGGTGGATTCTTCCGAAGGGTATCATCAAAATCAACTGAGTCTTTTCCAAGTTACCCCAATTCTTGTCTTTTTGTCGTTGTTTCTTTAGTCTAGTTGTCGTCAATTTAGTTTAAAAGCAACCTTCATCTTATTTAGGCTAAATAATAAAAAGAAAGTAAGTATTAGTACTTTTAGTTCCTTTGGGTTCGACATCCGGTCTTGCCTAAGCTATACTACTATTCGATAGGTACAATTGCCTTAATATCGTTGTCAGAGTTAGTTTTCAGGTTTGATCATTCTTTTATAAATATTTAAAACTCTGATTTCACAGTGATCACGAGCTAACAAATTTCAAGCCTAATTCATCATTTTCTCAATGATGGGAACTTGCTAAATTTCAACATTTGAATAAATTGATATATGGGCTAATTAAATCAAACTCTCATGATTATAAATCTATAAAAAAATCAAAGAAAAATGGTTTAAGGACCTGCATGCAATAATGGTTAAATGCACAAAAAGGGTTTGTAGCTTTCTTCCTTTTCTAACAATGGTGGACTATGAGAATTTAAGGAAGATGATGATATTTCTCATCTTTTTCCACTAAGTTTAGTATTTATACTATGATTAGTATTGTTTAATTTTAATTAATTAGTTTAATTTACATTAATTATCTATAAATTAAACTTAATGGAATCCACCATTATCATCCACTATCCACGATTTAATATTAGTTTATTTATCATTTTGGTCCATTAGATAATTGTTATATAGGTCCTCAAGCCTTTTCTTAATTAATGCTCTATAGCAATCAGATTTTTACAATTTAGTCCCTAAGCCTTAATTAACTACTTTTCCGGCTAAATTACTTAATCGAACTTCAAAATATATGTTTATATTAACTCCATAAATATTCTTATTTTATATTTACGCACTCAATTTACGAAAATAAGGTTCTGAAACCGTATTTGTGACAGCTCTAGAATTCATGTTGTTACATCGTACATTACATAATCGGGTTTAAGTTAGGTATTTTGGACCCTTTTTATGGCTAAAGTTATTGTTGCCCGTAAGGCCCTCTCATGGCTTCGATCTTGACATATGGAGGATGTCATTATGGAAACTGATAATCATCGTCTTTGGACAACTCTCGCTCATGGCTCTTTTGATTCTTCAGATTCAGAGTTGCTAATTGAAGACTATATCCACCTTAGTTCTTATTTTAATTATTTTTCCTTCTGTTGGACTGGTAGAAATGCTAATAAAGTTGCTCATGCTCTAGCAAGAGAAACTTTATCTCAAGCTGACAACTCTAATTTGTCACTTTTCCTCATTCTATTATAGATATTTTAATTTCGGATTGTAATTGTGATAATGAGGGAAGTTAGGATTAGGTGTACTAGGTAAGCCTATTGGCTTGGGGTTAGTTTCTTTTCCTCATTATCTTATTTTTCCAGGTTACTTTAATGATATGATATTTTTGTCAAAAAAGTTTTAAAATATACTAGAAATACTATACGTATGCTTATGGAAACCACAAATTTTGAACACAATTTTTTGTTTTAAAAAACATACAGTAAATAATTAAACATATAGTTTGAAATTAATTAATAATAACATATGAAATATGTACGTTATTAAAATGAAAAAAAATAGATTAAATTATTTATCATGGTGTTGTAATCAATCTTGAGCTGGTGTCAAGTTAAATTGTGAAACTAATTCAATCAAATACAACTAATGGAGGTAATAAAGTGTTCATAGTAAAATTAAACATATAAAAATATTGACATGAAGCTTTAGTTGAGCAGTAAATTAAAGATTTTACCAATGTAATTAGTTTGGGGTCAAATATCATCTTATGCATATTACTATTGTTTTTTTTTTAAAGTGAAAAGACTAAAATCCCCTCAAATAAATTTTTTTTTTCATTACCAAAGGGCACTCTCTTAACTTCCTAATCGAGTTGGTAACCCAATTGAGGGTGACACCAGCTCAGTAAGGGATTTTATTAATAGTACAAATATACAAATGATAGATGTAATAGAGTGTGGATGATAAAATTACAATTAAAAATATTAAAATAAAGTTTTAGTTGAGGTAATAATTTAAAAGTTTTACTTATACAATTGGCATAGGTTCAAATCTAACGCATATTTTTTTTTGGTTTTTTAAAGTGAAAAGAGTAAAACACCCTCGATTAATATTATTTATTTTAATTATGAAAAATCATTCTCGTAATTTCCTAATTGAGTTGATGCCCAATTGACTCATGACACCAACTCAATTAGGGGCTTTATTTATAATATAGATTATTACATTAAGCAATACTATAACACATACTATAATAATAATACATAATATATTATTTATTATTTATTTTATTTATTATATTAATTGAAATATGCTTTAATTCCCTCCTACTATATAATAATATATATATATAATATAATATAATATAGTATAGTATAATCATATATAATAAATTAATAGTTTATATATATATATATATGCATTAATGATTAAGCATTATAATATTATGTAATATTATATCTTTTATTATAATATGTAATATAATAATAATTATATATTAATAGTTTTAGTAATAGTTATATACTATTAACCCTGCTCATGGACTGGGTCACTTGGCTCGACCTGAAGGCTCGCTCGAAAAGTGGGAAGGTTTGGGTAAAAATATAAACTCGAAAAGTGGGATTAGGCAAAAAATAATACCCATTTAGAAAACGGGATGGGCTTCGGGTAAGGCTTTTTCGGCCCGGGCCTGACCCGAATATGTAAAAAAATGCATTTTTTTGCTATTTTTTACTCTCTCTCTCTCTCTCTCTCTCTCTCTCTCTCTCTCTCTCTCTCTCTCTCTCTCTCTCTCTCTCTCTCTCTCTCTCTCTTTCTATTTTCTTGTTGTTTTATTTTCACTATTTTGCTACAATTTCACTATTTTGTTGTTATTGTATAACTCTTGTTTTATTACTAATTTTGTTACTATTTCAGAGGCATTTGTTTGCTAAGTTGCACCTATCTTAGTGTTATTTAAGTATACATATTCTTTTTAAATTTATTTTCAATTTGTTGGGAAACATTTATTTTAATGTTTTTAGTATTTTTTATGTATTATATTTTTTAAAAAAATTATATAAAAATTAATACAGGTCGAGCCCAAGTTTTAACATTTTTTATCTGGGTCGAGCTTGGCCTAGCAAACGAGCTTAAAATTTTAGTTGGACCTAACCCAGCCCATGAGCACATCTATATCCTATGGGGAGAGATTCATTTGCATTAGTGTAAAACTCTTTATTTCTACACCTTTTTGTATCGCTTTATCTTATTAATATTTTAATAATCAAACTATCACATTTTATATGTAACATCCCAAAAATTAGGGGTTTGTCATTTTTGTGTAATTGCATGTCATGTTGGTTCTGTGTGAAGTTTAAGGGCCCTAGGGAGGCCTGGGGTCGTGTTGGAGCCTTGGTAAAATTTTGGGTTTTGGGCGCTTAAGTGGGGAGAGCTAGTGGAAGTAGGACTTAAGGTTAATTAAGTGTATTTTGTTATCACAAAATGAGCTTATGGCTGAGTGGTGTTGGTGTCAACATGCATGCAATGGGGAGTGGGGTTCGAATCCTATGGCATGCAAAGTGAGGCTTTTATTTCGTGCCAGGGTGGAGAAGAGGTGGAGTTGGCGTGGGACTCTACCAAGGAGAATTTGAATTGGTTAATCAGGTTTGAATGGAAGGTGGAGAGGAGATTGAGGATTTTGACTTGGTCAAACATTTCAAATGGGTGATAGAGAGTGTATTGTAGAGCAAGTGAGGGAGAAAATCATAGAGTTTGGAGAGAAGGGAGTGTTGGCCAAAAGTGGGGAAGTGCTTAGGAGGCACATTCGATCATGTGTTGTGGGGTGCTGAGTTTTGCTAAGTTCATTGTTGATTTTCATTTTGGGTTTTCCCTATTCTTTTTGCTTGTGCCGAAACTCTCAACTCACTTTCTTCATCTTTTCTCCTCTCTTGAGTATTAGCCAAATATAGGGTTTGACCACTCATGCATTTTTCCCTTCATCCATTCTTTCAAACTTTCGTCTCCTCTTTTCTCTTTTATTCTCATCATAGCCGAAACTTTCCTTCTCCTTCACTGTCTTTCTTCTATTTCTTTCCTTAAGCCGAATAGTCCCTTTGGTCCCAAGTGAATCAGTTTTCCTTTATCTTTGCTACACTTTAGCCGAACCTCCTTCTACCTCTCTTTTGAATCGATGAACATTAATAGCCGGAAGTTGGGTGTTCTTTTGATCATCGGATTCACCTTGTCTATTCGATTCGTCGGTAATCGCAAGGTAATGGTTTCTTTTATATTTTTGTGACACATATGTTCTTCATATCTCTCTTTTTATAAGAGTTGAAACATTCATCTTCTAATCCCATAGCCGAACTTGGTTCCTTGGTGAGCTACTAGGTGCCAATTCCTTTCTCCCATTCGACTCACTTTGGACTAAGGCCAAACCAAGTCATTCTCTTCTACCTCAAATCTTTCTGGTTTCTTTTGGTGTGGGCCGAATTGCTAGAGAGCTATCATACATCTCACCATTCTTCTAGCCTTGGATTTCGGAAGTTGGTTGGTAAGTTAGTCTTGGCCAAACATAGGTGATAGATGGACGTTTTTTATTCTAAGTTTATTTAGGGCAAAAGGCATTTTCTTCGTCATTTTGTGATAACATCGCTAATTTGTACTCTTTCTTGGGGACAAAATTTGTGATTGGAAGAAGTGAAGCGAACTCTCAAACGTAGCAAGGATTTGCCGACGTTCTTGGTAAGTGGCGTGAATTGGGATTGTCGTTTCAATCTAATGGATACGTTTTACTGAGATTAAGACTAATGGTTCAAGTGTATGGATTCATAGGTGCGTAATCTTGAGGATTCTTTCTACGCTCGTAACAGGTGTGTAATCTCACACCTTTATTCGTTTGCTATGTAGTATACTGTGTGTCGACTTAAAGCAGAAATACCCTTAATGGGTAAGCTATTGAGATACCTCTAGTGGGTGAGTTGGAGATAACCCAGGTGAGTAATTTACGATTATACCCTTTCGGGTAGATTTAGCATGACTCTGTGTGTTCTGATTATCTGCTATGTTGGTATGTTCATGCATGCACTAAATTATTATGTCATGATATGTTGCATGGGATTGGGACATTGGTTATCGGGAAAGTGTAATCCGGTGGCTCTGCCACATATTCTGGTGACTCTGTCACAATCTGTCTGGTGGCTATGCCACGTATATTCTGTCATTCTGGTGGCTTTGCCACAAAATTCGGCGGTGAGCAGCGTGATTGCCATCGAAGTGTGTAGCAGATGGAGGGTTGATTGTAGAAATCCCCACAGGTGTGTTGGGCTGGTACGGGTGGTGTATAGCGGATGGATTACTAGGCTGGGTTGGGTTGCATTGCATGCATTATCTGTATAACCATGCTAATGGGGCTAAGGCCTAGTTTGTTTTCGTAAGGGCTAAGGCCCAGTTTGTATCTGAATGGGCTCGAGCCCAGTCCGATTAGGGGATTACACACTGAGTTCTCGTAACTCACCCCCTCTGCTTAATTTTACAGGTGATCCCCAGCATTAAGGATTTGGAGCCGAGGCGGACTCTGTGGTGGCCATACATTGTAACATTAGTAAATTTCATTTTACTTTACTATGAATTTTACCTTAATTTGGGTTTATGTTTTGTAATAAGGCCTTTGGGATTTTATTTTGGTTTTAATTTTTTTTTAATTCGGTTGTTAGCTATTGTTAAATGTTTAAAACGAGGTTTTCCTAAAACATTAATAACTGTTTTCCAAAATGATAACGATCAGTTTACAAACTATACTTGAGAAAACTCTGGGTTCTCTTAAACGTCGAAAATTGTTTTCAAAACATTACATTTTCGAAATTCACTGAACTCTGAATTCTGTTTTAAACAAGTTTCTAGAAATAATGATAGTAATAATAATAATAACGTTTTTACAAGAAAGCTGTAACAACAAATCTGATTTTCACAAACAATAAAGCTCGAAGTTTCAAAAAGAACACAAACTTTTTAACGAACGCGCAAGTCTTTAAACAACCCTTCTATGTGACATACCAGATCCGGTCATAACGTCTAGATTGGGTTTGGGGTGTTACATTTTATGGTATCAGAGCCCGGTTGCAAAACTTGCTGTGGAATGGGTTCGAGAACATTTTCTAAAAATTGGGTTGAAACAATGTTTAAAAATACATGTCTTTCTGGGAAGTATGGCACCACGGGTCTCCTGCACCAACTCCGTAAGTTTTCTTATTGTATGATTGTTGATGTGATATGACTGTAGTAAGAAAACTGTTAGAAATTTCTAGCTGTAGGAGCTAAGACTGTAGAGACTGAGACGTTAGGAAGTTCGAATCACGAAAACAACTCTTATATCTGTTTTTCCATAAAATATTTGTTAATCAATATTGGAACCATATACTGATTCATAAAACATTCTTAATCATATTAACTCAACTTAGTAATATGAGTACCAGAGGATGTGGACGTGGTAGACGTGGTCGCGGTAAAGGCTGAGGTGCTGGGGTTGGATCCGAAGCATCGGGGCACATGCCTGAAATGGAAGCACCTGCATCACCGGTGACTGAGACAAGGTCCCATAACCGAACTAGAGGGGACGGTGCTTTGTCCCAAGCTATGCTGCGAGTCCTCGAACGGGTTGCAGGAGCAAGTACTGGACCCAAATGTATTCCTGAGCGACTCCGGGCAAATGGGGCTGAAGTTTTTAGGGGCATTTCTGGGGTAGCCCCAAATGTAGCAGAATACTAGTTGGAGGCTATGGAACGGATTATGGATGACCTGAACTGCACAGAAGAGGATAAATTGAAAGGTGCAGTGTCTCTTCTACGGGATGAGGCATATCAGTGGTGGCTCACTATAAGAGAAGGCACTCAAGTAGATCGTATCGACTGGAGTTTCTTTAAAACAACATTCCAAGGGAAATACGTTGGGGCGAGTTATGAGGACGCCCAGAGGAAGGCATTTCTTAACTTGGTCCAAGGGAATAAATCCGTGGCAGAATATGAGGCGAAGTTTATGCGCTTAAGTCGTTACGCTTTGGGTATAGTCGCAACCAATTATGAGTGCTGTGTTCGGTTCGAGGATGGTCAGCAGGACAAGCTGTGAGTACTGATAGCTCCGCAGTGGGAAAAGGATTTTGCCAATCTGATTGAAAAAGCAAAAATTGCCAAAGAGGTGAAACGTTCTGAGAGGTAAAATCGAGACAAGGAAAAAGGCAAGAATAAGAGAGGTTTTGGGTCTTTAGGTTCATCTGGGGGTTTCCAAAAGAGGCCTAGGTTGGATGGGCCAGCTCGAGTTAGGGTGCCAGTTGCTGTAGGTCAGTTGCGACCTTGTACACGGTGTGGGAGAACACATCCGGGGGAACGCTGGAGAAGATCTGGGGGTGTTTCAAATGTGGGTCTAGGGATCATCTGATTAAGGACTGTAATGTTGATGTAAGATAGCCTGGACTGGTTTATGCGGCTAGACGCCTAGAGGATGGCGACGCACCGAACGTCATAACCGGTACATTTCTTATATTTGATGTGCCATTTACTGCTTTGATAGATATTGGATCAACTCATTCATATGTTGCCTGTACTGTATCTGGGACTTTGAGTATGAAATCTAAGATCGTTGCTAGAGAAATGTCTGTGATTAGCCCTCTGGGACAATCTGTGGTAGTGAACAAGTTGTTTAGGAATGTGCCTTTAAAAGTGCAAGGGATCGTTTTCCCGACAGACTTAATGGAACTGTCGTTCGGCGAGTTTGATCTGATCTTAGGCATGGACTGGCTAGTTAAGCACCGTGCAAACTTGGATTGTGCCGCTAAACGCATGATATTGAAGACTTCAAAGGATAAGAAGGTGATGGTGATAGGAGAAAGAAGGGATTATCTGTCTCATGTGATTTCGGCGCTTAAGGCCGAGAAGATGGTGCAAAAAGGGTGCAAGGCATTTCTAACTTTTGTCAGCGCATTTGATGCTAAGGAATTGTCTATAGGGGATGTCAGAACTGTGAAGCAGTTCTCAGACGTCTTTCCTGAAGAGCTTCTGGAGTTGCCTCCGGATCGCGAGGTGGAATTTGGCATTGAGCTACTTTCGGGAACGGCTCTAGTGTCCATCGCTCCTTATAGAATGGTGCCGAAGGAGCTGACAGAATTAAAATCTCAGATCCAAGAATTGTTGGACTGTGGATTTATCAAACCAATTGTACCTCCGTGGGGAGCGCCGGTATTGTTTGTGAAGAAAAAGGATGGGTCGATGCGTATATGCATTGACTATCGCCAGTTGAACAAGTTAACTATTAAGAACAAATACCCGCTACCAAGGATTGACGATTTGTTCGATCAGTTTTGAGGAGCTTCGATTTTCTCGAAGATAGATTTGAGATCGGGGTATCATCAGCTAAGGGTCAAAGAGGCAGATATTCACAAGACTACTTTTCGAACTCGATATGGGCATTACGAGTTTCTAGTGATGCCATTCGGATTAACAAATGCACCAACCGCTTTAATGGATATGATGAACCGGGTCTTCCAACCCTATCTAGATCGGTTCGTGGTGGTATTCATAGACGACATTTTGGTGTACTCGAGAACGGAGGAGGAGCATGATTCACATCTTCGGATAGTTCTGTAGATATTTAGAAAGAAGCAACTTTACACCAAATTTAGTAAGTGCGAGTTTTGGCTGAAGGAGGTGACATTTTTAGGGCATGTTGTGTCTGCTGAGGGGATTAGAGTTGATCCTCGAAAAGCTGAAGCGGTATTGGATTGGAAGTCACCAAAGTTGGTATCAAAAATACAAAGTTTTCTGGGTTTGGCTGGGTACTACAGAAGGTTTTTGGAGGGGTTTTTGTTGATTGCTACACCCCTAACTAAATTACTGCGTAAGGGGGTATAGTTTGTGTAGACGGATAAACAGCAGGAAAGTTTTGAAAGGTTAAAGAAGATTCTGACTGAGGCACGAGTGTTGATTCAGCCTAAGGCTGGGAAGGAATTTGTCGTCTATTGTGATGCATCGCACATAGGTTTGGGTTGTGTGTTAATACAAGAAGGGAAGGTGGTAGCGTATGCATCTCGTCAACTAAGGCCACATGAGATGAACTATCCCACTCATGACTTGGAACTAGCTGCTGCGGTGTTAGCATTGAAGATATGGAGACACTACCTGTATGGGGAAAAGTCGATTATCTACACCAACCACAAGAGTCTAAAATATCTCATTACCCAAAAGGAGCTGAACTTAAGGCAACGGAGATGGATAGAGTCGCTAAAAGACTATGATTGCTCGATCGAGTATCACCCAGGTAAAGCCAATGTGGTGGCAGATGCATTCAGTCGTAAGGTGGTATTGGAGTTGAGAGCAATGTTTGCTCATCTCAGTCTTTATGAAGAAGATAGCTTGTTAGCGGAACTTCAGGTGAAACCGACCTGGGTAGGTCAGATTAAAGAAAAGCAATTGTTGAATGAATCGTTGGGTTCTCGGTTTCAACAAGTGGAAAGGGGAGAGACAGTGGATTTTGGGCTGAACAGTGAAGGGGTATTATGTTTCTGCAGAAGAGTTTGTATGCCGAAGGATTTTGAGCTGAAACAGATGATTCTGCGGGAGGCGCATAGTAGCCCATATGCTATGCATCCTTGTGGAAACAAGATGTACCAAGATCCGCATGAACAGTACTGGTGGCCAGAGTTGAAACGGGAAGTTATTGACTTTGTGAGCAAGTGTTTGACATGTCAGCAAGTGAAGGCAGAGCATCAGTTGCATTTGGAATTGCTGCAACCGGTGAATATTCCACTTTGGAAGTAGGAAAGAATAGCGATGGATTTTGTTAGTGGGCTACCTTTGATGCCTACGAAGAAGGATTCAATGTGGGTAATCGTTGGAAGTGGGAAAGAATGATTCCACTTTAAAAAAGCTTTTACATTGATAATTGTGTACCAATTTATACCATCACGAAAAGTCATGTATATCCCATCAATATCAAAACATTTACTAAGGACTAATTATAATCAACTTGTAAATCACTATTCACTAGGTCATTCCAAAGTAAAAGCCGAATAGGTATAATGTACTTATTCATTTATTCTATTGCTATTAACATCCATCCATACAAACATATATATATATATATATATATATTTTGAACATATGCATTACTACTAATCTTTTCAATATTATATACAAATATATCATTGTCTCATCTACTTATCTCACAATCGAAAATACTATAAATAAAAACATCAAGCCAACTCATTTATCTCAAAAATGTCCTAACACATTCGGCTACGTTCATTACATATACATATATATATGTAATTATTTCTTGTTAAGCACATCTTATCAAGATTTTACATCTATGAATTAACCATATATAGCACATGGCCGAATATAATAGATATATATCAAAGGGAGAATCTAAGCTTCAAACTAAACAAATCATAGTTGAATATCTATAAATAAGTACACATTAAATTGTTCATTAACATATATCACCTTTGATAATCACATACATAAAAATGTGACCTATTCGATTCATATCTAGTAAATTCACATATCCAAATAATTATATCACAAACGTTTTTATCAACTTAATGTCTTATACCATATTCAACCAAACCTATGAGCTCAAAAATTCACATATAACATATTATGGAATAACTTTCAACTGGGCTTTTTAATAAATATACTAATGTACTCAAATAATAATTCCATATTTAAAACATGATCAAACCAACTCAAACATAAAAGCATAGCCATTTTCTCATGGCATATACATATATATAATTATCATTCGAACATGACCCAAGAAATATTGTCTATACATGCCATATGTTTCAAAAGGGTACAACTTATAGAATACCGAAAATATATGATAGTGCGAATGACTTTGACGAAGATCCCGAGTACGAGCTAGCTTCCCAAAAATCTATACCATAGTCAAACTGTAACAGCCCAAATTTGGGTCTAGTCGTAACAGTAGTTTCGAGACCTCAAATTCGATGAGTAAAATTCTATTTTTATTATATTTATGGTCTACAATTTTACGGAAAGATTTCGTAAAAATTTTGTTCAAAAATTTTGACGTTTGAGCACTCAATTTAGTCAAAAGGACTAAATTGTAAAAAGTGCAAAAGTTGAGTTCTATATATTAGAGGTGTCAAATTGCTATGAGTTTTAAATTGGAGGCCCTTAAAAGGAATTAGACCATTGAATAACTTGATGGACAAAAATGGGCATGAATAGGACAAAAGTGTAAGAAAAGTCTTAAAGGGTATTTTAGTCATTTAGTGTTTTAAATGAATAAAAAGACAAAATACAAGAAAAAAATCTGCTCATCTTCTTCAAGTTGCTGCCGAAAATTTCTAGACTCCATGGCTAAGGGTTTCAAGCTTTTCAAGCTTCATAGTAAGTGTTTTTGAGCCTCGTTTTTAATGTTCATCGTATTTTTGAAATCCCGGTAACTTAGTCTAGCTATTTCTACCATTATTTTGAGCTAGATTTTAATTTTAAAAATTGACCCATGTTGAATAATTGTGAATTTTGATGAATTATGGTATATTATGCATGTCTATGATTAGAGAAACGAGTTTTATTAGATGATTTTCGATGAAATCGTATAAAAGGGGTTAAATTGTAAAAGTTATAAATTGGTCATAAGTGTGTGAACTAGTGAGAATTTGATGTTTCCATAGAAGAGAAAAATGATCAGCATGTTATAAAACATAAGAATAAGGGCTGAAGTTTAATTTTCGAGTATTGGGGCAAAAGTGCAAATATGTAAAAGATTAGGGGCAAAAATGTAATTTTGAAAAAGTTGAGTTAAGGATTGTTTTGAATAGTAAATTAATTAAATAAGTGAAATGTGATGTTTTAGACTCCGAAAAATGAGATTTGGACCTAGAACGAGAGGAAAATTGAAAATCGGAAAAGTTGGTAAAATGGCCGTTTTGGTATCGAGGTAAGTTCAAATGTTTAATAAGCATTTAATGATGCAAGTTTGAATGTTAGATTGAAATTTTAGTTATTAATACTTTAGTATTGATTTTCCAATATAATTATAATGTTCGATATTGACTCGACATTTTAATGAAAATTGGTATAAATTACATGTAAGATCAAATTAGAAAGATGGCTTTGTGTAATATCAAGAAAGTATTGAATAGAATAATTTGGGGAGGATAAGTTAAATTGATGATGTGATGAGATTGAGAATGT
Organism: Gossypium australe; assembly: GCA_005393395.2. Taxonomy (NCBI): domain Eukaryota; kingdom Viridiplantae; phylum Streptophyta; class Magnoliopsida; order Malvales; family Malvaceae; genus Gossypium; species Gossypium australe. The sequence goes on along the minus strand of CM016614.1, from coordinate 126,683,134 downwards.
AATTATGTAAGTTATGTGTAAATAATAGTGATATACTTTTTATATAAATGGTGAATTAATATTGAATGTGGAAGAAAAATTGTTCATGAATTATTCAAGTGTAAGAGTAAATTCTCGGTTGAACATAGGAATAGAAGTGGATACTGGAGACCAGTGTTACAGTGTTACAGTGAGTCCCGGGTGCTGGGTGATCTAGCATGTGTTGCAGACACCTGACAGCTTGTGTGAGCAGTCCCGTGGACATTTCCAGTGTTATCAACCAGTGAAAAGTGGTAGCTCTAGTTACCTGATCAGTGAAAAGTGGTAGCTCTGACTACCTGATCAGTGAAAAGTGGTAGCTTCGACTACCTGATCAGTGAATAGTGGTAGCTTCGGCTACATTACATGTAACATCCTAAAAACGGGGCTATTTGGTTTATAAATTATTTTTCTTATGTATGAATTGCTGTGTTATTATTTATGAAATAATAGAGCTTAATTTAAGGCTTTGAGTGTGCCCGGTTTGATAGAAAAATTTCAGTTTTAACTTTAAAGGCAAGGAGCATTAGCAGGAGGGTGTTATAAGAATAAATGTGGGTATTTTAACACAAAGATGAGCCTAGAATAAGTGGCAAAGTAAGCCCACTTAAGAGCTTGCATGTGACGCCACCAAGGAGCAAGGGAGAACCTTGGTTCGAGTCACAACAAACCCTCTTTTTGCATTTTGGTTGGACGGCAATAAGAGAGAGTCTTTCTCTCTTTAATTTTTTTTAATTATCTTTTAGATAATAGGATAATAGGAGATAATTAAGGATTTTATTTGGTTAAAAAGGGATTTTACTATAAGGATATTAAGAAGATAATCAAGGATATTATTATTATCATTTTGATAATAAGATAATATAAGATAATCAAGAAGATTATTTGATTAAAAGGATTAATTAGTATTATTATTATTTAGATATCATGATAATAGTAGATTAAAGGGATTATTTGATATTATTTGGATTATTGATGGATTTTTGGATTAATTCAAAATTAATTTGAATTAATTAAAAGGGGTGGACGGCAAGGGTACTTAGAGCCTATAAAAGCATTAGTTGACCCCCTTGTTTTGTTTTTTTTTCCATTCTTGCTAGTTGCCGAAAATCCCTAACCCCTCTCCCTTTGTGCTCTTTTATTTTCTTTGTTCTCTCAAACCCCTTCAAGCCGAAATTTCTAGCACCTTTCTTTCCCATTATTTTCTTTCTCCCCTTGGCCGAATACACTCCCTTGGAAGTGCTGATTTCTTTTCCTCTTATTAAACTCTCTATTGGCCGAATACAACCTAGTAGTTTGCCGAAACTCCCTTCTTCTATTCTAGTGTACTTTGGCCGAATATTGGAAGGAATATAGATCTCTTCAGATTCTTTGTTATCAATCGGGTGATAAGGTAAGTGATGGCCGAATTTCTATTTCCCCTTTTCTTTCTTTTTCTATAGACTTTTTACAAGGAAAGGAGCCGATTTCGGCAATGGTTAAGTCTTTTAATCGAGTAGTAACCGATTTCTGTTAGGTACTCAGGGGAGTAAAGCAGTCGACTCACAACCCGATCTTTAGTAATCGATTTTTGGTAAGTAATGGTAAGATCTACTTTAGTTAGTCAGTTGATATTCGTTTTAGCCGAAGGCTACTAACTTATTGAGTGCCGATTCATGGAATCAGAAGCAGATTCAGGAGTTTGGTGTGCGATTAACATCCAATCGAGGGAAGGTAAGATACCGGGTTTATAAGGAACCCCTTTCAATAATTTGGTTTGGCCGAATAGGCCATAAGACTAATCCATGAATTTGGCCGTATATAGGACAAGTGGATCTGTGGTGACCAACGTTTCTTTTCGGGATTAGAACATCCAAGGGTGACAGGTGTGTACATACACACTATAACCTATTTAATGTGCTGATTATTGGAAATGCTTAATTGATTTATGTAGCATTGGATGATATACCATATCGGTATAGATGGCAATTCAGGTAAGTACCTGTTAATGTGAATTATTATTAATGCTTTTGGGAAGCATGATGTACTGATTTATACATATAATGGCATGTAACATATATTTATGTGACTGATGTGGGATTGACTGAGTGGAGGGGGCAGCGATATTGTGCCGACGGGCACCAGTGTTTTGGTAACACACTGTGACTACGGTCACCAGAGGTTTGGTACCTCCAGAGGTTTGGCACCTCAGTAGCGACTTATCCCTGTGGTTAACACCACCGTGGGTTGGCCCCACTTGAGATATGGGATCGTCTGCCAGTGATTTGGTATCACACGATGGGTTGGCCCCATCACCCGATTTGTGTCTACGGACACCAGTGTTTTGGTAACACATTGTGACTATATGTCACCAGTGGTTTGGCACCACCAGTGGTTTGGTACCACAACGGGGTAGACAGTGGCGTATGGCTGGCTAGGTTGGGACACATGATATTTTGCATATTAATTGTTATATGTTGTGTATGAAAAATGTTTTTAAAACGAGGGAAGGGTTACATACTGAGTCTTGGTGACTCACCTTCTCCTTTATATTTTTCAGGTAACATGTAGATCGCGGATATGGAGCCGGATGGACTCGAGGTGGCCATGCAGTGGACTTGAATTAATTGAACTTTAAATTTAGTTATTTTATTTTATTATTGGTTTATTTTATTTTGGATGTAATAAGGCCTCCTTATACTTTATTTTTTTTGTTATTTTTCTCATATGTTGGATATTTTGTTTAAAACTACATTATTAAAATTAAATTAAAATCACATGTTTTCCAAGTTTAAAACGAAAATTGTTTTTACCGTGCCATCGGGCACATTTGGAATTTTATATCAACTTGGCTTAAATAAATTTTCTAATAAAAACTAAATAAAGTTTTTACAAGACATTCAAACAAAAGGTTTTCAACAACTTAAATTGATTTAGAAAGACGAATTTTTCAAAATATTTTCCTTGTAACAGACTAGATTCGGCCATAGTGTTTGGGCCGGGTTTGGGTCGTTACAAAATTGGTATCAGAGCCTAATTCAAAGCTCGGCTGTGGGGGCCCAAGGTCCAAAAATGTTTTGGTAGGCCTTATGGAATGATTTTTGGTTTTTGAACAGCATGGCCCGAGTCTCCGGCACCGATCCGCCCAGGTAAGTACTTTTAAACCTCTTTGTGAATTATATTCTGTAGAAGGGTAGGAAGCATGGAACGTAGATAGACTTATAGGAACTTGAACCCTAGGAATAGGTTACTCAAACACACAAACGAAGCATAAGACTTAAAGAACTAAACCAACCTATGACTTAGTCACTGAGCTAGGGTGTGGTAACCCCTGTACGCATGTCTAGGATTGGATCCAGAAGAGCCTGGTATTTAAGCAGTCCTCGTGACTCACCTCCTCTTCGCAGGTATCCTACCTGGTGCGTAGCTTCGGTTCACCCTAACTCAGAGGGCTCAGTGGTGTGGCAACCTCTGTGCGCATGTCTAGAAAGGTTCAGTGAGAGCTTGGTATTTAAGCAGTCCGCGTGACTCACCTCCTTTTCACTCGAATCCTGCCTGGTGCGTAGCTTTGGTTCACCCTGACCAAGAGGGCTCGGTCATAGGCCTAAAATAATGACTAAAACCCGAAGGGGATCTAGCCACGTTTTGAAATGAATGAAACAACAAAGACTCAAATGTTTTCAAAACTTTTGCAATAAACTCTTTCAAAATTGAGAACAACACTTTTACAATGTTTTTCTCAAAAAAAAAAACTTGATTTGCGGAAAATTACAAAAAGGCCCTTAGGGGTAAAATTACTAAAATGCCCTTGGCTCATAAAATATCAGTTCAATGGTTTGGCTCAAAATTTCAACTATTTTACAAATATTCAGCAACTTAGCTTTGAAAATCATCAACAAAATATTTTGGTTTTGGAAAATTACGAAAGCGCCCTCGAATTCAAAATTTCCCAAAATGACCTTGACTTTTGAACTTTTTGCAAACAGCAACGTTTAAAAAAAAAGAAAACTTTCAAAAGAACCCCAAAGTTTTACAACCGTTAAAAAGAACCCTGATTGATCAAAATTACAAAATTGCCCTGATTGACAAAATTACTAAAATACCCCTGGGTTCCGAAACGATGTTATACCTTCAAATTTTTACAAAATCTTCAGAAACCTCTCCAGTTTTGAGAATTTCAAAATGATATGTTTTATTAAAGTTTTACAAACTTTTTATTTCAAAAATACCCTTATAGGAAAAATGACGAAAATACCCCTGGGTTAGAAATGGGCAGAAATGTCCGAAGAGCGAATAGGTAGGGAAAGTAGTAAGGAATGGATACATGAACTCTTCTGTGTGAACTAGGATAGAAGACTGAAACCTTGTTTGCTCGAAAGAATCTTTAACTAAAACTCTATCCATAAAATTTCTTCGCGTATAAGAAAGTGGAACAAATGCTAACGCATAAAATTTTCTTAATCAGATTAAAAGCGCTGTAGATAGAATGAGTTCCAGAGGACGTGGACGCCGTGGACGCGGTAGGGGTAGGATGACGGTGTCTGAACCCGTCAGGTCAGGACAAGGTTCTGAAAACGAAGTACCACCGCCACCACCACCTCCAGCTTTTAGAGCTGAGGAGCAGGATCAGACCGGTGGTGAGGCAGTGTCGCAAGCTGTGTTACGAGTTCTCGAGTTGGTGGCTGGGGCTGGTGGAAATCTGGGAGCTCGGAAGTCTGTTCCAGAGCGAGTTCAGTCTAACGGAGCTGAGGTATTCCGGGGTGTCTCAGGAGTGGCACCCAGTGCAGCAGAGTATTGGCTAGAATCTACAGAAAGGATCATGGACGATCTTGATCTGATTGAGGAGGAGAAGCTGAAAGGAGCAATATCGCTTCTGAAGGATGAAGCATATCAGTGGTGGTTGACGGTTCGGGATGGAGCCATAGCAGATGATCTCACGTGGGACTACTTCAAAAATGCCTTCCAGAAGAAGTATGTGGGTACTAGCTACACGGATGCTCAAAGGAAACTTTTTCTGGGCCTTGTGCAAGGGACTAAGTCGGTAGCGGAATATGAGGCGGAGTTTTTAAGGCTGAGTAGGTATGCTAGAGGCATCGTGGCTACTGAACACGAGCGTTGTGTCCGTTTTGAGGACGGACTTAGAGATGATTTGAGGCTGCTGATAGCTCCGCAGCAGGTTCGTGAGTTCTCATCCCTAGTGGAAAAGGCCAAGGTGGCCGAAGGGATCAAGGAGGCTGTGAGGCAAAGTTATAGTAGGAATAATCAGAAGAGAGGATTTGGGCCACTGGGTCAGGTGGTAATGTCCAGAAAAAGGTAGGCCAAGTGGGCCAAATCAGGCAGCAAGGCCCATGACTACTAATCAGAGGCCGACTCAGTGTAACCGCTGTGGAAAGACCCATTGGGGAAGTTGTTCGACCGGCGATAGAGGATGTTTTGAGTGTGGGTCGTTGGAGCATCGTGTTAGAGATTGTCCCCGGAAATTAGCCAAAAATCAGCCAGAGGGGCAGAATCGTACTCAGGATAGAAATGTGGACCACAGAGGGGTCGTGGTAATGGCAGAGGAAACAACGGTCCTAACCGAGGTCGTGGAACTCAGGGCAAAGGTTCAGGCAACACAGAGGCTAGGCAGCCTGGCTTAGTCTATGCAGCTAGGCGTCGCGAGGAGGGTGACGCACCGGATGTCATAACCGGTATGTTTTTAATCTCTGGTTTTCCTTATGTTGCATTGATTGATGTGGGTTCAACGCACTCGTACATTGCTAGTAGTGGTAGGAACTATGGACTTAAACTCTGAAACTGCTTCTAGGAAGATGACTGTAGTTAGCCCTTTAGGTCACTCTGTTTTGGTAGACAAACTTTATAGAGACGTACCCCTAGAACTCCAAGGGGTAGTATTTGTGGCTGATCTGATGGAACTACCATTTAGGGAGTTCGATTTGATCCTTGGAATGGACTGGCTGGTTAAGTATCAGGCGAATTTGGATTGCGCGGCTAAGCGCATGGTTCTTAAGACGGCTGAAGGTGGTGAAGTGGTTATGATAGGTGATAGAAGGAATTACCTATCCAATGTGGTGTCTGCCTTGAAGGCTGAGAGGATGGTCAAGAAGGGTTGTAAGGCATTTTTGGTTCAAATTTGTGCTTTGGAAGTTAAGGAGTCAGTAGTTGGAAAGGTCCGAACGGTTGGGGAATTTGCTGATGTGTTCCCAGAAGAGCTTCCGGGTCTGCCTCCAGATCGGAAAGTCGAATTCGGTATAGACTTGCTACCCAGAACGGCACCTGTGTCTATAGCACTGTATCGAATGGCACCAAAGGAATTGGTGGAGCTGAAGGCTCAAATTCAGGAGCTCTTGGATAGAGGGTTCATCCGACCAAGCATATCTCCGTGGGGAGCACCTGTGTTGTTTGTCAAGAAGAAGGACGGTTCAATGCGGATGTGTATAGATTACCGCCAACTGAACAAGCTAACGATCAAAAACAAGTATCCGTTGCCTCGGATTGACGACTTGTTCGATCAACTGAAGGGTGCTTCGGTGTTTTCGAAGATAGACCTTAGGTCGGGCTATCATCAACTTAAGGTGAAGGAAGTTGATGTTCACAAGACGGCGTTCAGAACTCGGTATGGACACTACGAGTTTTTAGTGATGCCATTTGGGTTGACCAATGCACCGGCGGCGTTCATGGATCTAATGAATAGGGTATTTCAGTACTTGGACCAATTTGTCGTGGTATTTATAGACGACATCTTGGTTTACTCAAGGACGGAGGAGGAGCATGATAAGCACTTACGTATAGTTCTACAAGTGTTGAGGGAAAAGCAATTATATGCCAAATTCAGTAAGTGCGAATTCTGGCTTAGAGAGGTGGCTTTCTTAGGTCACGTAGTGTCAGCGGACGGAATAAGAGTAGACCCTCGCAAGATTGAAGCGGTGTTGGATTGGAAACCGCCTAGGTCAGTGGCGGAGATCCGAAGTTTCCTGGGTTTAGTGGGGTACTATCGAAGATTTGTAGAAGGATTCTCCTTAATCGCAGCGCCGTTGACTAAGCTACTAAGGAAGGGTGTTCCATTCGTATGGACGGAGAAGCAGCAAGGAAGCTTTAATAAGCTAAGGAAAATTCTGACGGAAGCTCCGATTTTGGTACAGCCTGAAGCAGGGAAGTTATTTACCGTCTATTGTGATGCATCCCATACTGGTTTGGGATGTGTGCTGATGCAAGAAGGGAAGGTAGTAGCCTATGCATCCCGATAGTTAAGACCACACGAATTGAACTACCCAACGCACGACTTGGAGTTAGCCGCAGTCATTTTCGCACTGAAGATATGGAGACACTACCTTTATGGGGAGAAGTCAATAGTCTACACGGGTCATAAGAGTTTGAGGTATCTCTTGACACAGAAGGATCTCAACTTGAGACAGCGTCGGTGGATTGAACTTTTAAAGGACTACGATTGTTCAATCGAGTACCATCCGGGTAAGGCTAACGTGGTAGCTGACGCGTTGAGCCGGAAGGTTGTGACGGACTTAAGAGCGATGTTTGCTCGGATGAGTCTATATGATGATGGAAGTCTTTTGGCGGAACTTCAAGTTAAGCCAACGTGGATCGAGGAGATTAAGGACAAGCAGTTAGTGGATGAGGGGTTGAATGCTAAAAGGGTACAAGTTCAGGATGGTGGTTTGGAAGGGTACAGTCTATCTAGTGATGGAGTGCTATGTTTTCAAGGGCGAGCATGTATGCCAAAAGATGTGGAGTTGAGGCGGAAAATTCTCCAAGATGCTCATAGCAGCCCATATGCTATGCATCCGGGAGGAAACAAGATGTATGGGGATTTACGGAAGCAGTTCTGGTGGCCCGGGTTAAAGCGTGAAGTAACAGAGTTTGTTGGTAGGTGTTTGACTTGTCAGCAGGTCAAGGCTGAACATCAGTTACCGTCAGGGTTGCTTCAGCCAGTGAAGATTCCTCAATGGAAGTGGGAGAGGATCACTATGGATTTCGTCAGTGGGCTACCCCTTACGCCCAGCAAGAAGGACGCAGTTTGGGTAATAGTAGACCGTCTGACTAAGTCAGCTCACTTCATACCGGTGAGGGTGGATTATTCTCTTCAGAAGCTAGCTAAGCTATATGTATCGGAGATAGTGCGATTGCATGGTGTGCCGGTATCGATCATCTCGGATAGGGATCCCAGGTTCACGTCAAGGTTCTGGAAAACCTTGCATCAAGCTTTGGGTACACGGTTAGATTTCAGTACCGCTTTCCATCCACAGTCTGACGGACAATCGGAAAGGGTGATACAGATTTTAGAGGATATGTTAAGGGGATGTGTCTTGGATTTTCGGGGTAGTTGGGAGGAATTTCTACCATTGGCAGAGTTCGCCTACAACAACAGCTATCAGGCGAGTATCCAGATGGCTCCATATGAAGCACTGTATGGACGGAAGTGTCGTACTCCGACATGTTGGACGGAATTGGGTGAGCGACAGATTTTGGGTCCCGAGTTGGTGACAGAGACTGAAGACAAAGTCAGGGTGATTCGGTCTCGTCTCAAGGAAGCATCAGATAGGCAAAAGTCTTATGCCGATCTAAAACGCAAGGAAATGGAGTATGCTGTGGGAGACAGGGTTTTTCTGAAGGTGTCGCCTTGGAAAAAGGTGTTGAGATTTGGACGAAAAGGGAAGCTAAGCCCAAGGTTCATCGGGCCATATACAGTTGTAAAGCGAGTAGGACCGGTAGCTTATCAGCTAGAGTTGCCGGCAGAACTGAATCAGATCCATGATGTATTTCATGTATCGATGCTGAGACGGTATCGGTCAGATCTTTCGCACGTTGTACCAGTAGCAGAAATTGAGGTGAACTCGGACTTATCTTTCGAAGAAGAACCAGTTCAGATCCTAGATCGAGATGTGAAGGTTCTACGTAGAAAGTCAGTACCCTTAGTGAAAGTGCTATGGCGGAATCATGGTACAGAGGAAGCTACGTGGGAGCCCGAGGATGTGATGCGGCAGCAATACCCCCACCTGTTTTGATCAAGGAATTTCGAGGACGAAATTTATTTTAAGGGGGTAGAATTGTAACATCCTAAAAACGGGGCTATTTGGTTTATAAATTATTTTTCTTATGTATGAATTGCTGTGTTATTATTTATGAAATAATAGAGCTTAATTTAAGGCTTTGAGTGTGCCCGGTTTGATAGAAAAATTTCAGTTTTAACTTTAAAGGCAAGGAGCATTAGCAGGAGGGTGTTATAAGAATAAATGTGGGTATTTTAACACAAAGATGAGCCTAGAATAAGTGGCAAAGTAAGCCCACTTAAGAGCTAGCATGTGACGCCACCAAGGAGCAAGGGAGAACATTGGTTCGAGTCACAACAAACCCTCTTTTTGCACTTTGGTTGGACGGCAATAAGAGAGAGTTTTTCTCTCTTTAATTTCTTTTAATTATCTTTTAGATAATAGGATAATAGGAGATAATTAAGGATTTTATTTGGTTAAAAAGGGATTTTACTATAAGGATATTAAGAAAATAATCAAGGATATTATTATTATCATTTTGATAATAAGATAATATAAGATAATCAAGAAGATTATTTGATTAAAAGGATTAATTAGTATTATTATTATTTAGATATCATGATAATAGTAGATTAAATGGATTATTTGATATTATTTGGATTATTGATGGATTTTTGGATTAATTCAAAATTAATTTGAATTAATTAAAAGGGGTGGACGGCAAGGGTACTTAGAGCCTATAAAAGCATTAGTTGACCCCCTTGTTTTGTTTTTTTTTCCATTCTTGCTAGTTGCCGAAAATCCCTAACCCCTCTCCCTTTGTGCTCTTTTATTTTCTTTGTTCTCTCAAACCCCTTCAAGCCGAAATTTCTAGCACCTTTCTTTCCCATTATTTTCTTTCTCCCCTTGGCCGAATACACTCCCTTGGAAGTGCTGATTTCTTTTCCTCTTATTAAACTCTCTATTGGCCGAATACAACCTAGTAATTTGCTGAAACTCCCTTCTTCTATTCTAGTGTACTTTGGCCGAATATTGGAAGGAATATAGATCTCTTCAGATTCTTTGTTATCAATCGGGTGATAAGGTAAGTGATGGCCGAATTTCTATTTCCCCTTTTCTTTCTTTTTCTATCGACTTTTTACAAGGAAAGGAGCCGATTTCGGCAATGGTTAAGTCTTTTAATCGAGTAGTAACCGATTTCTGTTAGGTACTCAGGGGAGTAAAGCAGTCGACTCACAACCCGATCTCTAGTAATCGATTTTTGGTAAGTAATGGTAAGATCTACTTTAGTTAGTCAGTTGATATTCGTTTTAGCCGAAGGCTACTAACTTATTGAGTGCCGATTCATGGAATCAGAAGCAGATTCAGGAGTTTGGTGTGCGATTAACATCCAATCGAGGGAAGGTAAGATACCGGGTTCATAAGGAACCCCTTTCAATAATTTGGTTTGGCCGAATAGGCCATAAGACTAATCCATGAATTTGGCCGTATATAGGACAAGTGGATCTGTGGTGACCAACGTTTCTTTTCGGGATTAGAACATCCAAGGGTGACAGGTGTGTACATACACACTATAACCTATTTAATGTGCTGATTATTAGAAATGCTTAATTGATTTATGTAGCATTGGATGATATACCATATCGGTATAGATGGCAATTCAGGTAAGTACCTGTTAATGTGAATTATTATTAATGCTTTTGGGAAGCATGATGTACTGATTTATACATATAATGGCATGTAACATATATTTATGTGACTGATGTGGGATTGACTGAGTGGAGGGGGCAGCGATATTGTGCCGACGGGCACCAGTGTTTTGGTAACACACTGTGACTACGGTCACCAGAGGTTTGGTACCTCCAGAGGTTTGGCACCTCAGTAGCGACTTATCCCTGTGGTTAACACCACCGTGGGTTGGCCCCACTTGAGATATGGGATCGTCTGCCAGTGATTTGGTATCACACGATGGGTTGGCCCCATCACCCGATTTGTGTCTACGGACACCAGTGTTTTGGTAACACATTGTGACTATATGTCACCAGTGGTTTGGCATCACCAGTGGTTTGGTACCACAACGGGGTAGACAGTGGCGTATGGCTGGCTAGGTTGGGACACATGATATTTTGCATATTAATTGTTATATGTTGTGTATGAAAAATGTTTTTAAAACGAGGGAAGGGTTACATACTGAGTCTTGGTGACTCACCTTCTCCTTTATATTTTTCAGGTAACATGTAGATCGCGGATATGGAGCCGGATGGACTCGAGGTGGCCATGCAGTGGACTTGAATTAATTGAACTTTAAATTTAGTTATTTTATTTTATTATTGGTTTATTTTATTTTGGATGTAATAAGGCCTCCTTATACTTTATTTTTTTTGTTATTTTTCTCATATGTTGGATATTTTGTTTAAAACTATATTATTAAAATTAAATTAAAATCACATGTTTTCCAAGTTTAAAACGAAAATTGTTTTTACCGTGCCATCGGGCACATTTGGAATTTTATATCAACTTGGCTTAAATAAATTTTCTAATAAAAACTAAATAAAGTTTTTACAAGACATTCAAACAAAAGGTTTTCAACAACTTAAATTGATTTAGAAAGACGAATTTTTCAAAATATTTTCCTTGTAACAGACTAGATTCGGCCATAGTGTTTGGGCTGGGTTTGGGTCGTTACATTACAGTGGTAGCTTCGGCTACATATCAGTGTGGCACTTATGTGCTAATTCTCTACGTATCCGTGTATATTCCGAGTGTTCAACGGGAAAATCGATTAAGTGAAATTATGTGTGACTTTGTAGTGATAAGTGTAATTATATACCTGTGTAACGTATGAGCAATATGCCCGATGTGTAATCGGAAATTAGAAATATTGTTATAAGTAAGTAATGAATACAACTAAAGGGAGAAAGACAGAGAGAGCAAAAATTTCCAATAAAACTGTTTTGGACAGCAACAGTGACGTGAATTTGAAAAATCAAAAAAAATAGTAGAAATTGAATTATAAGTTGAATGAGATATTGATTTAAATATTATTGAGTCTATTTTCATATAAAATAAATAAAGCAAACAAAGGATTTTTATATTTTGAGATACTTAAATTCTTGTGAGATTAGTTCAGAATGATTATGTGATCCCCTGTTCTACCTTGGAAAAATTATCAAAAATTGTACAAAAATAATTATGGGATATAAGTTATATGCTTGAAATCCTTAATGAGTCTAGTTTCAAATGAAACAAATTACAACATCATTTGAATTCTGTACAAGGAGAAAATTGATTCGTAGTGAAAAGTGGTCAGAATAGTCAAACAGTGAAACAGGGGAAATTTTAATGAATAAACTGTACTAATTGGCTAAGCCAAAAATTCTGGAAATTTTATGGTATGAATATATGTGAGTCTAATATTAGGTAAAATTAACGGATCTTAATTTTGAGTTTTGTAGCTCGAGACATAAATAATTTAGTGACTATGACTCAAGTAGACAGCTTAAGGTGAAATGAGAAAATGGTGGAACTATGTATAATTATGATTGCATTATCTTGAGAACTTGTTGTGAGGATTTGTCATGTTGAGGCTTTGATAAGGCTACAAATAAGTTGGTAAAGTAAGAACTTAGCATTATTTATGCAAGTTATGACAGCTTAGTAGTAAGCTAAATTCATTGCTAATGCTTATTATTATTACATGTGAACTTACTAAGCTTTATAAGCTTACCCCCTTTTCTTTCCCATGTTACAGAGTCCTACTAAACAAGCTCGGGTTTGAGGTCGTCAGAGATCGCTTCACACTATCAAGCTATCTCTGGGTATCTTTATTTATAAATGATTTAAGTTATGGCATGTATAGGGGCTTGACTAAGTCATTTTGTATATGTGTTAATTAATTTGACCAAATGTATTGTTAAGTCTGGTAATGCCTCGTACTTGGTTCCGGCATAGGATACGGGTAAGGGGTGTTACACAAACAAACACATATACAGTAAGCTAATATAGCTTAGTAAGTTTTAAGCAATGGTACAAACTATGCAACTAAACATTAAATAATTAAATTCATCCAATATGATCAATATCGAATTCATAAGTACAAAGTGCAATTTAAATCACCATTCATCATCTACCATGTCTAACATAAAGCTCAATTATAAAATATTCAAATATCATATGCTCCTCTTTAAAACAAGTTCAAGGTTTAATAATCACATCCAGATTTATATTCACTTAACTAATATAACTTACCTCACTAATACCTGACCATTAAACTACCTTGCATCACATATTCATGCATCGTTTTCATTATTCTCCATTCAATAGCTTATGTCTCCAAAGTCTCAGTAACTCCGCATACACAGTGCATTTTTCGTAACGTGTCGCACACATAGTGCCGTTACTGGAGTAAGAGTACACAAAGTACCATTCGACAGTAATGTATCGCACACATAGTGCCATTACTATTTAATCCGCACACATAGTGCCTTTTAGCAGTAATGTATCGCACACATAGTGCCATTACTATTTAATCCGCACACATAGTGCCTTTTAGTAGTAATGTATCGCACACATAATGCCATTACTATTTAATACATCCTCAATTTATCTCATTCAAGTACTAACACATTCGGCATTTACTCAATTTACATAGCAATGTTCATAATATATATATATATATATATATATATATATATATTAACAATTCAATTGCATCTTCCATTACCATTTCATTCGGCAATTTCAACCCTTTTCATTCACAAATATATAATTTTTCAATTATCATCTCTTCTCATTTTCCACTTCCATTTATATACATATCTATTCCTTAATACAAACACATATATTTAACCAATTCAAATATTCAATAATTCCACATATTTACTCACATGTGCCAACTCATATTCGGACATTATATACACATCCCATTTATTTCATGATGTATTCGGCAATTAGGAAATCAAAATGTCTACATTTTATAATCATATGTACAATAGTATACAAATTGAATTCAATGCATCCAACTACTTAAAACTTACCTCGAAAATTGTCGAATTAAGGTTTCCCGGCTACTCGTGCAGTTTCGTTTTTCCCCGATCCAATCCCGTATATTTTTGTTCTTGATCTAAATAATTTCCAATTGAGCTCATTCAATTACATTTTCATTCAATTTAGTCCATAAAATACATAATTATGAAATTTACTATTTTACCCCCCAACATTTACCATGCTTACAACCTAGTCCTTATGGCTTAAAATGCAAAATAGCAAGAATTTGACTTCACATATAAAGGGTCGAATGTTCATGTACCCCCTATCCACTCATTTCTTCCATTAATCTTGCTATTTAGACCTTTCAAAAATTTTCTTTTTTACTAAATCATCCCTATACTATGTTCCAATAAGATTTTAAAGAAAAATCTTGCTAATATAACATGCTTTTATTCTATTCTATCATTAACTACCCACACATCAAGTTTTCATCCGTGGCAACATTCACTTTACACAACCAAATCAAAAATTCAGGTATGGGCTATATATATTTCATGGCAACAACCTCAAAAATGCTAAAAATTATAAAAAATCAAATTCAAACTCTCACCTTAATTAAACATGCAAATGGTTGAATGTTGAGAGCTCATTCCCTTCCCTTCTTCTTTTTGTTTCGGTAAAAGAGAGAAGAAGATGATGATAATTCCTTTGTTATGATGTTTTCTTATTTTAACGTTATCTAATTACAATATATTATTACAACCCACTTACTACACTTAAAATATAATTAAACACTTACCCCACTAATTTCACAAGTCAATGTCGTCCACTATCTCTTCATTAAGGTAAATTTGCCACTCAAATCCTTATATTAAAAGAAAACTATTAAATTTGGCCACTTATTATCATAATAGCTATTTTTCTTACTTACTCAATTTAGTCCTTTTACTTAAATTAATCACCCAAACACACAAATTAATATACAATATTTTATCACATGCTTAACCACATAGCATAGATATCAAATTAATAATTAAAATATTTTTCTATACTAGATTCGTGGTCCCGAAACCACCGTTCCGATGGGATGTTACAACTCTCCCCCCATAAGAAATTTTCGTCCCCGAAAATCTTACCAGCAAATAAATGTGGGAAACGTCCTTTCATTGATTCCTCGATTTCCCAGGTTGCTTCCTCAACCCCGTGCTTATGCCACATTACTTTAACCAGAGATATCTTCTTATTTCGTAACTCTTTCACTTCATGAGCTAAGATGCGAATCGGTTCTTCCTCATAAGTCAAATCGGGTTGAATTTCAATCTCTGTTGGACTGATCACATGAGAAGGATCGGATCTGTATCGTCAAAGCATCGACACGTGGAAAACATTATGAATCCTATCTAACTCAGATGGCAATCTTAATCTATACGCAACCGGCCCGATACGCTCGATAACTTCATACGGCCCAATAAATCTCGGACTTAGCTTTCTCTTACGACCAAATCTAAGTATCTTTTTCCACGGCGATACTTTCAAGAACACTCGATCACCCACTTGAAACTCTATATCCTTTCGTTTCAAATCCGCGTACAAATTCTGACGATCTAATGTGGCTTTCAAACTTTCTCAAATTATTTTAACTTTTTGCTCCGTTTCTTTGATTAAATCAACCCCGTGTATCTTGCCTTCACTTAGCTCGGTCCAATATAAAGGTGTACGACATTTTCGACCGTACAATGCTTCATAGGGTGCCATTTTAATACTTGATTGAAAGCTATTGTTGTACGCAAATTCGATCAAGGTTAAATATTGTTCCCACGTACCTTCAAACTCAAGAATACAACATCTCAACACATCCTCGAGTATTTGGATAACACGCTCGAATTGATCATCCGACTGAGGGTGAAAAGTTGTACTGAAGTGAAACTTGGTACCTAAAGCATCCTGCAGTTTCTTCTAAAACCGCGATGTGAACCTCGGATCTCTATCCGATACAATAGAAATAGGTACTCCGTGCAACCGTACAATCTGCGATAGGTATAACTTAGTTAATCTATCAAGTGAGAAATACGTACGTACCTGAATGAAATAAGCTGATTTCGTCAATCTATCAACAATAACCCAGATTGAATCTTTCTTACTTGGCATCAAAGGTAAACCCGATATGAAGTCCATAGTGACTGGATCCCACTTCCACTCAGGTATCATAATCGGCTGAAGTAGTCCCGATGGCACTTGATGCTCAGCTTTCACTTGTTGACATACTAGACACTTCGACACATAGTCTGAGATGTCTCGTTTCATACCCTGCCACCAGTAGTGTTGTTTTAGATCGTTAAACATTTTCGTGCTACTCGGATGAATTGAAAATCTACTATTATGAGCTTTATCACAAATCATTCGAATCAATTCCGGGTTCTTTGGCACACATATCCGATTCTTGAACCGTAGACACCCTTCAACATCTATCCGAAAATTTGAATCCTCACACGAGCCACAATGACTCCTTTTTGCTTTTAAGTCATTATCGATCTCTTGAGTTTCGCGAATCTATTGTACAAACAATGGTTTCGCTTTCAACTCAGCAATGATCACACCATCCTCGGTCATAGCTATATCCGCATTCATTGCGCGTAGAGCAAATAATGACTTTCGGCTAAGTGCATCGGCAACCACGTTAGCCTTTCCCGGGTGATAATCAATCACGAGCTCGTAGTCTTTCAACAATTCTAACCATCGTCACTGTCTCAAATTCAGATCCTTCTAAGTCATTAAATACTTAAGACTCTTATGATCTGAATGGACGTAACATTTCTCATCGAATAGGTAATGACGCCATATTTTCAAGGCAAAAACTATAGCGACCAACTCAAGGTCGTGCGTCAGATAATTCCTTTCGTGCAGTTTCAACTATCTTGAAGCATAGGCTACAACTTTACCCTCTTCCATCAATACACAACCCAGCCCATTTAAAGATGCATCGCTGAAAATAATGAACTCTTTACCCGACTCTGGCTGAACGAGCACTGAAGCTTTCGTTAACAAAGTCTTCAGTTGATCAAAACTCTTCTGACACCTTTCTGACCACTCGAATTTCACGTCCTTCTGTAATAGCTTTGTCATCAGAGTTGCTATCATAGAGAATCCTTTCACAAAGCGTCTATAATATCCTGCAAGCCCTAGAAAGCTATGTACCTCAGAAACATTCTGCGGAGGTTTCCACTCCAATATAGCCGAGATTTTACTCGGGTCAACCCGAATACCCGATGTTGAAATGACATGCCCCAAAAAGCTGACTTCTTTCAACCAAAACTCACATTTACTAAATTTTGCGTACAATTGCTTATCACGCAAAATTTGTAACACTAACCTCAAATGCTCAGCATGCTCGGTTTCGTCTCATGAATAGATCAGTATGTCATCTATGAATACAACCACAAATCGATCTAAATACGGTCTGAATACCCGATTCATCAGATCCATAAAAATAGCAGGGGCATTAGTGACCTCAAACGGCATCACCAAGAACTCGTAATGCCCGTATCTCATCTGAAAAGTAGTCTTTGTATGTCTGATTCTCTAAGCTGATAATATCCTGATCACAGATTAATTTTTGAGAACATCGAGGCTCCCTTAAGCTGATCAAATAAATCGTCGATATGTGGCAAAGGGTATTTGTTCTTTACAGTCACCTTATTGAGCTGTCAATAATCAATGCACATTCTCAATGTTCCGTCTTTCTTTTTCACAAATAGAACGGGCGCACCACAGGGAGAGAAACTCAGTCGGGCGAAACCTCTATCTGTCAATTCTTGCAACTGAGCCTTCAATTCTTTTAATTCAGTCGGTGCCATTCTATATGAAGCTATCGAAATCGGAGTGGTCCCTGGCACTAGCTCAATACCAAACTCTACCTCACGAACAGGTGCCAATCCAGTCAATTCCTCCGGAAACACATCTGAATACTCACAAACAACTAGCACAGATTCAATCTTCTTTTCTGTTACTTTGCTGTCAATCACATACGCAAGATAAGCTTCGCAACCCTTTCTCAAATACTGCCGAGCCAATATTGATGATATCACAGCTGGTAACCCATTCAAATTCGCAGATTCAATCCAAAGTATCTCGTTATTCTGACACCTCAAATCAATAGTCTTTCATATGCAATTCACTACTGCATCATGTACAGTTAACCAATCAATACCGAGGATAATATCGAACTCATCAAATGGTAGCAACAACAGATCGGCCGGAAAACATGAGTCTCGTATCATCAAAGGGCAATTATTACACACTTTATCAACTAGTACACATCGACCCAGGGGGTTCGAAACCTGAATCACAAACTCAGTAGACTCAACAGGTAAAGTCTTACTGGATACTAATGTTTCACACACATACGAATGAGTTGAGCTGGGATCAATCAAAGCAGTTACACTAGTATCAAACAGGGTGAAAATACCGGTAATGACGTCTGGAGTGAGGCCTCTTCTCTAGCACGGATGGCGTAAGCTCTAGCCGGTACACGGGCCTCTGATAGAATAGCCGCATCTGTAGTCCCCCTCTGTGCACCACTCCTACCTCCCCCAATACGAGACGGTCTACCTCTAGCTGTAGTGCCGCTCGGTCTCGTACTCTGAGCAGTACCTTTTTCTACAGTCTCCGGACAATCCTGAATAAAATGATCCTGTAAACCACACTTATAACAAGTACGATTAATATATTTACCCCAGCACTCTCTGAAATGCCATCTACCGTATTGCTGACACTTAGATTTGCTCGATCGAGCATTGCCAACACTAGCCACTGATATAGCCCGAGAACTCCCTGGTGGTCGTTCTCGTATAGAAATCCCGGTATTAGGTTTGGATCGGCTACCATCATTCTTGAACTTTTTCGTTGCCACCTGCGAAAATTTACTCGCTGATCTCTTACGGAAATATTTAGATTCAAGCTCAGCTTTTCATTTTTCTTTCCCCAACTCTTCAGCTTTACAAGCTCGTTCAACTAGTACAACGAACTCGTTAATTTCAAGAATACCAACCAGAAGCTTTATATCTTCATTTAAACCATCTTCAAATCTCCGGCACATAGCAGCCTCTGACGAGACACACTCACGAGCATAGCGACTAAGTCGCACAAACTTGCACTCGTATTCTGATACGGTCATATGACCCTGTTTAAGCTCAAGAAATGCTTTGCGCTTAGAATCTATGAAGCGCTGGCTTATATACTTCTTACGAAATTTTGTCTGAAAGAAGTCCCACGTACCCTCTCTTTCGGAACAACTGATACGAGTGTATTCCACCAATAATAAGCAGAATCTTGTAATAATGATATGGCACACTTCAGACACTCATCGGGTGTGTAGGACAGCTCGTCAAAAACACGAACAGTATTATCAAGCCAAAATTTAGCTTGCTCTGCATCGTCATCATCCTCAGCTCTAAATTCTTGAGCCCCGTGCTTTCTAATTTGATCAATCAGAGGCTTGCCTCTCAGGATTCACAATCGGGGGTACCACCGGTACTACAGGAGGAATGTTCGGATTCAGGGGTGGTTGAACAGTCGGATTGGTTCGTATGTATTGACTGAACCAATCATTCATCATACTATAGAAGGCTCGTCTAGCCCCCTCATCAGAATTACTCGTAGCCGGTCGAGATTCCTTTGGCGCGGTCCCTGGCGCGGGAGCGGGCGCCACACTCTCGACGTCATCAGCTACAGCTCGCTCAGAATCGGGATCCATTACTATATAAAAGAAATAAACACATTTCACTGTAAAAAGTCATCACACTATCACATTATAAAATATGGCATGTATAGCTAGACTCACACGCGCTACGTTAGCCCGAGAACTGTTACACCGTAAAGTAACATATTTTAATCCCACATTTAGCTTACTTTTTGATAATTTATTCCTTGTTTTATATAAAAAGGTGCTTGTAATCCTTTCTTTTCATGTCTTATACCCAGGAAAGCACCCGAGGATGAAAAGAACGCAAAACAGGCCCAAAACGGAGTAAATGGGCCTTAGCACGAAATCGACACGGCCTGGCCCAAAGTTCACACGGTCGTGCCTCGACGAACACCTAGAGCACGGCCTCAACTCCGCCTCACACGGTCGTGCCTCAAGTTAGAAATCCAAACACGGCCTGGCCTCAATTTACACGGGCGTGTGCCATGGTCATGCCTCTGTCGCTGGAAAGAGCAATTTTAGTCGGAAAAGGATACTTAGGGAGAAAGAATTGCATTTCAAGAGCCTATATATATCCCATAAGGGCCACCTTTGAAAGGGCGTCAAAGCTAGGCCAAGGAGCCAAGCTGAGAAGATCAGAGTTAGGGAATAACGCGAGGATAGCCAGTTGATTCATCCCAAGAAGCCGGAGTTATACTCAAGACGGTGGAATTCTCCTTCAATTCCTTCAGGAAGTTTTAGGGATTTCTTATGTTTTGTTTCATCTTTTCTCTTGAGATGTTTTCTTTTTTCTTTATGAACTAAATCCTTCAAATACCTGAAGGGGATGAAACCTAGATGAATTTTGTTATTTGATTTCTAAGTTATATGATAATTGCATAGTTTGTTCTTAATTATGTTTCTTATTCCAAATCTAATGTGCTTAGGTAGAGGAGGAATAGACCCTGCCTAAGAGTAGATCCAACATAATTAAGCAGAGTTGATCGAACGCCTAAAGATAGGGTTACGAGATTTTGCCGGATTAGGGTGAAACCTAATATGGAGTCCATTGATTGATTTACTGCTATCCAAGGGGGTTATTATAAGCGAACGAGAGTTCCACTAATTAACCTACGGTTAGACGTTATTCGCCTCGAGAGAGGGTTTAATATAGGTTAGGGAGTCTCACGGATCAGGTTAAGTAAAGAAATCATATAATTTAGGGTTAGATAACAAGTGAAGTCTAGGTGGATTCTTCTTGAGGGTATCATCACAATCAACTGAGTTTTCTTCAAAGTTATTTCCCAATTCATCTTCTTGTCTTTGTGTCCTTAGTTTAGTCTTCGTCAATATAGTTTAAAGCAACTTCACTCTATTTTTAAGGCTAAATAATAAAAAGAAAGTTAGTATTATTACTTTTAGTTCCTTTGCGTTCGATATTCGGTCTTGCCTAAGCTATACTACTGTTCGATAGGTACACTTGCCTTTAATCGTTGTCAGAATCAGTTTCTAGGTTCGATCACATTCATTATAAATTTTAAAGCTCTGATTTATAGCGATCAAGAACCGACTAAACCATAGCTCTGATACCAATCAAATGTAACACCCCTAACCCGTATCCGTCGTCGAATTAGGGTTTCCCGGAATTACTAAACCAAACACAGGTCATTTCACTTTATAAAAGCTTTTACAATGATAATTTTGTACCAATTTATACCATCACGAAAAGTCATGTATATCCCATCAATATCAAAACATTTACTAAGGACTAATTATAATCAACTTGTAAATCACTATTCACTAGGTCATTCCCAAGTAAAAGTCGAATAGGTATAATGTACTTATTCATTTATTCTATTGCTATTAACATCCATACATACAAACACACACACATATATATATATATATATTCTGAACATATGCATTACTATTAATCTTTTCAATATTATATACAAATATATCATTGTCTCATCTACTTATCTCACAATCGAAAATACTATAAATAAAAACATCAAGCCAACTCATTTATCTCAAAAATATCCTAACACATTTGGCTATGTTCATTACGTATACATATATATATGTAATTATTTCTTGTTAAGCACATCTTATCAAGATTTTACATCTATGAATTAACCATATATAGCACATGGCCGAATATAATACATATATATCAAAGGGAGAATCTAAGCTTCAAACTAAACAAATCATGGTTGAATATCTATAAATAAGTACACATTAAATTGTTCATTAACATATATCACCTTTGATAATCACATACTTAAAAATGTGACCTATTCGATTCATATCTAGTAAATTGGCACATCCAAATAATTATACCACAAACGTTTTTATCAACTCAATGTCTTATACCATATTCAACCAAACCTATGAGCTCAAAAATTCACATATAACATATTATGGAATAACTTTCAACTAGGCTTTTTAATAAATATACTAATGTACTCAAATAATAATTCCATATTTAAAACATGATCAAACCAACTCAAACATAAAAGCATAGCCATTTTAGCATGGCATATACATATATATAATTATCATTCGAACATGACCCAAGAAATGTTGTCTATACATGCCATATGTTTCAAAGGGTACAACTTATAGAATACCGAAAATAGATGATAGTGCGAATGACTTTGACGAAGATCCCCGAGTACGAGCTAGCTTCCAAAAAATCTATACCATAGTCAAACAAACACATATACAGTAAGCTAATATAGCTTAGTAAGTTTTAAGCAATGGTACAAACTATGCAACTAAACATTAAATAATTAAATTCATCCAATATGATCAATATCGAATTCATAAGTACAAAGTACAATTTAAATCACTATTCATCATCTACCGTGTCTAACATAAAGCTCAATTATCAAATATTCAAATATCGTATGCTCCTCTTTAAAACAAGTTCAAGGTTTAATAATCACATCCTAGATTTATATTCTCTTAACTAATATTACTTACCTCACTAATACCTGACCATTAAACTACCTTGCATCACATATTCATGCATCATTTTCATTATTCTCCATTCAATAGCTTATGTCTCCAAAGTCTCGGTAACTCTACACACACATTGCATTTTTCGTAACGTGTCGCACACATAGTGCCGTTACTGGAGTAAGAGTACACAAAGTACCATTCGACAGTAATGTATCGCACACATAGTGCCATTACTATTTAATCCGCACACATAGTGCCTTTTAGCAGTAATGTATCGCACACATAGTGTTATTACTATTTAAACCACACACCTAGTGCCTTTTAGCAGTAATGTATCGCACACATAGTGCCATTACTATTTAATACATTCTCAATTTATCTCATTCAAGTACTAACACATTCGGCATTTACTCAATTTACATAGCAATACTCATAATATATATATATATATATATTAACAATTCAATTGCATCTTCCATTACCATTTCATTCGGCAATTTCAACCCTTTTCATTCACAAATATATAATTTTTCAATTATCATCTCTTCTCATTTTCCACTTCCATTTATATACATATTGATAAACCGGAAATATAACATATTCTAATCCCACATTTATTATGCTTTTTAGAGTTTTAAGCCTTGTTTTATATAAAACGTGCTTTTAATCCTTTCTTTTCATGTCTTATATTCAGGAACGCACCCAAGAATGAAAAGAACGCAAAACGGGCCTAAAACGAAGAAAAAGGGCCTTTCCACGAAATCGACACGGCCTGGACGAAGGACCACACGGTCGTGCCTCGACGAACACCTAGAGGACGGCCTCACCACCACCGCACACGGCTGTGCCAATAAAGAAATCCGAACACGGTCAGGAACCACCCGCCGCAAGCACCGTCCATACCTTAGGGAGTAATCTTTACCCTTCTCTTTTGATTTGTCCCGTAAAAATTCTTATCAAACTTTGTACATTGAGGGCAATGTACATCTTAAGTGAGGGGGTAAATAGTTATACCCAACTTTTTTCATTATTCTCAAATCCCTGAGGGTAAAAACGGAATACATTGTGCCTAACTTTCTTCATTATTCTCAAATCCCTAATTAAATCTTGTTCTTAAAGTAAAATTGTCATATTACTAATTAGGATGAAATTTCAACCGATTTATGATTTTTATTGTTATGTTTTTGAATAAGTCATAGTTAATTGTACATTGATGATTAGTTTAAGGAATACTAGAGAATCAAGCATGATAAGTCTGTTTTTCAAGACAATAAAATTGTTGCTAGGTTGTTGACCTGAAATTAAATTCTACCTTGAAATTTGAAATTTATAAGGATGATATCAAAAACACCCGTAATTTTCTGTGAGCATTTGAACCCTATAGAGCATACATTCTTTTCTGTGCTTAGTCTTTGATTATGAGTGTGTCAACTATGAACTGTTATTCTAGAACTTGCTTCGTTTATACATGTCGAGACCACAGTTATGATTTGATATGAAGAGATGATAAAGGCACTTAGGTTTTAACCCACTAACTCCACTAAATAGCTCACCCTGACAAATTAACCCCTAGTGAACCCTTTTGATCCTAACAACCCCTTTTTGTTGACTTAACCGCTAATATTAACCCCGAACCTTTGTATCTGTTTTCCCTTTTCTTTTGATTAACCCTTAATCGAGTTTTAATTTGATTAGCTACCGAAAATTTATTACTTAGTTTGTTCTTAAAAAAAAATTAAAGTCTGTTAATTTTTAGCTTAAAAAGAGAGCTTACACAATCAAAAGTATATTTCCAGAAAAAGCTCGTATTAGTAAAGTTTATTTGATGAAATTTTTAGGAAAATTTTTAGGATAGGTACTTATCAAGTCAATCTCGATTCTAACCTTCTAATTTCAGCCTGTGACCTCACCTTTCACCTCAGCCCCATTACAACCCGATCAAAGACCTTTTGATCTAATTATCATCTTGTATTACAGTGGTGGAGGTTTGATTTTCAAGCAAGCTTATGGGATTAACTTTTTAGGTTTGACATATGAGCGATCTTTTCTAACCATTAAACACTTTCGAGTGATTTGAGTGAACCATAAGCGAGGATATCAATCCTTGTTGATTTTAGATTGAAAAGATAGTTGTTTAAAGGAAGGAAAACACCTGTATTTTTGAGATATAAACTCATGACTTGTCTCGTTTGAACCTCTAGGACACTTTGAGTTAAATCTTCCATGTATGAATTATCTATAAATTAGAATAAGACATTGTCAATAAGAATTATAAATTGTGGAAAAGTTCATTTTAATTGTAAGATGAAAATTTTGCTTGAGGACAAGCAAAAGCTTAAGTGTGGGGGTATTTGATAAACTGGAAATATAACTGTAACACCCCAAACCCGGCCCAAACATTATGACCGAATTTGGTATGTTACAGAGGAAAACATTTTGCAAAATCCCTTTAAGCCGATTTAAGTTTTGTCAAAACATTTCATTTTCAATTGTCTTGTTGAAACCGTTGAGGTGTGTGAAGAAAACAATACTTAGTCCGTTTAAAAATATATTAAGTCAGATTGTTACCGATTTCAGAAGTACCCGATGGCACAGAAAAACATTTTATGTTTGCACTTAAGAAAACTTGTGTAATCATTTTAAAGTCGCTAAGTGATTTAAACAAATTATCCAAACATGTAAAATAATGAAAATAATCTTAGGAGGCCTTATTACAACTGAACAAATAAAACCAAAATAAAATAAAACAATTCAAAATCCATTTAATCCATATTTTCACTGCATGGCCACCTCGAGTCCATCCGGCTCCTCATCCGCGATCTACGAGTCACCTGAAAAATATTAAAGGAGAAGGTGAGTCACCAAGACTCAATGTGTAACCCTTCCCCCGGTTTAGTGCAACATCATACACAAATCATTACTAAATTTAACATGCACAAGGTTCAATATGCGCCCAACCTAGCCATCCAAACGCCTTTCTCTACCCCGTGTGGTACCAAACCACTGGTGGTGCCAAACCACTAGTGACCAAAGTCACGATATCCATCAATGTTGTGGTGCCAAACCACTGGTGGTGCCAAACCACTGGTGACCGTAGTCACGAAATAATAAGTTGTGGGGCCAACCCACGTGTGATACCAAATCACTGGCGTCAATCCCATAGTATCATCTGTGGGGCCAACCCACTGTGGTGCTAAGCCACTGGGACGAGACGCTATGAGGTGCCAAACTTCTGGTGACCGTAGTCACGAAATGTGGTACCAAACCACTGGTGTGCGTCGACACGAATATCACTTCCCCCTCCTCTCATTCAAACCACATCAATCAATGATATGCATTTAACAGAAAACATGCCAACATGCTTGTTTAGCAACATACATAGGATTTATCATCAACCATATATTATATGCCACATATACCAAATATGTCATGCTTCTATAAGCATCAGATAGTAAACTCATTTTGACAAGGACTTACCTGAAGCCTTGCTTATACCTTTATGGTATTAAATCCGAAGCTACACAAATCCGATTTAGCATACACAAAATACTTAGCACATTAATTAGTTATGAAGTGTGTATGTACACACCTGTTACCAACAACAGCCCTAAATCCCGAAGAGACAATCGGCCACACAAGATTCCCCTTGCCCTACACGTCCTTTGAACACTAGCCACCACACACCAAGTGTTTCTGCTTCCCTATACTCGGCAATCACATACCCATATTAATAGCCTTCGGCTTTCGAACACTAAATACATAACTTATTAAAGTAGATCCTTACCACCACTTACCAAGTTCGATTGCTAACAAATGGAGGCTTGATTGAATACTTCAAAATCCCAGAGTACCTAGACAGAATCGGTTTCAACACTGATTAGCCATCCCTATAATTCGGCTTTTCCCTTTCAACCAAGTCGACAGAGAGAAAGAAGAGAGGGGAGTTTCGACTATTACTTACCTTCACCAATAGATTAACAAAGAAATCTCGAAGAGACTCATGCTACTCTTACTATTCGGCCAAGGTGAGTTTAATAGGAAGAAAAGAGATTTCGATCACCAAGATAGGGAGTAGATTCGGCTAATAGGGAAAGAAAATAATGAGAAAAGGGAGATAGGGGTTTCGGTTTTGAGAAGAAAAGAAAAGAAATAGGTGGAAGATGAGAGTGTAGGGAATTCGGCCAAAGTCTAAGAAAAAGAGAATGGTTTCCGGTTTTGAGAGAACGAGAAAGGGAAGAAAGAAAGAAAAGATAGGAGATGAGAGAGTTGGGAAATTCGGCTATTGCAAAGGGAAAAAGAAAAGAATCAAATGCTGCATAGGTGCTTTAAGAAATTCAGCACTATCCCCCCTATACTCAGTCTCCTTGCCGTCCACTCCCCTTGAACAAGGAGTTCAAAATTCGGCCACACCTTGAATTACTCTTGGCCAATCATTTGAAAATATTCAAAAGATTTTGAATAAATCAAATGCCTACTTTTTCTCCTTGCCAACCTTTTTAGATTATTCACATAAAATCCAATTAAATCCTTATTAATATCTTTATTATCCTGAAATTAAAATTGGGCACTTCTCTCTCTCTCTTGCCGTCCAAAACAAGGAGCAAAAAGGGAAATTCCGCGACTCGAACAAAGGCCCCCCTTGCTCCCCTTGTGGCGTCAATTCCAGCTCCTAAGTGACCTCCCTTTTGCCACTTTTCCAAGGCCTTATTAGTGACACATAATCCCTTTTAACACTTGTAACCCCTATCTACTATGGCTCCCTATCCTTAAAGCTTACAAATTAAATTTTCCTACCACTCAAGCCCACTCAAGGTCCACAACTAAGACCTATTACACTACGAATAACATCACAGCAATCCAATCACAAGCAATTTAATTCAGTCACAAATAACCCCTATTTTAGGATGTTACAATTCTACCCCCTTAAAATAATTTCGGCCTCGAAATTACCTGATCAGAAGAGGTGGGGGTATTGCTGTCGCATCACATCCTCGGGTTCCCACGTAGCTTCCTCCGCACCATGGTTTCACCATAGCACTTTCACCAAAGGTACTGACTTCCTACGCAGAACTTTGACATCTCGATATAAGATCTGGACTGGTTCTTCTTCGAAAGATAAGTCCGAGTTAACCTCAATCTCAGCCACTGGCACAACGTGTGATGGATCTGATCGATATCGCCTAAGCATCGACACATGGAAGACATCATGAATCTGCCTTAACTCTGCCGGCAACTCGATCTGATAAGCTACCGGTCCCACTCGCTTCAACACTGAATATGGCCCAATGAACCAAGGGCTTAGCTTTCCTTTTCGCCCAAACCTTAACACCTTCTTCCAAGGCGACACCTTCAGAAAGACTTTATCTCCTACCTCATATTCCATTTCCTTGCGCTTGAGATCGGCATAAGACTTTTGCCTATATGCTGCTTCCTTGAGACTAGCTCGAATCATCTTAACTTTATCTTCAGTTTCTGCTACCAACTCTGGACCCAAAACATGTCGTTCACTTAATTCCGTCCAACACGTAGGAGTACGGCACTTCCGTCCATACAGTGCCTCGAACGGTGCCATCTGAATGCTCGCTTGATAACTATTGTTATACGCGAATTCTGCCAACGGAAGATACTCTTCCCAACTACCACTGAAATCCAGAATACAGCCTCTCAGCATATCTTCTAAAATTTGTATGACCCTTTTCGACTGTCCGTCAGACTGTGGATGGAATGCTGTACTGAAATCCAACCGTATACCCAAAGCCTGATGCAATGCTTTCCAGAACCTTGACGTGAACCTCGGATCCCTATCCGAGATAATCGATACTGGCACACCATGCAATCTTACTATCTCAGCTACATATAACTTCGCTAGCTTCTGAAGCGAATAATCTACCCTTACTGGTATGAAATGTGCTGACTTGGTTAGTCGATCCACAATTACCCAAACTGAGTTCTTTTTACTAGGCGTGAGGGGTAGTCCGCTGACAAAATCCATGGTGATCCTTTCCCATTTCCACTGAGGAATCTTCAGTGGTTGAAGTAACTCTGATGGCAACTGATGTTCAGCCTTCACCTGCTGACACGTCAGACACCTTCCCACGAATTCAGTTACCTCGCGCTTCAGCCCTGGCCACCAAAACTGTTTCCGCAAATCCCCATACATCTTGCTACCTCCAGCATGCATCGCGTATGGGCTGCTATGTGCATCCCAAAGAATTCTTTGTCTCAATCCCACATCCTTCGGCATACAAGCTCGCCCTTAAAAACATAATACTCCATCATCAGACAAACTATACCCTTCTAAACCGCTATCTTGAACTTGCAATCTCCGCGCATTCAAACTTTCATCCACTAACTGTTTTTCCTTAATCTCCCCGATCCAGGTCGGCTTAACTTGCAGTTCCGCCAAAAGACTTCCATCGTCATATAGACTCAAATGAGCAAACATCGCCCTTAAGTCCGTCACAACCTTCCGACTTAATGCGTCAGCCACCACGTTAGCTTTGCCCGGATGGTACTCAATTGAACAGTCGTAGTCCTTTAACAGTTCAATCCATCGGCGCTGCCTCAAATTCAAATCCTTCTGAGTCAAAAGATACCTCAGACTTTTGTGATCCGTGTAGACTATCGACTTCTCCCCATACAGGTAATGTCTCCATATTTTCAAAGCGAAGACTACTGCCGCTAATTCCAAGTCGTGAGTCAGATAGTTAACCTCATGCGGTCTTAGCTGATGGGACGCATAGGCCACTACCTTCCCTTCTTGCATTAACACACATCCCAAACCAGTATGGGATGCATCACAATAAACCGTAAACAACTTCCCTGCCTCAGGTTGTACCAGAACCGGAGCTTCCGTCAAAATCTTCCTTAGCTTGTCAAAACTTCCTTGTTGCTTCTCCGACCATACAAATGGGACTCCTTTTCTTAATAACTTAGTCAACGGCGCTGCGATTAAAGAGAATCCTTCCACAAATCTTCGTTAGTACCCTGTCAGACCCAGAAAACTTCGAATTTCTGCCACTGACCTAGGCGGTTTCCAGTCCAACACCGCTTCGATCTTGCGAGGGTCCACTCTAATCCCTTCAGCTGACACCACGTGACCTAAGAAAGCCACCTCCCTAAGCCAAAATTCACACTTACTGAATTTGGCATATAACTGCTTCTCTCTCAGTACTTGTAGAACTATACGCAAATGCATGTCATGCTCTCTTTGAATAAACCAATATGTCGTCTATAAACACCACGACAAATTGATCCAAGTACTACTGAAACACCCTATTCATTAAGTCCATGAATGCTGCAGGTGCGTTGGTCAACCCAAATGGCATCACTAGAAACTCGTAATGCCCATACCGAGTATGGAATGTCGTCTTGTGCACATCAACCTCCTTCACCTTAAGTTGATGATAACCCGACCTAAGATCTATCTTCGAGAAAACTGATGCACCCTTCAGCTGGTCAAACAAGTCATCAATCCGAGGCAACGGATACTTGTTCTTGATCGTTAACTTGTTTAGCTGACGGTAGTCGATACACATCCGCATTGAACCGTCCTTTTTCTTGACAAACAGCACAGGTGTTCTCCACGGAGATATACTTGGTCGGATAAATCCTCTGTCCAAGAGCTCCTGAATTTGAGCTTTCAGCTCCACCAATTCCTTTAGTGCCATTCGGTAGGGTGCTATAGACACTGGCGCCGTTCCGGGCAACAAATCTATACCAAATTCAACTTCCCGATCTGGAGGCAGACCCGGAAGTTCTTCTGGAAACACATCAGCGAATTCCCCTACTGTTCGGACCTTCCCAACTGTTGACTCCTTAGCCTCCAAGGCACAGATTCGAACCAAAAACGCCTCACAACCTTTCTTGACCATTTTCTCCGCCTTTAAAGCAGACACCACATTGGATAGGTAATCTCTTCTATTACCTATCATGACCATTTCATCCCCCTCAGCCATCTTTAGAACCACGTGCTTAGCAGCACAATCCAACCTTACCTGGTACTTCACCAGCCAATCCATTCCGAGAATCAAATCGAATTCTTGAAACGATAGCTCCATCAAATCAGCCACCAACACTACCCCTTGGAGTTCTAGAGGTACATCTCTATATAGCTTGTTTACCACTACAGAGTGACCTAAAGGGCTAATTACTGTCATCTCCCTAGAAGCAGTCTCAAAGTCTAGGTTCATAGTCTCTACCACGCTACTAGCAACGTATGAATGCGTCGAACCCACATCAATTAATGCAACATATGGAAGACAAAAAATTAAAAACGTACCGGTTATGACGTCCGGTGCGTCACCTTCCTCTCGACGCCTCGCTGCGTAGACTAAACCAGGCTGCCTTGCTCCCGTGTTGCCTGCACCTCTGGCCGGAATTCCGCGACCTCGACTAGAACCATTACTTCCTCTACCATTACCACGACCCCTCTGCGGTGGTCCTACATTTCTAGCCTGAGCACGGTTCTGACCCTCTGGCTGATTCTTTGCTAACTTCCGAGGACAATCCCTCACACGGTGATCCAACGATCCACATTCAAAGCATCCTCTTTCACCAGTCCAACAACCTCCCCAATGTGATTTCCCACAGCGATTACACTGGGCTGGTCTCTGATTAGTAGCTATGGGCCTCTCTGTCTGATTCGGCCCACTCTGCCTAGCCCTTTTCTGTGCATTATTACCCGATCCAGACGACCCAAAGCCTCTTTTCTGTTTGTTCCTATCATAGTTCTGTCTCACTGACTCCTTGACCCCTTCGGCTACCTTAGCCTTTTCCACCAGGACAGAAAACTCACGCTCCTGCTGTGGAGCAATCAGCAACCTTAAATCATCCCTAAGTCCATCTTCAAAGCGAACACACTATTCATGCTCCGTTGACATAATTCCCCGAGCATAGCGGCTCAGCCTCAAGAATTCTGCTTCATACTCCGACACAGACTTATTTCCTTGTACCAACCCCAGAAATGCTTTCCTCTGGGCGTCGATGTAGCTGGTCCCTACATACTTCTTCTGATAAGCAGCTTTGAAGTACTCCCAAGTAAGATCATCTGCCGTAGCCCCATCCCAAACCGTGAGCCACCACTGATATAACTCATCCTTTAGAAGCGACACCGCTCCTTTCAGCTTCTCCTCATTCATCAGGTCGAGATCATCCATAATCCTTTCCGTCGATTCCAACCAGTATTCCGTCGTACTGGGTGCCACACCCGATACACCCCGGAACACCTCAGCTCCGTTAGCTCGAAGTCTTTCAGGTACCGACTTCCGAGCTCCTCCACCTCCCCCCATTCCAGCTACTCTTTCCAGAACCCGCAGCATCGCTTGTGACACTGCGTCATCTCCCGTCTGATCCTCCTTCTCAGCTCCAAAAATTGGGGGTGGTGGTGGCGGTGGTACCTCATTCTCCGACCCCTAACCCGACCTAACGGGTTCTGACACGGTCATTCTGCCCCTACCGCGTCCACGACGGCCACGTCCTCTAGAGCTCATTCTAACTATTGCACTTTAATCTGATTAAGAAATTTTTATGGATTAGTACTTGTTTCACTTGGTTAACCGCGAAGAACTTTTATGAAGAGAGTTTAACAGAGATTCTTTCGATTATTCAAGGTTTTAAGTCCTCTATCCTAGTTCACACAGAAAAGCACATCCATTCCCTAATACCTTTCATACACATTCACTCTTCGGACATTTCTGTCCGTCTCTATCCCAGGGGTATTTTCGTCATTTCCCTACAAGGGTATTTTTGGTAATAAACCGAAGAAATTTTGAAAACTTTAATAAATCAAGACATTTTGTAATTTCTAAAACTGGAGAGTATTTCTGAAAATTCGTCAAATTAAAGGTACGGCAGAATTTTGGAAACCAGGGGTATTTTGTAAATTTCCAAAGTTAGGGTATTGTTTTGAAATACATAATTTTGGATATTTTTGCAAAGTGAGAGAATTTTATTAAAATCGGGATAATACGGTAATTTTTAGAAACCAATGGCATTTTCGTAATTTTGCCACTAGGGCATTTTGGTGATTTTGGTAAGTCAAAAATATTTTGAAAATTTTCCAAAAATCAATTTTTCGCTATTATTAAGGAGAGATGCTCTAATGATTTTAAAACTAGAGTTTTCATCAAAACATGGCTAATCCCTTTCGGGTTTTATTCATTGTGTTTAGCCTATGACCGAGTCCTCTTGGTTAGGGTGAACCGAAGCTACGCACCAGGTAGGATTCCTGCAAAGAGGAGGTGAGTCACGAGGACTGCTTAAGTACCAAGCTCTTCCGGATCCAATCCTAGACATGCGCACCAGGGTTACAACACCCTAACTCGGCGACTTAGTCATAGGTTTGTTTAATTAGGCACTTAGAGTCTTATGTCATTTGTTGGGGTAGACTAGTCCTAGGGTTTAAACACTTATCATCCTATCTACGTTCCATACCTACCCTTCTACAGACAATTAATTCACACAGAAGTCAGAAGTACTTACCTGGGCGGATTGGTGTCGGAGACTCGGTGCCATGCTGTTCAAAACCAAAAATATTTCAAGAAGGCCTGCCAAAAACATTTTGGGCCTTGGGCCCCCACAGCTGAGCTTTGAAATGGGCTCTGATACCAATTTTGTAACACCCCAAACCCGGCCCAAACATTATGACCGAATTTGGTATGTTACAGAGGAAAACATTTTGCAAAATCCCTTTAAGCCGATTTAAGCTTTGTCAAAACATTTCATTTTCAATTGTCTTGTTGAAACCGTTGAGGTGTGTGAAGAAAACAACACTTAGTTCGTTTAAAAATATATTAAGTCAGATTGTTACCGATTTCAGAAGTACCCGATGGCACAGAAAAACATTTTACATTTGCACTTAAGAAAACTTGTGTAATCATTTTAAAGTCGCTAAGTAATTTAAACAAATTATCCAAACATGTAAAATAATGAAAATAATCTTAGGAGGCCTTATTACAACTGAACAAATAAAACCAAAATAAAATAAAACAATTCAAAATCTATTTAATCCATATTTTCACTGCATGGCCACCTCGAGTCCATCCGGCTCCTCATCCGCGATCTACAAGTCACCTGAAAAATATTAAAGGAGAAGGTGAGTCACCAAGACTCAATGTGTAACCCTTCCCCCGGTTTAGTGCAACATCATACAAAAATCATTACTAAATTTAACATGCACAAGGTTCAATATGCGCCCAACCTAGCCATCCAAACGCCTTTCTCTACCCCGTGTGGTACCAAACCACTGGTGACCAAAGTCACGATATCCATCAATGTTGTGGTGCCAAACCACTGGTGGTGCTAAACCACTGGTGACCGTAGTCACGAAATAATAAGTTGTGGGGCCAACCCACGTGTGATACCAAATCACTGGCGTCAATCCCATATTATCATCTGTGGGGCCAACCCACTGTGGTGCTAAGCCACTGGGACGAGACGCTATGAGGTGCCAAACCTCTGGTGACCGTAGTCACGAAATGTGGTACCAAACCACTGGTGTCCGTCGACACGAATATCACTTCCCCCTCCTCTCATTCAACCCACATCAATCAATGATATACATTTAACAGAAAACATGCCAACATGCTTGTTTAGCAACATATATAGGATTTATCATCAACCATATATTATATGCCACATATACCAAATATGTCATGCTTCCATAAGCATCAGATAGTAAACTCATTTTGACAAGGACTTACCTGAAGCCTTGCTTATACCTTTATGGTATTAAATCCGAAGCTACACAAATCCGATTTAGCATACACAAAATACTTAGCACATTAATTAGTTATGAAGTGTGTAAGTACACACCTGTTACCAACGACAGCCCTAAATCCCGAAGAGACAATCGGCCACACAAGATTCCCCTTGCCCTACACGTCCTTTGAATACTAGCCACCACACACCAAGTGTTTCTGCTTCCCTATACTCGGCAATCACATACCCATATTAATAGCCTTCGGCTTTCGAACACTAAATACATAACTTATTAAAGTAGATCCTTACCACCACTTACCAAGTTCGATTGCTAACAAATGGAGGCTTGATTGAATACTTCAAAATCCCAGAGTACCTAGACAGAATCGGTTTCAACACTGATTAGCCATCCCTATAATTCGGCTTTTCCCTTTCAACCAAGTCGATAGAGAGAAAGAAGAGAGGGGAGTTTCGGCTATTACTTACCTTCACCAATCGATTGACAAAGAAATCTCGAAGAGACTCATGCTACTCTTACTATTCGGCCAAGGTGAGTTTAATAGGAAGAAAAGAGATTTTGATCACCAAGATAGGGAGTAGATTCGGCTAATAGGGAAAGAAAATAATGAGAAAAGGGAGATAGGGGTTTCGGTTTTGAGAAGAAAAGAAAAGAAATAGGTGGAAGATGAGAGTGTAGGGGATTCGGCCAGAGTCTAAGAAAAAGAGAATGGTTTCTGGTTTTGAGAGAACGAGAAAGGGAAGAAAGAAAGAAAAGATAGGAGATGAGAGAGTTGGGAAATTCGGCTATTGCAAAGGGAAAAAGAAAAGAATCAAATGCTGCATAGGTGCTTTAAGAAATTCGGCACATCCCCCCTATACTCAGTCTCCTTGCCGTCCACTCCCCTTGAACAAGGAGTTCAAAATTCGGCCACACCTTGAATTACTCTTGGCCAATCATTTGAAAATATTCAAAAGATTTTGAATAAATCAAATGCCTACTTTTTCTCCTTGCCAACCTTTTTAGATTATTCACATAAAATCCAATTAAATCCTTATTAATATCCTTATTATCCTGAAATTAAAATTGGGCACTTCTCTCTCTCTCTTGCCGTCCAAAACAAAGAGCAAAAAGGGAAATTCCGCGACTCGAACAGAGGCTCCCCTTGCTCCCCTTGTGGCGTCAATTCCAGCTCCTAAGTGGCCTCCCTTTTGCCACTTTTCCAAGGCCTTATTAGTGACACATAATCCCTTTTAACGTTTGTAACCCCTATCTGCTATGGCTCCCTATCCTTAAAGCTTACAAATTAAATTTTCCTACCACTCAAGCCCACTCAAGGTCCACAACTATGACCTATTACACTACGAATAACATCACAGCAATCCAATCACAAGCAATTTAATTCAGTCACAAATAACCCCTATTTTAGGATGTTACAATAACATATTCTAATCCCACATTTATTATGCTTTTTAGAGTTTTAAGCCTTGTTTTATATAAAAAGGTGCTTTTAATCCTTTCTTTTCATGTATTATACTCAGGAAAGCACCCGAGAACGAAAAGAACGCAAAACGGGCCTAAAACGAAGAAAAAAGGCCTTTCCACGAAATCGACATGGCCGTGCCTCTGACGCTAGAAAGAGTAATTTCAGTCGGAAAAGGATACTTCCGGAGAAAGAATCTCATTCCAAGAGCCTATAAATACACCCCAAGTACCACCTTGAAAGCTAGGCCAAGGAGCCAAGCCGAGAAGGTCAGAGTTAGGGAATAACGCAAGGATAGCCAGTTGATTCATCACCAAGAAGCCGGAATTATACTCAAGACGGTGGAATTCTCCTTCAATCCCGACAGGGAGTTTTAGGATTTTTCTTATATTTTGTTTTATCTTTTCTCTTATGATGTTTTATTTTTCTTTCATGAACCCCTCAGATACCTGAAGGGGGATGAAGCCTAGACAGATGTTTATTATTTGATTTTTAAGTTATATGATAAATTACTTAGTTTGTTCTTAATTATGTTTCTTAATCAATATCGAATGTGCTTAGGTGGAGGAGGAATAGACCCTGCCTAAGAGTAGATCCAACATAATTAAGCGGAGTTGATCGGGCGCCTAGAGATAGGGTTACGAGATTTTGCTGGATTAGGGTGAAACCTAATATGGGAATCCATTGATCGATTTACTGCTTTCCTAGGGGGTTATTATAAGTGAACGAGAGTTCCACTAATTAACCTTAGACGTTATTCACCTCGAGAGAGGGTTTAGCATAGGTTAGGGAGTCTCACGGATCAAGCTAAGTAAAAGAAATCGTATAATTTAGGGTTAAGGAATAAAGCGAAGTTTAGGTGGATTCTTCCCTAGGGTATCATAAAAATCAATTGAGTCTTTTCCAAGTTATCCCCAATCTAGTCTTCTTGTCCTTGTTTCTTTAAGTCTAGTTATCGTTACTACCATTCACAAACAACCTTTATCTTATTTAGGCTAAGTAATAAAAATAAAGTCATTATTAGTAATATTAGTTCCTTTGGGTTCGACATCCGGTCTTGCCTAAACTATACTACTGTTCGATAGGTACACTTGCCTTAACATCGTTGTCAGAGTTAGTCTCCAGGTTTGATCGTTCTTTTATAAATATTTAAAACTCTGATTTCATAGCGATCACATATCTATTTCTTAATACAAACACATATATTTAACCAATTCAAATATTCAATAATTCCACATATTTACTCACATGTGCCAACTCATATTCGGACATTATATACACATCCCATTTATTTCATGATGCATTCGGCAATTAGGAAATCAAAATGTCTACATTTTATAATCATATGTACAATAGTATACAAATTGAATTCAATGCATCCAACTACTTAAAACTTACCTCGGAAATTGTCGAATTAAGGTTTCCCGGCTACTCGTGTAGTTTTGTTTTTCCCCGATCCAATCCCGTATCTTTTTGTTCTTGATCTAAATAATTTTCAATTGAGCTCATTCAATTAAATTTTAATTCAATTTAGTCCATAAAATACATAATTATGAAATTTACTATTTTACCCCCAACATTTACCATGCTTACAACCTAGTCCTTATGGCTTAAAATGCAAAATAGCAAGAATTTGACTTCACATATAAAGGGCCGAATGTTTATGTACCCCCTATCCACTCATTTCTTCCATTAATCTTACTATTTAGCCCTTTCAAAAATTTTCTTTTTTACTAAATCATCCCTGTACTATGTTCCAATAAGATTTTAAAGAAAAATCTTGCTAATCTAACATGCTTTTATTCTATTCTATCATTAACTACCCACACATCAAGTTTTCATCCATGACAACATTCACTTTACACAACCAAATAAAAAATTCGGGTATGTGCTATATATATTTCATGGCAACAACATCAAAAATGCTAAAATTATAAAAAATCAAATTCAAACTCTCACCTTAATTAAACATGCAAATGGCCTAATGTTGAGAGCTCATTCCCTTCCCTTCTTCTTTTTGTTTCGATAAAAGAGAGAAGAAGATGATGATAATTCATTTGTTATCAGGTTTTCTTATTTTAATGTTATCTAATTACAATATATTATTACAACCCACTTACTACACTTAAAATATAATTAAACACTTCCCCCACTAATTTCACAAGTCAATGCCGTCCACTATCTCCTCATTAAGGTAAATTTGCCACTCAAATCCTTATATTAAAAGAAAACTATTAAATTTGGCCACTTATTATCATAATAGCTATTTTTCTTACTTATTCAATTTAGTCCTTTCACTTAAATTAATCACCCAAACAGACAAATTAATATACAATATTTTATCACATGTTTAACCACATAGCATAGATATCAAATTAATAATTAAAATATTTTTCTATACCGGGTTCGTGGTCCCGAAACCACCGTTCCGATTAGGGTCATAATTGGGCTGTTACAAAGATAGAATTTTCAGTGGGGGATCAGGTTTTCTTGAAGGTCTCATCTTGGAAGAAGGTTTTAAGATTTGGACGGATGGGCAAGTTGAGCCCCAGATTCATCGGGCCTTATCGAGTGT
The DNA here is from genome assembly GCA_005393395.2 of Gossypium australe. Taxonomy (NCBI): domain Eukaryota; kingdom Viridiplantae; phylum Streptophyta; class Magnoliopsida; order Malvales; family Malvaceae; genus Gossypium; species Gossypium australe. The sequence continues at coordinate 126,644,743 of CM016614.1, read as the reverse complement.
TGAAACGTGTGGGACCAGTCGCTTATCAGCTTGAGTTGCCCCCGAAGTTGAATCGGATACATGATGTATTCCATGTTTCGATGCTGAGACACTATCGTTCAGATCCATCCCATGTAGTGCCGGTGGAAGAAATTGAGGTTCGACCTGATCTGTCTTTTAAGGAGGAACCCGTGCAGATTTTGGATCGGGACATTAAAGTGTTGAGGAGGAAATCTATTCCGTTGGTCAAAGTGTTGTGGCGGAATCATGGTTCAGAAGAAGTTACGTGGGAACCGGAGGAGACAATTCGACAACAATACCCTCACCTCTTTTAATCAGGTAAATTTCGAGGCTGAAATTTCTTTAAGGGGGTAGAACTGTAACATTCCAAAAATTAGGGGTTTGTCACTTTTGTGTAATTGCATGTCATGCTGGTTCTGTGTGATGTTTAAAGGAGTTTAGGGGCCCTAGGGAGGCCTGGGGTCGTGTTGGAGCCTTGGTAAAATTTTCGGTTTTGGGCGCTTAAGTGGGGAGAGCTAGTGGAAGCAGGACTTAAGATTAATTAAGTGTGTTTTGTTATCACAAAATGATCTTATGGGTGAGTGGTGTTGGTGTCAACATGCATGCAAGGGGGAGTGGGGGTCGAATCCCATGGCATGCAAAGTGAGGCTTTTATTTTGTGGGTGTTGGCCGAAAGTGGAGAGGTGCTTAGGAGGGTTTGGGTTTGGGTTTGGGTTTGGGTTGCATCATTGTTGTTACCAGTTATATGAATATGTATGTGATATGATAATGCATGCCTGAAATGTTAATTCTTAGTGTTGGTTACACATTGAGTCTGTTTGACTCACCCCGCTGTGGGACTATTTTCAGGTGACGATTAGTAATGGACCGGGTTCGACAGAAGCTTAGGGATGGCCATGCACAGCAAGAAATTTACGACTTGGACTTTTATTTTATTTTAAGTATTTTTAAATTTTAATTTTGGGATTATTTGATGTAATAAGGCCATAGTTGAACTATTTTATTTTTCTGTTTTAGTTACTATGTTACGACATTTTTAATTATTAAAGATTAAGTCAATTTAATTTAAAACAAACTCTAAACATTTTGTCACTTAAGGTAAAGGAATTTTAATGAAATAAACTCATTTTCAATTCAAGCCCAACCCAATAATAATTTTTCTTTCAAAACACATAGTTTTTTTTCAAAGTAATAAACAAATTTTGAATCGGTTTCCTTCGAGGAACATACCAGATCCGGTCAAGGCTCGTGGGTCGGGTTTGGGGTGTTTCAGTCTTGGCTGAACATAAGTGATGGATGGACATTTTTTATTCTAAGTTTATTTAGGGACTCGTACTCTTTCTTAGGGACTCGATTTGTGATTGGAGGAAGTGAACCTAACTCTCAAACGTAGCAAGGAGTTGCCGACGTTCTTGGTAAGTGGCATGAATTGGGATTGTCGTTTCAATCTAATGGATACGTTTTATTGAGATTAAGACTAATGGTTCAAGTGTATGGATTCATAGGTGCGTCATCTTAATGATTCTTTCTACGCTCGTAACAGGTGTGTAATCTCACGCCTTTATTCGTTTGTTATGTAGTATACTGTGTGTCGGCTTAAAGCCGAAATACCCTTAATGGGTAAGCTATTGAGATAACCCTAGTGGGTGAGTTGGAGATAACCCAGGTGAGTAATTTACGATTATACCCTTTCGGGTAGATTTAGCATGACTGTGTGTGTTCTAATTATCTGTTATGTTGGTATGTTCATGCATACACTAAATTATTATGTCATGATATGTTGCATGGGATTGGGACATTGATTACCGGGGAAATGTAATTCGGTGGCTCTGCCACATATTCCGGTGACTTTGTCACAATCTGTCTAGTGGTTATGCCACGTATATTCTGTCATTCTGGTGGCTTTGCCATAAAATTCAACGATGAGCAGCGTGATTGCCATCGAGGTGTGTAGCGAATGGAGGGTTGATTGTAGAAATCCCCACAGGTGTGTTGGGCTGGTATGGGTGGTGTGTAGCGGATGGATTACTAGGCTCAGTTGGGTTGCATTGCATGCATTATCTGTATAACCATGCTAATGGGGCTAAGGCCTAGTTTGTATCTGAATGGGCTCGGGCCCAGTTAATGTCCGATTAGGGGATTACACACTGAGTTCTCGTAACTCACCCTCTCTGCTTAATTTTGCAGGTGATCCCCAGCATTGAGGATTTGGAGCCGATGCGGACTCTGTGGTGGCCATACATCGTAACATTAGTAAATTTCGTTTTACTTTACTATGAATTTTACCTTAATTTGGGTTTATGTTTTGTAATAAGGCCTTTGGGATTTTATTTTGGTTTAAGTTTTTTTTTAATTCGATTGTTATCTATTGTTAAATGTTCAAAACGGGGTTTTCCTAAAACATTAATAACTGTTTTCCAAAATGATAACGAACAGTTTACAAACTATACTTGAGAAAACTCTGGGTTCTCTTAAACGTCAAAAATTGTTTTCAAAACATTACATTTCCGAAATTCACTGAATTCTGAATTCTGTTTTAAACAAGTTTTTGGAAATAACGATAGTAATAATGTAACATCCTAGATTAGGGGTTATGCGTTCGTGCATAATTCATGAGATAGTGGGCTCAGTGGGTGTGTTGGATGGGTTCTGAGGAGTTTTGGGAACCCTAAGATATGAGGAAATGTAAGGAAATGTATGGGAATGTATGGAAATGTAAGGAAATGTATGGAAATGTAAGGAAATGTATGGAAATGTAAGGAAATGTAAGGAAATGTGAGGAAATGTAAGGAAATGTAAGGAAATGTCTTGGAAATGTAAGGAAATGTCTTGTCTTGGAAATGTAGGGAAATGTCCTGGAAATGTAAGGAAATGATCTAGAAATGATTCAAAACAGGAAAGTAAACATTTCGGGAAACTTGGAAATGTAAGGAAATGTTAAGTTTAAAGGAGGCAAACGAAAATTTTTGGAAACTTGGAAATGTAAGGAAATGTCAAGTTTTAAAGTTTAAAAAGAGGAACCTAAGGCAAGGTGGCCTTAAGAAAAGTAATAAGAGGAATTTGACACACAAGCAGGCTTGGAAAAGTGGCCTGAAGATGCCACTTAGGGCCTCTGGAAATGGCGCCACATGCAAGGGTGTTGGGCCTGAGTTCGAGTCACATGGAAAGCAAATAAAAGAAATTTTATTTTGCTACAATGAGTAGAGAGGTGGACGGCACAAGGCTATATTTTAGGAGTTTTATTCTCTTTAAAATTCGGCTAAATGATGGATAAATAAGGGATTTATTTATCATAGTTTTCAAGAGATAATTGTTGGATTAAATTCTTTTATTTTGTGATAATTCAAAGGATAAAGCTATCAAAATAGAAGAGTGGTGGCCAAGTAAAGGACTCTAGCTAGTAATTTTGGCTATAAAAGGAAGAGTAAGGCTATTCTTCATTCATTCTTTTCTCTTCAAGAAAACCTCTGTCGAAATTCTCTAAAGTTTCTCCTCTTCTCTCTGCCGAATTCTCTCTGCCATTATTCTCTTTTTCTCTTTTCTTTTCTTCTTCTATTACAAACACAATCAAAAGTCGAAGATGCCAATAGCCCTAGCCGATTTCTCACTAAGCCTCAAGAGCCGAAATTGTTATCCACATCAAAGCCATAGCCGAATACTGCTAAGGGTTCAAGCAAGAGTTCCATCGAATTCTTCAGTAAGGGTAAGATTAGGTTAGATTCTCATTCTATTTCGTTTAAGGCTGTCGAAATTAAGATTCTAATACCCTTAATATCTTGTTGCCGAAACCTTGAAGAGATCTTTCGGGATTTACTAAGTGTTGACTACAAGGAAGGAGAAGTTCTTTTCCCGAAGGTACACCATAGGCCGCGTGTTCCCTAGTTATTCGGTGAATTTCGGGATTTAAAATCCACAAGGTAAGTCATATTTAACATTCGGCTAAGGGTTATTTGTTATGAATAAATGTTAGAAATTGATCTAACATGAAGTTATAGGGATTTCGACAGACATATAAGGCAAGGAATACTTTCGGGATTTGGAAATTGCAAGGTAAGTTTAAGTATACTAATCCTACTAGGATTTGGATTTATGGCCAAATGGCTTTTTATTAAAGAAATAAGTGATAAATCAAATGTAGGGATTAAAGATCTAAGCATTAGATCAAGCTTTTCGGGATCTCAAGAAATTGCTAAGCGAATCCTGTGTGTACCCTACCCTAAGTTTTGATATGATCATGGCTATGTTTAAATTAATTGTAATATTAAGAATGTGAAAATATGGCTAAGTATCATGTTATGGTACAAAGTACTCAGGTACGTTTCCTACTCCCACTAGGATTATGAAATATGTTATATTTAACATGAGAATAATGATAAGAATGTGAATTTTGGCATGTTAATGCATAATATGATATGGGGCATATGGGTTATTGAAAAGGGGATGTGAATGTGACTATGCTTGTGGAAATGTGATTGATTGCCTTAATAACATGTGCATGCATTTATTATTATTATTATGCCACTATTACATGTTGCATGTACATGGGTTGGGATATGAAAGAAGGTACGGGTGTACTTCGAGTACGTGGTTTGATGTTAGCCTTGAGCTACATCGTGGATGGACGTTGACTGAGGTCACGTCGTGGATTTATTTGCGATTAAGTTCGTGTGGTTTGATGAGTAGCTCTGTGCCTCATCGTGGTTGATATAGGCTATGTGCCATATCGTGGTTGATGAGTGACTATGTGTCCCATCGTGGTTTTGGTGTTAGCTACGGCTACATCGTGGATTGGCACTGACTGAGGTCGCATTGTGGATTATTGTGCTTAATTGCACGTGGACGGCATTGATTGCCTTTGGAGTGAAAAGGAGAGGGTGATTTGTTAATCCCCTGGTGTGTGGTAGGCTGGATACGGGGGTGTGTAGAGGATGGACCCTAGGTTGGGTTGGGTGCACTTTGCATATTATATCTGATATGAATATTTAATGTGGAAATGGGCCAAGCCCAGTTGATATGTGGATTATTAAGAAAAGGGCCAAGCCCAGTATATGAATGTGGATCAGTGTGGAAATGGGCTAAGCCCAGTATGTGGAAATTATGTGGCTAACTACCCTATTATAAGAATGTGATATGGTTATGGGCCAAGCCTAATAAGTGAGCACATGTGAATAAGTTGCGTTACTATTGCTATATGGGTTATTATATGGTTTGATATGTATGGTATGCCTAAATCTATTTGGACTTAGTGTTGTGTACACATTGAGTCTGTTGACTCACCCCGTTGGGGAACTTTTTCTTCCAGGTGATGATCAGTAATGGACCGGGTCGGCAGGAGCTTAAAGGTGGCCATACACAGCAAGGAAAAATTTTATTATTTGGACTTTTATTCTATTTAAGCATTTTAATTTATTTTTGGGAATTATTTGATGTAATAAGGCCATAGTTGAACTGTTTTATTTTTTTTATTTTGTTATGAATTTTTATCAGTTAACAGATTAAGTATATTTATTTTAAAACAAACCCTAAATGTTTTGTCACCTAAAGTAAAAGATTTTTAATATAATAAACTTGTTTTCAATTCAAGCCCAACCCAAAACAATTTTTCTTTCAAAACACACAAGTTTTTCCTAAGTAACAAAAGAATTTGAACCCGTTTTTCCTGAGGAACATACCAGATCCGGTCAAGACTCGTGGGCCAGGTTTAGGGTGTTTCAATTTGGTATCAGAGCCCAGTTTCAAACCCTCGGCCTGGGGTTTAAGGCCCAAAACGTTTTCAAATCGAGCCCAAATGAGTTTTTATGAAAATATTCTTGGAAATAAGCAGGTTTTCTGGCATGGCACCTAAGTCTCCGACCCGCAGTCCACCAGGTAAGTACCCCTAACCTCTGTGTGATTTATATTGTGATCTGTAGAAGGGTAGAAGTGGAATGGAACGTAGATTAGTATGATAGGAACTTGAACTCTAAGGCTAGCTTACCCCAACAGTTACATAAGACTTAAATGCCTAATAAACAAACCTATGGTTAAGTCGCCGAGTTAGGGTGTGGCAACCATTGTGCATATGTCTAGGATTGGTATTCGGTGGGAGCTTGGTATTTAAGCAATCCGCGTGACTCACCTCCTCTCCACTCGAATCCTACCTGGTGCGTAGCTTTGGTTCACTCTGACCAAGAGGACTCGGTCATAGGCTAAACACAATAACTAAAACCCGAAAGGGAACTAGCCGTGTTTTATGGAAACCTTAGTTTTAAAACTCTTAAAATCACCCTCTTAATTTGTGAAAACTCTCTTAAAAAAAATTCCGAAAAAAATTCTGATTTATGAAATTACTAAAATACCCCTAGTGATAAAATTACAAAAATGCCCTTGGTTTATAAAATGTCCAGCTGCCCAACAGTTTTACCAAAATTTCATCATTTTATAAATGTTCAAAAACCCTAATTTGCAAAATATCAAAATACCTTGATTTTGGAAAAAATTACAAAACTGCCCCTAACTTACAAAAGTACCAAAATGACCCTGAATACCAAAATTTTTGCAACATCACCATTTTGGAAAGTACAATTCTCAAAAAGAACTCTCAAAGTTTTGCAAAATTTGGAAATACCCCGGAAATATTAAACTTTACAAATTTACCCTGGTTTATTACCAAAATACCCTCGAGATCCAAAATTACCGAAATACCCCCGGATTTTAAAATTTTCCAAAACACCCCGGGAATTTAAAAATTCCAAAATACTTTTTGACAAAATCACCAAGGAACTTTTTCTTTTGAAAAATTACGAAAATACCCCTGTAGGGCAAATTACGAAAATACCCCTGGGTAGTGAGAAAACAACAACAATGAAAACTACAACGTTTCTCTGAATGAACGAAAGTTCATAATTGATTGATGGATGTATGAATGAAAAGACTGTGTGCATGTATGAATACGAAAGAACCACTCCTAAAATTCTTTTCATAAAACTTCTTCGCGGGTAATCAGTGGAATAAAAGTTAATTCATAAAACTTCTTAATCAGATTAAATCGTGAAGTAGACATGAGTTCTAGGGGACGTGAACTTAAAGATTGTGCCTAGAAAGTATGATGGTTCTATTAAGATCAGAGTGCGCAGCGTAAGCATAGTGCGGTGAGAAGGATTGTACGACTGTTAATAAGTAATTTCGAGGACGAAATTATTTTTAAGGAGGGTAGAACTGTAACATCCTAGATTAGGGGTTATGCGTTCGTGCGTAATTCATGAGATAGTGGGCTCAGTGGGTGTGTTGGATGGGTTCTGAGGAGTTTTGGGAACCCTAAGAAATGTCTTGGAAATGTAAGGAAATGTCTTGTCTTGGAAATGTAGGGAAATGTCCTGGAAATGTAAGGAAATGATCTAGAAATGATTCAAAAGAGGAAAGTAAACATTTCGGGAAACTTGGAAATGTAAGGAAATGTTAAGTTTAAAGGAGGCAAACGAAAATTTTTGGAAACTTGGAAATGTAAAGAAATGTCAAGTTTTAAAGTTTAAAAAGAGGAACCTAAGGCAAGGTGGCCTTAAGAAAAGTAATAGGAGGAATTTGACATACAAGCAGGCTTGGAAAAGTGGCCTGAAGATGCCACTTAGGGCCTCTGGAAATGGCGCCACATGCAAGGGTGTTGGGCCTGAGTTCGAGTCACATGGAAAGCAAATAAAAGAAATTTTATTTTGCTACAATGAGTAGAGAGGTGGACGGCACAAGGCTATATTTTAGGAGTTTTATTCTCTTTAAAATTCGGCTAAATGATGGATAAATAAGGGATTTATTTATCATAGTTTTCAAGAGATAATTGTTGGATTAAATTCTTTTATTTTGTGATAATTCAAAGGATAAAGCTATCAAAATAGAAGAGTGGTGGCCAAGTAAAGGACTCTAGCTAGTAATTTTGGCTATAAAAGGAAGAGTAAGGCTATTCTTCATTCATTCTTTTCTCTTCAAGAAAACCTCTGCCGAAATTCTCTAAAGTTTCTCCTCTTCTCTCTGCCGAATTCTCTCTGCCATTATTCTCTTTTTCTCTTTTCTTTTCTTCTTCTATTACAAACACAATCAAAAGTCGAAGATGCCAATAGCCCTAGCCGATTTCTCACTAAGCCTCAAGAGCCGAAATTGTTATCCACATCAAAGCCATAGCCGAATACTGCTAAGGGTTCAAGCAAGAGTTCCATCGAATTCTTCAGTAAGGGTAAGATTAGGTTAGATTCTCATTCTATTTCGTTTAAGGCTGTCGAAATTAAGATTCTAATACCCTTAATATCTTGTTGCCGAAACCTTGAAGAGATCTTTCGGGATTTACTAAGTGTTGACTACAAGGAAGGAGAAGTTCTTTTCCCGAAGGTACACCATAGGCCGCGTGTTCCCTAATTATTCGGTGAATTTCGGGATTTAAAATCTACAAGGTAAGTCATATTTAACATTCGGCTAAGGGTTATTTGTTATGAATAAATGTTAGAAATTGATCTAACATGAAGTTATAGGGATTTCGACAGACATATAAGGCAAGGAATACTTTCGGGATTTGGAAATTGCAAGGTAAGTTTAAGTATACTAATCCTACTAGGATTTGGATTTATAGCCAAATGGCTTTTTATTAAAGTAATAAGTGATAAATCAAATGTAGGGATTAAAGATCTAAGCATTAGATCAAGCTTTTCGGGATCTCAAGGAATTGCTAAGCGAATCAGGTGTGTACCCTACCCTAAGTTTTGATATGATCATGGCTATGTTTAAATTAATTGTAATATTAAGAATGTGAAAATATGGCTAAGTATCATGTTATGGTACAAAGTACTCAGGTACGTTTCCTACTCCCACTAGGATTATGAAATATGTTATATTTAACATGAGAATAATGATAAGAATGTGAATTTTGGCATGTTAATGCATAATATGATATAGGGCATATGGGTTATTGAAAAGGGGATGTGAATGTGACTATGCCTGTGGAAATGTGATTGATTGCCTTAATAACATGTGCATGCATTTATTATTATTATTATGCCACTATTACATGTTGCATGTGCATGGGTTGGGATATGAAAGAAGGTACGGGTGTACTTCGAGTACGTGGTTTGATGTTAGCCTTGAGCTACATCGTGGATTGACGTTGACTGAGGTCACGTCGTGGATTTATTTGCGATTAAGTTCGCGTGGTTTGATGAGTAGCTCTGTGCCTCATCGTGGTTGATATAGGCTATGTGCCATATCGTGGTTGATGAGTGACTATGTGTCCCATCGTGGTTTTGGTGTTAGCTACGGCTACATCGTGGATTGGCGCTGACTGAGGTCGCATTGTGGATTATTGTGCTTAATTGCACGTGGACGGCATTGATTGCCTTTGGAGTGAAAAGGAGAGGGTGATTTGTTAATCCCCTGGTGTGTGGTAGGCTGGATACGGGGGTGTGTAGAGGATGGACCCTAGGTTGGGTTGGGTGCACTTTGCATATTATATCTGATATGAATATTTAATGTGGAAATGGGCCAAGCCCAGTTGATATGTGGATTATTAAGAAAAGGGCCAAGCCCAGTATATGAATGTGGATCAGTGTGGAAATGGGCTAAGCCCAGTATGTGGAAATTATGTGGTTAACTACCCTACTATAAGAATGTGATATGGTTATGGGCCAAGCCCAATAAGTGAGCACATGTGAATAAGTTGCATTACTATTTGCTATATGGGTTATTATATGGTTTGATATGTATGGTATGCCTAAATCTATTTGGACTTAGTGTTGTGTACACATTGAGTCTGTTGACTCACCCCGTTGGGGAACTTTTTCTTCCAGGTGATGATCAGTAATGGACCGGGTCGGCAGGAGCTTAAAGGTGGCCATGCACAGTAAGGAAAAATTTTATTATTTGGACTTTTATTCTATTTAAGCATTTTAATTTATTTTTGGGAATTATTTGATGTAATAAGGCCATAGTTGAACTGTTTTATTTTTTTTATTTTGTTATGAATTTTTATCAGTTAACAGATTAAGTATATTTATTTTAAAACAAACCCTAAACGTTTTGTCACCTAAAGTAAAAGATTTTTAATATAATAAACTTGTTTTCAATTCAAGCCCAACCCAAAACAATTTTTCTTTCAAAACACACAAGTTTTTCCTAAGTAACAAAAGAATTTGAACCCGTTTTTCCTGAGGAACATACCAGATCCGGTCAAGACTCGTGGGCCGGGTTTGGGGTGTTTCAAATAATAATAATAATAACGTTTTTACAAGAAAGCCCTAACAACAAATCTGATTTTCACAAACAACAAAGCTCGAAGTTTCAAAAAGAACACAAACTTTTTAACGAACGCGCAAGTCTTTAAACAACCCTTCTATGTGACATACCAGATCCGGTCATAACGTCTAGGTCGGGTTTGGGGTGTTACATTATATTTCATTTATATAGATCATGCATGTCAAATTTAATTTAAATTAAAAATTCTTAACTATTTGTTTTATGTAAAAACCATTCAACCATTCAATAAATATTAATAAATATAGTATTTTAGATCAATATGATAGAAATTGGATCAGTTCAAAAGTTTACATGCATGACAAGTGCAATAATATCGAAAAATTCAAAGGTTGAATTGTTAAAATATAATCGTACAAATAGATACAAAAGAGTGCATAACTATTTTAGTTTTACAGTGGTGTAAATGGATCTCTTCCCATATCTATATTATTATATTATGTAATAGTATATCATTCATTATAGTTAGTGACTAAAACTGATTAAATCGGTTGGTAAATTCGGTTTTGATTTTGGATCAATTAATAGTTATATGTGTATTAATAGTTTCAAAATATATTATTACATTATGTAATATTATATCACATGCTGAAATAGTAAACTTAATAAATTAATTATCATTATATATTATGGTTTATTATTATATTGGTTGAAATATTTTAAGTCCTTATACACTTTGTATATTTAAAAGTTAATCTTACTACTATATTATATAATACAATATGATATTATATCATATCATATAATATATAATATTAATAGTTTATATATATGCATTAATGACTAGATATTATAATATTAAGTAATACTATGTCTTTTATTATAATTTATAATATAATAATAGTTATATATATGTATTAAAGTTTTAGAAATGGTTACATACTATATTATTATATTATATAATAGTATATCATATATTAGAGTTAGTGGTTAAAATCGACTTAACCAACCAAATCGAGTCAGTTCAAGCAAATCATTTGGTAAATTCGATTTGTAGTAATAACTTTAAAATATTGTTACATTATATAATACTATATCACATGCTATAATAGTAGTACATAATATATTAATTATTTTATGTTATTGTTTATGATTATACTAGTTGAAATATTCTCTAAGTCCCTATACTCTTAATACATTTGAAAGTTAGCCCTTTTATTATATAATATAATATCATATATAATATATTAATAGTTTATATACATGCATTAAGGTTGATTTGATGTTTTCAAAACCCTTTAAACTAAATCAACCGTAGTTACACTTATTAACTCTAATTTATATTTAAACCCAAATCCAATACTAACCAAATCCAAACCCAATTTAAAATTTATTTAAAACCTAACCTAAATAAAAAAAAATAAAAGTGAAACTTAAATTCCCAAAATATAAAAAAAAACTAAAACTAAAACTAAAATATAAATTTATATTATTAAATGATCAACCACAACTCGATCATGCATACAATACAATATACAATAGTTTCCAGGTCTTGTACGAGTTTATGAAAACTCTAAAACTAACTTGAGGTTGAGGTTATGACCAAATTGTAAGAATTTCAATATATCGGGTTGACGTCATCACGTTAGGGGGATTTCTCGTCGTGACAGTATCATCGTAGCAACCCAAGCTTGGTGTCGCGCAGTGGTATAACAACGTGGTCTCGTCGCAACGTGACATACCAACTTCAAATGATCAAATTTTGGTACCTATTTACATTCAACTATAAACATCAAATTCATTTGTAATACGATATGAAAACCCCAAACACATATCCTATAAATTCTAACATAATTAACATACCATTCATACATGTAGACCCAATTTTACCCGGGTCCAAAAGACCCAATCCTGCCCAACCCGAATGACCCACTAAAGCCCAATTACAAAGCCCCTAACCCACTAAACAAATCAGCCCAAATTCACTAAAGCCCAATTACCCAAACACCAAAATCAAAAAAATCAGAACCTAACCCTAGCTACTTGCGGCGCCGAACCAACCCCCACCTGCCCCTGACATCCACCTGCCTTGCACCACCGGCCATCGCCATTCCGCAACTGGTGCCTGCAAGCATTAAAAATAGAAGTGACAGAAAGCAAAAAAAGTTGTAAAAAGATCGGCTATAAAAACTGATCTAACCATTATAAAAGGGCTTCCTCTTTTTTTTAGAGAATCAATACCAAAAGAACAGATTTTCTACAGTAGACTTTCAAACACAATACAGGCATAGATTAAACACAAACAGAATCAGAGAGAAATAAGAAGGAATCGAAGGCGCTAAAAACCAAAAAAAAAAATCAAATCAGTGACTAAAAGGTGATTTACTTTCGAAGTCTCCTCTCTTCATTTCTTCTCTTTATTTGACACATATATACACACATATACTGTTTTTATTATTTTTTAAAAAAAGTATAAAAAATATACATTTCTTACCTTTTCCGGCCACCGCGCGACGGCTACGATCACCGGAGCGTTAGACCTCCCTCTCCTCCTGTTCCTTCCTCTTCGCGAGCCTGCAGAGACAGAGAGAAGCTAAATTTTTTTTTTAAAAAAAACCAAAACAGAAGTGATTTTTTTTTTCAGCTAAACTCACCTTTTATAACCCCTTCAAACGACGTCGTTTTGGGGCCTGCCTTTAGGGCCCAAAACGACGTCGTTTGGCCGAAGGCCCGGATGCGCGACCCGACCCGACTGAAGGATCCGCGTGTTTTTGTTGAGCGGGCTAATTGCGCGTTCAGTCCTTTAATCAGGTTTTCTGTTATTGCGATTTTGGCCCAGAATTTTGGTACGACTGCAATCAGGCCCTCTTTTAAAACGCTGTGTTTTCTGTCTTGGAAAAATTACACTCCTCGTCCCTCGTAGTTGGCGCGCGCTTCAGAGGGGCCCCTTTCCTTATTTTTATTTCGAATATAGCCCAAAACTTCTGTTTTATACTCGATTCGACCCCTTTAATTCCGTTCTGATTACGATTTAACCCTTGCTAACTGTTTTTGGGTAATTTTTATTTTCACTATTATATTTATTATTACTATTAATATTATGATTACTATTATTATATTTATTACTTTATTCGGTTACTAATTTACTTTATTTTATTTTATTCACTTATTTATATATATATTATTATTATCTTCATAATTATTATTATCATTATTTTATTGCCACAGCCACCATTTTACTTATTTAGTTGTTTATTTTATGTTTTTGTTTTACTATTATTTTGCATATTATTTTCTATTATTGTCATTACCTTATTATTACTACTATATCTCTACTATTACTATTATTATATTATAATATATATTTGCTTATTCTTTTGCATATATTACATTATTATTAATGACTATTACTATTATCATTTTATCTTTCGTTTTATTTTACATTACTATTTATACATTATATTATTATTAGTATTATTTATATTTTCATTGTCATTGTTCTTTATTATTATTATTATTATTATTATTATTATTATTATTATTATTATTATTATTATTATTATTATTATCACTATTTTTTTGTATGTCATTACTTTTATTTTATTATTATCATCTTATTATTTTCATCACGATTGTTATTTTATTTTCATTATTATTGTTATTATTATTCAATATTATCATCATCATTATTAATAGTATTTTTACATATGTTCATCATCAAACAAAATACATTTCGTAAAATTATCGCGTTTCATTTAAAAGTTTTCCGAAATAAAGGCAATGTTTTGTATTTAAAAATTCAGGGAATAGTGCCCTAACGTGCTGGGTTGCGATTCTCCGTTTCACTAAATAATTAAACATCCTTCGGTCTAACTCCATAAAACACGAGACGACTTTGATTACGAGAGATTAAAACATCGTGTTCTAACGTACTGAATGTGATGTTTAGATCTTTTCGGAGCAAAGAAATCTCGATTTTTTTGGCCTGAATACCTACACTTATTTTTAGCTTAAACACTATAAGATCAAAGTACATTTTACAAAACCACTTTATTTCGTCCAAGAGTTTTCAAATAAGGCAATGTTTGTGTGTTTAGAAATTCGGAGAATAGTGCCCTAACGTGCTGGGTTGCGATTTTCCGTTTGACTAAAATACTAAACATCCTTTTAATAAATTTCACGAACTCCGAGATAACTTTGATTACGAAGGCTTCGAATATCGTGTCCTAACGTGCTGGATGTGATGTTTGTATCCTCTCGGAATAGAGAAATCTCAAATTTCGGCCTCAACTATCCAAACATTTTTTAAAGATCCAAATTTAAAAATCTTTTCAAATCTTCGACATTGAGATATTGATTAATCAGTTTGGTACCAATTTTGGGCGTGACGAGGGTGCTAATCCTTTCTCGCACGTAACCGACTCCCGAGCCCGTTTTCTCAAAATTCGTAGACCAAAAAAAACATTGTTTTAGTAAATCAAAATGTTTATTAAAACAAAGGTGACCCGACCACACCTAATAAGGTCGGTGGCGACTCCTGTTGTATTTTCATTTTCAAAACCCTAGTCGTTTCCCCTTTTTTTCAAAAAATGGTTACGACAGCTTGGCGACTCCACTGGGGACTTTAAAAAGAGAGTCAAGCCACGAGTTGATTAATTTTTGTCCTTTGGTCGAAGATTGAAAGTTTTGTTTTAACAGACGATTCTTTTCTTTATACGCATTGGGCCACGATCTTCATTGTTGTACTTATATGCCCTTATATGCTCTAAGCTTTTGATATACTTTGGCATTGCATTGCATGACCATTGTGGTCACACCCCTAAGTGGGAGTGAAAAACTACTCCTCCTGAGGTCTTCACCTCCGTGCAGGAAAGTGGATCGCTTTCGGAATACATCCGTACCTATGTCTTCGTGAGATTTTCATCTCCGTGCAGCCATAGGGAAATGTATTCCCCTGAACCGAACTCGGTCCATATGAGCCTATAATAGGTGAGGATCGAGAAATCCGCTGGTTCAGGTACCTTTGCCCTAGAACCAAACCTCATAGAGCAAACCTTAAAAGCCACCCCAGGCAGAGCTACGACAAGCCCTAGGAGGTTACCCAATTAGGCCTTTGAATTCTCTGCTTATGAAATATTCACCTCATTTTATTGCATTGACATATTCATCAAAAAGATGTTAATTCACGTTCGGTTGTTGTATAGATAACTTGTCATGGAAAAGGGGTTTCTTGATAAAGTGGAAGACAACGCGGCTGTCCGAATATGGGCCGAGACCGTACAGCAAGAAAAAGGCGATAGTCTTACGGTGGGATACACGTCGGAGTTATGGGATTTCACACGCGTCAGCGTTACCCAAAATAATCTCCAAGAGATGAGGGAAATATAGAGTCAATGGGACGACGAAGTCAAGCAATTATTCTACTGTCATTATGATGATTTGCCTTATCTGCTTGATGTCAAGATAGACCAACACTTATTCTGAGCTATAGTCCAGTTCTGGAACCCTGCCTATAGTTGCTTTACTTTCGGGAAAGTAGATTTGGTACCCACTATAGAAGAATACACGGCTTTGCTTCGCTGCCCGAATATTCAAGTTGACAAACTATATGTGAGACCCGTTAATGTCCCTACATTTTTGAAAAAGCTAATGAATATTACGGGAATGAGCGAGCAGTGGATTACTGCCCGGATAAAACAAAAGGGAGATTGCAAGTGCATCCCTTGGAGAAGCTTAAGAGATTTGATCATAGCGCACCCAGATGTGAAGAAAAGGGTCGACATCCTCGCCTTGAGCATTTATGGACTGATCGTCTTCCCAAAGGCTCTAGGGTATGTGGACGAGGCGGTCCCTGACTTGTTTGATAGATTGGATAGGAAAGTCACACCCATTCCCTCAATTTTAGCCGAAACTTTCAGATCCCTAAATACATGCCGAAGAGCGGGCGAAGGAAGATTTACCGGTTGTGTGCAACTCTTGCTGACATGGTTCCATGCTCATTTCTGGAAAGTAGAGAAAGTATCGTGTCGGATCTTTTCCGAACAATATTCTCCGCTAAAAACATTAGCAGCTACAACAAGACGAGTCGATCTTACCGAAGAAAGATGGATGACGATGCTGCAGAGCTTGCAAGAAGAAGATGTAGAATGGAGAGCTCCTTTGATGATTCCGGACGAGATCTTGTATCGGTGTGGCGATTTTGACTGGGTTCCTCTGTTGGGAATATGGGGAGCTGTCGGGTACGCTCCTCTTCTCGTGTTGAGACAGTACAAATCAAGACAGTTTACGCCAGTGACACAAGGGTTAATGCAATGTGAGTTTGAATAGAAAGGAGATCATAGCAAAATGAGAATTCGTGAAATATCGAGTGCTTGGAGCCAGACTTACAGAATAAAACAGTTTGCTGCTAATCCAATGACAACTCCTAAATATGACCGATGGTGGACTCAAAGAGTCAACGACAACATCTCCGCATCAAGTCAGGAAAATGCCCGACCACTAGAAGAACACCTGCAGGTGATCCCGTCTGAGCTCGAAATCATTAGACAGGACTTTGAGAAAAGAAGTCTGGAATGGGGAAAAAGGATAGAGCAGCTAGAGGAGGATAAAATGCAGCTAGGGTTAGATGTCGATATTCATAAACTAGAAGCTGAGAGACTGAGAAAAGGAAAGAATAAAGCTGAAGAAGACTTAGACAGCTTAAAGACAGACTACAAGAAGCTGGGAAGGTCGATGAAAATTGCGGGACTAGGAAAGATGTCAGAGCAATGGCGTCAAGAAATTAAAGAAGAGAAACATAAATCCAGTCAATGGGAGAAAAAATTCCAAGAAGCTCAGGAACATGAAGATACTCTGAAAAGAAATTTGGCAGAAAGTCAAAACGAGAAAGAGAAATTGAAAAATTGAGTGTCGGAGCTAGAAAAATCTTTATATCAGTATCACAACCGTAATTCTGTGGTTGAATTGAAGGCCAGCCTAAGTAAAATTAAAGAGATGAAAGCAAGGATCGAAGAGTTAGAATCTGTTTTACATGGTTGCGAGCTTCGGGTGGAGCTTCTCGAAATTAATGAAGAGCGGTGGAAAGCACAACTTCACCATTCCCAGAGTCAAGTCAGAGATCGGGACTACATCATGGGGGAAGCCGTGGCGCAAGTGCGAGAAGTGGCAGATCATCTACAAACTTTAGCAGTCCAAGCCGATGTACTAAGTCTAAAGTACGAGTCAGAGTCTGACCGAGGCCAAGAGTTAGCATGGCTTCTCAAGAAAGTCAAGGCCCTAAGTGTTAGGGCTAGGCCTTATATGTAATCCATTTTATGTAAAGAAATTTGTTTTCTGGAAAAGCTATCTTAATGAAATTGAATCAAAATCAATGCCTTTTGTTGCATACATGCATTTTCATCGTATTGCACCGCATCATATGCATTTAAGTCTATAAAAAGAACCTAATTAGTTAAAATTATCAGACAAGAGAGAGGAAAGAGGAAATCTGGGAACTGAACATTACTACGGGACTCGTGCTAAAACCAAGAGAATGGATCAAAGGTTCGAACAATTCCAGAAAGAAATGCAGGAACAAATGCAAGAGCAAATGTTGAAACTCCAGCAGGAAATGAAGGACCAAATGCTGGAGGCTTAGAGAAACATGATAGCATAGATGGCCCAAATGCTGAATGGGGTAACGGACAAAGGGAAAGGTCCAATGCCTCCGGTCGATGAGGATAGCGAAGGCGTTCCCCTGGGTTTTACCCCGCCGCACGCAAGAGCACTGCTTGAAGAATATCTCCAAAGGCCACCAGTTACAATCAGGCCCCAGCAAGGGCAGGATGACACTAGACCTCCCGTGAGCCATCACGTGGGCTCTGGATCCCAGCCAAGAGATAGCCCGGCCAACCCTGTTGTACCCGATTTAGATGCAGTAGAGAGAATGGGTCGAGAATAGAATCTTCAATGCAACTAGAGGATTGTTGCAAATGGCTAGAGGAAAAGTTCAAAGCGCTGGAAAGCATCGATCATCATTATGGGATCGATGCAAAAGATTTAAGTCTAGTTCCCGATTTGGTACTGCCCCATAAGTTTAAAATGCCTGAATTTGAAAAATATAGTGGGACTAGCTGCCCAGAGGCCCACATCACCATGTTCTGCAGGCGAATGGCTGGCTACGTGAGCAATGATCAACTCTTAATCCACTGCTTCCAAGAAAGTTTGGTGGGCGCAGCAGCTAGATGGTATAACCAACTTAGTCGGGCCAACATTAGTTCTTGGAGAAATTTGGTTCAAGCGTTTCTGAAGCATTACAGCCACGTCACAGACATGGCACCGGATAGAATTACTTTGCAAAGCATGGAAAAAAGACAAAACGAAAGTTTCAGACAGTACTCGCAGAGGTGGAGGGAGGTCGCCATGCAGGTCCAACCACCCCTCTTAGAAAAAGAGACTACTATGCTCTTCATTAACACCCTGAAGGCCCCTTTCATAACCCATATGATAGGGAGTACGACTAAGAGCATTGCCGACATAGTGATGGCAGGGGAGATGATCGAGCATGCTATAAGGGGCGGCAAGATCGAGGCAGGAGAAAGCACTAGGAGGGCCGCTCCTAAGAAGAAAGACGGTGAAGTAAATAACATGAGTACATACAATAAGGGGTACTCGAAAGCGATCATGGTTAATCAGCCAAAGGCAGTTACCGCTGGACAACAAGGACCAGCAAGACAAGAATCGGAAACCAGACCGAATATCGAAAAGATTCAATTTACGCCAATTCTGATAACGTACAAAGAGCTATACCAGATTTTATTCAATGAGCACATCGTGTCCCCGTTCTATTTGCAACCATTGCAACCCCCATACCCTAAGTGGTACGACTCTAACGCTCACTACGATTACCATGCAGGGATAGTGGGGCATTCGATAGAGAATTGCCTCGCCTTTAAAAAGGTAGTGTCGTAACCATTTTTTGAAAAAAACGGGAATCAACTTGGTTTTATAAACGAAAATAAAACTGGAGTCGCCACCGATCTTTATTAGGCGTGATCGGATCACCTTTGTTTTAATAAAACATTTTGTTTACTAAAACGACATTTTTGGTCTACGAATCTCGAGAAAGTGGGTTCGGGAGTCGGTTACGTGCGAGGAAGGATTAGCACCCTCATCACGCCCAAAATTGGTACCAAATTGATGAATATTGTCCTAATGTCAAAGGCTTGAAAATATTTAAGGTAGAAAAAGTTATCAAATCTGAATAGAATCTCAAGATTAACTCGTTTCAAAGAAATAAGAGTATCATACCCAGCACATTAGGATATAATGCCTTTATACTTTGACGCCGAAATCATCTTTGATCTTTAAAATATGTAAAAAGGGTATTTGGTTATTTAGTCAAATGAAAAATCAACACCCAGCACGTTAGGATGTAATTTTCCGTACTTCTAAACACCCAAACATTGTCTTATTTGTTGAATGCGCAATCTTGCAATTGGCTCGACGTTTATTTTTAATGTAATAAAATATTTAGAAAAGGTTTGTATATGCTAAAGTTTGAAATACGATGCAAGGATGAGATGCGTAAACATAAAATTTGAATGCCGATAGATTACAGATACGTTATATATACAAAAAAAAAATCAAAACAAAATAATGTACAAATGACTTGTTAACCTACATGAGTGATATGCGTGAAAATAAAAGGACTAAATTTGATAATTCATACGTGAAAATAATATATCAAGGTTGTTAAAATAAACAATATATATATATATATATATATTTATATGATAAAATAGAGAATAATGTTAGGTAAATAAATAGATTTTAAAGACAGATAGGTCTATACATATAAATAAATAAAAATATATATACATATATATAAAATAATATGAAAACAATGACATGCATATATAGCATAAAAGTAGTTTCAATATAAACCATAGGTATGTACATAAAAAGAATTTAATAAAAGCGACACGGAAAGAATAATATCTAGAACCATAGCAAATATATATATAGCATGTGTTTTAAAAAGGATAATTAAAAACAATAAAAATAACTAGGTAAAAGAATTAAAATCAAAATAAAATTAAAAAGATAAAAGTAATGGGTTAAAAGAAATCGAACAAAAAGGATTAAATCACAAAATGGTAAATGAACGAGGATTAAAAGTGAAATCTTTCCACTTGTGCAAACGATGCTTTAATAGGGCTAAATTGCAAACTAATCAGAGGACAGAGGGACTAATCACGAAATACTCCTTTTTAAAGCAGAGGGGCGCGGATCCGGTCACCAGGCGGGTCGACGAGCGGATCCTACCCCCTGAAACGACGTCGTTTCACTTATCTTATAAAACACCCTTTTTTTTTACAAGAAAACAGTCTGACCCCTTCGATTTAAAAAAAACTTTTGATTCTCTCTCAGAAACCTTCCCTCTCCCTCGTTCTTTTTCTGTGCTAGGGTTCCTCCATTCGGGCAACACCACTAGATCCGGCGGCCATCGGAGTGCGCGAAGAGGGGTCTCTTGGTGCTTCGCTCGGAGAACCCCGAAAGTTTTAAAACCCGAAAAGGCGAAGACTTTTCAGTTCTGTTTTTCGATCGTCCAAAGAGCTGAAAGCTTCGTTCACTATTTCCCTTACTATTTGTTTGAAAAAGCTCGAGAATAATAAGTAATGAAATAAATAGAGGACATCAGTAAAAGAGATCGAGAGAAAAAAGGGTTTTAACCTTCAAGGTTTCTGTTCTTGTTTCTTTATTTCCGAATGCTTTTTTTGTTTTTCTTTTTTGTTCTTGAAATTTGGTAATCGAAAAACTAAATCTACAATGGTATCGGTTTTATACCCGATCTTACAAAGATTCCATTTTTATTTGTTCTTTGTTTTCTTTCGTTTCTCTGCTGTTCTTGTTGTCTACTCCTTTTGCAGGGCATGGGTGAGGTGCGCGTGGGTGCCGTTAGTGGAGATACATGGGGAGCTGCGGTCGTCAAGAGGCCAAGGCGCCTGGGGAAGCTCCGAGCGTCAGGGGCGTGGGCACGGGGAACGACGCGCGTGGGGAGTTGGAGCGTCGGGCATGAGAAGCTGGAGCGGCGCGCGTGTGGCGGACGCGCGAGGGAGCTGGAGCGGCGCGCGTGTGGGGGACGCGCGGTGGCGCTAGAGAGGGGACTCTAGGGTTTTCTTTTCTGCCGAAATCTCCTAAGGTTTTTGGGCCATTGGGCCGCGGTTTTGGGTTAAAATGGGCCATTCGGGTTTTTGTAATCGGGCTTTGCTTATTTGTATTAAATTTGGGCTTGGTTGTTGTATTTGGGCTTTGAGTCTTTTGTAAATGGACATTTAAAAGGACTGTTACATTTATTTATTATTTTTTTGGGTTTCTATTTTTAGCTTGGTATTGGGCTTTGATGGGCCGGGCAAAATTTGGTTATTACAGGTAGTCGAGAGGCTAATAAAGATGGAGGTTATAACACTCGACGATATGGTAAAAAGGGGAACCCACTACCCAATCACGAAGATAGAGGGGTAAACGCGATTGGTGAGGAAGGGGTGAGGAAGATCAAGAAGGATGTCACAGAAGTGAAAACCCCATTGCAAATAGTCTGGAAGGAGATGGCAAAAAGAAGATTGATAGATTCAGATCCTACGGAAAACGGGAGGCATATAAAGAACTACTGCGAACTCCATAAGACAAAGGGGCATAAGATTCAAGAATGTGCCGAGTTTATAATTTTGGTGCAGGGCCTTATAGACAACAAAGAACTGGAGTTTTATGAAGAAGGAGTAGAGGAAGAGAACGTATGTGCAACCGAGGAAGAATTGACAAAGCCTGGAGTCAATTACCCGAGAATCATCATTTCGCGAAACACGGAAGGTGGGGCATAGAAAAGGTCGAAAATTATAATTCAGAAACCTATTTCTTTTCCCTACAAAGATAGTAAAAAGGTACCTTGGAACTACAATTGTAACGTGACGATATCAGGGGCGGAAAGCTCCACTAGCAGTTCTGAGGAAGGCAAGAATAAAGGGTTCTATATGCGTAGTGGGAAGCGTTATGATCCTGGAAACAGAGGAGAAGAACCAATAAAATCGAAGACTGTGCTGATTGGGCGAAAAAAGGAACCTGAAGCCCCTATCAAAGAACCCGTAAAAGAGGAAGAGGCCAAAGAATTCTTGAAATTCTTGAAACACAGCGAATATAGCATGGTAGAACAACTGCACAGACAACCAGCCCGTATCTCCGTGTTAGCCCTACTTCTAAGCTCGGAGGTGCACCGCGAAGCATTGATGAAAGTACTAAATGAGACCTATGTTACTAAAGATATATCCATCAACAAGTTGGACCGTCTGGTTAGTAACATAAGTGCTGACAATTTCATCTACTTCAGCGATAATGAAATCCCACCCGGAGGCATGGGATCAACGAAGGCCTTGCACATAACTACCCGCTGTAAGGGATACACTCTGCCAAGCATGCTAATAGATAACGGGTCGGCGTTGAATGTCCTACCACTGGCTACACTCAAGAGGTTGCCAATAAACAGTTCTCACATGAAAGCATGCCAGAACATAGTGAGAGCGTTTGACGGCACTGAAAGAAGAGTGATGGGGAGAATAGACATACGTTTATTGATCGGGCCTAACACTTACGAAGTGGACTTCCTAGTCATGGATATCAAACCCTCTTACAACTGCCTGTTGGGGAGGCCATGGATTCATTTGACGGGGGCCGTACCCTCATCGCTGCACCAGAAACTGAAATTGGTAACAGAAAATCGGTTGGTAACTATAAACGCGGAAGAAGACATCATAACGACCGTTACCAACGAAGCGCCGTATCTAGAAACGAATAAGGAGGCCATTGAATGTTCCTTCCGATCATTAGAGTTCGTAAACACGACGTTCATCTCGGAGGGAAGTGAAGTTTCAGTGCCCAAGCTATCCAAGACCACCAGGATGGGATTACAAATGACGATAGGAAAGGGAGCCCTACCCGGAAGAGGATTGGGCAAATATCTCCAAGGGAAAGTCCAGACCCCGATGCTGAAGGAGAAAAGAGACCGCTTTGGTTTAGGTTTCAAACCAGATGCTAAACAAATGAAGAAGGAAATGGAAAAGAAGCAAGAAAGGAGAAGGGCCCGGCTGAACGGAGAGGACGTTAAGTGGGAACCGATGACATTCTCCCACATATCTCATACATTCGTATCAGGAGGAATAATTTACCCGGGAAAAGGATCTCCTAGAGATGAATATCCTTACATCAATGCTATACACGATGAGGAGACTAATCAAGGAAATCTGTCGGGCATTCGCCCGTATGAACCTGGAAGCACTCTAGACAATTGGACTGCAGAGGAATTTCCTGTAGTTTTTAGAGATTATATAGAGTAATACTCAAAACACACTTGTTGTTTTTAAGCCTAGAAACAATGAGATTTCTTTTGTGAAATAGGCTCATGTTCGGACATTTTGTTTTAATGAAATACATCTTCAATTCTACTAAATATTCTCTCATTTTACATTTTTTATTATTTATTCTTTGTTCTCATTCATATCATGTGAATAGTTGTCCTCAAATTCATTTGTTCTTTGTACACCCTTTGATACCCATCACAGGTCTCTAGACATCAATGATATGAGCAACGATACTACAGATTCAGAAGTCTGCTTTGAGCAAGACATGTGTTCAGAGGAATCTCAAGATTTTGAAAATGACACAAAATGCGACTTGCCTCCAGATTTGTTAAGAATGGTAGAGCAATAAGAAAAACAGATCCTACCCCATAAAGAGTCGGTAGAAATGGTGAACCTAGGAGAGGGGCAAGAAGTGAAGATTGGAGCCGGTATTACTGCAGAAACCAGGCGGAACCTCATCGAATTACTCCATGAATTCAAGGATGTGTTCGCATGGTCGTACCAAGATATGCCTGAACTAAGTACTGATATCGCAGTACACCGATTGCCCATAAGAGAAGAATGCAAGCTAGTCCAACAGAAGCTCCGAAGAATGAGGCCGGATGTCTTGTTAAAAATAAAAGAAGAAGTCGAGAAACAATTTAACGCTAGGTTTTTGCAAGTAGTTAAATACTCGGATTGGGTAGCTAATATTGTCTCGGTCCCCAAGAAAGACGGAAAAGTACGGATGTACGTGGACTACAGAGGCCTAAACAAGGCCAGCCCGAAGGACAATTTCCCATTGCCTCACATCGACACCTTGGTAGACAATACAGCAGGCTATTCGTTGTTCTCCTTTATGGATGGTTTCTCGGGATACAACCAAATAAAGATGCATCCTGAAGACATGGATAAGACAATGTTTATAACCATGTGGGGAACATTTTGCTACAATGTAATACCATTTGGGCTAAAAAATGCGGGGGCGACGTATCAGAGAGCCATGGTAACCTTATTCCATGACATGATGCACAGAGAAATTGAGGTTTACGTCAATGATATGATCGCCAAGTCCCGAACTGAATAAGAACATGTGCAAGTCTTGAGAAAATTGTTCTTGAGGCTGAGAAAATTCCAGTTGAAGCTTAACCCGTCAAAGTGTACCTTCGGAGCTCGGTCCGGGAAGTTGCTTGGGTTCATAGTCAGCGGAAAAAGGGATTGAGGTTGACCCGGATAAAGTCAAAGCCATATAAGAATTACCTCCACCACGTACCCAAAAAGAAGTTAGAGGTTTCTTAGGAAGGCTAAATTACATCGCCCGGTTCATTTTACAACTGACCGAGAGATGTGACCCCATATTCCGTCTCCTCAAGAAACACAATCTAGGCACGTGGGATGAAGAATGCCAGAAGACCTTCGAAAATGTAAAACAATACCTGTCCCATGCCCCGGTACTGACGCTGCCTCAACCAAACAAGCCACTAATCATTTATCTAACAGTACTTGATAATTCGATGGGATGTGTGCTGGGTCAGCATGATGAGTCAGGGAAGAAAGAAAAAGTAATATACTACCTTAGTAAAAAATTCACCGAATGTGAAACGAGGTACCCGCCAATCGAGAAATTATGTTGTGCCTTGATTTGGACAACTCGAAGATTGAGGCAGTATATGCTGTATCACACGACATGGCTCATCTCAAAGCTAGATCCCCTTAAATATATGATGGAATCTACCGCCTTGAATGGAAGGATGGCCAGATGGCAGATTCTACTTTCTGAATTTGACATCGTTTATATAAACCAAAAGGCGATAAAAGGGAGTGCGATAGCGGACTTTCTAGCCAGTAGAGCCCTTGAAGACTATGAGACTTTAGATTTTGATTTCCCTAATGAAGATTTGATGTACGTGGCAGACACTGAAGAAGGTGCCTCCGAAGACCATCCCTGGAAACTGAATTTCGACGGGGCATCAAATGCCATGGGCAATGGAATTGGGGCAGGCCTGATGTCCCCAAAAGGAGACCATTATCCATTCACTTGCAAACTGGATTTCGATTGCACTAATAATATGACTGAATATGAAGCTTGCATCATGGGTCTCCACGCCGCTATCGAACGCAAAATCAGGGTATTGGAAGTTTATGGAGATTCTACTCTGGTAATCTATCAACTCAAAGGAGAATGGGAAACCAGAGATCCAAAGCTGGTTATCTACAAAAGATTGGCCCAAGAATTGATCAGAGAGTTCGATGACATCACTTTTAATTACCTGCCCAGGGACGAGAATCAGATGGCTGATGCTCTGGCCACATTGGCTTCCATGGTCCGAATAAATGAAAACGAAGATATGAAGCCTATACAAATGAGCATTCATCAAGACCCAGCCCATTGCTACAATGTCGAGAAAGAAGAGAAAACTGGCCCACCATGGTACCACGATATACTGCGGTATGTGAAAAATCGTGAGTACCCAGATCAAGCGACTGAGAATGATAAAAAGACACTGAGAAGACTAGCCTGTGATTATGTCCTGGATGGAGAAGTCTTATACAAGAAAAGGAAAGATCAAGTGCTGCTGAGATGTGTGGACGCCGCCGAAGCTAAGTTAATCCTGGAAGAAGTCCATGAAGGTGTCTGTGGAACTCACACTAATGGTTTCACAATGGCCAGACAAATAATGAGGTTTGGATATTATTGGTCCACCATGGAGGGAAACTGTATCAACTATGCCAAGAAATGTCATAAATGCCAGATTTATGGAGACAAGATTCACGTGCCCCTATCACCTTTACATGTTATGACTTCTCCATGGCCACTTTCCATGTGGGGTATGGATGTCATTGGGCCAATATCTCCGAAGGCTTCGAATGGACATCAGTTCATCTTTGTAGTCATTGACTACTTCACAAAATGGGTAGAGGCGGCTTCATATGCTAACGTCACTAAATCAGCGGTTAGTCGATTTTTGAAAAAGGAGATCATTTGTCGATATGGAATGCCTGAGAGGATCATATCAGACAATGCATTGAACTTAAACAATAGCACGATAGCAGGGGTTTGTAGCCAATTCAACATCAAACACCACAATTCGTCACTGCATCGTCCAAAAATGAATGGGGCAGTGGAAGCAGCCAACAAAAACATCAAAAAGATAGTGGGAAAGATGACTGAGACTTATAGAGACTGGCATGAGAAGTTGCCGTTTGCACTCTATGCTTATCGGACATCCGTCAGAACCTCTATTGGGGCAACACCTTTTTCATTGGTCTACGGGATGGAAGCGGTTCTACCTATTGAAGAGGAAATACCTTCCCTTCGACTGTTGTCAGAAGTAAAACTGGATGAAGCCGAATGGATCCAAGCTCGATATGATCAGTTGAATTTAATTGAAGAAAAGAGATTGAGGGCCATTCGTCACGGTCAGATGTACCAAAAACGGATGATGCGAGCTTATGACAAAAAAAGTTCGGCCAAGAGAATTTCATGAGGGGGACCTCGTGCTGAAAAAGATCCTTCCCATGCAAAAGGATTACAGAGGAAAATGGATGCCGAACTGGGAAGGGTCGTATGTGGTAAAGAAAGCTTTCTCGGGAGGTGCACTGTTTCTGACTGAGATGGATGGGAAAAGCTTGCCCAATCCCGTGAACTCGGATTCGGTTAAAAAGTACTTTGCTTGAAACAGAAGAGGCCAAGGAGAAAACCCACAAAAGGGCACCTTGAGACCAAAGGGCTTTTGAGTTGAAAACCCGAAAAGGGCGGCTCAAACCTTGAATGGACACGTGGCAATCTTGCAGCACTAGAATCAACAGAAGAGGAAGCACGTGCATAATTGGGGCATCAACGAAGTACTTTGAGTCTTTTAAACACATGCTAAAGCTCAAAACAGTCTTCATGAAACTTGTATAGAAGCCCAATCGGCGATGTCTAGGGTGGTTGATTTGTGTCTTGCTCATTTTGGATTCTTTTTCTCCGCAAAAAGGATATGTTCCCAATCAATTTCCTCGTATCATTGATAATTCTTTTTAAAACTCTCCTTGAAATTAATTTGTTGTTGCCCATCATTCATAAACATGTCGCATTGAAATAATAATTGATGAATTGATAGTTTCACAAAAGAAAGTTCTACGTATTACTTTGGAAATCTCTAGACAAAGCAAGAAACTGAAACAGGACAATTGTTTAGAATTTCCACGTACCCAGATTAAAGACATTGAGGGAGGAAAGAAGGGTCTCAAGGGGGACCGTTTCTTTAGTTCTTCAAGTTCCTCGCCCAGAAAGTGGTACGACAGGCCAATTTTCGACAAGGAAAGATTCGAAAACCCTAAATCGCTAAGCAACGAATCCAAAACGAACCAAGCGGGGTATCCTTCGAGAAGGAGTTGAGATTCCCGGGAAAGACAGTTAGAAGTCAATGTAGGCCCGCGTCTTGAGGCCTAAAATAGGCCTTGAAATCCCCACAAGGGCAAGCTGTTCATACGAAAATAGTTACTGCAAGGGAAACAAAGATGAAACCTTGACGGATACATGGATGATAACACCTCAAATAGGAAATCATACTCATAACATTCTGACTCATCATGCTCATGGCATCCTAATCATTAGGCATAAGCATGTACTCATTCTATAGGTTACGTCCTCAAGAGGGCAGTGTGGTTGAGCAAATCTCGTCTCCCTGAGTTTGTAGTGGAGCAGATCAAATATAGCAGATTTGAACTTCCTGAAGTTGCAGGAAGATCAAAGACATCAGTCTGGTGATCCCTGAGTTTGTAGGGATCAGACTGAAGAAAGCAAATTTGACATTCCTGAAGTTACAGGAAGCAGATCGAAGATATCAGTCTGGTGATCCCTGAGTTTGTAGGGATCAGACTGAAGAAAGCAGATTTGACATTCCTGAAGTTGCAGGAAGCAGATCGAAGACATCAGTTTGGTGATCCCTGAGTTTGTAGGGATCAGATTGAAGAAAGCAGATTTGACATTGCTGAAGTTTCAGGAAGCAGATCGAAGGCATCAGTCTGGTGATCCCTGAGTTTGTAGGGATCAGATTGAAGAAAGCAGATTTGACATTTCTGAAGTTGCAGGAAGCAGATCGAAGGCATCAGTCTGGTGATCCCTGAGTTTGTAGGGATCAGATTGAAGAAAGCAGATTTGACATTCCTGAAGTTGCAGGAAGCAGATCGAAGACATCAGTCTGGTGATCCTTGAGTTTGTAGGGATCAGATTGAAGATAGCAGATTTGACATTCCTGAAGTTGCAGGAAACAGATCGAAGACATCAGTCTGGTGATCCCTGAGTTTGTTGGGATCAGATTGAAGATAATAGATTTGGCGATTCCTGTGGTTACAGGAGCAGATTGAAGTTAGCAAATTAAAACGAAGAGTCCTATACCTCTGAAGTTGCAGCAATGGAGTGGATCAAAAAAACAAAATGGGATGGACTAGAACAAGGCTATCTGAAGAAAAGAAGCACCGAGAAGTTAAGACTCGGCAAGACCAGGCAAAATTAGCTCTTTTAAAGTCTTTGCTCTATTCTCGTTACACGATAATGAGCAAAGAGGGGCAGCTGTAGACCCAATTTTACCCGGGTCCAAAAGACCCAATCCTGCCCAACCCGAATGACCCACTAAAGCCCAATTACAAAGTCCCTAACCCACTAAACAAGTCAGCCCAAATTCACTAAAGCCCAATTACCCAAACACCAAAATAAAAAAAATCAGAACCTAACCCTAGCTACTTGCGGCGCCGAACCAACCCCCACCTGCCCCTGACATCCACCTGCCTTGCACCACCGGCCATCGCCATTCCGCAATTGGTGCCTGCAAGCATTAAAAATAGAAGTGACAGAAAGCAAAAAAAGTTGTAAAAAGATCGGCTATAAAAACTGATCTAACTATTGTAAAAGGGCTTCCTCTTTTTTTTAGAGAATCAATACCAAAAGAACAGATTTTCTACAGTAGACTTTCAAACACAATACAAGCATAGATTAAACACAAACAGAACCAGAGAGAAATAAGAAGGAATCGAAGGCGCTAAAAACCAAAAAAAAAATCAAATTAGTGACTAAAAGGTGATTTACTTTCGAAGTCTCCTCTCTTCATTTCTTCTCTTTTTTTTGACATATATATACACACATATACTGTTATTATTATTTTTTTAAAAAGTATAAAAAAATATACATTTCTTACCTTTTCCGGCCACCGTGCACAGTGGCCGGCGCGACGGCTCCGATCACCGGAGCGATAGACCTCCCTCCCCTCCTGTTCCTTCCTCTTCGCGAGCCCGCAGAGACAGAGAGAAGCTAAATTTTTTTTTTAAAAACCAAAACAGAAGTGATTTTTTTTCAGCTAAACTCACCTTTTATACCCCCTTCAAACGACGTCGTTTTGGGGCCTGCCTTTAGGGCCCAAAACGACGTCGTTTGGCTGAAGGCCCGAATGCGCGACCCAACCCGACTGAAGGATCCGCGTGTTTTTGTTGAGCGGGCTGATTGCGCGTTCAGTCCTTCCGCATTTTCAGTCTTTTAAATCAGGTTTTCTATTATTGCGATTTTGGCCCAGAATTTTGGTACGATTGCAATCAGGCCCTCTTTTAAAACGCTGTGTTTTCTGTCTTGGAAAAATTGCACTCCTCGTCCCTCGTAGTTCGCGCGTGCTTCAAAGGGGCCCCTTTCCTTATTTTTATTTTGAATATAACCCCAAACTTCTGTTTTATACTCGATTCGACCCCTTTAATTCCGTTCTGATTACGATTTAACCCTTGCTAACTGTTTTTGGGTAATTTTTATTTTCACTATTATATTTATTATTACTATTAATATTATGATTACTATTATTATATTTATTACTTTATTCGGTTACTAATTTACTTTATTTTATTTTATTCACTTATTTTTTATATATATTATTATTATCTTCATTATTATTATCATCATTATTTTATTGCCACAGCCACCATTTTACTTATTTGGTTGTTTATTTTATGTTTTTGTTTTACTATTATTTTGCATATTATTTTCTATTATTGTCATTACCTTATTATTACTACTATATCTCTACTATTACTATTATTATATTATATATATATTTGCTTATTCTTTTGCATATATTACATTATTTATTAATGACTATTACTATTATCATTTTATCTTTCGTTTTATTTTACATTACTATTTATACATTATATATTATTATTAGTATTATTTATATTTTCATTGTCATTGTTCTTTATTATTATTATTATTATTATTATTATTATTATTATTATTATTATTATCACTATTTTTTTGTATGTCATTACTTTTATTTTATTATTATCATCTTATTATTTTCATCACGATTGTTATTTTATTTTCATTATTATTGTTATTATTATTCAATATTATCACCATCATTATTAATAGTATTTTTACATATGTTCATCATCAAACAAAATATATTTCGTAAAATTATCGCGTTTCATTTAAAAGTTTTCCGAAATAAAGGCAATGTTTTGTATTTAGAAATTCGGGGAATAGTGCCCTAACATGCTGGGTTGCGATTCTCCGTTTCACTAAATAATTAAACATCCTTCGGTCTAACTCCATAAAACACGAGACGACTTTGATTACGAGAGATTAAAACATCGTGTCCTAACGTACTGGATGTGATGTTTAGATCTTTTCGGAGCAAAGAAATCTCGATTTTTTTTTGCCCGAATACCTACACTTATTTTTAGCTTAAACACTATAAGATCAAAGTACATTTTACAAAACCACTTTATTTCGTCCAAGAGTTTTCAAATAAGGCAATGTTTGTGTGTTTAGAAATTCGAAGAATAGTGCCCTAACGTGCTGGATTGCGATTTTCCGTTTGACTAAAATACTAAACATCCTTTTAATAAATTTCACGAACTCCGAGATAACTTTGATTACGAAGGCTTCGAATATCGTGTCCTAACGTGCTGGATGTGATGTTTGTATCCTCTCAGAATAAAGAAATCTCAAATTCGGCCTCAACTATCCAAACATTTTTTAAAGATCCAAATTTAAAAATCTTTTCAAATCTTCGACATTGAGATATTGATTAATCAGTTTGGTACCAATTTTGGGCGTGACGAGGGTGCTAACCCTTCCTCGCACGTAACCGACTCCCGAGCCCTTTTTCTCAAAATTCGTAGACCAAAAAACATTGTTTTAGTAAATCGAAATGTTTATTAAAACAAAGGTGACCCGACCACACCTAATAAGGTCGGTGGCGACTCCTGTTGTATTTTCATTTTCAAAACCCTAGTCGTTTCCTTTTTTTTCAAAAAATGGTTACGACAATACACATAAAAGTTGAAAGATACTTGTTGAAATCTCGCATTTGTACCATTCTTAGTATTTACCAAATCCTCCTATTCATTCACATGTATAGTGAACCAAGATTGCTACAAATGAGCTAGTTTCATTATATACCATTTCTTACTGAAAGAATTCAAGCTATTGAGCTTGTAAAGTTACCATTTAAACATTAAATATTCACATTTTAAATCAAAATCGACTTTACCTAGGTATATACAATATAACAAACCAAAAAGAAGTCAGATATTTTAGGTTAGATGCTGGAGTCAAAGTTGGGGATCTCGAGATGTTCATCATGTTCAATAATCTGCTTGGAAATAATAGGCCCCAAATTAGATTTGATTCATTAAAACCAAAAACTTTTCCGGTTGATGCATCAATTTGCAGATTGCCATGTAAAGCTTAGGCTCCGTTTGTTTGGCACTAAAATGTTTTCCGGAAAATGATTTTTGGAAAATGATTTACTTTTCTGGAAAATGATTTACAGAAAATATTTTCTGGTGTTTGGATGAATCTGTGTAAAATATTTTCTGTTGTTTGACAGATTTCCTGAAAATATTTTCTGGAAAAGTTATTTTTACATATATTAATAAATTTATAGACACATTAATAAATTTTTATATTTTAAATTGTTTTTACATATATTGCAATGATGATTTATTTATTCAATTTAAATATATAATAATACTCAATTATTGAGCTACAATATTAACCGTCATAAATTGAAAACAACTAAAGTCAAATAAATTATTTGTAATTGTGTTAAAAAATAAAAAAAAAAACAAGAATTGAATAATTATAAATTAGCTTCCAAACCAAAATTAATACTAGAAATTAATAATATTATCCAAATGTATAATTAGTAATAAACCACATAATAACACCACACTAGCTCAAAGATTAATTGATCCATCACTTCCACCCCCAACCATTTCACTATCCATAGCAACGGCTTTTTGAGCTTTGCCATTGTGCATTTCATCCATAATTGAACTTGACATAGTGACTTTAGATTCTATACAAGGCGTGATCTTTGTTCCCCGAATACATTGAATGAGATTGAAATCGCTCCTTTAGTTCAACAATCACAGATCTGACCTGAAAATGTCTTTGCCAGAAGAAAGCAAACAAAATGAGAAGCTGAAGAAGACAAAATCTGCAGTGCAAAAATCATAAAAGCTAATGGCCACTGAAAATAGCGCCACTTAAGTTATGAAGTTAAAAAAATTCCAAATCTTAAGCTGCATAAATAAAGGAAACTCATACCGAT
This sequence comes from Gossypium australe, assembly GCA_005393395.2. Classification (NCBI taxonomy): domain Eukaryota; kingdom Viridiplantae; phylum Streptophyta; class Magnoliopsida; order Malvales; family Malvaceae; genus Gossypium; species Gossypium australe. The sequence continues at coordinate 126,611,580 of CM016614.1, read as the reverse complement.
GTCAACTTTGAGTACTCTGCACCTGAAAGTGATTCAACTGATGAATTGCCCAAGAGAAAGAGCTGTTATGAGTGAAATTTTGTTAATAATTTATTTGTCTAAATAATTGAAATGATAGTGCTACAAACTTGTGGAAACCATTATGCACTGTAACATTTAAGAGAACAGCTTAGTAAGAAAGCTACATAATTTTCATGAAATTCCAAATTCTAAACCTCAAATAGATTGGCCAGTAGAATTAAGAGCTTGGGAGTTAGGACCGGTCCAAATCAGGATTAACTTACATAGAGTGCCAAAGCAACAAGATTATCAAGTGTCCCTTTAAACAATCTCAAATTGCCTATTTAACTGATGCACAACAAATAAACTACAATGACATATTATTATCAATATTCTCCACCTTCATGCACTAAATAAGATGATTGACAAAGAAACAAATGATTGAAGTATTCCTTCATAATATGTACATGTCCAAATGGAACATATGAAGGTAAGGAAGGCACCCTACGCCATTTATTGCTGTCCTCACTACCATTTTTTTTCCTGTTAACTTGCCAGATCCTGGATCTAATGCACCATTATCAGTGTCAGCAAATGGTTTAAGAGATATGCCATCAGTGCCCTCTTGAATTTCAAGAAACTGTGGTCCAACAACTACATCCTCAATTGGAGCAGCAGTTGTAGAGTCAGCTGCAGAGGGTTCTATGGGATCAACTTGCTTTCCTCTGTATTTTTTAAATTGTCTTCTAACACCTTCTAATGGAACAAGTTCTGAAAGTCTCCAAAAGGGACCTAGGACAGGGCCTACACCTATAGCCAAGTCTCCTAACACTTCATAATTTTTATTTCTATCAAAAAAAAGAAAAGAAAAAACCCTCCATACTAAGGTGTCGATATACAATTTCTAAAGCAACTAAGGAATGAACACATCAAAATCCAATGTATAGAAGCATTGGAGTAAGTTTAATAACTGTGAACAAAGTTTTATGTATTGATTACCCTGCCAAAAAGTCTTTATAAATTTGGAAAATCTTATACTTCGCTTCTTCTTTTAATTTCTTCTCTTCTTCACCTTCCATTCCTGCAAAAAAAAAAAAAGAAAAAAAGAGGAGCTTTAGAAAGTAGTCATATAGAATATAACCAAAAAAGAGGTACAAAGCACCATTTTTAGCAGAGGAAATTCTGAACTTTGAGAAAAGATGAAGATAAAGTATACCTTTCTGACTTTGAATCCGCAAAATTCCCTAAAAATCTATAATGATTCCATATGGCAGTATGGGAAATCTCTGTTTCACAAAGCTTAATAGTCTAAAAAACTGAGTCGAATAAAGCCAAATGTTGATTCCCATAAACAAAGCCAACACTTTCCCGGAACAAGAACACTCATAGTCTCATAAACAATTTGTTGCAATTGATTGAAACATAACTCAAAAAAGAAAGAAAAGAAATGAAATATCTAAAAAATTCTGCTAATCCCACTGCATAGACACACAAACCAGCATTTCAATGCTCATGTGAATTTTAACTTTTCCCCCAAAGCCTATCTCTTAAACCAATACTTTATAAAGAAAATTTCCCTAAAAAATCAGCAAAGCTTGATTCAGTGAATACAAGAACTTAGAAATCAGACATCAAAAATACAAAATCAAGAAAAATATAGTCAAAATACATGCAAACCCATCTCACAAATAAACGATCAAAGGATTAGAGAGAAATGGGACCTTGAGGTTTTGGGCTTTGGAGGATCGGGGTCGGAGGCCATCGGAAGTAGCACCGGAATTGAACTCTTCGACGAGTGGGAGAGATAGAGTGGGAAGTGCAACTGATGAGACGTGAAGAAAATTTTGAAGCTGAGAGGATGAGAGTGTAGAGAAGGGAATGGAAAATGTCTTACTAAATCCAAATCGGTAAGACGTTTTCCAAAAATAAAGAAGGAATTTTACCCGGGAAAATATTTTACTTTAGGAATTCATTTTCCAGGAAACAAACATCGGAAAATCTGGAAAATAACAGACCCTTACTGAAACTAGAGCTTGGAATCCCAATTCTAAGAACAAGTACGCGTATGTTGTTGGATATTGTAAAAGGGTTAATTTTGCTATTAGTCCATGTACAATGCGAAAGTTATGAATTTAATCTTATATTTTAATTCGGTTATTTTCTTTTTTGTATTTTGAAAATCTGTCATGAATCGATAAGTTCTATTGTTTCCAAAATTTTATGCGATAAACACGTTATCACATGTTTAATGTCATGTTAACTTGTTATTTTCACATATTACTCGCAGAAAAGTCTATCAATGTTGAAATTTTAAAGTTTGAAAAGTATAGTGATTTTAAGAATGATTAAATTTGAGAATATGAATTAAATCTACAACTTTAATACGCATAAAAAATTTAATTACTACTCTTTATTTCAAGATTGAAATTTTTAAAAATTCGAAAAAGGAAAGGGACTAAAATTGATAGAAATAAAGTACAGGACTAAATCAATAACATATGTATAGTAAAGAGACTAATAGAAAATTTTGACCATGAGTGTTCTAAATCAGAAGGGAAAACTTGGTGCTTAAACCAAGTTAATCAAAACCAGAGTCGGTGAGGAGTCGTTATTCTAGTAAAATCCTCAACCTCAACGCCTACGCAATTCTCTTCCAATCCAGGAAGCCTCTGCCTTCACAACAATTATAGCTATCTTCCATTTCTTCCTTCAATACTTATAGATCCGTTAACCCGTCTTCTTGTAACGCAGGTTCTGGTTTAAATCGATTCCCTGATTGTGTAAAATTGAGATTTCTTTCGAGATCCATGAACCCATTACTTAGACTCGGTCCGAGTTTCAGAGCAAATCGAGGATCCTGCCAATTCTGGTTACATAGAATAGCCGCATTCCCTGAGAATTAGGGCTTTTTATTTTTATCTTTTTTTTTGAAAGTTTAGGGCTAAGAGTATGGCGGTTGTCCAAAAGTGGAGGGAGGGCATGTCCTCGGATAATGTTAAGGGTTTGGTTTTAGCGCTTTCTTCGAGTTTATTTATTGGGGCAAGTTTCATTGTTAAGAAAAAAGGCTTGAAGAAAGCCGGTGCTTCTGGCATCAGGGCAGGTACTCAGAATTTTATCGAGGTTTTTAGTATACTAGTTCCCTTTGTTTTTTTTATGTTTAGGATTTAAAATGATTTACATTGTAGTCGGATTCTGTGAATAACAGTTCCCTCCTCTAGAAAATGAAATCGAGTGAATTGTAAATGATGGAAATTAATTTGCCTTGGGAATTTTATTCACCATTTAAATCTATTGATTTGAGCTGTTGTTGATCTAGTATGCGATTGCATCCCTTAGAACTTGGGTTTGCTTGGAATCTTTGATTGTACGTCTATAACTTATTATTATTATTATTATAACCTGTTTAAGAAATATGGCCATTTGCCAATGTATTTTTGTGCAGAAGTTATTCGTGGTATTTCTTTATAGGATGCAATAGGAGGAAACGATATGCTTGGGTGTTTCAAGTTCCATACAATTGCTTATTTTACATGCATATTGTGCTACTATCGAATGGAGTTTTTTCCATTTATGACTTGACTTTTTCTATTCTTCAAATTGTCCTGTTGCCTTGCAATTAGCCTCTTTATTTATTTACCTCAGTTATCTGAAGAACTCTCAGAATTTATTTGCTATCATCTAGTAGTTTTAACCTTTTCATTTTTTATGAGACTTATTGTCCATGTGCAATATACATTTCAATGACATTGTTTTATTGGATTTTACACAGGGGTTGGAGGGTATTCTTACTTGCTTGAGCCTCTTTGGTGGGCAGGCATGATAACAAGTAAGTTCTACTGATTTCTCATTGATTATTAACTCAATATCTCGTGGATTTTTCATTTATACTGAAACCTCTTTCTTTATTTTCCTTTTTTTTTTATCCATGTATTATCCCTAAAGGATTTTTAAAAAGTTATGTTATCCCAATTAAAAATGGGATGATATTGTCGATGCATTTATAGAAAAATAATTCTTATGTTTATCCCATAGTCGCTTCTTAATGTGTAAGGACTAATCAAACCCTGCAGTCTTTTTAAGTAGAATGAGTTGTTCTTGTTGCTTGTGGTTCATGATTCTTGAAGAAAAGGTGGTTAATTCTAACTGGTTATTGGCCTTGAAACAGTGGTCGTGGGTGAAATTGCTAATTTTGCAGCATATGCATTTGCACCAGCGATTCTGGTCACTCCTCTTGGTGCCCTCAGCATCATTATCAGGCAAGGAAACTTTACACTCAAATTTAGGTTTGGCAACTTAGAGTTGATTGCTAAGCATTGTTTCTCTTGCAGTGCGGTACTTGCGCATATCATTTTGCGGGAAAGATTACATACTTTTGGGATTCTTGGTTGTATTTTGTGTTTTGTGGGCTCTACAACAATTGTATTACATGCTCCCCAAGAACGTCAGATTGAATCTGTAACAGAAGTTTGGGATCTTGCTACAGAGCCAGGTTATATATTCTTAAAGATAGTCCTTAGCTCTTAACACGTTTTGCTGCTCTAAATTGTTGAACTGCAAAGAAAGAAAATGATCTTAGTTCCTCTTTGATCTTCTTGCAGGCTTTCTGTGTTACACAGCTTTGGTCTTAACAGCTGTCTTCATACTTATATATCATTTTGTTCCACAATACGGACAGACGCATATTATGGTTTATATTGGAGTTTGCTCTCTTGTTGGTTCCATTTCGGTATGCATCAGTACTAGGCTGTTGGTAGCATAATTCTGTTTGCATTCCAATGGTATTTGCCTTTTTTCCTTTTTTGTTTTCGACAGATTGTTTTGCTAAGAGTGTTATTTGACAGGTAATGAGTGTTAAAGCACTTGGTATTGTGTTGAAGTTAACCTTTTCAGGAATGAATCAGCTTGTATATCCTCAGACATGGGCCTTTACTTTAGTTGTGATTAGTTGTGTGCTTACCCAAATGAATTATTTAAACAAGGTAATGAATTATTTAAATGAATGTCTACAGTTGCCCTTTTTTCTTTTGAATAATTTTGAAATGGCCCTTCAAAGATGCAAAGAGAAAAAAAGATGGTAAATGTCATTTTTATTCAAAGTCTATTTCGTTTCATCTCAAACGTTGCTTATTAATATTCTTGTTTATGGTGTTCTTAATTATTAATTTAAACATTAAATCAGTTGAAATTTATCTATTTATGCTTTCTTACTCCCGGAATCATGGTCCCCTTGATTTTGCATTGTTTGCTGATTTAAAATTTTTGTTTTGCACTTCAATTCTTTTTTATTTTTTAAAATTTATTTTATCTTCATAATTGCAGGCGCTTGATACTTTCAACACTGCTGTTGTTTCTCCCATATACTATGTTATGTTTACATCACTGACCATTTTGGCTAGTGTAATCATGTTTAAGGTAATTTCTAGTTGTTGATGCTATCAGACTGGTTCAAAAGGTCTACTAAATTATAATGTTCAAAATGTCTTACTTGATACTGCCTACAACCTTCCACAACCCTTTTCAGGATGGTCAAAATTAAATTTTCTTAAGCATGCAAAGAGTTGCTTACCCTATATGTAAGTTGTATGCTTCTTAAGGGAAGGGAACTGTATGTATAGCAGTGTGGAAACTTTGGTCATTCAAGATGTTGTAACTGACAATTCTAAGTTGCAATACCCTTGTTTGACTTCATATAGTTGGTCTGTTTGTGACTGATATGATATGAAATTGAACTTCTATTTGTTTGTCTGGTTGTTTAGTTTGCTGTTGAGCCCTAAGGCTTTGCATGATAAGGTGGAAAGAATATTGGAAAAATGAAAAATTGAAAGAAAATATATATATTTTATTTCCCATTGGTGTGCGTGATAGTAAAGATAGAAATATTCTTTCCATCCATTGCTTGGTAAAGTTGAAAAAAGAGGAAAGAAAATGAAAATTCTAAAGAATGCATGATCATGTGAAGTGCACATTTTCACCTTTCTCATTTTCTTTCCTCTTATCATTCCAAATCGGAATGAGTTGCTTTTATGCATTAGGATGGAAAATGATCATTTTTTTTTTAATTTACTTCCCATTTTTCCTTGCTACCAAGCACACTCGAAATTTATTTTTCTTCTAATTTTCCGTTCTCCTCGTTCCATCTTTCCACTTTTCCACTCGGCAGACCATTAGAGCTGCTTCTGTAAACTTCATTTTAAAATTAAAATTTGAGCGACGGTTAATGACAACTGCATTTCTAGACCTCTGTTTTGTATTGGGATTGACCTAGAAATTTGCTTAGTTTAATTTTTTTGATATCAGGATTGGGATGGACAGAGTCCTACTCAGATTCTGACAGAGATATGTGGGTTCGTGACTATCCTTTCAGGAACTTTTCTTCTTCACAAAACCAAGGATATGGCTGATGGTATGTTTTCAGGAACCTTGAATTGTGTATTTATTATCTCGGTCATTCATAATCACCAATGACCATCTCCTGTTAGCAGAGGTAGAATGTTGCAGTGTTACTCTGTTCGTTTGTTACTGCTTTTATGTAGTCAAGAAACATTAATGGTTCTACTTTTGGCATTATAATCAATTGCTGAACTATGTTTAATCAGGTCCAGGTTTGTCAACATCTTTGTCAATGAGATCATTAAAGCATGAAGAAGACAATGGCTTCGGTGAAGGCATTCCTCTTAAGCGGCAAGATACATAGAGAACATAATTAATTGAAAATTAAGGTCACCACTGCCATTCCTACAGAGCTCAAAAATAGCTACTGGGGAGAGACCCGTTAGATGCCAACTTGTATTTTTATTGACCAACTATAGTCCGTGCTATTCATTTGTTGGAGACAATTGGAGGTGAGATTTTCTTTGGCTCTTAGCCCCTTATGCCTTCAAGCATGAGACTGTAGATTGAAGCTTTTGCCTTGTATACAGGAAATATGGCCTATGTAATGTAATGTTGGAGCGCAGTGGCTATACATAGCATTATCTTTTGCTTTGTTCTGCCATCAATGTCAATTGGGCGGGGATTCTCACCCTGCGAACCTCTGAAAGGAATCAAATACGATACCAGTACATGCGTATCTTTTGCTTTTTGTCTGAAGGGTTTTTTATGTTTCGTTAAATATATATACACACAATTGTACTGTACAACTAGCATTACCAGTAGTAATGTATTTATTTTGGGCCATTCCAAGTCTAATGAGTTCTGGGTTTGTGGAGTGGATAGCCACTGCTTGAATTTCAAGCTCCTTGTATCATACCGACTAATTATCGTTTCTGAATTGCTAGGTGAATTACGGGATGCCAAGGAAAAAAGAAAATCTACCTTTGAACCCCTTGAGGAACAAAATTATTTAGGCTAATGTCATCAAATGCATTCAAACTATCGTTTTGACTTTGAGGTGAAACATTTTTAGAACATATGAATTAAATTGTAAAGGTTTGATGTGTTAAATATTACAAATGCTTCAATCGATTGATTGTGAAGGGAAGCACTTACAAGCCAGAGCAACTTTGTTGTTCAGTGTTAACCATCATATGAAGTGGAATGATGAGAATATTATTGAAGACGATAAATTTTGACTGTAAGCATCACATGTTGCTTCCAAGCTACAAAAATTGTGATCTTCTTGGATGCAAAGATAGTTGTGGAACTATATTTCAATGCATTGGAGCTAGAATCATTCAAAGCAACCTTCATGGATGCAACTGTGAAACACTCCTCAACTAACATTCAATACCTTGTTGCTAGGAGGATCATTAGTAGTGAAAATGTTATTCAAATAGGTATGATGTTTCATTGCTTTGTTGAAACTGACTACGCCACACTTAGGAAAGTCAAAAGGGTTAGGATCATGTATAGTAAGGTATCCATACTTATTGATGAACCTTTAAAAGTAGGTTTTAAATTAAAAAGGAAAAATCTCTCAAGCTTGGATTTTGTCTTTAAATATGAAAGACTTGCAGAGTTTTGTTATTATTGTGGACATCTTGGTCATTGTTCCAAAGTATGTTATATTAAACTTGATGGAGAAGTAACCAAGATTTATGGCCCCTGGCTAAGAGTTGCGTCATGTTATCTGAAAACTAGGGACAAGCTTTATAATCCATGGAAAAATGATAGCAAAGCAAATGAAAAGGATTGAGAAGATGCGCGTGTGAACCATAGGCTTTGGTTCCCAAGCCAACCACCAAATCAGGTGCCTTCAATGTTGAACATGATTTGAGTAGTAGCAAAGGTAAAACCCCAATGTCCCTGTTGGATGGGAAGCCAAACATTAATGTGGAAGTGATTTGTGAGCTCCCTAAACTGCTTGTGGAAGTGATTTTGGAGACTAGAACCGAAATTCTACCACTTCAAGAAGTCACATCAAGCCTTGAAAGGCCATGACCCACTTGAGGCCGATTTTTGAGAAAAAGGAAGTTTAAAATATCTTATATGGATTTTATGGGCTCCAAATTGGACCTATTCAATGGTGGGGCCGTGGATACTATTATTGAAGCATCCATCGAAGGTCCAAAAAAGCTCTCATGGGATACAACCTTCTCAAAAAAAAAAAAAAAAAAAAGCATGATAGATGACGCCTCATTCAAATCAAGAAAGCTACTCTTTTCAAAGCTAAATAAGATAAATTTCGCATTGATGTTGTAGCGAAAAATTTCTAGATTGGCTACACAGACTCCTCCACCACTTACATGTTATCCATCTAACTATGGAACTTGGAGAACCTCAAGCTTCTGCTATAGTCTCAGGTTTGGCTGAGATGGAAGAGTTGGAATCCTCCCATTCAATTTAGAGACCATCCTTTTTAAGATCATGAGCTTGGCACCTCATGTTTGTCATGCTCTTATTTTATCTAGCAACTCTTGTTACTTGGTGATATCTTAGGCCATCTTTAGAGCTAGAACTTACCACCCTTTGGGGTTATGTTCCCCCTTGTTATCGCTGTGGACCTCTTGATTTGCTTTTGCCTTTCCTTTTTCATCTATTTCAATGTTGTTATCTTTTGAAGCTCTGATTATATCCATGAATATTGTGTTCATTTTCTTTACTGCTTCATAGCTAATCAATCACATTTCTCTTTTACTGAAAAAAAAAACAAATACTAAAAAGAAATCATCTCAAAACAATTTAAGTAAAAAAATCTAAATTTTGTAATATTAAAATAGAAAACGTTTAATATAACAAAAATTTTTGTAAAATAATTCAATAATAAATTGAGCCCTCAATGAAAAACAACACCCAGTTGAGCCCTTAATTGAATATTAGCAATAAATTAAGTCTTCAAAAAACTAATGTAAACTCTTTACGATCATTATGTTCGCCACGTGACACGTTAAGATTGTATCACACGATGAAATCTAATAAACTCTCTTTAAAATGTTTAAAAAATTATAAAATTACAAAAAATATATAAAAATAAAAATTAATAGAAAATTATAGAAAGTATATATAAAATAATAAAAAAATATAACATATTATAAAATTATAAAAAACCGTATTTTAAAACTATAAAAATATAAAAAAATTACAAAAATATCATAAAACAAAATTTACCCTTAATCTAAATTCTAAACCTAACTCAATTTATCCATACACTTCCATCTTGTCACTTAGCAACATTTGATGCAATGACAACATAATAGAGAACCAAATTGATATATGGAAACTTTGTTACTTCCCGCGAGGCTTCTTCCAAAATGCATTGCCATCAACACTTTACAATACAACTGTTCATGATCTCAGTTGTGTTTGAGTCGAGTCTAAATATGATATTAATATATTTTATAGTTGTCTAAGTCCAGTTTGGCCTAAAATCTAGACTTAAAATTTTGTTCAAGCTCGTCCATATTTATAAAAAACTTGCCCAAACACATTTTAGGCCTAGCCATATTATTTTTTATTTTTAAAAAATATATTTATTTTATTTATTTTAATATTTAATAAATTTATACATTTTTTATTTATTGAAAATTTGTATATAGTCATCTTAACATTTTTTTAAATGTTTACACTAGAGTAGTATTATATATTTAGTATAAATTTATTTTTTTAATGTGTTCTAAACTACGTCATATATAAAAATATCATAATATAAAATATTATAAACTTAAAACGAGTTAGGCTGAAATTGGGCCTTGAATGTTTAAGCTTGAGCTCGACCCATATTTTAAATAAACTTAATTTTTTTTGCCCAAGCCCATTTTCGAGCCTAATATTTTTACTCAAACTCTCCCGAATTTCGGACAGGCCTTCGAATCTGGACGGGTAACTCAATCTATAAACAAGTCTACTTTACAACTAATACTTTTATGTCTTGATTACCCAGTATTTGTCTAATAACTTTCAATCAAAATATTAAATACGTAGCAACCTTATATTTGTCTTCATATATTTTTTAATTTATTTTATATTTGATAATTTTTATATTTATATAATTTATTATATTTTCATAATTTTATGTAATTTTAAAACTAATTTTTTTTAATAAAATTTACAAATATTTTTATGAGTTTTGAAGATTATAGTTTCAAAAAAAAAAAATTATACTTTTGTAAACCTTTTAAATATAATTTATCATCTTTTGTCACGTGGCACAATCATAACGTACCACGTTGCGAACAAAACAGCAGTCATGAATTTACATAAAAATTAAATTTTTTGAAGATTTAATTAATTAATTATATTAATTAAAAGTTTAAATAAATAACATTTTGGAATGAATTATTTTACTTGGTTATATTAAGGGTAATAAAAAAAGAAGTGAAACAAACAATGGTTATTCATTTTGTGATGTATAAAAGTGGAAATTTGTCTGATATAAAAGCGAGAGTAGCGCATTAATGGACTCCAAAATCTAACTTTTGTACCACAAATTACATTTGCTTTTATATTTGTACTAAAATTAGCGAATCTTAGCTTGGGTTATCACATTTCAAAATGGGCGCCTGACCTCACTCTCCATTATCTAACTACATTATTTTCAAAAAAATATTTTTAATAAAACATTAATTTATGTTAAATAAATAATTTGGATATAAGTTAAAGTTAAAGATTTATTTAGGTATAACTTATAAATTATTATAGAAATTCAAAATTTTTAAAGCCTAATAATAGTTTTAATAATAGTAATTTAATGTAGGTTTGGATGGTTGTGTGTTTACTTGTAGTTAGTGTAAAAATAATAGTGACGACGAGATTAAATATTGTAGTATGAGATAAAAATAAGCCAAATGCACCACACTGCCCATCTAAACCCATGCTTAGACGATCCCCGTTTAGCATTGGTACAGTGTGTTTTTTATTGATTTTTGTGCAATCGCAGCACAAAACTCCCTTTAGATGACTAAATTCCAGTGCAATGGAAGGGAATAGATTGCGCCACACCTCAAAATTTTTACTGCTCCATTTATGTCCAATTGAAAATTCAAAGATGCAAACGCTTACATACTTTTTTATCCCTTTTCATTTATTATAAATTGAATAAAGAAAAGTAAAAAGAAAACACTTTAATGGTTAAAGAAAAATAATATTTTATTACAAATTCACATATTTTTAATAACTTTTTTAAAATTAAAGTAATTTTAAAAAAATTCCATTATATACAATTTGTAATTTAATGTATTTAATAGTTATTTTCTATTTTCATCTCACCAGTATAGTTGCCTTTGAATCCAAACACACACCTCACCGTTATTTCTAATCTCATTATTACAGTATCCAATCACATCGCTATAATAACTAATGTTACCACCACCACTATTTTTTAACTGAACCTATTTTTTCTTTTAAATAACAGTGGCGCTTCAGATGTGCAAATCTCCCATCAACACTTGAAGTACTCATAAAGAAAAGATGAATGATTATTTCTAGACTTTAATGATGATTCGGGAGCTTTGTTAATTAGTTAGCATTTAACCAAAGAAAATAAATTTATATTTATCAATAAATCTATTTTTTAAAATTATGGGCTGTATTAAGCTATAAATAAAGATATTGAATAATGGAAAAGACATTCTCTTTTCTTAATGTTTTTATGCACTTTGGAACATTGAGAAGCAACATCCCATTTATTTTTCCCCTGGAAATCAGGCAGACCAAACCACAAAGTGGGGCTGATTAGTTAATTAATTAGTCTTAAAAAAAACAAAAGCATGCCTACTGCCGAAGCAGGAAAATTATATTCTTATAGTAATGTAATAATAAACACCACTTTGGTTTTACTTAGAAAAAAAATGAAGTTGAAAGGCTAAAAAACCAACTGACACAACATGCTTTCTGGATTTCTTTGAAACTTGAGAAGGAAAAAGGGGTAAATAGACACTTTATACAATTGTTTAATCTTTGATAGAGAGGTAATGAAGAATGATATGTATATATTTTCTGAATTTGCCATTTTAGGGACTTAGGAAACAAGAAAAAAAAAACATCATGCAAACTAATAATTTTTTTATAACAAAAATAATTCACTTGCTTGTTTACAAAACAAAGCCAAAAAAAAAAAAAAACTGTAATAAAAATCAACACAAACGAAGATCCTCCTATACAAAACAACTCTCTTTTCTCTCATTACTGTTCCCTATCGTGTCCCCTTTGGACCACAACAACATAAATTACAAACTCAAACTTCTTCACATCAAATCTATAGCTAATGGCATTCATAAAACAAAACCCAATGGACAAACAATGGCACCTACTTGGAACCTTTAATACATATATATATATATATATATGGTTTCTTTTTTGGTTTCTGTATCCATATGAAAATCCACTGAAAACTTTCAAGTAATCAGCTGATGATCACAAACTTGATGTTCCATATCTGCACAAAACAAACCCAACACTCTCTAGTTTCCAGTTGCTGTTTATATGCTGGAACGTATTCAATTTCTCAAGGGAAAAAAAGAAATAAATGGAAGGCAGGCACTCAATAGGGAATTAAAAAGCCTACTAACCAAGTTCTGTATATTTAATTCTCTGAGCATCATTGAGAAGTATTAGGGTCTTGGTCATCTCCACTGTCTGTACCTTGAGGCTGGTGTTGTTGGTGATGATGTTCCAGTGGATTGTTTTGGTCTGAGTTAACGTTTGAGCCACCTCTAGAATAGGCATTAAGAGCCGCCAACATGCCTAAATTAGAATCAGACATTCCTAAACCAAGGTGATGATGAGGCTGTTGTTGTTGTTGTTGTTGCTGCTGCATTAACATTGAACCCAATTGCAAAGGACTAGCTCTACCACCTTGGAATTCAACATTACCTGGAAGATTGAATCTTGGTAGAAAATGTAAAGGCGCTTGCAGTGTATTTCCACTTGCTTGATTTGCTGTCCCAAAAGGCCACATCTGAGGGTGATCAGATGGACCAGCCCCAGCTGCAGCTGAAGGCGCCACTGATGGGCCACCAGCACCAGCACTCATTGGCAGCATCCAAAACGTACTTCCCGCCCCACTGCTTGGTGCTGGTGCCACTGCCCACATGGCTGTGCCGGGCAGGATATTTGAGGGTCGAGGTAGAGCTGAAGATCCAGCATCTTGTTGTGGTTTAGACAATTGAGTTAAACCACTTTTGAAAGCCTTAATAGGGGATCCATCGCCGCCACCACTACCACTTTCACCTTGTTGCTGATCATCATCCTTAAACAAATCCTCCCTAAAACGTTTCCTCATATAATTCTCACTTAAATTCCCACCTTCTCCACCTCCACCTCCGGGTAAAGCTTCAGCTATTTGATCTGCCGTTAAAAGATGCTGCTGATGCTGCTGCTGAAACCCCAACAAAGCGCTATGAGCAAACCCTTCTTCATAAGGGTGATGGTGATGATGATGGGAAGCCAAAGCTAAAGCACCATGGAACGCGTGTGGAGCAGATTTTGAAGGCGGAGCAGAAAGCGTGGATCCACTACTTCTTAAAGAAATATTAAGAGTTGAAAAATTGGCTGGTATAGTACCAGTTCCAGTGGCTGCTATTATTGCTGGTTCAGCTTGTTGTAAAAGCCATTCAATCGTTTCACCATCAGATTTATGACCTAATTCTCTAGTCAATTGGAAAACCCTAGCCGCACAAGTAGCTGGCATTCTGATACGGCGGCCTCGACCATCGACTTTGGTGTGTCGGTCCTTGGTGGAGCGTTTCACTGGCGGGTTAGCTGTAGTCGTCGTCGTCGTCGTCGTCGTCGATGCTGGTGTCGTCGTAGATGAAAGTGGCAAGTCGGTTTGATTCTTGAAATCGATGTTGAGAGAAGTAGATCTGGTAGCAATAGCGAGAGAGGCGTCAACGAGTTGAGGGGGGTTCGTTGTAGTCGTAGAAGCTGAAGAAGAGGAGGAAGAAGAAGAAGATGAAGACGGGAGAGGCGGCGTTGTGGTGGTGGTAGTTGTAGAAGAAGCAGGATGAAGAAGAAGATGATGAAAAGGGTGGTGGGGATGGAGGTGAGAAATGGAGCCCATATTAAAAGGGTTACCCGAAGAAGGACCTGAAGATCTGGTGCCATCAAAAGGGACCACAAGCTGGGGAGAAGCCGACTGTTTTTGGTGTTGCAGATGGTGCTGCTGGAGAGACTGATGGTGGGGTTCTGCAGAATTGTTGTTGTTATTGTTGCTGCTGCTGCTGCTGTTGTTGTTTTTGGTTTGCTTATTGCTTTGCAAATCTGTAAGTTCCATTTGGTGGGGTTTCCAGATTTTTGAAAGGGGTGATTTTTATTTTTATACTAACCCCCCAAACCTTCAAACTTGATCCATCATCAACCCCATCTTTTTCTCTTCTTCTTCTTCTCTCCAACTCATCTCTTATATTTTCTCGAGAAAAATAAAAAAAAAAGTTAAACAACCTCTTTTTCTTTTTTTTTTTTTCTCTTCTCAGTTCTTTGCAGAGTGTGGAACTATGTAGGACTATGAGTTTATGGGGTTCTATTGCTTTCTGATTGACTGCTGTGTTTGGGTGAGTTAAGAGCTAGGTAGCTAGGCAGGCTGGGCTAAGGCTAGAGACTGGCTAACCTAACCCAGGTGGGGGACCTAAGTTCTATGTGGGAACATGGAGTGGGGGGGGGGCCAAAATATGTAGTCATATAACAGAAGTCCACTCGTGGGGTCTCGTAAAGGAGTGATATAAATCTGCCTTTTTATTCTTTACCAACAAAAAATACTTACACACACACACACCCCCAAGCTATCTTCTCTCTTTTTCACTTAAACTCCCATTCTACCCTTGTGTTGTTTGAACAAAACAGTCCACAAAGTGGACAACATTGTCTTTTTCTGTTTCAATCAGTTGTTTCAGACAGAAATTGATGGCCCCAGATCATTGTCTGAATATACTTGTAAAAACTTTTAACCCTAATCTCTCTCTTCTCTTTATATATACTTAACCGTCGACAAACAAAATCTCTGTAATTTTCACCACCTACTGCTGATGATGTGCAGTAAAAAGGTTGAGGACAAGAAGAGCCCTTCGCCTGTCTGGCTTTGGTTTTTGAAATCCTGACGTTAAATTTTTACTGATTTCCAATTAAGGTTTACAAATTACAGGAGCTGGGATTAGTTGTTATGGAAAGGACAAAAGTTGAAAAGAGAAAAAAAAAAACTAGTCTTAAATTAAATTCATTGTGATGTGTAAATATATATAATCGTGTAATTGAATGCAGTTGGTCCAGGCCAGGGCATGCAGTCAGCGCAGGTAAACATCAGATAAAGCATCTAATGCAGTCGGACAGCTCATCCCAATCCAACCCCACATTCCTTTTTTTTTAAAATTATATAAATAGTATATTTTCTTTTGGGATTTGGATTGCTGTCAATATGGGCACCCCTTCTTTTAATAAGGTGGCCACTTATTTTTTTTTGGTTTAAAATGACCAAATTGCCTTTTACATTCTAGAAAGATGCCAAGTGCCCCCAACATAAATAAGTAACCACTACTGCTTTTATTTTACACACATGGGAATACACATAAGACTTATTAAATGGGTAATCACCCACACAGACAGACACTAAATGGGAAATAAATAATTATATATACATATTTCAACATGTGCAAATGGTAATGGCTTATAACCCTTAGGGAGGCCTTTTCAATTCATCCACAACATTGCAGCACATTTGGCTTTTATATTTGCTGTTGTAGCATGCGGGAATAAAATCCATGTAAAAGGCTGCAATATGAAATACATATATATATATATATGTCTGTCACTGCTCAATTCATTTCTGATATGTTGGTAAAAAAATGGATGCATGTTATTGGACACTAATGTGGTTGTGCATGAATCATGGTGCTAAACTGGTTTTGACTCCCTAAAATTAAAACCTTTACTTCCATCATTTTTAAGGTATCTTCTTTCACTATGCCTACTTGGAAGAATTTATTAGCATCATGTTTTGTCTTTGCTAAGCTACAGTCTTACTCATATCATTAGTCAAATTTCGATAAACCCTCTTTAGAGCTGTAACTGTTCAACTTTTTTATGTTATAAATAGGTTTGTTCTTCACATTTTAGGGTTATAGAAGAAATAATAATTTGGATCTCTTTTTAAAAAGTTATAAAATATAATATAATAAAAGTTGAGATCCTAAAAGATGAAATATTTATGGTAAAAAATTGAAAACGTAGACATTTAATTAATTTATTTTAATTTAAATTTTTTTCCCACTTTAAAAGCTGAAAAATTATTATTTTTGTGTCTCTTTCAACCCTGAATCTTGGGCGGCTATACTCTTAAATAACCCAAGAGCCGGACTTGGTTAAAAGCCATTTATCTTACTATTAGTATTATATATAGGCATTGACTTATATATTGTTAAGGAAATTGACAAAAAGAGTAGTAAGGATTTGAGACTTTTACATAAAATTGTTAAATTAAATTTTATTTATTTATTTTTAAAATTAATAATTTAATTTAATTCCAACAAATTATAACTTTATTACTTGACCCCAAATCATAGAAAAACTCTTATTATAAATTATAATCTCCTAACATTAACCAGCCAGCAAGTACCCACATGGACCCACTTTTCTATACAAAAAATTAAATCTAATCTAACTCATAATTAATTCCACTAATAACCATATAATGATACAAATCCATCCCACACCTTCATCCCTATCCATCTTTATTTTTATCTTTATTTTTTTGAAATAATCTTTACCGATATTTTAAAATATTAAACACCCATACATTTTGCTGTCTCTCTCTTGCTAATTCAATTCAAATGATTCTCTTTTTTCAGAAAAAAAAAAAGGGACTCACACAAAGCTTCAAATGTTTTTGGATGTTGACTCTGATAAAATGTTAGTAAAACTTACCATTTTCATAGATTATGGGTTCAATAGTAAATATGTTAAGTAGGTACAATATTTGTGGATTATATGAAAATGTCAAATGTAAACAAGGATGGATATTTTGCATTGAAGTTATTGTAGTGGCTGGCAGGTAAAGACAGTGGGAAATACTGTTCATGCATCATACTCCATTTGTTTGATTTTGCTGTCTGTTTCAAACAAAGGATTCATCTGTAAAAAATGTTATGGAAATGTTGTATAAAAAGTGAGATTATATTAAAAAAAATTAATTAATTAATTCTTATAGATTAGATTAAATAGTAAATGGTTATTTTATTAAAAATTATATCATTTTTATCATTAAATGATGATGAATGTGATTGACAAAGTAATCATAATATTTAAGTTTATTTTAGTAACGTTAACTTAAGGTACATGTGACATTATTGGGTTATTTCATCAACCACGTTAGTACTTAATAGTATAAATGGATAGAATTTTTTTTTGAAAGGTAAATTTATTAATTCATTCAATGAATGGAACCATATAATTCAGAGAGAAAAAAAAATACCAAATACTCGTTGTAGATGATGAATGATAAGCTCCATCAACACAACAAAAGCTTTAGCCTCAGCATTAATAGAACATTATGATACGTTGACAATTGACTTTGTCACAATTCAAGCACGACATATCTGGAGTGATTGCAAGCACTTAATATGATAAAGAAATAAACCACGGATTGTCCAAAGCAGCGAGAAAAAATCGACAAAAGAATCGAGCATTCACTAAACTAGAGAGAATGACAACAAATTCACTACAGCAAAACAGACTTTTAGCGGCGTTTTTAGTGGCGTTTTAAATAAAAACGCCGCAAATATTATACATTAGCGAAAAAAATGAGCAATAGCGACGTTTATTTCCAAAACGCCGCTAAAAAGGATATATAGCGGCGTTTATTCGTAAAACGCCACTAAAAGTCTGAGCATTAGCGGCTAAAGGTGGGGTCTTTTAGCGGCGTTTCTATAAAAGCGCCGCTAAAAGTCAAGACTTGTAGCGGCGTTTTTCCACAATAAACACCGCTAACTTTTGCGGCGCTTTTTTCAGCGGCATTTTTTGCGGCGCTTTTGAAAGCGCCGCAAATAGTATTAGTGGCGCTTAAAAACGCTGCTAAAAGCCAAAAAAAACGCCGCTAAAAGTTTGTTTTGGTGTAGTGATTCATCCCTAAAATCACTTGTAAAACTAAGATTACATGCATAATCAAGATTAAAAAACGTGCTACAAGAGCAGACAAAAACTTCTAAAACTGAAGAATTATTAAACAATGGAAAAACAAACAAAAAAAATATATAAAACTTAAGACAACACGGGTCCAAATCGACACGTTAAATCATTTATTATTCTGAAATGCTCTCAAAACATAAACAAATTAAGAAATTAACGAAGTACCACGCACTTTCCAAGAAAAACTACAGGTGGTTGATGGAGTTTTAGCGAGTCCATCACAACTTGTGAAGACAATAAAGATACCCTCCAAATAGATCTGCAAACTGAAAAGAGAGAATATGTGTGTAGTGAATGAGAAGAAGAAAGAAAGAAATGGTTGATGGGAGAGGGAAAAGGTGGGTGATAGCCAGCCTGGAGGTTAACACCGCCGCTGAGCAAAACAAAAGATAAGAAGCAAATGACTTGGAGGAAAAAAAAAATTAGGGTTTTTCTTAATACCAGATAAATAGATAAAATTTTTAATAATAAATTTATTCTTTTATCTAATGTACAAAAACTAATTAATCTGTTTCCTACATAAAATAATAAAATGCAATACAATTTCTAAAAAAAAAACCATAACTTCCAACTAACAAGATTTAATTAAAAATTATTTTCACATTCCTAAATTAAATGAATGATGGTTTCAGGTCTCACAAGATAACTACAGTGTAATAAATATTCAGGCCTTACCCATTTCATTAATTACGCTATACTATACTATACTGCTATACTATACTATTTTGTCTTTTCCATTTGTAGACTCTTTCTGTCAAATTATTTAGTTACCATTTCCACCTTTCAATCTTCATTTCTTTCTGTTCCCATTAACTCCATTTTTCACCTTTTTAAACCCACTTATTATTTGCATCTTTATTTAAAAAAAAAAAACAAACATAATATTAATATATAAAGACATGGACTGTCAAATTTACTAAAATAAGGAAATCAGTTGATAGAATGACACTATAACTTCATAATTTAACTTTGTGATACAAGATGTGGCTTGATAGTCGGAGATAATTTATACAGTTATGCTGAGAGCCATGGAAGATGGTTTAAGTGGTGGATTGGAGAATGAGGGTGGAGTTTTGAGGATATTTGGCAAATCAACACTACACAAAGCTCTTCATTGGCTAATAGATATTAGGGCGAATCCATAAAATTGATTTATGGTAGGTCAGAGATTAATAAAAAAAATTTGGTTTAAATTTTGAAAGAGTTATAAGATAATTTTATCATTTTTAAGGGGTCAAAATACGTGAGTTGTCAAGGATTTAGGTATTGAGGTCAACAAAGTTACATAGTCATGATGGTGTATATACATATGTTTGAGGGCTATGAAAAAGTTGTCTTTGTATATTATCTTTTAAGAAAGTTTTGATGCAATTTAGTGAGACCCGTGAATTGTGTATACTATTCATGAAAGATGACGTAATTTAATAGATAAATCTCTTTTTATTTTACACCACTCAAAGCAGTTAATATAATGAAATCCTCCAAGTGAGGAAAGGGTTAGTTACTAAAAATAATCACTTGAGAAAAACATTATTGGCCTTAATCCATGGAGGTGGAGTTTAGGGAATGATGGTTGTATTTAGGTATTTCACCCTTAAGTAGTAAAAAAAGGAAAGGATATCAAATAAAAGAAATTACAGCTATCATTGTCACCATTGAATGATGTAGTTTGAGCTAGACATGTGGATACATTTAAGATGATGCAGTGTACACAAAGGACATAAATAATCAGTCCCATTCTAATCAACAACACAATGTTCTTTTTTTTTTTCCTTCATTTCTCAATCATAATTATTTCTGTTTTTATTTGTCCACATTTTAAATATGAAAATGTTATTAATTTTGGCATTTGTTAAAGAATAATGTTAACTTCTTCTTTTTTATTCATTACTCTAAATATAGATAAATATTTGTTTTTTTACACATATTATATATTAATTAAATTATTTTTAAACTTAAAAATATTATAATATTTCAAAATAATATGATTAAGAAATTAAAACACGAAAATATATATGTTTAACTTTAAAATCTTTACACTTGAGCAATCAAATACATAAATCATTTACTCTTAGCATTCTTGAGTGCTTTTATTTTCTTACTTGTTTTGCCTAAGTAGCTTTTAGCTTCTACGCCGTGGAGAATTTTTTAAGATTCCCAACTTGAGTGTTTAGACTGGTTTTGGCAATTTGAAGTGAATTCTCCATCTAAGGTTGCATAGTTTTCTAGGTTAAAATTTAAGCCCATGATGGTTGGTATCGAAGTAAAGTTCGATTAAAGCGTTAAGTTAAGATGACATCTCACGTTGTAGGTCAAGATTTCCCATCAGAAACCCGTGAAAGGGCTAAAAAGGCTAGTAGTTTATGAGATATGTTATTAGTAATGAAACACAGAGTTGTCAAACTCAAAAAATCTATGGAAGATATGAAGGAAAACATCAAGGCTGTTGAGGGTTGCATCAAAGAGTTGGACTTTGCAAGAGAAGAGCTCAAGGGTGAGATGTCGGGTGCTCTCAACGCCACTATGGATATGTTGGCCCATAAGAATAATGCTCTCAAAGCCAAGGTAGAGGCTTTAAAGGAAGTGATGGACAAGCTTAAGGGAGAGCTTGTTCTGTGCAAAGTTATCGCGTGTAATGGTATGCTAACTATGACACCCGAGCACAAAATTGAGGTCCATTAGCTGAAAGGGTTCAAAGAGACCAAATCTGCGAATGATATAAATAACTTCTTATTGGGAATGATGAAATATTTTGGAATTGTTGAAATCAAGGGTGGCCGCCAAGGTAATATTGGTTCTATGTATTTTATTGATGTTGCTTTTTTTGTGGTGGCATCATAGGTGCACAAATCAAATGCATGGTGTCATCATTATTTGGATTTGGGTGGAGTTTCAAATAGAATTCAAGCCACAATTTCATCCAGAGAATGTTAAAGATGAGATCAGTGTCAAGTTATAATGTTGGTGAACGAAAAGAGGTGAATAAAAATAGTAACAAGATAAATAAATAATCTTCAACATTATTGGCAATCATCCATATTTTGGAAAGTCAAAGATATGGGTATCAAAATGTTGGCACTAGAAATCTGAGATTTAAGGCACCAAAAGTGGGATTAAGATTTGACATGAGATATTTTCAATTTTTTGGTCCCTAATTGTATAGTGACTTTGCAAGTTGATCCCTGAACCTCAACTATAAATAGGCCTAACCATTTCTCATTTTCATCAACCCACATTTGCCATTCTCTACTTAAGGCGTTGTTCTCTCTCTTTGTAAATTTTCACTTGTATTTTAGAGTGAAATATATTTGCTAGTGCTCGAGAACGTAGGCAAAATTTGCTGAACCTCGTTAAAATTCTAGTGTTCTTTATTGTATTATTTTGCATATTTTGTGAGTGTGATTGTAGTAATTTATTGTGCTATTAAATTACGATAGAGGGATATTCTGGCTAGGAAAGACCTGGTACTTAAGAGATCCTTATGATCCACCTCTCTTTCCTGGGAATTGAACTTAGTGTGATTTTTCAGTACAATAATTTTACTCTTTTACACGCTTCCGCACAATAATTGGTATCAGAGCTAGATTCGTACTTGGGGAATACAATTGTTTACGATACTATTTACGTATACGGTATTGTTCATCCATAGTACTATTCATGTTGACGGTACTATTCACGTATACAGTAGTTGGGATTAAGGAGAAAAATGGCAAAGGCATCGTAATCAGCAAAGACTACTGTGACCAATGCAAAATTTGAAGTAGAGAAATTTGATGCTACCAATAATTTTGGTATGTGGCAATGTGAGATCCTGGATGTCTTATGTCAGCAAGAGTTGGATATAGCCCTTGAAGAAAAACCTGACAAGATGGATGACAATGAGTGGGCTAAGATCAATAGATAGGCGTGTGGTACAATCCGCCTATGTTTGGCCAAAGAGCAGAAGTACTCTGTCATGAGGGAGACATCAGCGAAGAAGTTGTGGGATACACTGGAAAAAAGTTTCTAATGAAAAGTCTTGAAAACAGGCTTTATATGAAAAAGAAACTTTATCTATTCACGTATGCACCTGGTATGTCGATGAATGACCATGTGAACTCATTCAATAAATTTTAACAGACTTGCTAAATTTGGATGAGAAATTTGAAGATGAAGACAAGGCATTATTGTTGTTAAATTATCTTCTTGATGAATATGATCATCTTACCACCACATTGCTTCATGGGAAGAATACGATCACATTTGATGTAGTCTGTAGTGCGTTGTATAGATCTGAGACTCGAAAGAAAGATAAAAGAGATCATAGAGATACAACTGCAGAAGTCTTAATAGTAAAAGGTCGTTCGCACAGCAACAAATTTGGTAGAAGGAGTAAATCAAAATGGAGACCTGCCAAAGATGAATGTGCTTTTTTTCGTGAGAAAGGGCGTTGGAAAAAGAATTGTCCTAAGTTACAAAAGGGCAAGGCTATTTCTGATGCATGTATAGCGGAGCATGATGAGGAGTCAGACTTTAGCTTGGTTGGTATGACAATGGCATGTCATACAGATGAGTGGATTTTGGATTCGGGATGTACTTACCATATGTGTCCTAATAAGGACTGGTTTTCTAGTCTTAAAAAACTAGAAGGTGTTGTTTTTATGGGCAATGACAGCGCTTGTAAGACAATGAGAGTAGGAACAATCTAATTAAATAATCACGATGACTCAATCCAAGTCTTGACAGATGTTCGCTACGTACCTAGCTTGAAGAAAAATCTCATCTCATTAGGGGTCCTAGAATCTAAAAGGCTCACAATCACTTTGAGAGATGGATTTCTAAAGGTAGTAGCTGGGGTATTGACAGTGATGAAAGGCACAAGAAGGAATAACCTGTACTATTTAAATGGAAGTACAGTTATTAGATCAACATCAACAACTTCTGTGAAAGATGCAGATTCAAAGGCTACCAGGTTATGGCATATGCGATTGGGACATGCTGGTGAAAAAGCTTTGTAGAATTTGGCGAAGCAAGGCTTGTTGAAAGGTGCAAATTCTTACAAATTGGAATTTTGTGAACATTGTTTTTGGGCAAGCAAATGAGGGTAAAATTTGGTTCAACAATTCATAATACGAAATGAATTCTAAACTACGTTCACAGTGATGTGTGGGGACCTACCAAAGTGGCTTATTTGGGAGGTATGCACTATTTTGTTACTTTTGTTGATGATTATTCAAGAAAAGTATGGGTGTATCTAATGAAAAGAAAAAGTGAAGTTTTGGATGCATTTCTGAAATAGAAGAAGATGGTGGAGACTCAAACTGGTCGAAAGGTCAAACGACTTCGATCAAACGACTTCGATCAAACAATGGTATTGAGTACAAGAATGATCTATTTCTACAAGTATGTCAAGATGAGGGCATTGTGCGACACTTCACTGTTCGGGATACACCACAGCAGAATGGGATGGCAAAACGTATGAATCGAACTATACTAGAGAAAGTTTGATGTATGTTGTCTAATGCTGGATTGGGCAAGGAATTTTGGGCTGAGGCAGTTACATATGCGTGCCATCTAATTAACCGGTTGTCATCAGTAGCAATAAATAGAAAAACTCCTATAGAGATGTAGACTGGTAAACCAATTACTAATTATGATTCTTTACATGTTTTTAGTTCCACAGCATATTATCATGTAAAAGAATCTAAGTTAGACCCAAGAACAATGAAAACATTATTCGTAGGTATAATTGGTGGAGTAAAAGGATACCGTCTCTGGTGTCCTGATACAAGGAAGATTGTTTTCAGTAGAGATGTGACTTTTGATGAATCAACCATGATGAAGAACAAGGATTCACAAAAGGATGACAAAACCAGTAGTAATTTGCAGTAGGTGGAGCTTGAAAAGGTTAATGATGATCCAGCTAATATTGAAGGAACAAATGATTAAGAAGTTTCGACCCAAGAACTTCTACAGCAACAAGATTCAATTGCATATAGAAGGGCAAGAAGAGAGATTTGTATGCCTGCTCGCTTTGATGATATGGTGGCCTATGCACTTCCAATTGCAGATGATGATGTTCCTTCCACTTACACAGAAGCAAGAAGTAACCCTGATGGTGTAAAGTGGAAGCAAGCTATGAATGAAGAAATGCAGTCTCTACATAAAAATAGGACTTAGGAGTTGGTGACACTGGCCAAAGGAAAGAAGGCAATTGGATGCAAATAGGTATATGCAAAGAAGGAAGGATTTCCTGGTAAAAATGAAATTTGATACAAGGCTAGATTGGTAGCAAAGGGTTACGCTCAGAAAGAAGGAATAGACTACAATAAAGTGTTTTCTCCAGTTGTGAAACATTAGTCTATTCAGATTTTACTAGCCTTGGTTGCGCAATATGATCTTGAACTAGTTCAGCTCGATGTGAAGACCGCATTTGTACACAGTGATTTGGAAGAGGAAATCTCTATGACTCAGCCAGATGGATTCAAGGTTGCTGATAAAGAAAATTGGGTTTGCAAACTGACAAAGTCGCTTTATGGATTGAAACAATCTCCGAGGCAGTGGTACAGCGATTTGATTAGTTCATGAAAGGGCAAATGTACACAAGAAATAAATTTGATCATTGCGTGTATTTTCAAAAGCTACAAGAAGGAATTTTCATATACTTGCTCTTATATGTTGATGATATGTTGATAGCATCTAAGAGTAAAGTTAAAATTGAGAGATTGAATATTCAACTCAACATTGAGTTTGAGATGAATTGAATATTCAACTCAACATTGAGTTTGAGATGAAAGATCTAGGTGAAGCTAAGAAGATTCTTGGCATGGAAATATGTAGAGATAGAGCTCATGGCAAAGTTAGCTTGTCTCAGAAGCAATATTTGAAGAAGGTACTACAGTAGTTTGGCATGAACGAGCAGACAAAACCTGTAAGTACCTCGTTGGCTTCTCATTTCAAGCTTTCTACACAACTATCTCTTTCAATGAACACAGAACAAGAATACATATTACAAGTTTCGTATTCTAATGCACTAGGTAGCTTGATGTATGCAGTGGTGTGTACAAGACCTGACATTTTACAGGCAGTTAGTATAGTGAGCAGGTATATGCATAATCCTGGAAAAGGACATTGGCAAGCTGAAAAAATAGATTCTACGGTATATTCAGAAGACCATGGATGTTGGATTACTGTTCAAGCAGGATACTACACTTGGTAAAGGTGTTATTTGGTACGTTGATTCTGACTATGCCGGTGATTTGGACAAACAAATATCAACCACCGGTTATGTGTTTACACTTACTAGAGGACCAATAAGTTGGAAGTCTACACTGCAGTCTATAGTTGCGTTGTCAACCACAGAAGTCGAATACATGGTTGTAACGGAG
The DNA here is from genome assembly GCA_005393395.2 of Gossypium australe. Taxonomy (NCBI): domain Eukaryota; kingdom Viridiplantae; phylum Streptophyta; class Magnoliopsida; order Malvales; family Malvaceae; genus Gossypium; species Gossypium australe. The sequence goes on along the minus strand of CM016614.1, from coordinate 126,585,667 downwards.
GCTGTAAAGGAAGCTATTTGGTTACAAGGTATGGTTAAAACCTTGGGATTGGTTCAGGAGCATATTAACGTTTATTGTGATAGTCAAAGTGCTATTCATTTAGCAAAGAATCAAGCCTATCATGCACGTACAAAGCATATCGACGTACAATTCTATTTTGTTCAGGAAATTATTGATGAGGGAAAAAATTCATCTTCAGAAGATTAAGACAACAAATAATCCCGCAGATATGATGACCAAGGTGGTAACAACAACCAAGTTCGAACTTGATCAATATCCTGCAAGTTTAACAGTTGAAGAAGGCACTATCAAGTATTGTTGACAAAGGCAGAAAGAATTGTATGAAAATAAGATTATCCTAATCAAATCTTCAAGGTAGAGATTATTGGCAATCATCCATACTTTGGAAAGTCAAATATATGGGTATCAAAATGTTGGCACTAGAAATCTGAGATTTAAAGCACCAAAAGTAGGATTGAGATTTGGCATGAGATATTTTTAATTTTTTGGTCCCTAATTGTATAGTGACTTTGCAAGTTGATCCCTGAACCTCAACTATAAATAGGCCTAACCATTTCTCATTTTCATCAACCCACATTTTCCATTCTCTACTTAAGACATTGTTCTCTCTCTTTGTAAATCTTCACTTGTATTTTGGAGTGAAATATATTTGATAGTGCCTGAGGACGTAAGCAAAATTTGCTGAACCTTGTTAAAATTCTAGTATTCTTTATTGTATTATTTTGCATATTTTGTGAGTGTGATTGTAGTGATTTATTGTGCTATTAAATTACGATAGAGGGATATTCTGGCTAGGAAAGACCTGGTACTTAAGCGATCCTTGTGATCCACCTCTCTTTCCTGGGAATTGAACTTAGTGTGATTTTTCAGTACAATAATTTTACTCTTTTGCACGCTTCTGCGCAACAAACATAAATATGTTATCACTTTCTTTTGTACTCGCAAATATATGAGATCGTTGGAAAGTAATACATTACAATGAAATTAACTTTGCTAAATGGAAGCAGTACAAGGATCAAACCCACAAAAAAATTAGACTTTTGGTGTCAAATATAATTAAACAACTACGCAACTTAAATAATTGAATAGACTAATTATAATATGAACTTATTTAAGGTAAGTACGATAATTGATAAGAATGATTTTCTTATGAAACTAATTTAAACTGACAAATCAAACAAATAGAATATATAGTACATTTTGCTATTATTCCAAAGAGTCGTAGTGGTGAAGAACAAAGTACCAACTCATTGTAAGCTTGTTTGATTAGTTTGGACATGCGAGTGGGTTACCAAGTTAGCTTTGCGATCGTAGTACTATCAAGTTAGAATAGTTGAAGGGGATGAGCCAAAGACAACTTGTGTAACGTGCTATGGCTTGTATAAGTTACTTGCAATGCCATTCGAATTTACTAATGCTCTAGCTATATTTTGATCTTTGATGAATAAGGTATTTAACCTCTCCTCAATCATTTTGTGGTTGTTTACCTTGATGATATTGTGATTTACTGTAAGCCGCTTAAGGAGCATGTGGAGCACTTGAGGGAAATATTCCAAATATTACATGAGAATGAACTTTATGTTAAATACTAGAAGTGCTCTTTTGCCAGCATTATGATGGGAACAAAGTTCAAGCCATTTTTTACTAGAAATGACCAAGGTAACAATGTTGCGATAATTCCTTAGGTTAGCGAATTATTATTGATGATTTGTCAAAGATTACTCTAATATCACCACACCATTGACAAACTTGCTAAAGAATCGAATAGTGTAGGATTGGAGCTTTGAGTGCTAGAAAGCTTTTTATCAAGTTAAGATGACCTTGTTAGAAGAGTTGGCATTTATCTTGCAAGATTATACCAAAATTGAATGAGATACATACGAATGAATCAGACTTTCTGATTAAGGGTGTGTCGATGCGGGATCACATTTAGCGGTTTTCAAGAGTGAAAAGCTTAATGTTAGTAAATGGTGGTACATAGTTTAAGAAAAAGAGATGATCGCATTAGTGCATTTGTTTGTGCATATGGAGACTATTTGTTGGGTCCCAAGTTTGTGTTATTTACAAATAATGTTGCAAATAGTTATTTTCTAACTTAGAAAAAGTTGTCTTCCAAGCAAATTGAAGTGAATTCTCTACCTAAGGCCACATAGTTTGAAGTAAATTTTCAACGTGAGTGTTTAGTCAGACTTAAGAAATTTAAAACAAATTCTCCATCTAGGGTCATGTGGTTTTGCTTGGTTAAAATTCAAGCCCATGACACAAAGTACAATGCGCATAGTTCACCTTCTCAAGCACTTGGATGAGGCACTCTTGTTTTATGAACTAGCCATCGACACCTCTTCAAGCATTCGAACTCTTGATAAAATCTAGAGACAAAAGACAATAACAACCTGTTGAAGGGTCCACTGCCTTTTTGTTAAGGGGAGGTTGGATTTATCAAGAGAAGCCTATAAAGTGTTGTTTGCTAGGAGCTGGTGGACCCTTCAATGAATTGATGTTGTCCCTTGTAAGGTTTTGTCTCCCTGCTATGTGGAGAGGCCAAGAACCTAAAAAAGCATCAGTGATAAGTTTAAAGACTAGGAGTGCCTTGTCAGGTGCCTGATAAGGAGAACTATGTATGTTGTTCATGATCACACACTAAGAAAATTTTATATTTGCGATTAGAGATTTCTTTGGTGGGTGACCATGTGCAATGTACATGGTTCGCCTTAATAAGCGTTTGACAAGATGCTTTCTCTCTGTGAACACACAACCAATGTTTATTTAAGTCACATTTTTAAACACTCGAGCTCTCGAAAAAGTCAGAAGACAAAACTTCTATTGAAAACAATACCCACTTATGGAGATATACTCTACCTCCCAATGAATTACACTTCATCTAATTAAAATTATTCTTTTAATATTGGATTATAAATATACCCATCCCAACACTCATTGACATATTATTATTAGTTAATGAAAGATATGGTTTATTAACATTAATAAATTAAATGATACATGTGGGTGAGGTTGAAAGAAAAAAGAAATTGCAGAAAAAATAGCATAATAAATAATATTTAGAGAAAAAGGGTGTACATTTAATAGAAAATTTAATTGATGAGAAATAGAAAGGAAAAAGAAAGATGCTTTGGATTAACATAATAGGGGGAATGATTATAGGAATTTAGGAAAGAAGAAGAGCACACATGCAGGTCACGTGGGTTCCGACAGTTCCTCACTGATTTGGTAAAGTTTTGTTTGTTTGTTTGGTTATAAATGTAGTCCTTTTCACTCTTCCCGAAATTTCACGGCGGGAATTGAGATATCAGAAATAAAAGCAATATATATATATTATACGACGCAGTGTTTTGTGTTTTTCCCTTATGATTCACGGCGTAAAGCATGGGTCAATGTGGCGACGAATTTAAGAGGCGAGTGAGCGACAACAACCAATCATGCCTGTCTGTTGCTAAGGACCACCACCACCACCACCACCTATTCCCTTATCCACATTTCCACTTCCATTCCTAATCTAATTATTATTATTATTTTGATTTCGTGATGTTAATAGCTTAACGAAATGCCACCCCTTTCCAAATATTAACACTGAAGCATTCATTATTTTCGGACAGCAACAAATTCCATTCTTAGCAGTGTATAGCAACCACAACCCCCTCCCCCTTTCATCTTTCCTCGTCTATTAATTGTTTATTTAAAAATATATGATATGTTGAAAATTGGTGTGTGTAAAACAACAAATAAGTATATCACATATTTTATTGTTAATTATTTATTTATTTATAATACTTTAGTTTTTATTGGGTGAAATTATTGAAATAAAACATTATTAAAATATTCATTATGAAAATTAATTAGTTAATATTTTTAAAATTTTAAATAAACAAATTTCTTAAGTTCTTTATTTGCAAATATTAACCTTGTGGAAATGGATAAATATTAACAGTGTATCAATATAATTGTAAACTATATTCTTAGTGATAATTATGTCACACTCTGAATAAATTTGTCAAGTAGTTTATTTCAATTAATATAAAGTTGCATAAGAAATTATTTTACACAAGTAAATTGAAAATAAATTAAGAGTACATAAATTCAAGGATGAATGAGCTTAATTAAAAATTTCTCTCAACAATGTTGATTTCTGTAGATTCACGGTGGAGGTTTTTTTTTTTTTTTTGAGATTTACTTTGGACTTTGGAGGCGAAAGTAAAAATGGGAGAATAGAGGCTATTGATATCTTCGTACCCCTATTAGATTTGGAAGCATGTGTCAAAGGGAGTAATTTTTGAGCAAGCATGGTAAGATATATCATTCCACATATCTCATTTCCAATCAGCTGTTGAAAAAAGTTGTCCATCCCAGTGTTTTTTTTTTGTTTTGGAGGTTTTAGCTCAACAAGCTCTTACAAATATCCATTCACCTAAAAATAATATTGAAAATTAAAATAATAAGAAAAATTAAAATTTTAAAATTAAAATACAATAATTAAATCTGTCTGAATCACTAAAACTATAATTTTTAAAAAGAAAAAGTTACAATTTTATTTGAAAAAGGGATATAAAAATGGGTTGTTAGAGTATATGGCATGGAGCCCAACTAAACTATGAATCAAGGCTTCAATTAGAGTGGATCAGGAATGGGCTTTATTCTACTATACAATTTAAGTTAAATATTATAATGGCCAATTATAGCCCATCTCAAAGTAACGGGCCTCTTCCATCAGCCCCCACCTGTCCACACAACACCAAACGTCCAAGTGAATATTATTAATATGAACGGGCCTCTTACACCAAACGTCCAAGAAAGAAAGAGAAACACTTTATATTTTTCTCCAATTTGGTCCTTCTCCATCCAATATACAAATCTCCACTCAAACCATTGATTTTTAAGCAAATTTCCAAGTGAAGTCAACCTTCCAACACTAGAATAAGCTTAGTTCTTATGATAGAATTTATGAGTTCATGGTGGAAGTGAAAGAAAGTTGAGAAAACGTGAGAAAGCAAGGTGACAAGAGAAAAAGAAAGAAAGTGGTGAAAGTGTTGTAGATAGAGGGAAAAAAGTGTCAAAGGAGTGCACGGAAGAAAAGAGAAGCAAATGAAGTAAAATCTAGTAAAAAATAGGAAAGTATTCTTATGAATTTTATTTACTTCTTAAGGATTAAATCGAAATATGTGGAAACTCGAGTGTAATAATTGTGAATTGAATTTAAAATAATATTAGTGCACAAGAAATAATGAAAGTATGAGAATTAAGTGAATTAAATACATGTTACAAGTTATATAAGAGAGTATAAGTAGAAATAATAGTGACATTTTAGTGTGAAAATGAGAATTAATATAAGAAATTTAAAGAGATAAGAAATTATATTGAAAAAGTGATAAGTGGTATGGGTTATAAATGAAAGTGATATATGTTCCATAAGAGAATTAGAAAAGTGAAGCAGTGAAGTTCATGATGAATAGGTATTTCAATGAATAAATTATAAAGTATATATATAAGTTGTGAAACTTGGTCATTAAGTGAATAAAATGGTGAAAATGATAAGTGGTATGCGAAATTAATGAAAGAATATTTCATGAATGGATTAAGCGATGAATGATGTGAATTATTTGTGTAGAAATGGGTGATATACCATAAGTGACATATGAAAGTGTTTATTTGAATTTGAAGTGTAAATGTGATGGAAATAAAAAGAAATGTTCACAAATAAATAAGATATTAAAAATGTCCTAGTAAACAAGGTAAAACTAGTGGGATATAAATGACATGCCATTAAAAATCTAATCTAGTGTGTTCATGCGATTAGTGCTTTGATCCTCGTGAATATTAACAAGTATGTGCTTGTGTTCCCTTGCACTTTTGTGCTAGTGATTATTAGCACTTACATACCCTAGTTTCTTAGCACTTTAGTGCTCGTGTTATTTTGCATATCCTTCTTAATTCTCCAGTATTTACTAAATGCTATGTGAACAAATATGCATAAAATGAATTAGTGTATTTAAATGAAATTAATTTTAAATACTATGCAAGTATAGAATTCATGTGAGTGCTTCTAAGCTTCTATGAAGCTTGACATGTTATTTTCAAATGCATACGTTGGAAAAAGACATCGAGTGCAAAGAGTTCAAGTGTAGTTATTCTAATCACACCTCATCAACATTGCAAGATTTGTGAAGTATGGACATTAAATCATGGTACTAGTGTTGCATATACTTAGGTATTCAAATTTATATGAAAGTGTTTAAATAGATTAGAAATCCTATCACTCATATGAGCGTGAAAACCACAAATTTAGAAGGTAAATGTGTGCTTAAAAATAACATACAATAAATAATAAAATGTATAGTTTGAAACTGATTAATAATAACACATGAAATATGTACGATGTTAAAATGAAAAAAATAGATTAAAATTATTTATCATGGTGTTGTCGGTGTCGAGAAAACTTATGACACTAATTCAATCAAATACATTAATATATATGTATAATTGATGGAGGTAATAAAGTGTGCATGATAAACATTGAAATGTATAAACATAACATATAATGAAATATCACATGCGAATGCATGTGAAAACCATGTATTTAGAACACATATGTGTTTTTTAAAAATAACATACAATTGGTTGAAATATATGCGTACACAGATTTACAATTAATGAAAGTAACAAAGTGTACACAATAAAATTAAAATATATAAAAATATCAAAATAAAACTTTAGTTGAGTAGTAAATTAAAAGTTTTACTTAGACCTTATCATGGGCTGGGCTACTAGCCCAGGCTCGAAAACCTGCTAAAAATTTGGAGGGTTTGGGTAAAAATATTAGGCCCAAAAAAATAGGCCCGTTTAAAATATGATGTAAAGCCCAAATTTTGCCCGGGGCCCAAGCAAAACCAAATAAATAAATTAAAAAACAAAGTCCAGTTTATTTTACAAACAAGACCCAAAACATCAACCCAATTATAGCCCAACAATAATAAACCCTAACCCAAATTCAAGCCCACAACATTAAAATTTTCAGAAAAAAATCAAAACCCTAGGGCAAGCTTCAGCCGCCGCTCCTCCATGCTGCACGCCACGTCAGCTCCTTCGTACACCACATCGCGCCTCCACGTCACTTCGTACCTGCAAGAAAGGACAAATAGACAGCAAAGAAAGAATAACAGAAGGAAAAAAAAACGTTGTATCTTTTATTTTTTTCATTTTTCGGCTATAAAAATGGAAGAAAATGAATGTATTTTTTTTACTCACGAAAATATCAATACCATAAAGCAGATCAGCAAAAAGGTTCATTTTTATCTTCTTCTTTTTCTTTACATTTTTCTCTGTTTTTTTTTTTACTTTTTGAATCTGTTCTTATATACATATAAAGGTTTTTTTTTTCTTTTTTTAAACTATACATAAGTCTTAAAATATAGTATAAAAAAAGGAAAAAAAATTACCTTTTTGAGCTTGGACTGCCGTGCGCGGCGACCCCGATGGTGGCGAACCGGGGACAGCGCGAGTGGGCTAAAACCCTAGCAGAGAAAAGAACCCCCCTTTTGTTTTTTAAAGCAACAACAGGAATGAAAAAAAAAATTTACCTTTTATAAAGAGATAAAACGGCGTCGTTTAGGACCTATTTTAGTGGCCTCAAAACAGCTTCGTATAGGACTACCCGCGCGAGAACCGACCCGTTTTAGGGGGGATCCGCGCGTTTTTGTTTAATGGGGTATTTATTTTGCCGGTCCTTCCGCCTTTTTAGTTGTTTTGATTTAGTCCTTTTACTACCTTTTTTTAGTTTTTTAAATTTGTCCATAAAATTTGTGTGACTTTTTGATTTAGTCCTTGGTTTGCCGATCCTCTAGGGAAGGGACGCATGTCCAGGGCATGGGTTTATTGCCTATTTGGTCCTTTAACCTTTTGCGCCTTTTAGTTATGGTCCTTTTCTTTTTAGATTTGCCCCAAAATTCCGTTTTAAGTTCAATTTAGCCCTTCTTTGGTTATTTTTGCAATTATATTATAAAATAATAAAAATAATAATAATATTAATACTATTTATTTATATAATTAACATTTTAATTATATTTACTATTAATTTTATTATTACTATATTAACATTATATATTTATTGTATTATTATTATTAACATTTATTATTATAATAACTTTGTTATTATTACTATTACCGTAATATTTATTTGCTTAATATTTTAAATACACTTATTCATTATCATTTTATTACTTATTTATACATCTTTCTATATATTTTTAAAACCTCAATTTTTTTATTAATGTCACCATCATTATTATTAACATTATGATTTTTAATTTGTGTTACGTTACATTTGCTTATTGATTTGTTTAATATTAATCCTTTAGTTCTAAATTTTTAGTTCTTTTTTTAATTATTATTTTTCATGTATTTTGGCTTGTTATTTGATCTTCGTCCTTTATATTGTCATGCATTAATGCATTTATTATTAGTCTATTATGAGTATTAGTACCGTAATTCATTTTTGCATTTTACTATAAAATCGTGTTACATTTATCTTTGTCCGATACAATTTTTTTTAATTAACCAATTTTTTGTAATTTGAGATTCGAGAAAATTGTACCCTAACTTATTGGGTTTCGATTTTTCTCGTCGAGCCTCAAGAACCGATTATTTTTTTTTAAAAAAAATCAAAGCGTATAAGTTAAATAAAAACTTATTCTTGGAATTCAAAAATGTTGTTTCCTAACTCATTAGATGTAACATTTTGTTATCTCGAGGCAATGATTTCTAAAAATAAAGGCAATATTCTGTATTTGGAATCTTGAGAAATTGTGTCCTAACTTACTGGGTTCCGATTTTTCATTTGACCCAAATAACCGAATATTCTTTTTAAATTTAAATGCATGGGTTTTAAAAGTCAAAAGATAAACTTAGTTTCGAGGATTTGAAATGTCGTATCCTAACTCACTGGGCGTGACATTTTACTTCTTCGAAATAAGCGAGTCTCAACATCCAATTTAATTTATTCGAGTTTTTTTTAAACAAAGAGGATCGTATTTTAAAATCTTTTCATATTTTCGACATTAAGATGTTAACCAATCAATTCGATACCAATTTTGGGCGTTACGAGGGTGCTAATCTTTCCTCATGCGTAACCGACTCCTGAACTCATTTTCTCGAATTTTGTAGGCCAAAATCATTGTTTTAATCAAAAGGTTTTAATGATCAATCTCAAGGTGATCCGATCACACCTCGAAAAAAAGATCAGTGGCGATTCTATTTTTGTTTTTAAAGTCAACCCTGTTTTTTCAAAAAAAAGGTTTCGACATATGGGTTAGACTTGGGCTTGAACATTCAAGGCTTGAGTTTGGCCCGACTCATTTTTAAAGTTTATAATACTTATATATATTATATATTATATCATTTATAGCACAATAAAAATATAAACCTATAAAATATAACACTATTTAATGCAAACATTAAATAATGTTAAGATGACTATATAAAAAAAAAAAATATTAAATATTAAATAAAATAAAATAAATATATATTTTTTAAAATTAAAAATAATATGGGTGGGCCTAAAATGGACTTGGTTAGTCTTTTACAATCATGGGCGGGCTTGGGCAAAATTTAGGCCTATATTTCATGTCGAGCCTAGCTTGGGCAAGCATAAAATATATTAATATCATGCTTAAGCCTGACCCGAACCCGGCCCAACCCGACCTATAAGCACCTCTAGTTTTACTAATGCAATTAGTTTAAGTTTAAATCCCATAATATGCATATTTTTATTGATTTTTAAATAAAAATACTAAAAGTAACATCAAATAATATAACTTATTTTAATTACGGAATGACATTTTTGTAGGTTTTATAATCGAGTTGGTGGCGTAGTTGAGAGTGACACCAACTCAATTAGAAACTTAAATAATAATATAGAAAGATGAGTTGTGTTTAAGCGAGTGTTTTGAACTTTTCCGATAAATTAATTAGAGATTGAAGAGTTACATGATGATCTGAATGATCTTTTGGAGTAGTTTGAGGTCTAACAATGATTAAGGATGAGTACTTTGAGGTCTAACAATGATTAAGGATGATTGAGAAGGGTTAAGGTACGAAGTGGTACGTTTTGAAGTGTCTTTAAGCTTGGCTTTAGCTACCTTGCATCTAAGTCTTGATATTTGGGGTTTAAATATCAACACTTACAAACTTTGAGCCTAAAAATCTATAATAACTAACCCAAGTTCGATACTTAGGGCGCAAGTCTTGGGACTTGCTTCATTGCTCCAAGAAAATGTTGTTTTTAGGCCTTAGAATGCTCCTGCTTCATAGTAGAACCATTGGAATGGTTTTAAATGTCATATTCATGTGTAAAAAGTTGAGAAGTGTTATAGGTAAGTAAGTCTGACATCTCTTGCTCAATCTAGAAATTAGACTCCTCTAAAGGGTGTTACAATACTATAATTTAAATTGGACATCAACTTTATTGGAAAAATTACTAAATTACACATTTGGAATAAGTTATATTCTTACAATGATACATTTGTCTTTGTACATTTTAAATAAAATCAATAAAAATATTGCAAATTATGATGTTTGAACTTATGCCATCAACATCAATAATATCTCAACTTTACCTATGAGTCAATCGTAACTTGAGTTTAATGTTATAAGTTAACTCGATACTAACTTAAGAAAAATGACAATATCATGATAAACAATTGGAATCCATTTAATATTTTTGATCTGATGTATTTATCTATTTAAATTCCTTTTACTTACAATTTAAACTATTTTTATCTTTTTTTTTATTTTATTTCCGTACATATTGCATGTGTTTATATTATTATTATATATTATTATTATTATTAACTAATTTCAAATATTATATTTCACTATTTATTATATATTATTTCTAAATCTTAAATACATGATTTCTAATAGTAAGTAAAAAATTATATATTTTATGCTAATAAATAATATCATTGTCTATATTAGTTTTTTGAATAAAAAATTAATGCATAAACTATCTAGATTTGGTTCATTTTCTGTTTGAATATATGAGAAATGATTGTATAAAACTAAGATTTGTCATTTCAACATTTTCATCTTAAATTTTAGCATTTTTATTTTAAAAAAAAATTAAATCCAATATAATATGCTAAAATTTAAGATGAAAATACTGAAATAACATTAAATTCTTCAAAAGGAATACAAATGACATAATACTCCGATTTCATAAAATCCTTTTTTCTTCGATATATATTCCAAAAAAAATGTTTTGTTGAAATCTTACCAAAAATTTAAACCAAAAGAAAAGAAAAGAAAATCAGATAGTTAATTTTTACCTTCTCTTTTTTAGATTCTTTGCCATGCTTCAATTCGAATATTGTTGATCTCTTTTTCTTCTTTTACTTTTTTATTAGGGGTTATTTTATTATCTCGTGTAAATGTGGGATAATCTCGGGGGTTCCAAAAGGTCAAAGAGAGATGTGGCACCCAAGGCAGGCACCTGACCTAAGCTATATGAAATAAAAACATGGTTTATAACCCTAATTATTCTTTAAATATAATATTTTTATCATACTCTAAAATGAATGTCATATTGTAAATTTTATTTGTTAAAATTATTTTTTTAAAGTAATTATGGCTCTATTTTTATTAAATAATTTCATTATAAATTTTGATCATAAATAAGAGGAAAATCTGTTTCAACGCACTCGAATTTACATTCTCTTATATTCTCAAGAATGTCATATCAACTAAGTGAAGACTTGATCGGCAACTATTCTATACATAAAATTCGAATCATACATGAACACACTTTAATGTGTTATTTTATTTTTTAAAAACACTTTATTTTTCACCTATATACTTTCTTTCTTTTCATTATATACTTTCTTTCTTTTCATTAAAGATATCTTGATATATAGTGTGTGTTAGATTCCCTAGAATGCACAACACGATATATATACGGATAAAATTTGTGATTATGTGGTCTAGAAAGTCAATAGCTTTGGTTGATACGTTAGGGTCAATTCAATGTAAATTCAGGTTTTTCAACTCAGTCACGCTAGCTTCTTATTCCAACTCAACTCATATATAAAAAAGAAAATCATTGAAAATGTTGGCAATGTCATTCATCATATATATGAAAGGGACCCAAGAAGGGAGCTATAATGGATGAGCAACTCATCCCTCCATGTCAGGCCACTTCTCTTTTAACTAGGAGTTGCTCCATTTCGTCTTTCTCTTTCCTTGATGACCTTTACCTTTTTCTTCTCTCAATAATTCATCCATTATATTTTTTCTCCTTTTGATGCCTCCTCCAAAACCTCTTTTTCCATCTCCTTTTTCTTTACTTATTCATCCAATACCATTTTCAGTCTTCTCACCTCTAATTAAACCTTATACTTTGGATATAAACTAATCAAAAGGGTGCAAGAAAAAAATGGTGGAGTTTGGTTATGAACAGCTTGTGAAAGCGACCCAAAGTTTCTGTCCGTCAAGACTGATTGGCAAAGGCAGCCATGGAGCGGTGTATCAAGGTGTTCTTCAGGACAACCGAGTAGTAGCCGTGAAGAGGTCATCTATCAATGGTGTTGAGGCACAACGTGACAACTTGAAGAAGCTAGAAAATGAAATATCTATACTCTCATCTTTACGTCAAAGTTGTAATGTCATCAGCTTTCTCGGAGCGAGTCATGACACGGTCCAGAACGACAAGCTTTTGGTGATGGAGTTGATGCCTAATGGTTCTTTGCATGATTTACTACACGTTGCAGCCACCCCTCCTTCTTGGCCTCAACGTGTAGAGATCGCTCTGCAAATCGCAAGGGCGGTTCAGTTCCTTCACGAAAGCAAGCCTTTGGTTATCCATAGGGATATTAAATCTGCTAATATTTTGTTTGATTCAAACTGGACTGCTAAGTTGTGTGATTTCGGACTCGCCATCTCGCCGGCAGACTCGCTGAGTGAGGCCACTCAACCAGCAGGTACGATCGGGTACTTGGACCCTTCGTACACCGCCCCCAATAAACTAAGCACTAAAAACGACGTGTTCAGTTTTGGGGTAGTTTTGTTAGAGATCATTAGTTGCAGAAAGGTAATTGATGTCACTAAAGCACCGGCTTCCATTGTTGAATGGGCAATTCCTTTAGTGAAAAAGCAAAGGGTGGTGGAAATCTGCGACTCCAGGATTCCATTTCCGATGTACATGGAAAGCAGGATAAGGAGAATATTAAGCGTGGCATCACGTTGTTTATCTGACAAGGAAGAGCGCCGTCCTTCAATCGGAGAAATCATTGTGGCAATGGAGACTTGTTCCATTGAACCCGTCAGAAGTATAACAGCCTGGAATAGCGTCATACAGTACTTGGTTCAACTCAAGAGGCGGCGAAAGCTGAGTGGGGAATATTGCAGAAGGTCAGCCGTTTATTCGACCCGACAAGGTGAAGATGTTAATAGCCATGTTTCGACGGGGAAAGTAGTGCTGCTGAAGGAGATGTTAGCAGATGTTAGATTGAAATGAGTTTAGTTGAAGCTGAGTTGACTCGGTTGTGAGTGGGAGATGAGTCAAAAATGAACTCGTGTGGGTCAATGGGTTTGGTTTGGTTGCCTTTATTTGCCTATATATAATGCTGGTTTTAATCAAAACAACATGCATTCCAAACAGAAGATTCCCGAAAAGTTGGTAGCCAAAGAATATAAGAAAGCTTCGTTTGATGCCCTGTCATTCCCTGTTCATGTCTATACTTTATTTATCTTTTCCTATATATATATATATAAAATAAACTGGTTCTTTTATTTATTTAAAATTTCATATATATTGGTATGATATTAATACTTCTAGGGAATATTAACTTCCTTTTCTACTGTAAAAGAAGCAAATGAATAAATTTTGGAAGAAGCACATTACATCCAACGTAACATATTTGTTAGAATTATGTGTCACGAAGTCTGTTTTGAAAATTTTAAATTATAACTCATTTGTAAAAAAAATAACATAGTCCTTCATCTCTATAGATCTTTATTCACCACTAAACTCGATTGGGGGGTGCGGGGGTGAATGCCTCATGGTACCGACCTTGCCGCACAAGATGAATCCATATAAGACTACAAGTTCTTCTATTAGATGTTAATTATAATTAAAAGGTTGCTTAACCCTTAAAATGAGTGTAAAAAACTTATTGTATTATTGTGTTTTTAGTAATTTATATGGGATTTTCACTTAAAATTTATATTTTTTTATTTTTCTTTTTTATTACTTTACGATTATGCTACTATCGTTAGTGATGAATAGCGCAATGGAGAGGAGGCAGGTTTAAAAGTAAAGATAACAAATATTATAATACCTAAGAAATTAAATACAAATGCATGAGAATCAATAAAGTGGACACGTGAAATATGAAACCAATGGTGATGGGTATTAAAATATTTTATTACTCAATGTCTTTAAAGATTACATTAATTTGGACAGGGAAGATGAGAAATCTTTGGGCACGTTAAAGTTTGTGCAACAGGCCAATTGGCAGAAATGCTTGCCACTTAATTTGTTTTATATTCATTAGAGGAAACTCTCACCTCATCCCAATTCTAATATCTCAGCTTCAAATTCTACCTACTATCTACTCTTATCACTTGGCTTTCTTTAATGAAATTATTTTACTTGACCTCTTTTGATGTTCCACAACCTTTTTCGAGTTATTTAGAGATAAAGCTTGCAACTTCAACTACTTTGTTTGGATATCGTAATCGAAGGAGTTCGTCTCATTCTCCCTTCTTTCAAAATGTTTGTCCTCAAATATGCATCTATGCCGAAAGGAGAAAAATAAAATAAAAAATCATTAAAAATAACACTAACTCCATGCTCACCTAGCAACTCAATCTTGTAGAAGTTGTCGTTGATCTTTTCCTAAACTTTGAAAGGACCACCTCCTCTAACATCATCTTTTAATTTTTTTTGTATAAGGAAACCTCTCTTTCCTCCTATGCACCCACACCTAACATCAAAGCTTGAACAGCTTTGTTTGTGCTCTTTATTGGCTTGTGCATTCACTTTATTTCTTTTCTCAATTTGTTTTAACTGTCAAAATTATGTTTTTTGAAAAAACATAAGGTCGACTTTAAAAAAACGAAAATGGAGTCGCCACCAATTTTTCTTTGAGGTGTGATCGGATCACTTTAAGATTGATCTTTAAAACATTTTGATTTATTAAACAATGATTTTGGCCTACAAAATTCGAGAAAACGGGTTCGGGAGTCGGTTACGAACGAGGAAGTATTAGCACCCTCGTAACGCCCAAAATTAGTACCTAATTGATTAATTAACATCTTAATGTCGAAAATTAATTTGAAAAGATTTTAAAATACGATCCTCTTTATTTAAAAGAAAACTTGAATAAATTAAATTGGATGCTAAGACCCTCTTATTTCGAAGAAGTAAAATGTCACGCCCAGTGAGTTAGAATACGACATTTCAAATCCTCGAAATAAAAACTTATGCATTTAAGTTTAAGAAGGATATTCGGTTATTTGGGTCAAATGAAAAATCGAAACCCAGTAAGCTAGGGCACAATTTCTCAAAGCTCCCAAATTCCGAGCATTGCCTCATTGTGAAAACATTTTGAACCAGAATGTAGCAATAAAATGAAATGCATTTTTATTTAAAACGATGTTTTGTGAATAAAATCATTACACCAATAAATTACAAGATACAAATACTAAAAGGAACACTTCGAGAAAATTACACGACACACTAATCTTCAATGCTAATACAAACAATCAAAAGAAAGTATTGTCGAAACCATTTTTTTGAAAACGGGAATCGACTAGGTTTTTGAAAACAAAAATAAAACTGGAGTCGCTACCGATCTTTATTAGGTGTGATCGGATCACCTTTGTTTTAATAAAATGTTTTGATTTACTAAAACGATGTTTTTGGTCTACGAAATTCGAGAAAAACGAGTCCGGGAGTCGGTTACATGCGAGGAAGGATTAGCACCCTCGTCACGCCCAAAATTGATACCAGATTGATTAATTAGTGTTCTTAATGTCGAAAGTTGAAAACCGAGAACGAATTTAAAATACGATTCTTTTTAAAAATATTTGAATTTTCTCGAATTGGATATTAAGATTCTCTCGCTCCGAAGGAATAAAATATTACATCCAGCACGTTAGGACAAGACAATTTAAATCCTCAAATCCAAGATCATCTCATGATTCCCGAGACTCATGCATTGAAAATATCAAAAGGATATTCGATTATTTGGCCAAGCGAAAAACCAAAACCCAGCACGTTAGGGCACGATTTCTCGGTTCCAAACACAGAATATTGCCTTTATTTCTCCTTTTTTGAAGATTTTTTTTTAAAAAAACGATAGCGGGTATAATATTTGAATGGCACGCGTTATGTTGTTTGAAGTAAGATAAAACGGCCTATATCGGATAAATATATTGGGGTTTGATTCACTATACAATGGCACAGTAGTAATGATCAAGGAACAACAATACATGAATAAAACACTATACGAATGAACAACAATGATATAAAAATACGGATAAACAAATTATAATACACAATGGCAATAATCACACAACATATATCGCTTAAACATTAATCAAAGACAAAAGAATTAAATAATATACCTAACAATTTAAAAAGAAATAATGTAAGGGCAAATTAAAATTAACAAAATGTAAATCAATTTACAATGATAGTAAATGAACCAAAAAAGATGTGAAAAAGAATTTTGAAGTCAATAATGTACGAAACAATTTTTTTTGCAAAAGATGATATATATAAAAATAAATTTAAGACAAATAATGTATATACACAAAAGGGTAAATTGAATAATATAAAAAAATTTAATAAATAATAATGAAACATTTTAAAATAAATAAAATGGAGTTTAAAATAAGGTATATAAAATAATTGAAAATAATAAAACAATTTCAAATAAATAATACATGAACACAAACTCAAAATAAAATATATGGAAAACCATTCAAAACAAATAATATATATTCAAAATAGCTTAAAATAAATAATACATAAAAATTTACAAATAAGTAATGTATATAAAAAGGAGTTTTTTTTTAAAAAATAAATAAATAAATAAATAAACAGTTTAACAAATTTAGGATGACATATAAAATAGTTTAGATTAAATAACATTTAGAAAAAAGGAATAATGTATATAATAACTTGAGAATAATATAACAAGCTTAAAATAAACAATGTATAAAAAGAAATCTAAAATAAAGAATAAAAAACAGTTTTAGCTAAGTAATATATATACAAAATTTAAAGAATATCATAAATGAAATAATGTATTAATATATAATAAGGCAGTTTAAGAACAAATAAAATATATATATAAAAAAATAACGTATGTAAGACAAATCTTAAAATAAACAATATATGTAACAATTAATGATAACCAAATAATTTTTTTAAAGAAAATAAGCAAATAAAAGAAGTAAATGAATTAAGGACGGGGATGAAAACAAGCTAAAATTTTGGGGTGCACAATATAAACACTGGAAAGTTAACCAAGGATCCGAATGAAGCGCGCTGAAACTAACAGGGACTAGATGGGAAAATATTCCCTTGGTTCCCTGCGCACATTCAACATGACCACCCTAAAGGACCGAATTGAAAAACCGCACGAAATCAGAGGGCCAAATCCAAAAAAAAAAAAGAAAAGAAATAAAGCCTGATCAAATGGCACTACAAAAGGGAGGGACCAGAAGCGTAAATCTCCCTTTTAAGGTAGGAACACGCAGATTCATACCCCCCAGACAACTATTTCATTCAATGTTTTAAAACCCATTTTTATTCTTTATTTTGCAACCCTTTTTTTTTTAAAAAGGAAAAGGTTTTAAAACCACTCATCTCTCTCAGCCTCTCCTCTATTTCTGGCCTCACACCCAAATCCGGCCAGGGCTCCGTAGTCGGGCCACCGTACGCAGTGGCCAGTGGTGCGCGAACATGGGCTTTTCAGCCCCGTTTCGATTCGGTTTGAGGGCTTAGCCTTCCTGGCTAAAAAAGCGAAAGAAAAAAAGGCCATCGATCCCTTTTAGTCCGATTTAGACACCGGAGTGAGGAGTCCCGACGATCAGGGGATGATTCAGGTATTTTCTTTCCCCTTCTTTTTTGTTATTAAGGATTTTTTAAAAAATAATAATAATAATAGAAGAACAAAGATAAACATAAAACAAAAGGAAAAAAAAAAAGAACCAAACAAAACCTTTTAAAACTTCAGATCTATTCTTTTTTGATCTTTTTCTTTTTTCGTTTTTTTTTTTTGTTTTTACTTCCGAAAAATCTACTACAATCGTTTTGGATTCGGGCTTATATAGCCAAAATAAAAAATACAATATCCCCTGTTTCTTTGCTTTTCCATTACTGTTTATTTCTACCTTCTATTGCCCTGTTCCTGTTTCTTTTTTCTCTGCAGGTGAGGTCAACGAGCCTTGGGCGGTGTACACGCCGGTGGCAGTACATGAGAGCGGTACGGAAGTCAGAAGAAGATGTGGCGCTAGGGAGCAACTAGGGTTTCATTTTTCTTTTCTGTTTAATGTTCTTTTGGGCCATTGGGCAATTTTGAGCTTTATTTTATTGGATTTATTTTTTTTCTTGTTATGTGGGCCGGGCAAAAATGGGCCTGTACAGCTGCCCCTCTTTGCTCATTGTCGTGAAATGAGAATGGAGCAAAGATTTTAAAAGGACCAATTTTGCCCGGTCTTGCTGAGTCTCGGCGCTTCTTTCCTTCTTCCTCGAGTAACCTCGCTTTGACCCACTGCAACTTCAGAAGTATAAGGCTGGGGCTTCAATCTGCTTCACTGCAACTTCAGGAAGATAAGATTCGCCATAATTTGCAGCTTTAATCTGTTCCACTGCAACTTCAGGGAAATAAGATTCATAACTTCAACCTACTCTACTGCATCTTCAGGGAGATAAGGTTTGTGGTTTTAATCTGCTCCACTGCAACTTCAGGGAGATAAGATTTGTGGTGACAACTTTGAGTCGACCTGCTGCAACTTCAAAGGTATAGGACTTGTAATTCGTAGTTTAAATATGTTCCCCTACAACTTTAGGGAAATAAGATTCGTTATCTTCAGTCTACTTCACTGCAACTTCAGGGAGATAAGACTTGTATCTTCGATCCACTTCACTCAGGAAGGCAAGATCTGCTATCTTCAATCTGCTCCACTGCAAACTCAGGGATGCCAGACTAGTATCTACGATCCGCTTCGCTCAGGAAGGCAAGATCTGCTATCTTCAATCTGCTTCACTGCAAACTCAGGGATGCCAGACTGGTATCTTCGATCCGCTTCGCTCAGGAAGGCAAGATCTGCTATCTTCAATCTGCTCCACTGCAAACCCAGGGATGCCAGACTGGTATCTTCGATCCGCCTCGCTTAGGAAGGCAAGATCTGCTATTTTTAATCTACTCCACTGCAAACTTAGGGATGCCAGACTGGTATCTCCGATCCGCTTCGCTCAAAAAGGCAAGATCTGCTATATTCAATTTGCTCTGCTGCAAACTCAGGGATGCCAGACTGGTATCTTCGATCCGCTTCGCTCAGGAAGGCAAGATCTGCTATCTTCAGTTTGCTCCACTGCAAACTCAGGGAGATAGAACTGATAGCTTAAATCTGCTCCGCTGCTTCATGGAGATAAGATTTGTCGTTCGATCTTAGTCCACTATTGCTTAGGGTGACAAGATCTACAATCTTCGACCTATTCCACTGTTGGTCAAGGAGATAGGACTGGTGGCTTAAATCTGTTCCACTACTGCTTAGGGAGACGAGATTTGCCGTTCGATCTTGGTCCACTACTGCTTAGGGTGACAAAATCTACAATCTTCGACCTATTCCAGTGCTAGTCAGGGAGATAGGATTGATGGCTTAAATCTGTTCCACTAGTGCTTAGGGAGACAATATTTGTCGTTCGATCTTGGTCCACTACTGCTTAGGGTGACAAGATCTACAATCTTCGACCTATTCCACTGCTGGTTAGGGAGATAAGACTAGTGAATTCACCGATGTTGCTACATCATCCTTTGGGGGACATATCCTGTAAACTCGGTTTTATATGCCTATATTTATGCCAAATGATTAGGATGCTATGATCAGAATGAATCTAATGCTCCTAACTAAATGTATTATGGATGGCATTTGCATGAATGCAGAATGTCATGAGAATGATCCCTTTTTTAAATGTATAATGATTAGGATGCAATTACCAGAATGAATCTAATTCTCCTAACTAAATGATATTAGGGATGACATTTGCATGAATGCAGAATGTCATGAGAATGATCCCTTTTTAAATGTATAATGATTAGGATGCAATTACCGGAATGAATCTAATTCTCCTAACTAAATGATATTAGGGATGACATTTGCATAAATGTAGAATGTCATGAGAATGATCTCCTCCTTTTTGCTTTTTTTTTTAATGTACAATGATTATGATGCAATGATCGGAATGAATCAAATGCTCCTAATTGGATGTGTATGAATGATATTTACATGAATGCATGAGAATGATCCCTTTTTAATGTTTGGGTTGTCATTGCTCGTGGTTCATCAAGGTTCTATCACTGATGCGTTACCATGCTTTCTCGTTCAGCTGGTATCTTTGACAGAAAACTCAAAGAAACAATCATATTTTGCTCAAATGACTTGCCCCAATGTAACTTCAAGGTCCATTCTATGGTACCTATGGGACTTTAAGGCTTATACCATCTTCAGACCCTCTCACTGCAATTCAGGGGTATAGGATCTGAATCATTTCCCACCAATTTGGTCTGTTACAATTCCCCGGATGCCATAGCCAGATATACATGTTTGCAGAATGTAATCACCAATTTGGCCCGGGTCTTTAACCCAGGGCCCAAAACATAAAATTTTAAATGTCCATTTACAAACCCAGGCTCAAGGCCCAATTTACAAATTAAAATGAAATCAGACCCAGATACTAAGCCCAAATCCCCTAACCCATTTACAACCAAACCCTAGCCCATTCCCCCTAAAAACTTTCAGCCAACCAAACCCTAACCCTTGCGCCGCTCGTCCACTACAACTGCCCCTCCACTAGGCGCCGCAACTTGCAGCATTCACGCGCACAATCGTCGCCCCATACCTCCCTGTTTTCGGCCACTGTCGCGCCTGCAAGAACAAGACAAGAATAACAGCGAACAAACCAAAAACAACGAATAAACGAGGGATTTTTGTTTATTTTTCTATTCGGCTATAAAGCCTTCAAGAAAGAATGTAAAAAGGGCATTTTTTTTTCTTTTTTTTGGGCAATCAATAAAAAGAAACAGATCCAAGAAACAAAAAATCAGAAATCAAAAAAGAAATTAGATCTACATTAATCGAAGGTATTTTTACTTCCTTTTTTGGTTTTTTAGTTCGAATCTTTTGTTCAATATAGATAGATAAAAAAAAAAAAAGAAAACACATAAGAGAAAAACAAGAAGACTGACCTGAAGAAGCCGTTCGTTGTGCGCGGCGGCCGTTCGTGGCGATTAACGGCGGTCCCCAAAAGGGTTTTGAAACCCTAACGCACAGAAAGAGCATCCCCTCTTTCTTTTTGAACTTCAGCAACCGAAATAAAAAAAAAAAGAAGGGAAGAATCGGCACTAATAGCAGCTTCGAAACGCTGCCGTTTCAATGGGTTCCCCCAGGCGCCAAAACGGCGTCGTTTGGGGGAACCCGACGCGACCCGACCCGTCTTCACCCAGGGTCCGCGTGTTTCTGCATAGTGGGATATTTACCCATCTGGTCCTCTCGCAATTTTTACCTTTCCAATCAGGTTTTCACTATTTTAAAATTTGCCCCAACATGTTTTCTCCGTTTCCAATTTAGTCCTGCGTAAAGCGCAGCGCGTAGGTTGCAGGGATAATTTCCCATACAGCCCCCCATCTTTTGAGCGCATTGCAAATCAGCCCTCCCTCTTCATTTTTTATTTTAAATCGACCCCAAAATCATGTTTTCTATCCAATTCGACCACCCCTTTATTATTATTATTATTTACTTTATTATTTTATTATTACTACTATATTATTAAATTATTATTATTATTATTAGTTACTACTATTAGTATTATCAGCTATATATGTTCACTGTTGTTATATTATTTTAGTCCTAATGTTATAGTACCATTATCATTATATTATCATGATTATTATCGCATTTATATTACTATATTATATATATCCCGTATTATTAGTATTATTAATTATTATTATGTCATTAGTTTGTATATATTATTATTATTACTATATTTACTATTGTTGTTATTATTATTATTATTATATTATTAAGTTGTACATACTCCATATGATTCTATTATTATTACTATTATTTTATCTACTTCTTAACATTATTGTCATTTTTAGTACTATATATTAGTATGCTGTATATACTTCATATTTTTTGTTATTATTACTACTATTAGCACTATTACCATTATTTCATTTTTATGTATATATCTTATTATTATTTCGTTTAACTAACTTTATTATTATATTGTTATTATCACTATAGTTATATTATTATCTCGTATGTATTTTGTATTATTATTATTATTATTATTATTATTATTATTATTATTAACTACCATTATTATTAGTTACTATTAGTAATATTATTAGTTATATATATATATTTACTATCATTATTGCTATTATTATGTTTATTTTATTTAACATTATTGCATCATTATTTATTATTACTAGTACTATATATTATCGTGTTGTACATATTTCGTATCATCGTTACTTTCACTACTACATTATATTAGTATATATATATATTTTATTACTATTATTATTATTACTATTATCATTACGGAATTATTACTTGTACATAATTTATGTTGCATCATCATTATTCATTGCATGACTCTATTCCCATCTTCAAATCACGTTTCTTTAAAACATTTTTATATCAATTTTAAAATAAAAATTTTTTTCAAAAAAAACGAGGCAATATTCCGTGTTTGGAAATCCGAGGGACCGTGCCCTATGTGTTGGGTCTCGGTTCTCTTGCTTAACCAAATGATCGGATAACCTTTTGTTATTTTAATAAATAAGTCTTAGGGACGGAGAGACGACCTTGGATTTGAGGATTGAATTATCGTGTCCTACGTATTGGATGTGATATTTGGTCCCTTCGAAACAAGGAAATCTTAATATTCTAAGAAGACTCAAGCGTTTCCAAAAAAAAAACCCGAATTTCTAAATTCATTTTCTAAATTCTTTTCTTTAAAAAACCTTCGACATTGGGACATCAATCAATCAATTTGGTACCGATTTACGGGCGTTGCGAGGGTGCTAATCCTTCCTCGCACGTAACCGATTCCCGAACCTGTTTTCTCAAGTATTCGTAGACCAAAACCCCGTTTTAGTAAATCAAATGTTTTATTAAAACAAAGGTGATCCGATCACACCTAATAAAGGTCGGTGGCGACTCCCGTTTTACTCATTTTCGAAGTCCAAGTTCGATTCCCGTTTTCGTCGAAAAAAATGGTTACGACAGCTTGGCGACTCCACTGGGGACTCCGAGAGTCAGGCCGTAAATTGATTAATTTTTGTCCCTTTGATTGAAAACTTGGAAAATTGTTTTGAAAAAACATGTCTCTCGTTGATACATTCGTTGTGCTATAGTGTGGAGTCTCGAAAAATATTTTGAATTACATTGCATGACTGCGGTCATACCCTTAAGTGGGAGTGAGAAGCTACTCTTTCGTGAGGTTTTTACCTCCGTGCAAGATAGTGGATCACTTTCGGGATACATCCGTACCTATGTCTTCGTGAGATTTTTATCTCCGTGCAGCCATAGGGAAATGTATTCCCCTGAATCGAACTCGGCCCGTATGAGCCTATAATGGGTGAGGATCGAGGAATCTGCTGGTTCAGGTACCCTCGCTTTAGAACCAAACCACATATAGAAAGACCTAGGAGCCCATTGTAGGTAGAACCGTGTGAACTTTAGTCGCCACCTTAAATAGGAGTTTGATCATTTTCTGTTTATATTCCTTTTCGTACTTGATACTAACTCATCGTGTTTTGCTCTTATTGCATGGCATTTCATCATAAAAAGGTGTTGATCACACATAGAAAAGAAAAGGGATTTCTCAATAGAGTGGAAGATAATGCGACAGTGCAGGTGTGGTCCGAAAGAATACAGCGAGAAAAGGGGGATAGTCTGGCAGTAGGGCATGAATCAGAGCTATGGGATTTCACCCGTATCAGCGCGGCCCAAAATGATTTACGAGAATTGAAGGAAATATGGAACTCATGGGGAAATGAAGACAAACAATTGCTCTACTATAACTACGGCGATCTGCCCTATCTGCTTGATATCAAGGTAGACGAGTACCTACTCCGAGCTATTACCCAGTTTTGGAATCCCGCCTACAGTTGTTTCACTTTTGGAGAGGTGGATTTGGTGCCTACCGTGGAGGAGTATACAGCTTTGTTTCGGTGCCCGAGATTTCAAACTGATAAGGCGTATTCAAGGTTTGCAAATGTGTCGGCATTCTCGAAGAGGCTAATGAACATTACAGGGATGAGCGAGCAATGGGTCATGACCCGGATTAAACAAAAGGGAGATTGTAAGTGTATCCCTTGGAAACACTTAAGGATTTGATTTTGGCGCATCCTGATAAGAAGAAGAGGATCGACGTCTTCGCTCTAAGCGTCTATGGTTTGGTCATCTTCCCCAAGGCATTAGGGCATGTAGAGGATGCGGTTTCAGATCTATTTGATAAACTTGATAAGGGAATTACGCCTGTCCCTGCGATTTAGCTGAGACCTTCAGATCATTGAACGCTTGCCGAAGAGCGGGCGAAGGGAGATTCGTGGGATGTGCGCAGTTGTTGTTATCTTGGTTTCATTGCCATTTTTGGAAGAAAGAAAGAGCCTCATGCAAAGCCTTTCTCGAGAATTACTCCCCTCTTGAGGAATTAGCAAATACGCCAAGGCGAGACGACCTATCTGGAGAGAAGTGGATGACGATTCTCCAAAACCTGCAAGCTAAAGATGTAGTATGGAAAGCTCCGTGGATGATCACTGATGAGATCCTGTATCGGTGTGGAGGGTTCGACTGGGTTCCTCTGCTCGGAATATGGGGAGCTGTCGGATATGCCCCGTTATTAGTGATGAGACAGTATCGATCGAGGCAGTTCATACCGGCAACACATGGATTAGCCCAATGTGAATTTTCATACAAGGATGACAACTATAAGAAGAAGGTTCGCGAGATATCAGATGCATGGACCCAAACCCGGAAAATGAAGAGACTTGCCTTAGGACCCATGGTGACCCCCGAGTACGATCAATGGTGGACCAAAAGAAACAATGACAATATCCCAAGGCCAATCCAAGGAAATACTCGACCAATGGAAGAACAGCTGCAAGTGATCCCAACTGAATTAGAAATTATCAAGCAAGATTTCGAGAGAAAAAGCCGAGAATTGGGTAAGAGGATAGAGCAGCTAGAAGAAGAAAAGATGCAGTTAGGATTAGACATTGACGTCCATAAGTTCGAGGCTGAAAAATTTAAAAAGGGAAAGAACAAAGCCGAAGAAGACTTGGATAGTTTAAAGACGGACTACAAGAAGCTGCGCATGTCTATAAGAACCGCGGGGCTAGGTAAGACATCAGAGCAATGGCGGCAAGAAATTAAAGAAGAAAAATCCAAGACCGACCAGTGGGAGAGGAAATTTCAAGAGGCTCGGATACGAGAAGGCACTTGGAAAAAACTTGTTAGAAAGCCAAAGCGAAAAGGAGAGGTTACGCGCCCAAGTAGTAGAATTAGAAAAATCGCTGCACCTCCACCGTAGTCGTAACTCAGTAGTCGAATTGAGAGCCAGTCAGAACAAAATCGAGGAGATGAGAGGGAAGATAGGGGAGCTCGAGACTGCACTACAAGATAGCAAAAACCGAATGGAGCTCCTTGAAGCCGATAATGAACACTGGAAGGAGCAGCTCCACCGTTCCCAAGAACAGATCAGAAACAGAGACTACTTAATGGGCGAAGCCGTGGCTCAAATCCGAGAGGCGGCCGATCATTTGCAAACCTGGGAGTTCGGGCGACACGTTAAGTCTGATGTATGAGTCAGGATCGAAGCGAGGCCAAAGTTTAGCTTGGCTTCTTAGGAAAATTAAGGATTTAGGCATTAGGGCAAGGTCGTATATGTAATCGTCCGTTCTATGAAAGGAAATTCGTTTTCTAGTAAAGTTTATCTAATGGGATTGAATCAAATCAACACCTTTTTCTTCTTGCATTCATTCCATGCATTGCATTCCATCCATTCGCATACATCACACCATCTGCATCAAAAGGAGCCTAATTGGTTAAAAATGTGACAGAAGTTACCCTGGAAACCGACGAGGATCAACCTATCGCACATTACTACAACACTCGTCGTAAGGCAAAAGCAATGGACCAAAGATACGAACAATTCCAGAAGGACATGGAAGATCAAATGAAGAAGTTTCAGAAAGAATTGAAAGACCAGATGGAAAAGGCTCAAAAGGATATGGTGGCCCAAATGACTCAATTAATGAGTGGGATAACAAACAAAGGAAAAGACCCTACAACTAGTACCGGGAAAGAAAGCGAAGGCCATCCTCCAGGATTTACTCCACCCATGAATTTACAGGCCTAGAACACCCACCTGTACTCCCACCTGCCCATCTAGGGCAAGGAGTATTTGCATCAAGCCACGGAACTAACCCAACTGACCCTATTGTCCCAGATTTGGATGACCCTGTGGAACTAGCTAAGTTAAGAATGAAGGATCAGGGTGCTCAAGCCAAGTTTAAAGATCTGGAAGAAAGACTCAGGGCAGTGGAGGGAACTAGGGCCTCTTCCGCAATGAGCGTCAAAAAGCTCAGTTTGGTTCCTGGTCTGGTCTTGCCCCCAAAATTTAAGGCACCAGATTTTGAGAAATACGATGGAACAAAGTGCCCAAAGGCGCATCTCATCATGTTTTGTCGGAAAATGGCTGGTTATGAGGACGAAGACAAGTTGCTGATACACTGCTTTCAAGAAAGCTTGATAGGGTCAGCTCTCCGATGGTACAATCAGCTAGGAAGAGAAAAGATCCAATCATGGGATGACTTAGCTGCAGCATTCTGTGAACAATATAAACACGTCTCCGACATAGCGCCTGATCGCCTGACATTGCAGATGATGGAAAAGAAGCCATCTGAGACCTTTAGGCAATATGCTCAAAGGTGGAGAGATGTCTCGGTTCAAGTGGAACCTCCACTAACCAAGACGGAGATCACAGTCCTTTTTATTAACACTTTAAGAGCGCCATTCTATGACAAACTGGTGGGGAATGCCACAAAGGATTTCGCGGATGTCGTAATATCTGGAGAGCTCATCGAAAACGGTATCAGGAACGGGAGGATGGAAGGGTCTGACAGCTCTAAAAGGCCATTTAAGAAGAAGGAGCCAGAAACCCATATGGTAGGACCGAGAATCACTACACCCCTAATCCATACCCTATCCAACCTCGACCTCAATTCCGCCCAACTCCAAACCTCTACTTTCCTCCTCAGAACCTCTATTATCAAACCCCTCCCCTTTATCCCGTCTATACCGCTGATGCCCAAAGACCACTCACCATCTTCTCACCAAATACCACAGCCGCTCCGAGCCAACCCAGAAATGAACCAAGGCCAATGAGACCCAACCCCGAAAAACCTCAGTTTGCCCCTATTCCCATGACATACGGGGAACTGTGCCCAAAGTTGCTAGAGAAACAACTAATAGCACCACATTACATAGCACCTTTGAAACCTCCCTACCCTAAATGGTACGATCCTAATGCTAGCTGCATGTACCATGCCGGAAACCGGGGACATTCCACGGATAATTGCCTGGCCTTTAAAAGAAAGGTTCAGAGTCTAATTGATGCAGGCATTCTACGTTTTGATGGGATCAGTACGGTGGCCAGAAATCCGCTCCCTAACCATACTGAGGGGGAACGTCAACATGGTGACAAATGAAGATGGCCGGCGAGCTAGAAGTCGTGTCTCAGAAATAAAGACGCCATTGTGGAAAATATGGGAAATAATGATGAAAAAGGGTTTGCTTGATCCGCTTGACAAAAGTTCCAAGGAGGAAGATACAGAAGGCCAAAGTTTTTGTGTCTTTCATGGCATAGAAGGGCACCGCATCCAATCTTGTGAGAAATTTAAAGAATTGCTCCAAGAGATGATGAACAATAAGGAGCTTGAGGTCTATGATAAAAAGGAAGAGATCATCGAAAAAGATGTATGTGCGTCCGGAGATCAATCATCAGGACCCCCTTATAGTGCCGACCGACCTTTGATAATCTACTACGAGGCAAAAAGGGAAGAGGTAAAACCGAATATGATAATCAAAATGCCTTCTCCCTTCCCTTACAAGGAAAGCAAGGCGGTGCCATGGAATATGATGTAGGCATTACCATGCCCGAAGCTGCTACTAGTGACATTAGCGAGGTGGGGCATTTCACCCGTAGCGGGAGGTGTTATTCTCCCAAGATGGTCGAACCAGAAAAGAGAGTCGTAAACGCGAGTCAAAAGGGGAAAGCGCCGATGCATGAAACCGAGGCGGAGGTTGAAGTACAATCTGGACAAGAATCTAAAAGGCCTGTAAGTGAGGACGAAGCACACGAATTTTTGAGGTTTATCAAGCACAGCGAGTATAACGTTGTGGAGCAATTGAGCAAGCAACCAGCAAAGATCTCAGTGTTATCTCTGCTGTTAAATTCCGAACCACACCGAAATGCTCTATTGAGTGTGTTAAACCAAGCGTATGTACCGAGTAATGTACCCGTGGAAAAACTTGATAGGTGGGCAAACAACCTAAACGCAGATAATTTCATCTCCTTCAGCGATGATGAAATACCACCGAATGGAAGGGGCTCCGTCAAGGCACTACATATCACGGCCTATTGCAAAGGTTACATAGTACCAAGTGTACTCATTGATAACGGGTCTGCGCTTAACGTCATGCCTTTAGCGACACTGTCCAGAATGCCGGTGGATATGTCTTATTTGAGACCTTGTCATTCCACGGTAAGAGCGTTTGATGGGACGCGACGAGAGGTCATGGGAAAGATAGAGATCCCTCTAGAAGTGGGCCCATGCACATACAATATTGAATTCCAGGTCATGGACATTGCACCTTCATACAATTGCCTCTTAGGGAGACCTTGGATCCATTCTGCTGGGGCAGTCCCCTCATCTCTCCACCAGAAAATGAAGTTTATCATGGATGATCGCTTGATCACAGTCGCTGGTGAGGAAGACATCGTCGCGTCTATCTCCGCTGATGCACCCTACATCGAAGTAAACAAAGATGCAGTAGAATGTTCCTTCCGCTCCTTTGAATTCATCAATGCTACTTTCGTCGCTGAAGGAAGTAAAGCTCCCACGCCCAAGTTATCAAAGAATACCAGGATGGGAATCAAACTAACGGTTGGAAAAGGAGCCCGAGCAAGGAAAGGCTTGGGGAAATACCAGCAAGGGATGGCTAGAGCGCTAAAACCGGTACCCCACAAGGCTCGATACGGCTTAGGATTTAAGCCCGACATGCAGCAAAGAAGGAAACAATTGCAAAGGGAGCAAGAAAGAAGGATCGCAAGAGTCACAGGTCGAGAATTAGAGTGGGAACCCATAACATATCCGCCTTTGTCGAAAACATTTATCTCGGCCGGAATTATATTCCCGGGAGAAGAGGACCCACGGAGTATGGTGTCATGGGTGGAAAAGGGTCTACAGGACTTCAGCATAAATGTCATTGGCAAAGGGAATAATGCGATTGGAAACTCTTCGATGATACGCCCTTGTCCTCCAGGATTCACTTTGAACAATTGGACTGCTGTGGATCTCCTTGTAGTTTCCAAATCCCCTCCGGAGTAATGCTCAGTATTAACTTTTTGTATACCCCTAAGCGTAGGGGAATATGTTGTGAGAGTTTATTTTGTCTATCTAGCTTTTAAAATGAAACATGAATAAAAATGCATTTTGTCGCGTTCTTTCATTCTCATTGGTTCCACATTCATTTCTTTATTTACCCGTCCCTATATATCCCATATCATCATGTCATATTTATAGGACCCGATACCTCGATGTCCCTCTATAGTCTTCTTTTTTTACTTTTCAGGTGCTCGGATATCAACGACATGAACAATCCTGTTATGAGTCCTAAAATCGACTTCGAGAAAGCTATTTGTGTAGGAGAATTCGAGGCTGAAGAAGATGCCGAAGACTATGCCTCTTCCCCAGACCTACTAAAAATGGTAGAACAAGAGGATAAACAGATTTTGCCCTATCAAGAATCGGTCGAGACAGTGAATTTAGGAAGTGAAGAAAAGAAGCAAGAGGTAAAAGTCGGGACCTCCATATCTGAAGACACCAAACATGATCTAATCACCTTGCTTCATGAGTACAAAGACGTGTTCGCATGGTCGTATCAAGATATGCCAGGTCTGAACGAAGATGTACGGTCCATAGGCTCCCACTGAAACCTGAATGCAAGCCTATCCAACAGAAGTTAAGACGGATGAGGCCAGAAATGCTCTTAAAGATAAAGGAAGAAGTAAAGAAACAATTTGATGCTGGATTCCTGCAAGTCTCTAGATATCCAGAATGGGTAGCTAATATCGTCCCAGTACCGAAGAAAGATGGCAAAGTACGAATGTGTGTGGATTACCGTGATTTGAATCGAGCCAGCCCTAAAGATAATTTCCCGCTACCGCACATTGATACGTTGGTAGATAACACGGCGAAGAATTCGTTGTTCTCCTTCATGGATGGATTTTCGGGCTATAACCAAATCAAGATGGCTCCCGAGGATATGGAGAAAACTACGTTCACGACGATGTGGGGGACATTCTGCTACAAAGTGATGCCGTTCGGTTTAAAGAATGCCGGGGCAACATATCAAAGAGCCATGGTGACACTGTTCCACGACATGATGCATAAGGAAATAGAAGTCTATGTCGACGATATGATAGCCAAATCTCAAGGAGAAAGAGAGCATGTCGAGAACCTCCGGAAGCTGTTCGAAAGACTGAGAAAATTCCAACTAAAGCTTAACCCTGCCAAATGTACCTTCGGGGCTACCTCGGGGAAATTATTGGGATTCATCGTCAGCAAGAAAGGTATCGAGGTTGATCCAGATAAAATAAAGGCCATACAAGAACTACCGCCGCCGCGCACACAAAAGGAAGTTAGAGGATTTCTAGGGAGACTGAATTACATTGCTCGGTTCATTGCTCAACTCACCAAGCAGTGTGATCCAATTTTTCGACTCCTTCGAAAACACAATTCTGGAGAATGGGACGAGGAATGTCAAGAGGCTTTCGACAAAATAAAGCAGTATTTATCTAGCCCTCCGGTGCTAGTACCACCAACCCCCGGAAGGCCACTAATACTATATCTGACTGTGTCCGAAAACTCGATGGGTTGCGTCTTGGGGCAACATGATGAGTCTGGAAAAAGAGAACAGGTGATCTATTATCTCAGTAAGAAATTCACGGAGTGTGAGACAAGGTATCCGACAATCGAAAAGTTCTGTTGTGCTCTGGTCTGGGCAACTCGGAGGCTTAGACAATATGTGCTGTATCATACGACGTGGTTGATTTCCAAGCTAGACCCAATAAAGTACATGATGGAGTCGCCTGCACTCTCAGGAAGAATGGCGCGATGGCAGATCCTACTATCAGAGTATGACATCGTATACGTAAGCCAGAAATCGATCAAAGGGAGCGCAATAGCTGATTTCTTAGCAACTCGGACAACAGAGGAGTACGAGCCATTGAGATTTGACTTCCCAGACGAAGACTTGATATGCGTTACGGAAAAAGAGTGTGAATCGTCAAAAGAGAAATCATGGAAGATGAGCTTTGATGGCGCGTCAAACGCGTTGGGGCACGGGATTGGAGCAGTCTTAGTGTCACCAGAAGGGTGCCATTACCCCTTTACTGCCAGATTAAATTTCTTCTGTACCAACAACATAGCAGAATATGAGGCTTGCATCATGGGACTTCGCGCAGCTATCGAGCAGAACGTAAAGGTCTTGGCAGTCTCCGGGGACTCGGCATTGGTGATTTACCAAATCCGTGGAGTTTGGGAAGTAAGGGACTCGAAGTTGGTTAAATATCGCAATCTCGTTATAGAACTGGTTGAAGAATTCGAAGAAGTGACTTTTAATTATTTCCCACGGGAAGAAAACCAGTTGGCTGACGCCCTGGCCACTTTGGCTTCAATGTTCAAAGCAAACCGAGAAACAGAAATAATGCCTCTCCAGATGAGCATATACGAGGCCCCGGCGCATTGTTTTAGCATTGACAACGAGGCAGACGAGCAACCATGGTTTCATGATATCTTAGAATATGTCAAGAATCAAAGATATCCCGAGCAAGCAAATGAGAACGACAAAAGAACAATCAGGAAATTGGCAGCGGGGTTCGTTCTCGATAGGGACATCCTGTACAAAAGAGGAAAAGATCAAGTCCTCTTGAGATGTGTGGATACTGTCGAGGCCAGAAAGATACTCGAAGAGGTCCATGAAGGAGTTTGTGAAACGCATGCCAATGGCTTCACTATGGCCAGGCAAATCATGAGGCTCGGTTATTACTGGTTGACAATGGAAAGTGACTGCATTAGTTACGCACGAAGGTGTCACAAATGTCAAGTTTATGGTGATAAAATTCATGCAGCACCTTCACCCCTTCATGTCATGACTTCCCCGTGGCCCTTTTCTATGTGGGGCATGGATGTTATTGGGCCAATCTCCCCGAAAGCTTCTAATGGACACCGATTCATTTTTGTGGTCATAGACTACTTCACAAAATGGATAGAAGCTACTTCGTTTGCTAATGTGACAAGGACAGCAGTGTGCAGATTCTTAAAAAAGGAGATCATATGCCAATATGGCTTGCCGGAAAGAATTATTTCAGATAATGCTTTGAATCTGAACAACAAAATGATGAAGGAAGTGTGCGAGCAATTTCAAATAAAGCATCACAATTCCTCACCCTATCGTCCAAAGATGAACGGTGCAGTAGAGGCCGCTAACAAGAATATCAAGAAGATCATTGGGAAGATGACTGAGACGTATAAAGATTGGCACGAGAAACTACCATTCGCCCTATACGCCTATCGCACGTGTGTGCGTACCTCTACGGGGGCAACTCCTTTCTCTCTAGTCTATGGAATGGAAGCCGTGCTGCCCATTGAGGTGGAAATCCCCTCCCTACGAATCTTAATGGAGTCAAAGTTAGAAGAATCTGAATGGGTTCAGGCTCGATATGACCAACTGAATCTGATTGAAGAAAAACGCTTGAAAGCAATTTGTCACGGACAGATGTACCAAAGGAGAATGATCGCAGCCCATAACAAGAAGGTGCGTCCAAGGGAATTTCGCGAAGGAGAACTCGTGTTGAGGAAGATTCTTCTTATACAAAAGGACTTTAGAGGAAAATGGGCACCGAATTGGGAAGGACCTTACGTCGTCAAGAGAGCTTTCTCAGGAGGAGCTTTGATCCTCACTGAAATGGATGGGAAGGAGTTACCAAATCCGGTGAACTCAGATGCCGTGAAGAAATATTACGCCTAAAAAAAAAAAAAAAAAAACGAACGAAAAGGCATCCTGAAAAACGGAGAAGGTTTAGGAGGAAAACCCGAAAGGGCATCCTAAGGAAGCAATCTGGTCCGAGAAGGCAGAAATGGGCTGAACAAAGAGTCAAACAGCGAGATCATAGTATTGAAGCGGACTCTGA